>CM072888.1:55835339-57267839 GCA_037013685.1 Acridotheres tristis
CCCCAAACTCCTCCCCCTCTCCCGCCTCGTGCCCCTCCTCCAGCTAGCTCGGGAGGTTCCGCCCATTCCCGTGAATGTAGCCAGGATTCTGGCCCCTCCTCGGCTAGCGGTCCCGCCCAACCGCTTCCGACTTCCGGTTCCCACGCCCCTCCTTCCGGTTCCCACGATGTGGAACCCGGAAGTGACAGGCCCGAGGCCCGGAACCCGGAACCGGAGACCACCCTTGCAGCCGCACCAGTTTTTTATTCTCGTCAGCGGGGTATTCCTAATTGGAGACCGTTTGAATACTCCCACAAGAAGGAGCTTTGCAAAGCACAGAAGGAGTTCGGGAGGAAAAGTGAATATTTTAAAGGGCTATTAAAAGCCACCTTTTCCTCTAACATACTTGTCCCTAGTGACCTAAAGAGTTTGTTTCAGTGTCTCCTATTGTCCATGGAATATGGGCTTTGGGAAGACACTTGGAAAAGAATGCTAGGGGAACTCCTTCCAGAGCTTTTGCAAATTCCCGACTGCGCGGTTGACGCAGATCAAAAACCTATGACGTTTAATCATCTGTGCGGCGAAGGAGAGTGGTCCCAGGCGGAGACACAGGCAGAAAAAATTCCGAAGCCTGTGCTTTTAAAGATCCAAGCCGCTGCCGAGAAGGCATTCATGAGAATGCCTACCATCGAGCCCCAAATAAATTATATGACAATCAGACAGGGGCCGGCGGAACCATTCATTCAGTTTGTAGAGAGGTTAAAACAGCAAATAGAGAGACAGATCAAGAGCCCGGAGGCTCTTGAAGAAGTGCTTATGGAAACTGCAAGAGCGAATGCTAATGAAGTGTGCAAGCAAATACTAACGTCTCTCCCTCTCTACCCCGAGCCTAGTTTAAGATTAATGATTGAGGCGTGCACCAAAAGAGCCGTGATGACAGCACCCTCTACAACCACCAGAGGAGGGGGAAGACCGACCGCGCTGCAAGCTACGACACCAAGCTTCCCGGTTCGGTGCTTCCTATGCAATAAGATGGGGCACATGGCGCGGGCTTGCCCTCAGAGGAAGGCCCAGAACATCGGGCAGCAGGGCGGAGGGGCTGGGGAACCAAATAACCAACAAAAAAAAAACTAAGTGGGGAGCGCGGGCCCGCCTCGCGTGAGAAAACAAATGAGGCGGGCCACAAGGGGAGTCAAGGGGGGGGCACCGGACGCGACGACTACACTACTGGACGTGACAAACACACGGACACAGACAACCACCAGATGCAGCCAGCAGTGAAGGGGTGGACCCCGCATCCACCCCTGAGCTTGGCTTTGACGGAGAACACCCTTTTCGAG
Source organism: Acridotheres tristis (assembly GCA_037013685.1). Taxonomy (NCBI): domain Eukaryota; kingdom Metazoa; phylum Chordata; class Aves; order Passeriformes; family Sturnidae; genus Acridotheres; species Acridotheres tristis. The sequence goes on from CM072888.1 coordinate 55,836,659, forward strand.
ACAACCGATTGGCAGTTGGTGACGGTACGACCCATCTCTTCGGGTTTGTTCGCCGGACTCGACTGCAGGTATGTGGTCCTTGGGGATACAAAATGTACCCCGTCTGAGATTGAAATCGTTCCGCAGACACAGCCTTTGTGTCCGGACGGTTTCACTCTAGTGGCACGTTGCATACAGCCGCCATACTTCCTGCCAAAACAACAACCTATAGCGCAGGCGATCCCAGTCCCCAACTACAACAAGGATAAGTTGGTGGATCCCTGTGTCTATTGGGCGGAAGTAATCGGCGAAGAAAGACCAAATATTGTATGCGGACTCCGGCAGGGCGACGACTATATGCGCCTCAAAGGAGTCTTTGACACGGGAGCTGATGTGACGATCATTCCGGAAGACATCTGGCCGTCACAATGGGAATTGCAACCCGTGGATTGCAAAATTCGAGGAATCGGGGGGGCCCAATTGGCTAGGCAGTCAAAAGGTGTCATTACTATTGAGGGCCCTGATGGACAGGTGGCAAATGTCCGTCCCTTTGTGATGGACTATAAAGCGCCCCTGTGGGGCAGGGATGCCATGTCTCAATGGGGGGTTAGAATCGAAATCCCGAAAACCCCGCGGGATTTTTGCTAGCGGCCACTGTGGAGCGCCCTATCCAAAAACTAAATTGGCTGTCTGACGAACCAGTTTGGGTAGATCAGTGGCCGCTCAACAAACAGAAATTAAAGGCGCTCAACGAACTCGTGGAGGAGCAATTGGCAAAAGGTAACATCGAACCTTCATTCAGCCCTTGGAATTCTCCGGTGTTTGTGATCAAAAAGCCGGGGAAGGACAAGTGGCGGCTCCTTCACGACCTTCGTGAAATAAACAAAAGAATTGAAGACATGGGAGCCCTGCAACCAGGCATGCCATCACCCTCAATGCTGCCACAAAATTGGAATTTGGCCGTCATTGACATAAAGGATTGCTTTTTCCAAATTCCCCTCGATCCCAAAGATGCGCCACGGTTTGCCTTCTCGGTTCCATCCATCAACCGAGAAGCCCCAATGAAGCGCTATCATTGGCGAGTACTGCCTCAAGGCATGAAGAACAGCCCCAGTATTTGCCAGTGGTACGTGTCTTCATTGCTGTCTCCCGTACGTGCCAAGGCGGAGGAGGCCGTCATCCTGCACTACATGGATGACGTGCTAATTTGTGCCCCCACGGACGACCTACTGCAGCATGTCCTTGACCAGGTAATTGAGGTTCTGACATCTGCAGGGTTTGAACTCCAAAAGGAAAAGGTTCAGAGGATGCCCCCGTGGAAATATCTCGGGCTCCAAATTACCAACAGGACAATTGTCCCGCAGAAATTGGCTATTAACACCAAGCCAAAAACCCTCGCGGACTTCCACCAGCTGTGTGGTTCATTAAATTGGGTCAGGCCCTGGCTAGGACTTACCACCGAGGACCTAGCCCCCCTTTTCAATTTATTGAAAGGGGGAGATGAGTTACTTTCCCCTAGGGTACTGACCCCAGAGGCCAAGGTTGCCTTGGAGAAGGTGGAAAAAGCGATGGGATCCAGACAGGCCCATCGCTACCTACCGAACTTGCCTTTCGAGTTCATCATCATGGGACGATTGCCGCACCTCCATGGCCTGATCTATCAGTGGGACCAGGACCAGAAGGACCCCCTCTTGATTATAGAGTGGGTGTTCCTCAGTCACCAAAGGTCCAAAAGTGTCACCAAGCCACAGGAGCTGATGGCTCAGCTCATTAGAAAGGCCAGGACCCGCCTACGAGAACTGGCGGGGTGCGAGTTCGCGTGCATACGTATACCGCTTGCCTTGTCATCGGGCAAGCTAACGAAGGAGGCACTAGAACATTTGCTCAGGGAGAATGAAACTCTCCTCTTTGCTTTGGACAGCTACACCGGACAAACATCAGTACACCACCAGAAACACAAATTATTTAATTCAAATTTCAATTTGGTTCCTAAGGAAAAATTGAGCCGAGTGCCGCTCAAGGCCTTGACGGTTTTCACGGACGCATCTGGGGCTTCTCGCAAGTCAGTTATGACTTGGAAGAACCCCCAAACTCAGCAGTGGGAGGCAGATGTTAAGATAGTTGAGGGTTCCCCTCAGATTGCTGAGTTGGATGCTGTCGTCAGAGCCTTTGAGAGGTTCTCAGAGCCACTTAATTTGGTAACTGATTCGGCCTATGTGGCAGGTGTGGTGTCCAGAGCAGAGAATTCAGTACTGAAGGAAGTTTCAAATCCCAACCTCCATCGTCTGCTCTCGAAACTTATTTACACTGTCTCCCACCGAGAGCACCCATATTACGTGATGCACGTGAGGTCGCACACAGATCTGCCCGGCTTCATTGCGGAAGGCAATGAGAGGGCAGATGCTCTGGCCGCGCCTGCGCATATGGCGAACGTGCCTGATGTTTATCAGCAAGCCAAGCTGAGCCACCAGCGGTTCCACCAAAATGCCCCTGGACTTGTACGGCAGTTCCACCTGAGCCGTGATCAAGCCAGGGACATTGTGGCTACATGTCCCGACTGCCAGAAGCTCAGTGTACCAACTGTGAGCTCTGGAGTCAACCCTAGGGGCCTGGAGAGTTGCGAGCTGTGGCAAATGGATGTCACACACGTCCCACAGTTCGGTAGGCTCAAATACGTTCATGTCAGCGTGGATACCTTCTCCGGAGCGATCTTCGCCTCTGCCCACACAGGAGAGAAGGCCAAGGACGTTAAGAAACATCTAATGCAGGCCTTCTCTGTGTTGGGGATCCCGAGGGAAATTAAGACGGACAATGGCCCGGCGTATATTTCCACGGTATACAAGGAGTTCCTGCAGAAGTGGGGAATAAAGCATAAGACTGGCATCCCATATTCCCCTACCGGTCAAGGCATGGTTGAGCGTGCCCATCAGACGCTCAAGCGAGTCCTGGAGCAGCAACAGGGCGATACTCAATTCGACAATCCACACTCCAAATTGCATCGCGCCCTTTTTACCATCAATTTCCTAAACTGCTCCTTTGAGACGCTAAGTCCTCCCATTGTGAGGCACTTTGCGAACTCTTCCCCATTACGTTTGAGGAAACATCCTCCCGTAATGGTGAAGAACCCGGAGACCGGACAGGTGGAGGGCCCACATGAATTGGTCACCTGGGGACGGGGACATGCCTGTGTGTCCACGCCCTCAGGTTTGAGGTGGGTCCCTCAAAGATGGGTCAGACCCTACACTGCAGGAAAGGTTTCTCCGTCGGGGCCAGGCATTAAGGATGTGGGATACGCTGCGCTGCGCCGTCGCCGTCGTCCCTCCGGCAGTAACATCGACTCCCCTTGTGGATGGGGTAGCCCTCTTCATGACCCCTTTTCCCTGGACCTACCCGAGTTGTTTGATTAACCCTCCCCTACTCTGTTTTTTTTTCTTAGTTTCGGCTAGTCGCTCGGAACCCCAGCATGAGCAAGGTTTACATCATTTTCGCATGGTACACCATAGTTACGGTGGTGTACCTGTGTCAGTCCTCGGATGGCTGGATAGTCCCGCAGCCCAAAAAGAATGTGACCATGGCTGTGAGGATTTTGATCAAGGTGGAATCCGAGGACTGGCTAGCGAAAGTTTCTAAAAGTTGGGGACTTTCGAAGTGGCTGGCCTCCGTTATCAAATTTGTTTTTTTCGTTGTATTAGTTATCGTCATTGTTTGTATAGCTGTGATTATTTTGAAAAGGCTTATTTTGAAAAGCATCTCCCCCAGCCCGAGCATCAACAGGGCAGAGGCACCACCCCAAGCTGATGAAAGTCCTTATGAAAATATGGGGGGTGCCTTCGAAAAGAAAACTCGACAGCCGATCGGACTCGCATTTCTCAACCGCATCTTTAAAAAAGAAAAGGGGGAGATGTTGTGTTCTGTTTTTATGTTGTATTGTTATGTTGCTGTTGTATTGTTAAAAGTTTTATATTCTGTTATTCCCCCTGTTATATCCCATAATGGTTTGTTCCCTTCCCGCCGTTGCCCCTGTCAGTTATTCCCAAGCCCCTCCCGTATTCCAGAGCCTTCCCTGCTCGTCTCCCGAAACCCGGCCCCTTCCCTTGTCAATCCTCCCTGAAGCCATACCCACTTTCCAGAGAGTTCTCCCGGTTCCGCCCCACCATTGGTCGTTGTGCCCCGGTTGCCACCCACAAGTTACCCCATTGGACTATTGTATCCCTTTCCCCGCCTGTTGTACCTCCCCTGGTGTACCGCGATTGGCCAACCTTTGTACCTCCTCTTGGTCTCCTCCCCCGTATTTAAGTTGCTGCACGCAGTGTCAAACCGCCTTTTGCGGTTCCCTCTCCTCGACCCCGGACCTCGTTCCTCCGCTCCCTTAATAAACCTCTCCCTGGAACCGTGAAAGGTGTCTCTCCAGCTCTTTGTCCTGCCTTCGACCGCCTGCGCTTGTTGTGGTTCTGACCACATACCTCGACCACGAACCCTCGAAGGGTATAGTGGCGAGGCCACTCCTTGCACTGCTCTGCGGTGCTAGCCGGACACCTGAGGAGTGCCAGGACACCTCAGGGGCAGGGCAGCGTCATTACTTCTCAATATTTCATAATATATTTGTTGAAATCTTACTTTAAAACATGATGGCACCAAAGTATTGATATATTTTAGTCTGCAAAGCAGTTAAGCAGTTAAGACTAAGTTAATAGATCAGAAAGTAACAATAATATAGATATAGATTTTGATACAGATACAGATATAGATCTTTCTAGGGACAAATGAAGTCTCCAATTTGCCTCAAAGCTTTTAAAGTTGTATCTATGGGAGATGGGATAATGTTAAGGATTTTACAATAGTGTTCAGATTTGCTATTAATTCAAAGCAGTTTTTCATAAGTTATATCAGTTATACCAACTTCATGGTTCTGCCTTTACATTTCCTCTTGCCTACTCATTAAATAGAGATATAATTATTCACCATGTAGAATGGAGAGAAGATATTTTCGTTTAATATTCTAAGCTCACATTAGGCATCAGGTCACTGTAAATCCACCTTTCTCATTGAAACAAGTAAAAGATTAAAATTTCTACAGAGGTTACCATGACTTCAATTTCAGTTTCTCTGGATGATGATTTACCAGGTTAGGGAACAGGAAATAAACATGTTGTCTGAAAAGTCTAAAAGATTTTCCTGAGCATCATATTATGATTTATAACTCTTCTGTATTTTGCAGGGAAAATATTCAGAGGATGTAATGATAATGAGGAACAATTTGTCATTTTGTTAATTGCCTTTCAAACAGATGTAGGCTGCTATTAGGCTGCCCTTAGCCTCCTCTTAATCCAGCTAAACAACCCCAGCTCTCCTATGATCTCTTCATCTGTCCTGGGCTGCAGGCTCCTGACCAGCTAGTCACATGCTGCTGGATGCTCTAGAGTTCCTTAATATCCTCCTTGATCTAGGGGCCCAAACAGAGGTGCAGTAATTTATTCCAGTGAGGACTGATTCAGTGCCTTATTCACAATGGAAACATAGCTGGTGTCCATCATAACCTCCAGGGGCTCTCAGAAGGGCACATAGCAGCCAGGCTCTTGACTATTTCTTTCTATAAGTTTAAGATATTAATTTGACTTGCATGAATTGCAAATGCTTCTTTTTGATGCTCTCTTTTTCTAGTCATACATTCCAGCACTGAAATAATTAAAATAGAAATCCTAAACAACTCACTACCAGCAAGCAAATAAATAAATACATTAGTATTCCTTTGCCATTCATTGTTGAAAAAAACTGTATTGACTACAACGCTGCTAAGGGAGGTGGTGCCTGTGCATAGCACAGGAAATAGCATTCCATGGAATTCTTCATTCTTTAATTTGGCATTGTATAGCAAGAAAAGAACTGAAGAGGGGAAACGAATGATTGCGGGAGCTTCTAGGAAGTCTAAGACATAAGCAGGGATTGTTTTCTTGCAATATAAAGTCTCCATACTCTGTGCAGGCATGGACATGCCTTACTAAGAGTATTGACTATAATGTTTTTTACCTAAGTAGCAAATTTTAAGTGAGATTCCAGATTTCATAGCTGAACATGTTTAGTGCCTCTTGCAACACAGTTTAATATAATATACTATGTTTTTGAGACACTGGGTTATATTTCCATTGCTAGTTTGGAGCTATCCTTATCCAGCCCTGTGATGAGGTCTAGACAAGTAGGGGAGCTGTGTCATTTAGTGAGTGAAGAAGCTTCTAAGAAGTCCAAGTGGACTCTGACATGAAGACTAGGGGCAGGATAAAATAACTGGATTTGTATCTAATCCCTAGGAAAGTGACACCAGTAAGCCAGGTGATGTCTCCAATATCCAACATGTATCTTTTACAGGCTGCAGCAGTGGAATCCCTTGGAATCCTTTTCTATCACCTATAAATGTACCCTAGCCAAAGATTCCCAAAGTATGTGTTATGAATTTGAGGAGTATTGATTATATGAGGATTTTGATATGCAACTCACTAGGTCAAAAAGTATACTTTAGCATATATAATTTTCAGAGGAGGGAAAACCATTAGAACAGGCATTAATAGGAAAGAGGATTTTGTCATGTGGCACATGGCCCCAATTTTATAGAGGCGATCTGAGAAAATGATGGTCTTCTCTTGGTATTTTGTGGCCAATATTTTTTCTAGCAGACTCCTTTCCTTTTAATTTCTAAGACTCCTTGTTGTCAATTATGCAGGTTCCTATTTCTCTGCATCAGCAATGGTATCTGTCTGTTTTCTTCTGTATTTCAAGGCTTTCTGTTACTTCTTCTTCTGTTACTGCAGCTAACTTCAGCACCGTAATTTAATTGATTATCCAGAAGTGACTGTCTACATTTCACATTACACTTCTTTGGATTCTTGACCCAAACATTTTCAACATATGTTTAACATTATATATTATAATAATTTTAACATCTACTTTTATTATTTCTGTGTGCTTGTTCTTTCTCTTTAAGTTGCAACACGTTATTAACAAAGAGTCAGGACACATACCAATTTGAATACATTTGAAATAGTTTCAGCTGAGAGCCAGTGTATCATAATTTATTATTATTCAGCTATCTCACATTCTCTCATGTAGCATTGCTCAGAACATTCATTCCAGGATTCTTCTTAGTTTATAGATTATGAAATTACTAAAAAATTTACAGACATCCAGAGCCAAAAACGACTGAAGTAGTCACATTCAAACCACAGGATTCAAACCTCCAGAGTTCCGCCACTTTTATGTTGGTGTCACTTCATTTGAATCAATGGTGTGATATCCTGAAGAATCAGAACACAAAGGGTTAGTGCAGAATCCAGCTTTATTTAATCTTCATTAGTGATCTGGAGGTGGAAGCAAACAGCTCATTAACAGAATTTGCAGATGCTAATAAATTGAGAGAAGTTATGTACCCGAGGGAAGATTGCAAAATAATAAAAGGGCATCCAACAGGGGTTTAAAATGTGGACAGAAAAAAACCACAATTTAACTCAGGAGAGCTTGTATTAATACAACTCAGAAAATAATTAAAAGCACAAATAAGAATGCAAATTAATTCCATACCTCACAGTAGAGAACGAGATATTGCATCAACAGAATATCTATTCTCTTAGGTATTTGGAAAGGAAAAGACAAAACTTGATTTAGAAATAGAGCCCATCAATGATGATAGGCAAAATAAGCAGGCAAAATGGATACTTAGAGGCATAATGCAAGATCCTTCTGCTTTAGAAGGCATCTTGCAGTGAACTGATGAAATTTTTAATTCACTATACATGATCAGTGAATTCCTGTGGGGGATTTTTCATACCTTTGGTGGTCCAAATATTCTCATTTTTTAATCAGTGTCTCAGGAATTTGACTAGATTTAAACACAATGAAAATTTATATGCTAATATGAAGTTTGGAATTTGAAAATATAAAGATTCTTTATGCCTTTTCACCTCTATTAACTTTTATGAATTAGTAAAGATTAAGAACTCTGTTAAAATAAGTAAATTAAGGAATTGCTGCTATTAAATAAAGAGTAAGTGTTACAAACCTTTGACCTGGCAAGAAATATTCACAAAGCTATATCAGTCATTTATTGTGTTCATTTACAGAGTTAAATAACAATGCTGTTATTGTTTAAACTATACATTATTGGATTTAACCATTAATTTAAATTTCTATCTTTGGACCTTTATAGCTGAAGACAGTGTCATGTTAAAAAAAAAATCAGTAAAAGCAATAATCATAAGAAAATCATAGTGGTTTTACCACTCTTTTATTCTTACATAAGATTCTGTGTTTCTTCATTGGGAAATAACATTTCAGATATATGGAGAAATAAAAATTGTGCTGCTTGCTTTGGCTAGCTTTAAAATTAGTCATGAGCTCATGAGGACATAATGCCATTCAGATGTGAGCCTGTGATTTTGCTAAACACTTCCAAGGATTTTGACAGCTAATCCCTATTTCTTTTTTTATTTAGAAAGTTAAAAGTCTAATTAGAAAGTCCTACCCATAACACTTTTTTCTTTACCTTTTATCCTTATTTATTTGTTTAATGTTCATATCAAACCAGAAAATGTTCCCTTTCTATTCCCAATACAACCATTCTTCTTGCTCTTGTGCCTTCCTTTTATTAGAGTGATATTTACTGCAGTAGCACTTCCTCTGCTTTTCCTTTCCTCCTCTAATTGCCTTGCAGACTACTTGGTATGATTCTCTCTGTCTCTAAAGACTCTTTAAGATCAGATTAGTTGATCATCTCATCATTTTTGCAGTCTTTTAGTTGGTGGTGGCCTAGAGCTTCTCATTTTGAGCTTCACTTAATATGATGTTCTCTTGTCATTGCCACTCAAGCATATGTATCACAGCTGCGAAGCTGCAGAACATGCAAGCTTTGGCACTTATCACAACTGCTGTGTGTTTGAAGCAGATGAGATAAAAAAGAGCTGTAGCATCCTGAGACACAAATGATCACATATGGGGAAGAAGGAAAGAAAATAAAGATTGTGTAGGCTTTGACCTCAAGTGCACATTTTTGTGTGACTAGTTGCCTAATGATACACATCTGTGAATCAGCATAGAATACTCTTTAAAAAAGGTCAGGTCAATTTGTTGATGTTATTGTGGACTGACAGAGCATTATCTGATCAGCATTTGTAAAGTACAATTGAACTCAAGAAAAATGAGGAATACTGGAAATGCGTAGGCTTTGCAGATAGGCAGAGGAGGATGAGCAATGGAATGGAATTTCAGCTAATATGTGTGGTATGTCAGGAATTCCTATCTGAGATATAGTGTTAAAATTGAATTTCCCAGAAGAAATATAGGACTGTCAAACACCACTGGCAGCACGAAAAAAAAAATAGCATTAAAAAAAATAGTCATTGCTTTCATTCTGTTATTTATCTGCTTTACAAGCGTAAATCAGTCATTATGCTTTAACACAAAATAGTTAACATGTCACTTTCCCCTGTGCAATTCCTCAGGTATCCAGTGAGACAATCTTCTTGGCTGTCAAACACACGTGCCTTGGAATTGCACACCCATACATTTAGGGCCAGGTTCGCTGTCTTTCACCAACTGGAGCCCTCTCATTCATCACACTAGGTCAGGTCACCAGGCTAGTGCTGGTGGGCTTGCTTGGCCAGTTTCCCTGCATGGCAGCTGCAGAGTGCTGACTGTGATTAATCATGTTGCAGTTGCAGTGCTATATTAATTGTTTTGCTTCGCAGACAAAAAAACTTTCAATTGTTAGGTCTGTAAAGTTGCCACTTTAACTTCTTCAAATCAGAGTTAAAACACTGATAAACAGTCTCTTATTTTCTCTTATGATTATGATTCAGACTGTTGAGCATCATGAAGTATCTTCCACTCAAATAAGCTAGCATTGTTTTGAAGATTGTAAAATAAATTAATGATTAGGAAATAGTAAGATTTATTTTTCATTTAAAGTTTCATATTTTCTCTAAAAATGTTTGCTTTTTGAGCTCTTGTGATCAGTAGCTTTTGTTTGTACAAAACTTGAAGCCCAATTTTCTGAAAATGCTTTTCCCCCCACTCGTTTGCATTTAATTGAAAAGAAAATCCATAATTTTTATATTTTTAAATAAAAATATAGCTTGGGGTTTAATTAGGAATCTACAGGTTTTATTTCCTTTTTGTCCCAGGAGTGAAGTCTGATACTTATCAGCTAAACTCAGGGTTATATCTTTGGCTAGTTTATAGCCAGGGTACTTAGTGCTATTCTGTTTTACCACATTCTGTCTTGTACATTTTGTTCAAAATCCATCCAAAAGCTTTAATTTGTGATTTGAAATAAGAGTTTAGTAAGTCTAATCCATTTTCCCTACCAAAACATGTCAACAGGTTCTTGAATTCCCATCCTCAACCGCAGAGTACTCATGTCTTCTGCACTGTTGTTCATCTGATACATGGTAGGTGAGCTGGTGATCAGAAATTATCCACTTGAGTGCTGCAAGGAGGGAATAGTGTTTCTTTACTGATATCTTAATTAGTCCACTGCAGAGGAAAAGAAATGCCCCCATTGACAAAAAGCCAACAGACATGTACGGTGAGAAGGAGTTGTATAGGGGAGGACAGAAATCTGTTCTGACAGCAGAAACCATGAAACTCACCTTTCTGGACCACAGTTTGCTGTGTAAATAAAGTTGTTTCCGTTGGCTTGGAATCCCAGTAAATTCTGAATAATTTCTTGATTTCTGTATCCTCATAGTTTTTGTGTCCTCATGGTTTTACTTATAATACTCATAGCTGAATGCTCAACATAGTTGTGAAAATCCAACAATACACTTTATTTTACTGCTTATTCTATTTTTAGTTCGGCATAGTCCAGGGAAATCATCACTGAATTCTTCTCTCATTTCTTGCCTGTAAAATCATCTGTTGAAGACAAGCAAATTACGGTGCTACAGAAGTGGACAGAGGAAAACATCAGAGTGATGGTTCTTGGTTGGATAATATCCCCCTTGGATCTAGCTGAGGATGGGGTGACATGGCAATGAAGACTATCCAGCTCCTTTTCCCTTGCTGTTTGGAAGCTTCTAGACCAAACAAGTTTCCTGTAATCCAGAAAAATTATTCTCTACACAATGTCTCTATTCAAAATAAAAAAACAAAAAAACAAACCAAAAGAAAAAAATTCAATGCATATGCTGTCCTTTCTATCCACTGTAAAAGGCTATCTGTTCTTTGAGGAGCAAATTGCAGGGAAGCTAAAGGTTCTAATAGATTTATCTGTAATGGTTTATGACATTGGTACCTTTGACTGTGTGCCTTGCCTCTCTGCTCATACTGAATATATTATAATAGATGCATTCCCTTCATGAAAATTCCTTCAAAGTTATAGTATTTATTATTATTCTGCTCCCTTTCATTACTTGAATTAACATGTTGATCCATGGACTTGAGTGACTCAGGTAACAAAGCATGGTTCCTCCTATCCTTCCTGCTATAATCAAGTAAATTCTGATAAAACAGATAAAAAGTGGATATCATGTTTTATCATGTAGCCATTAAATCCATTGGTGAACATCTGAGTGTTAAGAAAAAGGACAAGAAGTCTCAGTATGATTTGGAGGAAAGAAGGAATTCTGAGGCCAAATCTTAGAATGGTGAAAAAAGAAGCTATTTCAGATACTTTCTTACATCTCACTCTCTTCAAGGTTCTCCCAAACATTTTTTTTTTAATGAAAAAAGCTACATATTGGAATAAATCAGTCTGTTATCAACCTGTCTACATAAGGTCATGAACTTTCGCTTTTAGGTCAAAGACAGGAATCAAAACTTTGATCCCATAAAAGTCGCCGTGACACAACCAACCACACTGACAAAGGATTTATTTTTTATTCAGTACCAGCTCATTGTATGTGATGATACATATGTCAATGCATCATACAAAACCAAGCAGAATGAAAGTTTTATAGTGAGGAAATCATAATATAGTGCAGTATCTTTTGTCATGCAAAATTCACTCTTTTTTGTGCAGAAGGATCAGTACATGTGAAGAGTTGGAATGTTTTAACATGCCCCTTTAGAAACTGGGATAGATACAAAAGCTCCTCAGACAGATAAAAGTGATAAATAGAACACACTCAATTTTTCAATATCTTGGCTCTGAACTAGTACCTATCTGGTTTAAAGGATAAATAATTCAGGAGAAGTATCTAAGAGTGACCTAAGAGTAAGAGAGATTTCATGGTAGAAATACATTTGGTGTCTCTACTGCTGACAGGGGAAAATAAAGTGAAGATAAAAACGGGGTGTATGGCTGAAATAGCAGCACTTTGATCTTAGACTGTGCTTTTAAACAGCTCTGCATCCTTCAGAGCTTGGCATATGTTAAATAAGCTCTTATGCTTCTCCATCTACATGTGGGGGAAATGTTACAGAGGAGAACCGGGCTAAAAAACTCAACACTGAATTCCAAAATTTACATATAGAGTACCCTTTAACCCAGTCATGATAATTATCAAATATCTGCCTCTATATATCTTTACTGTTCTTAATGGGCAAGAGTTTCAACAATTACTGAGCTGTAAGTGCATTTTAAAGCCTCCTAACCCCCGTCTATATATCTAAGATTAGTCAGAGAATTATACTAAAAGTTTCTGGTGTTTAAAAGAATTTAATTTTACAGATAATAGTTTGTGGGATTTCTAAAACAACAACTTATAGATTTATAGTTTTTTGTTTTTTGGTTTTTTTTTTTTAATGAGAGTTATATTCAACAGACACTGGAATAGGGTGCATCTCACAGGAAAAAACAGAAAATTTGTGAAAATATCTGTCATCTTGTCTTCGTTGAAACTTGCATTGGCAACATAACCCAGTGGTGGAAACATGTGAAATGGAGGTAACAATTGGTGATAAGGGCAATGAAGGACAAACTTTCCTACTTTTTTTGTTTGCTATGCTTGAAGGCATTACAGTTACAAAGCTTTCTGCCAAGGCCCTCACCAGCTAAAATGTTAGAGCTGTCTTGATCCTTCAGTTTAATTTTCTAAATCCTTGAGTGGATGTGCCAGCTACTCTGCTTCACCTAGATCACAAGAGGTCTGTGGGTGACTATAACCAAAACAGTTCTCTAATTCTGGAGCCAATGTTATTTCAGCTTAGAGAAGCTGAGCTACATTCTCCAACTGAACTCATTCCTGACCTCTTGCACTGCAGCTAAGTTTTAGCATGGAGAAGCACTTTTCCCTTTGTCTTTTCCGTATTTGACTACACTTAGAGTGTTGCAAGGAGAGGGCATGGAAGAGGAAGCAGAAGCAGTTATTCCATCTCTGCCTGCTGGCTGCTCCTCTGCAGCTCCCAGCCTGACCCACGTTCCTCCCTGTCTCCTGTTTTCAGGAGGAAGGCAAAAACTCTCTCCCTGTAAACAATTGTTGAAGAACTGACATAGATTTTCCCCTTTGACACACTGTGCATGCTTTCCTATGTATTTCCATTCTCATGTTTTTGGTTTTTTTTTAACTAAGAGATTGCCTGCATAAGGTGCGAGGCAATCACACTTCCTGTTAGGAAGGTCTGGAGTTTAATTCAAATGGCTGTTCCGGTTTTGTTATGTGTGTCTATTTTGGGAGAGCTAGGTGGCAGTCATGAAAGGAAACTAATCCACAACTGCCTGTCTTCCCCACTGAATGGTTTAATTTCACTGGTATCTCAATGCCTAACTGTTCTCAATACTTCTGAAAAACACCACTATACAGCTTCAGGTATTCCATAAACCAGTATTATTTTAGGTTATCTTAGCTACAAAAAATTGATTTCAAAATATAACACTCCTTAACATCTTTTAACTTCTCCCTCTTCACTTACATATTATTTAGGTCAGCAGCTTTAGAATAACTACAGACTTGTTCGTAAATGTGTCTGTTGTCATTTTGACTACACTAAACTTGGGATTGAATTTCTCATAACATCTGAAAAGTTTGCTCTGGTGGTAGGAGAATAATCAAATTGCCAACAAAGATCGGTAAATTAATGTAAACATTTTGCGTTCAAATTCTCTAGTTCCTCAAACACTGTTCATAGAACAAGGAGAAGGACTTAATGGCAAATCGCATAAGAGCCTGATTAGAAGTTATACTTTGTAGCAGGCTTAGAAAAGTTGTTGCAAAACCGAATCCCTGAATGTGTTTTCATATTCATCTACCTACTAACTAACATGTTACCCAAGATTCAGCGATTCCCAAAAAAGTTTTCTGTCTCTCTGACATGTCTTCTTTTTCTTGCCTTTCTTTGCCTTTTCTTGTTTTCTGAATAATTTTGTGATCTTTATTTTAATCTTTTTGTATACTTAGATACATTATTAATACATCTTTTCAGTGCTTTCTGTGCTTTGGTATCATGTCTCCAGATTAGTTATTCTTTTTTCCACTGTTGTATATTTTTGTGGGCATAGCAAAAAATAGAGGCAGTCCTTCTTGTGAAAATATTGAGGATAGGGGTTGTATAAAAAATATATTTCCTGCTATTTCTGATATGCCAAAGATTTTGATTTTTTTTTATTCCCTCAGTATGCCCACTTTATGCCAGAGTCTTTAAGTATATTTGGGCTGTATGTACCGGTTTTAAAACAGAGTACAAGACCAAAGGCCAGCTCAGCAGTCAAGGCAAAGGTACAGCTGTAATACAAGGTAACTATTTTACACAGGACTAATGTCTCAGTCACATATATGGAAAATATTAACATACACCCATAGTTTCTTTGTCTTCCATTTATCTCTATTGAAAAACTGCTACTCTTCTAAGTATGCATGCCCATGCCAGGAAGTATCATATGGAAGAGGTAGGGACAGTAAGTAGGAGCAAGACAGTTATTCATGACCCTCTTGAAAACAAGATTTTTAAAAAAATTACTCAGATATAGTTACACAGATCCCTATCAACTCTCCAGTCAGATGAGTGTTGTCACTACAAAAGTTCAAGAAACATCTAAAATATATCATCACATGGAAAGAAATGGCAAGATTTTTTCAAAATACAGAAATAAATCCAATTGTGGAGATGATTTCCATGACGAAGGTTAATTATTTTCCTTGATGATTATTTTTTTTTTTGTTTGGTGGCTTTTTGTTTGAGTTTTTGATTTGTTTGGGGTTTTTAAATTATTTTTTTAATAGTTGTTGTTGTTGGTTGGGTTTTGGGTTTTTTTGTATGTTTTTATTTTTTTAGAAGAGTTCGGATTTTTCTAGTGCACTGCTTTCTGTGGGGGAGGAGATAGGGTCAGACAGTTGTTAACTACTCAGAGCAGAAGGAAATGTCATGCTGGTGTCCAAGAGCAGTCTGCAGGCTGCTGTAGAACCCCTGCAGGAGTTCAGCCTTACTGGGCGAGAGGTGCTGGTGAAGCAGAGATGGAGACACCACTGCATTCGTGTTTGCAACCAATCCTAATCTGTTAGGGCTGAAGAACCTGTAATGCTACATGCACAAGGTCTCTGAAGGTGTCTTCCCAGCATGAAACATGCTGGATGTACAATTGTCATCTCTGGAGACATGCTGTCAGAAAAAGGGTGGGGTGGATAGGAAGGCTGGCAGTGTGTCTTCTTACCCGGTATTTTTCTACCTGATGGGGTATGGTTCTGATTATGCTTTACAATTGTCTTTACTTTAAAAGGAAATTCTGTCAGCTACATTTGGACTTTCAGGATTTCATGACTGTTTTTACTATTTTATAGATGGTATTTTCCCAAAGCTACCTCCACATGTGGAATGGAGATATAGCGATTTTTGCATACCAAGAAATTGTGTGGTTTGGGTTCATTTGTGCTGAATGGGAACAAACAAAACTCACTCCTGCGACTATAACAGTTGCATTTTGTGCTTATTTAATTCAGGAAGAAGTCTGAACATCCTCTGAAAAAAGAATATTCTAGAATTAGGGGTGAGCCTGCAAGGAAGGAAAAAAGAAGTGAGGGGCATCTAAAGGTAGTATGGAAATAAATATCTGTTAGAGCTCTGTCTCAAGCAGAATTGTCTACAGTAAACCTGATGTTAGCAGAATCTCAACAGTTAATATTTAAGATCCTTATTCATTAGAACTTCTGGAAGAATATAGTAAATGACCCATTTATAAAGCCAGGAGATATATTTTAAATTTTGCCCAGGGTTCTCTGTCAGACAATTCTGCTTAGGCTGAAGTGCTGTGACCTTGAATTCTCATTCAAACATTGGGTTCATAATGCTTTTCTCAGATAGTAATATTCTTAATGCCCAACTTGTTCAGTAAGATGATCAATTCTACTTCAGGTATATATTTTCTTTTTGTCAAACAGTATTCAGTATATAATACTTTTTACAAAATTTGAGAGAAAATGTAGTTGGTGATCATCAAATTTCTGTATATCAGAGGTTTGGGAAAAACACTTGCATAAAAGTAGAGCATTAAACGTGGTGCATCCCACATAAAACAAACAGTATTTTTATTATATTTGAATAGTGGCTATAAGCTATAATAAACATACAAAAAGGCTAATTGGAAAAGCAAAAAAAAAGGAATAGAGGAGTACCTGATTTTCCACAGGGTTATTCCAGATTCATATCAACATAATTCATACCTAAACCTGATATAAAGTTAAAGGGAATTTGCTGGTTAAAAGCACATCAAGAAAAGTGAGAGGGGAAAGTGCTCTTTTGATAATATCCACATATTTTCATGTTTAGCTTTTTGAATGTGTGTTGACAATAGCAAATCAATATTTTAATCAAGTATTAATCAAAAAAATGCATGATGTTACCGGTAAGCATAGTAATATTTGGTGTATTTAAATTCAGTAGATGTTGAGCTCAATTTTCAATCTATAAAGGATATGATGAATATTGCAAAGGGTATGTGTTTGTTTCTTTCACACTGTCCAGCATTCAGCAGAAATTCACCATCTCAGGCCAATGTGAAGCATGTGATTCATAGATCCATGGATCATAGCAGAATGTTTTCTTTCAGGTTAATAGCTTTTTTTGGTTGATAAATTAATTGTTTTCTGTGTGATAGAAGATGTGTGCATATAGTAAGCAAAAATAGGTGAATACGTAATTTGCTAACTTTCTAACCTGAAAATGCATGTAAATTTCTAATTTAGAGAAATTCTGTAGAGAATATGTAAGAACTAGTTCTAGTTCCTCATTTGAGTAACTAAAAGTGCAAATGTAGAAGTATTGTTCTTAGCATACACACCTTTGAGTCAACAGCTAAGCTATGTTATACATTATTAAATACATTTATTGAAGGAAATATGAATTCTTGGATGAATATTATTCCATTTTCAAATTCCAACAGTTGAAGGGAAGGATGTGCTGTGATTTTAAGAAGATGTTGAGAAAGTTCACTCTGGCTAATTGCAAGGTTCAGTCTGACATTTCAATCAGTTTCTAATCTACTCCTGTTATCAAATGAAGGGTGAAAATATAGCTTTATTCAAACAACTGTTATTTCAATAGACTTAAAGAATTTGATGAATGTTATATAATTTGCAGTCTTAGTGTACATATACCTCCAATTTCTCTTTATTTCAAAAACAAAAAAATGGGGGGGTATTTTCAATCTATACAGAAAGACTGCCATGAGTAATATGGCTTAAAACCAGCAAGTTTTAAAGTATGTTTGTTTTACTTACTGTCAAAAAACGTAGTGATGTTAAGTGCAAGTGCTGTCTCCCAAGATGCCTGGGGTGAAATCTTGAACAGGAGACAAGATGAACAGGAATTTTGTCCTTCAGTGATTTAAGTTTATATATGTTTGTGTGTCAGAACAGTGACTAAAAGAAAAAATCTCAGTCCCACGTGGGAGCTATCTCTGATAGTACAAATCTAAGAAATTAGCTGAGAAAATAGAGGCAAGAAGTTCTTTGTCACAAGTTTTGTAGCCACAAGACATAGCACTAATAATTTTGCTTAGATATTTCCCATCCCTTCATCATATTCAAATAGTGGAGATAGAAGAAATTTATTTCTAAATATATCCAGTGAGAATATTAGTCACTTATAACTATGATTCCAGTAGATTTTGATTGTCTGCATTGATACCATGCTAATATTTTCCTTGCAACCTTCAAAATATATTACAGTAATGTTAACCAAGGTCTCAACTTTTCATCACAGCCATTGTAAGAAACAGTAGATGAGTCCATGAAGACACAGGTTTCATTTACATAGGCACTGAAAGTTATGACTTGAACTTAGAATATCTAAACACGCTCAGTAGCAATGACTCCTAAATTCTGTGAGAATAAATATTTAATTAGGACTGTAAAGGTCTTAAAATTGAACTTCTAGGTTATATTTTTTTTCTGTTTAATGATTAATCTTCACGTTCCATAAATGGAAAATAATGTTTAAAATTGGGGGGGAAAAAACTGAGCTCCATGTGAAACACATTTTTCTGCAGCAATAGACATACCATAAGTAATGGATTTATGTCCGACGCCTTGCACTATGAAGCAATCCTTGACAGAGATAAATCAGCCTGAGAAAACTGAAAAAAGCATGAATCAAAAGAAAAAGGGGGAAAGAGAAGGTATTAAGACCAGACAAGTATAAAAATAACTAAGTTAACTGAATAAACATTATGAAAACAAAATATAGCCAAGGGAATAGTACGGAAGTAGCATAAATACTTCAAAGCAAGTCTTATTTTCATAAAAAACAATATTATGATTAGTCTCAGTTTTCTAGCCTAAAGGTATTTTTCTAAAATTCTTTTGTACATTATTCATATTCTTAGTATAAAGAGCCATGTTGGCTCTGTGATGATTGGTAGCAGGATAACAACAGAAAGAGCTGCTTTGCTTTCTGCTCTGCTTTCTTATTTGGGCTCAAATGGTAAAGTGGCAATGGAATTTGGCACTCAAGTGTCTACCTTCAGTCTCACAGCTAGAATTTGATTCCCAGCATTCATAGCATCTTTTGAAAATGATGAGTCAGACAGATGCTGGCAGACTTCCAGATCTTGGTTACATGTGTGAAAGGACACTGCTTTTCTTTTAAAGAAGGAAAAGAAGGGGAAAAAAATCTAACATGAGAAGTCAAAGTTTTGTACCCAGAGAGAAGAAGGATGGACTGAATTTGCATTAGAAACCCCTGCACCCAATTAGGGAGTAGAGGAATGTACAGTATCCATAAGAATACATCTCCTACATTTCAAATTCTCAAGAGCAGGGAAGGAAACAAATGTTATAATGAATATTTTGTTTTAAAGACATGTTCTGTATCATTCCTTTTAAAAAATGAATATAAAATAATTAATCTATATCACTTTTCACCTTTCACCAGGTATCAATTAACATAACAAAATTGATCTCAGATACATTTTTCTTCATTGAAGCCGACATGAGCTGGAGATGTTATGTGAATCTTGTCACAGGAAGGAAGAAGTGAAGTCCTTCAGTCAATGGTGGAGGTTGAAAATTACCTGTACCACCAGCAGAACCACCCTGCTCAGAAAACCAAAGATTGAGGAGTGGAACCTGGGTCCAATCTGGATTCCAAAACTTCCCCAAATTCGAGAAAAGCTGGATATGATATCTTTCATTTAAACGAAAGCCCTTAATTTCTAATGACCTGGAGAAAGGAGTAAAGAGGGTTCCGAGCCATTTATGCCGCACACAAGGGTGACCTCTTCTGGTCAAGGACAAAACTGTCGACCGTTCTCAACTGATTTTTCAACCTTTTTTTAGCCTAAGTGAAATTATTTCCCTCTGAAAGGAAGTATCCGAAACTTCCCTAACATTGGGACTTTATTAATTAGAAAAAGGAAAATTCCAAATGTGCCTACTGTATCAATCTGAAGTTTGTGATGGTTTATAGGTATTTACGGTACATTCTAAGTTACCCCAACAATAGTCTACCTGGTTCTATGATTGCCACTTTTAACTCTGCAAAAGTTCAGAGTACAAATCTGCAAGAAAAAAAAGAAAAAATTAGTGCTGATTTTTCAGCAATATTTGAAGATGGAATGGATACAATTGCATACACAGATATAAATTCTCTGCTGTATTTCCAAAGGAGGTGGCTTTGTCAGTAACTGCTGCTGAATGTGACTGGAAGGAACTTTAGGATCATCCTCAAAGGGCACCATAGACCAAAATGTGTTAGATGAGAGCCGAGAAGACTAAAGTGAAATCCTGACCACCAGAGGTATCAATGAATGTTTTGTGATCAGGCTCAGCAAGACCACAGTGCATCCTTCAGTCTTAAAAAAAAAATATTCCAATTTTAAACTTTTATAAATGCATGATACTATATGCATTTATGAATACGTATGGGAAATTATTTAATTTAAACATTAAAATAATATTATGTATTTTTCAATAATAATAATTTACTGAGATTTTCTCCACTGTTTAAAATTTTCTGCAAAACAGTGACATGAATAAACTTGTAAATGATCAATTTCAAATCATGTTGAAAACCGACTGTCTTCTTTTGCCATTTGGCTGAAAATACAGACATTAAGTCTTTGTTATGGTTGGTGTTTACCATAAGACATACATAAAATATATGAAAGGCTGCTTAAATATTTTCAGTGCAATGACTGAGTCTTCTTAAATATTGTAGCTGTTACAACAGATGAAGTTCCATCTGTGGTTGGTAGGAATGCAAGTTTAATTCAATATTGTGTTAAAGTCATTCTCTTGTTGATGGAATTTCAATTTACCAGGCACTAAAAGAGCCCTTTTCCAAGAGAAGGTTAGAAATTTTTTTCTTGGGAGTGACGAAATCTGTGAATACTATTTCTGCCCTTTCAATAATGGATATTTTATGACATCAGTTCTCAAATTCTGAATTCTTGAGACACAAAAGCAGTAAAAAGCTAAATTGATTCTTTACTCTCAATTGCTTTTTGAAATATTCTTTGGAAAAGATATCTGTCCTTATCTCTGAAGAGCATCCAATCCAGCATCCATGAACTTTGTATATAAACATCCTGATTATTTATAAAATTGTATTTAACCCCTCATTGATTTAGGCTTAAAAAAAAATAGAAAATATGAATGTTGTGATGTTAATTGGGAGCCTAAAATTGTATTTGAAGAAAAATACTTGATCTTCCCCTCAGCTGAAAACTGCTTTTAGAAGTCACCAACAGATGAACATTTCTGCATTTCCAAGAAGTACAAAGAGGACAGGTTTCAGTGTAGATCCCATCCAGGAAAAGGTTTGATCTTAACAAACATAGATTTTTCAGTCCTGTGAACTTCAGCCCAGCTTGGACACAGATAACAGAATTGTATAACAGTAATTTTATTGATTTAATTCATCTAGGATTTTTCTTTGTGGTTGAAAAGGAGCTTTAAATGTATAAGGGAAGATTTGGTCACTGGAAGTTAAAATGCTTTACTTTATTGAGGAAACATCTGGAAAACTTAGATACTTTCATATACGATGTTGGCAACATCAAAGCAGAACTCCAAACATATTCAGATATAATTGGGAAGTCATTGAAAATCTTTCCATTATAACTTCTAAACTGCCCCAGCTGCAAAGAAAAACACTGTCACACTGCCACTGGCAGTCACACACAACCTGTTTGAGGGCTCTGACTCATACAATTCAAGTGGCTGGGAATCTCACTGCTGCCACAGGAAACAGGCAATTTCCAGGATACCTCTATTCAGGGCAAAAGCCTTTGTTAAACACTTGGCTTTTTGATTGAAAATATGGAGCATGATGGGATTAAAGAAAATCAATTCAGTCACCCAAATGAACTCTTGTAAATTTGTAGCTCATTGCCCAGTTCCTCCTATTTCTCCAGGGGGAAGAGAGACAGGGGAGCGCTTCCATTGTTGTCAGCTTTTGGTTTAATTTTCTCACGTGAAATAATTCATCACATTTAACACTGAGAATTAACTAATGAGTGTATATGTGTGCGGTTGTGAAAAGAAAATAGTTTGAAATACTGCCTTGAAATACTGCTTTCTTTTTTGATACTCAACTGCAGAAATCTAAGGAGCAGTCTGAGAAATGCCTCTTCACACTGAAGGGCTAAATTTTTGTTATGTGCTATCAAAAACATGTATAAGTGCTATTGTAATGTCTCCTGTCTGGTTTTGATGTGTAGGTGCAGATCCACTTCTTATGAGGATTTCCACTTATTTTTGAAATTTCAATTGACCACTTGGCAATAGAAAATAGAAAAGCATGGACAAATTCTATGGAGTAAATATAATAACAAGTCTGAAATCCAGCGGAATTCATTAATACACTAGTAATCTTACTTTACTTCAAATCTTATTATCCTGCATCTGAATTTGTGTTAAGTAATGCAAGCAAAAGTTCCCAAAGAATATTTTTTGGCTAAAAAACAAATACACAACTAAAATGGGGCTGCATGCAAAAGTATTTTCAAAGCTCAGTGTTTCTGTCAGCGCTGGATACCTTAACAATGATCAGTCTCAAAAAAAATTCACTGAGAGTTTAACAGGTTATCTTATACGAAAAGGAGTCAGACATTTTTCATCATATCAGACAATCATATTACTGGGGCCAGGGTTTCTGTTTCAGGCAAGGTGGGGCTGAAGAGCTTTGGAGCTCCTCCACTAACACATTGTTATATCATAACCTCAGTCTATCAGATGGGTCAGTCAATGCTGTGCCTACCTACAGCAGCTTCCAGAAAACTGCAAGCTCTGCCTGAACCTTTTGAATTACTTATGTACTAGAATGAAGAGAACTGTGGGTTTAGTTCATCACCTGACATTTTGGGAAACAGATTTCAGGTCAGAAGCCAGATCAGCATCCACTCCTCAGATTTACATTTCCACAGATATATAGATATCACATGCCATAAATGAGATAAAAAAATAAAATTCTAATACAACAGGAAACCAAGAGTTATACTTAAAAGTCTTAGTCCAACCTGACCAGGATTTCCCGTACCAAAATAAAGACTTAGGTTCTGACATCAAATCTGGAACCTACATCATCAGTTTAATATCTACAGCTTCAGTGATCTGTTCGTGCCTCAAATTTACTTGCCACAGCCGTTTTCAAGATATGTGGATGTACACATAGTCATCATCTGTCGAGATTATCCTCAAATATTCTTTTACAAGTAAATCTTCTAGTCTGATACTCTTCCTTTGATTCTTACAATGAATTTTGATCTTGCTTCTTTTTCTGCCTTTTGTTAACAAGGCCAGCCACAGACAGAATTTGCTGATACAGGTAGAAAACGGACCTCTTGAATGCCAAACTTCAGATATGGCAGTAATCTAATTATAAAAGATCCATAATAACTGGTAGCTACTTCCCAAAGTTCAGATAGTGCTACTGTGTCATGGGAAGGGAGCCTCTCTCATCTACTGCCATCCCCAGTCCTTGCCTTTATCACTACTAAGCTGCTCCAATCCTCTCCCTCCCAGAGGAAAGGAAAAAACTTAAAGCCTTTCACAGTCACAAACATATACAGAAGTTTCTATGACTTTTGGGGCTGGAAACCTATCAGCCCTGGATGATTCCCAGCACCTGTGCATGATTTCTTTACAAAATGGGACCAGCTGCCTTTTTAAGGGCCCCAGAACTCCCATGCTCTGTAAGACTGGATTGGGGGAGAAACAAATTTCTTATATTTTACTTAAGCAAGCACTGGAGTGGAAGATAAATTAGGGCTTATGGACTCATGACCAGGAGGTTAAGCTGAAGGCAGAAATAGAGTAAGGGCAAAGTTGGGAGGGAGTAAGGGGATATGCTGTAAATCAGGAAAGAACAGTGAAAAAGAAAGAACAACAAGGCTGAAGAAAAACAAGTATTCTGGAGAAGATGTAATGCACAGGCAAGGAAGGAAAAAAAGACAAACTGCACTTGCATAAGGGAAGAGGCATGGGGTACAGCAGAAAAATGAAGACTAGAATTAATATGAACATGGGCAAGAATATTAAGGTGAAAAAATCATTTCTGCTTATAAACAAGGAAAATAAAATCCCACCTGTTGAACTGCTATTTTATATTTACTTGGTGTATAGTGAAAACTGGAAGATCTTACTTATAAGGAGGAGCCAACTTTAGAAATTATTTCCAAAGTAGGGTTTGGACATGGTAGACCAGAACAGCTGTTCTGAAACCATTATGTTTCATTGTGCAAATTTTTCTTAGTTTAGTGCTTATTGGCTTAATAGAGTGCTCAGCAGGAATCCTTATGGTCCTCTCTATTAATCTTGCTGTCAACCCTGCACAAATTCCATACTTAAAAAAATATCCCCACCCCTTAACCCCCCTATACTTACAGCATGACAAGAATGCAGAGGGAGTCAAACCCAATCTTCTAAAAACAGGAGGCTGCAAAATGAAGATACTGTGCATTACAGGGGTAACAGGGGAGAAAGAGACACATTGCTGTGCTTGGCTTCCTCTCATTCCGTTTCCCTTTATCTAAACATCTTATTTTTTCTGACTCTGTTGTTTTTCACAGAACCAGAGTTTTTATCTCATCAATAGTATAAGACATCTGTCCCTCATCACATTCCAAAACACAGGGGACTCAGTTCTCCTCTTCACTCATCCCTATCTGCATCTTCCACTCAAAATGATCACATAAGTAGAGCTTCTAGCCCAAGGACTGACAGGTATCTTCTTGATGTTTGTTTGTATGAAAGGTATTTTTAAAAGGATTACTGCAGGAGGGGATATAATTTTTCCCTCTGCAGTCAAAGCAGAGTGTATTAACTTGTTTTTAAGCTTTTGGAATGATACTTCCTAGGCAATGTCCATCTACAAGGCAGTAAATACAGTTGCCTCAAATAGCTAAAGGAAAGGTTGAATGGAAATTGCATAGGATTTTCTTATAAATATATCGTTTTTATGTAGTATATGTAAAATTGGTCCTGAAACCTCATTAATTTTATGTTTTTCCCTTCATTCCTGTGCATGATAAATTGTCAGAGAGTTTTTCTCTTAAAAATTAAGTAAGCTTTGATTTATCTTTGAACTAGACACCAGGCTGGGGTCAATTTTTCCTAATTGAATTGTAGTCTCTAGAAAAACTGCAGAGAGGTGTTGACATAACCTTAATCACTGTGGTTCTGACAGTTTGTTTAGCAAAGTTGTTAGTTTTGGAGTAGTGAATTCAGAGAAGAAAGCCTGGGCATATGGCACTCCACAAAGCACCTGAAGGTCTGAAGGCTACATGCAGTACTTATTGCAAAATACTTAAATTTCATCTGGACTCAATCAGTCCTCTGTATGTAATACATATTGAAGACTGCAATACAGCTCTTCCTTTTGTACAAGCAGAATTTTGGTACAACTGCAGAGCTTTCTCATGGATCCTGCCCTGAAGTTCATCCTGTTTTGAGTTTACTCTATGAAGAATGGTTGCAATTACATTAATTTTCTCTCTCTCTCTCTTTTGAAAATGTTTGTACTTACCAGAATCTTTCGTAGTGCATCTAAGTTTTGCATCTAAAGATGAGTCTGAATTTTCCATGTTGTAAGCAGAGTGAATAAAGCAGCAGACTACAGAAAGCTATGTAAATTATTCAAGGATTTAGGATGTTTGGTTCTGTCTTGAATTAATCGGTATGGTTTTAATTACACTTTTTACAAATGGAACACATCTTTTACAAGAGGATCAAGGAGCCAAATTTCAAGATAACAGACTTTTCACATGTTTTGTACCTTCTGTCATGACAGATCAATCTATCATTCACTGCATGATGTGCATTACTCTTTTAACAGTAATGTTAGTTTTCTTCAGGGCAATGTCATAACAAATAAATATAAAGCATAAATGTGATGTCTTTATATCCTTAGCATCTGAGGTGTGAGATCGCCTACATTAGCAACTGCCCTTAAGCTAAACAAGATAGCCTGAAAAATCAGATTTCTAGAGGATTTTACTGTTGTTCTTATGGTTAAGAATTTACAGATAAACTGGTGCCAACTTTTACTATATACATAACTTGAAATTTTTTTGGATTTTTTTCAGCTTCTAAAAGCCTGTTTTGACAGCACAGATTTGTCTATGGGTAAAATAGCTTAAAAACAGGCAGAATGCAGCTTCCCTTGTAGCTGAAAATAACCCAACAATTTGAAAGGAACTCTGAAAGAATTATATAAGAAAGCATTAAGGGACAGACATGGAATTACTTGGAGTAAATCAGTATAGCCCTTTGAAATTCAAAGAAGCCATACTGATTTATACCAGATGAGGATCTGCCCATAATAAAATACACTTAAAATTTAAATATTTACATGACTGAGGTATTACAGAAATTTAAAAAGTAAAATACTTTTCTTAATCTTTCCAGTCAAAGTTTCTTGACTTTTTGTGGTTACTGGGATGTTTCCACCATGTTATATTTTTAACCAAATTACTGGCTCTTAATTTACTGCAGACCATCATATATCCATATCTGCAAGCAAATCTGGTCTGAGAAAATTAAGTTGAATAAAAATAAAGTTATTTCTTTTTCTAAAAGAGCTTTACAATTAACAAAAGATAATTGCCCTTGAATTACAAATACAAGGTGATAATTTAAAAAGCGAGGTTTGCTAACATGTAACATCTGAGCAGTTGTCCTGGTTTCAGCTAGGGTAGAGTGAAAGAATTCTCCACAAAAAAAAAAAAAAAAAACAAAAACAAAAAAACCAAAAAAAACCACTGAGGAAATTTCAATGTTCTTATGTTCAGCTGAAGGCTCTCCATAAATCTGATCTTCTAGCCCTTCGAGTTCTCCCTCTGGATAGTGCTCAGATCTCAAGTCCTGTGGATTTCTTTTCCCAGACATGTTCTTGTATTTATCAGCAGCTCCCATGAAGGCAATGGCTTATTCCGGGTTGGAATCATTGCATGTAAACTGAAGATATTTTAATAAAAACCTCTGGATTAAACGTGTTTTGTTGAGGATTTCTAAGTACAGTCTTGTGCTCTGGTCCAAGTATACCTCAAGGAACATGTGATCCAATAGTGTTAATGTTTTGTGTAGTTCTTTGTGCTGATCCATAGTCCAGATGTTCCAGCAAAAGTTATCTGGAAGACACTACTCTGCTTGGGACTGTTTGTTTTTTGTTTTGTTTTTTTTAATACAAAAAAAAGTGAGTCAAGTTATCCACCTGGAAAAATGAAAAGAATTCCCTCTCCTCCAGGAAAACATCTCATCTTAGTTCACCGATCTTGCAGAAAAAATTTCAATCCTCTGAACTTTCATTATGCCTTCTGATTTTGGAAGCACGTAGTACATACTACCTGTTCAGTCAGTTGTCCAAGTGTTATTAGAAGTGTCTGGTGTTTCATTATACAGGTAAATACATTAGGGCTGAGTTTCAGAAAGTTAGAAGGTGGCTTACTATTGCTGGAATGTCAGCTGTTTAGTCTTCGCTTTTGCTTACCAGAAGCATCCATAAGGAATTCTCCATTGCAGACCCATTTCCAGCACTCAGTTTTTCATACAAATATGCCTTTACATTAGCTGCACATCTGGAGCTGTTGATCTTTGATTTTTATATGAGTTGCATGAATAACTTAAATGAACATGCACTTTTCAGTGGTCTTTTGGGTCAATATGTAAGCTAACCACCTTAGTTGCACAATAATTGAACCCTTCTACATTTTAGTTAAAATTTCCCTTTGTAATTCAAACTATGATTATTGCTATTCTAAGTTTCCAGATGTTTTACTTGGCATATGTTTATTTTAAAACGTTTTTCAATACAAATATCACTAATTATCCAAATATGCTAAAGCAGAAATATATATAGATGAAAAATTAAGGGTCGATCTACAAATATTAAAATTGAAATATCTGTAGAAGCTCCCTACCCCCTAAAAAAGATAAGTATTTCTGTCCTCCTTAAATAATAGTTTCAGAGTTATTATTCGGGGAAAGACACATGAGGAAATAAACTATGTCTCTATGTTGACACTTTTATTATGTAAAACATTCCTTGAATACTCTAAAATGCAATAGAGTTCAAAATTGCTGTTACACATAGAATGAAAATGTTTGAAGTACTGAGTACAGCAGCAGTTTTGGTGGAAATAGTTTGATCATATCCAAAGATTATGGACTGAATTTAAGACTTTGAGCATAGAAGGCAAAAGTCTATTTTACATTAAATACATAGTTTGTCTCTCACAGTTTTTGATATATTTGTTCTCACTTGCTATCAGGCATTACATTATCACTCTATTAATTTATTTTACGTTATTAAGGAAAGAATAAGCAATGGACTAGTGGAATTCATAGATTATACCAAGTTGGGAGAAAATTATTTTAGATTATTGTCACAGTAGTATATGTTTTTTAATGATTGCTTCTGTTTTACTCACCTGTGCCCAGAAAAGCCTAATCATATACACATATATGTACATATATATACATATATAAAAGTACTACTTATCTGATTATAGTGTTATTTAATTATTATTATATTATCATAAGACATTTTTGAACCACTACTCTCTAAGGGTTAACATTCCCCCTGTTGGAAAATAATGTAACATTGCTGCAATAAGGATGAATGGTAACTGCTAAGTTACCTTTATTGGTGCTGAGAGCCCCTAAGGGTGACACCTGAAGAAGAGACAAGATAATAAATTTAAAAAGTTGAATGTGCCTCAACCAAATGACTTGGTAGCAGCTAATAGTGTAACAGACTGCCACATGCAGCCAGAACATACACAGTTAGGCAAACAACAAAAATTATGAATGAAAAAGAGACCAGGGCTTTGTCCTGAGAGATCCTGCAGCTAAACTTTGACAGCAAATATTTGGGAAAGAATATCGATGATACTCATCCCAAGATGAAAAGGCCTC
Source organism: Acridotheres tristis (assembly GCA_037013685.1). Taxonomy (NCBI): domain Eukaryota; kingdom Metazoa; phylum Chordata; class Aves; order Passeriformes; family Sturnidae; genus Acridotheres; species Acridotheres tristis. Next base: position 55,865,407 of record CM072888.1, read on the forward strand.
ACCAGCCAACCCCTCAGGGTTGTATTCCAGGGTACTCAATAACCCATTTTATCTACTCCAGCTGTCGTGATCAGAGACCAAGCAACAGGTGTCCCTCCCTGGAAGAAAGGGTCAGGGCTCATGGGAAAAGGGGAACAAGGAGATTTTATAAAGCACACACATGGAGTCCAGCTAACAGCTGATGAAGAGACATTGCAGGTAGGAAGAGCTCACGAGAAAGTGAATGGAAGACATAAGAATGTTTTCAAAAGAGTGATGTTAAATCTATAAGTGGCTAGAAAAGTATATCATTTTAAATATATCTCAATATAATTATTTATGTGTCCTGCATATGAATAAGAGACTGTCATACAATGGGAAGAGAACCTGAGGGAAAAGAAGAATTTTTCTATCATAGAATGTTTCTATCTCAAACATTCAGGTTTAATCCAGGATTGTGTTGAGGCTATAATTAGAGAAAAAATTCAAATTTTGCTAAAGTTTACTACAAAATCTGTGAATATTTGCAGCTCAAAATGTGCTTCCTAACAGTTGCAGAACCATCATATCCTGGGAATTTTTATTCAGGTTTTTTTTTCTCTTTTTGAGCTGAACTTCTCTGGTTTTAGTTTGGGTGTTTTATTGGGTTTTTTTAATCATTATTTCCTTATCATCCATACTACTTGCCAACATTTATGACCTTAAATGTAGAATAGCTTCAGGCAGAATTAATTCAGTCATGATACTTCTATGCTGAAGCAAATCACCAGGAAAATTAACACTCATTAACACCAAAAGTGTTTAAAATCTAATATCTCATTGCAAAACTGTCCATTTACTAAAACCCAATTAAAATGCAATTAGCTTTATAAGTGATGTATATAATATCTAAGAAGGTCAATTGCTCTGCACTTTATAACTCCAGTTCGTTCGCGGATCATCTAGTGCAAGAAAATTTAGAATGGCTTTTAAACTTTTCACTCTTAGGGTATATTACTAAACATTGCCTTTACATAAACGTTTTTATTAAAAAGAAAAATATTAATAACTCGTGAATAATTCTCCATTTATTTCTCTGTTCTTTATGATAGCCACTAGTGGTAGAATTTCTAGCAAGAAGCGACTTTTTCATGAAATCCCTTACTTACAAAAATGCAAAAGAAATTATTTTAATCTAAATAGGTCAGCATGTTCTAACTTTCAAAGACGTAGTCAAACTGTAAATAGCTATCAATGGGAGGGTAAACACCTGTTTGATGATATGATGAGTTACTTCTCTCTAGGTACCCTTTTCTCTTTATTGACCTGTGAAAGAGCTGGACACTTAGCTGAGATGGATGCCTACATTCCACATCTCTTACATGATCGGATCACATGAAGCACGACTAATTTTATATAGTAGTTTGATTTGGAGACAATTTGCTATATTATAAATCTTTAGTATTATATCCTGATAGCAAAAAGATAAATTTCAAACACTTGTTATGTTGTTAAAAATATGTAAGAAATCTGTATCTAAAGCCAGTGTAACCAATTTGCTTCTCATATATATTATTTTAAAAATTATAAACCACCTTGAGGAGGAAACTAAATTCTCAGCTACCTCTTCAATGAGATTCCAGTGTAAAGTATTTAGCATCCTGCCCATGTTACCAGGGTTTGCTCCTTCCTCATGACTGGTGGGCTGAAAAGATATTCTCCCTTTATTTGTTATGCATATTTGGACTTGCTACTTCTAAAGTATGCAAGAAAAAAATGTTTCTATTCTTCTGCTTTTCTATGTCTGAGAAAATGTCCCCTTTTCCATCCACAAATAGTTCTATTGATTTAGAATTTGTCTTGCTCCTATTGTGTTTAAGCTACCTTAGCTGATTACCTATAAATCAATATCTCATCCATTCCATTCTCTTCTTTTCATTTGTATGTAAATATTTCTATTGCTCTTTTTTTCCCCCCCTATCAATTGCTTTTTTTTTTTCCTCATCAATTTTCTTACCAAGTGAGCAAAGTTTTAGCAAAAGTAGTCTCTGTTTTCGCATTAAGCTAGGTTTTGGGTTGAGGGGTTTAAAAGTAGGTTTTGGCTATTCTAGTGATTTAAAAAAATGAATCAAAAATAATTCTTTTTGGTACTAAGTTTTCTTGTTTCTTAGGCAATGATTGTAGATATGATATTTTATTTACACTCAGAAATTCCATCAAGGTTATGGTTCCTAGCAGGTAACTATGTTTTTCAGTTTTTTAATAAAGTGAAAATTGGCATATTTTCTGATTTCACTGCTCATTTTTGTCAGGGAAACATCAGGGAAAAATTACCCTCTGGCCTTTTTTCTGCTAAATTATAGCTACAGAGCAAGCTGTAGTTGTCAGGCTTGGAAGGATTTAAATTCATCTCTTTTTCAAGAGAGCTTTTTTTTCTCTAAAAATATTGGACGAGTTACTTGGTATTTTCAGAGATAAGTATGGCTTTTAATGTGAATGTATTTTGTTATGGAATGATCAAACCAGTGTAAAACCATTTTATATGCTTGGGGTTTTGATGTTTGAATACCCTTATGATGATCAAGATAAAAGTGTGCTAGGAAGTGGGATTATGTAGTTATATATATATATAGTATATATATATATACACATATATATATATATAATTTTTACTAAGTCATACCATACACTTGAGACTAGACTTGTCCTATATCCAACACACCTGGATGTGCCACGGGTTCTGGATGAGCAGGATGGAGGCGGCAGCGTGGACCCTCCTGCCCTGGGCAGCAGGAACATGTGCAAGAAGGGAGCAGCAGCTGCTCAGGGAAAGTTCTCCATCACCTCTCAGAGGTGTCACTCATCTGCCATCTCACTGCTCAGTGCACAGGCAGCCTCTGCCTCCAGGACGTGTAACCTGAGCACAGGGCAAGCCAGATTTGTGTCATTCCAGGGTAGGTTTGGGGCGCTGTTCCTTCTTCTTACTCTTCCTCAGACACAACATATTCGTATTCTATCTACATTCCATGAAATGGAAAACATTGCTGAAAAAAAGAACTTGTTTCTCTTTAATGACTTCGATTTTCTAATGAAATAGTTGATTTTCTTTTTTTTTTTTTTTTTTTTTATTTCCCCCCACTACAGTTTCTCATGGAAAAGTTTAGGAATAAAAAAAAAAAAAAAAGAGAGAGACAAAATCAGAGCTTCATTTAAAAGTGGATATATTAAAATTAATTAATACCTTTGTGCTTAGTCTTTTAACCAGAAAAAGTTTCACAAGTACTGCTTGTGAAAAATACCCATCATTACCCAATCATCAAATTAAGAAATAAGCAAGCAAAAAAATCCTATAAGTGATTATTACCTTCTAATCTGCATAGATAGCTGTAAGTACTCTCATGGAGAGTCACAGATAATTAATAACTTCAAGATTATTTTTCTAGTCTTTTATTTATTTTGTTGCTAATATTTTTAATGGTCTGGACAAATAGAAGCAGATATCAAACACATTTTTGTAGTCTTTAATTAATATCAAAGCAAGCCCAGGGTATAAAGAGTTTTTAAGGGAAAAACACATTATAAGTAAGTCTAGATCTATTTGTGCACTTGTGACTGGAGTCAAAGTTGACAGTTTATTGCAGCGGTGGTATGTACATAAAATTTAAATTCACAACCCCAGAAGAAGAGTTTGGCTTAAACAGATCAGAAGTTCATTTTTTATTTCAGTTGACTAATACCCTTGGAAGATAGCTTCATGGTTGTTTCATTTGATGATAAATTTGTAAGAGTCATTGCCTGTAGGAATGTGGTAGATGAGAGGAATATGGACAGAAATAAAATCCAAGCAGAACAAAAGGTCCACAGAGGGACCTCTCTGACAGTTAGACCCCCTTATTGATTGATGTAGCATTCAGTATCTTCTGTCAGGAGACTTGTACTTGGACACTGCTTTTACTGTTATCTTGTTACACCAACCTCTTAAAGTAGTGAAAAAGAAATAATCTCCTTATTTTGTAACTTCAGCAAGAGAAAGGAAATGATCAAAGCCATGTGCTCACTATATCTGCATGAAAATTCCAGTGATTTTCAGGAAGAGTGAATCTTACATCTTCACAGTACTTTTCTAAGAATAAGGTACTTCATACCGTAGATAAATATGAGATCTCACATGTTTTTCTATTATTATTATTATTACTATTGTGACTGATGATTATCACACATTAATATAGAAATGGGGTTTGGATGTCACTGCAGACAGAATGTTTTTTCAGAAAGAAAAAGCTTTTCAAACAATAAGCTGTATGACCTTTGGATTTTAGATAAGTGGGAATAGAGAACTTATCATATTTCTTCTGTAATTGTATATTTGATAGAAAATATGCATGGAATTAAAAAGGACATCAGCTAAAAATGTATTCACATGCTCATGAAGGGTAATTAAAACTGATAATATGACCTGACTGGAAAAGGGAGGACAGGGTGCATGCATGAAAATTTAATGGAATATTTAAGTAGGAATTTTTAAAGTGCTGAAATAGATTTTTTTAAAATAATTTTTAATCTATTCCATAAAATTCTCTACTGGTACTAAACTCATTCTATGATTTTTTTTTTTTAAGCTGGGCTGGTCCTGAGTAGCAGGAGCATGATTTCAAAACTATTTTTATTTTTCTATTATTTTAATTTAGTATTTAAGGGCCACAGAATATTTGAATAAAGGAAAACAGGCATTCAGTCTGAGGCATGAATGCTGAGGGGACAGAGGGCATCTGAACCTTTAAACATCAGAAATGTTGGAGAAATTGGAAGAAACTATGTAAAGTGTCTTCATTATTTCCATTTTTTTCATTTAGGGAGTATTTTGTAGAATCAAAGACTGTCAAGAAATGATGTGTGTGTACTGTGCTGAAGGACACCACAAATGAGAAAGGGCAGTGAGAGGCAATGTGCTAAATCAAAACAGACATTTGGAATAAAACAGGTTTACTCAAACATAAAACATTGTCATGTCTTTGGATACAAACAGGTAATTCTAAGAACTCTTACTAATACTCTAATAGTAACTAACTCTTACTAATACTCTTTATACCCTTGCAACGTAAACCTAGAAAAAAGTTTAAAGGAGATTCCATGATCACCATGCTCAGAGCTCATGGCAATTTCCAACTCAAGTGAAGACACAAGAAACATAAAGGAAGAAAGACACCTTACAATTTTTAAAAAGCATTTAAGCCTTTAACAGGTTTTTTGATTATTGTTCTTTTTTTTATACATGGGAAAGGATAGCAAGATATGGGTACCCTAAAGGTATGTATAAATACACAATGAATATCCATTTTATTGTTTTTGAAACATTCTGACCTAGGAAATCAAGATAGTAGTTGAATCAAAGAGAAATATACACAATCTAAAATGAAATTTTGAATTCACTAATAATGTTCCTCCTAATTATAGAGTCTAAAATCCCTGAGAATAAAAGAAGAAATCTGGTCAAAATTAAAATTAAATTTACTCACAATCTTCTTTGTTTCATGGAAGATCTCAGCTCCTTGCTCACCATGAGAGTGACTGCAAGGCAGACAATGCCCTTTCAAAGTCCAAAGCCCCTTTGCCTTTGAGGCTTATTTTGTGCCAAAAATTTAAAAGCTTCCTTTATTCCTTTTTGTGCTTTACTGTTGGATTTCTTCCATTCTGTCAAAGCTCTTTCCTTACAGTTTCAGGGTTTTAGAGCCTCATAATGACCTTTCTAGTTGACCCTGACCAATTCTTTATGTTACCATGATGTAGAGTCATAATGCTTCCATGAAGTACAGTCCCTGAAGGGGTTAATGCTCCCCTGCCATTCAGCTGTTAGTTTCTCTTGAATTTCTCCCTGGACTGTCAGAAAGGATAACAGAGATGTAATAAAAAGGTCACGCAGGTGCTCCCACAGAATCTGTTATCAAGTCCTAGCAGTGAAGGAATGTGAGCAGGCCTATTTGAATGAACAATGAACACACAATAAAGGGAAGCTGAATTACAGGCAGCAGGCAGGTTTGCACTAAAAGAGTAAACAGGATTTACTGTATTCAAGGATCCTGAAAAATTACACTCATTAGCCATGTGTCAAGTAAATCGATAATACCATTATGTGTTACAATGAGAATTAGCTTTAACAGCTATTTCATAAAACTCAGCAGGGTCTCATGGCTAATTCAATTTTTATCGCATTGTATTCACACAAATATTCCTTCAAAATGGTATTATTTTTGGTTTGTCATTCATCTATCTCCTCACTTTACTCAATACCTCCAAGAAAATAAAATACAGCCCTCAAGAGGTGTAGTTGCAACATAAGGTCCATTGCTCCTGCACCTTGTGTCAAAACACTGAAGACCAAACCCTTGTCTTGCATGTACTGCCACGAATGCCTTCATTAGCCAGTCAGTTTCCCATTCCACAATAGATCAATGCCAGCTCCCAGTGATTCCTTAAAACAGGTCATCCATGAGGACTGCTGCAGTAAGGATCCTTCTGTCTACATGTCTCCTTGATTTTCCTTTACCAGAGGTTTCCTGGATGGCTATTATTGTCAAGTGCAGCAGCTGCATGCTTAATTGGGAGCCAGCAAATGAAAACAATTTGCTTTTCACACCTTTACTGTGCTGTATGGCTTAATTTAATAAATAAAGGCAGGAAGGGGAGAGATACAAATGGGTGCTTTATTAAAAGGTATCCAATAAATGCAGCTGATGCGGACAGAAGATTCACATCCTACAGACAAAGCAGAATAAAATGTAAATAGTGAATTGTGGCAAGGTAATACAAATATGACATTTAAGAATTTCAGTGTGCAAAGGCTTGTGGCAGAAGTCATAACCTTTATGTGAGAGAAATCAGGACAAGTATTCAATAGAACATAATCAAAGGAGCCTGTAATAACATGCCAACAGTCTTCCACAAGGTCATTTTCCTTGGTAAAAGTATCATAATTGATTTAATTTATGATCTAATTCTGCTTCTTTTACTCTGTGAAGATCTTTTTAATAGAAAGTGATAGACACACCAAGATTTTTTTGTGTTAAAAAAACCTCAAATGATTTCCAGACAGAAAATGAGGAAACTAGAGAGATTAAGGGAAGAGAATCATATACAATTTGTTGCATCACAACAGTTGCTCTTCTAAACTTTTCCCTACATCTGACCATCTATTCCTCTAGACAAGGTACTAAATCCTGAGATATATGAGACTACTAAGTCTTATACAATAGTCATTGAAATTCACATCCTCATGTCATTTCCAGCATCCTAATATATGCTGCAAATGAGACACACATGCCAAACATGCAGCCTAGATTGAAAATCTTGCTTCATAATGTATTTAACCTATGACAATGCTGATGAACCCTAGTGAGTTACTTCTTTTTCTAAAATTTGAGGTTCCCTTCATTCCTTGTGGGATTTTTATCTAAAATGCACTTTTATACCAATCTAACTAAATTGAAAAACCTGATATTTCCTATTTGACCCCAAGTGGAAGTCTGTAATGGATCAAAATGATCAATGTTTTAAATTTACCATTAGAGTTTATTTATTGAACTTTTTATTTCTGTTAAATAACAAGCTGATTGAGAAAACTATTCCCATTCGAGAACAGAAACAGGATAATAACTGCTGGTGATTATTTGGTCATTGCTGTGCATTGCAAAATAATCCTTTTTTTCATCCTTAAAAAAAAAATAGTCAAATAATTACTTGTCATGTGCCATACAGCGTACACAGGTTTTATTTGGAACTCAGTTGTCCTCCGTTTTTCACCTATACAGTTATTCTTGGGGATCCAGGCAAACACCTGGATTCTAAAGTTGCCTCTTGCAGATTCTTTGCACATGATTGTGTGTTTAAAATTTGACTGAATAATAATAAAGTAGTTATTAGGTAGTATTGGGTAGTTAAAATATAGGAACACATGTGCAGTTTTTAATGGGGTTTTTTGTTGTGGGTTTGGGTGGTTTTTTCCCCTGAGGGAATGCCTAACTTGGTGGGGAGGCACTTGATTGCATGCTTGAACCGGTGATTGTTTCAATTGAAAACAAAGTTGCAGAAGGTCAGAATGGGTCACTTGTACGATATTGAGTGTTTCTAAACGGGCTGTTTTCTTGGTGGTTTATTAAGAGCTTGGTTTAATGTTTGCCAGTCTTCTCCATGTAGCATGTTGCTGTAAGGGACACAATATCAAAATGTGCAAGAAACTGTTCTACCTAGGCAAGGCCCAGAGTTGTTGTTTATATTTTGTCTTCAACTTTTACTGAAAAATATTGCTTGTTATCAGAAGACTGGGTAGATCATCAAATACAATTTATTTCATTTTTGAGAACTGATGACATCTGTACAAGTTACAGGTCACTTCAACTGAGAGTGATAATAAAATTAAAGTTTTTTAAAGTAGACAGAAATTGTAAGAAAGTTATTTTGACCGGAGTCATGAAGCAAAAGCCTAGAAGCAGATGAACAGAAAGAAGGAGGAAGAAAGAAAAGCACAAAATCAGAGTTTTCAATATGTATTGTGAACGAGCTCTTCTGTAACCTTGCCCTTTAACATCCAAAGCTGCCTTTTGGGACCTCATCCTCCCACGAACAGAGGGAAGAGTGTTATTTGACCAAGACACAAAAACAGAAATCCACAAGATGGTAACATGCAGATTCCACTTGTGTCTGCATCACTCTCTAGTTTCATGCCTTCATTCATCTGCAGCTGCCTTCTCTCATCTCTGAGGCTACATCAAGGCTTCCTGCTGCCAGGCTGTGGCGAGACGTCTGGGCTCAGACGTCCTGGAGGCAGAATGAAGGCACCCATGAGTGATTGAAGGTAACAGATAGATGGACTAAGTGCTCATTAACAATATGTGTGCCTATGAAAAAGCTGGTGCCCCAGGCCAACTGTCCATTTGGCCCAACCCCAGCATTTAACAGTTGCTCAAAAATACATGTATTTCATTATAGTTAATTTTACCCACATATTTACTGCAAAGGATTGCCATAATGAGTTCCAGCTTTTGAACTAGACTGACCTATCTTGTCAAAATCAGAGCCATGTTAGTAGAAGCTGGAGACTTGTGAAAACTACATGTGAAGCCTGCTGCACATGGTGTATTTCAATGCAACATGTTTCTCTCCCTATGTAGCCAAACCCATGCCTGGTGAACTCAGGATATTCTGAGGAATATGTGTGCAGTGAACAGCAACAGAACATGAGGATGGCATGCTGAGATACAAACCATTGATTTTCTATTAAAATATGCCTTTTCCTACCTTTACCAGATACATATACAGTGCTATAGAGAAGAGTATCTAAATTCTTGACCTATTCATCTTTCTTACACCTTGTTTCTGGGAGAAATAGTGAGTCATGCTATTGTCCTATTTCTTTAAGATGTTATTTGCTAGAGAATAACTAACAAATAACAAAAGACCAGGGGCTGGCTTGCTAGCTAGCAAAGTTAATTACATGAAATGATATGACTAAGATCCTAAGACTATTATAGCTTCAGAAAATACAAGCAATGAGCAATTATATGTAAATTTTCAAGCATTTTTGCTAGATCTGCACAGAATACATGAGTATAATTCTGTCAGACTTCCATCTCTCAAACCACATTTTTTTTCTCTCAGGCTCTGGGAATAGATTTTGTCATGTGGAAACTTAAGAAATTCATTGTAAATGCATGTCCTTCAGACAGCATTTGTTTCATCCTACCTATTCTGGGCACTGGTGAAAAGCAGTGGCCTTGTTGTCAGCTGCTCAGAGGGCTGTTCCCCTCCAGGTCATGGATGTATGGTTGCTATTCTCCCAGTCCATGCATGTTGATCTCTGTCATCCTCCCTGCAGGAGGAGACAAGGTAAACCTTCCAGTTTTATTTTCTGTGATTATGCTGGCAAAAGCAAGCTGAACAAGGGAGGGTTGTGATGTTTGAGGTACTTTTTACTTTGTGTAGGTGTTCAGAGTCTCCAACAGCAGTTTCTGGTGATCCTCACAGCCCTGTTTCCTACAGAGTCTGGCTTCCTGCTGATGGAGAAACTGGGAGATGACTCCTCAACCAAAATATTCCTCTGGAAGCTTTGGGCAATTTTTTTATTTGCTTGCACTCAGTATTAACGGACTGTAAGTCAATATTGAGAAGAAAGCTGTGCAGGGAGCAGAGTTTGATGTTCTTTTAATATTTCATAATATTCTAATTAGCATAAAGAAGCTGATAAAGCTCACAGATGAAATTTGATTTCAGACACAGGTTTTTAATCTCTAACAAATTCTGCTTGGGTCCATTTTATGGTACCAGATGTCAATACAAGGGAAAATATTAGACTTCTATTAAAGATATATTGATAGCTTTAGTAACTTCCTCAAGTTGTGGCCCCTTGCTCCTTAGGTGAGGGAACTGAGTTGCTCCAGCACCTGCTTTCCAGGGTGAGTCACTCTAAAGCCAGCAGGTTATTTCCATGTGTCATAGCAGTCCAGGTCTCTTGTGAGCTGTTTTTGATGCCCTTGCAGCCTTAAAGCCTAGGGTCGTTTTATTTGAGAAGCCATTCCTTAGATGGCTTGAAGACTATTACATTATAGTGTCACCCTGAGGTTGCATGCTATGTGCAGCAGGGCCACTAAAGGAATTTTGGGTATCTGCAACAGAAGGGCTGCTGAGATGGCATTTAATGCTGGAAAGGTGGAAATAGCCCAGCCAGGTGTAGCTTCATTCTTTTACCCATGGCACCTGCAGGGAGGGGACTCTGAACCAATTTAGCCCCAGAACCACACATAGGTTTCATCTCAGAGGGTAATGTGGACAGAATGGAAAGCCAGAACATGAGTTACCTACAGTTATCTTACAGGCTAAGCTTGTCCCAGGTCATCTGCATGCTACCCAAGTGTTGAGCCAAAAAAATCACAGAAATTTGGATTTAAAAAACAGAGGAAAGTTAAAAGTTCAAATTTAGAGCATTGATATTATTTTTTTCAGGGATAGTGTTTTATTTCTACATTTTCTCATCTCTTCACAAGCCTTCATGTATAATATTAGCTGTGTTGGGTTCTATGATGGTACCAGCTTACTATAAATACTGTGTATAAGCAAGTGTTAATGTCATTTCATAATTCCTTTATTTTGAACATTTTTTTCTGATTTGACCCAAAATTATTTACAATGTATTTTGTAAGGAACTTTAATTAAAGCTCCACAAAAAAAGATATTTTGATTCCAGGTTGGCACTTTCAAGGCCCTATAATATTATAGGAAATAGTAAATATTAAAATACTGTCTAGTATGAAGGGTTTTCTCCAGAAACTTTATTTTTTTGTGCATGATCAACGTCTGTGAAGTTGATTTCTACCACTTTTTCAAAACAATTGCATTCTTTTCCTGCTTATCTTTCCATTTATTCCAGTCCCATTTTTCCTATATGTACAATAAATGCTAACATCTGATATTAAATAAAACATATGACAATTGCTTAAACTAAAAATCTGTCCATAGCAGTCAACCACCAAATTATTAAGCAGACAAAATTATAATTTTGTATTTATCTTATTTCTGTAAAATAAAAAAAAAGAATCCAGAATCACCTTGATCATCCCACCTGCACACATCCTGGAGGACACCACCCCTGACAGCCACCTCCTTCCTTGCCATGTCTCATGAGTGTGCCACCTTGCAGCCAAGCCTAATCTCTGCTGCTTACTGTTAGGTCAGCCTTTGGCTCTTCAGTGACAGCTGAGGCCAAGGGGGCAGCTAGAACGGGCACACTGAAGTTTCCACTTCAGAGGCAAAATGTGGGTAGTTTTTTTTAGAGTGGGGCAGTTTAGGTACGTTAATTTTAAATACATAAATATGTAATTATGTAGCTCTCCTTACTTTTGCAAATTGTCAGCTACTATGGGAACTCAGCATGCAAGGTTTTGCATCTTACCTCAGAACTCTCTCCATATATCCTGCTATCACAGGCCTTAGGCAACTAGAAGAAACAGAAAAGAAATTAAAGTAAATAATCAGAAGACTGTATGACATTAATGACATTCATTTTTATTTAAAATACACTTTGTAGATATATCTTAGAGAGCTCTCCAGAGTGTCTTGTCATGTTGTGAGATTTTCTAATCACTGATAGATATCTAATGACTAATAGAGAGTAGTATTACTTTCCAAGTGATCAGTATGGTTTCCTTTCATCTTTGAGTTTCTAGGAAAGAAGCCCCTAATTTGAAGTCTAATATCTTTCTTCTGTTCCCATACGCAGCAGATGGCACATGGAACTACATCCTACTTTCTAATTCCTATGTGACATTTATTATTCATCAGAAAGGAAACTAAAAAATATTATCTTTGCAGCTTCTGGTTTGGTCATATAAATTAGACAAATTATTGCTTAAAAGAAATTATACTTGAAAGCATAAAAAACTATTAAAAGCATAAAGTATTAATAGTATAGAGGCCACCACTCAGTGGGGCAGCAGCTGCCAAAATGTAGTTCAAGGAAGAAAGGATAGTTGTTGACACCTCTTGACAATATTGCCCACAATATATTTTTGCGTCCATCAATGTAATTTCTTCATCTAGTAATAAGGAAACTGGAGAAATCTCAAGTACTAATGATCATATATTCAAATATACCAAATTTTTCTTTTATTTGAGGCTTCAGGATCATTTTATGTGGCTTTTGAGTAGTGCTTATTAATGCCTCTTTCCAAACTTCAGGCGAGGTTTTAATTTACATGTACAGGTATCATTATTTAAAGGAAAATATTATTATTCAATTAAGTGAAAATCATTGCATGACTTAACAGATTCAACATTCTTGAATTCAAGGCATATATGTACCAGTTAATCTTGAAATTACTCTTTACTGTACACCATTCCTTTGTACAATCATAGATCCAAATTTCTTAATTATTACTTTGATGTTGATAATTAAATTCCATTGGCTATAAAGTTAGATGTGTTTAGCAGAGATTACTCCAATGTGGCATTTTAATCTGACTTACCTTGCAGAAAGTCATCCTGATAATAGCAAAAGCATAGAAGAGAATCTAAAAATTTGCATTACTTCCTAATCAAATAACATCTACTTTTATGCATTTTCCCCTCTTTTTAACTTTGAAAAGATGCAGTTCCCGATTATTTAATATCTTTTGTGATACTTTTCAACTTTTAAAGTGATCTGGATGCAGATGAATCCAGGATCTTCAGGTCTTGGAGTCTTACTATTCTCCAAGAGGCTATTGACTTTGTTAAGCCTTGAAAATTTTCTCCCAGAATATAATTCTTCAAAAACAAACTGAGTTAGGGATAAAGTGTAAATATGACACCTAATAACCTTGAAAGTTTTTATATAAATGTGTAGAATTTTGGGACAGCTTTCCAAAAGACGTGTCTCTTCACAAGTAAACTTAAAACAGTCAGAGTTATCCTTATGAGTTTGTTTATTTTTTTGAAAGAAAAGACAATCAGGATGATCACATTGACCTAAGTAATTCTGATGTTACCCAGTTCTTCACTCATTCTATCTTCACAGAAAATGAAAAGGACCATTTATTTTATTTAAGCTTACAAGACTTTCATCCCTTGATTGATGAAATTTGAATTAATTTTCATGAGGCTTGTGAAAGCTATTATTAGAATTTTTTTGAATATTTTTGAAATTGAGAACTATCTTAATAGTATAGTGTTTGGGTGTTTTTTTAATTTTCAAAGTAATGTTAACCAGTAAGAATGCAGAGTTTCAAACTTTAAAAATATACACCTTGCATGTAGTCCTTTCAAAGTTTATGTAGTCATAACCCATTATTAATACATTTTTATAAAAGATAGTATGTGTTTTCAATTTGAATAACTTGTTTTTTCTACCTCTGTTTCCTTCCAGTTCCTAACTAGTTATTGAAATAACTGAAATTTATTTTCTTCAGTATTAAAAACCTACTGACAGATGGATTAATAGGATCATACTCTTCAAAGCTCCTGAAAGCAATTTGCCTTGGAGAGATGGAAAATAAAACAGCAATTATAAGTCCAAGGATTTTGTATGTTAATCTAATTAAGAATCCAGACTTGTTTTGTCTTGGTTGGAGTCCTATCCTAGTACCAAAGGAATTTATAGCTCATTTCAGTAGATTTTTTTTTTTGCCATCTGCCTATAGAAAAAAAAAATGTAATAAGATTTCTACAGTACCTACAGCTTGCATCACACTTCCACTATGCATCGTGTTTTTGCTACTACATCCAGATGGGCTGCTCATTTGGTATGTAGTTAGTAATATTCTTCAGGCTTGATCACAATGAGGGGAAAACATTTGTAGTATATCTTGCAATTTTTAAGTAAATTGTTTTGATTTATACAGAGTGAGCTTGTTCCTTTCCCTCTTGAACTTTCTCCTTTTCCTAACTTTCCCTAAATCACTTTGTAATACTGTACCTCAGGTACTACAGTCATTCATTATCTGATAGAAGTCATGATAGATATTAATGGGATAAGGCAATCTTTCTTGTCTTCATTTCCAGAATATTAAAATTCTTAGTTCTATTGGTGTGTATGTAGATAATTTCCTTACTAAATTTGATTGCTATATAATTTCAAGATTATTTAGGTTACTTCTGGTCAGCTGTAGTACTTCCAAAAAATTTTCACCTGTTTGGTGAGAATTGACATCATATTTATTTTTTTCAAATATTTGGTTATGACAATTTAAGATAAAAATAGATTTATTCATTTTATGTACAGCCTACCCTATGAATATTATTCAGAGATAGGGGTCAAATAACCCATTTTTAATTTGGTTAAATTTGTTTTAAGTCATAGTTTTCATGAAAGAAATATTCAGTAAATCTTTTGGTAAAAGAAATATTTCCCATGCATATATGTTTGGATTTTTTTCTCTCTTAACTTTTCTATGCTTTTTCTACTCATCATATTTCATTCTACTGAAGGGGGGAGTCTAAATATTGTTCTTTCTTCTACTGATGATAGGCTGAGAATTAAACATGCTAATAAAAATTTCTTCATCCATTTCTGAAGCCTTAAAAAGCTCTAATTAAACCAGGCTAAACAGAGCATAGGCAAAATATCTGCATTTGATTCTATGAAATCTGTCTTTTCATCTCCTTTAGTATGATCCCATAGTCCTTTTAGTCCTATCAAAAGGAAAGGAAAAGCCTTGTCTAGCTCTCCCAAAGTAACTATTACCACCAAGTAACAAATGAAGATTTAAAGCTTGAAAGATAAACAAAATCTAAATTCTTGGTATTTCGCAGCTCCTGCAGAACAGTTCTTTGTTTAAACAAACCTTAGTCAGACCAACGGACTATTTTTCTACAAATACTGGGGTTTAGTCGTGGGTAGCAGTGACCTACCAGAGGTTTATGGTCCTTTTCATTTTACCCTTTGTTCTTCCCATCTAAATTTTATAGCAAAGTATTTGAGCCACAGAGACCCTTCAAGAGCTCCTTAGCCCCTAAATTCATTGGCATGTAGGCACAACAAAATCAAGGCAAAATTGATATTATCATTCAAACACAGATGATCTTCAATTTACAATTATTGTAAATTCCATTTCCCAGAAAGTATTCACTTTAAAAAACATGTGTTCAAAATTGGATTGGATTGTTTTATATGCTCTGTATTTCTAGAAATACAGCTCTTTGAAAAATGTTAATTAAATTGAAAAAGGCTTTCTGAAGCACATGTACACAGGTGCCTTTTAAGCCTAATCAGAGTGCAATTGCTCAAAGCAATATCCTTCCTATGTTGGTGCAAGTGCTCTGCATCCATGGGTCCAGATCTGTGCTCAGGCAGATGGAGCTCTGAAGACAAACTGGTTTTTGTCTCCTTAATAAATATTCACAGAGAGGAAAAATCTCTTGAAATAAAATTAAATAGTTTCACAGGATTTTGTGTTTTTATCCCAGTACTAATTTGACCTTTTTGCTGAGACTTTATTATTCTCAAACATAATTCTATATGATTCTCATGCAGATGAAACACTAACACAGATGATAATTTAAAACTCTCCTTATTATTCCTCATAAGAACTTCAATAAATCATTATAGTGTTATCATTATTCCGACTTGTTTTGACAAGGCTACAACCTTCATGTTTCGAAATGAATTAGGTCTGAATTTATCTAAGCCCAGGGTACTTTATGTGTTCTGAAAATGTCATGAAATTTTCACTGCCATATATCTTCATAGTGCTAATTTACCACCAGAACCATATGTTTCTAATCTTAGATTACAGCTGTATAAAACACTCAAAATTGTATTCATTAAAAGTATGCCTGTGGTTAGGTCAGCCTATCTATATTTATTTTAGGTATGAGGTAGAGTTTTTTATTCTATTGCTAGTCATTTGGTAGGGACTGTGGGACACACAGGAATGGCACAGAGGAA
Organism: Acridotheres tristis; assembly: GCA_037013685.1. NCBI lineage: Eukaryota > Metazoa > Chordata > Aves > Passeriformes > Sturnidae > Acridotheres > Acridotheres tristis. The sequence continues at coordinate 55,881,773 of CM072888.1, forward strand.
CTGAGAAGAAAAGGAAGTGTGAGTACAAGATATTGTTTTTTCCATTAAAGGAAAGTTCATATTTTTATTCAGAAGGTTGTGTATACATTAAACATTTACTCAATCCCAAAATATAAGTTCAATGTTGGCATGGAAGGAAAATGCCAAAAATGATGCTTCGAAGTGTATATTGCTATTCATAAATATTCAGGGTTATAGTATTGGTTCTTTTCAGGAAGTTGGAGAAAATACTGTCAAGTACACTATAGCAAAGGAGTATAAAAAAGAAAAACATCTGGGAAAAAAGGGCATTTTGAACCTGTGAGCTTTTTGTTGTCAGTCCTACTCCTACTCTAGAAATGGTGTGTGAAGTAGAAAGATGCTGGCATATACATTGCTTTATGCAAGAACCTTATTTGGAGGACATTCCAGTGCATTGTGTGTTACGAGAAATGCCATGCAGTAATGTTAATTTATTTTTGGTGTTGTTGTTTAAGTTAAATAAAACTTACATGAGTTGTTGGCACGCAAGTTATTGCTTCCTGGGGACTGCAGCAAGTTACTGAAACCTTTTTGAAATGATGTCATGATTTTTTGTAATTGAATATGCATATTTTACATGTTGGAGGCTGAAACACACTTTTTTTGGCAGGCTCTTTCAACAGATGCACATGCTGGGGCCCTATTCTAGGAGGTCTTACAGCATACGTAAGTCAATATTTGTGTATAATTTATAAAACTGAGCAGTGAAACATGGCTTTTCCATCAAATTTACACAATCATATTTGCTTCACTTTGTTTTTTGCTTAACAGGATGTTGAAGCCTCAAAGACATAGAGAAAAAGAAATTATAATGTATGATGAGAAACTAAACATTATTAGTTAATTCTAGTAGAAATTGACTTTTTTTCTGAAGGAAAAGTACAAATGAAAAACAGAAACAAAGGGGAGTATTGAAAAACTTGTAATTAGTCTTTCAATCTATACTCTCAAGTCTCTGAATGTTTCTCTTTAATTAGCCTGTCTTGCAATTTCTTTCAGGTTTTGATGAAAGAGATAAGCATAGGCAAGGCTGTACCGAACAGAAACCATTTTCAAAACATGTCTGAAGTGTTCATAATATTAGTTAGAATTGTCTGTGTATCTTGTAGTTTTTTTATTGCCTTTGTTAATCTCAGCTAAAAGAAAGGGAAGACAATAAACATGCTTGTGCAGAAAGTGAATTGCTGTGTCTCAAACATGATGATATAGTCACTGAATTCAACCCACTAATTTCTGCTACTGCTGTATTGATTAGAAACCCATTGAAAAAAAATCATGTGCTTAATATAACATCAACAATTTTCTATATAGAGCAAAACTTAAATAGCTATTAAGGTAAACATTGATTTAATCTTTTGACTTATTGCCAAATGATCAATAATGAAAATATATGGTACAAAGTAAATAAAAGAGAATAAAGATCTCAGAGGATAGTGGTGTTTTATTTCCTATGGTTTTTAAGACAAGAATAAAAGCCATATGCTGCTGGTCAATATGTATTATAATGAATATCATCTCTATCCAGTATTTCATGTATATCCAATAAACACCTGGTACAGAATAGTTTACATATTCCTGATTTCCAGGTTAAGAGGTAAGAAATTATTTTTGTAAAAGATAAACCTGAACAGTAATTGCTGTAATTAGAATATATTTTATTAATGACTTAATGACAAATTATACCAAGTGTCTCATCAGAACCATTTTGAAATATTAAAATAATAAAAAAAAACCCCTCTTATAAGAATCCCTCATTTTAATATTTTTTTTAAAGCATGTATTCTTCCATCAGGTCAAATTTAAAAGACAGGTATCAGATCAGTAGAATTTCTGGCATGACTCTGTGAATGTACACACTCATGGATTTTAATGTGCTGTCTTCTTTTCTGCCTATGCTTTATCTTTTTATCTTTCTTTTTTTTTTTTCCTTTTTTCATTTTCTTTTTGGCAAGTCTTTTCATTATAGACAAATATGATGTCCCATCACTGATTTTTTGCTACTTCCTTACCATTGGATCTGAGTATATATTTCGTCCCGCACAACTTCAAGGTATATGACAAAATTTTAATGAAGCTTCTAGAATGTGGTGGTTTATTTTCAACCATGATGACTGTATGTAATTGATTATTTACTAGTTAGAAAAGTACATTGAGGGGGGAAAATTAAAATCCAATCCTAATCTGCCATTAGATACTCTCAGATGGCTTGAATTTATTTCCCATCAAGAAACAATGACAGAATGACGACCAAGCTCTGGAATTTCTCATTCCAGGAAAAATATTAGTCAATATATTAGCTACAGCTTTTTTGTTACAGAAATCTGAGAATTAGATTATTCATTTATTTCTAGAACAATAAAAATCCTGTACTAAGTGTCCTATATTTTATATTTTATTACTTTTCCTTTTGGAAACATGAAACACTAAAATATTTTTTTTTAAATCTGAAAAAAAAATCAATTTTTAGTGATTCAGAAAATGTCTTTCTTAGATACTTTTTATATTACCAAAAATTTTGGAATGAGGAAGTAGCTTTTCTTTGCAGTGAAAGTAAAATAGATCTATTACTGCTACTATTGAGTCCTACTCTAAATATCAAACCATTTAGAAGTCAATGAAAACTATAAAACTGAAGTGAACCTAAGAGTCTTTAATGCAAAATTGAATGGATATCCAAATCTTGTATTATGCAACCAAAGTTAATTGTTTAACTGAAAACTGAGAGAAAAAATTATTTGATTCTAAATTAGATATACTTATACTGTGGAGATTCATTTATGTAGTTCTAGTTTTAGTTTAGCCTTCACTTTATACAGTGTGTAGGAAAAAACAGTAGGAAAAAAGATTTATTATTCCACAGTTAACAAATTAACAAATTAATAACTATGACACTATCCCAAGAAACTCTTGCTATTGCATGCTGATGAAAAGCTGCCAATTAGAGTAACTGTTTTCAGTGAGTTTAAATTAAGACATGAATTTTCTAAAGAATATGAAATAATAAGTCTTTAAGATTTGTCTCCTCTTACAGAAATCAAATTGTCTTAACATAAGGAAGTAGAGGGTTTTTCTAAAATACACAGGTATTGTGCTACTGTGTACATTTTACCTATAGGTAAGCTGCTATAAATAATGACCCCAGATCACACTGCAAAAAAATCTGTGAGTGTCAAGAATGTAAACTAGCTGTTGTCACTAATTATAGCCACCAGACCTCATTCCTATTAGTCAGAACATTTCATTTCAGGAAAGATGTCTTCAGGTTGACACTAACAAATTGTTGTTTTCAAATAATCCTGTCTTGAAATAGCTGAAAGAATAACTGGGAAAATAGGCCAAGAATTAACTACAGCTTTCACATTCCTGGCAACTTTTACTGGCATTCTACTTCAGACATCACTTTTAACATCTTGCTTTCATAAATTTCAAATAAAAAGAAAATGATGTCAAAAATATGGTGTTAGATCTGGCATCAAGAATATAGTTTACATACACATACACAGTGATAAAATCCTTTATATAATAGAAAGAAAGAGCTAAGAATAAGAGTTTTATCAAGCATATCAGAGTACAACTAGAATAATGAGTCTAAGAACAATTTCTCAATATGCAGATGTGATTAAATTGGGTGGAACATCAAGTAATGAGGAGTAATAAACTAGGACTTGAATCACCGAAGAAATATGCCTGAGCTCATTTATAGTAAATAGGTTTTGACAAAGATGGATGTGTTGTAAGGTGCTAAAAGGAAAGAACCTCATCTGTGGGAATGAAATTGTGCAGAAGTCTTCTGATTTCAGACAGATAATCCACACCTCTGCCAATACAGTATACTTTACACATAAACAGCACTTTATGTTTAAATATTGTTCCACAGCAACAGTAACATGACATGAAAAGACTGTGAAGCATCAAAACTAATCCAATGGAAAGGGAAGAAGAAAGAAAAAAAATTTGAAAGAGTGGGGGGAAAATGGAAGTACAAAGTATTTCAAATTCTGTTGAAACCTTCAAAGCCAGATTCAAAGACAGATCGAAGAGAAGAATCTTGCTTTAATAGGAAGAGTCAATAGATGGAATACTCCATTCTTTTCTGTATTTAAATCCATTTTAGTCTTTGCAAGATTACTGAGTTCTGGTTTCTTTTTCAAGTTGAAACATTTGCTAAATATTACCTTTGAAAATGCAGAAGATTTTCCCCTCATTTTCTCTTTTTTTTCTGCACTTCCTTTATTGAAAATTTAAGTCTCAACAGATAGATTTTGGAAGTTTAGTAAAGATAGGTGTTTTAAACTTTAGCTGCTTGCCCAAAACTTAAACCAAAGTAGCCTAGAAAACTCATTGAAATAAACATCCCATACACACACACACAGAGCACAATACGCTGGATTATTGATTCTGTGTGCAATTGGTGACTGCTAGCCTATATGCCCTTTTTATTCACTCCAGGCTCTTCAGTCACTCTAGAAGGCCTTTCTGTCCCTTTTTAATTACCCAGACTGTTTCTAACTGCAGTCTAATTCTCTCTCTTTATTTACCACACTCACTACCCTTGACCTGAATCCAACCCCAGTTTAACAATTAGTTTTATCTTCAGAGTAAGCTATTTTAATCAGTTTCTCTCTCTCTCATCTCTTCAGCCTGATGTCTGTGCAATAACCACAAATGAAATCTAATGTTAAATCTGTGCCAATGCATCCTTTTCCTATACAGTACACAGAAAGGCAACCAGATTCAGAAAAGGAGAGCTCTCATTTTGTCACATTCAGTGTTTTCTTCAAGGTTCTGAAACAGACATTCACATATCTAGAAATGAAGTAACCAAGGGCTAGCTGCAATCTTAATCTGGTAAATGTGCATAATCCCCAAAATTATTGAAACATAACGTGAAGCAGAAAAGTTAAATTTGTTTTCACACTCTGCTTTTAATTTCTTGATACTTGAATGCATCTGCTGCTTGTTACAGCTATCAATATATCTGTGCACTGAGAAAGTGAGCATTAGTGCTTCGCTTCTCTTGACTATTGCAGCTGGTCATTGATGGAGTCAACTACAAACCAGATGTTTTTGGAATTTTCTATTTACATCCATTCCTAGAATAAGTCTGATGATACGTTAAGATGAAATACAACAAGCAGAAAAGAGCTGATCTTTGTATCACATATTGACCATAAAATGAATGAAATGTCTGACATAATAGAACTTATGCTATCTTATTTCTTGTTCTTTCTATGCTGAATTTAAATGACAGTTCTTTATATTTAAGGTTTTCATTGTTAGAAAGTGGCTGCTCTGTATGAAGTAATAGAGGGCACACAAAGCCTGCCTGTCTCATTTTCTCTGTGTCTTTCAAAATAACCTAATCTAGAAGGAGAGTAATTTCTGTTTTGTCTCTGTCTCTGAAGTATATCAGTTCCCAAGGGAGGGAGAAGAATCAGTATAATTTTCAAGATAAAAAAAATACTGAAAAATAGTTTATGATCTTATAAATTAATATTTATATAATCATTGAAATTGAAGTTTACTTGAATGAAGAATAGCTTATACAAACTATAGAAATGTTGTCTATTGGTTTTTACCTTATTTTCTTTTATATATATTCTCTGTATTATTTGCACATATATTTGGATCTCTGCAGCTTATTATTGCATTTGTAGCTAGTTTTCCCAGTAGTTTACCATGGCCTTTCCTAGGCAGGATGATAAAACAAATTCCAGAGCTCCAAGCCCTGAGGGATACAAGGCCTCACTGGTTCTGGTTCTTGGTCCTTCCTGGGAGCCAAGGCTGAGAACAACTCTTGGAGATACATTTCATGGACAAAGTACAACTGGTGCTGAAGGGGAGGCACCAGAGAAGGGCTTGACCTGGGGGGGAATTGTATCACCACTTGTTCTCCTAATCGGTGCTTTTTATCAATTATACTAATTTCCTAAAACTTATAAAAATGTACTCATGCCTGTGGGGGCGGACTTTTGTGGACATTCTTCCATAACGGCCCCAGGAGCTCCAATAAAGATCCACTTTTATATTACCTCCTATACAAAAATTATCTCAAGTTTCATTCTAGTTTGAAAAAGGCATCATAATCACCAGAATTCATAGTAGTACAATACTCCTAAAACTATAATAAATTAAATTAAATGTAATTTAATAAAGACAGGACAACTTTTATTTTCAGGAGTAAAACCTCATTTGAAGTGAATATTATAAAATATGCATGTATCTCACCACTATCTTCATAGTAATAAAATATTTCTTTCAGCTTTCTGGCATGTTGTCTCCGGAGGCCAAATACACTTCTAGAAAGGCAGTGTGAAGCAAATATGACCAATCACATTCTACTGTGATTATATATGCCCTTTCCTTCAGGAAATATTATACTTATTGGGTTTCAGCAGGGATATTTTACTATCTGACAAAAATAAAATCTCCATTTTAGAATTAATATAAAGTTGAACAAATAGTTCTTGAAAGACACATGACCCCCCCCAAAAAAGCTGTTGCTATTTTAAGGCTGTGCTAATGCCTTTGCCAAGTCTGTTTCCCTTTTTTTCTTTACCCACCATCTTTGTATCTCTTGGCTAACCTGATAACACTTAGACTATTGAGATTGTCTTTTTGCTGTTTTACATAGGTCTTGTCTCCTTCTTTGGTGTATAGACACATATTTCTAACAGTAATTATCATTAGAAGCATTGGTGATTAACCACATGTTGTGGTATTTTCAAATATCTCAGTCTTTTCTAATAAGCAAATGTTTACAGTCAGAAGGACCAGAAGACTACAATAATTCAAAATCATATTATTTGAGTCAGAAATAGTGCCAGTGACTCACTCTGTGTTGCCCTTACTTGTTTATGTTTGGGGCTCAGGTAAATTAGTGATGGGGGTGTGAGCCAAAAGAAGCTGTAAGATCTCTTCATTAAGAATCCCTTCCCCTCCTCCAAATAAACAAAATTTCATCATTCTGTAAGATCAAAGAAATTAGTTCCAAAGAGTTCTATTTTGAGCAATTGAACAACTGAAATTCATAGAGACACTGATTTCTGCCAGCCAAAGATACACAACCAAGGAAGGTTCATTAGCTGCAGAAAAGAAAGGAAGTGATACAACTGGCCACACTTTGGTTACTTGAGTGCAGCCCTCTGGCCATCCTGTACCCATGGTCACTGAAGATAATAATTCAGAAATTATTTATGAACCTGAAGATACCCATAGTGTTCAGTTAGAAAATTAAATTGATCTTCCTCTGCCATACCTTCATTTTCTGCCTTTAAGGCATCAATTTTAAACCCTCTGACAGAAATACAGATGTGCCTTTGAGCACCAACAGCAGAATTTGCTGTGATCCTTGTTTGAACTTCATGGTTAACCACTCACTTAACACATCACTACTACTAGCTCTAAACCTTCCCTGTGTAACTGATGAAACCATTATCAACGTCAGTACCACAGGCAGATTATCCTTTCCTTAAAGTAGTATATGTGGGGGAAAGAGGATTGACAAACATAAGATTGGTGAGGAGAGAAAAAATGAGTTAGTTTGAGAGTTGTTTTCACTCAAAGACCAACCTTGCACCTGGGAGAAGTTAGAAAATACTCATTGTGAGGCAATTTCATATTTGTGTTTCTTTTGGGTTGTTTTCATCTGCTGAAAAAGAAATTGAATTTTTTCAGAGTAGATAACAGGATGTTGTTAAAGACTTAAGAGGCTTTTCCAGAGACTGGAGTCTCTTTATAAAAGGGAAAAGGGAGGTAACAGAGTTTGGAGATTGTAAAACACCAGCTGGTGAAAGATTGCATATGCTTCAGGCCCTTTGATATGTCATGCAGGGATAAGGCCCCACTGTTTTTGCCCCTGCTAAAATAAGCTTTGCAGTGTATGGGTCTTGGTCAGTGTTTTGGAATCCTCCAGCCAGAGACATAATGGAATAAATGTACTCTTTGCACTTCAGCCATGGGTTGTTGTTGTCTTGGTGGGACTTGCATATATTTGGTTCACACAATATAAGAATATAATATACAGCACAGATGTTCAAAGGGTTTTGTCAACTGAGATATCTCAACCTGTTGGTGTTTTTTACTAGTTATTGTTAATAGTAATTATTATCATTGCCATCATGATCAACATCATCATCATTTCTATGCTAGTGCTATAAAATAAATTCAAATAAATTCTCTTTTCAGATGCATGTCTCCCTGAACATTTGAAGTAAATACTTAAGCAATTCTGCTTTGCTGTCTATACAGAAAAGAGTCCAGTCCAAAGTGTATCCAAGGCTGTCCATGTTCTAATTTCAGTATTCATCCATTTTAAAGCACTGCAAAAGGTGTTTGGGCTCAGATAGGAGTGAGTGAAGAGGTTACTTCCTTTTGGAACATGCATCACATTCATTTTCCTCTTCAGACACTTGGCACAATACCAAGTTTTGTGAGTGGGTTTTTAGGTTGGGAGGGTTTTTTTGTTGTTTTTTTGGTCGAGTTTCAGGTTTTTTTGCATAATAAATGTTGTTTTATTTTTATAATAGCTGGAGGGTATTTGTCAGCTTGTAGCATGATCCTGGAAAGACCACATCTACTATCTTGAAAAATTGAAAATAAATCTCTGCTAAATTTATGAAGCTCTCCAAGGTGCTGGCATTGAATATTCAAGTAAATTTAGAAAGTCCTGAACTAAAAGAGCTTTAAATGTACCTTCAAGAGGTACAGTCCTTGCTCCTAAATGCTATTTGCTGACTGTAGCAAAAATATTTCTCATGTTGCTCCCATGAGACTCCCGGAAAATGAAAAAATTCAAACCCCAAAATTAAAAAACAAAGCACATAAAAACTCATTATAGCATTCTTGTCCATGAAGATGTGAGAGGCTGGAAAGATTGATGTCTTGAGATATTTGTGGTCTGTGTGGGGAGAGGAAGGGGAAGGTCAGGCCTTGCTCTGGTGAAATGATGCCCAGCCCTGCACTCCCCCTCCCTAGGGGCTGTATCCCAGCCTGGCAGTTGCCAATCCCAAGAATACAGGAGCACTAATCCAGCCCCAGAGAGACCAAATGAATCCCACTTGGGAGAAGGGCCCAGGGAGTCCAAGGGGTATTTAAGGCCAAACATGAGGTGACCACATGTCTTGAACCTTCTTCCTCTTAGAATTTCTATCAGCTGAGCACTGCTGGAACCCATGAGTTGGTATCTACATGTATTTTTTCTATATTTTTGCTGTCTTTCTCTCTTTCTTCTTCCTCTAATTCCCTCTTTTCAGAATTTTTGAGTAATTTGAAATCTAGGGGTCTTAGAGTTTGCTAAGCTGAATGGGCTAAGTTAATGCTTTGAGAAGTGTTTTATGCTGATGGACTCTTGCATGAAATCTTTTGCCAAAAGATTTTCTGATTTTCTAAAATTGCCAGTAAAATCTATTTTTGTTACTTTGACCTTTTGAGAATATCTTCTCAGTATTTCTCCGTGTCTAACTTAGAGTACATGAACAACTGTAAGCTCTTTTAAAAGCTTTGTCAAGCAAGTTTTTTGGCACCTTACAGAAGATAAAAGCAATTTTACTACTTGATGATGGCAAGATGAGGAATAAGGATGTTGCAAAATTGAAAACCATGAAAGTTGTTAATTAGTATACTTCCAGTGTATTTAATGTTGGTAATCAGAAGTATGTTGTGCTGGGATCCTTCATAAGCATTGCCATGTTTATAAATTTTGATTGACATAGATAAGAACAATGGAATCACATTTATTATTGTCTCATTTTTAATGACAATTTTTCACTGATCAGAGATTTCCAGTAACATGGAAAATATTTTTCAGTACTGGTGACTTTGGGGAATTTCAAGAAATAGAGGCCTATACGTTTTACTTTCTGATTCGTCTTTAATTGCCTGCTTGATGCCAAAGTTTTTTGCAATCTCTAGCACAAAAATCTGGAGTATTAATGGCCTAAAACTATTTTGGGTCTTAGTCAGTCCTTATGGAGATAAAGTTCAGGCAAATTTTCTCCTCCCACCTACGCCTTAGTTTTATAATCAGCCAGTAGGATAATAAAGAATTTGACCAAAACACTGACTCAGTTAGGATCTTCATGTATGAAAACTCTAATATTAATAATTTTCTAAAATATGAATATAAAGGACTTGCAGCTGAAAAATCAATCATTAATCAGGAAGTAATTAAAGATTTACTGAGGCCTGAGTACAATGGGAGGAAAAGTGAAACATCTAAATCTTCAATGAAATAATGAACTTTTCCAAAATTTGCAACCTAATGTTTCCACATATTAAGATTCACAGCTCTCTAGGCAACACTTAGAGAATCATATTTTATCTCATTACAGTTGAAGTTTACCTTCATAAGACACGAGAAAGTATGTCCCTGGCTCCCAAAACAAACTGGAAAACCTGAAGTTGTACAATAATTCAGAAGATGATTGATGCCAATATGCCATTTCTGCAGTAACACTTTCTTTTTTTGTGTGCATGTGTAGAGTTCTCAGCAATTGCAATATAGCGTGGCGCCATTCACTAAAATAGAGTTTTCCTACTGAAAATGCAACACCTGTTTTGACTACAATTACAATTTTTTGGGTCTAACACTGATCTGTTCCAATATGCCTGGAGTTATCTCTTGTGAGACATGATCTTATTCTAGATACATCATGCTATCAGGACACACTGGAGGATGACTTAAGAGCACCTAGCCCACTGAGGCTATTGTTGTGGAAAGTTGTCTTGAGGTAACTGTATGATGCCTATATTCCCAAATCTTGCTATTTATTGCTCTTCTTGCCATTCTCCACAGTGGCAGAGTCACTCTCCAGAGAAACACCGGAGGTAGATACTCAAGAGACTCAAGCAGCCACACCTAGAAAGAGCTGCAATTGAGTATAGCTGTGGTAAGAAGCAGGTCATGGTTGCCACTGCTATGACCACTATATCATGCCACTGCAGTGCAAAGACTAAGGGATGCAGATATGGAAACCCTGTGTGTCTTATCATTCGAACTGCATTCTTTTGTCTTTCCAGACTACCAAGACACTCTGGCCAGAGGCAGTGGAGGTGCCACCTGCCAACACAGATGTGGAAGACAACTAGTGCTGTTAGTAGACTGCATCCTTGGATCCTTCTGGCTCTGTCATAATACCCTTCTCTGGAGTTTCTATGCCTTCCTCTAGAAGCTCTCTGAAACCACCTCCTCGTCCTCCTCCCCTCTCTGCCACACTAAGTTGGCTGGGGTTACACTGCCATCACACCACCTGCAGCTCATGCTAAGCTGTGTGCTACATAGCCACATGTGTGTGGTGTACACAGGCCAGGTCACAGTGTCAGAATCAGGTCAGGCATCCCAAAAATTTGGTAAATGAGAATATTTCTTGATAATGCTGTCTGTGATATACTTCACATGTGCAAATTAGGCACTTGAACCTAAAGTTCCTTCCCTGGAGTAACTTCAAAAGTGAACAAGCCAATGAAAAAATTGGTTCCCTATTTAAAAAACTACATACACTAGATAGTCACAGATACAATACAGAACACATGAATTCCACAAATTACCTATCTATGTTGTTGTGAATAATTTGTATCTACTCCATTTAAAGGCTATTTTCTGGACTTATGTCTGCTAAGTGTCTTTAGGACTAGTAAAAACCCAGACAGACTGAAAAGATGATATGGGATTTTAGTCTAAGGATGGAGCTGAATGCTCCATGTACAGTATGAGTCCTTAAACAGCAGCAGGTGACCAGTGTTTTGAACTGAATACTATTTATTTTTCTTTTAAATATTGCGTAAGTTAAATTGGAATGACTGAACTGTTGCAAAGATTATATGGTTACTCTTTTTATTATCAATTTTCTAATTTTTTTATGTTTAATTTCGTAATTGAATACTATATATAGGAAAAATTTATCCTGTATGTGCTATTTATTGACCTGTCTTCACTGAATGAACTATGTATATGACTTCTATAATGTTAATTGTTCACTTCTCTTTTGTTTCAGGAACTCAAAATTATTTTCTGTACTTCTCTTCATTGTTTCCAGATATTTTACTGTATGCTTACGTTATTTTATGTAGGTTTTGTGCAGTGAAGTATGAATGCTGATTTATCTGCAAGAGATACATGGAGGGAGAAGTCTCATCAGGCACTCAGGGAAGAAAGCACACTTTTCACAAAGGAGCTGTTAATTTCTTTCCCATTTCGGCACCCATGTACTCAGGGATATTGGAGCAGCTGCAGTGAGGATGATGGATGTTCCAAACTGGTTGCCATTGAACTCCTGCAATTTTAAAAGGTCACAGAGTGAAGAAAATGAAAAACCTCTGTTTTGGCAGAGACAAAGTTACCTTGGCATAACAATCAAATCAACAAATAGCTTTGTGCTCATATCTCACACAAAATCCTAAAACACTTTTTCATCATAAGTCTGTTTTCTCTTTAACTCTTTATTTAATTTCTTATAATTGTGCTTTCATTGAGTTCGAAATTTGATCTCAATAATTTGTGTGTGTATATCTATATCTATATCTATATCTATCTATCTATCTATCTATCTATCTATCTATCTATCTATCTATCTTATTTATGCATATTATGCATCCCTCAACTATCCAGGTAGCACAAGTATTCCCACACAGTCAAAAGATTCGTTCTGTTTTTACCATTCTTTTTTCTGCATCAGTTCTGTACCTATGATCATAGGAAACATAATTCAATTAAGATTTTGGGGTTTTTTCTGTTGTAGTTACCTGTAAATTCTTGTTTCTTTTCAGCACTAATCTTTATTTTCTCCTAATTGTCAATCATATTTCTGAGCATGTGTTTAAAGAAAATAATACATTCAGCTAGTATGAAGATTTTCTTCTCTTTATCTTTTATTTTGATTATGCAGTCACAGAGCCACGAAGGTAATTATTTCCCTAACTCATGTTTAAGTCTGATTTGCTGATTAAAATTATCAGAACACAGACCTCTGATGAATAAGATTCAGGTACACAAATATCCTTATGAATTTTCAACAGTGAAACAGAAATATCTTCACTGCACAAATTCTCCAGTTCATGTGGGATTCTAAGAACTTTCCAGTGAGAATATAAGTTATCTAGTAAGTGGTGATAGAGGATCAAGGTTAGAGACCTAAAATTACAAAGAATTAATTTTTCTCTTAGAGCCCAGTTACATCTTTGTTATTTTAAATCCTTAATGAGTTGCAGCTGTTTCAAGGCTCTTTGTTCCCCATATTTACACTTGCAGAACTCCTAAAGAATCCTAGATCCCCCACCTTTGATACAGGCAACATTACTTAACACATCCTTCATTCTTCCCCTTGCACACAGGACAGCTTTTCTCCTCTTGATCATTATAGGTTTGGTTTTTCCTAAGGTCCTTAGAGTTAACTTTCATTGAATAAGGTGATGAGAACTTTATAAATTATTAAATGAAGATTCACTAATATTCATCTCACAGGTTTAGTTCTCATATTTACTGGAAATCTTCTTAGAGATGCATGATGAAATTGAATTTTCTATGGATGTAAAACCAAATATTTTCTTGTCATTATGTAGCCTACTAATATATCTTGATTTTTCAATTAAATGTAAATATCCAATATTTGTAATGAGTCTTGTATCAGTTCAATTCATTGGAAGAGCATGTTGTGGAAAAATATTGCAATGTTCTAAATTAGGAGATGGTGACCTACCAACCTCAGTATTCTCCACACAGATTGTAAGACATGATATGGGCATGGCAATAAGTGAATAGATACCAAAAAACCCCAAAACTAGCTGTTCTTATCATAAGAACTCTTGTGAGATGCTAAATGAGACACAAATGCTAACAGCATTGTCTCCCACACTTGCCAGCTTGGTTGCACTAAACCAAAGGGAATGTAAGGAAGAAACATTCTTCAGTGACCACTGCTATTCGGAATTAAGCACTCATAAGGTGCAAAAAAAAAAAGAGGAAGGAATTCCTTGAAGGTTTATGATTGAATTTCATCAAAAAAGGGACAAGACCTCTTCCCACTGTCTGAGACAAAAATAAGATAAGAGTATTTCTCTTGTTTATTTTCACTAAACATCTGCTGTGGGTAACTGTCAGAGTCTTGGGATAGATGAAAACTTCATGTGACCTCATGTAGCTGCTGTGCACATGCTCTGTGTAAATCAGGGAGGCTGACCTCATGGCCCAGCAAGATACTTCATCAGTTCATTTCCTTCAGGTCCACTGAGCAGACTTAGAAAGTACTCAGTTTCCATGGCACCTCATTTCAACAGTACCGAAATTAATCATTATGATTCAGTGGAAAATACTCAGTTCATAGAAGTCCTTTTCTTCACATGTCGGTATGCAAAAAATCAGTTAAGAAATTTGTCATTTAGTTTAAATGCTTTCAGATATACAAGAAAATGGTTTAGTACATGATAAATTATCATGTTTCGGTAAACCGTGACCATCAAATCACCATCAAATACTTCTGATTTAGGTTTTTCCCTACAGCTTTGCTAATCTTAAGGTTTCTGCAATAAATGCTCAAGAGGTTTTACAGGAAGCTGTATTTGCTTCCCTGCTCCCTGTCTTGTGCATTCTTTTAGGGACTGAGAGGAAATAGGATAATCTCAGAAACAGTTTCATGTAGATGAGGAATTTACCTCTGATTTTTTGAGACTCAGAGATGAGTAGATTTTATTACCAAGTTTTTTGTATTTGTTGAAAGGTTTTGCTAGTAGCTCATTTTACCAGTACAAAATTAAGAGTGCTTAGACTTCAGAAATTAATTTAATATGAAACTTTTCAAAAGAAACAATGTCTTCCTATTTCCAACCTTTTTTGCAACTAGATCTCTGCAAACCTGTATTGACTTTCTGAAATAGAGTTTGTACCTGAAAGAGCCCAATTTTCCCAAGGTCAGATTGCTCTGCGAACTCAGATATGATTTATGCATGGTAACATAGATCAAAAGTGTGTCTGAAGAAGGACATAATTATATGAGACAAAATATGAAAAAATAATGAGGTCGTTTTCTATTCAGGTATCTATATACAGGTCTTAATAATTTCCAGGGAAAGGAAGATCAAAAACACCAGTGTCACAGAGTATTTCAGATCCAATTTTGTGTCTTGTCCCCTTGATTCTGAAACAAGGCTTCAAAAATAAATAATTTAATTAATTAATTTTGGACTACACTGACCTTCTAAGAAATAATAGGATATAAATTAAGCCATATATACACACTTAAATATAAAAGTATAGTTCTAGTTCAGATGTAAATACAGGCTGAAGAGGATATAGCATCTGGATGAGCACAATCTTGAATGCATTAATAATTGGTGAAATTTATGAAAATCTCAACCCTGTGTAACTATATGAGATTAAATAAGTACATAGGATTTTGCTACTACATCTGAAAAACATACACTTTTTCATTCATGATTCAGACAATTCTTAAAATCTTATAAAGTACATCGTAACTTTAAAATTAAACATTAAGACCACACTAAACATTTAAAGAGGGCAAATCAAAGTCAGATGCAATTTATAGTAAGGCAAACATAACTTTCTAGTAAGAAAATTTGAATGATTCCCAAATTCGAATAAAATAAGGTGAGATTAAGTTATCCCATATTGGATTTGGATAACAGAATTTAAAAACCTGAAATATTCCTACATCTGACTCAGTTACTTGCGTACCTGCTCACTGTCTCTCCCCACCACACCATGTTCCCTGCATCTCCAGTTCCCAGATAGGAGGTGGATGCTCACCCAGGAAAGCTGAGCAGAATGTTGCACTGGTACACACCATACTAGGGAATCACCATTATGAGTCCATGCATCTCTGGGACCTTTCCCTACTTTCCAGCTTTATTCTCCAGCTTTAATCTTCACCTTCTACTTCCTGTAATTCCTTCCCTCCCTGCCCTCCCTTCTTCCTCCCTCCTTCCCCCCTAGTATTTTCCCCAAGACCACCTCTTCCTTTTGGGAATCTCTCTTCCGTGAAGCACCTCCCCTTTTCAGGATGTTACACCCCTGTCTAGACAGTCTAGGTAAGGAAATATAACACATGACTTACCATCTCTCTTAAATATTTATTTTTTTCAATTCATAGGCTGAGAATGTGACACTTTTGTTTAGTCCAGGTGTTATAAAAATGTACAGCCAACCCATACCAGCTGCAGCTGCACTCTTCCCAAACACATACAGCCAATTATCTTCTGCCTGGTATTATTCACAATTTGAGTCACAGGTTTACCTACTTTCCTGCTGAACTTGAACAGCTAGTGCTATTCAAATTAGAAGAAAGAGCTGGCAGGGACAATAATATTTTATATTACAAGTGTCTACTATCATAACTGAATATATGGCACATCTAAGATTTTGACAGAGAATAAATTAATCACATTAGATAATATAAAATATATAGTCACAGAACATTAAACTCAAAAAGATGGCTCATTTCCTTACTTCATCCTCATGGAAAGAAGAACTAAACCATATATTCTCTTGAACTTTATCCAGACATGTTTTCAAATCATATGTCTGCAATTATGAGATTTCCCTTACTCTTCCTGAAAGATCTTTGTAATCTAGTGTCTTGGAATGCAACTCTGGCACTGATGAATTTTTTTTCACATAAATGCAGTTGGAGCTATTGATAGTTGATGTCACACAGTAATCCACTTCTTCAAGCTTGGTTGGTTTTGGCTGGTAAAATTTATGATATTGAAAACATAAAGGTCTTTTTTAAGCAGATGCTCATTTTGCAGTCAGGCACAGCACAGATGATTAGAATTGTCCTTTATGGGCTAAAGACTACAGCAATCTGTGAAAAAAATGTAGCAGTGATCCAGTACACTGAAGAGATAAGAAACAATAGTGAATATTTTGGGAATAAATCACTCTTCAGTGGACTGAAATCAAACATAAAAGTCTGACACAATAATTCTATCCCACCAGGTTAGTACTGTTAATTTTAAATATTAAAATTCTCATAAAATATTAATCAATATGAACTAATCACTGCAAATACTTCCCAGTAAACCTTTCTTCTCAAGACCTTGAAATCCATTGAATTTTTCATTTTATCTCTTACTGGTAGCGATTCAACATTTTAACATCTAAAAATTAGTTATCTAGGACACTCAGCGTGCAAGATAACTACTGCACAATTAAAAGGTAACTGTCTACACACAGGGGGAAAAAGGTAATTGCAGAGGAATTAGTCTGAAATTTTAACCCAAACTTCAGCCCTTTGGAAATTCAAAGCAATATCCACTTCCAGGAGTCTATATGTAGTAAAAGAGGAAATTACTTTTTTCACAATATATACATATGTAGTTAAAGAAATGAGAACTTTCTTCCAGGCAGCCTTTTCCTTCTAGAGATGTGGACCTGTAATTTATACTCTTCCAAAGCATTTCTTACTGATTAGACTATGAAAACTAGCCTGAACCAAGACTGACATCCTGTCCATCCAATGAAAAATGTGCAAATATAAAAAATATAAAAATTAAAAAAAAAAAAACACAAGGGAGACTGGCTCTGTATCCTTCTCTAAAACACAGAGCTGTTAGTTAAAGTGAGGGTATCGTGCTGTTAGTGCATGATAGTGGTACTCTGCAGTGGTATAGAATAGGACAAGGGGTCGTGGCTTTTAACTGGAAGAGGGTGGGTTTAGATCAGGTATTAGGAAGAAATTCTTCCCTGTGAGGGTGGTGAGGCACTGGCACAGGCTACCCAGAGAAACTGTGGCTGCCCCATCCCTGGAAGTGTTCAAGGCCAGGTTGAATGGATGATGGGGTCCAGAGCAACCTGGTCTAGTGGAAGGAGAGAGGTTGTAGCATAAAATCTGTAGGGGTTTGGGTAATTTTCTTTCTAACCGAATGTAACAGTATGTCATGTTGTCAGTATGCCATAGATGACACATCTCTTGACACGTTATCTAAAATGTGTGCTACCTTTTAATTCCTTCTCCAATGACTTAGGCCATCTGCCTGGAGCTGTGATCATCACTTGGGATGGAAAACTAAGGAAAAACTATAAAATCCAAGTATCAAAATATCAAGATCATAATATCAATACTGATAAATATAGGACATTTCACAAGACATCAATATAATTTATTCGGAATAGAGATATCCAGGTGACACTCAGTAAACTAATTTAAGGAAATATAAGGCTCAATATAGGAAAAAGAAATACTGAAAAATCTAATAGAAGAATGAATTAAAAAGCTAAATATGTATTCATTTAGTATGGGGCATTAAAATGGGTGTATTATGGAAAAGAGTTATAACAACTAATTTATTATATATTGAAGAAAATTTAAGAAAAGTAATACTAGAAATGATTTACAGATTTCAAAAAAATTATGTTCTTCTTGTTTTAAAACTATTCTAGCTCTTAAATCCAGGAAATCCACTTTAGACAAATGTTCCCTGATCAATTTGAAACTTTTTGAGGAATCATCATAATAACTAAGCAAAGTTGACAGCCTGCATCTTAAACCCTTCTGGAACTTCAAAATACCTAGCATGTTTGTAAAACAAGAACATATTGGCAAGGATTTTTTTTTAAATCAAACATATCTATGCAATTTCTGTGCCACAGCAAATCACAGCTGATTATATCATATTACAGTAAGTGTTGATGTAACTGTAACAATAATTAAATTCCTGGAAATTGTAGGACATATGGATTCTTCAGAAGGTTCACACATTTCCTTTTTAAAACTTAACTATTTTTAAAGACAATTCAGAGCTTTTATAGAATGTTCAGACACAAAACGAGTTGTTGCTCATATAGAGTCTGGTTTAATGTTCTTTCATGCTCACATTTCTCATTTGCCCTTAATCAATTGAATTAAGCACCAACTATTGTGCCCGCTATGCTTGATGCCTGGCATTTATCAATTCACTGCACACATACATACAGCCTGAAAACTTCATCTGGAAGACATGAGCAGTGATTCCCCATGGAGTGAAGAGTCAAGGACCCTCAGAAATATAACAGTAAGTGGCAAATTAGATTGTTTAATTATAAACATGAGCGTAGGTTATTTGTAACTTCAATAAATCTTGAAATAGTGTCTACATCAGGTAGAATTCTAATTCACCCTTTCAAGGAAGAGCCCTAACCTATAATTTGCCATTACTGGACACATAATGGAAAAATCAGATGATAAGGCTGAAGAGAGAACACTCAGATGTTAAGTCTTTTATTTCACTTTGCTATGAGAATTTTTGATGACAATATTTATTATATGCTGAACTTTTATACTAGTCCATAGTATTATCATTGCTGAAAGGAATATAAAGATAAGTATATAGGTACTTGTTAAATAATTCTCAGAACCCTGAAGAGTGGAAGGCAAGATAACCATGACATCTTAGGAAATGGAAATATGGGTTAGCTTCTTAGAACAAGCTTTAATTTGGTGTGATGAACAAAAGAGAAATCACAAGAATTTTGTAGCCAATTCTCATTTAATTTTGTGATCACTGCAAGTATCTGGAGCCCAAATACTGCATCTAATGATAATAAAAGTTTTTATAAGCTTCCATATGATAAGTAGCTGAATAAAAATACTCATTTTACAGGGAATAATGCAAAAAAATAAAAAAGGGGGGTATTATGTATTCTATATATAAGTTTACATATACATTTATATATAAGTTTACATGTGATTTATTACTTTCAAACATAGCATAAGGTAGGGAATAATTCAGAGTGAGAGTGTACACAAGTTCTTTTCATCTTTTTGGTTTGTTGACTAGATTGTCCATGAATTTTAAAAAACACTCTGGCCAGAATTTTCATATTTGTTTTCTCAAAATGGACTACTAAAAGAATGGCTTAATTTTGACTTTTCATAAATGTTCTAAAATTTGCAACATTTCTCCCTGATGTTTAAATGCAATTGATTCGTTTTAACTACATTTTAAACTGAAAAAACTCTGGAAACTGAGCCTGCATTGTATAGTAATGTTAGTAAGAACAGTCTCACTCTCCAAAGAAGCAGTCTAAAATTCACGAGAGTTACATTCTTACACTAAATATTGGAGACCAGGCCTCCATGTTATTAATTGTTTAAATGGTTAAAAAGTAGTTATTTGGGAGGGTATAAAAAATAAATGAATCAGTATTCTATAGTTAGTGCATCTTACAAGGCTAAGTAAAGGAGTGGTCTGTATCCATCACAAATGACATTATAAATCTTTGTACCTAGCAAGGCAATGACGTGAAAAATTATACTGAGCAAGGCAGAGATGCACTATTTGTAAGCCTCAAAGGAAAGGTTAATGCAAGTTAAATATTGACATGTCAGCAATAAGGATTATAGCAATTATAAATTTGCACTAATGCCAGCTGCTGTTTAATTATTATGTGACACTGACAGGTCAGTTTGGAAGATTGACAGCTGAAGGCATTTGCCTTATAGGAATTATTCAAGATCTCTGGAACAGGCTCTGATCTCAGTTACACCAGTTCAATTCTACAAACAAATCTCCTAGAGTCAGGAGAGTTAATTTATATTTCGAGTGGCAAGAGCAGAACCTGCTGTGTCACATATTATATTCCTTTTATCTAGAGTCAGGAAAGTGAATAATTAGTTATGCTGTAAACACACTTCTGTCTTCTTTCCTTCAAGTCACTTTTTTAAGAATTAAGCTAGAACATAAGTAAATACTGCTAGCTTCTGCCTGATAAAAGGGTGGGGAAGAAGTAAAGAATGTGCATTTCTACTCTAAATGGGAATGCTTTCATTTATCTTGGTAATCATAGATTACCAGTCATAGATCTTGAACTTTTGGGGCCTGCCCAGAAATAATTAATACATAGATTGAAGGAGAATTTAACTCTTTTATAACTAACAAAAAAAAAAACAAACAAAAAAAAACCCACAAAAACAACAACAAAAAAAAACCCACAGAGATTAAAACAGAGTGGTTTTACAGGGAAAATACTAGATTGAATTTCTCTGTTGAAATATAATAGGTCTGATTAAATTATTTATCTGCCAAAATTAATTTAATGGCTGCCATTTTGCTGCACTTACATTCTTCACTAAGCAATCTTGATATCGAAAAGCACACTGAAATTGTGGAAGTAGATGTCTGCAAATAATCAACACAAAGCCTATGAATCAATTAAATTCTAATTAAATGTTACCAGACTGAATGAATGAACAGGATTTAACTTGTGGAGAGGTTTTATCTTAGTCCCTCCACACACTGGTGCATTTCTAAAGGACTCTTTAAAATAGAAAGTTGTGACAATCGTATCTTTTCTCCCTGAAATTGCATGAAAAATAAACAAACAAAAAAAAAAAAACTTAGTGATTTAAATGGGAGAAGACTAAAACAAATCTTGTCACTTTTGAACTTTCTAGATCATTCCTTTTCTATTTTCAGTATCTAAGTAAATCAGAAAACCCATCCCAAATCCCCATGGGATTCCTGATAAAGCTGCCAATTTTTGCCAGACCTTTCTGTGGTTTTGGGCAGTTATTAATCTGTTTACCTATAGTAAGATATGTTTAATTTTAGATACAGGAAATATGTTGAAGTTCAACATCCTCATAAATACTTTACTTCAGCTGTCTCAGACTATTGGAAGGAGCTGCTGAGTCTCAGCTGGTAAGTAGAATGGCATTTCAGTTCTCAACAATTTTAGTTCCAATCCCACAGTTAAAGTTATATAGAAAATTACAAGGGACTGCATTTTTTGCTGTTTTTTTTTTTTTTTTTAAACTGAATATTATAAATTTTACCGAAAATTATTGCTAGAGGTTTCTATATGCTTCTATTTCCATGTTTCCTATTTTCTTACTCCCAGTCTTATGCATTCACTAGTGTCATGGAATCAATCATGGTTTTAACCTTCTATACCTTTCACTACATCTCTACTTGAATTCTAATTGTCAAGTTTAATTCAAATGTTAAGTTTAATTTCTGGTTACTTGACGCGGCCCGCCTTCTCCACCCCACACCAACTCGCCCAGCTAGCTCCTGAAGGCGAGACCAGCGCCGAGAGTGGCCCACTTCCAGGATTCAGGGGAACCCGGAATGTGGGTAGGGCTCTGAACCCTCACGGCCGTACATGCGTCCGGGGAGGAGCAAAGGATCAAGACAGAGTCCTTCTGAGGTTCTGGGGAAGCGGGATTTATTGAGGGAGAGAGGACAACCGGAATCAGGGGAAGGGAACCACAGAAGGCAGGGAACACAGGTGTACACCAACTTAAATAGGGGCCCTCCCCCAAGGGAGGGTACAATACAGCACCCAATTGCTACAGTTTGGGGATGTAACAGAAGGCAGGGAACACAGGTGTACACCAACTTAAATAGGGGCCCTCCCCCAAGGGAGGGTACAATACAGCACCCAGTTGCTACAGTTTGGGGATGTAACATAAGGCAGGGCTGATTATACATACAACGAATAGGGGGAAACATAGGCGGGGAAATACATGTAACATCAAATCATATGCTAAGAAGGGGATGACTGATACAGAAGATACTAGAAGGATAGGGGGGGCTAGGAGGGATTGACAGTCTTCGGGGCAGGAACTAGAGTGAGGGACAGGGAAGGTTCTGGAAGGTGGGTTGGGGCTTGGGTTGATTGATCAAGGGAAGGCGGGAATTAGGGCAACTGAATTATAACGGGGGGGTACAAACAATAGAACAAACCATCTAATAACAATAAAATAACGCAATACAACATCTCCCCCTTTTCTTTTCAAGAAGATTAAGTTGATGGTACCAGTGTGGGGGAGACACCTTTGAAAGTCATCTTAAAAACTGAAATGGTAGGGGAAATAGGGAACAAAACTGACATCATTAACAGAACTGTTCAAAATGTAGAAGTGAACCATCCTGATAAAGTCCTTTAGTGTTTCAGATTTCCTTCTGGTGACTTCGCCTGAGTGTCTTGATGTCGGTGATGGTGAAGACGACTTTTGTGCTGCCCACAGATATCCTTAGGGTCAACTGGAGACAGGGTTGCATCCTCCACGAGGTGCTCCAAGTACAGGGAGCATCCTGAGGAGGTCATGGGGATGGGGAAGGGTTTGCAGGGAGAACCCCAGGGGCACTTAGGGTATTTTGAAGGAAAGGGGAGGTTATCCTTCTAAAAGAAAAGAGGCAACATAATTCACATAACACTTTAGGGAATTGGGGAAAAAGGATTTAGGAAAGGAGTCTGAAGGGGGGTGTCTGAGCCATCCATTTGATGTCAAATGGAGGAGCGTCTTTGACGACGCAAGGAGGCGAACTTTACGTCCTTTAGGATTGGCCCCGGCTGAGACATGTGTATGCTGTCAGCCAGAGCCAAGCCCAAGGGGGGATGTGGATCCCATTCTTGGATCCTCCGTCACTTCCAGTAAACGTCCTCCCCCGAGTCTCCCTGGCAGCCTGCCTCATTTTTCTCCTCACACGAGGCAGCACTGAGCTCCGCTCTTTTTTGTTCCTCCTGAGATGACCCTCCTTCAGGATCACAACAGGAGGGCCCTGCTGGGGGCGGAGCTGAATGACATAATTGGGTGGACTCTGACATGGGGAAAGGACAGAGGGTGGTAACTGGGGAAGGGAACGGACTGGGATAAGGATCAAGGGAAGGAGCCGAGGGAGAAGAAAGGGACGGGCCAGGAGGAGGAGCACAAGGGGACGACCACGCCACATGGTCGATGCCCTCTTGTGCTCCAGGGATAGGGGCGCCATTTCGTGGCTCAGGGTACAATGCAAGGGTGGGTCCTGGGGTAGGAGCAGGTGCGAGGATAGGGGTGAAAACCGGAGATGGAACTGGGGTAATAACTGGGGAAACTGGGGAAAAAGGTTTCAGGGCAGAGGGATTTAGGAAAGGATCCCTGGCAGCAGGGCCCTTGCTGCCAGGGCTAGGGAACTGGGGAGACTGCGGGGGGCCAGGCGAGCAGTGGCTGGTTTCCCTGGCCAGGCTCGCCTGGGATCGTTGCTGGGCTGCCCCGCCCAGATCCCCCGGTGTAGGGATTGAAGGGTCGGGAAAAGGGAAAGGAGAGACAAGGTAAACTGGGGAGGTTCGCTTTGGCTTACTGCTCACTCCCTTATTCTCTTTTAGAACAGACCGAATTGTAAAAAACAACACAATGAATTTTCCAACTGAATAGTCCCCCTGGGCCCCTAACTCTGATAACCTCAAGCCCACCGCATCCCAAAAGGGGACAGTTTTTACACTTTGAGGGGACACTTCAGGAAAATGCAAAGTAAGCCATCTAACGAACTTTTTTAAACTTCCCTTAGAAAAATTTTTCTTCCCTCCCACCAGGGTATCCACAACTTGGTTGTAAATCTCTCTCTGCTGCACCGAAAATTTAGCACCCATACTCTGATCTTACTGGTCGGCACAGCAAAATCCACCCCTGCCTGCAGCAAAGGACAACTTAAAAAACTAAAAATAATGGCTCGGGGAACCACCTAGGGCTAGAGCCCGTTGCCCCCTCCCGGGGCAATGCTCCCTGCCCTCACCATGGGATGGCCAGTCCCGGTAAGTCCCTTTCACCCCTAGGGTCCCTGGGGGATACTTACCCTGCCGTGGTCCCGAGCGTGGTGCTGCAAACAAGGTCTCCTCCCCCGAGGACAGCCCTCCTGGTGCTGGAAGGTTGTTGTCCTCACCCCCGGGAATGCTGCCGAAATCAGCCTGCTGTCACCGGGGTAGCTAACGGCCAAGACTTCCAGATCCTCGGATCCTTGGAAGTTCTTCGTGGGGTCACTCCGTCGAATGGCCCAACATTTGGGCGTCAGCCGACACGGCCCGCCTTCTCCACCCCGCACCGACTCGCCCAGCTGGCTCCTGAAGGCGAGACCAGCGCCGAGAGTGGCCCACTTCCAGGATTCAGGGGAACCCGGAATGTGGGTAGGGCTCTGAACCCTCACGGCCGTACACGCGTCCGGGGAGGAGCAAAGGATCGAGACAGAGTCCTTCTGAGGTTCCGGGGAAGCGGGATTTATTGAGGGAGAGAGGACAACCGGAATCGGGGGAAGGGAACCACAGAAGGCAGGGAACACAGGTGTACACCAACTTAAATAGGGGCCCTCCCCCAAGGGAGGGTACAATACAGCACCCAATTGCTACAGTTTGGGGGTGTAACATAAGGCAGGGCTGATTATACATACAACGAATAGGGGGAAACATAGGCGGGGAAATACATGTAACATCAAATCATATGCTAAGAAGGGGATGACTGATACAGAAGATACTAGAAGGATAGGGGGGGCTAGGAGGGATTGACAGTCTTCGGGGCAGGAACTAGAGTGAGGGACAGGGAAGGTTCTGGAAGGTGGGTTGGGGCTTGGGTTGATTGATCAAGGGAAGGTGGGAATTAGGGCAACTGAATTATAACGGGGGGGCACAAACAATAGAACAAACCATATAATAACAATAAAATAACGCAATATAACATAAAATGAAACACATAAGCTCAGTATTACATGAATAAAGTGTAAAATATCTGACTTTAAGCAAGAATTGTTCTTGCTACTTCAAAAATTAGATCTTTCACTTAAAAAAGAAATTTAAAAGTAACCTCCAAGACACTTCACATCCAAAAATATTTCATGTTGAAAATTTAGAATTACAAAATTAAACCCACAACAGCACAAGGACCATTAAACTTTAGACATAGGCCAGACTTCTGGTTTGGCATCCCTGGAAGGCAATGCACATGGTTTTTATCGTGAGTAAACAAGTTTACATCAAGTTCATAACAACCAGTGTATTATTTTTTTAAAAAATGCTCTCCTAATCCCAATGTAGACATACCCTGTAATGTCATTCACACTACAGAATTCTCATTTACATGTTCTTCACAATAAATGAAGATATTCACTGAGATTTCTTTATGGCAATGTACTGTGGCAGCAATACCACCCTACACAACTCCAAAGACCAAGGAGGTGACTGAGTCGGCTCTTTTAGCCAGACCTTTCTTGAGCTTTGCAGAAGAAATACTGGCGACCCCTACACTGCAACAGATAAACAGATTATTTTAAGAGCTTTCAGTGATCAAAATGTAAGCAGGCTCTTGTATTGTCACATAAGTTTCAATGTTAGTAATTAGCCTAATATTTGCAAGTATGTTGATGGAATGAAGTCAGAGCCCTCTTCTATCAGATCAAAAATAGATTAATCAGATGTCTCTGCCAGTTCTTTTTGTCCTGCACCAAAACTAACAGCATCATAATTTGATTTAAAACAAATATAAGTGTACTTTAAATTAAATGGAGCAGACTGTATCTCTATTTTGTTTTTTTAATTTGAATATATAAATCCAATTTGTACAGAAAACTGAAGACATTTCTCCGGTTTGAGAAGTTGTAAGGGAATTATGGCACACATTTCAAGGACACAAACTTTTAAAAGACTGACTGATCCCAATTATGTTGTTAATTCCTGAGTGTGCTCATATGAAAAAAGTCGTAACGAGATCCAAGGGGTTTGGCAACTGAGTGCTTCAGCACCTGGCATTGTACATGGTCTGCATCACAAGCAGGCAGAAAAGTAGAACTCTGCATTTTTTATATACTGTAGATGTGTGTGTGTGTGTGTGTGTATATATATATTTATATATATATAACTAGCAGTAAGTGCCATTATGAACTTTCCAGGGCAGGGAAGAAATTTCACTAATTTCCACCTTGGAAACAAATGTAAACAAAACTGGTTCCAGCAAAAAAACCTGTTTGTTTTTGATGTAAAGGCCATTAATCTCAAGCAACTATAAGCTATTGTTCTTCCAATCTTCATTTGGTTCCCCAAGTTCCAAATACTTTTTTGCTTGTTTAAAAAGCAAGTAGACCTCTGCTATTTGGTAGTTATGAGTAACACCACTTTCCAAATCTACTTAAATAAATTGACCTAGAAACAAAACAAAAGTGTTGCTTTGTGGTTTTAATGCCAAGAAAAAAATTTCTTTTGTAGAAGGATATAACATTTTAGCTTTTAAAAACTAATAAAAGAAATATGAATTTATTTATATATTTCTATAAACAAAATGGGCTCCAAAGGGGCTAGATATATTCCTTGAGATAGTTCTTTCCTCTAGAAAAAATGCTGTACAGAAAGCTGGGAACTGCTAGGCTGGCTCAGACTTACCATGTCTCTAATCATGCATGCTTTCTGAAATAGAGTCCAACACCAGTTTGCAGATGTCACATTATCTACCCCACTGCTATTTTCCTAAGCAGATTGAATCTTCTCCTTTTCATTAAGACATGCCAATTCTGCGAGCATCTGAGGTGTCTCAGAGTCAGGATGATGAGAAACTCCCAGGAATCATTCCTGAATTGATGTACTACATGTGTAATGTGAACAGGAAATTCAAATAATCTGCTCTACTGTGGATTGATTAGTATTGTTTTAGCTCTATTTGACATTATGCTACCACATTGCTAGTCACACGATCCTCTAATATTTTCTTGTGGCTTTCTCTGGATTTGACTATTCATAAAATAATTTCTGAACTTCAGAATTACAATGTGAATATTCACTGAATATTTATAAATATATTAACACTGGACTTTCATGGAGATTTGAAACTCTATCCTATCGATCTGTTGTGTCACAACTCACCATTTACCATTAGTTTTTTAACTCCTGCCTTTTGTGGGAGACTTCTGAGTAAAGATTTGTTCGAATACATAATTACTACTTTAAAATAATGTCCAAAGGATTCCAATCACTTCTCAAACTTGGGCCCCAACAAAGTGGAAAGCAAAAAGTTTTTAATACCAGACAGCTTTTCAGCTTTATTGTGAGAAAGCAAGGGAAAAAAAAATAAAAGAGGAATGTATCCCTGTGGTATGGAATGAGGTTAGAAAATCATTTAACTTCTAAGCAATTTTCTTAACTTCTTCCAGTGTTTCCTCAGTCACACTTAAATATACGAAAAAAGGCCCTGAACAATTTGGTCTGACATTTATTGTGCAGTTAGAATAATTGTTATGCACATGGCACTGAAATGATGAATAGAAGAGTTTTATTATAATTTACAACTTTGAACACAGCAGAGTTTAGTAATGTCAAAGATAAGAGCTGAGCCTGACAGGTACCTGAAATCAATGAAAGGCAGAGGCAAATCATGAGGTGAAACAGCTTTTCAAGCTTTTCATGTCCCTTTATGTGTGAAACTCACTCTCACACATTATGGGTTTGCAAATTACACAACCCATAATATTTCTGGGATCACTGTAGAAAAATGGGTAATGAGAGGAAGAGAACAGAATGAGCAAATTTTCACCTTTATTGCATGACATGAAGACTATTTATAGAAGTCAGGGTAAGGAGTCTGCATATTTTTCTGCTTTCTCTCTAGCCAGAAAAGACTAGAGAGAAAATATTTTAAATGTATATATATTTTTTGTTTTGTTTTGTTTTTAATTTATAAACATTATATTACTATTAGTTCTGTTTTCCCTGAAGGCAAGCATTACCAGAAATATATTTTTACCACAATGGTGCTTATGCAAAACATTCTTTTAGCCTTCTTCCATTAGAGGTCCCACCAACACAGGGTGGTTGGTGACGCCTAAGATTTTTAGCTTTTTATATAAATTTCATATATTTGAGACTTTGTAGACTATTAATACATAGTTAAAACTTCTAGTATGTTTTCTGTCCTCTCCCATAGTTTAACCAATCCTTACTAATAAATTCTTGAAATTCTGCTTAGTCTTGCCATGAGTCTAGCAAGGACACTTTGTTTTGCACCATATATCGTAGAAAGTGTAGGGCTAAAGAAAGTGTAGGGCTAAAAGACTGGGGGGAGGGGGAGGGCTTCAATGGGACAGAACTTGGGGGAAAATTGCCTAACCAACTGCCCTTCTAATTGAACAGTATTTTTGAATGAAATACTAATCAGATAACCTTATAAAAGTATAGAAATATTATATCATGTATGCATACTGCTATATTATGCACCTTGAAGGCTTTCAATTAAACATTTGTTTTTATATTATCATTTTAACACTGTGTGGAAAAGTTTTGTGTTTTATTCCAAGCAACAGGGAGTGGGAATTGCCACCACCCAGTTATTAAGTGAGTATTTTTTCTCTATTCCCCTATTCATTCCTATCTGGTGGCTTTCACTGGTCATATGCTGTGATTGTGAAGAGAGTTTTATTCCATGAAAACCCAAACATCTGGATCACTAAAAGGTCTGTGTGGAGTATTTATTTTCTGTTTGATATTTATTCTCCGTTTATCCTAAACAAAATGGGATTCAGCTTGCATATCTATAATTCCTCCACGCTATCACAATCCTGATGATCACTGTTACAATCTCCAATTAAACTAACAATAAAATTATGTTTGCTGAACAATATATATATTCGTTTTCCCAGTAATTCATGTTAGTTAGCATGAATTGTTCTCCTTTATGTACCCAAGAATGAAAGTATATCCAATTTTTCATAATTAAAGATAAGTGCTCTAGACTCATAAATATCATACTCCTCATACTTGTATTTCTGAGTACTGGCACAATATGAACTGTCCTTCAGTCTTCTGAATCCTTTTCTGCAATCCCTGAGATTTATTACAAATCAACACTATCAAGCCAGAGATGTCATCAACCAACTCTTTTTTGTGCAGCTCTCCCAGACGTATGATTTCAAATGTTTATCACCTCCAGATGTTACTTCACATCTTTTTTGAGTTACAAATAGATGATATATATCCACCTACACAATAGACATATTAATTCTTTCCAAATGTAGGTGTTTCTAAAATCTTTGGCTTTCTTATTTCTTCAAACATCTTAATCTTCTCCATGTAGTGAATGACCTCTCTTTCCTAAGACTTCTATTGCTTTAACGAACTTAATATATATTATTTTATAGATATTTTAGCACAGAACATTTTACTATTAATATTGAAAGATCTATATTTATTGATTGGAAAATTATTCTGCTTTTAACATTTTTATGTATTGATTTTACCTTTTGACTTCTGCTTTAATTTCACTACCATACCATTATTAGGCAAGCAGCCAATTTGGCCCCTCTGTCATTTTCAGTATTATATTTTTCATTAAATAAACTTTTTAAACCATTCTTAATTTTATTCACATGGTGTTTTTTTGTTCTATCTGCAGACATAATTCCCATGGAGAATTCATTTTCTGTTCTGGTTAGACACTAGTAGGGCAGTAAATACTAATGGGTTAACATCTCTAAAGAGAAATAACACATTATTTAAATAAATTTAGAAGGGAAATGATTGACATGATGTATAAAGGAAAGTCACAGAGATGTGAAGGAAGGCAGTATCACCTGTCAATCTTGACAATTATAATTCCCTAGTCTAAGTCAAACCTCATATATTATTTGAATAAATTCTTTTCTGTATGGATATCCTAAATTTTTTCTGCCCAAGGCTAATGATTCAGTAAATGCTGGAACTGGTTCATCTCTAGCATTCTGATGCTGCTACTCCACATTAGACTGTAAACTTCTGAGTTTTACAGCATGGGGTGAAAAGCAACACATTCTATGTGGCATAATTATCAAAATAAATATAGAGTGGCTGTAGTGGTTACATGCTTTCCAAACTGTTCAAAACTTACAATGATCTGTCGCAGAGGGTCTGTATTTTGCTTTGATATCTTTAATCTATTTTCCTGATCCTTAAAAGCATGCAGAAAGTATGCTGTTCCTAAAGACACGTGTGCATAATCACAAAGATCTGCTGAAGCACTTCTGCAAGATTTTTAATTTGTAAATTACTGACTCATTCCAGCAGATACTTCTGAGGATATTTAGTTTACAGTAACTAAATAAACACAGTAAGTCTAATGGGCCCCATTGCTAGTTCTATTCACGGTTTACATGTTGAAACATATGTAATGTAATAATTTTTCATAAAGGAATTATTACTGCTAACAGTTTGCTTTTCTATTAGCCTTTCACACACAAGCATTTGTTAATAACTCCTTCCAAAATCTGACTGGCTAGGACATGCCTTTCAGACAGATGCAGCCTCAGAAAGACACCAATTTGTCTTCTCTTGGCTAGAAACATGACAAAATATACATGGGAGTGAGTTTGGAAATATGCAACAAAATGTACTTGAAAATTCAAAAGGGTGCAGGTGTTTAACATGAAAATTGAACACCTGAGCTGCAATCAGCATATCAATTCTTTCCACAGATCTTCAGGGTGTTGCCTTAGGCTCATCTTCCTAAGAAAGTTGGAGGTGATATTACTGCCCAGAATGAGAGAAATAAATGACAGCTCTGCTTACTAAGCAAAGTGGAATGGTTTTTCCAATCAGGATGGAAAGAATCTTCTCCAGTTTGATGCAAGGATGCAGGAAATCCCACAGAGTCTAAACCCCATTTCAAACCCATTTTCTACAAAATATAAGGTATGTCCAAAAATAAAGTTGCAAAATATTGCAGGCAATGAGGAAGTAAAATAAAATAAAATAAAATTCAAAAATTCTCTTTTTCTCTTAGAATACATTTTAAGATGATTTAAAAGGCATTATTTTTACGGTGTCTAATCATATTCTAATGAGATTTGCCAATGGAAATATCACAATAGCAAAATAAGCAAATGTTATACACGATTTGGTAGCCTACATCCCACTTTTAAAATCTCTAATAGTAATTAATTAATGTTTTTACAAAAATCAATCTCTCCTAACAAAGGAGTCTGTCTTAAATTAATTCCATTAAAAATAATCATAAAGAGTGTAAAGCAGTACCAAGAGCAATCCAGATAAGTAATCCACTTCTGATCCTGGATATTAGCTGGGAGAAAAAAACAAAAGAAAAAAAGAAGGAATTATTCATACCTGCTAGCATTATTAGGAAACTAAAATAATAATTTAGGTCTTCTTCATTGTGCATATCCAAAATCTGTGACAATTCTTAGTTTTTAAACAGATAATACATAAAAAAATAGGAAGCTGAGAAGTTCCTTATGGAGTGTACAAATAACCCTTTAACAGCCTGTAAGCTAATAAATTATTAGAGCAAATTGCCCTGCTTTGAATGGGCTCTCCCTAAGGCTAGCAATGGAATGGTTTCCGAGATGTTCTCTCCCATAACACAGATGTCCATGGAAAGGCTCAGGGACAGCAGTGTGCAAACCAGGAACCTGCTGTCACAGTGTGCACAGCCGTGGGCGATTTCCAATGCAGCCCCCAGTTCCTTGGCAGCGCCAAACAGGGCAGCCCTGCAGATGTTTAGGGAGGGCGTGTCCTGGTACCAGTGCCCAAGCACTGCGAGTGATTTTTAGCAGTGGCTCCAGAGCCAAACTGTGTTGCAGGAGTTCCAGATTTTCTGAGTGGCTTTCTGAATGGCATTTTAGTTTAAGAAGGAAAGTTTTACTTCAAAATAACTTCTTTTCTAGTAAAAAAAATACATTGTTATTCTGAGATTTGTACTTTGTGTTAGTACAGAAGCTTGTTCAGACTTTTTCACTTCTCTACAAATGAGCTTTGAGACTCTAAATGAATCTCATTGTGCCAAGGAACAGAGATGATCCTCTCAGTTACACAGGTCCACTCCTCAGATGAGATCTCCAAACCTTACATGGGTTAGTGTTACCTCGAGCCTGAGAAGGTGCAAAGATAAGAAACCCTTGAGCTCCATCCACCACTAGCCAGTTGATCTGGAGGTGAAGTATATATTTCCTTCATCTTTATCATTGTATACAATATGGGTTTTAAAATAAAAGTAACACCCAAATCTTTCAGACAACTTCCTTATTGAGAAGCTTGGCAACACAAATTAGTGCATATGGCATATGAACAGATGTAAACACACATTTAGAAATGTGCAGCGAAATGCAATTTTCACTGTAATATACCTGTTCATATAAAAAGTTGTATATTTTAAATGTCTGGATAATGCTTTATTGTTTTAATTTCAGATCTACTTTAATATCTGTAACATAATCTTAGCCATTTCATTCAATTTTGAAAATGCTAGTGAGGCTTTTTAAAGAAGATAACTTAGACAATTTTATTTTTAACAAAGTGAGAATCTAAGAGATTATATATTTCATCAGTTTTTATAAGATAACTTTAATTTTCTTTGTAAAGCACCTTTTGACTAGGTAGAATGTACATGGAAACTTCATTATCCTACAATGAAAACTTTTTTTTTTTATGGGAATGCAGTGGTTCTTCTATTTCCCCAATGGGATTTGAATTAGTTTAGCAAAATCAAGTTTACTCATAACAGCTGCAGCTCGCACCTGTGCAGTATTTCAGAAAATCATTAGGAATTGTATATTACTTTTTCATTGCTATGTTTTGGGGGACCCAAATGGGTAGAAAGTGGTTATGGAGACCTAATGAAAAAGAAACTAATGCAATATCAGTTTGAAGAGGTATTTATTTTTTGAGGTATGTAACTAAATGTACAAAAGAATCAGGTTTAAGGAACAAAATTGCAGTATTTCCACACCATTTTCAAAACTGAAACAGCAGCTAAGCTAGATACAGAATTTTTGAAGCTCCTAATTTCTTTCAAAGTGAAGTTTCAACCTTTTTTGATATTTTTCTTTTCAGAATCATTGACAAGAGTTCATTCCAGATTTTAAAGGTATGAACATAGAGAAGCCTGATGTGTGGTGAACCAGTCAGTGGGTGAATTAAATTCTCATTATGCTGTGGATATCAGCCCTCAGGGAACCTGACAAGGGAGAGTGTTATTTTCAGAGCTTACTCATGTCAGATGTTGATCTTCTCAACATATACTGAAGTCATGGTGAGCTACAAGCACCCACTGAACTCAGGGAAGGGCATTTGTTGTATCCAACCCTGGTCTGAGGGATGAGGCTGCCTTAGCATGGACCACACAAGCCCAGAAAGCAAAACATGGGGTGCACATTGTGGCAAATGGAAGGGGACAAGAAACAGAAAGCAAAAAAGCCACCCCTAACCCCCCCACAAACACATCTATATTTTTCTCCTCTCTAATATCTTTTGCTAACTGACAATGTCAGGTGGCACAAGCCATGCCACAGAAATCCAATCCTTTCCCTCAATTCCCAATATCCCTATTGGTGACAAAAAAATGAGACAATGAACACAATTTCTAACAGTATTCTTGTAACACTATTTGTAACATTTTAACATTTACTCAAGATAGAAAATAAATAAAATGTATGTAAAATGTATGCACTTCCATCCATTTCTTAAAGAGATCTGTGGCAAGCTGCCTTAAAATTAACATAAGTGCTTTCCAGTTTCAAAAAAAAAAAAAAAAAAAAGAGAGAAAGAAATGGACAGAATGGTTCCCTATTAAATGCAGATAGAGTAACAATCTTATTTTGGGTTTTCAAATGGCTACAAAAAAATCACTTAAAATAAAACATAAAAAGAATGAATGCTATTAAAGACTGTCACTGGGCTTGACAAGTTAATGAGGGTTAGATTATGAGAGTATTATTGTTTTAGCAGAGTATTATATTCCACTCAGATTCTCCTCCTGACTTCATAGACAAAACTTGCTCAGAAATCTGTGCCAACTATTACATTAGGTTAATGGGACCCTGACACGCAAAACAAGGCAATATAGTCCTGCTGACCTACCGCATGGGAAAGGGTTACTGTAACTAAAAATTCAGAAGGGCACTAGAGAGTTTTACTTTTTCTTTTGAAATGTGAGAATGAGATAAAGTGATTAAAAATGTATAATACAATGAACACCAGTTAATGAATTGTTATTCTCCAGAAATATACATCTGTGTTCCTAAGTGAAATAGGCTTCACCTTCTCTCCCCATTTCTAATTTTCTCTTATCTTTAAAAGAGGCAGAATACTTCCTATAAGACCCAACAGCTGAGAAAATCTCCTAAAGACACTGTTTTCACTAGTACTTCCTTGAGGATCTGAAAATATGTGTACCTCAGGTTTTTTTTCTTACCTTAAGAGAAAAATAAATGCTTTTGAGCCCAGGCATGTGAAAAGCACTTCTATAACCCACTAATTTCATTAAGGTCTGGACAAAACAACCACAATTACTTGAGCTTTTGTTCAAAACCACAGCTGTGGCATTGTTGCAATTTCATTTCATATAATCATTCCGTGGCTAATGCATTCCTCTTGAATGCAGTAATTTACATTGAAATGTTTTCAGCCTGACAGGATTTATAGCCACAATCTGAATTCCAGAAACTGAAAATCTGAGCTGTCTAGTCCAAGCCCCACAGAACAGGCTTAGCAAGTAATTCAGAACCAGGTATGTAGAAGGTATGCAAGACATCCAGGGAAGTGGTACCAGACACCAGAGGACAGCACTGCCAGCCATATTCCTGTGGCAGGCATGGGCTGCACTGGGCATGCAGATGAGTTAAATGGGAAATAACGAAATAATTGGTATCTCTGCTCTCCTTCTACAGCTGTGGTGAATTCAGACCTCTCTTTGGTTATGTGATCCATGTCCTATCTAGCTCAGATTTTTAATCCCTTCTTGGTCTTAGATTCAGCTGAAGAATTTCATTCTGATAAGGTTTTTTTGGTTATTTAGGAGGAGAAAAGATTATAATAAAGTCAACCCCACTCCCACCTCCTTCATTCCTCCCCTGAAGAATGGCTGCAGGATCTTTACATGTCCTATTTGGGCTTTGCTACGGTTCACTGGCCCAGAAAGGGAGAATTACTCCCCTGCACTGTCATTATGTCATTTTCATAGAAGAAGAAGATGGCTTTAAGAGTTTTTTCTGTATTTTATCATGTTTCTATTTTGATTGTCACCTGTGTCCGGGGTTATTGTTAGTGGGATGTTCTGGGGTTTTTTTACTGACTGCTTATAGACTCTGTCTTTTTATGCCTTCCCTATATGGCTGCTTTTCTGCATAACTAAGTTCTAATACAATTCATGCCCTTCAGTTTGGGCTTTATCTGATTTAACCCCTTAATCATTAACCAACCTTACCTCTCTTTGGCACACAGCTTGCTTTACTTCTGTCTTGACTTCTGCACCTTTGAGTATTTGAAAAGCTCAACCCTACCCTCTTTTTTGCCTGGTTACACTCCTCGTCTCTCCTTTCCCTCAGACACAAATGGACCTTTGTTCTCTTGTCATAGTTGAAATCAAGGGACTTCAGCCAATTTCTGCAATCCTTAATCAATGACTTACAGGACAGTCACTTGATTAAGTAGTGTGAACTTAGGATCTATAATGTGTGACAGTACCCATGAAGCTTCTCTACATCCAGAAAAAAGGTTACATTATTCTTACTCCAATTTCTTTTACAATTATTTTTTTACTGTGTTTTTTTCTTACATTCACAGGATAAGAATAACTAATCTCTGGAAAAAGGATTAGTTTTATGAATGTATAAATATTAAAATAGATTAGAGAGAGAAAAAAACAGAATTGCAGAAAAAAAACTTTGGTAAGTGAGTATCATATAACTTTTCAGGTAAAGACAATTACTAATGGAAAAAATTGAACTATAGTGAACAAAGATTTATGAATGGAACTGTACGTGTGGCAAAATGAATTTCACCTGCTTTTGTGGGAGAGTTTGGACTTTCAAGCTGTGTCTGGGCAAAGAGCCATTTTGAAAGGCTTTTAAATCATGTCAACAGAATGCAAATCAAGCAAAATGTGAAATACTGGTATACTAGGTATAGAAAATGTTTAGGCTTCATGCAACATTCCATTTTATCACAACACTGTAATATTTTTCACTTACCCATAGTATTTCAGCATGATAACACGGGTGCATGTGAACTTTTCCAATAAACTGTAGGGTGATCAGCTTTGCCTTGAGAGCAGCATTTGTTTAATCAGCCTGTACTGACATTTTGTGAAAGACTTGTGCCACAATGTCCCGAGAGTGTAGTCTCTCAGGATTTTATTCTTGTTTGATCATTGCTCAAATGTGCCCCCCATCCCATTACTCCTTAAGCTATGCTCTGTGTTTTTTAACTGATGGTATTTAAGCTGACATAGCAGCTGAAATGACAGGCAAACAAAGCCACAGAAGCCCCTCTGCTTACAGCCAGCCTCATCCTTGACAGTTGCCCTTGTCCTGCTAATTTTAACTGTCATGCCAATTGGATTTGAGAACCAAAGCACAGATGAAATCAGTAATACAGAAATACTCTTCACATTTTATGTCCACATTCCTGTTTACCAGGAGAAAAGGTAGAAAGAAATGCATGTTGCCCAAGCAGGTTTGAGGATATGGAGGTCATTTTACCAGTAGATGTATTCACATGGAAAGAATATCATTGTTTCTGTCTGTGCAATAAACTGATCAGATTACAAAGATCAAGGCTTTCTGTAGTAGAAAATTATAACTGTACTCCTATCAGCAGAAACAGCTTCTACAAACCTCTCTGGTGACTGAAAAAATGCATGTTGATTTTCTTCTGGTAAACAATGTAGCAACTGTTTCTTCACTACCTCTTTCTTCTAAAGTTTCTTATAAGGAATTTGAAAGTTGGCTTGGAAATAATAATTATTATTTTTCAGCAGTGCTTCTCAAAGGCTTCATTTATTCTGCAAATATTTGTACTCTTTAAATATACATGTATTATATACTTATATATGTATCTACTTAAAATTCGGCAACTTTTTAACTTTTATCTTTGTATTTGCTGAAAGTTGTAAGCACAGTCTATTTTTTAAATAACTGTTCAAATTATTTGAAATAACTGTTTAAATAACTTTAAGAAGAGTGATATAAATCTAATCCTGTGTTTCAGGTAGGCAGATAAATAATACAAGTACAATTTCTTTCTTGTTAAGCTGACTGTACTCGGGGAATTCAATAACTCTGTGCCATCTGACATGAAAGTATCATTTGAGATCCTCTGAAGAAACAGGAAAATCGCTATTGCCACAAATGAAATTAGACGGGAAGTAAAAAAAATTAACATGGAAAACCAAGTAATCACATTTCTGTATATTCTGTTCTGTCTCAGACATCAATTTCTTCTAATTAACCTGTCGAGTGAAATGGTATTTATTCACGACATGAACTCGTGCAAAAAATAATCTGGCTTATATCACTGGGGATTTCCATAGGAAATTTCCTGATTTTGCAGGAACTAGAAAACCTCTTGTATCTGTTAGGCTTAAGAATTAGAAAATTAGGTGGGGTTTTTTTGTTTTTGTTTTTTTGTTTTTGTTTTTTTTTTGGTTTTTGTTTTGTTTTGGTTTTTTTTTTTACATTTCATTGTAATAGAAAGACCACTAAGCAACATCTTCCTCTGTGTTGTACACCAAATGGGTTTGTGTTTATACATGGTCTTTTGCTCTTCAATAAAATATACACAAGAAACAAAAGAAGTCCTGAACAGTTCCTTCCCCATCTGTCCACAGAACTGTCATCTCGATAAGTGACTGACACATTCATGTGTTTTTGACAGTCCAAGAAACAGGCAGATCAGCAATTGCAGGCATGCTGGGTATAAGAGAGATTCAGCTTTTTTCTACATTACAGTAACAATATCCAATTCAGATCTGAGTTTATAGTAAAGGTGTTATCATTCTATTATTTGTTTGTATGGTTTTCTGATCCCTGCTGGACGCTCCTGAATGAGATCACAATAGAAAATAGATATAATGATTTAACCAAAAGAAAGGTGCTTTGTTCTTCTTCATGCTTTTTAAAGGTATCCTCATGTGCCTGGATTTAGTTATTCATGGCAGAGGTCTATAGAGAAAACTATGTCATGGATAATGGATTTTGGAGAACTGGCAAAGATACAAGGTCAGAAAAAATGTGACAAATTATCCATTACAAAGAAGAGTTATAAAGAAACTATGACTTATATGAGCAAGTTCTAGTATAGTAATGGTGCTGCTGATTCTGTTCTTACAATATGCCAGATTAGGAGTCTGTCTCTCTAACTCTATGGTTTTCATAGTAGTTACAGCTTAAACCTTTTCTTTCAGCATTTTTGTAAGTAGAAGACAACAAAACACAAAGAATGATGAAAATCCTGAGGCTTTCCTATTAAGATTCATTTTTCTGCAAAGTACCACATTTTCAAATAAAGAAATTTTTTACCAACATGACCAAACTACACCCACTTAAACCATACATGTATTTTTGTTTTAGATACAAAAACATGCAAATTGAGTGATCATGGAAGTTCCTAGCAGCTCAGATATGATTATTCCACCGAACTTTCCTCTTAAGGAATCTGATTTAACATGAAAAAAAAATAAAAGGGTTTTTTCACTAATTTCCTTTATCTTGTTTTAAATGCTGTCCAGTCCTTGAGAACCTGATTAATTTTCTTTTAAACTCATAATGACTGGGTTAGACCAGATATAACAGAACTGGTACCTTGAGCTCCAGTTATAAGTAGGTTTACAATATGTATAATTACCATGCCCTTCTAGTACACAATTCATCTACCTGAAAGTCCAGTAGTGTCAGAGATATCTAATACAACAGTGTCTTAAACCAAGGGAAAGGAGAAGAAGTCTCACATTTTTTTAAAAGTACTTATCATAAAAAATCATAGGATATCTCAAGTAGGAAGGGATCAATAAAGATCATCTAGTTCAAATCTCTGCTCCTCACAGGAGCACCTAAAACTGAACCAAATGATTAGGAGTGTCACCCTGACATTCCCTGAACTCAGACTGGTGCCGTGTCCACTTCACTGTGGATGCCGTTCCAAGGCCTGACCATCCTCTCATGAGAGTGAAGAGTTGTTTCCAAATGACCAACCTGAACTTCCCATGACACAACTTCATCCTATTTTCTCTGTCACTGGTTGCCAGTAAGAGATCAGCCTCGGCACTGACCTCTTGACAAAGCTGTGATGAAAGCACCCCCAGCCTTCTCTTCTCCAGGCTGAACAAACCAAGTGACCTCAGCTGCTCTTCATGAGTCTTGCCCTCCTCACTTGTCTTCTTTCGGATACTCTTTAGTCGCTTTTTCTCTTCTATTGTGATGCCCAAAATTGCCCCAGCACTCGAGGTGAGGTTGCCCCAGCTCAGAGCAGAGCAGGACAATCCCCTCCCTTGCCTGGCTGGTGATGCTGTCCCTGATGCCTCCAGGACAGGACTGGCCCTCCTGGCTGCCAGGGCACTGCTGGCTCATGTTCAACTTTCCTTTTTTTTTTTTTTTCTTTTTTTTGGGCATGTAATCACCCTCTTATACACTGCTGCTATTAGCATTGTTGCTGTCTCTATATGTTTTCCTTAGTGCTGTTTTTTACAGTAAATTATTATCTCAACCTATATTCTCTGCCTTTTCGTCCCTTTCTTACTGGAGTGGGTGGGAAGAAGGGGAACAGCTGCTTTAAGCTTAATTTCCAGCTAGTTTAAAGCCACAGCATATGCATATATAAATCTGTAGCCATTTTGGCCAAAAATCATCCTATTTCATTACTGACTTTACAGCACAAAAAACAAATCATCCCCTGACAAAATTCCTAGTGCTGCTCATGGATATATTTGGACACAGGAAAATATGTGTATGAAAGATAAAATGCACAAAATGTAACTATCAGACATTGCAGTGTTGAGAATCAGTAACTTGCTAGCAAGATGGAAAGGAATCGGGAAGTGATAAGCCCCAAGTTGCTAGTGCAGAAATAATCACATATTTTCTAACAGCCCTTGCTTTTTAAGAATAAATATTTCAGGTTCTCAGCTGGTGCTAATATCCATATTTCAGATTATAATGGTGGAACTATATGGACATATGATAGAGAAAAAAAATCTGTTTTATATAGATTACACTGCTAAGTAGATTATACAGTTATCTAAATTACAACCCTTTCCTATAATTTTATTTGTAACTAGCAATATTCAGTCATCCTAAGACCTGTGGAATTTAAAATATATTATTATTTCTTCTCCAACATACTCCAAAACTAGTGTGTTTTCTGAAAATATGATTTAATAGAATGACTTTAATCATCATCATGTAAACACGTTGTTTGTGATATGACTGCACTAATTACTACAGCGAGATTTTCATGTGCAAATACAGAGTTAAATTACATGGATTCTATAAAACCATAACAGAATCTCCTTTATTGGCTCTGCTGACTTGGGTATATTTGCAACCACTGGGGATTGGTTTACTTAAACCTTAGTAGGATGATATTAATTTGACTTCAGTGAAGACATATTTGCTTGTAAAAGGCATCTTTCCTTGAAAAAATAGAAAAAAGTTTAAAATAAATAAATATATCCACTTAACCTGAAAAATCGAGGCTAGGATGACTGAAGCATGAACATTTGCTATCTATTGTCAATTGTGCAGTTTCGACTATAACAGCCAAAAAAATAGTCTACCTACAGCAAGTATTGTAGCACTTTAGTTTTAGTTCCAAAACTTCTGGGGTTTTCTTCTTTCTTTTTGTGTTTTTACTCTACAGGAACTTATATCCTAGCATTTACTTCAATATCATCACAGTCACTTTATTCTCTTTCAGGTTTTAAAGTGGGAGGAGTCATTAGAGCAGTACTGAGGCAATTTGGAAGTATATATTAAGTACTTAATAGAATATAACAATCTATCTATCATATCATGTCAATTGATGGTGTTAAAACCCTAAAATATTGAGACAGGAAAGCACTGAATTCTTATACACAGCAGTCAGCTTTCAAACACACACAGGCTCAAGGGAGAGAAATTTAAAGACATACTTAAAACACCTGCAGGTTTTCAAAAGTATGCCTTTTGTTTGTTCGTTTTTTGCTCCATAAGCATCACCATTCAGTGATGTTACATGCTGAATTAAGATTTCCATTGGCAGAGACCACTTACTTTAATAGCTTTGTTGGTGCATTGCCTATGTCAGAGTAAATTAAAAGGGAAGTTCCATGATATGGAGCAGAATAGTTTTGTTTGATAAGTACACATTTGGGGTAGATAAGAAAGCATGACTGAAGGAAAGAACTAGATGTTAAAATTTAGGACACCAATTTTAGATTTGAGTTTTGCTATTGCATTTCCAAACTTGGACTTGTGCATGTCCAGTCCAACTGAGTCAGTAGAACTACTAAAGTGATCTGAATGTATATCGTGGGCAAGTTTTGTGCCTTTTGCATTCTTAGGTAAAATGTGCTTTGCAAAATTACAGTATTTTGAAAATGGAGGACCACAGGCTATATAAGGACTTTAAAATATGTTTCCATTGTCCTGACTCACAGGCTGGGCCCAGGGAACTATTGCAGCCTCCTTTTTACACTTTAAACCAGTTGTGACCCATCTAGCTCTTACTGATTTCAATTCACTTACCAGGAA
This sequence comes from Acridotheres tristis, assembly GCA_037013685.1. Lineage (NCBI taxonomy): Eukaryota > Metazoa > Chordata > Aves > Passeriformes > Sturnidae > Acridotheres > Acridotheres tristis. The sequence goes on from CM072888.1 coordinate 55,924,004, forward strand.
AATCTGAGTCCAGAACTCTAAGCCAGTAAAGAATGGTTTACAAGCGAGACAATTACTTTCAGTGACACCAGTTGCTAAGAGGGTTTTGTTTTAATGTGTATTCTTGTAAATGACCATTAGTTCCTTTCCCTAAAGCAAGAGGGTAATCCAACCACAGCCCTGCCAGATGTTCAGGCTTGGAGCATTCATTTCATGGACAGTGGCCCACTCCTCCAAGCCTGTTTCAGGGAGCCATTCAGCATTTCCTTTTCTTTGAAAATAGCCTAGTGGAGACAGATTTTGCACTTATATAATGAGCTACCCTTCCTTAGACAAAATTGTCATAAGCATCTGAATAGTGAAGAAATCCAAAGTCCCTATTACATAGTCTTTTTAAAACAAATCTGCAAGAGCAAAGAGAGAAATATGAATTTTAAATAACCAGAACAAAAGCCTATATAACTTGTAATAAGAAATCACTAATTAAAAGGGATCATGAATCCATTCTTTTGATCTGCTTTACAGAAGTACTTCACACATGAATGTTTTAATTGTTGGAATCCTTCTGGCCAATTTTATTTCAGTAAAAAAAAATCAGTCTGTTTTCTCACCATTATTTTTTTCATAACAGCATTTTCAATCTGTCAAATAGGTTTATGTACATATATTTTATAACAGATGACTCAACACAATATAGCTTTTTTATAGCCTCATCCATGTACTAACAAGATTTTATCTACTGTGTAGCCTGAGGTAACAGCTAAAAAAGCAGGGATGGTAGTCCTAAGACGGGTTTTAGCTGGGTAACACTCATAACCCTTCTAAAATAATTTTAATATTCAAAGGACTAATCCCCTTTTGTTGTTTCTACAGCCTCAAGTGTGGAAAGGCTTTTTTAATTTTTAAATGCTGCAAGCCATAAACTGCATGTACTGTAAAGTACAGTGATCAAATAGAGTAATCTTCAAATAGAAACCTCTGTTCTAAAACTGTAAAAATACTTTTTAAAAAATCAGTTTAAATCTCAGAAATAAATGGGCAGCTAAATAAAAATACTGACTGAAGCTTTAAAACATCAAATACAGACAGGTCCAGAAGAAAGACAGAATTTTTGAAATGTCAACAAATTTAGTTTCAATACTCTGTTTTGAAAATCTTGGACATTCGTATTTTATTCCTATATATAGGTCCAAATTGACATTTATTTCTATGACGACATCTATAATGTAAGTAATTAAGAAAAAATTAGTAGCACTTTATATGTTATCTTTATATAATCTCTCTATTTGACATGTCACACTAACTTCCTCTGGAAAGCAACACTTTAAAAACCCACGTGACTAAGGACCAAATGACCAAGGACTTAAAGCAGTACAGTGGCAAGACCAAAGAAATGTAAAGCCTAGGAATAATCTTTCTACAAGTCTTTTTTTTTTTTTCATGGCCAGGGCATTACTGGTTGAACTTTGTGGCTAGCTCTTCACTTTTCTTCCACTTGAAATTAAAATTGGAAATTTTCCCCAACTCTTCCTGCTCAATACTTGTAATGTAGAGGAAAGAAAGAAAGAGGGGGAGGAAAAAGGCAAAATAAACATGAGCAGTCACCTCCGTTCTTTGGCAGGACACATAAAATTTAAGTTATCACGTTAATGATACCGTATCAAGGAAGGTAAGAGGTATTCCCTCTTCACAGGCACAGGCAGTTTTCATCAAGCCAGTGTAACTCAGGGCATTTATTAAAGATGTTACCCCAGAGGCACCACTGGCTTGGCTGATGAGGTGAGCTGTGCCCTGTGATGGGTCTGCTGTAGCTGGCTGGAGCCAGCTGGAACTGTGTGTCTCCTCACAGAGACCTCTGCAGCTCTCTGCTCTGGTTTCAGCACCTGGACATGACCTACAGCCAGCACAGCCCATCTCCTGCAAGCCAAGGATGGTCCCTTACCACTGCAGTCACACAGCTTGCACAGCTTTGGACACTAGCCATGATGAAGAAATGGAATCCATGAACCATAGAATAGTGCAGATTACAAAAAACCTGTAAGATCATTAACTTAGCACTGCCAACTGCACCACTAAACTATGTCCTTCAGTGCCATATCTATATATTTTGATATACCTTCAGGGATGGTGGTTCAACAATTTCCCTGGGCAGCCTGCGCCAGTGTTTCTCAAACCATTTGGTGAAGAATTGTTTTTTCTAACATCCAATCTAAACCTTTCCTGGAGCAACTTGAGACCATTTCCCATTGTCCTGTTACATGTTACCTGGGAGAAGAGGCTGACCCACACCTGGCTACAGCCTCCTTTCATGCAGTGGTTGAGTGAAAGTGGTTGTCCTCTGAGCCTCCTTTGCTCCAGGCTAAACAACCCCAGGTCCCTCAGCTGCTCCTTGTAAGATGTGCTCTGGAGCCTTGGCCAGTTCATTGCCCTTCCTTGGACGTGCTTCAGCACCACATAATGATAAACATTATTTATCCGAGATGGAGCCAACAAAATAAAGAGATGCTGAAATTCCTTTTCTCATCTGCTCTATTTCTAATTTAACAAGAACACAATCCACATCTGATTCACATGGCAAGAACAATTTCCAAATGCCTTATTCCTCATCAGAGCTGGAAAAGTGTTTTGATGAAGAGCTGTGATCAGGTTATTCTTGAGATACATATATTTTTATATAATACATTTTGAAGCTAAACCAAAATACCTAATCAGCAAAACCATGATTTACTAGTCTCTCTTTTGAGATTATTCTGAGCTTTATGAGGTAATATTTTTTAAAGAAACCAAAATAGAAAAAAAAAATCACTCAATTTAAGTGAAACAGAATGCAATTAGAGATGTAGCAAATGAAAAAGTACCTTAGCAGTAGGAACCATGATCTAATTAAGGTTCATAATTAAAAATAAATTGAGATTGAAAAGGGAAAAATACATCAGTATGCTTAATGTCAGAAGGAAATAGTTGTCAGATTAGTTAATATATTCTCAGGGGTAAACAGGCTACCAAGCAACAAAGATAGAGTAAGATATGGATGATGCAGATTAATATTGTATTAAATGCAACTAAAGGCATAAATGAGAGGAATACCCTGCAGCTGCATAATATCAAATATAGAAATTAATTAAAGACCATGGAACATAATGAGGGGAAACAGGAAGTGAAAGAAAATAGCTCAGAAACTAGCAGAAGAAAAAATCAGAAATTTCAGTCTAAGAACACAGGGCACATCAGAACAAAATTTCAATGATAAGTAGCAGTAGAAAATTAAAAGCTTTCTAAAAGATTTCTGATGCACTCAGTAATCAACTTTTAGGCTAAATTAAAACAATGGTCCTACTTCACTAGTTTGTTAACTAATGCTTGGATTCTGAGAATGTTAGTCTAGATTTTCACACTTTCAATTTAGCTTTAAATATCACAATGCTCTCATCTCTGTTTAACTCTACATTGAAATTTGAATTATACATCAATTAAAAATATTTAGAGAAAAATATGTCAGAAAAGGCCATTTATTCATATACTGTATAGAGCTTGGTTATGATTTTTTAAAATTTTTTCCTTGTTTCTTGGAATAAATGTTCTCTTGATGATGCCCAGATAATGATGATGAATGCACAGATTTCACTGAAATTATCAGGAAACCAGGTAGACCATCTTGGCCAGGCTGATGGTGTTGGCTAACTTTGGACTTTTGAGACCCGTGGAGTCCAACTCCTATGCTGTGCAGCAGAATCACACTTCTTGCACAGATAGCTGTGTTTATGCTTATTATTTATTTATCGAGTAGACAACAAAGATCCATCTAGTACATTAAGCATCAGAAAAACTGTGGATATATATATAAAACTTATGTTTTAAAGTTATTGTAATGAAAGACAAATCTGATTCCCTCATGGAAACTGTCTCAGAAAAACAACCAAGATCTATAAAGACATAATACAGTGGGAAGAAAATGTGGCTAATACTAAATGAGTCTGTCTAAGGCTTGGTCCTAAATGTGAATGTAGGTGTTCTGCAAAACTGTCCTGCAAGTCAGCAGATGAAAAAGTATTAGATGGTCTTGCCTATGAGGTAAGGTATCAAAAATTGAAAAATAGTGTGAATGCTTATAATTTTTGTAAGTTTAAGGGTATTTAGTCTGTTATCCACTTGAGAAATATGTGATACAAAAAAATTGCACTGTTAGCAGTTCTCCTCTTTAGCACCAAAATGCATTTCTCCTGATAATTTATTCTACACATATCATTCCAGATTCTGGAGTCTTCAGTTCCAGCATGTCCTGTTTCTAGAACAAAAGAATATATATGTATATTCTTCAAGGAGTTCGCTGAAAATGAAATTTTTATATAACAAATGATGGCATAACCAATAAGGAATCATGTAGAGGAAAGGTCTAAGGGATGAAGAGGATGACAAATGTGATGAAACTTGAGGAAGTGAAAAAGCATTGGTTAAATGTTCATGTGAGGCACATGAATTGATCTGAAAATACAGTCCCCAAAATGTGCTCAATATAAGTAATTTTAACTTAAGATTTAGTCATTTATAGGACTGTACAGAATGTGCATAAACTTATAACTAGATATATAGAACAAACTGAGGTAATAGCATAAATTGCTGGAGATTGTTCTTTCATATTTAGGAAAAGTTAACATTTGCAGTCAAATATTCCTAACACCTTCAGAAATACCACTCATCCAGGAGTATGTTTTCTTCCCCCTTGTATTTAGTACTTTTTTTCTTAAAGGAGTGTCTGTAAAGATCACAGTATGTCATAAATCACTAGAAACTGGATTCAGACCTTCAGACACTAGACAAGACGAAATAAAGCTAATAAGCACCTCCATGAACCAAGAAGAAAAAAAAATCAAACCAATTGAAATATATCTATTTTTACCTGCAACTAGTGAAAATTAGTTTGGATCTTAATAAAAATAACAATAGCACCTTGAATATCAAAATGTTACTCAATTTTCAGTTTGTTTCAGTTAAAACCAAGAACAGCAAATTTATGGAACTGCTGGGTGAGTTCATCTGTCCTTCCTTCTCTTATTTCTAACATACTTATTAAGTATTTTAATAATAGTATCCATGTTTTAAAATTATCAGATAGTTGAAACAAATACGAGGACCAATGGATATAAAGGATTCCATCCTAAGGCAGTGGCATATGCATGACATGTCCATCCATCATGGTGATTGATCAGGATGTCCTTGCAACTAAGAAAACCTATGGATCTTTCTGGGTAACACTTAAATTTAGCTAATGTGGAAAGACTTGCTCATGTTCAAGTGTGTACAGCATGCTTATTGGAGCTGGGATGCAGCTGGGTTGCAGCAGATTACTTGTACATCCTAGACCAGTCCCTGTCCCTCTGATGATGAAGTCTGGACAGTGTTCCTCATTATGATGAAAATTGTTTCTTTGATTGATTAGCCTTACTGGGCTTTGTTCTCTCCTAATGAGAATCTACGTGCAGACAATTTTATTCAAAATAAATATTCTTCAGATGTACAGTGAAGGTAGAGTAAGAGTACACTCAGCTTACATAATCATTGTTTAGTGGACAATAATATCACAGCATAAGGCATAATCAAAGAACAAAATGATAAGCATAATCAAAGAACAAAACAAATCACTAAGTAGATGCTTACCCTGTCAAACAGCATCTATGCTGATGCAACACAAAATCCCATTTTTTTTCACCTAAAAATTTACTTTTTATTTCTTTTCTTTTTATTTTAAAAGGAATTACAGATACCCAGGATGGGAAAAAACTATACTCGTGACAAATGTTACGCTATCATACTGATATTTAAGTCATCATCCTGAATTATCTGTAGCAGGACTAAACTTCTAGCTAATATAAACTGAGTAGAACTTCAGAAAGTTGAAACAAACTAAGCAATAGTCAGGGTAGTCTTCTCTGAGTAGTATTTGGAGGTTGTCCAAGAACCTGAGGTCATGCCTGTGACTTTTTCTTTAGAGTGGTAATGCTGTCAGTGTTTAACCTCTCATCTCTCATGAGTCTTAAGGAAATCAAACTTAATCTAACAGTTTCACTTTAAGTGTATTAATTGCAGGTTTAAGTCATGAATTGAAATTCTCTAGAGAGGCATCTTCATAATCACAGAATTTAAGGCCAGGCAAGACCATGACAGTAATTTAATTTGACCATGTACATAGCCCAGGCCATTACTTTCACTTCATGAAGTTTCTGGTCAGCTTGGAGCATATGTATTTAAAACATTTAAAACATGACTTGAAATACAAGAAAATGCAAGCATATCTTTTAAAAGTTACATTAGTTAAAACGTGCACCTTATCTCCACCTTGGGCTTTTTTTATCTTTCAGTTTCTCTCTCCTGGCTGTCACTATGTTTTTCCTCCATTAAGGGGTCTCTATGGACAGAAATTTTGTGCTCATGTAAATGCTGTCAAGCATTCTTGTAATACAGAGTGCTGGAACTCTGGTACCTTTAAGACAACATTATCTTTTTCGCTCATAAGAGCCTGCTTATGTTTACTTCCATCCTTGCCAAAAGTTCCCCCTTTTGCCTACTGTATGTTTGACTTTAGATCGAAATTTTAAGGAAAGTTCAGGCTTTCCTGAAAAAGACTGTAAGAAAATTAATGATTTTTCACTTGGTAAAAAGTCTGGCTTCTTGCTTCACACTGTAGGAGTTTTCTGGATTATGCTTTAACACTAGATGAGGTAAATTGAAAGGAGAGACTAGAGACTAAGATGAATTATAGGATCACAAAATATTGGTATTGGCAGGGATCTTTGTAGATCATCTAGCCTAGCCTTCCTTCTCAACCAAGGTCATCTAGAGCAAGTTACTCAGGCCCACGTCCAGCTGAGTTTTCCATATCTCCACAGGAGGAATTTTTCCACAAATGCCTGTTAACTGTACTGAAACTCAGTGTCCTGAATGAAGAAATGCTCAATATTTTTCAGCACAGTCAAGAGTAGTAATTTGAACATATGTTGTTATATGTAAATACCAACATCCTAAAAACATGACACTGGACAATTTGAATCCTAATTTATATTTTGAGCTTCATTCATGTATCAAAAAGGGGGTTGTACCGTCCAACTGTGGTTTCACAGGGTTGTAAAATTCAAGTAACTTTGTCAAGTGCTCATACATTGTTGTGATGAGTTAAACAGAAGTACCTGCCATTAATGGCCATTAATTAAACTTTGAGTATAGAATTTGAATAATATCTGTAATAACCACATTGTAAAGCCACAACGTAGGTAAATAAAAATTTTCCTCTGTGTGTGAAGCAAGGACTACTTGGCCTGCACAATGAGTCAGACAATTCTGAGGGGGAAAAAATGCAATTGTAAATTTAAACTATACTATGACTTTGTAGATGGGAACTGAACTAAATTAGCCGAGAATATTCTCTATATCAATATCTCCCATCAACTATTTTGGATAGTTTTATTAATTTCTGGGTTTTAATGTTAGACATCTTTAGAGAAGACAAAGATTTTCTTTAAGTATTTTCTGAATTATTTCCAAATCTGCAACAACCTTTTAAAGTCTGGACACAGAACCTAGATAAAACATTGGAGAAATATGACCATACTAAATCGATGTTATTATCCTTTTATATGTGAGAAATGAAAGACAACTTTCTAAGTTCTGTGGATTGCATGAACACACGTGCTCTAATATTATACGCACTTTAATTTGTTCTGTTTATAAATCATCCTTAACGCAACTTTAAACATGACACAACAAACACTGCACTAAATATATGGGCTGACTAAAAAGCATAATTAACGGAACCTCTGAAATAAGATTTTTCTTTGTAATGCTTGGAATTGCTGTTTGGAATGCTCTAGACTGATTTTTCAAACTATGTCCAAGAAACATGGAAAGAATTTTAAGTATACAAGAAGGCTTCAGGCAATTCTTTTAAAAAAAATATTAATTTTTTTGAGAGTATACATTTCAGAAGATATAGAACAAAATAGAAAGTTGGTGAAATCTGATGAGAGAAAGCAGCTTTGTTGGAGTAATAAAGTGTCATCTCTTCCTGGTATCCCTAATGGGTCCTAAAATTCTGTTTTGCAAACAGATTGCATAAATGATATCTTCCCTTTCTCTGCATTAGCCCTACAGAACATTTTTTTTAATAAAACATGTTTGTTTCTCAAGCTTCTTTTCCTGCCTTTTTTAGTGATGACCTTAGAAAAAGGTGATGGATGGTGCCAACATGGACTTGAGTTTACAAATATGAAGAAACAGTTACTCACAAAGGATAAGGTTTAATAACACCAAATAATCTCAGAATGTTTTGAGGAGGTAAAAAGATAATAGAAAAGTATTTCTATTTTTATCTTTCTACCACTTATTTTCCAACTACTTGTGTCCCTTGGCATATTTTCTCTCTCCTCAAAAAATTCTTTTTCTCACTTGACTCCCCTAATTGGCCACAAAGTGCAAGGGAGCATTGTTATCAAATGACATGAGATACCAGTTTTCTCAGTTTCTCTACAATTAACATGTAGTGTAGAAGGTTTGGCATGCAGAAAGACCTGGACAGACCTATACCTATAGAGGGCATCGATCAGTCTAGAAAATAAAGCTGTCCCAAGGAGGAACTAGTCACATAAATTGTGAATAGTGAAGACCTTTTGAGTCAGCAATACTAGTATGTGTATTAATTTATGAAAGGGATTTCTCACATATTTATGTGAAAGAAGATAGATAATTATTCAATTAATAATATGATAGATTCTCTGCTTATAATAAATATGTTTTCTTTCAACATTGTAGAATTATCCCGTTAAAATTTCCAGAATACTAAAAGTGTTGGTATCCCCCACTTTTTCTCTATTCTGTTTAAAATTAACACAAAATTCATAATACATATGAATAATGCATAATCACATAGGCTAGTTTCCATTATCAATAAAACACCAATGACTGAACCATTGCCCTTTTTAGGTACTCCACAGAGAAGAAATATTTTAGTGACTATCTATTTTAGTGACTAATTAGTAAAGAAATCCTACAATATCACTGTCTGTTCCCTACATTTTCTAGGGCTCGGTCTAAAAGCTATTCAGGTCAACATAATTTATGTCAACTTAATAAAATTCAGGCCCCAGTGGAAAAAAAATATATCAAATAAATAAAATACAAGTTTTAATGTGTATTTGGCAATGCACCCAGGAATTGAACCAAAAAAACCTCAGCCTGCAAACAGTAAGCTTGTAGGTAATGACATATTGTTTTACTTCAACACCCATTTTTTTTCATATGAAGTATCTTCTAACAAAAAATAGCTATTTCTGAAATAATAGTATTTGGTTTGCCCTTCAGTTTTTAAAATATATTTTATGCACTCTATTTATTGAAAGAATGAATTTGATTAAACACTATTCTAATTTACCCAAGTGACAAGTCTTTACTGCCAGAGGCAAATTAAAAAAATACACTGTCAAGAGTACTTATATGAGATTTCAGAATCCTCCAGATCAATTTTTCAGTACTTGAGAAAGCCTCTATGGTGCAAGGGTTATTTAGGATATTTAACCAATTCTTGTGTTGGGAATGGCTTTTTCAGTATGTCTATTTTGATACCTTCACCGTATCTGAATATTTCCATACATCTTTCGATGGTAATAAAATTAGAAAAAGAGATTCGGTCTGCAGGTACATTTTCCTGCAGGCCTACAGGATGTTTCTGACTGATGTATCTGGACTAGATTTAAATTATTCAAGAAATTGAGCTAATTATCAGCCTAAATATTTCCTTTGCATACTATATCACTCAGTTGTGTCCCACTGGACTACCCTAAAGAGTTCTTTTTCATCTCTGATTCTTATGCTCTCCAATATTCCTGATTGATTGCTGGAGTCCCTCTTAAATAATCTCAGTAAAAGTAAGAATGTAAAGTGTCTTCAGAACGTTGTCTCTCATCACAGAAGCAATGAATGAAATCATTAATAACATAGCTAAGGACAATTTTTCTTTCCATGAATTTTATATATCTGTGTTATTTTAATCATGGACTGAGCAACAAATCTATATATTATGAAGATCACATTTTCCTTCTCTCTTTTGTCTTGGAAACCTTAATGGGGGGCTAATAAAACACTTTAAATACCTTTGTGAAGCTTATTTAAAAGATGTAGCCAGAACCTTCATGGTGGTGTCTGGCAGGAGCATGATAACAAGCTGAAACAAGGAGTTCTGACTCAGTATCAGTGAAAGTATTTTCCCCATAAAGGCAGACCAGCAGCAAAGAAGGTTTGCCAGAGAGTTGGTATCATCTTCACCCTTGAGGGTTCTTGTGGCCCAGACATATAAAGTCCTGAGCAAACATGTTTCATCTCATAATCGACCCTGCTTTGAGCTATAGGTTGAACTAAAGCAACCTTCTGACATCACTTCCAGTTACAGAATTACCATGCCATTCCACATAAAAGAATGAAGAAGTAACCAAGGAGGGAAAAAAGAAACAGAGGAAAGCAGAAAAATAATTTGCCTAGTCAAATTTTCTGGGGATACTGTTGTCTTTTTATCATATACATATATTTAAGAGGTAAAGACATGGAAATAAGCTTCCATTCTCTAAAGTAGCATCTCATTATTATCACCATTGTCTCATTTATTATCATCATTTAATACAAGTTTAAAATCATATTTAGGTATTGGGGGAGAGTTTAGGATTTTTCTCATAATTAACAACCATGTCAGCTTTCTTAGTAAGACTCTCTCAGAAAGTAATTTGTAGAAAAAAATAAGGATGCAGGTAACATATACATCAAGATGGCTCATTGGAGCATGCAACTCTCTTAGCCCTATCTATTGATGAAACTTGTTTCAAGGATGGCAGTGCTGAGCTATTAGGAACTCCATGTAAGTCATCATCATCCCTAAACTTTGTATTCTAAAATATGCAACATACGTTCCTGGTTATGTGTTGGGCATTTTAATCCCGTCTGTTCCTGTGCTTGATCAACTCTTTAAACAGTACAAATCACTACAGGAATTCAAGGAATGGAACGTTATTCCTAGAAGGAATTGGTTTATTTCTTTCCAGTTAAGTTTCACTGCAATAAGTGTTTAACTTTTAATTTCAGTGATAAAAGTGTTAAAGATCCATAACAACGTTAATAATTTAGGGAGTTATTTCACATAAACATTCACCATTTTGTCAACAATAAATACAAATACAAATTTATAACATACGTAATTACACAGTTTAAAAGTATAAAATTGCTTATGAATGTGAAAAAAAAACTTCCTGTAGTGCCTTGTTTCTGGTTACATGGACATTTTCATATCTTCTTTGATACCAAACAAACTATGTGATTATAAAGGTCAGGCTGTTTTTTTCTCTCATATTTAATGTTCAGTCACATACATGACAGCTGTCTGACTCATGGATAAAACTGGGATGATACTCCTGCTGATACACCAGAAAAGAAAGAATTTCCAGGTCATAGGCAAGGAACACTGAAAACTCATTTTCCATTAGATAAACACAACTCTGAATATACCTATGCAACAGCCCCATGGATCAACTATTTTTAGAAGGGAAAAGATGCTATTTCTGCACGTATGTATATATATGCACACATATTTACACCACTGAAGGTCAACAATAGCTCTTCTGACAACTGTTGGTTCAACAGTTTCCAAAAGGCTTTGTATGTCAAATGTATTAACTGATTGTCATGAAAAAGAAATATACAGAATAATACATCTGTCATTACACCACATAGTTCCTTAACTCACTGATAAACTGAGAGTCAGACTGAGAAACAGTCACACTGATTGCTGGCTCATTCTAAAGCAGTGTTCTGAGCAATCTGCCATGGCACCCAAAGAGTGAATGCCAGGGATGTGCAAGGATTTTTACCAGTGCCATCCTCAGTTTAGTGCTATGGCAATGGTTCTTTAGGGAACTGGTCATTGCAAGGTGCAGAGGAAACTGCTCTGAGTGCATAGTTTCTGCAATTTACATTCACTCAGAAGGGAATTAAGAAAGAACATTAAGTCCTTGGAAGGCAAATTCCCACTCAGGGACGTTGCAGATTTGAGAGCTAATGCGTGCATTAAAAGTATTGTTTCTGAATCTTTTATAGATTTAAAGATAAATGCTTTTAGCTCTGAGATGATGACATATGATTATCTCTAAGGAGAAGAAGAGAAACTGTGATTATTTCAAATTTATCACAACACGAATTCACTGAGGAAAAATTGATGTGCTTTTTCAATTCTAAACTAAAAATATATTGCTAAAAAAGATAAAAATTGTGCTAGCTGCAGTAAGTAATCTTTCCTACGCCTAACTCATGCAAAGATTTACATGCTTTGATAATGCAATTACCCACTCTGAAGGATCTGCACAGAGATTAGAATATTTGCTTCATTTTGTGTTTCAGTTTGGACTTGAAATCTGAATACATCAAAGGCCAAGGCTATCTCCTACTAGCCCCTCTACCCCTTCCTCTCTAGTCTACTTGAAAGTGTCATAAATTTATACAATAGATCTCATTTATTATGAATTTATTATTTTCTGTCATGAATACCTACAGGTGTAGTGCAAAAATGTTTGATTGCTGAATTGCAATTTAATAAGCAACACTTAAAAGCTATTATAAAACATTACTTACTAGCCAGACACACGTAAATATTTAATCAAGAGTCAAGACTTCCCTACACTTGCACTTAAATGAACAGCTTCTTAAAGTAAGAGAAATGGAGACTTTGAAAGTGTGTGTTTTAAAACACATCATACCTTTCTTGCTTTAAAAGGATTTGCATACATATAACTATATATATATAATATACAAGTATTATTTGTGAAAAGAAAACAAAGGTGTAAATAATTTTAAATTATTCAGTTGAGGTTTAAACTATAAGGTGAGTCATCTCATTAAAAAAAATTATAATAAGCCAATTATGAGTATACCAGACAGCGCTTTGATTATATTTCCTTAAGGAAAAGTCAGTGTGATCCTAGTGAAAGTGTGTTGTCTCATGCTATCCAAACACCACTGTTAAGCCACATAAAGCCCAAGGCTCTTCAGGGACATGGACCTATAAAACTGAAGCAGTTGTTATGGTGTCATGGGCTGTGAAAGAGAAATCACCTCTCTAATTTACTTGCAGTAAAAGGGAATCAAAAATTTGTGACAGAAGAGAGGGAAATATAACCTTGATAAAATGTATGTTGAATAGAAAAATATAGACATTGTCAACAGCCTCTGATTCTATTTAGTAACATTTGGTTTTGTTCTCAACTGAAGTGCTATATGAATCTCAGGACACTTCAGGCAGAAAGAACTAGCTTTAGTCTTTCAACGCCTATTTCTTTTATTATAGAATGTGAGTTAGTTAGGTAGTATAAACAAGCTCTAAATCTCATTAATCTTGCTGCCCATTCCGTTCCCAGCTGTGTAGTCTGCAGTATGGCAATCATATTTTGCACTTAGGCAGCCACCATTTGCTCAGAGAGTGATGTCTAATTTGCCCAAACAGTAGCAAATACAATATTGCCCTTACCATCCAGCATCTAAAATTACTAGGAGTCATGCTTGCTTTATTTTTTCCACATATAATAAGGTAGGGGGAAGAATGTATGGTATATCAGTTTCCCTGTTTCTAGATATCAAGTATATTTCCAACTGATTTCTTTTAGCCTAAATTAGAGAGCAGGCAAATGGAACCTCCCACCCAACTGTTCCAAATGTCAGCAAGAAGTTGCTGAACTAATGTATCTCCATGGCTATGACTGGAAAGGATCTGTGCTTCCCTTCACTACTTTGAACGTGACAGTAATCATGTGAGAAGAATCATACTAACAGGATTTCAGACCAAACTGGCAGTCACTTCATAAGAAACACTAATCTCCAGAGATTTCCCACCAGTTAAGCCAAGAAACAGTGAGAAATATTTGAAAGCTTCCAGCTAACACGTGTGAGTCTAAATCTGCATCCTGGCCTGAATAAGAGCACTGCTTCCCTGGCCAGTATTCTTCTGTATATGCTCATGCCATGGCTGTTTCACGGCACCAAGATAAAAAAAATAAAAAAGAATGGTAAAAATGTCATCAAAGTTTAAAGTAACTACTATTAGCTTTCTTTGGCACTTCAGAACAAGTTTCTGAAATATAATGGAAAAATGCTGTTGAATAAATAAGTAATAGTAGGTACTGCAATAATGAAAGAAAATGAATGTATAACAAATTATAGAGTAGGCGTGAAAATATTTTGTTTGCTTTATATGTACTTGTAGACTGGTGAACATTAACAATAAATTAATTTTTAATTCTTAGATAAAGTTATCTTAAAAATTCGTGTCATCTGCAATATGTGAGGTGATATAGAGTCAGATAAATAACACACATTGTTATTGTCAAAAAGGAACTTATAAATTATTGGATGGAAATATATGACTAAGAATCTTAATTAGAAACTGGCTTAGCTCCATGAAAATATAGAAAAATAAAAAGAAAATAATTCCTAAGAAATATCTATCATTCCTTAGGCTGATATGTTCAAGGTAGCTGTCACAGGACTTTCCCAATCTTTCTTGTTATAAATACTGATCTCCAGACTGTCAGGTCATAAGTACAGCCCTGCTCCTCTGTAACCCTTGAGCTTATTCTGTTTGACTTGCTTGACTTGAATCAGATGGGTGAAAGGTTTTGTTTACTTTAAAGAAGCAACAAGAAAGAAAAGCACCCACCAGCAAGCAAAAGGGCTGTATAAGAATTATGTGACCTAATTGAAGTGCCTTTGTTTTCCAAGACAGTTATAAGCAAATCAAGCTTAAATGTTGTTCAACTGACACCCAGTCTAGGTGTGATATAAAACCTTCTAGGACTGTTTATTGACATGTAATAGGTCAATATAAGAGATACCTTTCTCTGGAAGAGTATATGTGAGAAGAATGGGGATGGAAAATTGAACTATGCATCTACTAAAAGTAAACAGTTGTCAGAATAAGAAATTGGTTCATTTTCCTATGGCTTGTAAGGAGTGAACACACAGACCCCACCACTCAGAGTGCAGGCTGGTTTCATCAACAACAGGCAGCTTGGTTGGGACACCATTCATCTCTCACATTAGTTTGTTCTTTACCAGGCAATGAAAATAAATCTGCATCAGTATTTTAGTTATCTATGCAGACCAAACTCTCTTGTTCCAGATTGGCATGTTTCTCATGCGAAAAATAATTTTAATATGTAAAATTAGTTCTATTAAATTAGGCATACAAAGACACTTGAATAAATTTCAGTAGCTAATAATCATCAGAATTAGATCACGCCACACTCCAACTCTCTCTGCTCTGCAGTTATACCACAGTTACAAACAGGAGATGTGGGCTCATCTGTTTAGGATTAACACATTACATTGTTGCCACAAGAAGAGAAGCAGCTAAGCTGTGAGAAGAATATTTACATAAACTGCTGACTCTTTAGTAATATAAATGCCTTGCTGTAATGTAAGATTACCTGGCTTCGCCCAGTTATTGAAATCTCTCTGGGAAAAAATGTGAAATATGCAATGCAATCCATAATTTGGAACACAAGTATGACATAACCAAATAGTCATTCTAAAGTAATTTAACCTTGCTTACCCTGATGGAATCAAAACATTTCATCTGCAAAATTCAGCAGCTACTATTATGTATGCATTGTAGAAAAGTTAAATGTGTATGTTCTAGCCAATATGAATAAAACCAATCAACCTAAGCATTCCTTAGTTTTAGGTAAATGTAGCGTTAGAAGACATTCTAAGTCAACTATCTGAAACCCAAAAAAGCAATCAAAATAGTACCTTCTCTTACGGCATGTTGCTGCAAAAATTACAGTCTTCCACTAAGTTTTTCTACTCAAGGTTCACAGTTGCTCTAACATACATATCAACTCCATGATGTGTCAGCTGTGTCTCATTGGAAACAAAACACACCAGTTAAACTGAGGGGTTTTCCTTTCTCTTTTTCTAGTCCTGCCTTTAATTCTCAAATTCTATGCTATTTTTTTTCACAGTCATTGCTTGTTGTGTATTTGTAGACATATCCAGTGATATATTTAAAAGGAACAATAGCTAATATTATATACCTTGCAATAAATAATTGAATACTATTTTCCTGATACTCTATACAGCATAGCTAAGTATCTGGATTTTTTTAAAAGGTGGTAAAATTTAGATCGTCTCAGCATCCTGAGTTAGGGAATGCTTTGAGTCACATGTAGTTATGTAAAGTGCAAAAATGGCAAGAGCTACCAGATGAATGATGAAGGAGGGGGAGGAGGTGCTCCAGATGCAGGATTCCCCTGCAGCCCCTGGTGCAGACCATGGTGAAGCAGCTGTGCCCCTGCAGCCCATGGAGGAACACAGGCATTCAGAGATCCGCCTGCAGTCCCCTGGAGGAGCCTCAAGGCAGAGCAGCTGGATATCTGAGACAGAGCCCTGGGAAACCCGTGCTGGAGCAGGCTCCTGGCAAGGACCTGTGGAGAGAGGAGCCCATGCTGGAGCAATTTCCTGGTAGGACTTGTGAACCTGTGGGAGACCCAAGCTGGACCAGGCTGTGCCTGAAGGACTGCACCCTATGGAAGAGTGACCCACACTGCAGCAGTTCGTGAAGATCTGTTGCCTATAGGATAGACTCACACTGGAGAAGTTAATGAAAAACTGTCTGTACCTTGTGGGGGGGAGATGGAGTTTGGGAAGGAGGGAATGGTGGAAGAAAGGTGTTTTTTTTCATATTTATTTTAATTTTCATTATCCTGATTTTGTTAACAATAAATTATTTTAATATCCTCAACCTGAGTCCGCTTTGCCTATGACAGTATTTGGTGAGGGATCTGTCCTGGATCTTATTTCAACCCATGAACGTGTGCTGTATTTTCTTTTCCCTGTCCAGCTGTAGAGGGAAGTGATAAACAGTCTCTAGTAGATGTCTGCCATCCAACCAGTGTCAACCCACTATACCTTTAACGAAAGGATAAATCATTTTCTTTAAAATATAATGTAAAAAGGAAGGAAAAAGAAGAGAAAGACAAACACTTTTCAATACCAGGGGAAGGAAGCTCACATTCAGTTCCCTTTCCTGCCCGAGGAGTCCAGCATCTTCCTTACTCAGTCTACCTTCCTGATGAAGAGAGACTGAAATACTAAGGCATGCTGTCCTTAAGTACTTGCTACCACTGTTTTTTCTGTGCAGAAGAATGTCCAGAAATCACTGGATTACATGTAGGCAATAATTAACACCTGATTTTATAAGTTCCTATTTAAAGAACCACATGAAATTTTTAGCTTTGAGTTTTGGTGACTGTTCCCTGAAAATTTCCTGCATTTTACTTTCAGCTGTCATTGAATAAAAGTTGTGAATGTATCTCAAAAATCAAGATGGAGCACGAATTCCTTTTTCCCTCAATGAGGAATTTAAGTTGAGAGAAGTGCTCAAGTTTTGCTTCCACTGTCAAGCAGAGGCACAGATACACATGTGTAAAGTACTTGTGGCTGAATTTGGGACAATGTAAGCTAAAAATATATAGAATATGGGTGGCGTGGGCAACATCAGCATCAGGAGTTGCAAGCTATCAGAATGGTAAGTTTAGTTTTAAGCATCTAACAGATGCTTGCATTTCTTGTTGGATCTGGTCCATAGTTTTGTCAAAGAAACTTGTAGAGGCTTGACTGTAGCTTTTATTTGAAGACAAATCCTGTGAGAGACCTCTAATTCTTAACTAAGTTCTAACCTTTTCCTGTGTAAGCAAGTGTGCTTCATTCTTAAATGTATTTCTATTCATGCACTGTGTGAATCTCCTACTGTAGGGTATTAATGTCAACAAAAGGTTAATAAAAAGATAAGGTTTTGAGGCCTTTTTTTATGCTCGTCTTCTCCCACCTGATTTGTTTTATTACTGAAGCTGATGTTTTTCAATAGCACTTACAGCAGCAGCAGTGTTTAAGTCTCACTTCTTATTGAGAAAGCCAAATCAAGAACTGAGTATAATTTGTTACTTATCTGTTCATTTAAAATAAAAAGCAAAAGTTAAAAGCCAACAAGGTCATGGGTAAGTGCTATTGACAGTCACAGCCAGCAAGGAGTTTGCAGCTGGAAGAAAAAAATTCTTTCCCTTCCTTTTCTGTAGTCAGTCATGATATTGCTATTCTTCAGAGGTTTTTTTCATTTCTTCCCATGCCCTTTAACCAGCTCTGATGGTCTGTCTTGAAATAAAGTTCACCTCTCTTATTTTTAGATAAAAGGTAGCATGATCTAAAGTTTTTTCTTAGACCAAAGAATTCCCCAATCTGGATTTTAAAACTTGTATTTCTACAAATCACAATGCCACTCATTTTTTAATTCCCTCCCCTCTTTGTTTTGGTTTAGAACAAGAAATAAAGGATAACAATTCTATGATAAAGTACTTTGGTATCTATGAATGGAAAGGTCCAAATATGATTTCTTCAAGGCATATACCAGTACTGCAGTCCATAGGGAAGATAGAAGACAGACTTTGAGCGCGGAACACTTGGGACTTATAGATCATTAAAAAAATTGAAATCTATTTTATAATAAAGAAAATTAGCCAAATCTAAAATATGTAAGATTAGCTCTGACAAAAATGCTTTCCCTCACTCTTACTGCTACTGGACTGTTAATTTTAACATAACTAAGCATCACAAAGGATATTCACAAATGAAAGAAATAATTTGTAGAGTTCATAAGAAAATAGAAAGACAGACATTCAAATACTGAGAAAATACATACATTTCCCTTTCAGCAAATTGGAATGCTTTAGCAAAATGTTGTCCAAATGATTTAATGTAACAATAGGTACATTTTCAACTGGTACATAAAAGATTTTTATCTGATCTTAATTTTTAGCTATTTCCCCAAGATCATCAATGAAAAATC
This sequence comes from Acridotheres tristis, assembly GCA_037013685.1. NCBI lineage: Eukaryota > Metazoa > Chordata > Aves > Passeriformes > Sturnidae > Acridotheres > Acridotheres tristis. The sequence continues at coordinate 55,942,899 of CM072888.1, forward strand.
TTTCTGACTTGTAACTGCAGGAGATCCTAAATTTTAGTTGTATGCAAGGCTTTGACAAACCAATACTGCATTGGTGAATGCCAACTCACCGTCTCCAGTGCATTAGGTGGAATTATGTATGTCATGAAAAGCTTATCTAGGAAAAATTTAGGTCTATAATGGAATGTATGGACAAAATGAAATATAACCTCCAAACAGCCAGCTGATAACAATGAAATCTAACTAGTCATTTAAGGTACTTTTCATGATACAAACCAGACCAAGATTCAGAAGGAATTTACAGTTTTGCTTTCCCTCGTTCCAGGAAAGTGAGTTGGCCAAATAAAATATGGTAAAGGCAGAATTGTACTCTGAAGTCTGGTTTCACTGAAGAAACAGTACAAGAACATATTTTCATTGTGCAATGGAAAAGGATATTACTTTTGCTTCTTTTTTGAGATCTAAGAAATTTTCTGATAATCAAAAAGCCACTTTCTGTCCTGCATTTATACCTTCTTAACTACATCAGTGTTAGAGTTTGTCTTTAATCAGTTATTTTTTCACATACTGAGTATTGAAATGTGCAAACTCTAGTACTGGCAAAACATGAAAATGGAATATTGATATTTTATTCACAATTCTTTACTGATCATGTTACATGTGCTCAGCATCCTTCACTTTGATTGCAAAGTACAGTTCTTTTTAAAAGAACCATGCTGTTTCCTTCACAACTTTCTGCTTAACAAGGTTGCAAAGCATAATGTTACACTTTGTTACCCTCTTGACAGATAGAACTGCCAAAAAGCCATCCTCTCTTTCTTAAGATGCATCGGTGTGTCAGTCTTTATCCTCAGTTGTTCCTCTTCCATTTACATTACAAAATGAAATTATATTTACAGAAGAGAAATTATTGTTCACATTACAATTTAATTGCTGTCAAATTAACAGGTAATTTTATTAACAAGCTTTGAATCAACATGTCTGTTGTGCCCTCATGGAAATCCCCCAGAATTGATTAAAGAAAGCTAAGGATTAAACTGGTGATTTATTGACAAGAAGAATGCCACCTTTATCTACAAGCTGGGATGTTTGTCTCAGCTGAAGTGTTCTCACTGCATTTCACATCTTTTTTGCCCACTACCTTTCATTTCTCCCATTCTGATACATAAAAGAAAAGGTTATTCTTAAATCTGGGTATTATCTGGGGTAATCATAGGAATGGAAGCTGCATCTGTCTGCAGGGTCACACATTTTCTTGGGCTGATGAAAACAAAGTTTAAAACAAACAACGACCCAACCAACAACAACAACATAAAAATATATATATATAAAGGAAAGGGCCTTTTAAAACATTTTTTTCTCTTTTCCATGATGTGTGGCTCAAAAGCCAGTGGTACAAAGAAAAGTTTATTCCACCAGAAAACTTGACACAGAAAAAGTTGATGCCATCTGGCTTCATTAAATTAATAATTGTTATATTGGTTTATGAAACTCTGGTGGACCATTGCTCTTGAAAGAGGCACTTAATCATATGTGTTCCTACATCACTTAAAACGCAGCAGTGGTGATTCATCAAAATGCAAATCAGTCAGAAGGCTGTAATAACAGCATAAAGGAAAGTGATTACAAGCTCATATGAATCGCAGCACTGGGTATGTTATGTGTGATATTTTTTTGCAATAATCTGTTTGACTGCACTTTGCACTAGGCTAGCTGATTTCCCATAGGCTGTGTTTCATGGCAATATCCAATATAACCTACACAAACCAGAAAGAAGATATGAAGGTCATTTCAGGGAGAGTGAGGAGAACTTGCAATAACCTGCCAACTGAGCAAGCTAACTTTTCTTTAAAATTCATAAAATAAGGTTTCCTCAGCTGATGAGCATAACTAATTTATACTTTTAAATTTTTCTATAATGAAGGATGAATTAGTATCTCTGAACATGAAAACTTATCTTAACATCCAAAAAAGTTCTTTCTGCAATCAAAATACTGAAAAAAATACAGACAGAATTTTAAATGTGCTACTTCCATTCACTTTTCATTCACAGATTTACATGAAATCCATATTTCATGGCTATCCTGAAGGAATGTTATACATGCTGCTTGTTATTAAGAACAGGTCTAGACTCATTGTTTTAGTCAATAATCTATTTGCAATGACCAGATACGTACAGTAGGAACCAGCAGATGCTTCTGGTCTCCACAGTGTCACACGCTAAAAATTAAATTCTAGTTTCAACTACATAACTGCTGAGATGGTGAAGCAATGCTATTGATTTCACAAAACCTTCCTCAAAATAATTCTGGTCCTACACTGCAGTGTAGTCTGGCATCAAAATTACACTTTGGTGAGCCTTTTATAAATTTTATTTGAAATATCTGATAAGCAAAATATGGTATAGCTGATTTCTGAAATGCAGAGATCTTTCAGAGGGGTACCAGACATCTAGAAATAATATTGCTCTGAGGTTTGCAATCAAGAGCTGCTCATGAACATAACATCCTAGTAGTGATAAAATATGACAGCAGGGAAGAAGGATTCCAAATGGTTTCACACTTCCTGTCTTAACTATTATGCTTTGGAAACAAGACTACAACAGTTTTTTCCTCAGAGGATGTCTAAAGCATTCAGTCAGGAAAAATCAGATGGACAAGCAGACTCTCACTCCAGGGAGCTGTAACAATGAATTACTTCTGAAATCTTTTGACAGATAGAAAAATGTAGGCTTGGGCTTTGTTTTAGACCACTGAGTCCTCTACACGGTTCATTTCTGTGGTGAAGGGTGTGAAGGGTTTGATCCTTGCTGTTTGTAAATCCAAACTCTGCAGCAATGGCAATAGTTACCACCCACTGATCACTGGTCCAAGTTAATTGTCCCTTTTCCACTGTGATACTATTCGCAATAACTCATCCTTCAAAGGATGTACCCAAAACTTTAACAAATACAGATTCTGTTTGACCTAGTTTATTGCATACAGAAGTCAGGTTTTGTGTGTGAGTTTTGTGAGCGCCATTTGTTCAGTAAAACTGAAAACAAAAAAAGGAAAAGAGGAAAAATAAATATCATGAAAAGGATGAAAAAGGGAAAGTGGAAGGGAAAAAAGAAAAAGGAAAAAGGAAAAAAATTGTTCTGTTTGTTTCATAAGTCTCAGAATAAAAAGGTTGAATTCTGCAAAGGATCTATGACATAAAAGAACTGTCAGCAATTATCATATTTTTAAAAAATTAAATATATTAAAATCCTTAATCACTCACTCACTTGTACTTTCTAAAATAAATTTACATTGGTCTTTGTGTTCCTGTTTACACCATAGAGCATTCTGGTCTTCCTGACAATCAGGACTTTTTCACTTCCTTAAACTGTTTGGAAACTGATAGTTTGTACTTTATGCAAATGCAGTGTAAAAAAATTATGCCTCAGGAAACAGTTTAAAGTGCTTAATTTCAGGCATAGAAGCACAAGGCCATCCAAGCTTGCAAAGGAATAGCAAGTTATATTACAGCTTGCTCATTCAGTTGGACTTCAGGGCACATTTAATCATTTCCCTTACAGATTTTGCCTACACTGCAACAAAAATATGTACAGTATGTCAGGGGTATTTTATTCCCTGCATTGGACTGACAGTCCTGGCTCCCTAAGGTGATTTCTGCTTGCCATGTCAGGGCCTGGACCACATCCTATATTTCATATGTTTAAGACTGATCAAACAGTCACAAAAAAGGAAAAGTGGTCTGAGGTAGGAAGAGAACGGAAGAGTGACCACGAGTGTAGGGTCATCCCATTTTCCGGTCAGATAGAATGTCCTTAATTTGGCTTTTAATTCACATTTCTCAATAAAAGTAAAACGCTGGTAGGTACTACATTTCCCTGCTTTTCTAAGAAATGTGCTTCTGTTCTCACCATTTTTAAGACCACTGATAAGGATTAGCATTAAAGGTTTGGGGTGTGGGGAATAGAAAGGACATTCATTTCTTTCTAGCTACCTACTCAAAATATTTGAGTTCTTCCTGAGCAATCATGACATGTGAGAACACATAAACCAAATGCAAAATACTTGAAGTCTTCACTGGGAGAGTTTAGCAGATGTCAGCATCATTATCGTCCTTAAGACTGCATGATTTAAAGTCGTATTCCTAAGTTACAGCTGTAGTGGAAGACTGAGAAATCTATGACTACAAAAGATGGAACTCTGGCAAAATATGGGATTTGTGGCACATTAATCCTTCAGTATTTGGCACAAAATGTCTTCAAATGGCACGAAAATACTTCAGAATTTTTAAGTTTTCCAAAGAATAAGCCATATTTTATTTCTTTCTCTGTAGTTACATATGATTCTGCTTGAAACATTTCCCATGTGCCTCCTGAAGAAAAGACATTATACAGTGATTTAAATTTAGTCATGCAACTAGATCCAAAAAGACTTGAAAGTTTTCCTAATTACAAGTATTTTCTTTTTTTTTTTTCCAACATAGTAAAAAAAAATCACATTTATGGATTTCTAACAAAAAAAAAAATTCGTATCAGACAGACACTTCAGCAAAGACAAGAACTATGTGACAATTACTGAGCTAATACACTACACTTTTACTTTGCTAATTAAAACAATAACAATGCAATAGTTAGATTAAGGTCTCTACTAAAATTGAATCAATATACCAATAGAGTAAGTCATCAAATTAATAGCAAGTAATCAAATAAAAATAACAGATTGGCACCACAGTGAATTATTATATATTGGTATTTTCTGTGAAGATTTAAAGAAACATACCCCCTTAATGAAAATCAGAATTTTTTTTTTTCCCAAAAAAGCTGAGAAAAAAAGATCATGACTTGTAGGAATTTTTGCAAAGAAATTTCCCTCAAACTCTAAGTTGAGGTAAAAGCTATTAGAATGACAATCAACAAAACCACTCTTTTATAAGTCATATAATGACAAAACAGACATATTCTTTTTCCTACTTGCATTGTTAAGGGCAATTATCACACTGCTCTCAGCATTTTAAAAATATCCTGGACTTTTTAATGTCGAAGAATTGGAGGATCACTATGAGCTCATAATTCATACTAATGTCTACTGATAAAACATGAGCTGCTTTTACATTTATCAGAATTCTGCTCAGAATTAAGCAATCTTCCCAGCTGTACTCAAATTTCTGCTTCATACTTCACATGATTAAGCACCTTAGTTCTTCAAATGTTGTATCATTTATTAATTCCAAGTAAGTAATCCCAGGAGTTCCAGTTTGTTTTAAAAACCCAGTTGACTAGTTTTCTAATTCAGAGACATTGTTTATTTCAAATCACTTCCTCTGTAAGTAGTTATTTTCTTCAGCCAATTCGTGCCATGAGAAGCCCTGCTGCTCTTGCTGCCTGAAGGTCAAAGGGTTGTGTGGGAGAGAATTTACCATGAAGAAACAAGCCATCTTTACCTGGGTGACAGCAATTATGCAGAATAACAAAAGGAGAAGTTAAGTTACAAGATGAGAACTCTAATACATTCTCCCCAGGGTCTGCCACTCACTCAGCCATGAGAAAAACAATGCCAGACTTCATTTTAGCAGTTACGTCTCTATATGGCTGAGATAGCAAAGCCTGTATGATACACACAGCATACTTTGTTGCTTTACTTCCCGGGTGTCTGCTCCTCAGGTTGCCTCCTCTTAGGTTGTCATTCCTTGGAAGAATCAATTTTTAATTTAAGTGTCCCCATGAATAGATAGTGAAGTCATAACTTTCTTCAAAAGGCCAAACCTGGGCACACCTTTAACCTGCAGTGAAAGAGAAATGTGGGAAAGTGTATGGAACAACATTCACAGTATATTAACATCCAGATCAAGACATTGAAATGTTACTGGGGAGAGGCTTGTGGAGGGCATGGACTCTTCAACCCTCACAATAGGAGAGGTGCAGTAGGGGGGACAACACATTGTCTTGATTTGGGTAGGCACTTCATGAGGAAATACTTGGAAGAGGTACTCACCCACACACATTCCCCACAGCCATTCCCATTAGGTCCTGAATCTAACTGAAAAGTGAACTACAAATGAAAAATAAATGTACCTCCTGTGTACATGAAAACACCTCCTGTGTTTCATGTATGAAAGGTATCCAAGGGTGGAATTTATTTATTTTCTTAGGTTGTTGTTTGCATTTTTTATTACACTCAGACATTTTTGACCATTTAAAAAGTAGGTAATTTTTGCCACTTATCTCAAGTTGCAATTCCCTCCCTGTTCCTGAGTTCATATTTTAATCACTCCAGAAATGTAAATTAAAATCACATGCAAGAATATTAACAATAATAGGCACTATTTCCAAGCTTGAAAAAGTGAGACTCAGAAAGGTCAAGATGTTGCCCAAAAAATGTGCTGGTTTCATGAAATAAATTTCAGTGGCCCATGAGAGAAACCACAGCATTCTGATGTGTAATCTTGTCTCCAAACAACAACAAAAGACAAATCATTCTCTGAAGATCCCATTACACAATTACTCAGACTATTACTTTATCCCTTTATCAACAGTTATTGACTGAGGCACAAGCTAAAGGCAATGGAAAATCTAAGGAAAAGAACTTTCAGACATTTATTTAGCAGTTAAACATTGTTTCATTTTATAAGGCAATGATTATAATCATTATTTCATCAAATGAAGAAGAATAGGTAAATACGGATATAAATTCCCTGTTGCAGCATATGCTTAGATGCTAAATCATGTATAGAAGGCTTCCACAAAATACACTTTGGATAAAAATGTTTTTCCTTAGTGAATGATTAAGTAATGATGCATAGTAAATAACATCAATACTTTGGATAAGTTTAGTTTGCCTTTGTTTTGCAAAGTCTTTCTCTATACACATTAATATGCATAGAAATAAACACATTAGTCTTGAATTTCAAAGGGGAAATGCTCTGTAACTGAGAAATTTTATTAGTTTTTACTGTTGTTTGGTGGGGCTTTCACATTCTATTTAAATTGATTTAAAGGACAAAAATAATGCAGTGGAAATACTATATTTTAGTCCATATTTTCATATTTTGGGCATCTTCTTTTGAGGAATACCCCTGAAATATGTGTTTGACTTATAAATTTTGAAAATGAGAAGCATATCTTTTTCTAAGGGATATTTGGCCTGTGTTGTTGTAAGTGATAAGTCAAAGTACCAGAAATGTGTGGCCTTATCTAAGGTCTGTTCAAAAGACAATGAAGATTTCAGTGGGCTTCCTCCAAGTTTAGCAAGAAACTCTTGGGAAAAACCATGTTCCCAGTGATTATGCTGGAACAACTCTCTTCAATAGCATCTTACGTTTTAGTTAAATTTCATCGTTCTGCTAAACTTTGTTCCTTTATTTTAGTAATGTTATCAATATTTTACAAAGCTATGAAATATTTTCATTTTATTTTTCTTATTCTTCTTGGTTCCACTACTTATTTTCAGCAAATAGAATGGCATACTTTATGTGGATACTTCCTTTCTCTATTTTTTTTGCTTGCTTTTGCTCCTTAGGTGTTTAAAAAAGGAGATTGAAAACTTTTCATGTTTTCATTCTCAACTAGAAGCTTTTCCTAATGACATTTGCACCTGTGTCATGAGTCATTAGAAAAATCCTGACCACAAACATCAATAATCTGAAAGGCAAGCAGAAAACATCTGAGGTAAAGCTGCATTCTCAGCTTTCACAAAAAACTTACGTTTAGACCTTTCACTAAATGCTTCAGAGGGAATGAAAAAAGTTTTCCTGATGTTTTGCAATACACATTGCATTTAAGAATTACATTTATGCGTGTATTTTATGAATATATATGTCCACATATTTAGAATTATGTTGCAAATATAAAGGTACCATATCCATGGCTTATAAAAACATACCTATCACCAAATACCCTGGGAGTTGTACAAGTTCCTGGCAGGTAGAACTGTATTATTATTCACCTCCTGACATCCAGTGGCATCCTCAAGTCCAAGCCTGCTGCTGGAACAAGCTGTACTCAAGAAGACACAGTCACATGGTCTTAGTAGCTACTGCCCTGGAAATCAGTGAACTTTTCATGACCAAGTTAATTTGGAGGCTCTGGGAGTGGGATAGGTGAGCTGGGACTCCATCAGTGCCATTAAGCTGTTTAAGTTACCTGTGAGCATTTTAATCACATGCCCAGTAGAAACCTGCTTTCTGGAGCCCATATGGTGGTGAACACAACACAATTAAGTTATTGGGCTTTTCCTAAAGCAGCTGCTTTGCACTACTAATCTTGCTGCCACTTTACCCTCTGAGCAGTGTAAAACAACGAGTCATTTCTTCATGTGATATAAACTGCTGTTAACCACTGATTTAACAAAGACAGTGTAAAGCAGTGGAACCACACAGGTGTGCACCAAAGACCTGGTGTATGTTCTGTTGTTAAAGTCATCATACCACAGAAACAGTCACTCATGCCAATCTCAATGAAGAATTGTATTTTATTCAAAGTTATTCTATCTGCTGTACAAAATATATGAATGCTCATCTCAGAGAGAAGCAATCTCTCAAAATTTGTCATGTTTAGGAGAAAACCTTTGTGCTTTGGAAAAAATCCTTTTTAGCTGCTGTTTTCTCAAAGGTCTAGGGTTATAGGAATACTTGTATTATTGACTGTAAGGATCCAGTATAGGACACTCATCCCTCTACTGTTCCTAAACATTTAGTAGAGCAAGAGACATATTTCTCCAAGGACAAATAACTTCTAAACTGAGCTGCTGTTCTCAATCATCCTCTGGAAGACACATCAGTGCACATATATTTTTGGTCTCTATCATTTCCCCTTATACACCTATAATAATTAATAAGTAAGGGAAATATTCTCCTAAATAAGACTTCTGAATAAGATGGCTAAAGAGAAAAGTAGCTGGAATATCTTTTACTGTTTCTATACCTGGAATATCAAAAAATATTGTAAAATTTAACTTGGAAGTTTAAAAATAACCATGCAGCTAATAATTTTAGGACTTTTATAAAAGTGGGGGTTTTTTTTGCTGCAACTTTTAAGAATTTCTCTATGTGCAAATGAGTGAAAAAGAGGTGAAAAGCCATTACCTGAAAATGAGGAGGAGAATATTTTAACCTGTATTATATATTGTTCTTATTTTGCAATTTGCTGTTTTTAAGATAGCATTGTCCACTCCCTTTTCTTTGAAGCTGCATTTATATAATTATTATCTTTGCAAGGAACATATGCACAGCAAGCACTTTCAGTGATATATTGAATAGGATAAAATCATCTTTGAAAGGATATTTGCTTTCCTGGAAACAGCTAAGACTGTGTAAATATTTAACTGTAATTATCCTAAAGCACCATTCTTTTATGCCACAGTCACTCACAAAATACAATCCTATAAATGCCTTTCTCAAGATTTGTTACATGCTGGCTTTCGGTCTTATGGGAACAAGTCTCTCTCACTGCTATTGATCTGTCTTAAATTATTCTCCCATGAGGCTTTCAACTAAGAACATCTTTTCCTTGAATCTCTTTGTATTTTTAATTGGCTTATGTTTGTTTAAACAAAATCACACTAGTGCCTTAGGCTGCAGCCATCAACTCATTGCATTCAAAACCAGACACACTGTACTCTAGCAGCCTTCATTTCTGTCCTCTACTGGACTCATCTCTTTGGGGATGAAATCTGTCACAAGGACAAAAAAAAAAGAAAAAGAGGCATACAAAATTGCCTTTGGATTGGGTTGCCAGGGACATAGCTGGGATTTGCATAATGCTGTTAGAATCCTAAAGATGAAAGGAAGGGTAGATTGTGCCATTTGTCTGCAAGTCTTGGCTAGCAGGTGGTGAGGAGACACTGCCCCAGGAGGAGCACTGGAGAGATGGTGCCTCAGGCAGCCCCAGACCTTCCTTCCCACATCGTCTCCGGGTGTGGGGAGAGGTTTTATGCACTCTCCTCTGACACCATGGCACCATGGCACCATGCCTTTCACCCGCCCTGCTCTCCCAGGTGAAGTGAGGCTGTCAGTGCTGCAGACTCAGCTTTTCCCTGAACCCTGTTCATCAGTGGATGAGTGAGTGGTTCCCAAGCTCCCCTCACTAAAGGCAGCACAGGAACTGCTATTGTGTGCTGTCCGTGTGCCACTGTGAAAAGAGAAAGAAGTTCTTATTTCCACTCTACTCCTCCTTGGCTGAGTAAAGAGGGTTAAGAGCCAGAACACAAAATAGAATAGAGAGTATGGGTGGCGAAAGCAATACCAAAAAGCATTTCTTGTCATTCTAGTTTATGCTTATATACTTTGATCCCAGATTATTTCTGAATAGCGTGAAGTGAGGCATTTTCAAGGATTTTTAATTTTATTCCATTCTTTTAAGTATTTCCAGTCAATTACCAGCTGCTAAAGCACTTTCTTCTTCTGTGGCATAAGTACAAGAGGAAGGAAATAAAGCTTTGCTCATATTCTATTTTAGTTGAAATTGTTATAAAGCCAAGTCTTTACAGGTCACATGGGCATGCTAACTATACAGCCTGACTTGGGCTTTATAGCCCACAGCCCAGTACAGCCTTACACAGCATTGTCTTCATGTCACAGTCCAAGAATTAGCCCCTAAAAACCTTTGTTTCTGGGTGCAAGACGGCTGTGCAGATGCTCTTCCTCTCTCCTCATGACCTTATCCCTTCTCTGCAGCAGGGTAGATATTGTAGATGGGACACCTTCTCCCACATGTCCCCTTATCAAGCCTTGTGTGTGTCTTTTTATCTCACTCAGGTACTTATAAACAGATTGAGATACAACTAGGGATAGCAAGGTTTTTCAAGACAAATAAAAGTGCACCTGGCATGCACTTCCAGAAGACACAGACTTCTTGCTCTGTAGGCAAGCACTGAAAGACATCACTAATTACTGATGTTACCTGAACTAACAACATTTGTGGCACCAGCTGAGGTACCAGACTTTTGGTTAGCTCCATTCAGCCCAAGCTTAAGAATAACCAAAACTACTCATTCTTATACTAACTAACCAGTAAAGTTTTCTATTAAACTATTCATTTCAAATAGGTAAATTCATGCAGTGGAATGAAAGGTATTGAGCCACTAGATTGGAGGACAAGACATTGCTGGGCTCTGCAAGTGCTCCATCGTGGTTTCCCACAATCAGCATCATGCCACAGAATCAGAGAATCAGAATGGCTAGAGTTGGAGGGACCTTACAGATCATCTAGTTCCAACCCCCCCTTCCATAGACAGGGACACCTTCCACTAGACCAGGTGTCATCACACATTAAATTAGTAGAAAACTAGTAGAAAATAAGGCAAATTACTCACAACCATAGGATTAGAATTAAGCAGCATTCTGTCAAGCTGATTAATTTAGAATAGCTAAAGGAATGTATTTGCTTGTGCAGCAGGTGGTGGACTTGTAGAAGTTACTTCCACTGCACGTTGGGGAAGGAGTTCAAACCAGATCAATGACAGAGAGAAACTAAAGCAGACAACAGAAGGTTCTCTACAGTCCTGAACCCACTGGCTGAGAACTCTGGTGCAGAAGGGCAGAGTGCACTGCAGAGAGCTCCCCCAGCGCTGCTCCAGCCTAGCAGGGCAACTACTCTCATTTCCTTTGGTTATGCCTGAAAGGAGCAATTAATATTTATATTTTCCTTTCAATCTTGCCTAAAATATTCAAATAGGTCTTACTGGATTTACACACTACACAAGTGTGAAACTCCCCATGCAAGCCAGGGAATTTACAGACTAAATACTGAAACATTGCCAGGACCCAAATCATTCATAGGAAATTCTAAAACTTTGGAATGCTTGCAGATCAGTCCATTTTTCAGGTATGCAGGGATGAACCAAAGTACTTTTCACAAATAACAGAAACCATAAGTGGCGACGCAAATTCAGCATCAAAAGTGAGATCAATTGGAACATGCTGGTAGACATGTAAGCATAAGAAGAAAAATAGAACTGTCTTCATAAAATGTTTTGCAAGTTATGAGATTTTAACTAAATCATGCAAATAAACAATATACTTGAGGACTTACACTCACAGGTACTTCTTGAGGTTTTTATGAGATATGGTAATATGAACAGTTAATAATTTTATATTTCCTATTAAAAAACCAGGATAAGCAGAAGATAACTAATACTTTTCAATTAACAGTAGAATGCAACATAAAACAAATTTTCAGACCCCTCTTCATTATTATCCTGATTTCAGATCTCTTGTAATCCTTCTTCATATGCTATCATCTAAATAAAATAATTCTAAACTTTTCTGCTGAAAATGGGGTTGATAAAAACATTTTTAGTGTCATGCATCTTAAATGAAATACTTGGAATTTGTTTTCCCAATGGTAGAGTCAGTGTCTCCCAAGATGCAAAACTCTTACATAATACTTGAAAGAAGCAGACAGGATGAGACCATTCCATAGTTAAATTTACAAGGGAAGTGGCAAATATGACTACTTTTTGTAAAGTCTCAATTAAGGTAAACTTTTGTATCTCACATCGTCAACTTACACTGTCTCGAGCACTTGCCAGTTTCAAAATTCTCTGCAAAACTGGTTACCAATTAAAGTGTGAATTCTTCCCATAAAGAAAAGTAAACATCCTAGTGACACAAAGAGAAAAAAAAATATTGGAAAAGATTATGAGAAATATTTAGTGTTGTCATCTTGAAAATACACAGATGGCATTGAAAATGTCTATACCTCTGAAACATTTGGACTACAACTATTGCTTCAGTCGTATTTTTTTCTAGATTATTCATTAATAAAATGGCTTCTAATTCACCTATTAAAAAATCCAGTTCCTAAGAATGCGTTTTACATATAGCAATATAAGTGAGATAGACAGAGAAAAAGTATTTTATAGAAGTGTGAGCTTAGGAAGTGTTTTAGTTAAGGTTTAAAGAGCACTGCTGCTTACCAGTTGATGACTACTGAGCTGGGTGCAGACGGTTCAAGTGACAGGAGGCTGCCCAGGGTTATTGTTGCCTCCCAGACAAGTGACACAGAGGGCATACCACAAGAAGCAGCACTAATGCAAGAGGGGAAAAAAACACACCCTCTGGTAAATCTGTCACTGACCATTGTCATGTCCTGTGCATTTCAGTCTTCTCTATCCAATTTTATTTCCCTTTCCATTTTCTGTTCTTATCTATACTGATGTTTACCCTTGGAATTTTGATCTATCACATCAACGGGAGCTGATTTAAGAGGTCATATCATTGTGATAAAAGTGTGCCTTAGCATTTTTGGCAGTCCTAAAAATCAAATGCCCAATATTATGGGTCATACTGGAAATTCAGTGGGCTATCCAACTCAGCTGAGATGTGGTATAAGCAAAGGAGCTAAAGCTTTGAACTGACTTTGTCATTACGATGTGCATATGTTTAACATTATCTTAAACAACTGACTGATTCAAGAGCAGGGTATTTTTAATACACTGAGCTCCAGGGAGCTCAGCATCTATCTGAAACAAAGGCAAAGGATTAAGAATCTAAGCTGAGGGATCAGACCAGCAGATTACTTTCACACCCTTTACTATTACTTCAGTGTCAACCAATGAAGAACATGTATTGCAACTTTTATTCAATTTTCTCTTCCATAACTCTTTGCACTTGCTCCTTTACTAGATTATGTGTCCATCTTGCATAGGCCAAGTGGATTTTTGAGGAAACACTTGGCTACTAGATGTGCACGCATGTTAGAAAACGATTAAACAAACCCCAAACCAATTGCTGGATGATGTTTGCAGCAAAGGTGTCCTGGTCAAGAAGGTTTCCACATACATAGCCTCCACTAATCAGTACTGTTTTCACATCTAATATAATTTAATTTTAACATGGATAGCAGATAAAATTGGTCTAATTCCAAACGTACATGTGCTGATTTTGGCGGGACTAATTTTCTTCACACTGGCTGGTATGGGGCTATATCTTGAATTTGAGATGAACATAGGGTTGATAATGTAGAGATGTTTTTGTTATTGCTGAGCAAGGCTCACACAGAGCCAAGGTCTTTCCTGCTTTCATACTGCCACAGTGGTGAGGACACTGACAGTACATGAGAAGCTGGGAGGAGACACAGCCGGGACAGGTGACACAAAGTGACCAAAGGAATATTCCAGCCCATGTGACATGTGCTCAGTGTATAAAGTAGGGGAAGAAAGAGGAAGGGTGGAGCATTTGGTGTTTATTTTCCCAAGTCAATGTTATGGATGATGGAGCCCTGCTTCAGCTTTCCTGGGGATGGCTGAACACCTTCCTGCCTGCAGGGAGCAGAATTAATTCCTTCTTTTGCCTTGCTTGTTTGCCCTGCTTTTGCTTTCCCTATTAAACTGTCCTATCTCCACCCAGGAGCTTCCCAGCTTTTACCCTTCTGGTTCTTCCCCTTTCCTGCTGGTGGGGGAGTGAGTGAGAGGCTGTAGGGGCCTTGGCTGCTGGTTGAGGTTAAACCACAATCATAGAGAAAAATTTTTCTCTCCCCAAGATCCAGTTTTTCCATCTTTTCTGTTCATAGGCAATACTTTTAAATAAATACCACCACAGTAACGTAAACAAAGACCTCAATTTTAACCAGAATTAATTGTAAAAATTAATTGTAAAAATTAATTGGTACAAAATAAGAATAAAAGGTAGACAGAAGCCTCACAGAAAATTGAGATTGCATAAACATAGTGAAAATTCAAACTAAAGACAGAGCCACTACTGGAGGAAAGGAAATAAAAATATATTCCATTGAAGCTAATGCAGCCAAAGCCTCTGTTTACTGCTTCAAATTGCTGTTCAGTTGTAAATATATTCAATATTTTTTTTCTCAATCAAATATTATTCTTCATTAGATTAGTGTTTATATTTTCATTGGTAACAATGGTAGCAATTGAGTAGACACAACCCACAGTACCAAAATCTTATGCCTACAAATATCATGGACATTTAGAAAAATACTTCATCAATTCTGTTCTTGTGAAAATTATTACCTTGTGAACAAAAGCATCTATGGAAAGCAAGAAATCTGAGATAAACTCAGTAAGAGTTTAAAAGAAAAACAAAATAAAATCTTTTGCTTGAGTTGAATACTGTCCATTCAAGATGTATAACAAGTTTTTCAACTCAAATGAAATTATAATCAGTGGTAATCATCTACTTTATATTTTCCTAACTCTCAGTTTGAAGTGGTTTCAATTACGTACTCTCAATAAAAGCAAGTTTTAAGCACCTTCTTGTTATGTCTGCTATAAAAGAAAAGCAGATGGAAACAGAAAGTTTTAAGGTAACTGAATAGGAATATTTATTTAGAAAATTATTTTTTCTTCATGGTAAATCAAACCTATCAAAAGTGCTAAGGAAGACAAATGTCATTCTTGGGTTAGTATTCATTTGTTTTTGTTGCTTACAATTTCTAAAGTCTGATTACTGCATTTGGTCACTAAAAACAGAATTCACTAATGGTGATGAAGGATGCTGCTCACTCAAATCTTGCAAGGGGTTTACACCCTCTGCAGAGGGAGGAGGTGGGAAAGATTGTGAGGGGGATGCTGCAGAAGGTGGCAGAGTGCTGAGGGCAGAAAATTTTAGAGTAAACTATAAAGTAGAGAGCAGATAGGCAATTTGCAGTTTAAGAATCTGCTCAGGAAGAGAAGTAAAAATCCTTAGACGAGCTCAGAGAAGAGAATTATGTTTAAGTTGAGGAAGTGAGTTTATTCCAGATGTGTTTGACAGCATGAGAACAGAAATGGAAGTAGTGCTTTTGGTAAGGAGCCAGTACTGGGGATTAGTCAGGTGGAGAGCACTGAGAGGGGAGTGAGGAGCTGAGAGCACAAGGGTGGGAAGAATTGAAAATACAGGCTCTGGCATCAAGCAAAGGGAATGAAAACAAAGAGAGAAGGAAAGGAATTAGAGAAACAGAGAAATCAAAGGGAGGTTTAAGAGCAAAGCCAGCTTTGGTAGAGATCATAAGGAACGAATAAAACCAAGAAGGAAGGGAGAATAAGAGCTACTGAGAGAGTGATGCTGGTGGTTGTGGGGAGGGAATAAAGGGACTGGAGAAGATTTGGCGCTAGGTTTCAATAAATGAAGATGACTGTCTCAGACTTTCCCACGTTATGCCCTGCAGAAAGGGTTTTATGATTGCTGTTGGTCCTGTATATGTGCAGTTAATTCTGTCAGTCTATCTGAATTAGGATTTGTTTTTCCTTATTTTGTTTTTTTGTTTTTTTTCCTCAAACCTACCATTTAAGGACTTTATAACAGTATCATTTTCTCAGGTACAGTCTTTCTTGTTCCTACTTTTTAGCATATGGTCAGTACATGCAACTATATTGTTTGCTGTCAGCCTACTTCAACCCAGGTGGCCCTGAGAGGCGTTTAAAGGATTGGCAAGCTGTCTGCCATGGAAGAACATTGGAATCAGAATTATTTCTTAAGGCAGAGGTGGCTGATCTGGGCAATAAAATACATAGGCAGAGGTGGTATGTCATCTGAATAGCTTTTTTAGAAAGTTCTTTAATGTAGGCAACTCACATACCTACACCCACATCTGTCTCTGCATAGATTACAGAACTACACTCTAGGTGTCTGTCCATCACCTTGCATGCATGCACATGTGATCTACAAACCAATGTCGAGGGTATTACACTTCAGGCACTTCTAAGCTCTAAACAGCAATTTCTTTTCTACAGAGAAGTAAACTCTCTGGGCTTAGAGTGAACTCTTTTACCAAGCAGAAAAATTATAGTAATAAAGTAATACAATACTGAAATGAGATTCTGGTGTCAGAAGTAGGGATAATGCACCCTCACCTTGGTATCTGGACACTTAGGTGTCTTCACAGAAATATTAAAAATGTGTGAGGTTTAACTACGGGCAAAGTGTAAGGCTCAGTGTTCATTGGTTTAGACAGTTGTTGACATCAAAAATAAAATAGCTTGTGAGCCCTCTGGTGGTATTTATTTTTTTATTTCTCAGGTATTAGCAGGACCCTGCCATAACAACAACATGTAAATGTACTGGGATATATATCTGCAGTGGTGTATATTGCTATGCATACTTACATATAAATATATATACATATAAATATACATCTACACATAAATATAAATACACAGGATTAATTGATGTGAGACAAGAGTGTCTTGGTGCATTTTATGAGTCACTGCAAGAGCAAGGGAAAGAAGGAATCACTTGCCATCATGATCTGAGTATTTATGTATAAATCTCCTATCTACCTGAGAGATGGAATACGATCATATACTAGTAACAGTATTATAGGAAATTTAGGAAGATCTTTGCTTTTTCACATCATGAGTTCTATCTATGCTATTGTTACACCTGTTAAAAGAAAAAGAAGTCACTACTATGATCCAAAAGAACAAAATGTAAAATAATTCCCTATAAGGTTCCGAAGGGATTTGACAAATATACATACCTACAAATACAACAAATTAGAAATACTTTAAAATTCCTCTAAATCACAGGAAGTTTCTGCTTAATATAGTAACAATAACAGCTTTCTGGTTAGAAGCAATAAACAGTTTACATTTTTCCTTACAACTGCAAAACTGGAATGTACAAAAAATTTTTTCCTACGCTGAAGAATTTTATATCACCATGCTAAAGACATACACACATTATAACCTTAAGATTAAGAAACAAAGAAAAACCTAATAGAATGACATGTTATTCTGAAATTGGTTCCCAGCAAATTTCAATTAATATATAAATAAAACTCCAAGCTTACTTCAGTAATTCATTATTCGCTTGTCATTATCATCCCTTTAGCTATCTTGTGGGATAAAATTTACATTTTAGGTGTTATTCTCTGACAAGGATAATAACCAAGTTTCATTTTCACAAAATTCTTTGTTGTTATAAATGATAGAAGATTCCTAGTTTAAATTTAAATGTTGAATGGTAATACTTCAACAATTACTATTGACAGTAGAGAGAGAAACTCAGTCTTAAGGGAATTTTCATAATATCTCTCTTTTGGATGTATTTAAGTATCATTTGTCTTTAGGAGGAGCTTTAAATGGTATAAGTTTTCAAATTCTTTCATATTTTCACCTCATTAAAAAACCCTCAACATATTAATCAAAAAAACAGGTGACCAAAGAGTATAACTAAGTTGTTACATACACATAGGGTTTGGAGGGATTTTCACTGCCATAGTCTTTCATTTATGGCTTTCATTTGTAGGATCTGGCGTAAAGCATTATGCTTCAAAATTGACAAATTTGCTTGACTCTAATCATCCATTTCCTATTGTCCAGTGCAGGTGTTCCATTTTCTGGCACAAGGAAGGTTTGAAATATCAGTGCTGTGTATTTCATTTAATGCTCCACTATGTTTCGTGTCAGCTGGGAGTCAAGAGTGGTGAGTAGTTACACCTCCCCAAAGAGCTCTAGGAAAAAGCAACATCTCATGAGGATGCCCCTGAACTTCTGGACTGCACTGCACTGTCGTGCAGCTGTGCTTTTTCTTTTCCTTTGGACGGGAAGAAAATAAATGTATTCCTGGAACTGCAGTGCCTTTGGAGCTCCCGTTCTGTTCCAAGAGGGAATATTTGGTATCAGACCATCACTAGAGGCAGCCCCCTTTCCTACCTATGCTCTACACTGTTTAAGGTCTGCCATTGCTCCTGAATACAGTGGGTAGGACATGCTGAACTAATCCAAATAAGTTTTACTACTGGAACATGTAATGCTGAAATGAACATTTCTAGATGCCATTTTACCCTCAATATTCTTATGGCTGTTTTTGGGAAATCATTAGTTGCTAGTCTAAAGGCTTCAGTGAATTTGGTTTCATGGTCTTTACTCTCTCTGTGCATTAATCACTGAATCTGCAAAATGAACTAATATTCCTGGATTATATCCCAAAAAGAATCCCCAAAAGTTTAGATCTTTCAGAGTACCAAGTTCTTTTTCAGTGTGGAGGTTTAACCCCAGCCAGCCACTGAGCTCTAAGCAGCCACTCACTAACTCTTCCACCTGTGAGATCAAGGAGGCAAAAGGAAGGGTAAAAGATGAAAAATTCGTGGGCTGAGATAAAGACAGTTCAAAGGGAAAACAAAAGCATGCACACAAGAAAAGCAAAACAATTAGTAGACAATAATTCACTTCTACACATGGGCAGGCAGGTGTTCAGCCACGCCCAGGAGAGCAGGACTCCATCAGATATAACATTACTTGGGAAGACAAATGCCATCACTCCAAACATTCCTCCCTTCCTCATTCTTCCCCCCCTCTTTATATACTGAGTGTGATGTCACATGGTCTGGAATATTCCTTTGGCCAGTTTGGGTCACCTGACTGTGAGTTATGTTCTGACTGTGCCTCTTCTCAGCCTCCCATGTACCTCAGTCATCTCATCAGTGTGGCAGTACAAGAAGCACCAAAGGCCTTGTCTCTGTGTAAGCCCTGCTCAGAAAAAACAGAAACATCAACGTATTATCAACACTGCTGTCACCATAAATCCAAGACACAGCCACACATCAGCCACTGTGAAGAAAATTAACTCTACCACAGCCAAAACTAGTACAGTTAGTCAAGTATTAAGCAGAAAAGTAAAACATGGTTGCATTCATGACAGTTTGCACAGAACGCAAAATCGTTGAGCAATAAAATTAGATTCCTAGAACAGTAGTGATAGCCCTGACCTTTGAATTTGAAATTTTGACAGATGATTTTGCTGAGTTCATGTGTCCACCACTCTTAGTGCAAGGATAGTTCTATTTGTTTCAGAAAAATAGCACACCTATCTTCTCACATTTATCTCATACCACCGAAATATTTAAGTATTAAAAATATGTTAAAAGTTAAGAGCTATATGGAAAACATTGACCAAACTTCATTGAAATACTATCTACATGACCAGTGTACTGTATGTGATTTCCTTACAAATGATTTAGAGTTATTTTGGAATATCATTTGTGAAATAAATAGACGTGGGCTTAATTTAGTAAAGTAGTCATTTGTCTCCCACAACTCCAAACTGGAAATCAAAATACAATAAAATATAAAATGGTTATTAAATCCAGATGGTTCTTCATATGAAAGCAAGACTTATGGTAATGACAGTACCCTATAAAGGGTACTGTCAACTTAAAACAACTGAAACTTTTTTATATATTTTTGTTGCAAGTAATCATTTATTAAATTAAAAAATACAGAAAAATTGAGTTTTCTTAATTTTCCTATTATTTTGTGGTGATTACATTTTTTGACTGTTATTTTTACAGTTTTTTCTCTGTAGCAACTTATCATGATCATATTTTATTTCCCTAATTTCAAGTTCTACCTGCTAAGATCCAATGAGACTTACATAAAATTACATAAATATATTAAGATTTAAATCCTACTATATGTACAGAGGATTTAGGCTTATAATTGTTTCATTAAAAAAAAAAAAAAAAAAAAAAGCCCAGTAGAAATTCACAGTTCAAATTTTACCAAATAACTTTATTTATCCCTCTATACTCACATACTCACAGAGTTGCAGCAGCATTCTCTACAACAACCTTTAAAGATAGATTGCAGGTATTAATTCCTGCCTGGGAATGCAAGATACTTTAATCCATTATTAAGTTCTACCAAAAGTGCTATCTAATAACTTTTTTAAGACACAATATCGTTAGGCTTGTTTATTGAGATATTAATAGTGAGCTGTGTGCTGCTGGAGGTGTCAGGAGTCTATCCAACAATTTGCTATGATGTGACACCACATTTGCATCCATAAAGGACTTTGACAGAAATAAAACGGGGGACAGTGGCCTGGCTTCAGATGGCACAATGTATACAGCTTTTGAACTCATGTAAAATTTCATTTTTGTGCATTTACTTTTGCAATGAAAACATTTGTGTTAGGAATGGGTCACTATAAAATCATCACAACTGTCAGAGGCACGTCCTCCATAGCAAAGGATTTAGCACCACTGAAAATCAACTCACCTCTGCACACAAAGAAACCATCAAGATCTTTCCTTTGATAGCCTTAGAACTGCCCAGGTTTCTCCTGAGCTGCAGTACTAGGTTTTCTTGTCATTTCAGGAACTTTAGAGGTGCATAGGATTATCACAAACAGATGGCAGCCAGTGAGACACATCACATCAAACCTTCCTCCTTATTTCTTGGAATAGGAGTTCAATAAAGAAGTCACAACTCGGCACTTCCTAGAAAATGATATACATTATCCTCAAATAAAATTTCAGAAGCCAAAAACGAAAGGCACATCAAGATCTGGGAGATTGAACTTTCCCCCTGCTGCATCACTCTACAAAATTCCTTCTTTCTTTGTGTACATATTTACATTGTTAGGAGCAGAGGAACATATTAGTTACCCAGAACATCCATTTCAGCTCCTACCTTGTCTAGCTGAGGAAGTGTTTGAGCCACATGTGGTAGACCACATCCTTTCTCTTATGCTAACAGATGATGAAGGAGCACATCTGGATTCAAAATTTCATTTTCACCCTCAACATTTTTGTATTAGCACACTGTCATACTTAATATAAATTGGAAAACACTTAGTCCCATAGCACTTGATTTTCTGGAAGAAGACAAAGCATGACATTGTGGAGTCCATAAACAGCAGGGGGTATAATTCATAGTAAAGCTATATAATATGTTCCATATACATTGCAGCTGTTGATAGATTTTATTACATTTCAGTTAAGGGCCTTATTACATTTGCAGGCAAGATTTATTATATTTGGTTGTATTACTTCTAAAGTTCAGGATATTTTCACGTTTGTAGCTGGCTTATTTCATCTGTGATCACTGAGTTTTTACATCACAACCTTGTTATAACTGTAGGTTATGAATAATGTCACCTGTTGTTATGACGCTTGCAGTCAGTTTTCATTACAACTGTTCCTAATACTTCACAATATTTTGCAGGTGCTGGATATTAAATTGCGGTTTTTAAAAATATATTTTGAAGTTAACGGAACTTAACAGAGAAATGTCTGAAGTAAAGTCTCCTGCAAGACAGAAATGACTCAGCTTTTCTACACTTTCATATTTCATCTATGCTAAGATGAAAATATGCTTGATACAAAAGGAGGAAACAAATATCACCTCAATTTCATTAACAATCTTCAGTGATTCACCATGATAGTAAATGTGTAGTTTCAGGAAACACTAATTCAAACTAATGAAATCACTGAGTTTCAATTGTGGAAAAGGTAACCATCTGTTGTTAACCGTTCTTAGGAACCACATTAAACTGCCTAAGACATTCCATTGTGCATTCACATATTGAAAGTTGTTTCCATCTTGTGTGAGTAGATAACATGAAACAGCTCTAATCCTTTGCAAATTCCTCCTTTCATTTTCCATGCTGAATCGGGTGTGTCCTTGGTATAGGAGCTATTTTCTGCCTGATGGTCGGGGCAGAATATGTTCACCAGGGTATGTACTTAAATGCAGCTTTCAAAGAAATATATAAGAACTCCTCTTGCATGAGTTTAAGTCTGGTCTTGTATGGTACAGAAAATCAGAAGAGGCATTGTAAACACCAAATTGGCAAAACTCTTTACAGTTCATATCCATGAGATGGTGCAATAATGATAATCTCTTTATATTAGTCCCACATACAGCCCTTTGACCAAGTGCTTGAGAACAGAACCTGAATGTATCTTCATGGGTTTTAATGATCTGATTAGATTTCAATTGAGATGAAGGAAATGAAAATGTCTTTTTTTAACATAGCGTTTTTTAATTGTCTTATTCCTTTAGTTATCTAAACATGGTAAAAAACATAGCCCCAACTATAATCTAGTGACACTTTGCAGAAAATAGTGCTTCTCTTGAAACCTTAAAGAAACAGGATGTCAATGCTCATAAAGATAAAAGACATTAAAGTGAGAAAGTGAAAATCAAAGGCAAAGGGAGGTTGTGATTAGGAAAGAGGTTTTGGAACTCTGAAATTATGCTGATACAAATCCTGTAGGACACTGAGAAGCAAGGAAACAGTGAGAGAAACAGAGAAATGTTTTATTGATTTATCTAGTGTCTCTTCTTGTGCTGAGGAAAATATAATTTTGGTGCTATTCTTGAAATATGTTAATATGTGATCTAGCAGTTACCTATGGAGGTATTTACTAGAATTTAGAATGTCCCTGTCCTGACATTAAACTGAAAGGCTGTACCCAGAAATATTGAAGAACATCAGGAAAGAGAAACTACATTGGTCTGAGAAAACTTAAAAACATTTGGGTCTGGTACGATATGACATGCACAAAAATCATCATGGAACTCTTCAGAATTGAAAGTTCAGCAAATGATGAAATACTTTTATATTATCAGAATATTACCTTTCAAATAAAAAGCATTACTGTTGTGATCTGCCCACCCCCAAGCCCCAAGGTGAAGTAATTAAAGCCAACTCCCATGAAATGAATACGGTTGCTTTTCTTAGTTTTCATCAGCAGACTTTTTTTTCCTTTTTTTCTTTATTTTCCTTTCATGAAACTTAAATAATCCTGATTGTGAGCGCAAGTTGCAATGCTTATACTTAGGGAAACAGGCTTCACCAAGAGCCACTGAGTAGAAGCCCTTCAGAGTGTTACAACCAAAGCAACTTTGCAGACACAGGCCCTTTGCAGATTAATTTCATTCAGCTAATTAGTGATGCTTCTTTAAAGAATCCTTTTTTTCTCTTTTTGCATTCATGGTTTAGCTTGGAACAGGCTTATGTTTTCCAGTTACATGTTCTCCAACAAGCTGAACAATAGAATTTACATCTGAAAAGTTCACAAAGCACTGTGTTGTAGAGTGAATTAATCAGTGACCTTTCACTACCAGAAGTGTGCATGTCCTGATAGTGCTGAAAGCCCTTCTGGACGCAGGAGGGGGGAAATAAAGAACATTGTAAATTAAAGGAGATTGGGACTGAGAGTCTCATTTTCTGTCTTCTGAGTTCAGAGATGACTATATCTCACCTAAAAGACTAGTCTTAGCAGGCAATTTTTCACCATGCCCAACATATTTAAATGACATAATTGACAACATTTGTTGAAAAGACTGAAGAAACTGGGATGATAAAAGACTTTCTTGCATGACTAGTGTTTGGTCATGTTAGGTCAAGGTTCAGGTGACACGACAGAGAGTCTGGCACCCAAACTGTGAATAAATGTAACATATTTCAGCTGGGGTGTCTGGTCTTTGAAAAAGACTATCATTTTCCCAGTATTCTATGTATGGTAGCATACATCTAAGGTGAAGGTAAAGTTGCATATTTCCAAGCAATAAAGAAAATAATTGATGTTAATTATAATAAATCAAGATAAAATTATGCATAATCTACAGACTACATCAATGCTAGTAGGCCAAGTGGTTGGAAAAAAATTTACTAAGTGCTGCAGCAAAAGTGGGACTTCATGCCTCAGCTGTAGTGCTATTAACATTCTACGTCTGTTCCTTGAAAATTATAAGTGGATGCATTTATTGTATCTCAGTGCTTAAACTTTTCAGATACACAGAAGCTTATGGACTTTAATTCACATAATTCAGTCATAACTGAAGGTGAGGGGAGGAATCAAGGTGGAATGTTTCCCCTCTTCAGCCTCATCTTTGTAATTTGAATTTGCTTAGAAACAGAAAATAACAAAAGACTCAAGGAACTTGCTAAATCCATTTCTCAGCTGTAGTGAGACAATTACTTTCCAAGAAAGATCACATCTCACAGAATTCAGGATTGCCAGGCAAAATGTACCAGCATACACTTTCTATATTCATCTTCATAAAATGCCTAAGAAAATATAAAGTAGATTTTCTTCTCTCTGTAGGGTCAATATATGTAACACAGCCTGTTGAGATTACCTTCCAAGATATATGTACAAGCCATTTATATCACATTTCCCATTAATACCATAAAACACAGAACCATAGAACCGAATTGGAAGGGACCTCAAGGAATATCCAGCACAATCTTTTTTGGTAAAAGCGTGGTCCAGAGAAGATAGCCCAATAGCCTTATATTAAAAGTGTGCAACACTGGGGTATCCACCACTTCCCTGGGAAGATTATTCCAATAGCTGATTGTTTTCATTGTGAAAAATTTTTATTTTTCTGTCCAATCAGAACCTCCCCAGCAGTAACTTACACCCATTACCCCTTGTCTGTCCCGTGTGATTTCTTATAAAGAAAAGTGCCCACTCTGTCACTGAGGTAGATACATCAGACTTCTACAAGCAATATAATGGAAAACCTCAGGATAGCACACAAGCCTAAATGAGGACTGATTTAATTTCTGATCCTAAAATGTATACTTGCTAAGTTAATGTTTATTAAATAGATAGAGAACCTACAGTTGGAACCCTCATTTGACAGTTTTATGATCAGAAATGAATATTACATTTTTATAGAGATTTCTTCTGTTTAAAAACATCAGAAGTCTATCTACTGCAAGTAAAAAGTAATTTATTTCAGTTTTCTCCAGTGACAGATTTCTTAATTCATAGGCTCAGGGGTAGTTTTTAACATTCTAATTCAGACAAATTATTTTTTCCAGTGATCAGAATACATCTCCTGTTCAATATTCAACTACTGGAAGAAATCTGAGAAGAAAGCAGAAGGGCAATTTTGGTATGAAAGGAAGCCATAATTATCCACTGTTATTTTTAAGGTAGCTTTAGGCTCTTTCTTAACATAACAGGTGGAAATATGTCTTTATATTTTTTATTATCAGCATTATGAGCTCCATTCAACTTACCTGGTCTATCTACCTCAAACAAAGTGATATTAATATACTAATATAGGGATTTATTAACCTAATTTACCATCAGCTCTTGGGCATGAAACACCTCATAACCTTAAGATTAAAAATGCAATAGTAGTTTGCAGGATGCGGTTAAAATATATCTTTGGTAATTGAAAAGATTAGGAAGAGTGGCATGACTGAATTTATTTATCTGATTTAGCCTAAACAAGACTTTGCCTCTCTCAGACCCACAACACAAGTTGTGATGTAGGACCTCTCGCTGGGGACAGCTACCATGAGCTCATTTACTTCACATTCCTCTCCTGCAGGAGACAAGGGCTGTCACTACGGATGTTTAATGCTCTAAACTGTCATACAGAGGAGAATGGGAAGGAATAATTACAGGATGAGAAATAATAGGATTAACTAAGAACCAATGTGAAAATAAAAAGAACATAACCTTTTATATGAAATAT
This sequence comes from Acridotheres tristis, assembly GCA_037013685.1. Classification (NCBI taxonomy): domain Eukaryota; kingdom Metazoa; phylum Chordata; class Aves; order Passeriformes; family Sturnidae; genus Acridotheres; species Acridotheres tristis. The sequence goes on from CM072888.1 coordinate 55,969,040, forward strand.
AAAGCTGGAATTCAGTGGCAAGGTATAACAAAGAGAGTTTGAAACGCAAGTATTTTTTAAAAGGGTTATAAGAAAAAGAGGTGTCGAAGAAATGGAAGAGAATATTAGAAATATAACCAGAAATTTCAGGTACAATAAATCAATGAATTCTATGTTTTGCAAACTTCTAGAAAAATGTTGAGTTTTGTTCAAAATTCAAATTCCAAAAAACTAAATATTTTGGCAACAGTGAGAGGGTTCTTAGAATGCAAATTTGTCTAGACATTCCAAATTCAAAAACTGAACTAAAAAGAGTATTTATCAAGGTACAAAGAAAGCAGCATAGATAATTTTTCTATACCAACAGTGAAAGTATATTTAGGAAATCTGAATTTTAGATAAAAGTATTCAGAATAGTTGTTTTTAAAGTGTCTGAAGTTCGTTAAAATTGTTCCTCAAACAAAATTACAATTCTGAATGGTTTAGAAACGTAATAGTTTTTAAAAACAGAGATTATTAAGATGACTTTTAGTGAAAAATTCTCTTCCCTCAAAAAAATGCGTGAGAATTTTCAAGCATTAGCTTAAAATATATAGCACTAGTGACTTACCAGGTGCTTTACCTTCAATAGATAGGAATAAATTAACTTTGGGTTCCAGGTTCCACTTCAAACATTTTTACATCTGAAAATCACATTTTCCAATGCTTTTAAGTGCTGAAAGATATGAATAAGTATCTATTAGGATTGTCAAAAGCGTTTATTTGGGTTAGACAACTAAAACTTATTGATTTTAAGACATTTTTCTCTTTGAAGATCTCAAGAGATCTATATTCTGATCATAACTGCCTATAAAACCTATTAAAATCTTTTTGAACTACTGTACTTTCAAATTTTTATTTTTCTGCTTTGAAAAATCTACTCCCAGAGCAAATTCTAGACACTCATCTAATGGTGAGGAAAATAAAACACATATTTATAGTAAAAATGTTAAAATTCTAATTTTATGCTTGATTTTTCCAAGTTTTTCACCACAGAAAAGTTCATTTCCACAAAGAAAAATAAGATATTTACTTAATCAAATAATCCCTTTATTTAAGCTATAATATATATTTGTCATCAGAATATATATATTTGTATATATAATAATAATATTTGAATAAGAGTATTTGACATTCTTCTTTCTTTCTTTCTTTCTTTCTTTCTTTCTTTCTTTCTTTCTTTCTTTCTTTCTTTCTTTCTTTCTTTCTTTCTTTCTTTCTTTCTTTCTTTCTTTCTTTCTTTCTTTCTTTCTTTCTTTTTTTTTTTTCAGGGTTTATTTTGGTATAACTGTCATGTCACAGCTGTAAAAGGCCAAGTCCTGAGTCCTGGAGGCAAGCTCTTTGCAGGCAGAGCAGGTACATTCTCTTTCAGATGGCAGGTAAGACTTCATACTCCTAAAGACAATCAAGCTCCACTTTGTCGTATTGCAACCACTTGTGCCCACTTATGTAAATGAAAATGTTTTAGACAGGCTCAGAGAGCCATGGGAAGGACTGTCCTGTGCAGAAAGCAGTGTCATTGCCAACCTCTAAGGTCACACTGTCCTAGTATCCTTGTCAGATAACAGTGTGCTGATAAGTAGATCAAAAGTATTACTTTATTATTATATGAACAAATGATAGTCTTATCTGAATAACTTTTACATTAGTTGTATTTTCCCCTTTTCTTTCTGAAGCATTCTTCCTTCAAATCAACAAGAATACTAGGGAGAAAAGAGAAACATTTTTTTTTACTGTTGTATGAACTGGTAAAATCAATCTCTCTTTTTATGCAGGATGCAAGGTGGAAGTGAATTGTATATATGTTGATGTAATGGAATGCACTCAAACAGTATTGTGCATTTATTGAATTTAATCTAGGATTCATTTACTATTAAGTAAAAATAGAAAATCCTGTTATAAATTATAGATATTTTATTCCCTTCCAGTCCTCCTATTCCTTGCACCAGGTGAAATCTCAAATGCATCCTTGAAAATATAGGATAGTACATGCTATGTGGTAAATGTTCAAAGCGGTATTCTGGAAATTGTTTCTCTGGCTTCTGGTACCATTAGAAAAACTTGCTATCCTAATTCACAATATTTTTTCCTACAACATTATATCCATTTATAGTAAAGGGTAAATGTGTAGAATTGTATCTTAGTAGATTTACTACAATTATTTCTGCATTATGTATGTTATGGCATACATTTCTCCTGTAATTAGGGTAGGATAAAACACACTATGTGAGCACTTTATTGTGCTATATCTGGGCTATAGAGGTATTTACCACCTAAATGAAACCTCCTGAAGGCAACAACCACATAGAAAAGCATTGTCAGGGAAGCAGAAAAGAAGGAAAATAAAATTACATATACACCAAAAGATAAACATATGCTAAAGAGTACAAGAGTTTGAAATACACACATTGAAATCTTAAGTGTTCTTTCATCTGATATAAGTGAATTTGGCCCATGTTCAAGAGAAGTTACATCTCTAACTAGTAAAGTTGAGACGAAAGACTAATACAGAGTGATTTTAATCAGACATCTCATAAATTTATCCTGACTGAAGCTTTTATGGCACCAGAACACACACTCAAGTATCATGGATGCATTAACAACCAAAGGCACAGTGACACAATTTTTATCTCCTCTCTTCCAGGAAGGAAAATATCTGCTTTTTTCTGGTGACCATTGCTTCCTCTAGATCTATACTCTGTCATGATGCAAGCTTGTGTCAGGAAACTTGAATAAATGTAGAGTAAACTCCAAAGCAGTTTCTGCAGAACACTAATCAAAAGAAAAAGAAATATTTTTTCTACTTCTTATTAGTTTGAAACTAGATCATTACTTGATGGAAAATGAGAAACAATGATAAAGTATTTAAGGGGACTCACTGTGGTTCCACAGACTGATGAGAATATGTCTGGTTCTGCCTACCTGCCCAGGCTAACACAGACTATCCACACAGATATAGGTGGACACCTGGGCCCTATAGGTCAACCATCAAAAATAGTCACAAATTATGGTCGTCACATTATTTGTATGATATTTCTTCTGGAAAAAGGATTCTTTAGCCATCTTTTCTTAATTTGCCAACCAGCTTCATGTAGATCTCTCTCTTCTTTATTTCCCTGCAGTAGAGGTACAGACCTGTGCATTTTCTTCATATATAGGTTCTTACCTCAAACACTGTAATATCTTTTTCCTGTACTTTCATATTTTTAACCTAATTTCAAATGAATCTTGATTTAATGTCTTTCTGTTTTCCCCCATCTAATTTACCTCAAAAGAAAGATTTCTCTTCCCATGTACTCTTGCTCTAGAGTTCTATAGAAGAGGCATGATCAATGCAGGAAGGCAAGTACATGGAATGAAAGCTCTAACAGAACACCTCTTTTTCATTTTAGTGAGGACTGAACTTCAGAAACCTCAAGACGAAATATAAAAAACTTAAGTTCCAAAGATTCCTGTCTTTGACCTAAGGCTAGAATGGAGAAACCAGCGTATTTTAAATATCTTTGCCATACTCACTCTCAGGTCAGCATCTCATAATTGCTTGTATTTTGGGTCCTGGGGCCCCTTATGGGTCCTGCACAGTTGCCAATAACCAGAAAGGAGGATAGCCTGCCCCGAAATTTTCCAACTGGATATATTTATCAACTCCATACTCCAGTTCAGCCAGGGAATACCTTTGTGCAGTAAGCAGGCAGTAGGTGTTTTTCTCATTTCATAAAGGTCCCTTATCTTTCTGGTACATAATTGCATTAGTTTAATTAAACAAGAGTAGTACTGCATAAATATACATTTTTTCTGCCTAAAACAAATGTATGAGGTCTGACTTTATTATTTGTATGACTTCATGTGTATTTCATGAGTCAGTTTCTAGGGAGATGAAAGGGACAAAGGTGATGAATGCTTGTGAAAAATACTCTGATGCCTACCACAGTTAATTAGCTGCATTACTCCCCTCATTATTTCCAATGATAAAGCATTTTTGCCTACATGGCACGAGTCGTCTATTTCCAAATAAATTAAGGTAATCTATTTATTTATTTATTTATTGGATTTTATTCACTAAACTTCCTCAGAGCTCTAATAAAACAAGTAACCTGTTTCCTCTAAAAGGGCCTTTGCTCTTTGGCCACTGGGAAGTGTATCCTGAATTTCCTTTGATGAGGGTGAGGAAATAATTGTCTTTGAGACTTAGTTTCTGACATCTTATCATAGTTTAACCTTTTACCAATACATCAATACTAAGGAAAACATAGTAAACACTCAAAAGCATCATTTCTGTAAAATCCAACCAGGAAAAAGAAAACTTATGCATTATGAAAGACAAACTGCATGAGATACTTTTTCTTAAATTTATTTTTTTACACAGACACAAAATCGTTAAGGTTGGAAGGGACCTCTGGAGCTAACCCTGTCCAGTCCTGACACCTAAAGAAGGTGACACAGGAACTTATCCAAGTGGGTTTTGAACATCTCCAGAGAAGGGGACTCCACAGCCTCCCTGAACAGCCTCTTCCAGTGCCCTGCCACCCTCATTTTGTTGGAGTGGAACTTTTTGTTTATGGCCATTGCTGACACCCATTAACTATCTATCCAGTCCTTTGATGAACTGACTAAAGAAAACATCAGTTTCTCAGAATCTGGCATAGCAAAGACCTAAGGAAATGGGCACAAGACACCAAGGAGGGGTTTAGATTGCGGGAAGAAAACAGCTCACAATAAACAGATCTTCCAAAACTTAGAGGATCTCCTCTGCTTTCCAGAAAGTCATGTTCTAAACAAGTATTGATTCAAAATAGTATACAGCATAATGAACCAAGCCAATATATAAAAACAAAAATAATTTTTAAAAAACAGTGATGATTGCTCTCTCTCTCTCTCTCTCTCTCTCTCTCTCTATATATATATATATATATATATATATATATATTTGTATCAGGTCTTTAAAGTATAAGGTTTACTGTTTCCAAAATTCAATTCCATAGAATCACAGTTTGTGGCCGAAATACGAGCACCATAGATGACAATAACAAAACCATTGCTGTGACCTTCCCTGCAATGAATGGAAGCCTCATTTCATTGTAAAAGCTCTGCATGGGTTAACAGGAGTGTAGCTGGCTGGGCTGATCTCAAGCTTTTACTGCCTTATGTGGCCTATTATACTGGGTGAAAGCTGTGAGAAAACTTCAAGACTTGCAGAAATATTTTAGTGCAGTTTCATTATGACTATACAAAGTGACAACTTTGGTAACATGAAGTCTTTTAACTCTGACAGTTAAGATAAAGCACAATGTAATCTTAGTAAACTCTATTGCTAGGAAGAAAGGAAAGTGAAGCAATGCTTATCATCATAACTTCTCCCAATTAATGAAACCCGTCTGGAGTCAAGTTTCATTTTGTGAGCTATAGTTCTTAAATACTTACTGCACACATTTCATTCTCAAGGGTCCTTTTCAAAGACTTAAAGTATGAATTTAGTCAAGCTATTCAAAGTTTTCAGATCAAGGTTTTTTACATCGGTATTTCCTGTCTGGGTGCTGTGGTGAAAAGGATTTGATAAAAGAGTTTCACTTTAGGGCAATTTCCAAACATCAGTACTTGGAAGAAGACATACTTCTTGTCTAGACTATTGAAGAATGTTGCAAGAGCCAAAACACAAGCATAGTACCAAAATTTTCTCTTATAATCCAGGAAACATAAATCTAGGAAAAATTCATCATTTTGCCATATCATTCTGGTTACTGTTTTATTAAATACCTTACCAGAAATTTATATATTCCCCATCTGATGGAAAAAAAAGGAGTAAAATCTAATATACCATACGAAACAAAATCCATACTATTGCAATCATAATCCTAAACACTGCTGTTTCTCAGCTACATTTATGTTATCAGAACATGAAAAAGGTCAATGAGCATCACTGGACGACTGCACACAACATCCTTGTAGATGCAGACATGTAAATAAGCAGTACATCTCACTGTTTAAGCCACCTGCTGCCTAAGAATGCCGAAGATGTCTACAATAATTAACTCTACCCCACCATAATTTGTGGGTTGAGGGGCTTTGGGGGTTTTTTGGTTTTTTTCTATTTGGTTTGGTTTTCAGTTTTCAGGTTTTGGGGTTTTGGTTTGGTTTTTTGTTTTTGTTTTTGTTTTTGTTTAATCAAATGCTGTTAGGCTTCCTTTATACAGTCAGGAAATTAAATACAAATTAAGGACTTAACCAGAAAATCTTTGGCATCATCCAGAACAGAGTCAATATTTAAACTCTTTTTAAGTGGAAAACTTGACCTATAAATTTATCCAGCCTATTTATATTAATTCCTAGACCTTTTTTTTCCTATTATAAAATTAACTGATGTAGCATTTATGGCATATAAGATATATGTAAAGGATGAAAGAAAAGGCAATAATGACGAAATGAGAGATGCTCTCATTGCAAGGTTCTGAAATCATGTGTCAGTATTATCTTCCCCAAAATTCAGGTATTTTTGGATTCAATTGTTCACTGATCTTTGAAAAGCAGACCTAACTTGATTCTGCACAAAGACAAAAAGAAAATCTAAAGAATTACAAGAAAGTGCATATCAATTATATATTCTCCAGTATATAATTCTTGATGTCTCATCTTTAGTGTTAGTACTTACAACCTTTCTGTCAAATTGCCATTTTCCTTTGTACTGCCTTTTTCATAAATTACTTAGATTTAAATGTTTTGAGTGGATCATAGTTTCAGAATTAATTTTTACTCCAGAAGAATATGGAGGGCTAAGAGTACAATACATTTGTTGTCATCTATTCTCAGTCATGGATTTCCATGGAGATGCAGCATAGCATTAGCAAAGTTAAAACACCTTTTCTAAACAGTTATATTTCATTATTTTCGTATTTAGAAAAAGCCATCTCATAGCAATAAGGGTTTACAACTGATACTAAGCCCAGTTAGTGTATTCATGAGCAGAAGATAATTCAGGTCTTGGTAGTGTTTATAAGGACAAGACACAGAAGGAATAAAAGTGGAAAGAATACAGGGAAGTTAAGTGGCTTTCTCAGGATCTCATGGTGCCAAGTTCAATGCTGTTTAAGGTGGACAACATGACAGCTCAGGGACTGCATTTCAGCATTTTCATGGTGTGTATTTGGGCTTACAGATTTCTTGTCTCATTTCTAAAGGCCAGCTCCTGAAATGTGTAGAAAACTTTCTGTGGGTTGAGGTCATTCAGCACCTTGTGAGACTGACCCTGATGTTCAGAGGTGCTGAGCACACACAGTTCCTGTCGACTAAGAGTTCACTGTACCCCTGAAAATCAATTCATGTCTAATGGCCTTTTCACCTGTCAGAAATAATTGCTGTTTCACAGAGGCATACTAACTCAGTCCCCATTTTGTTTTCAAAGGAGGCTATTTATTTTTAGCCTCTTCGGAAACAGATCCACTAAGGAGGAAGATCAGGAATAAATTGTGTCCCAAAAGGAAAATATGTTTTATATGAAACACTCATTCTTCTTGTTGTCAGTCATAAAAAATACATCTTTTAACAGTTCTTTCCGTTGCAGAAAAATCTGTTTAACTAATCTGATCATATTAAAAAAAAAATTATTTCTAATGTTCGATGCTCGGTTGGATATTCCCTGCTGGGATATACATTTTTACAGTCTAAGAAAATCCTTGATACCAGCAGAAGCAGCATTACATGTAACAGGGGATGGTCTTTCTTCAGCTGGATCAGTGCCCACGTGTTGGAGAGCCTTTCACTAAAAGGTATTATCCTCAGACATACTCGTGACGCCTTCACTGCTTCAATGTTCCAGAGGAGAACATCTTAATGTAATTTTCTGTTGTTATAAGACAGGTTTGGAAATTAAAGAAAAGCTTTTACACAAGTAAATTGCATACATCTGAAAGGATGGTACAGCAGGGCCACATCAGAAAGTGCAAGTCCATTCAACGGAAATTAAAATGCACTTTAGGAAATAGTGAGCTGCATGCCTTGGCTGCAACAGCAGAACAGCTCTACTGGGATAGCATAATGTGTACAAACTCAACAAAAACTTCTAGATTTCATGTTCCTGCAAATCTTTCCTCACAAGGTTAAGTGTCTGCATGATGAGAGGCCTGTCTTTTCAAAAGCAGCACAAAGCAGGCATTTGTCTTTTCTCCAGATCAGATCTTCAGTTCCCTTTTCTGCTAAACCTATTGGCTATTACAAAATGAAATTTCACTTTGAGAATTTAACAAAGGCAAGGAGTTAAAAACACTTGATTTTTCTTAAAAGCTTTTTTGTCCAATATGTCTTTGTATCTATTCATTTATATACAAGTTTTGAGAAAATCTGAGTGATTTAGACAAAGTATGCAATGCAAAAGCTCTGAGTACATGGTTTTGATGCACAGAAAATATTTCCATATGGACCTGCTTAACATGTATCCCTGGGTAAATGCTATTGGTATTCAGATTCTAAAAGCTAGCATGGTAAATCAGTAGTGTGCATATATCATAAGACTTATTAGCCCCTAATGTCTTCTAGCTGCCCAGGGATGTACTATGGCTCAATCCTATTTTCAGGAAAGTCAATGACTAAATGATATCAAAGAGCAGAGCTCCCTCCCTCATGCAGGTGTTGGAGATTGAAATTAAAAATTACTACACTTTGTACCCTAGAGGCTGGATGCCCCAGAGCCATAGGGCTGTATCCCAAGGAAAACAGCTGGAGGCTATTGTGATGAACACTGCAAGGGTAAAAGAGAAAACAACCTCTGCTGTTAGTGAAATAGTTTTTCTTGTGATTGCTTTGACATGGCATATCACCAACATTCTGCATAGGCATCTTTTCTAATTTAAGAGTCGGAATGCTTCTGAACAATGAATACCTTGCTCTTTTAATTTCTCACTTTGGCAAAAGTAATAAAAGATCACTTAATCCCTGTAGCTCATCCTTTGCCCCAGTTCAAAATGGGAAAACTGCACTTAAGTCTGGCCATGCATTTAATATGAGTTGTACATAGGTATTTCCCATGGCATATTTTTAAAATATTTTTATTTACAACCCGTTGTTGTGGCTTTTTGGGTCTTTTTAAATTTTAGCCTACATAGTATTGCAGCATGTAGATTGCTTTCTTTCTTTCTTCCCCACAGCCTGTCAATATAATTCCCTTTTTTTCTTTCGTTTTGGAAAGGAAAATTACACATTACTGTGGAATCATGCTATCCTTTTTTCCCTGATCTGTGCTCTTCATCTCTCACTGGCTTGGGGTCATTACTTTAATAGAATAGTTCTTCAAATGAATTAGATTACCTTTTTCATTGCTATTCTGTCTGGATGTCATTCTCATTGAAAATATTCATCTGCTTAGAAATTAACATTGAAAATGGCATTGACTAAGTAATTCTATTATGGACAAAACTGTATGTCAACAGATGTCACTTCAGTTTGTGATTTAAACTGATGAACTTCTTGATACAGTAAAAAAAACATATTCATAAAGCTCTCCTCCACATGCATGGACTGCATTGCCACTTTTCCAGGTATGTTTATATCACTTTTGCAGGTATTTTTATAAACCTTATGTATGTCTCTAGTATATATTGTGAGAAATGTATTAAAATATACATTTGTTGGTTATAAAATCTAATTTCTTACTTCCTTTATTTTCTTGTAAAACAAAGCTTAGCTATATAAGGAACAAGTTAATAACCATGGCAGACAGGTGTGATGAAAGGGAAAAGCAGTTGGTGTAATTATATTATTTCTTAGTTTTGCTCAGCTGCACTCCTTCAGCTTATTAACTTCCTCTTTGGGACTTGTTAGGTGTGTCAATTTGTGTGATATGATAAGCCTGTGTAGTAAGGCTAAGTATCCTTTGGTGATATACCCTACCTCATCTTTTCATGTTACTTCAGAGCCGTAATGCTAGTCCACATAAAAGTCTCTTACATATAAAAATTCCCAGTATGTATATGGGAAATGTAAGACTACAATATACTTCCAAACTTCAATCAAGTAAGAACAATTAAACTAAGGATGGAAAAAAAATTAAACATTCCCAGTAATTATTCTTTGTCCTGTGGTTCTCAAATATACTAACTTGATAAAAGCAAGTATTTATCCCATGATTTCCATCATAGCATTTCAACAGAAGGCTAAAAACAGTTTTACAAGTAAATACTTATAACCATTTCCTTACATGCTCCCCAAAATCCACTTGCAACTCTATGGTAAATAAGATTAACAGCAAACTGACTTCTACTGAAGATGCAGTGATCAGGCAATAATCTATGTTTCAGTTCACTGGAAACACCATGTAGAAGAAGTATTGCAGATTTTTGCTGGATTATGTGAAGCTGGGAGTGTCTCACCCCAGTTCAAAATTTACTGAACTCCATCCATCAACAAGAGAGACAAATCACTATATCTGGGGAAGGTCTTCCCCTGTCAACAATGTATTGTGGATGTCAGTTGATTAGTCATCATTTCAATTTAATGTATTTGTAACTAATCTTGTATCTTGGAAAAATAATGTTTTAGAAAATTAATTTCTTAAGAAAAATGTTTTCTATTTTTACAGGTTTTTCTGACTATCTTTTGGCCAACCTCATATAAAAAGAGACAATGCCATTCCAACTTAGTGTCTGTTCTTTTTTTGATAAAGCCATGGAATATTGACTTTACAGGGATTTAAGGTTGCATCAAAGCTATTCTAGAAATGCAGCTTGTGTTAGAGAGGAAGGCTGTCCTGGATTTGGCTGGGATAGTGTTAATTTTCTTCCTAGTAACTGGTATAGTGCTGTGGTTTGGATTCAGTGTGAGAATGATGTTCTGGATGTTGCTCAGTGCTGTTTAAATCAAGGACTTTACCATTTTTCATGCTCTGCCAGAAAGCAGGTGCACAAGAAGCTGGGAGAAAGCATGACTAGGAGAGCTGATCCAAACTGGGCAAAGGTGACTTCTATTCCATAGGACGTCATGCCTAGTATATACAAATTGGAGAAAGTTGGCCAAAAGAGGCTACTCACTACTTGGGGACAGGCTGTGTATTGGTCAGTGGGTGGTGAGCAATTCGTTTCTCTTAGGTTTGATCTTTTTCTTTTTTCTATTTCATCATCATCATCATCACCAGTAGCAGCAGCAGCATATTTTACTTTATTTATTTAACTATTATATTGCTCTTATCTCAGCACATGAGTTTTACCTTTTCCTGATTCTCCTCCCCATCACAGTGGGGTTGGGATCCGAACCCTGTTTTACTGATTTGCCATCTCGGGTTAAACCACAACAAAGGGCTATGACTTATCCTTCATTAGAAGCATTGTCTGATAAATAAAATTAATTGAGATGGAATTATAATGCTAAAGGTGGCTTATATTTTGGTGAAGGTCAAACACTGTAGACTTCAGATTACAAGAGGCAAAAATATTCCAAAGCCCCAAAAGTAATGCACTCAAAGTGAAATCTCTGCAGACCTGGGGAAAGAAAGAAGGAAGGAAGGAAGGAAGGAAGGAAGGAAGGAAGGAAGGAAGGAAGGAAGGAAGGAAGGAAGGAAGGAAGGAAGGAAGGAAGGAAGGAAGGAAGGAAGGAAGGAAGGAAGGAAGGAAGGAAGGAAGGAAGGAAGGAAGGAAGGAAGGAAGGAAGGAAGGAAGGAAGGAAGGAAGGAAGGAAGGAAGGAAGGAAGGAAGGAAGGAAGGAAGGAAGGAAGGAAGGAAGGAAGGAAGGAAGGAAGGAAGGAAGGAAGGAAGGAAGGAAGGAAGGAAGGAAGGAAGGAAGGAAGGAAGGAACCAGCTTTTAGTAAAAAAAGCCTTCAGATATTCACCTCAAATTATTGTTACCTACCAGGGGCCTTAAGGTCAATTGGCTTTGTTTAAACTGTTTATAAGTAATGCAACCCACCAAAGAGAAGTTACAAGAGAAGAGACCTTTTTTAAGAAGACTTTTCAAGTGCAGTGTTCACTGAAGTTTAGCTCAGCACATTGAGGGAAGAAGGGAGGGAGAAACGTTCCCTGAGAAGCCTGGAGTCATTTTTCCATGTTTTAAGGGTATAGCACAGACAAGGAAGGAGCTTCTTGATGGCACTGCTAATCTGCTCCAGGGTACGGACATTACAAAGCTCTCGACCTTTTGTTGTCTTAGCCCTGAGTATGGATGCCATTCCCTGCACTGCAATGTAGAGCTGCAGTGTCACCTAATAACTGATACAATTTTATTGCACCATATTGTCCTCCAACAGTGAACTTCGCCCTCAAAGGAGACATAGGTTCAAATCCCATTCCTGAAAGATGCTCCAGAGTTTATTTAGACTCCTTTAAGCTATGGAATACAGAGGGCAGTACAAACCATGCTCTCCTTGGAGCCTCGAATACAACTCTGCTGAGGTCACTGTGGAAGCATTTTCTCAAACCATTCCCACTGTCTTTTCAATGGAAGTCAGTTGTCTGTAACTACACACACACATGTGGGGGTGCTATAAATATCACAGGATTTGGATCTCCATGATGAAAATAGTAGGTGGAGATCTGTAGAGACCAAATCACCTGAGATCCTCACAAATTTTCAGTCTGTACTTGGAAAGAAAACAGAAAAGTGATCTAGTGCTTGAAGATCATTTGTCATTTGCCTCAGGATTGAAATGAGCAACATATGTAAAGATTTCATGCAAAAAGCATAGGATCACAATGCAGTCCAAGGCTCCCTTTATCCCAAAATTAAACTTTTCTATAAAAATCCACAAAATCTACTGATACAGAACTGTTTATTCCTTTATAAATTTCTGACTCATGTCAGAAACTAAATGAATATGTCAGTGACTAAATTCCTGAGAAAGGAAATCAGTGTAACTGGTAGTTATCTGTCCCCAGGTGTTATTTACAAAGATTATACCTGTTCTTAGTAAGTGCCTATCTAAGTGTGAATTTAAATGTCACATGTATAATTCCATCTCTTCATTTTTTGGTGATCCTTGAAAGTCAAAAGATTGAAAGACAAAGGCTGAAATAAAGTAAAGAGTTAAAGTTTTCATTTTCAGAAGTATTCAGGAATATTTTTACTTATAGAAAGGATCCATTCAGATGTTGCTATGTAATTCTGAATATAGATTTCATCATGGTAACTGGGAATAGATTTAGGTGCACATGATTATAGCAATTTGACTTTGGACACAAACCTTGATTTTTATTTTATTTTATCTCCAAGCTATGTAGTGTTTCACAAAAAGTCTTCCAATGACTCAATTTATCCAACCTCATCCTAAAATGTATTTTTACTTTGCATAACATTCAAAAACTTTGACATTTCTTAAGTCAAAGATAATTTCATGTTTCATTGCTCAGGTATCTTTCTTATATTATTCTAATCTTTTTGCTGAGATATATATATATAGCAAGTGGGCAATTCCTTTTAAAAATAAGGAGTCACAGGATATGCCCTGGGCCTGTGCCCTTCTTGTGTTGGAACTGCTGCATTCACTTTCATGTACAACATTATTATTCATTGTTATTCAGGTGCAGTGATTCATTTCTCATGATACAAAAGATAAATCCACCCTCACTTCAAATTTAGCAACACTGAACAGTTACAATCCTCATTGAAATTAATGGTACTTGGGAACACCCTGCCCACATAAAAGCTGATATTCTACCTGTGAAATCTCAATCTGCCATATAAAAATTAAAACTATGAATTTGTTTGAGTCTTTCCTATCTGTACATATGTACTTAGGCACAAATGTGTATTTCTGACAGACATTAAAATGATCATTAAATCAAAAGCTCGTGAAAAGAGAAATGCAAGAAACAAGACTAGTATGATTTCACAAACAATAAATCCAGAATGTCTGTTACACTCCCCCAGTGTGATGTCTTGAATACTGGGCTTTTTAAAACTAGTTCTTGTGACGAAGAAGACAATTCTTAAAAATATCCAAATTGGTTGGCCGGGGGCAGGGGGAGGTAACAAAAATACTTGAAATAAGGGAAAATTCACATCAAGATCTGGTGAATTATTTCACTGGGCTACCCTCCAATATCTCATTTCAGGTCTGAATTGATAGTTGCAATGCCTACAAAGTTCTTCTCAACAACGAATTTCTTTCCATCTTTATTTTTAGACCATACAGCTCCTTCTATCAAGCTTGTGCTCTTCTTTACTGGATAAGCTGTACAACTTTATCTCTGACATTACCACTGCAGATAAGATGCACAGATTCATCTCCTGCAGTGTGGTTTTGTCCATGCAGCTCCTGCACTTGGACTGCAGATACCCCTACCCCAATTACCATGAGGGTCTGACTTAACTGTCACTGTTTCTCAGTTCTCACTACCAGGTACATATTTTAAATCTTATCTCATTTCTGTAGATCTTATCTAAAGGCTCTCTACTTTCAGAAGATATTTATTGGTTTCTTATGAAGTGGGACAATAATTTTGGGAGAGGTCATACCTCAGTGTGAATATAGAAACAAAATAACCCTACTTCATATCTTTCTTTTTTAAAAAATTGAATTTACATAATAGTTTTAAACAATAGCAAGTAGTAGTTTGAACTAAATCGTTTGGTTCAATCATTTAAGTTAATAAATCTCTTCCAAGGAAGAAGTACCCCTTCTTTAGCTGTCATGTTGTACTAGAAACCTGTATTTCACTGTAGTCCTGAAATCACACAGTTGCTTTTGAATCCCCAGCAATAACTGCATTCAAAGACTTATCTGTTAATTTGTAATCTGTTCAGTGTCTGACATATTAATTTTGATCAAGTGAGTTGAACTACACTGAGTAATGTGTGAAAGTTTTTGGGAAAACTTCATTATGTTTTTATTCCTACAGGTCTTATTGATGAAGACTAGCTTCATTCTTCTGGCTCCTGTAGTCTTTTCCACTTAAGTTCCTTGTTTCAATGTACTTATTCCTGTAAGTGGGCCTTATTACCTACAAAGAATCCTTTAAAAATTCCCAGATTCTTCTCAAGAAAGATACAATATATGAACAAAATAAGTGAATAGACATTACAGAGTGAGGAAAGAATGGCTATGTGTTTGAAATGCATGCCAAAAACCCACGTGATGATCCTTAGAGAAAATTCAGTAAAAGTAACAATTCATGAATGGCATTCCTATGGACTTACAGTTAACTTTCAGGCTGGAGTTAACCTACAACCTGGTTTTAACTGTCAGGAGAATTTTAATATTTTCACATATTTCCCAATGATTCCATAAATGTATAATTCAAATCCAATGACAAAATAAAGAGATTTGGCTTAAAAACAGAGGGACAGAGTTCCTGTCTGACATTTGCATCGTAAATCCAGCCAGGAATCAGAATGCACTAGCCCACTGAAAGCTGGGGAAGTCAACGATAAACAAGCACACTGGGAGGCACAGCATTATTGCTAAATGGATTATTTATGCTAGTTCTCAAAACAAGGAAGGGAGGTGAATAATCCTCTTCATATCTCAAGGCTGCTGATCAAATAAAAATCTCCAAGTACAATAAAAACTTTGGCTCCTAGAAATATATTGGAACTCACTGAGTTTTTTCTTCCCTCAGTTCAGGAGAAAAAGTTGTTCCACAGCTGCAAAGAATCAATTTTTGTTACTCCTGAATTAGGATTTAAGTTCCCTGTGGGACTGCTTAAGCTTTCCATCCCCTTCAGCTCTCTGTGGGAGGCACCCATGGTTCTGAGGAAAAACACTCCTGAGGCCAGGCCAAGTTTGGAGCTAGAAAACAGAGCCAGGTGTTGAAGCCAAGTCTGTGAACCTCCATGGCACAGTGGTCCTCTGGACTCAGAAGTGAGGCAGGGCAGGGGGAAGATTCACATCCTGCTTTTCTTCCCACTTAGTGCTGGATTTGGCAGGATTTTGCCTCAGGTACACAGGGGAAACATGTTTTTCACTTAACTTTTGGTTATGTATAACCTTGAAAAATTAGCCTGGTCACAAACTTCGTTTGCACAAGATTTAGAGGTGAAATTAGCATCACATGTGCAGGAGGTGATCAAAAGCCCAGTGGAATTGGTGGACAATTTTCCACTGAGATCAATGGGCTCTGGATTACACCCATAAAGCCTGACTAACGAGGAGTTATGAGGATTAAAGCACAGGTTAAACTAGAAAATACAGTACTGCTGTGCCAATGGGATTCTGGATCTCTTTGGCTTCCCACAGATATAGCAATGAATAACACAAAGGGAACAGAAAGTCCCAAGCAAAACTGTTGTGTGCAGTCAGACTCCAAGCTCTCACAGAGCCCAGGAGCTCCAGGCCTGCAGGAATAAGGACTTAGCTTGCAAGATCACAGAGAGTGCTTCAGTGTCAAATAAATTTCCAGTGCTTCGTGAACTATAACATTAACAGTGTGTATTTCCTTTTGTCCTCCTATGTATTTTCATCTTTTGTGCATGGGAAGAAGTTATATCCCTTGTAAAACATCTATGTAGGTCTAAGGCAGGAAGAGAGAGAAATCAGTTAGATATTTTGAAAAGGCGAGTCCATTACCAGAAAGTTTTGCAGAATGTACTTAAGACCAGGCTGTTTTCAACAGCCGAGTGTCTTGTAAAAAGCACATAATGCGATGACATGTGATAACCTACAGTAAAATGAATCTTACTGCTCTATATTTAAATTAATTTCTCATAATAAAAAGGAATGCCACACTCTTTTTCTACCAATTTTCTATAGATTTTCAACGGCACAGCAAAGAGGCATTAGTGGCTAAAATATTTATATACTTCTCTTTCTCACTCTATCTCTGCAAATTTATGATTTGGGTCAGTCAGAGAACAAAACAGATATTATGTTGTCTGGGAGCTGTAAGCTCTTTATATTGATCATCAGAAAATATTTCAGTCATGTTAATGCAGGCAGAAACAATGATTAGGCATCCAAAAGTATCTCAATGTACAGAGATAAAAAATACAACTTGTAGTGCAGACCATGAAGAGGAAGGTGGGCACTCCTGCCAGCTACAGAGGAAAAATATTGTCTTTCAGCTGTTCCCACCAAAGCCAGTACGGTCAGTATGAATCACAATCTTGCAAGAAGCAGATGATTTTCCTTTCCTGTGTAGGAGGTAGTAAATCCCACACTGGCCTGAAGGGACTCAGAATTCTCACTTTAAAAAGTGAGTGACAGTAAGTTGCTGTTTTATATACTGTCCTAGACAGACTGCTGGTGCTGAGTCAGTTCTCATAATCTCCTTCCTGTGTTTCTTAACAACAAGCACCTTGAATAGCTGCTACTTCACTCAAACTGATAAACCAAAGCCTTAAATTTTGTGCCCAAAATTTTCAATTAAGTAAAAAATAGA
Organism: Acridotheres tristis; assembly: GCA_037013685.1. Classification (NCBI taxonomy): domain Eukaryota; kingdom Metazoa; phylum Chordata; class Aves; order Passeriformes; family Sturnidae; genus Acridotheres; species Acridotheres tristis. The sequence continues at coordinate 55,986,346 of CM072888.1, forward strand.
ATATCTATCAGCTAGGAAAGTTTGAGACTGTGATTCTTAATATTTCAGGGTTTATAGAGCAGTTGCGTACCTTTGATGCCATACTGTGCATCAAAGCAGCAATCATCCCCTGTCAGCTTCATAACATCATATGGAACATTGCTGAAAAGAAGATGTGACAGAAGCACAAATGATTGCACAAACCATAGAGTCGTTATGTAGAACTAAGGACTGCATCTAAATTGATGGTTTGCATTTAAAGTATCTTGTGAAGTTTGTACGTATTTTCAGACCAGTCACAAAGCTAAAACAACAACAACAAAAAGGCTGTAAGCACAAAACATCACAGAGATAAATGTAGCAGAACTCCTTTGTTTATTCAAGCTGCATTTCTGCTCTAAACAATATGAAATTTGTCAGGCTTCAATATTCTTGTACATCTAAGCAACACAAGTCTATAGTATAAAGAGAAATGCTGGTCAAAACACTATGATTTTGTGGGCAACAACTTAAATATATTAGACTGAAGAGGACTATAACCTGCATTTCTGAATCCAGACAAAGCTATTAAAATCCTATTATATTCAAAAAGTGTTTGCAAATATTGCAGCATGAATTCAATGAAGACATTAGTAAGCAACCATGTAGCAAGTGTTCTCAAAATAAATTACTCAAGGGAGATAATTTATTTATAACATTGAACTTGGCTTTTCTAATTTCGTCACAGTCACTGGTCACTTGTAATCAATACTGTGGAAAACCTGCAGAGAAAACCACTATTTGCAATGTGCCTTGGCCTCTTTTCTACCAAGCAATGCGCCCCTGACAGTGCTCAGCACGGAGCATGGGAAAGCGTGGGCGTGCAATTCTCAGCCCTGAATTAGGAGCTACCGCCACACTTGGCAGGGACTGGGATCCAGCAGCAGCTGCTTCCCACGAAGGTCAAGCCATCCCTCCGTGAGAGGCAAGACAACCTGCTTCTTCAGTCCTGCTGAGTGCTCAGTGAAGCAGCACCTGAGGGGTCCCAATGAGCGCACAAAGCAAGCCCCGCATCCCTGAATGGGCAGATGCTGCCCGTGCTGGGGCCGGAGCTGGGCACAGGTCCTGCTGCTCCTCTGAGCAGGCAGCACTCCCGGCATGCCTGAAGAAGCTCAAGGGCTGGTGCCAGACACTCCAGTGGAAATGGACATGTGACTCAGCTGAACAGTCAATACCGACCTTCTTGTAGGCAGGGCTGACTCTCACCTGGGGAACAGAGGGTTCCATTCCCACCAGAGCTTTACAAAATCACTCACTAAAATCTTTATTTGTTCATCTCTTAACAGTTTCATACAGTTACAGTAAAAGGTATCAGAGGTGTAAGAGAACAAAATAAGAGCCACTGTAAGGAACTCATTAAAATAAAACTGTACAAAGATGAGCCTGGTAATTCTTTAAACATTGAAAATCAGGAAAAAAAGTTATTATTCCATGTAAAAAGTTTCCCCACGCATTTGCTTTCACAAGTGCTTCAACACCTTATAGAGTTTCTGCACTGTGCAGTAGCCTCTCAGTGGGTTCATTGGTTGTTCACCAGTTGGCAAAAACAGGAGTATGGCAACTCAGAGTACAAAAAGGACAATCCTGAGGAAGTTATAAGCTTTTTTACAAAGTAGTCATCCCTTTATCTGTAGCCCATGTTCTCAGTTTGAGCACTGTATAAGCTCTACTCAACCATAAGCAAGGATTTCTACTTCAAAATAAGGCTATGAGAAGGGAGGAGTGTGGCTAGGGTCATGCCTAGCACAGATAGGACCCCCAAGTATGCATCACTTCAAAGCTTAGTTCTGGGTAAACTTCTTCCAGGTTCCTGCTTGCTTTAATCCAGAATGAACTCCAGGCCCAGATCAGTTTAATGGTTCTAATATATCTATACCCACTGGTTTTAAATTTTTAGCATTCTGTAGACTTTCACATTAAATTACCATTGTCCACAACAAACTTCTATTCCTGGGGCATTAAAAAAAAAATAGCAGATGTATCTGCTCAAGCAGATTGCAATTCCTGTTCTGAAAATATAATTCTCTTTTTATTATTGTTATTATTTAAACAACCTCCATGCATTCTCTAAGAAAAACATACTTAAGTAGTTTCTTTGAAAAAAAGTTAAAGCTTTGATGTGATGGATGCATTGAACATGTCAGGAAGAGTATTATCAAAAGGAGAAGTTTAAAGCCATTCCCTGGGGTATATATGTTTTGATGTCCTACTGTCCTTGTCATACATGAAAGTATTTGGCCTATCTAGAAATTCATTTGAACCAGAAAAACAAATTGTTCAGAGTTAACAGGGAAAAAAAACCGTCCACATAGAACAAGGGCTGGGACTATGATATCCTCACTATTGCACTTCACTCTGTTTGAAGTAGATTAAGAAAAAACAGTAACAAGTAATTAAATGTGTCCCATTGGGTCTGAACTATTGTCCAAACACTTCTGTAACGAAAAAAACCCCAAACCCACAGCAAATTACTCCAACTCACAGATGTTTTGAATGAGTTTCTTCAGGTGTCTACCTGAAGTTTTATTCATATGGCACAACCTTCCCAGGTGACAGTACACCTGGAAAACTATTTTCAATGGAACATAAAAGTGGTCTAAGGGAAAGATCAGCCTATATTTCTTTGGTATGAAAATATAGCCTCTAACACATGATTCAGATAATAGAAAAAAAAGGTTGCACCAAATGCAATGACACTTCCTTCCCTAAGCTTATATGATACTATCTATCAATTCTCTGATGTTAAATAAAGTCTATTTGTACTTTAAATAAAATGAAATTTTAAATTATTCTTATGTCTTTGGCTGAGGTGTTTACTCCAAAGACTTCTTATAAAATGCAAGCTGAGAAGTGCTTCTCTCAGCTTCTGAGTATTTGTTGAAAATACAGACAGGCCAAAAACAAACTTGAGAGCAGCTTCCAGGACAGCTTCTGTGTCCTAACAGAGGGTAAGAAGAAGAGTTATTTGCCATATGTTTCTGGAAGTCCTTGTTAAGTTCTTCTCATAGCTAGCAGACAATCCTCCACCGACTTCATCATAAGTTGGGTTACAATTTTATTTAGAAATTACACTTGCTGAGTGCCATAAATTTCTTCAGGAATGAAAAAGCATGAATATTATAGCATAGTGCAGCAAAACTCAGAAACTTAGGGATAAAACTGGCAGCAACTAGATTCATAGCAGGGAGCTAGCAATAAACTTTTCAGAAAAATAGTTTGGCTATGCAAGAGTGAACAGCATTTTTGGCAAACCAGCAATTAGTCAAGGCTAAGAAGTATTACCAGTTCAATGATTCCAGAATAATTTTCTTAAAATAGCATAACAGCAAAAGGAGATCCAAATTGTCTCTTGGGCTTCAGCAAGCTCTCCAATTTTGTCTTTTGGCAGAATGATGGTACAAGTGAAGCAAACTTGGAACTGAACTAAATAATGGAGATGCCCCTAGATCTGATACATCACATGTCCAAGGAATGATGAATTACAGCCTTTTGGAAAGGTTCACTTAATGAAAAAAAAGTGACCTTGAACAGTGGTGATGACAATCCACCCAGGATTGACTACTCTGGTCCAACAATGAGAGTCAGTCAGTTGTAACTTTTATCACCCTGAAATTCATGGCTCACTGCTGGGAAGAATTTGAAAGAGACAGACCTGCAAACTTTAAAGTAGTTCCAAATCTGTCCCCTGGCTCTGGGTTCCCTGAGCACTTGCACATTCTCACATGATAAAACACAGTTTCAGAGAAGTGGAACCTGGCTGTTTCAAAGAGCTCTTGCTTTTGGGATAAAAAGCATGAATGAATGCACATAGAAAATTCCACAAGACCATCACAGATGTGTCCTACTTTGTGCAAAGTAAACACTGACACCTTAGACAGAGCGTTTCCCACACTGTAAATGTTTTTGTATTATACAGAGTAGTCCTAAAATACAGATTTATTAGCATATGTACAAAACCAACACTCACATTAAAGTAACATTTTAAATGTATGAAATCTTGCCTTAGTAAAGTAATTAATTGTTATTACCATTTTGTGTTTATGTACAGATCACGGGTTAGGCAAAGACTTGGACATGATGTGCATGGCTAAATGTTGAAAATTGTGATAAAATAAGAATGTATTGCTGATGATAAAATGTTCTGACAAAGTATAAAATGCAAATCGTGTGTTATTGCCTTAAATTGTTCCAGTTCATTTACCTTGCTATGAGCATTCATTACACCTAATTATTGAAACAGATTTTTATTATTCATAATTACTTTTCACATTGTGATAATCATAAATTTTTAAAATTCTGGTCATCATCTGTCACCATTCATGCTTGTCAGATTTTTTTTTTGTGCAGAAAATTTTGCATACTCGTTATCATTAATACATTTGTAGGATGTTATTATTCGAAACTAGTAAGGATCTTTTAAAGGAAATGCAATACTGTTGCTTAAATATATTCTTTTAGTCCTAATGACAGACAGATGCTGAACCTAACTTAGAAAATGAAATGAAATGCCATTAATTAAATGTACAGTTTATTCCTTGCACTCACTTTGCCAGGTTCATGAATTCACCTAGAGTTAGACAGAAATTATTTCCCTGTTATTATCCAGGCAGCTAGGCATTTTAGAAACCAATTTGTAAAATGAAAAGGTTGAAAACGTAAAGCATTCCTTCCCAGCAAAAATGGAGAATGAGAGAAACAGCAAAAAAGACAACTGCCACACAGCTGTAAACAAAATGTTCACAGAACCGAGAAACACTGAATAACTTAAGCTCATCAATCTGGTCCCATTTTATGAGGTAGCTGTAGATGTCAGATAGCTGTTTCATCAGACAAAATAAATACAGAGGTTTTACTGTTGAGACTACCACTGTTATGCAGTTTCACTTGCTTTTCTACTTCTGAATAGACCAAAATACAAAGTGAATATTTCCCTCAGAAGGGACTCTGATTTACTCCTTCCAGAACAGCAGATAATATTGGATAATTTCATAAAACATCAAAAAAAATTTCAGTGACCTGAACTGGCAGATGAAGCAAGTGCACAGAAATAGAAGAAATAAATCCAACTGATGAGAGAGACATCTTGATTCACAGCATCATTCAGTGTCATCAGAACTTTTGAACTTATCTGTTCCTAACAATGACACAGTAATAATGATAGCTTGATAACATACACTATGGTTGATAGAAAAAAAGGAAAAAATATGTTGAATATGAAAACCTAGGTGGATCTTTTGTTAATATTTCTCAGGTCCCTGATGAAGGTACTGGGGACTGAAGCTCTATAAATATGGTTACTATTCATTATTACTAGATTAAATGACAGGACAAAGAAAGCAATTACAAATTTCACTTTTTCCTTCAGCCTCTACATAACATATGATGCCGTCACAGTCAGGGTAAATCTTTCAAAACCATTTGGACAGAACACAGTCTGGGAACTTTAAAACAAAATAACTGCACATGTGTTGATAAAACTATTGTACCTCTGACACAAAAAGAAGAAGATAAGGAGGTTACCAGTCATGGTTGACTAAATAAAGCCTTCGACAGAACTTGACATTCGATGATCCAACTAGAAAGGTTATGGAACACATTCCAGGCTGATTAAATGGGTCAGAGCTTTTCCTATGGTCCATAGCCAGCAGGTTAAAGTCAATTGTGTCCCCTTCAATTGGCAAGCGATTAATGGAGATGTCTCCCCCGGGCACTAAATTGGGACCTTTGCTCTTTCTACTAATGATTAACGACCTGGTATTATTTGATGCGGCAATAAAGAATGAGCACATGACTCTTCCTTCACACACTCTTTTCTAAATCACTTCATTACAGGTCTCAAACTTCAAGAAAAAATAAAACACAATAAATAGCTGTGCATGATTTTATGAGTTACTAACCAATAAGAGCTGTACACTGAGGAATACAAACACAGAATTAAACTACTAATTGCATTAATTTATTTGCTTTACATAGTACAGTTGAGATAATTTTCTGCACTTTTTCCTCATATTTCTAGAAGGACTATATTGGAACATTTATGCAAAAAGAATTAGGAATAGGTGAAAATACTCTATTAAAAATACTCTATTAAAAAAAAATCTTGGAAAAGTCAAGCTAAATGTCTGTCACTAAATAACTTAAGTCATCTTTAAGGAGAAACTTCATCACTTAATGAAATTGTGGTACACTCAGGACCATTTTTTGAAAATTCACCACCCATGATTTGGACACACTTCAAAAGGTAAAGTGATAAACAGAAAGCTTTCCATTACAGTGAAGAAAGGAGAGCTGGAGACAACGAGATTATATGCTTCAAATGGAAACTAACAGCAGTGTTTCAGGAGAAAGTCAAATATGAATTAAAAGAAGGCAGAAGAATCTCATTCACACAATTATCTGAAGGCAGTTTATTCAGCTGGTTCTTCACTAATTTTGTTCATAGCTAACTGTATCTTAATTTCTCATAATGCCAGTGAAATTTGTCTATTTCTTTACATTTCCTTCAAACTTCTGTATAGCTTTTAAACCCATATACTGGAGGAGGAGATTTGGTCTCTTTTTTGTTGGTAGAAATAGAATTTGAATGATCTGTTTTAGATATAATGAGATATATTGAAAAAGCTTCAGAAAAAATTAGTCTGAGGTTTAATGCGTGTTCAAAGGACATCAGATTTAACAATGTTCATCAGTCTGGGGAGACATGAGAAGATGAGTTCATGGCTGACCCTGAGCTAATATCCCCACTTTTTTAAGAAGATCAAAAAAGAAACCCCCATATATAAAATTTGTGGGAAGCCTCACCAAAGGAAAGAAAAGGGGAAAAGATACGTGGAAAAACTGATTGCTGTTTTTTAAACTGAGATGTGAAAAGGAATCCCTTAACTAAGCAAAAAAAAAAATTAAAAGCAAACACTAACATTTTAAAAGATTGGTCAATAGGTCTACACAGAGATGTGAGCAGTGAATAATTATCAAAATATTATTTTCCTATTGACAAATGTATGGTAAGGCCTCTAAGATTTACTTTGATTGATATCTTTATCAATGAACAATAAAGAGAAACATCACATCACTGTTAATAACGTCTGGAAAAAAATAATGAGTGAGAAAATGCAAAGACTGAAGAGACATAGGCACTGTTGCCATTACCAGGCTTACAAGTTCACTGGAAATGTCATATCGCATTTGGAAGGTTTTTTTTTCCTAAATGATGTGTCTAGTTACACAAGTAATAACTTGGAAAGGCCCTGCAGTCAGGAGGTTAGATTAGGTGCTGACAGTTGTCCTTTGCAGAATCACAATCAATTAATCTCTTAATCTAATACATTTATTTCTTCTCATTTGTAGAGCTGCAGTTGACAACAAATGAGAAATTTTCTCCTTATATTATGACATTACTATGTGGAATGCTGAGAGGATAAGAAACTTGTCATCAGTATGTTAAAGCTCAGATTTTTAATACAGCCATCTGATAAAATACGAGAAGGTAAAACTGTATTTAATTAAAATTTGTAATGATTAATTTAGTATCATTCATTTTCTCTTCTTAGAAGCCAGAAACAATAGTCAGAAGTGACCTATGGTAGCCCTCTTTGTCGCAAGAAGGCAACCTAAATGTCTCAAAGTGCAGTCTGCAGCTGTTGCCCTTTATGTCACCTGGTGCTACCAAGAGGAGTCTGACTGTGTCAGCTTTCTGACGGCTTTTTAAGCAGCTGTGAGCTCTCAGATCAGCCTTTAGCCTCCTCAATATCTAGCCTTATCACTACTTAGATATCTGTCAAACACTAAAGACAATGCTGTCAAATACTGCAGTTCATGCACCACTGAAAAAGGGGACCTTTATTCTTTTTCTTGGAACAAAGAAAATAATTAGCTGGCAAATTTCCTATTCTAAGGTGCATGCCAAGACACCATACCTCTCAAGCCTTTTCAAAAATAAAAAAGCATCCCTCCAAAGTTGCCATGGCAAACCTTTCTGATTCCATTCCTTGGAACCATCACGCTGCTCTGAGGAAAATACTTTTCTTGTTTGCTGCTTCCTGGTTTAAATACCCAGTAATTTGGGGATTTATTTAAGCTGTTAGATGTCCATTAGCTGCAAGAGAACAATACAAATGTTATATATACATAAAATATGCATTGAAGATATGAAGATATGAAAGGAAATATTTAATAGACTTTGATGTTCTTTCAGACTTTTAGCAGCTCAGTTAAAATTATCTTGACTACCTTTTATGACACATTCTGCTTCAGAATGGTGCAAGTGGGAAAATGTCTGGCAAAAAAGCCCACAATGTAATTAAACTTATCCAGTATCCTTTTTTATTGTCAGAGTACTGAATAAATAATGAAAAGGTACATATAGAATATTCTTCAAACAAAGACTATCACTTCACAGGGTGTCTGATATTAACCATCATCTGTCTTCGAAGATCTCTTGAAGGTTAGAAATCCAGGAAATGCCAGCTGACTATTTTAATAAATGGCAGGAAAGGCAAAAACCAAATAACCTAGGGAGTGGCTTATCTCTTTCATCACTGTTGCTGACAGGTATATTATGTGGAACTAAGATAACTTCTTTGAATGGACATTGTTTTATACCTAATATGCATATTCAGCTACTATGAATTGCATAGTATTTTGAGTATCTAGCCATAATGTCTACCTTGAAGGCAAGTCTAAATTATTGTTATTCCAGATCACTCCAGGCTGAACTGTAGGGAAAAGCATGTTATCTAAGACAATGACCCAAAGACTTAAAGTATCATTGTCAAATATCTTAAACCTCTCAGGTAATGAATTAAAGAGTAGTGAACTGTGTGAGGCACAAATGAACACATGAGAAAAACACTAGTTTTATGTACTAAGACTGTAATATGAAATGAAGCTAGATGATTACTTATACCAAACATACAGTAACTTTTTTCTCTATAAGTTATTAAATTTTCCTATTTTAAAATATTGTTGTTTCTCATGTACTGTTGGATCAAGCAGGGTAAAATAACACAGAGCTTTCTTAAAATATCCAAGACAAGCTTGAAAGATGATCATTATTAATTTTTAAGATCCTAAATTGTTTGTCTAATAATGCAAACACATGTATTTTTGCCAATACTGCAAGCTATGCACTGCATAAATGAATATCAGTTTTATCTTGCTGTCAGTTTGTGCCCACAATGACCAGGATTTATAGGAGAATTCAATAAAAACACACAAGAAAAACACATAGATTGGCAAGTAGAGTGTGCAAGGTGCTGTAGACAAAAGAGACCTCATAATCAAGAAAGCAGGGCTGAAAGAAGGGTATCCCTAAAAGAATGCACTCAAATGAGGGCCTGATGGGGAATGTGCTCACACTTTCCCTGGGAAATCACCATCTGAAGTGCTTGTACAATAATGCAGTCACAGAATGGTGAGTGAACAGGAGGAATCAGAGGTCTGCTTGCTCTTGCAGAGCTACAGGCTCATTAGGATCACAGACACAGCTTACACAGCTGGAGTGTGATAAGGATAAACAGGCCAGAATGGCCAGGATGGGCACTTGCCTGTGTGGAGACAATGAGGATCCAGAAAGAATTTACAGACTGGGGTTAGGCAGTGGGCCAGCAACAGTGGTGCTGTGATGAGTGCTACTATAAATAAATCAGCTGACTTAATACAAGATAATAGTTCTGACAAACCTTTCCCCATGTATATCTTTAGACCATGTAACTGTTTTGAGTCTCCAATATGTTTTCAGAATGCTGCTAGGCATTAACACCTTGGAATGGTTCATTTTCTCAAGAAATCCAGTTTTTGTCTGGATAATGAAAAAATCAATTCTTGAAATCTTACTTTTCTTGAGGAACAAAATTCTCATTTCTGAACATGTACCAATAAATCTGAAATAGTCAGAAAACAAAACCAATTTTTGTTGATTGTTGGAGTGGAAAATTAACAAGACAACTTGCAAAGCCACCAAAATGAAAAGCTAAAAGGTACAAGGAGTTACATGCTGAAGATGATTAATTAGAAATCTATTAAACATGTGCACTGAGAAAGGAAAGCAGGAATTTATTTCTTGGTTTAGGTTAAAAAGCATGAGAAGATTTAATGAATGATGTTTACCCTTAAAGTTAAGCTTATGACCAAATCTGGAGTTTAAGTCCACTTGAACCCATGGAAGTCTTCCTGCCCCCTCTAGAGTGAATGGCATGACATGCTGAGGTTGAGATTGAGCCTATGTATAGTGAGAATGTAATTGAATTAACTAACCTTGGATACTCTAGTTTATCTCACCTCTTTGTGAAGTATTGGAAGAATGTATGATTCTTGACTTGGTGTGTTCCACAATGACACAATGCACCTTCCAGTTTACCTGGCTTTGTTTGCCATTTAACAAGCCTTTGCATATCACCTAAGCACAAAACAAACAAAGCAGTGAATATTCATAATTAAGTTAAATTTTGAGCAGTTTTTCTCAACTTGCACTCATTTTAAATTTGCTGCTTCTGTTGCAGATGTGAAGTACCTGTGTGCATAATTGTGGGGATGCATTCTCCTCTCCCCACAGGCCACACTGTGATGTGTGAAACATTCTAACAATTATTCCAACAGATGATATGCTTTTCTCACTATTAATGGCTTGTTTGTCATTATTTGCTTAAAAAAGAAAAAGAAAATAGAATAAAACCTGCAAAGAATTCTAAATGTTAGGAGACAGATGAAAATGAGCAGTATTATATCCAACCATTGACTTCATTGTATATTCCTATCTTCTCCCTAGATGTGGCCAGCAATAGCTTTACAGCATTTTGCTTTGCACCTGAATTTCCCCTTTTCAGAGCAAACTGGAGATACAATTTCAGAGATCAAATATTGGTGTCTAACTCACACAGCCAGAGTTCAAGATTTTAGGCTGCTTCTTGAAAGATGTTGCCTGTATACATAAAGAGGCTTCATGTGTGACTTTTGTCCTTCCTGCATAGTATATACAGAGACTAAATACTTGACTCATTTTATGCAAGGAACACAACTTTGCTTGGAAACAGCCTGAAGTAAAATTTGGAGTCTTTTTATGATTTCAAGGAAGATAAGGTGTTTCAAACACTCTGGAGAAACAATCGAGGAAGAAAATGTGACTAAGTGCTTAACCAAGCTAAATGAATAAAAGCAACTGCAAGGTGAGCAGAGCATCCAGAGCATTGCACCTGGAAGGCTGAAGTTATTGCAGTAACCAGTTTTTGACAGTTGAGGTTGTGGTCTCCATTCTCTAAGCTGCTGAGCAGGAGACTTTGTTGACTGCCACTTTATTAACAGCCATGATGTCACCTGATCCCCTACAACCTCATTAAATCATCATTAGATAACCAGTGTAGCAGTTCAAACAAAGCCTAGGTGCTTTGAAATATTGTAAAGAAAGGAAACAAGAAAAGACACCTGTTTTCTTCAGCAGAATATTTCATGTAAGAACCTCAGGCATCTGTATCTTGATTTTTACTAAGTTCAATCAAAGATGCTGATAATTTTTCCTATTACTGTCCCACATTCTGCCGGATCCCATCAGGCATTGACATGGCATAGCTCCATCTATCACGTCTGATGTCACGAAACTCTGTGTGACACGATGTAACTGGACAGCGGGTTGACATTGTCAGTGGGCCTGACAGTGTTGCAAATACACTGACAGTCCTTTCAAACCAATGAAAGGTTAACACTAAAATTTTAGGTGAACTTTGAGTTCAGATGCTTGTCCAAAGCTACTTGAAAGTCATATAAATGTGATTTTGGTATTGCTCTCCTCCAGAACACTGGCCAGTAATATTTCATTTAAATTAGTCTTCAAAATAGTCAAATTCTTATCCTGAAGCGATAGAAATAATTTGTAAATAATTTCTGTGAAATAAAAACAGATTTGAATCTTCACCTATTTTATCCTTTCACAAGCCATTTTTTCTTCTCCGAGCCACAGCTCGCTGGTACACTCCTCTGCTCTGTCCTCAAGAGTGTAAACAAGCTACTGTATTCATATCTTTGGGGTCTGCTTAGCTCAGGGATGTGTTTTTCAGACACTGCTACAACCATCAACCTCTCACCGATTCAGAGAAAATTCAAAATTACATTTTTTTGAAACTCAGTAATGACTAATTACCTTAGTCATTGCTAAGTTTCTGATTTAGATTTCCATTCTCTTGACAATTCTAACTTCTATCCCTGCTCTCATTCTACTGCCCCAATGAACTTTAACTCCTTGAAATACAGAGGAGCAGGAATACAACCCAGGATCCAAAATTAGTGGTATATTGTGTAAACATAGAGCATAGAACTGCCTAACAACAAATCTAAATAACTGCATATTTGTAAAGGGTAGCCAGCCGAGTGACCCACACAGAACACACACAATATAATTCTGGTTCTGCCTACAGCAAAATGTCAGCTGCTCTAATTGTGGCGCATCCCAGTAAATATTGAAGGTGAGATGATAAATACAGATCAGCTTGACATCAGCTGTCACAAGGAAAACAAATGAACTCACAGTGAGGGAAAAGCTGGAGAATACCAATAGCACAGACAAATTGAAAGGAAATAACAGATTCAGATCTTGCCTGGCTGTTTTAATTGATAATTAGACAGAAATAGCATGTTTAAAGAAGGACGTATAAGGCATTCAGGAACAACTATAACATAGAAACCTGTCTCTGAAAACAGAGTAAATATACAATGATATCTCTCCAGCATCTAACATCCAACATACGCTTAAATTATATGTAATGTAATTAAAATACATGGCGTCTGTGTTTCCAGCCCCTGCTAGCATTTGTAAAGCACCAGTTCTTCAGCCTGTTTCAATAGAGGCTCCTCTGATGTTACCCACTCCTCTCTGTGCACCATATTAGTCTTTCAGTTCTTACAGCAAAACCACTTTTATACCTCTGCTGAGAGCAAATCTGGGCAATTGCTCTGCCTTAAAGTATACTTGGGGGGAAAGAGAAGAGGGAGAGAGAGAAAAGTGTTTCAGAGCCAAATCAGTTCACTGAAAGCTGACTGTGGGTGCACAGACCTTTGTGCCAGCACAGCTAAGAGACTCATTCATCACGGCATGATGAACTAGCAATTGAGAATGTTTCTACCTCTTGTGATTGTTTACAAAACCTTGACAATGGAGGGAAAGAGGCTCAAGTTTGTTATTTTTTAAATCTTTCCCTTACAGATGAGGAGATGCCAGCTAACTCACAGGACAGGGGCTGTTGCAGGAACTGGAAGTGCCAGTGAAGGAGGCAGTTTCAAAAGCCAAGGGAATTCTTAAAACAAAAGCTGCTGAAATAATTCCTTGCTGAAAATTGGAATGAGCACTTGTAACTGTGGACCCTTCTCATAGCAGCTGGTCTGGAACCACTTTTCTTACTTTTTATCAAACTTTTCAGGCCATCTTTACCATGTCTTTTCCTCACAATTGCTGAATACTGCCTCAGTCATAAAACAGACACAAAGCAGGTATACTGCACCACTCAAGCTGTGCCTGTTTTCAGTCTGTAGTTTTCAATTTTTCATACAATAAGTGAGTACCCCTTCCTACTGAGATACTTTCAGTTATAAATGCCTCCATTGTAGATGGTGCTCTGGAGGGAACTGGTTCAGATAATGCAATGCTGAAAGGCAGGGGAACATTTTTCCTAATTGGACTCTTGAGTTTGGAAAATCTTTCTTTACTGGCTGGAGGAAATACTTCAGACTCAATGTCAGGACAAGAGATGATATATAAGAAAGGGAGACAGAAGGAATCTAAGGTAGAGCCTAATTTATGACTCTTGAATAAATCTTTTTTGATTGATTGCATTCAGTCTGTTTCTGTGCTCAGTTGAAACTCCCTTAAACAGCAACCCTGTATCTTTCATTTGCAAAGAATTTAGAAATATGCCTCTCTCTCTCTTATCTTTGGTGTTCAAATGACTGTAAGCATTTTTTCAGTCTAAGAGTACTGGTCCATATTAATTCCTAGTTTAATACTGTGGCTCTGTGCCCAAGATCATTTTGACCCATTATATATATCATAACAAAAGGAGCACTGTAGAAAGAAAAGAGATTTAAACTGCGTATTGAAGACTTTTAGCAGTAACAAAGGATAAAAATAGTTAGGTGAAAAACAAAAAGGGAGAAAAAAGATCTTAAAACAATGTGAAGAAAACTGCAGGGCAATACCACCCACCAGCCCCCCACCACCCTGAGATTTTAACATTCTGAACAAAGGAAGATGAAGTAGTCCTAGCAAGTTAACTTGGAAGAGACAATGGCAAAAGTGAAGTACACTGACAGAGATTAACTAGTGAATGATCCAGTACAGATAATAAGACATAATATTGACTCTGTGTTTCTTGCATTAAAAGCACGATGGACCACTTGGCTGAGAATGTCTGTGTATCAATCAAATCTAAAATTCATGTAGTTCAGTTGTAGAATTATTAATAATTGGAATCACCCTTGTTGTCACATAGGAGAAGGTTTTTTTACCATATATCATGACTGTAGACATTAAATATAATGCATGTAATGAATTTTCTATTCACTAATTTTATATTAACCATATTCCTCACCTTTTTCATTATAACTTGGTGAAACTTTATGAAAATTAGCATCTTTATTTTCCAGCTAATTATTCACACGCAAATTTTGTATTTGCTGCAAGAATAGAGTCTTTTAAAGGTATTAGCTTTACTGTGTCACACAATATTATAATTATTCAGGTTCCATAAACACACAATAGTTAACAGTGCAAGTGGCTTTATTATATTTCAGGGACCTTAAAAAGCATGTAGTTCCAACCCCCATCCATGAGCACAAACATCTTTCACTACCCCATGTTGCTCAGGGCTACATTCAAACTGGTCTTGAACCCCTGCAGGGATGAGTCAGCCACAGCTTCTCTGGGCAGCCTTTTCCAGCACCTCACCACCCTCACAGTAAAGAATTTCTTCCTAATATCTGATGCAAACCTACTTTCTTTGGGTTTAAAGCCATTCCCCCTTGTCTTGTCACTACATGCCTTTGTACATCCCTGTCCAGTTTTTCCCACTTTGCCACTGACATGGATGTCAAACAGTGCTGGTCCCAGTAATAAGCACAGAGGAACAGTGCTGGTCACTGGTCTCCCCTTGGAGCCTGTGCTGACAGCCACAGGATGTGTGAGTTTGATCCTTGAGTACGTACCCAGCAGCCAATTCCACGTCCACTGGCTGGTCAATCTATCAAACCCCTGTCTCCTCAGCTTAGAGACAAGGAAGTCATGCAGGACAGTGTCAGATGCTGAGAAAGCAGTGACATATGGGTCACTGTGGATAATTACATCAGCAGAACTGTCAGCAGTCGGCAGCAAAGAAAGCTCTTTACAAGCATAACTTACAAGCATAACCTGAAGAACATCAAGTAGAATCAGGGGAAGTTTTATCCCTGACACAATTTAGCAAACCAGACCACCTTCATGCTTAGTTTTGTGGTCCTCATTTGAAGAAGGATGTGGAAAACTCCAGTGAAAGGTCAATGAGGAGGAGAGGCCAGGAAAATGAAGAGAAAAAAAGCATTCCATAGCAGGGTTTATGAAGTTATTGTAACATGATAGGAGGGAAAATGGCATTCTACACTCATTCCTAAAAATACAGGAGGAAAATGTTATTTAATGTTCACAGTGTTAGCTAAATTAGGTTGGTGATAACCAAAGTTACTGAAGTTTTCTGAGAATTAAATTTCCCTAGTTCTTTGGACACAGACAGACATCAGACAGATATTTCACAGAGATCAATATTTCACAAATATTTAAGACTATAAAAATATGCACATTTTGGACTCTAAGCTGTGGCCAGTCAGAAATGGACTGACATGATCACTCTCTAATGGGCAGGAAAATGTACTCAGGAGCTAAGATATGAAGACAACCCATATTTTAATGTGATACGCACCTACAGAGAATGATACCAGGAAAAAAAAAAAGGAAAAAGGAAAAAAATTTCAAAAAGGAGACAAGTAGAAAGAAGAGGAGAAACCAATCACTGCAGAGTGTCTGGTTTGGGAATTCTGCTGTGCTCCTGGTGAAATAGTAACCTTATTGACAAGAGATCTATAAAATCAAAATACACATTAATGCTATTTTTTGCAAAAATATGTGAGTGTCTAGAATGGCAAAATAGAGATGTAATTTAGTATAATGTGTGGTGATAATGTCTCTCACTACATTTTTAATTCCTGTAGAAACCATGATAGCACCTAGAAAATCATGGTTCATATTAGTGAATATTTGCAGTAAATAGACAAGTCTCTGACAGGTGAAGTAGGGAAACAGAATGTCGAACAGAGCATAAAAAATTTATCTAAACGCAGGCTAGAGAATAAAGAACCTAAAATTATAGCAAAGGTGAAATTGCATGGCAGTTGTCCAATTCCCTATAATCATGGCAAAACTAAAACAATACAAAAGGACCATTTTTAGAGGTGCTCTGCCTCCTATTTACTTCAATAGGACACAACTAAGTCAGGCAACATTCCCCCTTCTCTCAGTATTGACCTAGAGCTGTCACTTGCCAGTAGTTGTACTGAATAAGTAATTTTTAATGTAAACCCACCTAACAGTGTCCAGAAAATTGGTAAAAATATATTATTCTATACAGTAGACTTGTCACAGTGAAGTGCTACTCCTAGAAATCCAAACTGCAGGCATGCCTCACAACCTCTGGCTTGACTGAGCAGCAGAGCATCTTTAGCATCAATGAGAACAGAGTGGAACTACAGATGCTGAGAGCAAAGGGTTCAAAGCTACATTTTCTTCTTTTTTAAACACATCTTTTTTTGCAAATGTACGTCTATCATATGTGCATTTATACATCTTAAACCTGCAGCTGTGGCATAAATGGACTGTTTGACCTTCTAATTTTGTGCATTTCACAGGCTTCTGGTTAAATTCTCTGTACTGCCGTGACCAGCAATGCAGAGTTTTGTGAGTTTACTAACTGGCAAAGGAGAAATATCAATATACCTTATGAACTTAATCTTTTAGGCCTTGCATCTTTCAAAATCAAAGCTTAGCACTCTAGAAGAGGTATTGCAATCATTAGCAGGGTGCCGCACTGGCTGTTGAAATACGTACACTGATACTGAGCCATCAGTGCAAGCGGAATTTAATATTTTAAAATATTTCTTCCTGACCTTTTCTTTGATCAAATGGCTTAAAATAATCCACATGCATTACTTTACATTCTTTTGGACAATATGATATTTTTGTTTAAAGGACTGTACTCTCTGATGAGACATGAACACTGTAACAAAATTGTTTGCATAGGAATGCTACGAAACAGAAGATGAATTTGGGAAGTTTTATTGTCTTAGACAATCAGCTTTGAGATTCAATACTATCTCAAGAGAAATTTGAATCAAAAGAACTGCAAGGAAAGGAGTTAGTCCAGCAAAGTCATAACTACACACCAATTCAAGAGGTTTGCCTGTTTGCTCTAATGCGGCAACATTGATATAGGTGAAGTTTTTTGAAAGAAAACTCTCTAATGGCATTTGAAGACCACATCTACTCACAGAAATAGCACTCATTGGCATTATGTAAGTTAAAATATAAAATTTACTCTGATCAGTCTTCTTAATTTTCCATGAGAGCTGAGTTCAAATTACATTTGAAAATCCCCCACTGAGGCTGGAAACTTTATGTCCACTGCACCATTTTAGTAATGCAAAACAGGCCTGTAGCTGCACTATCTTAGGCTGTGATCCTGTCAGATTTCATAAGGTGAGCAATACCAGGCATTGGAGAGGAGACCTCTTCAAAGCAAAACCAGACAGTACAGGAGGTGGTGCTGGTGACCTAGTAATTGATGTGCTTGCCTCCAAGTCACAGCTGAGCTGAAGATTCCATTGCCCAACGTGGTGCCAGGGGTGCTGTCAAGAATCCTGTCTTTCAGATTCAATGGGAACCAGGATCTGTGGCTAGCCCCCCTCCCTAAAGGTACAGCTTTAAAATATCCGAGGACTGTCAGCAGAATACAGGAACTAGTTTTTAACATTTTCCACATTAGGAAACTGATTTCATGGGTGGATATTTGTCTATATCTGATGGGACTCCATATATAACGTTCAAGTCTGAAGGCACAGGGATCTTGCAGAAAATGTAGTGTTAGTTTCCTTAAATAGAATAATCTGGTGCTACCAGAAACCGTTCTCTAGTAGAATTACTATATTTTTATTCAAGTTATTCCATTCCATTTCCAATGCCCCTTTGTCTTACTTACATCACACGTCTTCAGTCTGATGCCACTTTAAAAGTGGTTTAAACAACTCGTCATTAGGAATTCACTAGCATAGCCATATCCATTCACTGACAGTGCATTCATCTGTTAAAGGCATATGTATATACTGGAAATGTTTTCCTATGTCATCTATCATTGTTTTGTAACTACTGCTAAAGGTAGTTAGCCAGGCAAAGCAATGATGAGTCTGGCTTGCAAAACATTGGTAATAAAGTCTTTCCTTTTCAGCTTCCTAAAGTGTGCTTTTCCTGAACCACAAAGAAGCAGCATGAACGAAATAGTGGTGATAGATGCACTACAATTTCCTCAGGAATTGTCAGACCCTTTTTTTTCCACTATCCCTTCTTTGCATAAGTGTCCCAACAGTGTATTGAGCAGAAAATTATTCCTACCTAGAGAGCTAGTCGTATTAGATTCCTAAATTGTTTGTTACAGCAGTTTGTTTTCTTTCCTCTATCCTCACAAAAGCCTAACAAGCCATGCACTCTAATCACATGGTAATTATAATAGTATATGACTGGAAATGCAGGATGAGTAATGCATCATGTTCTGTGTTAAACAAATATTCTATTGAAAACTAGAAGAAAAATATTATCCTAAATATTAAAAATAAGGAAAATCTTAGGAGGTTAATTTATGGCAGTTTAAGTCTCACCTGCTGTTAGCTGATTCATTCCTGATTCTTATCTTATGAAAGGCACACACTCTTTTATTCAACAATTTTTAGTCTGACACAGTGATGTTTCTGGTTTCCATGGGCTTTCATTTTATTAGAAACACAAGGAAACAAATGCTGCCTGAATGATAAAGAGATGGAAAAAATGCCAACAAAGTATTCAATCTGAAAACACGTTTTATAAATTTCTCCTCTGAATATCAAGATTTGGAACAGGGATGAGTTTTTTATCTTTTGAATTGCTCTTTCAGCATCACTGCTTTTGGACTACACATGGGTAGTACACTACATGTCAGTGTATGGGGCATTCATGGGGTTTTGATCTTTCTTACAGTCATTCCTTAATTTTCCTTTGTTCTCTCCTCTGTGGCCATTGATGGAACATTGCCTTTGTGTTATACATGATTTCTTAAACTTCAAAAGGGAGGACAGATGGAGTAGAAGTAATTTGAAATTAAGTCTTTAACATCTTTAATACTTTCTACCTCTGATTTACAAGTCAAACATATTAATGCTTTCCTTGTGCTACAATTGAGAAATGATCCTCACATCAAAATATGACCTGTCAATAAACTCTCCAGATACTGATAAAAATCTTTTTCTATTCTCCCCATATAAATCCACTAATCTCCACAATTTGGAGCTTAATTCTCATTAAAAAGACAAATAAAACCATGACC
The DNA here is from genome assembly GCA_037013685.1 of Acridotheres tristis. NCBI lineage: Eukaryota > Metazoa > Chordata > Aves > Passeriformes > Sturnidae > Acridotheres > Acridotheres tristis. Next base: position 56,005,995 of record CM072888.1, read on the forward strand.
AATTTAGGTCCACAGACATTTTAAGAGAAAGTTAACATAACATGAATGAAAGAAAAATTAGGTCTTTCATTTTCAATTACAAACAATTAATTTTTGAATTTCATAGAAAATGTGCCATTTATCCATGATTTTTATTTATCTGTTCATTTTGCTAATACATTACAGGAGCAAAAATGGGAATTTATTTCCAACCTCTCCATTCAACAAATATTTTGTCTCACTGGTTGACTACTCAGCATGCCTGCCTTTTGTTAACATCATTGACAAAGGAATAGACACACGTCTGGGGTACCCAACTGTGTATTATCTACACTACAAATCACCCGTCCTCACTCGTTAGCTCCTGCATTGAAACACACAAGGGAGCTCAGGTGTTCACGTTACCAAGGCATGAATTCTTAAAACTGTTTTTGCTTAAACTGACTGGTGAAACATCACGGGTGAATGAGAAAGCAAAAATAAGAACTGGTGCATTTGAAACAAAAGTTGACACTTTTATAAAAACAGAGACTGAAAGCCTAGCCACAGTGCTATTGTTCTGTATCTGGAGTTATAGCAAAGGCAGAATGTGAGCTGACATCTTCATTTATGCTTAAGGGCAGAGGACACCCCCTTCTTTTTTTTGATCCCATCATCTTGGGGAAGCTCTGTAGAACTTTGGCTATATCTCTATCTACAATGCATATATGTTTTCATTTTTAGCTATGCTGCATTGAAAATCCATCCTGCAATTCCATTCCCTCCTAAGAGTTAAGGAACACTTAAACAAAGCAAAATTTTCTCTTTTAATTCTAACAATGTTCTGTGTGTCTTTTCTGTCTAGTGTATACAGAAGGCAAATAACAAAATAAGGTTCATGATAATCTTAAAACCTTGACTTCACACGTGCCATCCAAACTAGGTTATATGTACTGAATTACTCAAATGACTACTACTAGGCAATTGCCTTCCTCACAAAACCTATATCCTATCATTTCTCAAATAATTGTAAATGGTCAATAATAATAGAGCTCCTATCACTCCCCATGGTAGTCAATTAAGGATTGTATTAGATACAGTTGCACAACATACACCATAACTGCATCTGATGTATCATATCTGATGCTTTGTAATCTTGATATTTGGAAGCTTTTCTATCAAAATCAATGACAAAAGAATCAAGTCCAGTATTTTTAAAATATAATATTGTTAAATGCTGAAAAATAGTAATATCAGCTCACACATACACCTGATTACTTGTAGATCACATATTAACTTAATGAATAAATTAATTACTCCAATGCCTTGTATATTGATGTCTATTGTTTTAAAAAGATATACACAGATGTGTGTGAAATCCAAGTGATTTTTTCCCCGGGCTGCAATTGAAATTGAAAGGAAGTTTATGGCATTGCACAAGCAAATTAATCCTGTTTGGGAACTTCTTTAGTCCACCTGTGCAATGCAGCTCTCACAAACAGAGTAGTAGGCTCTTTTCCTTCATAAAAGCCATAGACAGAAACTCACACCACTTTGCAGAATACCTTATTAGCTTAAATCATTCTTTGTCTGAGCATATGGGTTTTTCTGGGTGTCATCTACAGGGCAATACTAAACCACAAAAAAAAGTCTTTAACCTTAAGCATGCATGTGGCTCTGATTAAGCCTTCTAAACCACTCACATTTAAACTTAACTAACTGTCTAACAGCTTCATTTGTGGGAAGCCAAAAGAATTCATTTTCTTTTTTATATCTGATGGTCTTCCACACAGATACAAAAGAAAACAAAACAAAAGAATCAAAACAAAACAAAAACAAGCCAAGAAATAAAAGGCAGAAAGTAATCATCATATAACCACAGAAATCTGGGAATCATAGAAATTCAGTTTGGGTATGTTTGCATTTTTATTTTTTTCATTCATAGTTTGTTACTGAAACTATTTCAGTTGGTTTCTGCCTTTCTAGCTCTAAAAGTTCCAAGGTTCTGCTTCTTTCTTTGCTTGTTTTTAAAAAATTCTTTGAACTGGTAATACAGCTACTATGAGTTTACGTTGCCACATAAACTCATCCATACAGATCCTAGTTTGAAAGTTCCAAATCCACCGTGTTGTATATGGATTGAAATCACCTACTGTAATTTTTCTCAGAAGGAGAGGGAGACAATGGTTGCTTGACATGCAGCTTTTCAATACTTTCTCTGTGCTTTTGAATATGTATCTATGGGCCTTATTTATTGGACAGTATTCAAAACCTCCTTGTGGGCCCAATCACTCATTTTCTCAGGGGCTCTTCAGTCAGAGACTCAGTACTCTAGAATCTGAATACTTTCCAAACCTTAATTAATGTATTGTTGCAGAGTCCTGTGAGAAAAGAGGATTATACTGTCCAATTAACAAATAGGGAAATGAGAAAATGTAAGGTGAAAGCCTCCATTACACCAAATGGCTATTCTAGTATACTTATATCTGTTTTTCTCACAGTACTGAACTTTAGATAGCATTATATACTTTCAAGGTAGAAGTTTCTTGGATTTAGCTGTAGTTAAGAGTACAAGATTAAATGTTTTCAAAACAAAAATGGTGTGTTCTAGAAAAAGAAAATTCATATGGATTAATTGGTTCACTTGCCATTGTAAAAATTCAGAGATAGTTAGAATTAATTTTTTTCACAGCAGCATATTTATTTTCTTCAACTGTAAAGGTTTCCTTTCTGTTCCAGGATTTCTCCTTCAGCCACGGCAAATCCCCATTTCTGCAACAAATCAGACAGACAGTATACAAGCAACAGCTCCTCTCTTACTAAGCTGCAGAGAATCTTTATCCAGTGAAGCAGGAGGAAAATAATGAAGTCAATTGATGATGAGACAAAGTGTGTAACATATGTAAGTCTGGACAGTGAGAGAACTATATGATAGGCACTGTAATGGCATAGATTTTAATTTCAGTTCCATCAAAAGGTGTCTCATTAGCTCTAAAGATTGATTTCCAAAATAGTCAATGCTAATCAGTTGTCCTGCCACAAGATTTCATCAGAGAAATGCAATTAAATGACTTTATCAAGCACTAAGGCAATATAGGTCAAGTGTAGGGGTTGTAATTTATTACAGTCTAATTTCTTGAGTTCATTGCTGTTTGACTTTGCACAGGTTACAGTGTCTACACAGATAGTAAGATAGGTGGGCAGGGAGGAAACTGTGGGTTGTGTCTGTTCATTTCCTAGATAAATTAGTAACAGAAATCACTACCAGTAAATATGCAGGGGTTGTATGAGATGATTTTTCTGGATGTCTTTTGTGTGTTCTTTTTGCTGCACGGAAAGGTTTTCTCTTTGTTTGGGAGCAGTGAAGAAGATGAAAGAATTGTTCTCTCAACTAGGAGAATAGACATTGATGTAGGAAGAGAATAAATTGATAAACCAATACAAAATCCAGACCAACTTCAAATCTTGTGGCTCCAGCTGTGTTATATTAGATGCACTGTTACAAACTACATCTTAGGAATATTATAATTCTTAGGTTAGCAGAAAACAAACATATTCTAATCTCATATACCTGGAAAATGGCCTACAAAGAAAATATAGCTACATATGTGAGCTAAGTCTAATCACTCAGACAGCCCCTGGATTCAGAACTCCCCAAAACTGAGCCTTTTTTTTCCTTCATTCTTTTCTAAACTTGTCAAATTTTTTCGGCATATCAACAACCACTGAAACATAGTAAAAATGAGAATACTGGTAGAATATTTAATCTCTTACTCTCATACTGGCAACTTTACCAAAAATCTTGATCTTTCTCAGGCTGAACCAGAAAACAAAAGGTAATTTATATGGTCTCTACCAGAATATATTCCAAACTTAGTTCATTTGAATCACAAAAATTATTTGCATTCTAAGCAAAAAAAAGAAAAAAAGTGTTAATTTCCTCTGAATGGCTGTTTTGTAAATAAGTGAATTCTCATTATATTGACAGGGTGGGAAGGATGTGTATATTTATACTCTATGTGGTATACAAGTACAATATTTTAAACATATATAGTTCGCTTATCTCTGTCTATTGACCTTGTCATTCTGATTCCACCGAGAAAGTAGGAATTGTACTTTCACATCTTTTATTTATTCACAGGCTGAAATTAGTTCTGTGGCCTATGGGTTCCCTGAAGGTACTTCTGTGATTCACTGAATTGCTTCTGCTGGGTTAGTGCACATTAGAAATGAAATAACTGCCAGCAGCAGTCGCTTTCTGACTGATACTGCAGGCCAAATATCCATATATTAAAACATGTTACAAGAGGTGTCTTCGGGAGAAAATGAGTATTACAATGTTTAACTAGCCATTATGGATGAATGTTTAACTAGCCATTGTGGATGAGAGCAAACTACACTTGAGCTGTACCAGGAGAAGGTTCCAACATAGGTTTAGAACTGTTTTTTGTTTACTCTGTCAGCATTATTTGCCTGTATCTTGCTTGAACAATAAACCACTTTAACTTGAAGTAATTTTGAACCATGCTTAAATAAAAATGTAATTCACAGCTGCCCTGAAGAATCTATTTTAAAATCAAAGTGATCAAAAATGTAGCAAATTATAGCATACCAATCCTACAGGATTCAAGATCTTTACAAAGGTTCCAGCCAAGGTGCACACTCAGCCATATCCCTGTCCTGGTTTAGGATGAGACCAGAGCAGGAAAGCCAGAAGAGGAGCACAGCTGAACAGACTCCTAAGCAGGAGACCATGCAATTAGCATTGTACATACATGTCTTTGCACAAAACTGCAGAAATCCTCTTAAAGATAACCTCTCAATAGAGGTAAATCAGAAAAATATTTAAATATTTTGTGTGCATTAAAAGGCTCTTCTAGATGAGAAATTCCATTGGTATTTACTAAAAATTCTCTAATAAATCTAAATAAGAGAATTATGTTTTGACTTCTTCATTGCCATGCACTTAGCAATGTCAGGGCATTGTCCATTTCCATGTAGATATGATGCAAGTCTTATCTGGTTTTGTATCAGTTTATAGTAGATATTGATTCAAGCTTTGTATGCTTTCTATTATAAGCATGCCTGTAGCAATTATCATAAAAGTTACTCGGATAAATTAATTTTTAGCTCTCTGGAGCTCTTAGTATCTTATGTGACACACAGATAGATAAAATACCACAGGGTGCATTCACTATTTTTAATAATCATGTATAAGCACTCATACATTTAAAAAATTGGAAAAACATTAAGTGAACTTCACCTCTTTGCAATGCTATTTTCACTCTAATCAATTTTTTCACAAGTCCCAGAGCACCAAGAAATGCACAGACATTCAAGATTGTAATCTTTGGAGCCAGATACTCTTCTGCTTGTGCCCACACTCACAGTGGTTGCATGCTGTTCTGAACAATTTGAAGTGGAATGCTAGCAAAATATATTTAAGTAATTTCAAATTGAGAAAGATAATACAGCTTTCTAAAGCAGTGTGGCAATCTTCCAATGTTAATAAAATTCTCATTTCTATAACACATAACCCTGAGCCACACGGCCCCTTAAGTTCCAAATTATTTCATGACAAATTTGACATACTGGGTTTCATAGGCCTAACACAATTTTAAACACAAAAAAAATAACAGTGCACTACGCACTGTGACCATTTTTAGAAACACTTAATACAGTCACAGCTGTTTAGGTCTTATTCTGCTTGGAAAGAGCTTTATTTTTCAAATTTAATCCAACAATCATGGAAAATATCAATAGACAGTAATATTAGTAAATGTATTATGCTAGTATATAATAACTTTATGTCACATTTGCTTCTCAGAGATAGTAAATCCACCAACACCACCAATATGAAACAATATTCAGATATGATCAGTTTACAGACCTTAAAAGTTTAAAACAGAAAACCCTGAAAGAAAAGAGTTACCATTAAAAATCTAATGAGCATTAAAAGTTAGTTACACACACTATAAACTCAAAAATCATGTCTGTGAGATGCTACTGCATAATCAGATATCAAAACTAAAAGTTTTAGAAAAACTATATTCTGAAAGGTGGGTAGGGGTCTCCAAAGTTCTAAATTAGTTTGTCTTCTATAGATACTTGTTACTTTAACTGTACATGAAAGAAGGGGAAAGGTTATGTTTCCAACACATAATAAATATTCAGTATTCTAAAGAAAAACTACTTGTGGCATTTTTGGCAAAACTACAGGCACATTCTATAGCATTGAATCAAAGCTCCTATCATATGCTTTACTAAAAATGTGAATTAAAAACCACTATATTTGGAAAAATACAGAAGTTTATATATTCCCAAGATTTCAGTAGCAATAAACGTCTTTTGCATTTAAGAAATGCTTTGTGTAAATAAAATATCTGCGCTGTCAATCTTTGCAGGAATCTATCAGATCTTACTCTCAATTCATTAAGTGAAAGACTGATTACAGTTATATTATTTTATGACTGAACTGATTACAGTTATATTATTTTATGACTGATTATGCATGACTTCCTTTTATGACCAAAAAACAGCACTCTGAAAACATATTGGTTAATGCACTGGCCCAGACCTTCCAGCATTCCTGGTCATTGTATAGCTCAGAATTATCTATAGAGCTTCTCTTTTGTGTTCCAGGTCTTCTGCTTTTCTCCTGTGTCTAAAAGACACAGAATATTTGAAGGATCAATTCATTTTCCTCAAGACCTTCTATAAAGACCTTAAACACCCTTTTTCTCCTGTTTGTCAGTGTATTCTGGGAAGTGTGCACACTCAGCTCTCTTCATTTGTCACCCCACAAACTGCAAGTCACCTCCAAGCCTATGTTCACGATCTCCAAATAAGACTGGAGAAAATATGTTTACATGGTTCTTGGTCAGGACAATCCAATAGCCTGTATAAAGTTTGCAGTGTTATCAGAGAAGCTGAATATTGTATTGAAATTAATATCAATAGAAGGCATTGTTAGGCCTTATAAGTAAATAAATTAAATACAAATTTTTCCAAATAGGATTTCCTCATTATCACACTGATCGATTAAACTATAAATAAAAAGACAAACTTTCAAGGCAGGTTATAAACCTCTGATCTGATATTTTAGACTTACCCACTACTATTAGGCCTACCCCAAAATCTCTTCTATTGCTGACTCACAACATCTTACTAAGCTGACAGAAGTGAAAGAGAAATGCTATGGTATGGAAGACGTCTTTCCAAGCTTCCAGTGAAACAACACAAGAAAGAATGCCTTAAGGACACATTGGAATATGATCATTTCTAGTCAGTCTGGAGGAAAGGTCAATCCAAAAGGGCATAAGGACAAAAGAAATTGAATATTTCAGTAAAAGGTTGTAATGGCCCCAAGGATCTTCATCAAAAGTTTGATGAAAAGTTCAAGAGAAGTACCAAATTTTTAAACTAGCAGCTGCTTTGTTACTCAGTTCAGGTTTTCCTGACTAAATCCTCACTGTATCTTCCTGCATATGGAAGAAAACAGTCCTCCTGATAAGGAGCAGTAGTAGGAGGGTTGATAATTTGGAAAAAGCAGAAAATATAGAACTCACAGAACTCAGATTCTAAAGCCCAGAAAAATAAGTTTGAGTCACACTTCAGAGTCTGGACTGAACAACTTGCATAGAGCCTCATTACAGATATGCCAACAACCTGAACTCCTCTGAGTCATGGTTAGGAATGCTTATTGTTCATGCAAATAGAAAATGCTTCATTTCTGGTTATCCACAAACATCTCATTTTTCTTTTCTTCTAACTGAACAAAATGTCTCTAGGGCCCATAACTGTAATGACATAGTTATAATAAAATAATGACAGATACAGATGCTTTAAATATTTTTTTAGAAATTTATGGTACACTTTAAATAATAATGTTGCTGCATTGACTGTTTGATTTAAGCACCACTATATATCTTTCTCTTCAAGACTGAAGTAACCCAGGTAGGTTAGGCAGATTGGAAATAATATGGAAGGGACCTGAAATACCTCCAAAGTGGATCATTAATAGTCAGGTTTTAGATTCATTATCATCTGATCTCAAGCTCAAAATCCATTTTCTTTTCAAATTGTCCAAGATATTTAGGTAAGACAACTAAAAATATCCTCTTCTTTTTTAAAATGGATGGAAAGAGAGCTAGAATAAAGCAGTACAGCCCCCTCCTCCCAGTGAAAATTCCACTCAACATTTCAACTAATAAAAAAATTGGTATTCTCTTATCTGAATAGAAGGGATCTCCTATAAAAAAAGGCAGATGCTGATAATAAGTGTAAGAATAGGCAGGTAGGAAACTGAAATTCCATGGACAAATGCAGAGAGCAAGAAAGAGAAAAGGAATATGCCCCAGCAAGTAAGTATCAATGATTTGGATATACAAAGCAGATCATATTTTGTGCTGTGCAGCTACCACAGTAGACACTCTAAAAGCAGACAAATGCTCGTTTAGTCTGTAGTAATAGCCCTGTTAACGCTGGCCTTGGGAACAAAGACCCTGGGACCCTGAGAACAAGTGGCACTGGCACCTTCCTTTTTTAATTGCCCTATGCCTGCCATTCGAATGGTTCAACCTTTTGTTCTTCAAAGCCACCCCGGCTTTCAGTACACTGTATGCAGGAAAGCAGGGGACAGTAAAGATGGAAGAGAGTTTTGCAGTAGGTAGACAGCACTCTGGAGTTTAAGCATCCAGCTGCATGCTCACGTCCTAGATTTGGGTACACAGATAAATTCTCCACATCTCAAATTGGATTTAGCTCTGCAGATTGAAAATAGATGCCCATGTAAATTCCAGTGAACTATGTTCTTATCAAACAAATTCTGCTATTTTTCTGAGTTATGCTACTAAAATGCAGCATGAATAATTGCCTTGTCCTAGTTCATGGTAATAGAAAGGTTTGCACACATCTTTGTGCACTGCCTTCATCCCCCTGGGCAATGCTTGAACTTAAATCATCACAGATTTCTCTGAAATAGAATGATGATTTCAATACCAAAAAGTGGGGTTTTCTCCATCCCCAGGAGTTGGGAGACTATCCAGATGTTCCAGACTTGGTCTATGGGAAGTCTCCAATAATGTAATTAGAAAAGTACCTGCAGTCAGTAATGACTGTTGGAGAATGATTATCTGTGGCTGGGTGAGGTGGCTGTAATGGTATTGAAAAACACTGAGCACCAGTGGAACAACAGCTCCATGATGTAAATATGATTAATTTAAATAATGAATAGGAAATTAAGTAGAACATTTGAAGATATTCATCAGTAAGGCAGTGGCAAAGTCCTCTCTATTCCATGTTACCAGAGATTTCATTAATAACACCTGACAGATTAGGAAGCAGAAAACTTTATGTCAAAATCCTGAATTCTTTAAAATGTTCTTCTCAAGGAGAGAAACAAAATCGCATAAGAAACTCAGTCACATATAGTATCTGCATGATTCCTAGCAAATTAAGTAAATAATTGTGGAGAAAAAAATAAAAATAAAAAACAATTCTATCTTTGTCAAAACTGGGAAAAAGATTTCTCAAACACATAATTACTCAACATAAGACACATGGTTTGCTCCTTGAAGTCCTAGGAATACTGGAATACACTGAGGTTTGCCATATTACAACAGAATATTTAGTTTCTCTGTGTACTGTATTGACTTGCTTATGTTAGTACTAATCTTTCCCATAGGACAAGGGAACAGAGTACAAGATAGAAACAGGTCTCCAAATAATTTAAATTATATGCTTGATTTTATTTCATTGGACTAAAATGGCACCCTAAAATGAAGAACATTCACTTGGCACATGGTTAAATAGAAAAACTTAGAAGCACATTTCCTATAAAATAAATCTAGCTTTTGGTAGTATTGCAATAATTATTATAAAATTGGATTGTATCTCTGAATCAACAGTTCTAGCATCATACCTCAGATATTAATTTTATGCCTCTAAAGACTTGGAGAAAATGCAGAAATAACAGTCTGTAGTTTCAGCAGAAGCAACATAACACTTAAATTCAAATACACTGATATTGATGTTAAGGGCTGTTAGCACAATTATATGTACACCATGAGTATATTTGTAATAAGATTTTCTATGACACAAATGAATGCCTTTTGTCATAAGAAAGTGAAATTAGATAAACAATGTGTTCATACAAACAACAGAAACAACAATTTTTTAAAAATCCACAAAAACAAGACAAACCAGGTTTCAAAAGCTGTTCTCTGACATTGTTGCTAGTATAAAGGAAACTTTCAGAAATTTAAATTTTTTTTGAAAATGTGGAAAGTAGAAAGAATGTAAGTCCAGAAAATGAAATATAAAATCATAAAACATCTAAAAAATATTTAAGGAACTCTTTATTAATGTAGAAAAATAAGCAATCTGACAAAGACTCTATAGGACCAACAGGAGATTGAGGAGCTGTAAAAGAAGATAAGGCCAAAGCTGAAAGGTTAAATTAATTCTTTGCATTGATGTTCTTTATAGATGATGTTTCCACAGGGGAAACTTTTTTGCAGAGGGAAAATTATAGAAATTATTTGCAATTGGACTCTCAGGGAAAAAAATCATAGAACAAATCAATAAAATTAATAGCAACAAATCGCCACAAAATGATATTCACCTATGAGCTAGAAATATCAGATATGAAATTGTCAGGTGATACTACTGAAAGTGATCTCAGTGCTGAGAGAATTAATGGTTGAAGAAGTAAGTCAGTTTTACTGATAGGTTTCAGTTGGAGTAGAAGAAAATATGCATGAGTCAGTCAGACCTGTTGAAAAAAAAAAGGAAACTAAATGTAAAAAAAAGAGTAGACAAATAAATATGGTATAATGAAAAGAATTAACTCAGCTTTTGTAGTGTGTTATGGTGCCTCATAAATTTACTGGAGCTGTTTGAGAAATTGAAGAACATGGGAGCATGGGAGAAGGGGCTGACATTATTTACTTGGATTTTCCAAAAGGTTTTAACAAAATTCCTCAGCAAGGATTCTTATAGACATTAAGGTACTTGGAAAAATAGAAAAGATATTTTGTAAGATACTTGATTTCTTAAGGAAAGTAAGGGCATAAAGGATACCAAGCTTTAAAAAAATTATTCTGTGAAGGGAGTTTTCTAGAAACATCAACAAGCATATGGATATTTGTTTTATTCAGAGTTTGTAGCAGGCTCTGGCAATACTGATGAAAAGATGACCAATTTCGGTGAAAATGCTAAATTATTTAGCATTACCAAAACAAAAGCCAGCTGCAACAAGCTACAGAAGGTTATCATAAAGACTGTTTGGACTTGGAAAATATCCAAGAACTATCAACAGCCATTAGTACAAATCAGCTATTACTGTGATGAGTCTAAATTAGCCGTGCTCACTCAAAACAGTTTTGGGAGTCTTTAACACATCTATACAAGCTTCAGCTCAATACTCATGAGAGATCATGAAAGCAGCAGAATGGCAGACATAGTCGGATAAGGAATCTAAAATAAATGCTGTTGAATATTGAATGTAGTCATACTTCTCCACATCTGAAAATGGACTCTGGAGAACTAAAGATGATACAGAAAAGTGTACCTAGGAGGATAAAAAATTGTTATTTAAAGCAGAGAGATGAAGACTACTAGATAGAAAAGAAGCACCCATGAGATTAATATGATGAATACTTATAAAATATTGACTTGAATAAAGTATACAAGAACTGTTCCCTGGTTCCCATCATGAAGTAACTTAGGTGACTTAGTTATCAAGTGTCAGGCTTAAAGCAAACAAAAGGAAACACTTTTCACACAGCACATAATTAAACTGTAGAAGTCATAGTTACAGGATGTTGGAAATGTCAAAAGCTTAAGTGAGTTAGGAAATAATTAGAAAAAATCTTATGGAAGAAAAAAATTTATCCAAGGCTATTCTGTAATACACGTCAAAAAAGCCTGTTTCTCACTCAAAAAGTCATGGAGTTATGGTTTGACAAAAGTCAGAAACAGTTGCAGGAAAGTATTACTTTCTGCTTGGCTTGTTCTGTTATTCTCTCTCAAAGCTTTATCTATTGGCCACTGCCAGAATACTGGTCTACTTAAATCTTTGTAATTGTTTCTATATTTATGTTCATCACTGTGTTTCACAAAGGCCCTTCCTTTGATCTTTGAGATGACTTGATAAAAAGCAAACTCAGTAAAATAAGAGCAATGATTACTCTGCAAAAGTATTTTTGCTAGAGATACTTGGTGAAGCCATCTCCTACCCAAATTAAATATCTATCCTAATTCACAGGGAACACCCTTATCATTTGTGGCAGTCTCAAGGCAGATTTATCTAGCAATCTGTACCAAATAAGGGTCATTGCTCATGCATTCTGTGACCTATGATTTTCTGCAATCTAAGTGCATCTCCAGGCACTGATTCTGTTTTACAACAAAGTAGTTTGATCGGTCTAGGAACTTCAGCTGGCAAACTTGAGTTTAAATTAATACAGCTGCTCTGAGGGATCAGCTCCTGAAGAACTTCCATGAATACTGGGTTCATGTGTTGAGATGACAGCAAATAGCTGAGAATTATCACGATCTTATTAGGCATTTCTCTCTGGAGCACAATGAATTATCATTTTGGCATTAAAAACTAAAGCCATAAAGCTCTACATGGCCTTTAAGAAATCAGTTCATGTCACCTGGTATTGTTAGGCTTGCACAGGTTTCCTGAGAGAGGTTATAGCTAATGAAATTTCCATGCATTTCACAAAAATGCACATTTGATATTAATTTCTAGACATTTTACCAGTACTTGTTTAGCAACAAACATGGTGAAAAAGTGCAATTTTAAGGTTTCTCCCAGATGTTAGACCAGAGTTATCGTATATCAGAGTCACATTACACAATGTGGGCCAATATTCAGTTGCTACAGGAATAATCCACATTATAGAACTACACCATTGGCACTTAGAGAGGATGTAACTCAGTCATTAGCCTTACAATTACTGTTAGAAATCATACTTTTATATTCAGTCACATGATTAATAGAGGCATTTATATCCAGATGCTTTGAGGCTATTTCTTCCCAGAAGAATATTAGAAAATGTCTTGCTTGAGTAACACCCAGAGCTCCTAAACGTTGGACTGTGCTGAAACCTCCAGTGAAGTTATGCAAAATCTGAACTATGAAATGTGGGTCATGTTGAAGATATCCAGCAATATTAAGGTAGCCAGGCTAGCAAGGAGATGAAAAGTTCATGAGCAGTGCACAAATGCACAAAAACACAAACATAAAAATAGCTGTGTTCTTAGCAGAATGATTATACAGAGCTCATTTGTAGGCTGCAGACAGATGTTCGTCTAGCAAAGAACAGTGACAATTGAAGTTATGAACAACCCTAAGAGTTTCCTCCTGTCTGTTCCTGAGAGCCTGCCAGTTCTGCAGCTTCTGGGCATAATGGATCATATGAGAGCCCCATAAGGAGTCACAGTAGTAATAAACAGCTGATGAAGGCAGTCTGAAAAGAGAACTGACTTTGCTTGAAGTGGATAAGGCAAAGCTCTCAGACTCCTTTGTCCAGCAGAGAATGGGAATGGCAATGTGGGAATGGCAACTTCCAGCTGGCAGATTATAGGTATGGAAAGCTGAGTACAATAACATCCTCATACTTCACTGGAAGACATCTTCTCATGACCCTAGGGAGATTAGACGTTCAAAATTATTTAGAAGCTTAGCTTTTTTTTCACCACCAAGACACAGGAAGAGACAGGAGAAAGAGATGTTTGGATTTACACCTTTATGTCCATTCATGATACGAAAAGAAAGCTTGAAAATTTTTTCTTTTCTTTCTTCTTTTAAAATGAGAAAATTCAGTCTTTGCCTGAAGGCTAGAATGAAAAGAATCGTTTCACAGAAGTCAGAAATGTGACCAGAGAACATAAAATATTATTAATGCAAAATCTAGTATTTAAAAATTTGATGAGATTTTCCATATTACCACTAAATGTATACAAGATTACAAAAAGTAATTAAAATTAAAAAAAAAAAAAAAGGAAGACATATCTGTTTTCACTAATTCTTTCTAAATCACTCAGACTTAATCCCTTGTGTTTATCCCAGATCTCCTTCATTATCCGGTCTCTACAATAAATGCTGAAACATTCTGAGGAAGTTGCTTAACTTCATTTGGCCAGCGCCTGTTATCACATTATAAAACTGAAGCATCTCAGGAAAACACAGCCTCTTTTACAGTAGTACAAGTCGTACTTGTCCTACAGTTATTTTATACTTAACCTTCAAGCCACCATGCTCTAGGATATAAACCAATCATCACTGACAGAGATTAACAAGAAATTTCCTCTACAGGCAGAACATTTCATAAGTGCTCACTGCAGGGATTCTTGCACTTCCCTCTAAAGCATCTGGTAACGGCCATTGTCAGATGGAATAAAAGCATAAGCAAGCTGTTAGTCTGATCTGGAATGGCTTCTCTTGTACACTAAAGCTTTTGTCCCTGATCTGCCTGTACATTTTCCCTGCATTTTGAAAGGGGCAATACAGATAACTTCGCACTTATTGCCAGTTAATTAGCAAAATCCTTCTCTTATCCTTGCATAATTTGATTGAAAAACAGTAACAGCTATTACAGAGAATCATAATTCCTCTTAGATGCCACATGAAAACTCCAGGTATTCCTCCTGACCAGATTTTGGAAATAGCGTATTAAATAACGAAATTGAATTTAACATTCATCTTCCAAGTGTTCCTGGAATTTTTACTGCTCCAAGAAAGAAGACATTATGTAAATATTTATTCCATTGAGAGAATAATAGTAAGTAAACAAGATTAACAAGAGCTACCTACGCACAGCCTCATAAACTTTTGATTTTCACATGTCAAGTTAAATAAAGTACAAATTTCCTCAGCAGATACCTGAATCAAGAATTAATATTCTTTTAAAGCAGTTTTCCATACCATTAGGATGTTTCCTTAGGAATGACCTAGTTCCTTGAGGAAAGTCTCACATCAGCATGCAGAAAAAGAGATGCTCATTTAAAATCGCATCATGTAAAAGATGAGAAAGATATTTGTGTATGTCTGAGTCACACTCCAATTCTACACTGATTCTGATTTAATTGGAAATACTGAGAAGTATAGTGAAGAAAACTACAATTCAAAAGTATCCTGTACACATACATAAACACATAGAGAGATATACATTAATACTTACGACTGTTTCTGAATGCAGTTTCATATTTCTGTGATTGAAAGAAATATCATAGAAAATCACATTTGATAACAGATATTAAGCCAAACTATTTTCTTACCTGTCGCAGTTCAGTTCCTAGTTTAATGAGGATTCTTACCACACATGTCAATCACTGAAATGAGCCTATGGTAAATATTCCAGCAATACAGTTTTTAAAAACCATGAAAAATTTTGAAGATTAATTAATCAGTCACAGCCCAATGAGTTTGTTGTTCTGATTGTACCCAGACACTGAGGGACTTTTTATGAGACCTGTCTGGGAAAAATAACTTATTTTGCTTTTTTTTTTTGTACTTTGAAAAAAATGGTATCTTAGATACTACTGTGGTAAACACTGGCATCTGTACAGGAACTAACACTGCCTCTGACAAGCAATAGAAACTAATGATGATTTTACAGTGCGGGTACAAAGATTACTCAGCAGTGGCTACAAGGGAGCTCAGCTGTGTGTTTTGCTCCTTGGCACTCATTTGGAACCAAAGTGTTATGGAAAACCCATTTTAATGGGAACAAGTAAAGGACAAAATTAAAACATTTGTTTACTGAAATTTGGAGTCCAGTATCACTGCCTGGCTCAAAATCTGAGCCAAAATTCAAGTACAGTTCGGGTTGGATTCTTCTTCCAATGACTGATCAGAACGCTGAAGGTGGTGTTAGAGCACAGATTGTTTCTAAGTTGCTTTTTGCATCTTTACAAATGCAGCAAGTTTTGCACATGTGAAGCATAAAATAAAATTACCTGGAAAAGGCAATGCCTAAAGGAGATATTGCCGTCTTCCTAATACCCAACAATTGTATTAAATTATATTGATTGTATTAAATTAAATATTCAGCTTGAATAATTTGCACTAGGGGATTTGTCTTTATAAAAGTATTGGTGTGTCATTTATCCTAATCAACCTGGCATTTAACTCTCTTTCACTGTAGTTTGTTAAAATGTATTGGTATTATGCAATAACCACTCACATTAAAACAATGTATCAAGATATTAACTTGGAATATCTCAGAGTTCTGCTTTACATGGCATGAATGATATTAAAGACAGTCAAGCACTGCTCAAAGAACTCAAATTTCTTATTATTATAGTTATTACATATGGTAATATAAATGTCCACAATCTAAAAAAATAAAGAAATAAAAAATTACACCAACACTTTCATTTCATAAGTTAAAAATTTAGTGTAAATTTTTAAAGTTCATTATTTGAGATCTCTCCACACAATGGATTTTCAAAGTAATTTTATCTGCTTTTTTTATTGTGTAATTTAGTGAATTTTCTCCTTTTAAGAGGAATATACTTATATTCACACCAATAAGGATTTTTCTTCTCCCCATAATCAATGCATTAGCATTTGTAGTTCTTTTTGAAGTGTAGTTGTTTTTAAATATAAGGCAGAAAAATTTCTGTATGTCCTAAAAATGTACTTGGAAATGTTTTTAAAACCCCCAGCTTTGGCCTAAACTCATTGGATATCACTGATAAAATTCGTTGATGTCTATAACAGCCTATGGTAAAGGCTTATGAGTCAGGCCACAAAAAAAGTTGACTGAATTTAGAATAAATACTTTTTTAAATCAAAAATATGTGAATCATTTTGGTTTGTGCCTTAGGTCATTTATCAATCTATTTTCCAAGTGTTTTCCATCATAGTTCTCGGGCCTAGAAAAAATTACTTTAAACGAAAATTGAGATTTCTGGATATTTGTATCAAACATCGATGTGAGTCACAACAGAAAGAAACAATACTATAATTCTTATACCAAAAATCTATGGAATTTTCATATTTGTTTCCCTAGGTGGAGAGGTCAGCCAACACCAAACCTTAAAAATCCCACCTTAGTGAACTATGCTTTAAAAGAGATGTTTTGAAAAGTGTCAAACAAAAGTGATTTCTCCAGTGGAGAGAAGAAAAGGTCTGCCCATGGAAACGGAGGTTTTTAAATACTGACCAAACTGTCTGCAGCACAGCACTTGTGGAAATATTTTGATAATATTTTCTGCAAATTTCAGGAAATTTATATGCCTTCCGTTATTTTTCAGTCTGCTGAAACAACATGGACTGATACCACTTATTTTGAAGAACCAGATTTATTTTTTAAAACATAATCTCCAGTAGGGTAATTCATATAATAGAAAAATAGCAGTGTAACCCACGAGAGAGAGTAACATGGCTCAAAAAAATATAAAAAAGGTGATACACAAACCCAGACTTCTCATAAGTTCCTATGTTTTGCAGAATTAAAGGAAATTTGGAGCAGGAGTGCCATATTATAGCTGCAGAAATAAACAAAGTTCACAGTGAACTTTTACAATTCCCTGCGCAGTTCTGTTCAGGTTTGAATGGGAATTCTGCCATCTTGTGGTCACGGATTTCTCTACAAGACTCCGTTCGTCAAATTAATGCTGAATGTGAATACACACAGCTTCTGCAAAGACTCATTAAAAACAAATTTATGCTTTAGCAACTTAAGGATTGTTGATAAGATTTAAGTATTACCTACTCATACTAGTTCCGTTTATCTCAGTGAAATTTTGCGCAGCATGTTACCTATAAAGATAATTTTATCATTCTTGAGTGTTTATTCTATATATTTAGATGATATATGTAATTTTTATCTATTTAATGTTCACTAATTGAGAGTCTTTTTCCATGATACTTGCCTTGCTTTTATGTATATTTGGCTGTTATATATAATTTGCTATCATGCAAGATGCAATCTTCCAAGCCAGCTTCGCTGAGATTTTTAAGATGCAATAAGTGATGGTGATTATAGATTATGAGCTCAAATTGCAGTAAGATTTGTAAATCATCATTCATTGCTGTGATATAGAATAACACTAGTTTCTGTTCCACTCCAAAGGAACATCCACTCATAAATAACCTCTACATGGGATGATGAACAGGATGGTGCCTCTCCTGGTCTGCCCCATGGCTGTCTTGTGGCAGTTTTCTAAAAATGGCCACTTTAAAAGTTCAGAGATAAAAGCCAAAATTCAATAACTATTAAAATAAAGGCTTTTGAGTTTGCTCAGTTCACACAGAGATCACACATCAAGGTCATATAAGAGAAGGCTGAATTTCTTGAGAACAGCAATTTTTCACACCATCTATCTGTTCTCCAAAGCTCTCCACCATCTGTTCCCCCACAAACACTCACCCAAATAGTAACAGCTTTCCTGACACCCCAAGAATTCTTCAATCCCGACTTCCTTTTCTGTCTCTTTGACCATCACTTTCTCAGCAGTTCACTTCCACACTTTTACAGCCTGCCTCTTTCTTCTTGCTATTTATGCCTACTTTTTACATTTACTCTTTTTGAATTTCCACCAGATTCCTAAAATGGACTGAATGAGTAACTGCAAGTGTGAGGCAGAATGAGGCATGAATTAATGGGTGGCCGAGTAGAAGAGGAAGGAGACAGAATGGTGAATGAAATAAAACTATGTATGTGGGTGATTGTGAGCTTGAGGAGAAAAGTAAATCAAGCAAGTGTGTGGATGAGAAATGAACAATCATAGCTAAGCTGAGGAAGAGCAAAGAACAGTTAAGGAGCACTGTGAGGAAAAAGAACAGAGAAACAAACCTACTCAGAATTGTTTTGATGAAAAACTTGGAAAAAGGAGGAGAGAGAATTCAAAGTAACTGGAATAAAAACTGGAAAAAAAGCCACTGATCCCAAATAAAAATAAAAGCAAAGGGTTTGAACTAGGAAATACTACAGGAACACGAGTCAAATAAATAGAAGATTAAAACAAAACAAAACAAAAAAAAGGAAAGTAGAAAATATATTGCATGCTCACCCCTTTCATTAAAATAACCTTGTTCCAATATTAAACTGAAGGGAAACTGAAGGGAAGTGGGGTCTTGGCTGGGGAAGGTGATGAGAGAAACCTTTAAATTCCTCATGTCATAACTCATCTTCTTATACCCCTCCACATTAGCCTATCTATCTACCTCCAGATAAACTACACCACAGACCAAATCCATTCTTGGCATGTATCCTCATTACTCCTTTGAAAACCTGGTCACTTAATGTTTGGTACTGATTTTTTAACCCACGAAATGGTGCAAAAACCATTTTTTTCAGGAAATTCCTTGGCATTAGATCATTCTCATATTTTAGAAAAATAATCAATTTTCTGTCAGGTAGGTGTTGTTCTCAAATCTTTATTTTCATGTTGTTTTTATACTGTTCTTGAGGCCATTGTTAAAGGGATAATTTATCACATGCTTTAAATTGACACGAAAACAAACTGAAAAGAAACTATTTCATTTTTTACACCTTTATCTGTGAAAAGAAGCAGCAAACACTAAAAAGTTAGCACTATTTTTTTTCTCACTGAAGAGTTATGATCTATGGGATAGATTTGCATGCATATCCACAGACTCACATACACATAGAGAAAATCCGGTGACTTTCTCTTCTTTGTTACCATAGGTTATGACCACTTATCTCCAGTAATGGTATCATGATAACAAAGTGGTGTAGTCTGTACAATTCTGCCCGTGACCTTTGGGTAATTATTCAATATCTGTGTAGCTATTCTGCCATCATTTCTCACACTAGCTATGAATAAGCAAATTTGGACATCTTTTGCACATACTGCAACTACTGTATGGCTAGGACAAGGACATGATTTCTAGGTTTCTTTAAAAGCAAAATCCCTTTAAGAAAGGCAGAGAATTTAACCAAATGATTATTTCAACTGTATGTTAAGACAAATACTGAATTAACAAGCTTTGATTACAGTACTCCTAGCCTTCTACAGGTCATGATGGATTTCTAATCAATTAACATATTGATAGACAAACTATTCCATGAGAGCCCTGTATTGGCAGTGGGTGAAGTGGCAGGAATTTCTACCTCTGAACCAAATTTAAAGAATAAACTGGGGAAAGCAACATTTTGCCTATGTGTAAGTGCAGATCAATCCATAGTGCAATGTAGTCATAAAATAATTTGTGGAAAACTTTTACTTACTTTCTCAGTTTGACTACTTAGACCACTTTGAGAGCTGTGTTCTGCTGGAGGTTGATGGGATCCCTCTGTAAGAGAAAGGAAAGAGCATCTTGAGTCACAGGCTTGCCAAGCTGGCAAAGAGGGCTTTAACCTGAAGTTGAAGGACAAGAAGCAGTAGGAAATGGGGTAAGAGCTTCAAACTGATATAGGGTGGGTTTAGATTAATGTTGGTAAGAAATCCTTTTCTGTCAGGGTGGTGAGTCACTGGAACAAGCTACCCAGGGAAGCTGTGGATGCAGCATCCCTGGAAGTGTACAAGGCCAGGCAGGATGGTTCTTTAAGCAATCTGGTCTAATGGAAGGTGTCTCTACCCATTGTAGAGAGGTTGGAAAAAGCTGCTTTCCAAGATCACTTCCAACCCAAAACATTCTATAATTCTATGACAAAATCAATTTTCCAAAACTAAAATTTATAGAACTCTTTCCATAAGGATTATAAGACATTCCAAGCAGCCTAATCTTAGGGTTAGCTTTAGTACATATGCAGAGCAATTCAGACTAAATAATTTTACTGTGTCCGATCATTAAAGAATAGCATTAGCATTTGTAGAAAAAAACAGCTAAATTATGAATATATGTTCAACTGGTGTAAAAATGTTGCTTTTAATTTGTGTCTCATGAGGTCATGTTGTTGAATAACCAACTCTGAACATTTTCTACTTAAGGACATCATGTCAAGCCTATTATCTGCTAAAATTGCCAATTAGAGTAAATGTATTCACTTATATGCTTTAGATGTTGCAGTGGGGTGAAGATTTAAAACTAACAGTAAAGGTATATCAGTCATGTCACTTCAGGAACCTTGGAAGATGTTTTAAAAGCAAACGGAGAGCTAGTAGAATCTATAAGCTTAAACACTGAATCTATAAGCTTAAACACTGAATCTATAATTTGCTTGATGGTAAATCAAGCCAGATACATACTGGATTAAGAATTATTAAGAGAATCAGATTTTTTTTTAAATCACCTCTTTCCTACAATTCTTTTTTTAAAAGAAGGCTTGTCCCTTCTCTCCATTATGAAACATTCATGAGTGTTTAATATCTGTACACTTTCAATCATCTTTGTGGGTAAAAGTGCAACCAGCTATTTATGCAATAGTATCTAATGACAGGACATGTTAGAGAATCTGATCTAATTTAGACTGAGTAATCTTGTTCAATACTGTCTGTTTAATAACAAAGATTGAAGCTAAGTCAGAGGTTATTACATGTAGTTCACTGAAGAGAGAAGTGATATTTAAACTAAGAAACATTCGTTATTTTCTCAGTTTTGCTACTGATTCAATTTAGGATTTTGAGCAAATAACTGTATATGTATATGTATATGTATATGTATATGTATATGTATATGTATATGTATATGTATATGTATATGTATATGTATATGTATATGTATATGTATATGTATAGTGCAGATTCAGACCCATATATTTATGCATACACAAAATGTATATACAAAGTGTGTAAAATGAGAATTCTTTAGAATGCTGAATGATCTTTTTAAACCTTTTCAACATAGATCCCAAAGGACGAAGTATTTCAAGGAATACAAGACACTACTTACCAATTGAATTCTGAAAAGGCTTCAAAGAAATTAATTTATCTGAGTCTCAAATATTTCATTAATCCAGAATATGCTTAGGCAACAAGTCAAGAATACATTGGCTGTGAACTGAAGACAACATAGCTAGATTTCCTCACAAGGAAATGAAAGACATACCTCACAAAGATGAAAGCTCCCACATTTCTTGATTTTTTTATGCAAAAGTTATAGATATGAACAAATTTAAGCTCAGGTCATTTTTGGCTACTCTTTCTTGTCAAACATAGTTTGAAAATTCAGTATTTTATTTTCAGTTTAGAAAGTATCATATCTATGTTTGTGCATTTCCAGAAGACATGAAGAAACCTTACTTTAAAATCAATGTTTCTTCAAATCATAGTGATTTGTTACTTATATTTTTAGTAAACAAATAATGACACTGATTTGCATCTGAACAGGAGGAACATGGGAATGCTAACTAAATGGGACATGCAAGTAGAAAGGTTTTACGTTCTTTTCTTTTTTTCCCCCCACTTATGTTTTTGTGGCCTTCCCAGGAGTCTATAAATAAAACAGAACAGTGGTTCTGCTTTGGCAAGTGAAAAATCAGATTTCAAGAAGGACTCAAGATCAATAGACTGCTATTTTGTAGATGAATCCTGGAATATTAGTCCCAGAAGGCCAATATATATCTTTAGATGGAACTCCCAGGTTTTATTTTCTTCATACTTAAAATATTTATGCATATACATGATACTGCCAGCTTTAAAAGCATTAATTTATATCTGTATGGATTAGGAAAATGTCAGTTATGCTCTTCAGTGAAATAATACAGATGGTTTCACATACCTAGAAAATAAAATTCCACAAAAATATAAATTGCCATGAATATACACTGCATCAAAACAGGGAGTAATATAGCATCCATTAAACAACTGACACGGGGAGCAGAAGAGAAATAACCATGATTCAGCCAGCTTTCATGTCCATAGATAAAACAGAATTAGAATCTGCCAATTCCAGATGCTAGCTGCAAACTCTGCCTGCCACACAGCACTTCTTTGTGAGAGAAGTCTCCAGATAAGCCTTCTTTCCAGGGCACCACAGGCCAAAAAACCTTCTCCATTACAAAGGAGATAAATCTCCCAATCTGTATAACATGGCCAGTGTACAAGGACTTCTATGAAATTTAATCCTAATGCAAAGCTTTCCACTGTGAACTCCTTAGAGCATAGCACATGGTGAGGGAAGGTGACATAATACTTTTATACTACTGTACTAGTTGATTTTGCCTCTAAATGTGTTAACCTTAGTGGGAGGTGGTGAATGGCTCCCTCAGTGAAAAACAAGAAATAAGAGAATTTAAATCTTTATTAGGGCTGCTTAAAGCTACTAGAAAATCAAGAAAATAATAAAAAGGTGTCTATGACTGCCATGAATTGGCAAGTGTTTTAAAGCACACTTAGCATCTCAAAATTTCAAGTTTCTGATGGCTATGACAGTATCCCTGTTCTAGTTACAGTATGTAAGTGAAGGGGCATAAGGTAAATAGGTTGAAAGATTACTAATAAGCTAGAAAAACACACTTTGCTATCTAGAAAATGTGTACTGACTTCCCATCCAGATCTTTACCTACTTGAAATTTGTTATTACCATACAGAAGCAGATGATCTAGTGTTAGTTTTGGGATCAACCAGAAAACTAAAATTAATGGCAAATATTATTTCACTTAGGTACAACTGCAATTCATTGGTCTCAGTAAAGACTTCATCCAGGGGTTCTCCCCCAGTTCTGATATATCAGGTGTATTATCTGTTGCCACTGATATTTAAGGCATTATTTTTTAATATGCAAGAAATTCCGGACAGGTGTTTTGAGGCTTTGTCTTAATTAAAACATGTAGACAATTCTGTGAGCCATCTTTCATGTTCACACTAGTATTGACATTGTAATGGTGCAGCACTGTGGGCCTTTTTAGCATATACAGATGGGTCAGGCACATTTATTGACTGAGTTCTTAAGTATTCTATGCAAATACAGGAGGTGATTGGCAAAGAACACAAATTATAAGACAAAATTTAGATTTTTTGCCATTATGAATGATGTTCTAGAGTTATTCTATTATGAAGACATACATTCTAATATGACAATCTCCATCATCATCATCATTTGAATGTAAGCTAAATGACCAGAGAAAGTGAACCTCAGGGCTTATACAGATCACATGCTACAAGATGTTAAAATTGACTTTATAACCAGTACCACCAAGCAGCAAAGCAAGGATTATGACATCATGTGATGCAAGACATGCTAGAAGCAGACCAAGTCTAAGGTCAAAATTATCTCAATTATCTATGATCTTCTCTTATGGCTTAAGCTCAGATGGCAACCAAGCCCCACACAGCCACTTGCACTCTTTACCTCTTGGGACTGAGAAGAGAATCAGAAGGTCAAAAGTAAGAAAATTCATGGGTTGAGATACAGACATTTTAACAGGTAAGGCAAAATCCATGTGCAGAAGCAAAGCAAAAAAAGGAGTTCATTCACCACATTCCATGGGCAGGCAGCTGCTCAGACAGCTCTAGGAGACCAGGGCTTCATCACATGTAACACTGACACGGGAACACAAACGCCATCACTCTGAACACGTCCTTCCTCTCCTTCCCCCAGCTGAGCATGATGCCACAGGATAGGAATATCCCCTGGGACAGTCAAGGTCAGCTGCCCCAGCTGTGTCCCCTCCCAACTCATTGTACACCCCAGCCTACTTACAAAAATCAGAAAAGGCCTTGGGTCTGTGCAAGAACTGCTCAGCACTAAGAAAAACTCTGTATTATCAAAACTGTTTTCAGTGCAATTCCAAAACCTGACTTCGTGGCAGCTACTAAGAAGAAAATTAATTCTATCCCAGCTAAAACAAACACATCTTTTCCTTTAGAAAGGGCATTGTGAAAATTTTTCTCATTCTCATATCAGATGGACCTGTAATTCTTTACAGTAAATTCCTTGTTCTTATATTCCCGCATATTAAATAAAGTGAGTAGAAGCCTTGTCCATTTTATTCAGTTACTGAGCCAGACTTTTGTCATAAGTTCTACTTGCATTATTTATTATAATTAATTGTTACACTTGATTGATTATTGAGAATTTTTCTCTAAGGACATGCATAATCCTTGAGATTCATATATCTTGATATTACAAGGATCATAAACCTTAAATTAAGAAAGGATGGACTAATGCACATAAATTGCTCTCGTGTACTTTCAGAAAATCTTTAATTGTTTCTACCAGAGTGATGGTGTATTTCTGATGTCTATCTATCTGCCACTGATGCCTTTACTCTTAGCATAAATTAAACAGAACTGTTTATTCCCATAGTTGTTATGATTATGAATTAGCCCATGCAATGAATCATGTCAGCATATTTTTTACTCAAAAATTGGAGAACTCAAGAAGGCTGGGTACAGCAATGATTCTAATCAAGTTCCTGCTCTTAAGACAGGAAATTATTTTCTTTAGTCTTTACTTAGTAGAATCATTTGAGGAATACAAAATGAACAATTCTCCACTCTTCTATTGCTATATTCTCACTGTAAAATCTTCTCAGTTTCAGCAGAAAACAGAGAAATGTCAGAAAAAGAAACAGAAAATACAGACGTTTTGAGTTCTTTCCATTTAGCATTTTCAGTCTTAACCACACAGCACAGTTTACACTGTGCAATAAACACAACAGGAGACACAATGCTGCTGAAATAATTTAAAACACTACTTATTTATGGTTGGGCTTCAGCTGAGCCTTCAGCTGCCTGCCAGCTTATTGGAGGATTTGCACCTGAGAAGTGAGCTGGACCTGCAGGAAACACATAGATTTTAGGGATGTGATAGTGAAGGATGATAGTTTTAAACACACATTATTCCTGTCAATTCACTTTTAAACTTTCTTGTCTAAGATAATAGTAACTAAGCTTTTTAAGCAGGATTCTCTTTGGCTCCAATACTACTAGGCAAAGTGCTACATTCTTTTTATGTTTTCAGTCGAAAACAAATTTCTCCCTAGCCTCTGAGTCCATTTCAAAATATGTGAGGCAGACACCCTAAGGAAAGTAAAGAAATACCTTTCCCAGTATTCCACTAGATGATAAAGTAGCCAAGAGGCATACAGATCAATTTCAAACACTATTACATGCCAGTAGAGTTCTTATTGGAATATTAAGTATGCATAATGATTTTCAGAAATTTGTTTTTACTTAGAAGAAAGTATTTTTGAAAAAAATCATTGTAGCTGCCTATTGATTTCATTAAATTTACAAATCTCAGTTTCCCTATGAAAAGTTAATTGATTCAACAATTTGCAAACTATCACCTCAAGAATTCTCTTCCTAATTAAATAGTTAATTACACCACTTCCTTCAAATCAATCTGACTATTGAAGGCTGTCAGTGCACTTTACATGTTAGAAAACTATTGCTTTCTCCCAACAGGACACAGCAGGGGTTGGTTAATGGGTCACCTACAAATGCCCTGCTGCACTCCCTACACTGTTTGTTACCCAAGGACTATCTCTATTGAACAGGTCCTAATTGATCTCAACTGCAGGACTAGAGAAATTCACCAGTACCTTTATCAAATCCATCTCCTAAGCAGACAGACTCAAGCCTTCACCCCTTGGAGCCCCAAGTGGAATAAGATCCCTGTGGGGCCCTTTGGCTCACCCTTGTACCAGAGGCATGGTGGCAGCTTTCTGCCAGAGCTAACTTGGCAGGAGTTGCTCTTTCTTCGCTGTGTTAATCCACATACTGGTCAGTATGTTCCTGAAAAACAGGTCTTTTCAACAGTGCAGACAGGAGGAAAGAATAATTCCAGCCAAAAAACTTTCCCCCTGTATTTTGAGATTTATTTTCTCTTTGAAAAACATTTATCTGGGCAAAAAGAATGATTTTTTTGAGTAGTGATTTTAATTTGCTATTTTCTCTCTCTCACTTATATAAACACACTACTGTAAAACACTGTCTTCTGACAGCAGAAATCAATAGACTATTCATATCTTAAAAACCATCAGGTAACACTTCAGTGATTAGGGGATTGATTCTGTTGTGCTGTTGTCATCTGGAACAACTGAACTGAAACCAATGAATTTATATTACTGTAGATCACAATCCAGTCCCCTACCTAAGATTTTTTTCCTTTGCTTCAAAATCCTATTATAAGAAAAAGGGGAAAAATACTTCAACAACATTGCAGATATTTTATTTATAGTTTGTACACCAAAAGACCATATCTTTTCACAGAACAAAGGGCTTCAGCAAAATACACCTCTTTCTCTTTCAGCACATGTATATACATTTCTACACATATGCAGATGCATCTACACACATTCACAGAACACAAATATACATCTCCATGAGCACACATCCATAGATAAAAAATCACTTAAATGTAAATATCTGTCATAGAAGACAATTAATATGTAGTAATTATTTTTCTTTCCTTCCATCTTTTAAATTTTTTTTGCCCTGTTCTGGAGCTCCATGGAAAGTTTAAAATTTTCTCCCTACACAGGACTTTTCTCCTTTACTATTTACAAGAAAGAATTTTGTATTTAAGCAAATCCCTTATTTTCCTGGACTTTCAGATATCTTTTAATAAAAAAATTGTCTAAAGGGGGATTTCTGGGTAATATCCAATTATCAAATATTAAATGTTAAATGTATAACTGCAGATTTTTTGGTTTAGACTTTCCAAAGAAAAATAAGTTTATGAGTCAGAAGGGAGAAGACATACTGTCAGGTTAGCTAAGCATTGAAGAAATAGAAATTAGATTTCATATTATCTAAGGCAAGTCAGCTCTTTAGCCCTTTGAGTGTCTTTTTAGCATCCAACCACCTCATAATTTTTACTTGCAACTTTGCTTACAGCTCTTTTTCATCACTATTGATTAAAAAAAAAAATCCAACACATTCTGCCAAATCTTCAAGCTTTCACCATGCTGCCTTCAACAGTCTATTCTTTGCCTGGAATAGTTTGCTCTGGTGCAGTTCAAAACAAAGATAGAAAAGTTGTTGATCACTTTATTCCAACAGGGCTTGTATTTGGTCACTCAAATGTAGAACCTCTGTCTCCCCAGTCAGTCTCAACTTCCAATATGGATAACAAGGTAAAATGCACTCTGAAAAAGTACCTGCTTCCACCCCTTTCTCCCCACGCACAGAGTTTCAATTGATTTGCCCAAAAGCCAATGAATAGAACATGTGAAATGTAAGGATGTTTCCATGGGGCAGCCATCTGTTTTATTCTTTTCAGAAAACAATTTTACATTTCAGCTTTATGTGCATTGGTTGAGATTTATGACATTTTATGTAACTGTGACCCGTCGTGATGAATATTACAGATGATGATAGGCTCGTTAAGCACATCTCATTTTAGTCAAACTGCAAGTGGCATTTTGTTTATATGGTTCATTTCACCAACAAATTAGATTCTAAATTGATTGCTTTCTGGAATGACTTTGTTCATCAATTTCTAGACTAGGCAATTACAAAGACTATACTCGTAATTAATAAGCCTCTGTATCAACAATGGTTTTAAACTGCTTGACGGTAGTAGTGAAGTTTACTGGAATTCAGATGTTAATCTTCAGAGTCTATTAGAGCTTCCAGAATTTTATAAAATAATTTCTCACAGACATATCTTTTTATAGTGTAAAATTAAAAGCCTAACACCTAATATTGAGAAAATATCCTCTTTTCCTCTTAGCTTTATTAGAAGGGGAAAAAACCCCACATTGTACTTAATTTGTGAACTATTCAAATATGAAACTCAGCGTTGTTTTTTTCAGTAATAAGTGAGAAGAATGATGAGGCTTAGAATTAATTTTGATTTGCCAGGGAATTGGTGAATGACATTGGTCAAAAGTCTAGGATTTGTTTGCATATCAAAACCAAACTCAGAAAGAACAAGATCAAGCTTGAAATGGGCTTGAGTTCCCTGGGGCACAATCCCACAGTGAAGTCAGCACTTTGCCTCTGATCCCTAAGTGAGGAAAAAACACCTCTGAATGTGCCTTGCAGAATATAACATTAGTGACTTGCCCACAGCCAGCTACAAACATCACGTCACAGCAAACTCTAACTGATGTTTCTGTTCTTAGTATGTTAAATAAGGAAAACAGCATTTCCTCTCTTACAAGGTTGATGTGTGTCAAGTAAATGATTGTGAGGCTATCAGACATCATGGCCACATCCTCCATGTAATTAATTTAAAATTCATGTTAAGTCTTCTAATGATTGCTTGTACTGGTCTTGGCTGGGACAGAGGTAATTTTCTTCACAGTAACTCATATAGAGCTATGGTTTGGACTTCGTAACAGAGAGATGTTTTTGCTGTTCCTGAGCAGCACTCACACAGAATCAAGGCATTTTCTGCTTCTCACATCACTCCACCAGCAATGAGACTTGGGGTGTCCAAGAAGTTGTGAGAGGGCACAGCCAAGACAGCTGACCCCATTGATCTGCTGTTGGATACTACATTCCATATGGTGTAATACTCAGCATATAAACCTGGAGGAAAAAGGAGAGGGGCATCACGTTCAGAGCGGTAGAGTTTGTCTTTCAAAGCCACTGTTTCTCATGATGAAGCCCTGTTTTCCTGGGGACAACTGAACATCTGCCTTCCCATGGGAAGTGGTGAATGAATTCCTTGTTTTGGTTGTTTGTGGGTGCAGCTTTTGTTTTATATATTAAGCTATCCTTACATGAACACATGAGTTTCCCCATTTTTAACCTCTATTTTTCTTTCCCCTCCCACCAGGGGAGAGTGAATGAGTGGCTGTGTGAAGCTTAACTAGCAACCAGGGTTTGTCCACAACCGAGGTCAAACCTACCCTGTGCCCCAGGTATTTTTTTCTCTACCTTCACAAAGCTGAAATGTTACCTGATGTGCCTCAAGCTTTCAAAAACATCTTCATGGGAGTCTCCATATTTAAGACTATCTCCTATTCCTTCGTTTGTGCTGACCGAGATCACCTTCCCAATTTTGGGACCAGGCTGACTGTCTTGCAGGATGTCTAGAGAAGGTATGCCTCCACATGCCACCTCAGAATGAATTATACCTGCTTTCTGTCCAAATGCCCAGAAGATTTCCAAATTAAAATTTTGAAGGGCTATTAACCCAAAACATAAATCAGAGCCTTTGGGATTCAAGATAAAAATTAGGAAGGAAAATGTAACCTCAGCTTTCTCACCATATAACAGAAGAGCACATATAAAGCATCTGCATTTGATAAAAATTAATGTAAACAGTTCATGTCCTTGCAAGCTCTGAATATCAGGCTGTGGCAGAAACTATTAAGCTGACTCACAGTATGCATCCCTGAATAGCTAAAGTGCCAGAGTATGGAGAAGAGCCAGCACCTGATGAAAATAGAAATAAAATTTTAAAATACTCTAAGGATTGCAAAGGCCTTAGGTGAGCAATGAGGTGAAAGAGTAAACCAGCAATAACTCTAGCCTAATACACACTTTAAAAAGCAATAAAAATAAACAAGACAGAAGAAAATGAAAGCATCAGATGTCCAGAAACTGCAAAAAGTAAAGACAACAGAAATGCACACACTTGTATCCCTGATGCTATTGAAGGGGTTCAAGTCTGGACATTGAAGACTACATTCTCAGCAACACAGTCAAATCCTCTTAAAATGGATGATTTAATATAAAAAAATACTATTAAGCTCAGTTTATTATGCCTTATTTTCTCTCTGGACTAGAATTTTCCATTGTATTTAACAACAATGGAATGGCACATACACTGGAATTATCTTCCGATTTTTCAAACTCCTTTTGGCTAAAATTTGGAGTTTAGCCCACTTTAAATCCAGACAACCCAAGCCCCTTTTGCAGCTGCTTTTCCAGGAAAAGGAATATCAGTTTTCTGACCATTGTTCTGACTTCTATATTTCTCAGCATCATTGAGAAAGTCAGTCAGTCACAGTATGCAGTAATGTAAGTACCTGAGATATCTGTCTAGCATTCAAATTTTGTTTTTTTCCAGGAAACGTATTTTAATTCCTCCCTAAATAACTAATCAAAAGCTAACCGATGGATTTTTCACTGATAGCCTCCTTCAAATTTTGTTTCAGGATTGGCCTTTGAGTAGATTTGCACCTTATACTAGATATTATCTCTAGGCTAATAAACTATAATAAATTACATCATCTTTGTCAGCCATACATATGATCCCTGATGTTTTATGTATGAAACATCCTGACTAACAAGAAAAACCAAGATTAGTTGCTATCATTATGCGAGAATTGTTACCATTTCTTCAACCTTAACATAAAAGGACAATTTCTGCTTAAAAACAAAATCCTTTTTCTTCATTAGTAATGGCATTTCAGGTTTATACAAACTAAACCCATGACTATTACAGCAAGTATTATTAAAAGATATATTCCACTTGGCCTTAATCACTTGGGTCATGTGGAAGACATAAACCAGATTATGAAATGAGTTCAGCTTTCACTTAGATGAGAATGTATTTCCTACATCAGAAAAGTTTATTTTACATGCTGTATTAGCTGTTTAAATAGACTCAGTGCATATACTGTAATGAATCCACATATAATACACTGAGGAATTAAAGGCTCAGAGTACTGGAATTAAAGGTTCCATTATTTTTCAGGTAATTTATTTTGCATCACTGTATTATAAGATTGAGGACAGATGCTTTGGCCCTTTGCCTCAACTTTGCAGACGGTTCACCTTATTTATGTGAATACTTCCTACAAATCCAACAAGTCCCAAGGGTATAGTTAAACATGCACATAATATTGCCGGATCAGGGCCCTCGTTCTGATTTGCTATGGGGTTATTTTTCCTGTTTCTGTCCGACTCCTTGTTTTTTAATTATCTTTCCAGATGATTACTCCCACCTTCCAAGTCCATCTCTGTGTGGGGCACATATACACCTAGAAGGTTACTCCTACCTATTTCTGTCTGATTCCATAAACTTGCTGCTTCAAAGCATCCAAAACAGTTCCCTACCTGGAACTCACCTTTCCTGAAACCTGCATTTTGTTTGATTTCTCCTAGTCCTATATAAAATATAGACAATTATTTTAATTTGATAATACTTTATTTTAAAAGAGAGATTTCTATGAATACATTAAGATTCCATTAACAAGGATTTCAGCAGATGTTAAATACACTGGTATCCTTGTTTACTTCAGCAAGATTTCTCAAAGCCCTTTTAATTACCCTTCAAACCTATTACATATCTTGTTGTGGTGTCTGGTGACTCTGGGTAGTAGGAAATAAAAGAGAAGTAAAAGAGTTTTATGCTATCGCCAATCCAATTTCCTCATACAAATTGTCCATCCCTCCATTTCCATGCTTGATAGGTTTTCCAGCCACTTTTGAGGACAATATTACCACAAATAAGAGGCAAATGTATTGTGCATATTGTCTCCACACTATAAACATTTTTTTGCATCATTTAATTGTTACAAAGACTCAACAAGGTCAGTGTATTTTTTATTAAAGCTAAGAAACTGATTTTTTTTCTTACCCTGGTAGATGATTCCATAGTGTTTGCAAAGTAGTCCACTGGCAGCAGGAAACTGTCACAGATTCGATTTTTATTGCACTGCATTAGCATCAAAGTCACATACTTTTCACTTAGTAAATGAATAGGAAAGAACTAAATTTGGTTTAGCCTTGGCAATGTCTGTAGTATTTCTGGCTAAGTAAATTAGCCACTGCCAGCCATCTTTCAATGCAATATTTAACTGAGGCCAGGAATATTTAGAGGCATTTAATTTTCCAAATACCTCTCCTCACAAACATATTGCAATAATCCCTCTGTCCTGGCCAAATTCAAATACAGTTATTTCCTCTTTTTAACTAATTGCAACCATCTATATTGTTGTCCATGGATATATTTTGCCCAAGATAAAAACATTTCATCTATAAATTGCGTCACTGCTGTTATATCAATTAACAAATAACACACTTAATATTTACTCCGGTAAAATTAATAAGCTACTTGCAGGGAAATAACTAGTTAGCAGTATTATCCAAACTTATTTGCCCCCAGAAAAGTGTGAAGATATGGAAAATAAATAATATTGGTCAATAGGGCTTAGGAATATGAACATTTTGAATATCTTTATGCTTTTGGAACACAAGATGAAATTTAATTCATAGCGTAGCCACGTGGCATTCCCGGGTTAAAGCAAGCCATGTTGAAGGATAAAAGGAAGCTAGCTGATAAG
The DNA here is from genome assembly GCA_037013685.1 of Acridotheres tristis. Classification (NCBI taxonomy): domain Eukaryota; kingdom Metazoa; phylum Chordata; class Aves; order Passeriformes; family Sturnidae; genus Acridotheres; species Acridotheres tristis. The sequence goes on from CM072888.1 coordinate 56,039,018, forward strand.
TGGGGCTTTTTCTTGCTTTACCATCAGAGAAGAATCAAGAAAGAAGCAGCTTAGACTGTGGGTCTGTTCTGAAAGTCATTGGCAAGCAACCTTAGATTTGTTTGTGTGCCCTTTCCAAAAGAGCATTTATTTATATATATTTATATACATATATATATATAACCTTTTAATTGCCTACTGATGCATAAAAAGGTGAATGTTTTAGACCACTATTATCCTCAGGAGCTGTCAAACAAATACTCTAGTTGTCAGCTCAGAATTCAGCTTTCATGCCACTTAAGGCATTGGAAGCTTAGACTTACAGTATTAATACTGCCTCAGGAAAATAAAAAATTCCAAGATTACCAAAACCAACCAAACATTAAACTAACCCAAAAATGAAGTAATGGTCTTATTTTCAGAAAAGCTGGAGGGTATGTATTTGTTCTGGACTGGGTATTACTTCTGAAAATATTCTATAACTTTCATAGAAAGTAAATCAACACTTAAGAGACGATATGGAATCACATCTTAATCAGAAGTTTAGACTTCTAGATCTTTTGATTTATGTTTCTTTTCCAATCTCCAGGCAAAACAAGTGTTTCTTCTGTCCATATCTTAAAGCTGTATTCACTCTAGTAAAATATTTAATCTTTATAATTAATTTCAGAAAATCTTTTTTTATTTATCATGATAAGGATTTTGTAGATCCTATTAAACACATTAAATATATCTTCAAGACAGATTGGCATCAAATCCCTTAAAATTACAATGACATATCAAAATCTTCCCCATAGCTAGAGAACTTACAGCTGAATTTACAGATCCTTTAAGGATGTAAATCTGCCTTCATAAGATAACAAGTAGACATCAACTCTGTTCAGAAGCTAGGTTTGATAGGTACATAGTGCATAGTACATATGAGCTGGAACACTTCAATAATGAAAACAAAAGCATCAGCATTTCAACTGAGACAAAGCTGATAGATTCCAGAAGTAAACATCCCAGTGGTTTTTTTTCATCATGCAGCTCTAATATTCCATGAAGGAACAAATTAGTGTTCTTAAGTCATTCGTCCCCAGTGAATACTAAATGCAATGTTCAGGATTTATGGATTGCTAACATTCCACAGGGCAAGTATGCTGTTCAGTGTGCCCAGAAGTCTTAGTTTTGATTGATCCAGTCTGGGGGATGTATTGAAGCGCACTGTAGATTTCTCTTTGGCTATACACCCAACTTTCCTTTTTGTATTTGGAACATAGCCTAAATGCAGAAAGTACTTGCTTGACAGTCTAGACAGAGCCAGTATCAGCACTTTCTGAAAATAAACATAATTTTTTTATTTCCACTCAAATTTGCAAAGCTTAGCAAAGAATTCCGAAGCATATGTACCAGGAGGAGTTCACAGCAATCAGCTTTGATCTTGTAGGACAAGGTATATTGGAAGTGTACTTAAAGTGTTTCTTTTTTTGACATTCCAGTGGTATTTATTCTTTGGAATGGGTTACACAGCAAAGTGATAATTTCTTTATCACCTGACAGCCTTTTCTCAATTATAAATCTCTTTCCCAAAGATAAGCTGATATAGTTTGCATTTGATGTTTACTGGGTGAGTTTAAATCAAGACAGTGCTATTGCACAAGCCCCTTTGGCTCCAGGTTTACAACGGTATGAAGAATGTCTCCCAAGAACTGTGTACACCCAGCAGTGGTCATGGTCAAAATTTCAGTTTCTCTCATTTTCCATGACACTCAACTCTGCAGAATGAAATGTGATCCAAGAACATTGATCGTACAAGCAGCCCTTAAACATTGTGCTTTTTGGAACCTGAAATAACTATTAACTGACTGAGATAAAAATTATCTTTTTGAACATCACACTTAACAAACCAAGCTGTTGTGATCATTGCTCAAGGCATATGTGGCACATTCAAGACTCTTCTCTGCTACTCACATATTTTGAACCTGCAGATGGAAAGAAAAGAATCCTCAGGAAATATCTACACCACAAACTTTTCCTCTCCCCTTTCCATTTCCTGCATTTTAGTTTATTAATATGGTGGTTACAATCATAGCTGAAATGCATCTTGGGAGTGCTTATCACAGTGTTTTATGAATTAGATTATAAACATCATCTCACAGTCCTACATATTTTCTGTTCCAACCTCACCACTAAGGAGTTTGGAATTGCACAATGAGCTGGGAAGGGATACAGCTGGGACAATTGACCCCAAATGACCCAAGATATCCAGGAATTCCAGCTCCAGCCCTGCATAGGACAGCTCCAAGAGTCACACTAATCTGCCTGAGAGCATTGTCCAAATGCTTCTTGAACTCTGCCAGGCTTGGTGCTGTGATCCCTTCCCCAGGGATCCTCCACTGTGCCAGTGCCGAATCACCCTCCTGATGAAAAACCTTTTCTTAATATCCGGCCTAAACTTCCCTGACACAACTGCAGGTCATTCCTTCAGGTCCTGTCACTGTCATGACAGGGAAGAGATCAGTGCCTGCCTCTCCACTTCCCCTCATGAGGAAGTTGTAACTGCAGTGAGGTCTCCCCTCAGTCTCCTCCAGGCTGGAGAGAACAAGTGACCTCAGCTGCTCCTCATATGGCTTCTCCTCCAGAGGCTTCACCATCCTCGTGGTCCTCCTTTGGGCAATCTCGAATTGGTTTATACCCTTCTTATATCATTGTGCCCCAAACTGTACACAGGACTCCAGACAGGCCACACTACTGCAGAGCAGAGCAGTCATGTGTATTTAAAGGAGAAAGTCTTGAACAAGAAGGGAAAACAGTTTTAGAAAAAACTGCTAGCATTCAAGGGAGAGGAATGCGCCTCATCTAGAATGAGATACAAAGGGAAGGAAACCAAAAGAACACCAGTGACTGGACAGTATGAAATGGAATGAATATCAAATTGTCAGCCTTGTACCTTCCCAAAAGATCAGAATTGGTCGTGTACAGTGTAAAAAAAGTCAACTGCATTAGAAGATACTTGATTTCAGATCAGATTTCTATATTAATACAGCCTACTGAATTTCAAATGTGATTCTGATCTTTTCAATCTTTTGTTATTGAGTTTTTTTCCATTTTCCAAAAGGGGACTGGGTCTTTAATCCAACTTCTTTCCCAATGCTTATTGTCCGACACCCCAAAGCTATAAAAAGTGCTTTTCCAATCAATTAAAGTTTTGCCTCTCTGGTGAAACAGAGAAACATTAGCAAATTAGCTTCAGGAATGAAAAACTACATGGAAAAATAGAATAAAGCAAAGCTGTCATGTTAAAAATTTACCGTGGCACTGGACCATTCTCTGTCTGACCATGAAAAGCTCTGCATAGGACAATGAATGGGCTCAGTGTTCACGCGAGAGTATTTTTCACTAAATCACACATTATTGCATAGATCCTAGGTTTCATGAAGAATCATTTTATCCATATGTTTCCTTGGTGCAGTCTATTTTAATGTATTTAATCGAAATTATTTGTGGTACAAGAGAAATACAGAACATTAGTCATGTTTCCTTTTAGTTTTCTTTGCAATTATATGAAGCTTGCTTTTATTCTCACACACCACTGTAAATCAGAAATAAATTCACTGAATTATGTGGAATTCACTGGAACAAGCTTGTATAAGTAAGTGAAGAATCAGATTCTTTCTACTTTAATTCATTGTTCCTGCTTTCTTTCCTCTCCTTTCCTGCATCTCATCATTATTTTAGCCCAGGGGTAACTAAGGTCAGCATATTTTGTTTGCAGCCTTGATCGTGGTTACATCTTCTCTATATTTATAGTGAATGAGACAGATCAAAGAACTCTAAATCAGCTGCAGAAATAGCTAAAACTGGCTTAAACAACAGCTGAAAAACACTTTGCACGCACTGTTTGGCCTAACCTCAACTCTGCCCTCATGATAGATGAAGAAATGCAGCTTTCTGGCTGAACAACAAAAGTAATGGGAAACATTTACAAGCACAAAATATAATGGTAGATGGTGTACCACGTTAATTTATGAAACATCAGGCTTCAAAAAAATTATCTTTCAACCAGAAAACAAACATGAAAATTTTCAACTTGAAAAGAAACTTTTTTTTTCCCACACAAATGCAGATGACAACTGAAAATTGCTGTTTCATTTATTTAAAACCACTACCATAACTCCAGAAGTTCTGAAGGACTTGTAGATAATAATGCCTTAAGCTCATTTTCTGTCTCAAGAACCGCTCTTATAAACACACATAAGAAAACAAAACAGCCATTCAGAGGAAATGTTTCCCTGAAATTTTGGACAGAGTGAAACCAGTACATGGGGCAAATGGTGGGGTCAGATCACAGCATGCTCATACATTGCATGTCAATAAGGTAATTTGCTAGTGCAAGCTGAGCTATGGTTCATTTTTTCTTGTTTCTTTAAAGTTTTTATTATTTAAATTACTATTAATGCAATTACATATAGAAAGGGTTGGCTAGTCTCCATTTCCAACACATGTGTGAGTAACCCCACAACTAAATATTTGATTCATGTCACATTCAAGTACTTCAGAAACTGCCCCCTCATGCACTGTCATAAGTCAAAGCATGGAGCCTTTGGAGGGCCTTGAGTCTACTGCAAATGCACAACCAAATTTCCTGGGGAGTATTCTTGGCTTTTAGAAATATTTCTGCAGGATATATCTCACAGGATATGCTTAGTATCTTACATAGACATTCTTCTCAAACCTTACTTATCCTTCTGCAGAGTATAATAATGCAAGGATGAGATGACAGTCTTAATCATGGATTTCCCTTATTTTTTCAGGCTGATATTATTTTAGATTTTTTTAAGAAATATCTGCTTCAGAGTAGAACATCTATAGTCTGTAAATCAAATCTAGATTTGTAATGAGGGTCTGAGAAGTGCAAGAGCCAGATACTCCTTCCCAAAGAGATGTTCCAGGTGGTCAGATTCAAGTACATCTGCTGTTTAAAGTAGTGAGTTGACACTGCTAAATCTACATCAAAGACAAATCAAAGACATTCTCCAGTGGTGAAAGCATTTGGCACTTTTCATATGGGTAGTTGAAATTCAGTGATTAAAGTGGGATTATTTTTTCTGTGTGTTTCATTACACATCTTCAGCACACAGAAAAGTAAGCTGAAAGCATCTCTAGTGATCTCGGATTTACCATGTGCAGGAACTTCACTATTAGAACTTTTATTACCAGCAAAATCACACTGTTGGATATATACCACACGCCTTTGCCCTGGGATCTGGGAAACAAGTTTAGGGAGTTTTCAAATGCAATACAAAGGACTTAAAGTCTGTTTGCTTAGCATCTGAATATAATTATGTAGTTAGACTTCTCATTCAATTTGCAACTTTACCTATAACATTATGAAGAGAAAGAGTTTCTGTTTCTTATCTAGTTTACTTGTCTTCTGTGCAATGTTTTATATTCAGAGACCAGCCATCTGATGATAAAATATTAATTGCCCTTTTTTTGTAAGACTTTTTAGGATACACACGAATATGACACAAGATCGAAAAAGTAGGAAAATAAAATAGTTTTAAATCAAAACAAACCTAATTTATAAGACAAAGCTTGTTAGAAACACAGAAATCTTAAATCTCACTTTCAGGCCTTGAATCTTATTTCATTGCAGTAGAGCACCCAAATTTGTTTGATTATAGTTAGCTTAGTTTTATGGATCAGAAAGGAAATGTCAGGCAAGTACTATAAACAAAATAAGAAATTTCCTAGGTTTGGATTGGCTTGTTTTGGTGGGATTTTTTCGTTGGTTGGTTGGTTGGCTATATGGTTTTGGTGGGGTTTTTTTGCCAAAGTAAAGCTCTTTCTTCACAGATTCACTTAAAAAGAGAATCATGAAACCTTTCTTTTCTGCCCAAAATGTCTTAATTCCCTGTCAGATTCTTAGACTCAATTTCAACTCTATTTGCATTTGTCCCTTAGCAAAAGTATGATTATTTTGCGTGAACAATCAGCGAACTTGTAAAGTGTGATAGGCCTACATATTCATCCATCATCAAAAATGCATAAATCACATTCTTACTGTCAAAACTGTAAAGAAACAATTGCGTTTTGTAAGAGTCAAGTCCTTAAAATCTAGTGTCTCCTAAAAGAGGTAAGTTTCTGTTTATTACTATCAGTTTAACATCTAGAATGGGAAGAAGTCGCAGGAGACACAGATTTTTTTTTTTCTCATCTTCAAACATTGCTATACCACTCTAGGTGTGAAGCCACATCAGAACTGGCCTGCTTTATCAGGGAAAGTCTTCAGGGAAAAATGCCTTGATCATGAGATTCTCTGCATCTTGATCATATTAATATATGAGGACACTTGAATCTGCCAAACACCCAAAAATATTTCAATAATTAGTTAAAATCAATAGATTTTAAAATTTACAATTTAGATCCTGAAAAATATTATCAACTGACAGCAAAAAACTGCCATTGGTTAGGATTTTCAACAATAGTGGCATCCCATTCTGAAAAGTACCAAGAATCAAAGAAAATATTCTCATTCAATTCACATTTTGGATGCAAACAATGAGTATAACTTTATAGTCTGCTATGTAATAGGACAGACTGAACAAGTAAAATGCCTCTGAAGGATTCAGAAATTATGTAGATTTGCACTGACTCCCTTCTACAATTGAGTACTCCCTCATACACACACACATTCATGAGTTAAGTATGGCCTGGTATATATAGAAATTCAGGAAAATGGAGAGGGCACATTAAAACACTTAATTTTCACAATACAGGCCATCATTGGTCAGTCTATTCTCAATTTTAAGCACCTGGGTATCATTTAAAACAGAAATATTTCAGGACACAAAATGGAAGACATCTCTATCTGTGCTACAAATTTTGCCCAAAAATTATGCAGTATTCTTCTACAAAAACATACTTAGGTTCAGCTTTTCCCAGAATATGAATTTCTATATTGTTTTTCTTTCTTTAAGGACTTGTGCTGGGCTGCATCCAAAGCAGAGTGGACAGCAGGATAAGGGAGGTGATTGTATCTCTGCTCTGGTGAGACCCCACCTGTACTGCTGCATCCCAGCACAGGCAAGACACAGACCTGCTGAAGTGACTGCAGAAGACAGACATGAAGATGACCAGAGAGATGGAGGATCTCTCCTATGAGGAAAGGCTGGGAGAATTAGGATTGTTCAGCCTGGAGAAGTAAAGGCCTTGAGGTGGCCTAATTGTGGCCTGCCAATACCTGAAGGGAGACTGGAAGAGTCATTTTACAAGACTATGTAATGACAGGACAAGGGAAAATGGATTTAAACTGAAAGAGAGTAGGTTTAGCTATCAGGAAGAAATGTTTTACTGCAAGGGTGGGAAGGCACTGGAAAAGGTCACCCAGAGAAGCTGTGGATTCCCCATCCCTGGAAGTGTTCAAGAACATGCTGAATGAGGCTCAGGGCAATCTGGTCTAGTGTGTCCTTGCCCACAGCATGGAGGTTGGGAGTAGATGATCTTTGAGGTCCCTTCTAATCCAAGCCATTATATGGTTATTCTGTGATTCATGACAGTCTTGTTTTCCTTTCTTTAGGGAACTATAAATGTTCAGTGAATGAATTCAATAACTGTAAGGAATCACTAAAGAAAAAAAATTCCTCAGTTTTCTCTTGCTGGCATCTTGCAGTGTGGTTGGATGCTACATATTACCCTGCGAGTGCCAGAAGCCACAGAGATATCTTCCATTTTGTGTGCCTGAAGACTGCAACTATTTCCTGCTGGTGTAGAGGTATAATTTCTCACTCTTTCATTTGTTAAAAGAAATTCATGTATGTGCAAGCTCACTACCTCTTCTACCTCCTGTAGTAGGATTTAGTTCTACCATATCACCCTTGTGACTTGAATTTTCCAGGTTTCTGACAAAGTATTTTTAATGGCAGATGTTTTGTGGCTGGCCAAGGCTTCTGCCAGCAGTCCATAAGAGTATCATTAAAAAGGGTATAAACCTATCTGATTTGAAACATTTGAAACTTACCTTTCCTCATGGGAAACTAGAAATAATATTTTACACACAGAGGGTCTACAGGTTTCATTGGTAGTTTGTTCATAGTTTGTTTTTCAGACATACAGTAAGTACTGCAGTGTAAAGGTTCCAAAGTAAATTACTAAATAACTTCAATGTACTTTAGTCTGCATATTTGTTTAAAAAGAAACTGTACACCTTTCCCAAAAGACACACCAACTGCTTGGTGTCTGACAGCAAGTAAAACAGATTATATGCAAATCCAGAAATGTGCTACTCTGGCTTTAATCTTCTTCTGTTTGTGAAATGCAGCTGCAGTTTTAGGCAATATGATGCAGAAAATGGGCCATGCCAGGTTTGCTAACAACAATAAAATGTTTGAAAAATATTTATGGTAAATTATTCAAATGTTCTTCTACCATCAAATGTTCAGAACATTGACATATTTCAAATACTAAATAGTGCTTGGGATGTAAAATCATTCATTAAAGTGACTGAGGTAATGTGAATGTTATTAACTATGGGATGGATATAGTGAAACGCATTTTCACATGATTATTCTTCAGTTATTGGCCATAAGCCTGAGTAGGTAAAGTCAGTTTACTGAAAGCTGAAGCACAGTAAGTCAAGATGACTCCTGGAGTTGTTTGCAGAAGGACAGTCTGTTCTGGTTAGACCACATTTTCTCAAGACTTGCCTGCACATGAACCTATTCAATATTGCTTGCAAGAATGTCAGAAATACTGAAATAAATTCAATTGCAACATTTTTCACAAATTACATTTGAAATACTATGTGTTCTCATGATAAGTGATCTTCACATATGGATCTATAAAGACAACTTAAAACAATTGCTACATATAAAGATCTTGTTTCTCAGTTCTCCACTTTATAAAAGATGTATGGCCAAGACCGGAGCAGCAGGTCGGACAAGGTCCACCCTAACATACTGTACACAGAGAAGGTTAATTCCTGCCTGTCTCTTCCAGCATTTGCATCCTTCCTGCAGACTGGGCTAAGCATCTGGTAAACAGTTCCAAATGAAGCCTCCTAAGGTTTCTCAGTCCATCTGATGGCCAGCACAGGAGGTCCCACTCCTTCCACACTGTCATTCATTCCACCAGCTTGCAGTATGAAGCAAGCAGCAGCCATCCACCTGCACAGGCAGGGGGAAGAACTGACCCAAATGGGACAGATGACATGACCTCTCAGAATTTTGATCTGTCCTTGCTCCTTCCTGAGGTTTAACCACAAGGAAGAGGAATGGTCCTTCCATCTCTCCAGAAAAAAATTTCTGGGATGGAGGTTAAATTCTGAGGTGATTGCTAGTTGATGGAGGTCAACAGGTTAATATGTCACTGGAACTTTCTCCTTTAACATTTCTATTGCTTCCTATCTTGTATTTATCTTGCTTTCAATACTTAAAATGGGACCGTCAGACTTTTACTCGTTTGAGGGAGGGACTGTATGTTTCTTTTCATTCCCTTAATCCATTTACTTATTCAATTTTCTCAGTTATTACTAAGTTTGTCTGTGAGTTTCTGCTGTTACTTCCTCCTACAGAAAACTGTAGGACTGCAGACTGAAGTAAAATGGGACAACCCCTCCACTACAAAAAAAAAAAAAGCCTCAGAGGCATTATTTTTCGAATTTCAAGACTTTTCAAAAAGTTTAGTAATTTCAGATTCAATTACATCAACCCACTCTTTGCACATGGTGGTAGTCATACAGTAAAGAAAGACCCTGAAAGGCTCTGAAATATTCCTGAAAGACCTTAAAGGCCACGCAGTCCACCTTTACAAGTGGTTAGGTATCAGTTCTGCTGATACATATGCATGAGCCAGCAGAAGCATTGAGCTCATCTTTGACTGTAAGAAACAGTTGACATCTTTAGTATAAATTTGGATGGCTGACTTGCACTGAGCATCCAACTGCTCCATCCTATACTGTCATGTTTATCCCAGCAGATAATGTAAAGCTTCTTTGGGAAACACTGAGTTGTAGCCACCGTAATATAGGAATAACTATAAAAGGTAGCATTCTTCATAAAATTCATATTGTTGCAAAGAAAAAGAAATCCATACTCCTCACTCTGTCAGGTAAAATGAGATACTATTGGAGCACCAGCTTCTCTCTAATGAAATAACAGCGTGTTGACAACTATCAATATTGTAAGTAAATAAGTACTTACATAGTATGTAAATATCATCAATAAAAATTCTCATAAATCACTGGCAGCATGACTACATTTTGGAGGGACAACACAAACACAGAATGGATAAAAAGGGGTTTTAAGGGCACAATCAAAAAAAATAAAATACAATAATAATCATAAATCCTACAAGCGTGTTCAATGCTAAACAAACACAGCGTAGCAGAATTTTCCTTTCCAACAATACTATGAAAAGTGTAAGTGCTCACTTCAGTATTCATTAAAATTATACATAAATATTTATGTGTCAATTAAGAAAAATCTTGTATTGAGTCGAAATTTAGCAATTGTGAAGATTTGTTTAGGTTTGTATGTTTGCTTTTCAGACAAGAAGAATCCAGAGACAGATGGAAGTGGCATTTCCTGAGCTGTGTGGCACCAGAAAGAATGCAGCAGACAAATGTAGAAACCAAATATCAAAGTTCTCACATGGATGAAAGAATGGAAAAAAGAGCAGAACCATATTAGCATCTTTTCTGGCAGTCAGGGGAAGGGCAAGGCAGTAGGAGAAATACTCTTTGTGTTGGTTCGTTCAGAGCTGGTTTTCAGACACAAGACTGGTGAGATTTGATCCTGCAGAACTGTGACACTCAGTATGAGTATAATGATGTGTTTCATAATATTAGCAGTATAATAACTAAATGTAGTAAAGTTTAAATGACAAATCAAAACCCATACGCCAAAAAGCATAAATATAGTAGAATACTAAATAAAATAGTCTTTAATGGGATAGGAAAATATAATACTACGAAAAAGGGCTGCAGAGAGAACTATACCTGACACATAGCCAGGGGTATATAAATAACTCCTTGATATAATACTTTTGTACCTTCCTACTTCTCAAGGATTTATTGTGATATTTCTGAATTGCTTTTGTTAAATAACTATTTTATATATGTCAAAATTTCCACTCACCATCCCTATTTGGGAAGAAAATAAAGTTTTAGAACCTTATAACCATTCACAAATTTAACGCAAGTCACACAAAGTCCTATCTTAGTCTGGTTAGTGAAGATGGTAAACTGTTAACAGTATCTAACTGCATTTAATGAACCATTCTGGACTGTGGAAGTGTTAGTGCAGCTCATCCTGCACTAAAGGTAAAGATTTCCTGATGACAAGGTTTCCTGCGTATGAGAGGAATTGGAAAGAAACATTGTAATTGAATCAATGTCTTGTACTGATGCTGAATTACTAAAATGGCAATGGAACAATGAATTGTGAGGGGGTTTGTCTTGCACTTTTATTAAGAGTTTGAGTACAAATTCTTGGTTGTATCTTAAATAATGAAATAACTTCCAGTTTTATTTCAGGAGGAAAATCTGCAGAAAAAGTGTCACATATGGCAGTGAGAAAATACAGCAGGAGCAGGATATTTACATTTTGTTCTCATGTGGAGGACACCTGATGCAAGCCAATCTATACTGTCCTTTTTAAAAGTTACCAACCCATGATATATCTCCAGACAAATCCATTGCACATTTCTTATATCTTGCTGCTTGTTCATCAGTTATGGAAACACATGGGCTTCTCTTTTGCATGCAGCTGTTGTGGGGCACTCTGCTCCTAAGTTTTGTCTTGAGTCTTGGTATGGGTAATGAAATAAGATATTCAAAGATTAATTAATATTTACTAAGAACTCCAAAATGCTTTGTATGAAAATTGTGAAAACCCCTGAAATACAGAAAACAAGATTTTCATGGAGAAAATTTTGGCAGTAGTAATGACATCGTTGCTTTTTTCTTCGTTGAAGTACTTAATGAAAAACTTCCAATGAAATTCAGGTAACACTTCATATCTTCCAAACTACCCTCATGGTTCAGTTGAGAAAATCATGATTATCTGACCAGAAACATAGGCCATGTACAAATGAACTAAGAATGCTGGAAACTGAATCTGGTACAGATATAGTGTCTGAATTGCAGCAACAGAGCTGAGCATACAGTGAAGCTGTATTCTGTGCTTTATGTAGTCATGAGAGGAGCAAGGAGTTGAACTCCTTATGATTCTTATGGGTCCCCTCCAACTTGAGGTATTCTATGAGCCTGGAATCATTAAAAGCTTCATAAGTTCCCAAACATTAATTAAAGAAGATTGTTTTGAAGCTTGATGGATATTTTAACTTAGTTTTATTTCATATAATAGATTAGGTCCTCCCAAAATGTAATGTCTAATTTCCTCTCAGCAAAGGTGGAGATGGAAAAAGAGTCCCTGAGTGCACAGGCAGTGGGTGTGGATAGAGATCTCATGTACAGGTGATAGGACCATAAGGACCATTAGCGCCCTCAGGGTATTCACAACAGCTATATGTCATTCAGCCTCACAATATCAATTACACTATAGAAATTTTAAAAAAAAATTTAAAAAAACAAAAACAAAAACAACAACAAAAAAAAAACTAAAAAAACCAAAAAGCCCTAACAAAACAAAGAAACAAACCGAAACAAAAAAGCCAAAAAAAACAACACAAAGAGAAAGAGCAATCAACTCAATGCTACCAGCTCTGCACAGAGTTACATGAGGTCTATTAAAACCAGACAAATTCACATTCAGATGACTACAACCAAGCAGTTGCTCAGTTGCTTTATATGTCCAAACTGTTTGTACAAACCTTTAATGAACTTTGCTTCTTCTGTTACAGAACATCTGCTAACGTTATACAGGCACTGTTTATAGAATTCTTTAAAGGTCAAGTGTGATTCTGCTGAAATGCATTGTGTCCTCATGTGATGTTGACCAGAACATACTAACCCATTCATTTTGGGTTATTCTCCATGGTTTGCCCCATGACTGCAAGGGGCATAAGAGTACTGAAGGAGCTATTTTCTTTAGTTCTTCCAAAATGAGGGTTCTTTTGGTAGGTATATTGGATGGAAAATTCCTGGAGGAAAAACCTGTGCAAAATTCCACCTCTGTTAGATTCCAGCAGGCAGCAATCTAGTACTATATTACCTTCAGCAATTTCCTTAGTTCCTGGGAACTGGCTCATTATTTTACAATTTGGCACACAAATATAGACTGGAATATTTCTTAGAGATAATTCTTGCACCAGAGTAGTTGGCTATTCTCTGTACTCCTGGCAAAGGTCTAAACCCTGTAGTAATTCCCTGAAGTACTGAAATACCCATTTAAGTGTGACTTTAAGAACTAGCTCACATAAGCATGATAACCCAGTCTACAAGGCTCAATATATCTCTCTAAAATCAGAAATCTGTTATGACATCACCCAGATACTCTGACCAACTTCCTCTTCCAGCAAGCCAACTGAAAATGTCATTAGCTAATCAAGCTTGAACCTTACTTAAAAAAACTTGAAGATATTTCATGATAGGATTTGATTAGAGGAGAAATGGAAATCCTTAAAATATCTTTTTTCTTAAACTTCATGATAAATGAATCTACATATTTCATGACCACTGATGCCAGATAGCATTCACAAAAGATTTTCAGATTTTTTTTTCTAGGTATTTTACAGCCAAAATCTAAAACTGCTTAGGGAATTAATCCTGTCAAATCCAAAGTACTGACTCATTCTCTAATACAGCATGAATAACAATTTATTGCTGACCAAACAAAATCTCATCAGGCCAACTCCAGTTTGTATTTCAACATTACTGGATGGTCTGTTGACTACTGACAAAAATGAAATCACAAAGGATCATGCTTTTTAGAAAAATAAACAAATTAAGAGTACAGTAAAAGCATGTGATAGCTGGGAATTTCTTTGCTGCTTACTCATATCACAGAATATGAAAAGAGGTATAGGGAATATGACAGAAGTGCTGGCAAAACACTAGTTATATCGATAAACAGTCAGAGACAGAGGACGTTCTTTGTTAGTGTCCAATTTTTATGAATATAAACTGGGCTAAACATATGGATCTTCACATAGTAGATGTACACTAACAGGCAAATTCCTCCATTTTCCAGTTTTATAGCAGTGAAGAAACAAAATCATGAGTTATTACTTCTTGGCAAAGATTTCAAGCCTCTTCTACTGGAAAATATTATATGCCAGAAATTTCTAGTGTAACTTTAGTCTGTATTGTAAGGCCAGAGGTTTTTCCCTTAGATAAAGTCAATGAAGAATAGATTAGTAAAGGGTCAAAGTCAAGACATGGAAGGCACTGAAAGCACTTGATAGTTTCTACCAGTACCTTTCCCCAGCTGCTTTGAAACAAAAGATCTTCAGCCCTGTGAAACAATGATAGGCTATAATATCAGAATACTGTCAGCAGAGAATACATCAGGAGTTTGGTTACTGCAAACTCTGAAATGGTGCCTAGCCCCAGGAAATATTCTAAAGGGAAAGGAATTGCCTACCACATAAAAGTACATACAGGTTAAAATTAAAATATCTAGCATTTCAAAAAGCTGACCAATGTCATAATTCCAGAAAAACCCCAAGCATATAGCACACATCATCAGACATGAACAGCAAGTAGCAAAACTTGCAGCTGTTTGAGAAATGGTATTCATGGCAAGGAACCAGAATCTCCATTACTAGGACAAGAGTTGCAACAAAGCTAGTGTACATTAAAATCAAATCAATCTAGCACAACTATTGTAAGACCAAATACAGATTTCTGTGGTCTTTAGATATAATTCCTAGGACATCCTTTCCACTCCTGCTGCATTTTTCCATTGTGATGAGATTTCCTCAGCTGCTGTTTTAATGGGGTTAATGTTAAGCTTCCTTTCATCACTTATCTATAATTAGGATGGCTGTTATTCTATGGTTTCTGTAGAGCCATATGGTTATCTAATGCTAACAAGACCTGCAGTGCTTCAGTTTCTGTATATTGCTTCCTGTCTGGCTCCTGGTTTCCTCATTTTCTACAGCATTTCTTGGGTTGTCTATAAAAGGAAGGAAAAGGAAATCAAAGTCTGTGTTTATTGTGCTTCCTGGAGATTAATATTCCCATATGAATAGGTTTGAAAATATTTCAGCCATGCTTGTCTTGTTTTTTCTCCAAAATATGCCCTCAGAGCTACAAGGAAAACTGTCCAAACTCGCTTCTGTGCATTTCTCAAAACATTAATTGCTTTATTTTACTGAATTGCACCAAGGGAGTACCACTTAACATTCCTCAACTGATACTGCCACTACAACAACAGAATTTTTCCTTTTTTTATGTCACAACATTTTTCGCTATTGGTTTCCAGTACGATCCAGAACAAGCTGGGCATCAGATATGTGCAAAAAGAAAATATACTTCCTAATCTAAAAAGGAAAAGACAAACCTGAGGTAAGAAAGGAGGTACAGAGTGGTCTTGGAGGTGACAGGGCCTGTAGTGGTAATTCAGCGTCTAGAAATGCAGCGGTTTGACTTTTAGAGAAGGGAAACTCACCACACATTTTGAGATTCTGTTCTCAGCCAAGGTTGGCAAGGCTTTCCACTGAGACAACAGTTTCATATAAGGCTTTCTTCCCCCCAAAAAGTCACAACTGTAGACATTTTATTACAATTTCTCTGTTTCTTAGAAACCAGTTTTTCTCATTTTGCTCTAAAACTCGATTTTACTTCCTGTTTCCTTTGGGTCCAGTTTTTATTGTTTCAGTGAAGCAGTTTCAGTGCCAATGTCAACACAAAGACAGGAACATTTCCAGTTTATGACAGGTCTGACAGTCATGTTTCCAGTGCTTCTAGCTAGAAGCTAAACTAGTGGGCCAGCCCAGATGTTTTTGCAATGAAAACATTGATTGAAGAAAGAAAACAGACATCTTGGACACTAACAGAAGCCTGGAAAGCAAACACCTCATATGAGAAATAACCCGGAAAATGACACCATTACAGAACATGGTGATTCATGGTATCTCAGAGGACGAAGAACTGGCATGAACCATGCAGAAGGTTAAATCATTCTGAATTTGGTAGCCATCTAAAATTGTGCAATGAAGCTGAAGATTGGGTGGAATATTAAAACGGAAAGGGAAATGAGATAGTCTTAAGCAGAAAGTAGGACAGCCAGAAAAACTATTGTAACTCATTAGACTGGATGCACAGTTGTATAAGTAGCCATCAGTATTCCAATACGGATTTCATCAAGATTTCTTTTCACTGATTACATTAAATACGTTTTTGAAAATATAAAAATATAGGAATGCACAAAATCAAATTCTGATTACCAGCGTTTTTGCTGATTCTTTATATGTTCAGAGAATTTTCAAAGGAGAGTAGCAAAGTTTAGTTCCCACTGAATTTCAGTAAACTATGATTTTGTATAGTCTCTTTCAAAAAAACCTCTTATAGTAGAGAAAAACTTGATATTTTTGTCTCTATTTTTTATATTTTAGGGAGATTGATTAGAATACAAATAGAAGAGCAATTATTGTGCTTTACAGAACAGAGCTTCCCTCCATCACCAGTCCCCCAAATGGATTGAGTTAAATATCAATTTTAGGTACTTTGCTCTGCCTCCTACCCCTCAGTACAGTAACAGCTGTATTATGTTACATTTATCCTTGCAAGTAGAGCTGTCTTAGCTTTTCCATTTTACAAATGGAGGATTTAGGCACAGAGGGATTAAGGTACATGTCTTCAGAACAGGCTGAGATGTCTGGACATTGGTACTGCACTCTCTGAGTATTTAAAAGTTATCCAAGGCCACACAGGACATTTTTAAGGGCAGAGAGGAACTGAACTTGAAGTCTAGGCTGGAATCCTTAACTTTAGTCCATCTTCCCTCTTAAGACTTAATTACTTTAGGCTCAGAATTTTATATCAAGATTTGTAAAGCAGAGTAGCTCCTAATCCTCCATCTCAAAAAAGGGAATTTCTCTACAGGACCACACTAGACTATAGGGAGAATTCTTTTGTCACTGGAAAATACTGGGAAAGATAGATTTCATCTCCCCTAATTTCATTTTATAGAGACAGCCCTAATTATACAGCCCGAATTATAGCTATAATCTAAATTATAGATTTATCAGTGGAAACTTATTTTTAACAAGGATTTTTTTTTTTAATCTTAAAATTATTGTTTCCACATAAAACATAATAAGTCAAAATTAGATACCATTTTGTAGTCAAACCAAATATTTTACCTCTTTTGAAAAATTTAGTAGTTGAGGCTGTCATGGTTGTTGGTAACAAAACCAAAGAACAGTAAGTAATTCCAAAGCTGAACAAATTAACAAACAAAAATATAAGTGAGGATGTTTTAGAGTAAACTGACAAATGTACTTTTCAACAGCATCTGCACTGTGAAAAAAAAGAAAAATTCACAGTTTGAGTGGGCTTCCAATCTCTAATCAGCCTGCTACTTGTATAGCAGACCCCTTCACTGAATATTAGAATTACATAATTTAGAGCACTGATGCCACTAAATTTACCCTTATTTTGATTTGAAGAGAACAGGTTTTATGTTTCTAAAATGTGATTTAAAATTCTACATATTATTGAGTGCCATCTACTGTTTCATTACTTCTTCATACATTAAATGTGCTTTGGAGATGCCCAGTCAAATAAAAATTCCATTCAGCAACTAAAGCAGAAATTCAGACTTTGAGATTTATTTTTAAATTGCCTTGTATTGACCCAAAGTGCAGTGCTTTCTTTTTTCAATAATAGAATAAATTTTACAAGCATTAGAACAAAGCCATTAATTAAAGATAAAAATAGTTAAAGCTTAAGGTTAGCATCAGTATTTTCTTTAGCTCAAATATTTTAGTACAGAGATAATATAGGTCCTTAATTATTTTCACATCAATATATAAATGGAAATATTTGGTACTTGGGAAAAAAATTAAAAGGGGAAAAAATTAGAAAAATAGAAAAATAACCCACCAGATATTAAGCTAACAATTGTTGTATTCTAATGATTATGAATATCTTGGAATTTTTTTTTTAAGAAACAACAGCTTAAGTAACTAAGCATATTGCAATATCACATATAGTTCAGATAGGCTTCTACCTTCCTGAATAATTTATTTACAAGTAATTTTTCTTCAAGTTGTAGTGAATTTGAATAAAGAAAGAGATCAAACAAATGTCAAGACCAATGACCTATATGGATCAATTCTTCATGCTCTCTTGCACCAATAGTTTTCCTTTTTGCTTTCACACTTGCAAATTGCTCATAGAGTTGCTGTCTCTACTCATGAAACAAGGAGGAACACAAGAAATAAAAAAAACCCAAACCAAGATAAAACAAAAGAAATTCCACTAGGCTTACTAGATATTCAAGTTGACATTTGTTCATTTGCCTACCTATTTTAGCAGTTCAATATCACTTTAATGATCTACATGGTTAGGAAACAATCTGCTGTGGGCATCATTCGCAGTTTTGCACTCTTTAGCTCACAGCTCTTGTACCAAAGTTGAGGCAGTTACAGCTAGTAGTCTCACCTCAGAAGTTAATAAAGAGAGGTGGGTGTTTCTAAAAGGCACTCTGTCTCATACTAAGAAAGTGTTAAAGATAAACCAGCTTTTGCTTATGCATGTTTTTAATTGAGTAAATTCACAAACACTATAGTTAAATACCTTTGAGTATATTTAAGAGTGTAGGTGGAGCAATTCTTGAAAAGGCTAACAAGAGGAAGGCATATTGTCTTAAGCTCTAGTGCTCTATCACTTCAAGCCAAAAGGGTGAAGAGCAACAATAGATATGGCAAAACATCAAGATCCCATGTCCAGCTGTAAAGATGAGAATGAGTTTTGGAAATGGTGAAATGCATCATCAGAGCAGTTCTCTCAGGCTCCCATGGAGAGGTCCTGGAAATGATGTCAGCCTCTCACTGTTCCAGATTTCAGCAATTCTGAGACACCTTTGTGTTTAAATGGCACCATATTGCAAATTGTGGACAGCCTCAGGTATGTACACTGATGCCAAGAAAGCTCAAGAGGCAACTGAAAGATGTTAAAATCAGGAAAACTGGTGTTTGATCACTCAGCTCTTTCCACACATCCTCACACTGGAAGATTTCAGTAGCAGCTTTGGAGGGGAGAGTCTTCATACACCAGTATTGTGCAATGGAGGACAGTGTGGGTATGGTGAGCACTGCAAAGCTCACACAGGTAATACAGAAGGGGCAGTGTGGTAAGGCTGAGAGCCAGTTTTTGGCAGCTCAAAGTCACACAAACAGGTTCACCTAGTCTATGCAGGTTTAACAGCACTACTTACACCTGGCATTACAGTGCTGACTTGTATCCCTCTGGTCCATTCACTGTACACGACAGCCACCCCCTTTGCAGTCTCATAGCAGCCCACACTGTCCCCCACTCTGGAGAAATCGTAGATGGGAACTACAGAGATTAACCAGATTGTCATGTTCTAAACAGGGAAATAGCTGAGTTTATGTTACCCTGTAATCTCTAACACTTCATTTAAAGGCATAAGACAATTGCCAGTGTTCAATATGAGCTTTCAACTGTGACTCTGAATTTGGATTTCAAGCTGGATAACTTTTCAATTATTGCTTTGCATGAATACAAGTTTTAAGTATGAACTAGAAAGCACACTGCAGTATTACCATCCCCAAACTTTAAGTGTTCATGAGTCAGACCTCCCATGAGCAATGACTAATCTAGAAACCAGTGCTTTTTTCTTTTATATATATATAAGTAATTTGGTATTTTCATCTACCTTTTGAATTATCAGGAGATCAGTCAGGACACAAAATGTTTTCACCTTTGGCTTTTACACTGGGCAAAAATTCCCACATGGGTTCTGCACTGGCTGAGATCCCAGACAGCTGGGACCTGAGAGGCTCTAAAGACTCAGTAAGGGTAATTTGAACATCTATGCTGACCTCCTGATTTTTCAGTTTTGTCTAGCCAGATGGCTTGGATGTGGACAGGCAAGAGGGGTCCACAACAGCTTGTACCTCTTTTAACTCTGTGGCATCATGAGACACAGTGGTGCATGCTGGCCAGTCACTGTTCAGGTTGGGGTGCAGGAAGAAAGCCACTACAGCTCCTGAACTCTACATGGACAGAACTTGGCAGTTTTCAGGTGAAGAATGAGTCACAGTGGGACCTGAAGAACCATTTCAAATTTCAAAATCTCAGTGGAGGTAACCTGAAAACCAAACTATTGATTTCCTGTGGAAGCCTATCCTATAAGAAGTATTCATATACCTGGGTGGAGAATAAAAATTATTCCAATACAGCTGGGCAACCCTCACTCTTCAAGTTTATGTTGAATAGCTATTACTTACAGTGGACATTACTGCCACTAAAAATGCCAGCACAGTCAAATAGACAGAAAATGATAAATATATAATTTTCATTTGTGGACAAGCTTAATTTAGAACAAGAATTCTTTTTCCTATTTGAAAGTCTGAAAATGCAAAGTAAGAGGAAACTAAAGCAGTACTTTATACTGATACAGAACCCGATTGCTTCACTAGGGACCAAATCTCCTTTTAGGCGAAGATTCAGTCCTAGAGATAGTCCAAATAATAGAGAAAATGTTCTACTCATAAACTCCACTCATATACTCAAATATAGACACCTCAAAAAACATATAAAAAAATACCCCCACTTTCTTCTGAAAACTTCATCTGAAAGACACAGGGAAGGGGATTAAAGAGGAAGTGCTCTATAAATCCACCATAGATGTTTAATTGTTTCACTAACTGCAGAGTTAAAGCCTTATTATGATAAAGAACAGTCAGAGAGAGTGTTCACACTAATGCCAGCACAAGTTTTAGGGGACAATCAAGGTTTAGAATTTTTAAGGAAACAGTTTATCCAAAATGGCAAATCTATTTTGCAGCAATGCTTGGCTTTGTCATCAGTCAACTCTAATAATGGAAGAAATTGAAACTAAAACATCAGTCTTAAAGATGCTCGGAATTTGAAAGCTCTGCTCTGAAGTTTCTTAGATTTATTATCTTAGTCAAAGATTAGGCCAAATGTACCGTAATATATTTTTCTCTGAATTGCATTTTCAATTCTAAGTAAATCTTTCAATCTAACCATCTTCCCCTTCCTTTTTCCCATATTCTGCCTGAAAGCTTATGGAAATAAAATATTTGAAAGATCAGGGGTCATCTTCTTCCATGTCTTCTATCTGAAGTGTACATACCCATACAATTTCAATAGTAGGCCTGTTATTTAAATAAACCTTTCTTCAGAAGTTAAAGATAAATGGATATGAAAGTAAATAATGCTTACTGACACAAACCTGAAGAATGGACTAAGAAAATAACCCTGAAAGCATAAACAGCCATAGAAAAAGTTTGTTATGGTGAACATTTTTTCCTGGTGACAAGCTTTTATTCCAGTTAGGTTCCTCATACATTTTCTGCAATTTCTATTATGACTTCCTCCCCTAGTTCATGTTCTGTTTCATGCTTTCTTTGATTTCCTTTTCACTGTGACAAAAGATCTTTGACATTACTGCAATGTTTTGCAGCTAGTATATTAATCCAAGGTGCCTTTATTTGCATCAGTTTAATCAAATCCAAGAATGACAATGAAGCAGCAGGAAACTTAAGACATTTCTTTAAAAACAATTGGCACACAGAGAATCTCCCTAGTATGAAACCAACTTCCTGGCTAGGAAAAATACAATAGATTTTTTTTTCCTATCAGAATTCTTTTTCCCATACAAGGCAATGTTTCTTCCATACAGATTTTAATTCCAGTACATTTCTGGTGGAGCTATCCAACTTCTACATGGCAGGAACTAACAAAGTATTAAGGAAGCATTTGTAAAATGCTATAACTACAGTGCAAAATGTTTCCACCACCAGAATAAATTGTCTTAATTGCTATTCAGTTTTAGTTATTTTAACTGCAGCTTTTGACAAGACAATAAATATACTTAGGAGTATTGTTCCATGTGCTAACACACAGGAATACCCAGAGTATTGAAGTATGTCCCAGCATTTGAGCTGCATGTGGAAACAACATCTCTTAATATTCTATAGTAGGGTTTGCTGCTGTTTAAACACGTCCCTTACAAATTAGTTGGTTAAAGATATAATGACCACTACAAAATGTCTAAAAAATGTTGTGTATTTTATATATATGCACATTCAAAAGCACACACAAAATAATATAATACAGTCAAGATATATTCAAGCTGTGAATAGTTCTTGTGCACTTTCACAAAAGTTAGGCCTGGTCATTAAACATATTAAATAACTTACACAAACTCTGCAAAGCAATCCACAGTATGCCTGTCACCCTGGCATTTTCCTTCCCAGTGCCCATCCCACTGCACCAGCAGGAATCTGGGCAGCCTGGGGGCTGTGACTTGGCCCTTGGACAAGCCCATGGAGATGGCACCTGGATTCAGCAGGACTCATGGGCAGGCAGGGCAGGGAGGGGCTGGACACCAACCCTCCCCTAGAGCCACTGGGCAGGGACTGCCAGATTCCAGGGATTGAAATGGAATCCTGGGTTGTGGGCAGACTGTGGAAAGTCCTGGCCAGGGCCTGCAGAGGATTGCTAAAACCAGGCACACATTCAAACATGTCTACAAAAATATGCCAGTTTTTGAAATGTGGGACAACAGGTGAAACCATGAACCATGTCATTATTTTGAACCATGCTAAACTAAAGCTTTCTAAATAAAACCTTACTTTTTCTCTCAGCCACAGTACACCTCTGGAGAGCCATACCTCCCCTCAGCAGGATGACAGGAGAGTGTAGCAGTGGCAAGCCATGTATGATTGAGTGATTAAATTCCAGGTGCTGTTGCTAGCAGACTGACACAAAAACGCTTTTACAGAGGTTACAGCTGTTCAAAAGTTATAAACACAGTTCCATTTATACACTACAAGGAGGAAATACATACTCCTTGACTGGAACTTGAATGAATGATGCCAGTTGCTCCTCAGTTCAAATCTGCATGTCTGACAGTAAATATTGAGGGGTGCAAAACCTGCTTAGTTTATTTGCAATTCATATTTCATATTTTATATTTTGTTTAAACATGGCATAAGAGAACAGCAAGAAAGAAGTCACTCTGATCACTTCATTGATGGCAGACCCTCAAGAAGAGTCTAGCCCCACAAACTACTAAACGCGCTAAAGGTGAGAAACTTCTCTGTTGGCAGACAAAAAATAGGCTGAGGGTAAAACTGTAGTTTCTCTGAGAGAACCAGGGAACCTCTAAAGAGAGGAAACCCAAAGTCAAAAGAAGATAGAAGGAAGGAAATTTTCCCAAAATCAGAGACTCTATGTAGTTTGCTGCAACCACGGAAGTCAGAGAAAGTTCTTCATCTATAAATTCAGACATGAGGGAAAAACATACTCTACCAGGAGTGGGCAGAGCAGAGAAGGGATCTGTTTTCAAAACCTTCATTTGAAACTTTTCCAATCTGTCTTTCATATATGATATTTCACCCTTGAAGTTCAGATACCTGTATTTGATGTCTTTTAACATACTTACTTTTAATTAAAACTGCAACAGACTTCTGCTAGTGCCGAAGTCCTACATCAGGATACTGGACAAGTGAATATTGAGCAAGCAAGACAAATATAAGCTGTCTACTAACAAATGAGCTTTGCTAAGTGCATATACAGCTAGGGAATTCTGAACACAGGTGTGCTAGTAACAGAATCTCACCAGTCCATGGTCTGAAAGTGTTGGTCTCTTCAGAGGCCATGAAGAATTTGTTCCTTTAAGCCCAAAGTGTTAGAAGTTCAAAGCAATCATTGAACTTTTGCTCTTGTATTCTTTTATAGTTTTGGCTGTTCTTGATACAAATCTGTCATCACATCCACTGAGTACTTGTCATCCTCTAGGTGCAGTGTCCATATACTGAGTTCTTTATGAACTTGCACCTCTGAACTAAGATGTGTGCCTTAGTTTCTAAGTTTCACCTTAGGGTATATAACATATGCATTTACTGAAGATTTTTAAATGCAGCAATAACTCTTACTGAACAAAATGGGTAACTCAAATCACATATAGTGTTTTAAAATAATTTGACATGTGCTGCTTAAGTCTTTTATGGTTTTCCTAACACGTATAAATAATGACTTCAGATTCCAGTTCTTTACTGCCCAGAAGTCACTGTTCTTTTTCAAAACTTGTTTTGGGGAGATAAAATTATGCAGCTACATAGTAGTTAACCCACTGAATATTTATTAGAATCTACTGGGCTATAACCTAAATACCAATTAGAAGATTAAAAATATGATCAAAGGTGGGGATGAAATTTAAAATAAGTCATGAGATTCCCTGAGATTGCATGACTCCTTCAGATCCCTAAAACTTCCACAAGCTAAAAATTATGTAGCTACTAAATTTTTATGTGAATAGAACAATTTGTTTTCAGAACTAGTTTAACATATAATACTGATCCATCAAAAATATAAATCCTCTGAAACCTTAAATATTGTCTGATGTATTAATCTGTATCAATTAAGATATTTAAATTATTTAATTTTCTGTTATGCAACAAGATTAAATAAGAGTTCACCTTTCTCAGGGACTTTCTTAATACTGTTTACTGCTTATCTATCATTTCTGTTCACATTGTATCTGTAGAATAAGATTGCACTCAAAACAATTAAAACAGACTGAAATATGATATCAAATCTCTCCATGAATATGGAATTGTTAAATTCTTCTCCAGCAAGTATCTGGAGTAGAACAAAGAGAAAAAAATATAAACCAAAGCAGTTTACTGAAGCATTCCTCTGCAAAGGAGCCAGGTTTCATCTGTTTTTCCAGCCATGTTTCTTCTCATCTGAAATCTGAAAATGTGCCCAATTCTGCAGCTGCAGTCACAATGGTAAATACTTCTGTATAGGACTCATTCTGCTCATCTGTAACTTATGCATAACATATATGTAATTTAATTCTCTTTTATGAATGTTTAAATGTAAAGATTGAACTCAAGAAAGGTAGTCACAGAGGCCCAAGCTTCATTTACTTCATAAAAAATGCATGTCTTTTGATTAGCATTTTTGGTGTTTCCCATCAAACTATCAGCTGACTCTGTCCACACTAAAACATTTATGTCTGTTATGGCAGGCTGAGATCCTTAAATAATCTAGTCATAATCCTCAAGGCTATCTACAGTTGCAGACACCATAGGAAAAACGAATTACAAGAGGAATCTAACCCTCCTGAACTTTTATCTATGACCCATCAGCTGTTAGACTCCCTGAAAAATGGGAATACAAATGGCCCCTGTGTGACATTATGACTTCTCTGACTCCTGGCTTCCATGTAGCAGTTACAGGAACCAGAGAAAACTTGAAGTGTACCTTCATTGCACAGTCTGAGATGAAAGGGGTATTACATTGTCCTTTTATCTAACACCAGGATTATTTAATAGACATATTATATTGCATTGGCAAAAGACATAGATTTTCATAGGTTTTATCTGCCAAACCACAGACTTTAATCCATATGGCTTATTCTAGCCACAGAGAAGAGAAACACTGTGCAGAGCCAGCATGGATACAGCCAAAGTATGGATGAGAAAAAATTGCCAGACATGCAGCAATCACAGTATCACAAAAATCAGAAAATACACACACCAGAGCAGAAAGTGTAAATGGAAAGTGGTAGACCTTTTAAATCTTTTTCTAGGTCTGCACAAGCAACAAGTAAAATTTTGCAACAGTATTTTAACAAAGAGTTTTTTATGCCTTAGGTATGTCAGTTACGTGCCACTCTCTCTCTGTAGCTGGGTGAGCAGAGATCTGTTGAAAACTGAATGTTGATTAT
Source organism: Acridotheres tristis (assembly GCA_037013685.1). Classification (NCBI taxonomy): domain Eukaryota; kingdom Metazoa; phylum Chordata; class Aves; order Passeriformes; family Sturnidae; genus Acridotheres; species Acridotheres tristis. Next base: position 56,064,847 of record CM072888.1, read on the forward strand.
ACAAAGCTCCAAGAATAATACAAAACTTCTTCAATAAAGACCTTATTACATCTTTGGCCAAAATATGGCTCGTACTGTTTCCAGCATTCCTGTCCTGCCCTCATGAAGTATTTCAGACATTTAAACTCTTGGATTTTACCATGTACCTTACGAAATTAATTGAATTTTAAAAATAAATATTTCATTTCAAATGAGAAAGTTTAAGTGCTTTGAAAGCATTCCCTTATCTTCTCCAGCCTCTCATTTGGACAGGATGCTAAGTGTGAAGAGTAAAGGGGAAGAACTTAAGAATATCAAACTGCAGAAGACCACCCAATCTTTAAGGTTAGTCTTTAAAAAAACAAAGAACACCTCAACTTCTGTTTCAATTTCCCATTTAAACTGCAAAAAAGAAAATTCATTACAATGAATTATTCCATCCTTCCCCAAACATCCGAGTCAATTTATCCTCTCTGTCCTTCAACATAGTTCATGGGAAAAGAAAACGGGGCGGGGGGGGAATCCTGCTGTAATTTTTTCTTTTACTACCATCTATACAAGCATAGAATTCAGTGTCTTCAACTTTAAAAAGTATTCATTTTCCATATTGGTAATATGTGAAGATAGCATGCAGCCTATTATTTAGAATTTTCAGTTCTCTGAGCAGCAGCAGTAACCCCTATAGGATTCCTTAGCCTTCTGGATATATGGCTTTAAGCTCACTTTCAAAAACCCAAGGTGTAAATATAAGCCAAATTTTCAGGATTTTGAAGTTCTCCAGCATGCCTATGGCCTCATTAAACACTGTCCTCAAGCCCAAAAAGTCATTCTTCCTTAAAACAACAACAAAACAAAAATAAACAAAAATAATTTTAAAATCCTCACAAAACAAAAGAATCCCACAAGACAAATATCACCTAACAAAACAAAAAACAATTCCTTTCTGATCTTAAGTATCATAGCAGTTCCTCCCAATGAATCTTTTTCAGAAGAAATTTGCCCTGCTTCTGTAGTCTGCTTTATCCTAATAGATTACAACAGATTTGCAGAGAGTCTTCTTCAATGAAAGCTCAGCAAATTCAGTAGTTCAAATGAGATATACTTTCCAATTAAGGATTAGCATACTTAACATGAGGTTGTCAATTTCAATTGGCATGACTCAAACTGAAATGTCAACCCACTTGCCATCTGCTTTATACAGATCTAGTCTGGAAAGCAGCAATGAAACAGCTGAGAGGCTGCTACCATAGAAACTGTACCACAGTCAGTAAATATTACCAAGAGATCTCTTAAATTTTTACAAAGTATTGTACCAGTGACTTGGTACTTTCAGTTTGCTCCTTTGGACAGACAAGATTAGACAAGACTTAATCTGAAATGCAGTATATTGAGACAGCTAATCTTTAGAAGATAAAGGCCTGAAATTAAAACTTTTTACCTAAGGAGTACAGAGACAAAAAAAATTAATATATTATTCATCTATTTTACAAAGATTAAACAGGCCAAGAGAATACATTGGACTATTTTAAAGGGCAAATTCAACCCTTAGTAAGTTCTATCTTATATGACTTCAATTTAAATAGAGTACAAGGATAATTCACAAAAAAGAAGTGCCAACACTTCTGTCAGGGGGGAAACTTGTACCCATTGTGATATACAAACACGATGTGTGATGAACATAGTTCATAATCATAGAATCATTAAAGGTGGAAAACACCCCTAAGATCATCGGGTCCAACTGTAAACCCAACACTGCCCTGTTCACCACTACATCATATCCTGAAGTGCCAAGTGCACTAACCTTGGCCAAAATTTGTCATTAAAACATTTTGCTCCCCATGGCTGACTCGAGCCCCACTGTTGAGCCATCCACGTCACAATATCCAGCACCCAGGATGACCAGTGCTTTGAAAAGGTCTTAAGAATTAAGGGATATGAAAGAAATTAAGATCGGGAGATAAAGTTTAGTATACTTTAGATACTGGGGAATGAGGTATAAAGCAAAGCAGTAGGATAACTTTTAGATAAGCAGACAAAATTCAACCAAGAGCTCTGCAGTGCAGTAGTAGAGTACAGGACGTGTGCACAGCTAGTCCTAAGGGCCTAGGGTGCTCTCCAGCATACATGAAGAATTGCTGCAGCTAAAAAAGTGCAATTGATTTTGTGGTTTTGAGAGAGAATGCCATTTATTGCTAATATAGGTGTCAAATTCTGAGATGACAAAATGTGGAGCTGGAGGGAATCAAAATGAAGAAATGTACATGAACAGAAGGGGTCCTTCAGCCTCGAGTAAAAGTCTTCCAATCCACTCCTGACCTATTTACAAGCAAAATTCAGTTGCCAGAACTCCTATCCTATCTCCAATAACATTATAGCACATGGCCACATGCTTTCCTGTTTCTTCTATTAGTTTTTCTTTCCGTCTGTATCTGAGGATCACAGCAATTTTTCAGCCATACAACACTAAGAATCTCATGTAATTAACCTTGCCAACATAAATTCTGTCAAATTATCCCATGCTGAAGGATTTAATACAAAGCAGGCACTCCTTACTCCCTGGTATACTATGTCCTTTCCGGCAATGCCATCTCTGTTTTTTTTTTTTTTTTTTAACTTGATATTATCAACATTCTGAGAATAATATTTTAAGTTTAGTGTTGGAAGCTTTAAAGTTTGATCTGTGCTCTTGGACTTGAAAGTTTTAATGCTCGATTACTTGAATTCTTGTCTCATTAATGCTGTATTTTGTGGATTAGTGTGACCAGTATAAGGAATGAATCAACAGTTATCTTATTTGATGTGAGAATTGTTATATCTAGGGGGGAAAAAAAGTATGTCAGATATATGGGAAGAAAAAAAAATATATCTTTAAATGTTAGGTACTTCAACATGACAGTGAGAGTACTCCCAAACAAATTATGATGATACTAGTAAATTAGAATACTTTATTTTGGAAGGTATCACTGTCCCAGAAATCTCTATTTTAATCTTGAGATCAAGATATTAATGAACTAAGCAAGCATTTTTGTGAATTGAAAGCTTTACTGGGATTCAGACAGAGAATATATTATCAGTCATAGAAGACAGATATTACAAAGAGAAACAATAGGTACGATTACAACAGAATCATTTTTTACTTAACAAGAAATTCCTTACCTTAGGTAAATTCTTTACTGTTAAGGTGGTGGGGCACTCAAACAGGTTGTCCCACACCTGGAAGTATTCAAGGCCAGATTGGATGGAATTCTGGGCAATGTGGTCTGGTGAAAGACACCCCAGCCTACAGCAGGGAAGTTAGAAATTGGATGACTTGTAAGGTCCTTTTCAACCCAAACCATTCCAGGATCTAAGAAATAAAATTCATAGCTAACACTAGATAGAATAGATAGAAATATATTGCACATTTTTCCTTGATAGGAGATTGTTCCGGTAATTAACAAATAAAATTAACACCTACATTGTTGGATTCTACCAAACTGCACCAGATTCCACTGAAGTCAGTTGAAAAGCATCACAAAGACCTCTGCCAAGTATTATTACAGTCAGTTGAAGTTACATTTTCAAGCAGATACAAGATCAGTCGACAGGAGATCACAGGATGTATGAGAGACAAAAGTTGTTGGCTAAGACCAAAGAAGATAATCTGGTCCCTTGGCACTAAAAATCTGACACTGAAGGCCTGAACTTTCTAAAATAAAGTGCAAAGAAGTTCTGAAAACCTAAACTGCCTGTTTGTCTTAGCTAAAATCTGCAATGAGCTAGCATTTACAAATATTCTCAGGAAATTCCAAATAACCTATCCCAGTGGCATTGCTTGTGTCCAGTCAGCATGTTCAAACTGTATAAGGCCAGGTGGGGATTTAAACTCCAAATCCAAAATCTTGACAGTGATATTTTGAATTCAGAATTGCAACATAAAAGTCACACCCAGAGGAAAACTCAGTTTATCTGGAGAAGCTTTTCAGTCATCCCAGGTCCAATGAGATTTTTTTAAAAATCCCATTATTCTAAGTTTCCAGTTTTCATGCAAGATATCTCTATTAGTATTTTTGACACAAACCCTGACCTAACGGGCAGGCGAGGAAATAAACCTTTTCCAGTTGTTGTTCGCCCTTTGGCCACAAGATAGCGACGTTTTCCAAGTATTCCTGAAACTCTTCAGCGGGACAAAGCAATTGCCATTCGAGAACTGCCGGGTTCTTCAGAGGGAATGGGTATGGGAGGTGATGTTATTCATACAATCTCTGCCTTGGCTAACCCCCTAAATATGCCTTGGTAGCTATCGTAGCATTTCATTCGCAGTTCACTGTAGCAGGTAAGTAGTTAAAAATGACAGCTTTTCCTTAAATACTTTAAAAGTAATGTCAGAGAAACATGCTCACTGATAAATCTTTTGTCCTCTCCGGTGTTCTTACTGCTCTTTTTCAGTCTTATGTTCATGATTTCTCTGAAAATTTCAGTCACGGAATCCAGTTTAACAAAGACCATACAAATAAAAATACCAGAAAGATTTTACTGTAACCGTGACGTCAAAGTTATCAGTAAATAGCCCTGTGGATTTCCAATACTGGCAGACTCGGGAATATAGAAAGTTGATCTCTCTCCCTCTGTCCCTTCTTTCTCTGTCTCTTTTTCTTTTTTTGCAGTGTTGTTGTTGAGTGGGATTTTTGTTTTTTTCTGTCAGGAGTTTTTTTAAGTATTCATGCAAAGAGAAGTTAAAGATTTTCTTAGGGCAAGGGGGAAAAGGAGCTTAATAGGAGATACTTTACAAAAGTGTGGAAGAATCCTGTCCATACTGTATGCGCCCATTTATTCTGCTCAGTTCTTAGGGAGGGAAATATGCAACCCCTTCCCACGCTATAGTTGTGCATTGGAAAGGTTGGTTGGCACAATAGCAGGGTATTCATACTGCCTAACTTGAGGCATAAATTCTCAACAATCAAATCGATATTTAATAAAGACAGGTAGAGCCAATGAGAAAAATCAGTGCATCTGCTTCAGATTCCCATTTGAGAGAATTTTAGAGTAAGTATCTCTTACTCTACTATGAAAAAAAGAACAAAACAAAAGAGAGAGAGGACAGCTATGTCACATAGTGCATAAGCAGCATAAACTCTTTGCTCGTCTTAAGTCAAGACTGAAGAGCTTCAGTAACTGTATGAATTTCTGGAGAACTTCTCATAGCTCTAGAGACCTGATTTTCAGAAGTAAATTGTACTTGTAGCTGCCACACAAAATGTCCATACAAAGCTATTTGTACACTGTGGAACCTGAAGCTACAAAGCCCCTTCAATGGTCTTCCTCAGTATTTTGTTTAGAAACTCTTCCCTTTGGATAAGTTATTAAACATTTTCCATACCAGGGACTGGAACCAGATGTCTTAACCCACAGGTCAAAGTGTTATTCACATCTCACACTGTTTTAATGAACATGAAAATATTGTGTGCAATAAACCAAAGTACAATACAGAAGAGGCTTGAGGAATCACGCTGTTGATATACTGTAGCCCAGCAACTACAGCACTTACATGAGAAAGCATATTCAAATTTACTTCTAGTTTACTCTTACTTTCTCTAATTCATCGAGATGTTAAATGGGAATAACTGATATAACCTGTGTTAACTGGAGTTTAATTTTTTATTTATTTTTCTTAGCGGGTTATCTAACAAAGTATTACATTTTGACAAATATACATTTCATACAAAAAGAAATTCTAGTCTTTTTATTTAAATGTGTAGAAGCATATACCAGAGTATAAGTGTGCTTTTTCAGTCATGACCACTCAAATAAATAGAAATAGTCTGACCTGAGTACAATAATTTCACAGAAAATCTTTACACCATATATAATTACTTGTACAAAATAATTTCATCATATATTCTTTTACATAAATATTCCTATAATATAGAAAGAAATTAAGATATATTAAAGCAAATTAAATTATGGTTGAACTGATATTCAAATTAAACTACTATTTAAATTAAAATATAACTGCTTATTAAAGAAAGCCTTACTAAATATGAAAAAAGAACATACACAGTGAAAGGATGTTTTCTACTCATTCCAAAACTGAAGTTACGCTGAAATAAGAAAAGAGAGCTCAGATTTTCATTTGTAATGTTTATACATTGCTAAGGAAACCACATACAACAAATTACACAAATAACATTTCCAAGATTAAGTTCATGATTATAGAAATACATATAGCTATTTTGATATTTACAAAGCACTCTAAAATGCTTCTTTTTGCATTAATCTAATCCAGCTGATTGCTTCAATTTACAACAAAGAAATCCATTCATTCTGTAACCACATTTAAAAATAATATTTCACAGGCCTTTTCTTTCACAATTCTAATTTAAAAGTCTGTTATTATGTATCTCAAGTCTTAAAGTGTTAGTTGACCCTACTGGAGAGGAAAAAGACAGCACATGGAGAGTTAATCCGTTTTCCATTTGAGACACAAGTAACTGCATAATTAGTTACACCCATGCTTTCACTGGTGCATGTGCTTGGAAACAACTGGCTCTCCCATTTCACCAATGAAAGGCTTCCTCATTAATTTATAATGCGAACAAGTATGTGTGAAAGTGTGTGTGAGAGTATGATCAGTCATTTCTCCATGCTAGATTTGTTACATATGCAACAATAAATAGATATTTGCTATTTGCTATCCTTTCTTTTCATGTTCACGCTTTACATTAAAATACATTTTAGGGTATTTGATTCCTTTTGTTTTATGTTGCAGCTTACAGTTTTTTAAGTTTAGGTTAGCAATAGAAATAATGCCGTTCAGAAATCTACTCAGGCTTTCATTTTTTTTCCAAACATTGTCTTTTGTGATTCTAAGTGGTTCATAATAGTAAGCTAAAGACAGAACCAAGCTAAGACAACTACCGAAAACAACAGCTTAATAATATTTTGAAGATGCAATTTCCTAAGTTAGTAGCACGATAGCTTTTAAGCAGTTGCTGTCTTGAAACAGTTTATTTGAAATAAATGCAAAATGTCATACCTAGGAAAGTCACAAGCACAAAAGCACCAAGACATTCCAGGGAAGAAGCAAATAATAAATATTCTTTACGTTTCTGCCACATAATAACTGTTGATTGTTTATAGTTATTTCTTACTCTGTAAATGTCAGGTTTTTTGGAAGAGCAACAATAGAGCTAGACCTGTCATGGAGTACCATTATCAATTCTTAATAAACAACAACTGCTAAGCAAACTAAGCATGAACTCCCTCTCCCCAGTAATATTAATCAAACTGACAGCAGAGAGGTATGAGAAATTCTGCCTCTCTGTCTGCAAGGAAAGAGAACAGGTACTAATTTCCAAGGATTCCCTTACCTGATGTTTATCAGCAGCAATGGAATATTTAAATGGATATTCTTTGGTCCTCAAAAGTTAGTTACAAATTGTCACTGATCCCTGTAACCAACTTTCACCAACTGATGATAATACTTTACAGAGAAAGATGATACAATATATTTTAGCTACTACCATGCCATTTTTGCTTTTCTTCTTAAAAGCCAACTGCAGTGTGTGGGAACTTTTTTCTTCTGTTTTTTAATTTTCTTTCTAATATCCTTTAGTTCCACAAAACACTTAAAATCACATTCACCTTTTCTCTTCTACTTATTTACATTTTAAAGTTACTTATTAAAAGTAAAAAATAATTTATTACTACTTGATAACCTGCTCTGGGTTCAGATATTAATCATTTTGACCTGAACCAATTTATTTTCTCTTTTGGCGTTGCATGCTCTGCTACTATTGTTTTATTAAAAACTTGCCTCCAACAAAATGTAGAAGCTCTTCTGCTTTCCATTTCCCAATGGGTGACCTTGGTATGATCTGATGATGTCATCAGTGGGTGTTAAACATTACAGTCCTAACCATCCAACTCTGACCTTTGCAAGACTTGAGGCTCTTCACCAAACATTAGATTATCACCCCTGGGTTCAGGCCCCTTAAAAGATAGCCATGGTGAAACCAAAGCTGTGTTTTTTGTAATGGAGAAGCTGTGGTTCCACTTCTGTCTTAAGGAGTTCCCACCATAACATATCTATGTTATGCCAGTACAGCTGTTTGTAGAGAGAAATATTTATTGAGTCTAAATAAATAAATAAATAAATCCATACATCTGTCTATTAATCTTTATTTCTAGAGAGACAGAGAGATCCCATGCATATACACACACTGATGTGATGTAGAGAGGCAGATCTTTCCTAGAAGAGCATTGTTTCCAAAGCAAACATCACTACATCTTAAATCATTTAGGATGTGGGTCATTGTAACATTCAGACAACCAGACCTGTGGAGCCCTCGATGTACACTGTGGCACATACCTATTCCAAATTTAGGCTGAAGTTTAGAGTCTTAGAACAGTATGTTTAGAAATATGGTTCTTTATATCACCTTATCTGATAAATACTTCTTGGATAAATTAGACCCACTCCCATCCTTATTGTGCCAATATATATTCAAAAATAATTCTACTAGGAAAGTGCTAATCTTGCAAAATTTTACAAGCTTTTGCATCTGAGAGTCCCATTGGAATCAATAGGAGTATTCATAGTAAAATTAAATGCATGCAAAAAGTGCTTTACTACAGAAAAATGGCATTCCAAAGTAGATTTAAGCTATTTTGCTTAATTCATGAACCAAGTGCTGTGGTTATACTGTTTCTGTCATTTTTCTAATAACTGTGTGGACAGACAAGGCCTCTATTTTGTAACTTTTGGTGTGCAGCACTTAGCCACTGCACAATGGGGAAGCTTTCTGCAAGCATGTGGTGCAGCTGCCCACTACACTTTTTGTGAGCTAGTAGTGATATTCTGTTATATTCCATTACACAGCCCTGGCTCAGCCAAACTCATTTCTGTCAATATTAAAACCCCAAAGAGATCCAGAGAAATTACATGCATTTAAGCAGACAAATCACTGTGCCTCATGGAAGCCTCTTCCTACCAGAAAAACACTGTGCATCCCAAACAAAACTATTATGGTTAGTGCCACTTAGGTATTTCTTCATTTTCTTTTTAAGACAAAATTGAAGAGAAAAAAAAATTGCCTTTCAGATATGTTTGTTTACTCATGGAATATTTTACAGCTCTGTCAGCTATCAGCACATGTAGAACTATTTTGTCAGCCTGTTTATTGACAGTCAAAGTCTCGCACTGATAACTATCCAATAATTATCACACCAGTAAATGAGTCAAAAAATTGAAATATTGTTCCTTTTCATTTTTATCCTTTGAAAAGTATGTTCTCAGAAAGCTTTCTTTTAAGTCAAGTGATAGAAATAAGAAGCATCCCAGTGGTAATTTCATTCCACTTTTGAGGGAAAAATGTTTTAGGAAGTAGGATGCTGTCAGCAAGATGTAACATAGCAAGGTCTGTCATCCCAGAGTCTGCTCCTGCCCTGATCTGAGGAGTCCCCAGGAAAACTTTTTACCACTGGTAGGGCCTACAGTGGTAGGGGAGTCTGCTCTTGGCTGCTCCTGCATGGATGTGAGGAGCACCTCGGAGAAGTGGCTGGTCAGACTGTCCATGTAATAATCTGCAGATTCATAAATCAGCTGTAAATCAAATGCCTCAGGGACAAGTCACGGTGCCGAGAGGAAGAATTTCCTCTTTCACAGGAGCAAGGTTAAGAGGAAATACAAGATTTCAGAGATTTTCTCCTTCCTGAAAGGTAGCTTAGCCAAGTTCCACCAGTTTTAATCAAACTGTCCTTAGTAGCAGCAGTATTATTTCCAGTGGAAGGCAGATGGGTAGTTTGCACAGGGATGGCTGCTGAGGCTGAAGCACTGGAAGCCTGAAGTCCCTGCTCAGACATACACACACACATGCACACACACACACAAAGCATACAGAGGTAAGCAGTGTTGACCATGAAATATTTTGCAGGACAAAAGGAAATTAATTTAACACTCTTGACATATCTTTCTAAATAATTGGCTTAATTTGTATTACACATTGTACTTAAAAAGGACAAAATACCCCTTATGAAAAGTTGGTCTCAGTTTTGCAGAGCTTTTTTCTTCTGCTGTTCCCCACTCATATCTTCCAGTTATTTCAATGATACTAAACTGGTGAAGTTGCATTTAATGTGCCATAATAATAATGTATATATTTTTCTCCTCCATTTGTGATAAGAAAGTTTAAAAAATAATCAAATAGAAGTTGTCCATTTTTGTTGTCATTCTCTATTTCTCTAGCAGTTTGTATTGGTAAAGGATAGAATACAAAAAAACTGAATAAAAATACTCAATATAACAAAAATCTTTTCTTCATTAATATTCTGAATTTCTCTTTCCACAGCTGCAACCAGAAATTTTAATCCCAGAGAGCTATTTCAGTACAAAGTGCAGTAATTAGCTCATAAATGATCAGAATCAGATCCACGTCTGGTGTTTTAGCCTTTAAAATAACAAGGAAGAAGTGAGGTTTTTAAGTAACATTTTTGCAAGCCTGCTGAGAAAAGATTTTTTGCTTATTTTTAAGGGCAAAATTCCCTTACTGTGTGGCTTGTCTGTTTATACTATTTTTAAAAGTTCAGGGGAATGGTAATGTGTGAAATAAACCTTACTAGGAAAGCTATTCCACTAAAATGTATATTTAAATCTGATCTGTTTACTATCTTTTAATCCCCTTCAATTGAAATCAGACAGTCAACCCAGCTCTGGTGTAATTTAAATTTAAAACAATTTAAAGTAATCTTTCCATATATTGAAAAATAATTCACATGAGACATGCACATCAAATATGTCAAAAGAAAAACAAAGCTTTGTCATTGAGCAAAATAGAAAATGCAGAATTAGATTAATTTGAAAAAAATCATTTCACCCCTCTTTTTAATAGGCATTAATAGAGAGTTTGAAATACTTGATACTGTACTATTCCTCCCTAGTCCTTCCTCAGCATGCCACGCTGTGGGGACCAGAAAAGCATGTCACTCTCTCTTCTCCCCAGACTGTTCCAGCTCCCACTGGCAGCTAATTGATTTTCAGGCTTGCTCTCATTTTAGACTCTCCTTCAAAGTGTCATTAAGCTTCTTGCTCTCATCACCTTTCACCATCAGGTCTTTTATCTCAAACAAGTAAAAACCAAGGAGCTACCCTGAACTGTTTGACAGCAGAGACAGAAAGCTCCCAGTTCCAGTGTCTAGACTCAGCTGACCATTCCAAATCATTGCCTGAGCCAATTCTGTAGTTTGACCGGATTTGGCAGGGATCTACTTTTTCCATTCATATTTCATTTCCTTTGAGATCTGTTCATTTCAATTTGTTCAAGAAACTGAGTTAAAATGCAAGAGTTTGAAATGTAATAGGAAGGTATTAATGTATCAACTAGACTGTGTGCATAGTTGCTTTTATAGTTGCTTTCAGTATAAATTAAAGGTATTTTTATCTTCAGACTGCAAAAGGAAAAACAATTCCTATCATTTAAGTAGTCATGCAGAGTATTTAGATTTTTTTTTCCACACCTCAAGTCTGACTTTGATGTCTAAAATCAGAGAATTACATTTACTCCTACATCCATTTCAGCAACAGCACTTTGGGTGCCGAAATATTTTGAGAATTATTTTTCTGGGACTGTCTAGCAAATCAGTTGAATAAATTATTTTTAAAATAGTCTACATAGAAAAAGAGCAGTAAACTAAGTTCCCTAAAGAATCAAGCATAATGTAAAATATTAAATAAATATAGCATTAGAAACTTAGATATTGAAGCCTGTTTTGGCTTTTACTGATCTGTGATTTCATTTATGTCTTTTAGAAATGTTGAAACAATTTGAATTACTTTTTTTCAAGGTCAATCTCAGATTGTGAACCCTCCCTAGGACCATGTTGTAATATGTTCTTAATTATTTCACAAAGTTGTCATCTTCTGAATTTCATTCTTCAATTCACATATTGCCACATGGCCTTATTTCTTTGTGATGGTACTACAATTATTCATGTTTTTAAAATCACAGATTTCTCATAAAATCTTCTGATATTTACCTCTTATATGGCATTTCTGAAATTAAACCTATTTAGCAGAAATTACTCTGAAAAATATATAGATCTAAATATAGCCTATTCCACTATTATCTCCTAGGAAGTACATTCATAATTGGCAACATAGCATCACTGTGATAGGAAAATTTTAAAAGCCACATTGCACAGCACCAGCGAAAGGTGGAGAAGGGAGAGGATATGCTCTTTATTCCTCCAAGTCACACCACAATATTCTGAGCAACCATAGCATGCCTGCTGATTCCACAGACAGTTCAGAAAAGAACATACGAAGAGGCAATGCAGAAGATGTTATGCATTGAACTGTCCCATTACTTACTAGTTCAAATTAGATGTTTTGGTGGTTAGAATTACATGGCATACAGAGCTGTTCCACAAAGTTAGACTATGACCCTGATTTCTCAGTGATTATCATAATACCCCCTATCCTCAAAGCTATCTCTATTCCAGAAAGCTTCCATCTATTCAAGAACACTGAATTTTATATAATATTTATTATCCCAAGCTTCCATTGACATCACTGCAAAGGTGGGCCTTTGTTTTAGCATTTAATGTGTGCAAGAGCATAGATTCTTCCCCTACTCCAAGAACCAAGAACCTAGTCCTACATACATACGGGATGATATTAACTATATCTCAGCAAGTAGAAACTGTATTATTATCACCATTTTTAAGGTTAAATCTGTTCAAGTTGTATTTGCAGAGTGCTGAAAACCTATAAAGTCACTTCAATACAGAAATGTATCACCATTCCAGCAATGCACAAGCCTCAAGGAACTGAAGCATGTGCACAGTCTTCAAGTCCATAGGAAGTCTCATTGCAGGTCTGAGAAGAAAGACTTCTGAAATCAAAATCGCTATAATGATGCCTGTCACAGCAAAGCACCCTGTGGAAACAGGACCTGGTACAGCCATTCATCCCATTCCCATTCATCACATGGGTTTTTATTTTAGGAAGTGTGAGTGAAATGGAGCCCAGTGCTCCAGTGACAGGTAAACTTCATGTCCTCCCTCAGTCATCACAGTCTTGTGCATCAGCCGCAGCACATATGTGCATTCCATAGTGACTCTCTGGCCTTAGCATAGAAATAGAGAGATTAAGACCTTAGACATAAATACCATTAAAATAAAAGATGAAAAGGCAATTATATTATGCCAAGGATGAATTAGACTGCTAACTTGCTCTCCTGTGTTAACTGTGGAAAACTATTACCAGTTTTGACTTTTCCCATCTGTTCTACTCCAAGCTTGCCGAAAGGCTGATATTCTGACAGCAATCTGAAGCACAGTTTTGCCAACTGTTTCTTTTTGAAAGTCCATGTTCCATATGTTCCTATTATGCTTCTTTTTATTGCTGTGAAAGTACACAACTAACTAGGAAGAAAAAAGTTTTCTGTTTTCCACAATTATATTAAATATATCATTTTTAAAAAAAGTTTACAGATGAGATCATTCAGATACTCTTTTTTCCATGAGATACTTCCTTGTGTTATTATAGTGTATATTTTTGCCACTTATAATGACTGCCTGCTAAACTTAACATACATTATGTGTCTCATATGTATTGACATACAGTCTCTAAAAAACAATTTAATTATTTAGAGCAGGTATTCAGTAGAACAAGAGCACAGAGTGAAAGCTCATCTTCTCTTTCAAACAAGAGTTCTAAATATACGTTGACTGTCCAAATTTAAGAAATATATTTATTGCTAACACGGGGAAACTATTTCCACCAGCATTCCTAAAATAGCATTTGGTCTTTATCACAAGGGTATAAAAAGCAAAAATCTTGAATTCTGACCTCATGATGATCATGCAATCCTATGTAATAAAAAGCATGATCAGGAAATCTACACAGCAATTGACACATTAGTACTTATTTTATATCCACTGAGTTCTCATCAACATGGGCTAATCTCTACAGTTATCATCTACATCAGTATAAACCAGAAGCACCTGAATAAACCACCAGAGGAAACCACTAGAGTTTCATAGCCATTTATAACATTCTGACTGACTTGAGGTCCAAAAGAAGACAGTAATCAAAACTAAAACTGTTAGAAGAGTCCTATACGATACTGATGATAGCAGGCACAAGCTAAGCTTTATCATTAAAGGAAAGACTATGGAATTTGTATGTTACATTTGCTCACCTGACTGGTTAAGAAACAAAGTTCTACAGCTCACAACTCCTTTAAGTCTGAAATAGAAGTACCAGCCTCCAAATCTGAGAAACACAGAACTATCTCGGTGGGAAGGGACTCTGTTTATCATCTAATATAACATCCTGCTTCAAGCAGAACTACAAGCCAGCACTGATCAGATAGGCTTAGTGTAGCCAAACCTCAAATATATCCAGAGACGGAGGTCCCATAACAGGTCTGGTAAACACGTTCCAGCTCTTCATCTCCCTGCTAGTGAAAACTTCATAATGTCTGAGATACCTGTGGCCACTGCTCTTGCTACATAATCTGTCCAACCAAGAAGAACCTGGCTCTGTCATCTTCATAGCTTCACCCTTGGAATAGTTGTAAGCAGATGTTAGATCATTCCTCATTCTCCATTCCACCAGAGTAATAAGCCCAGGTCCTTCAGACTCTTTGGAGATGTTCTGCAGCACCAGAGCATCCTGCTAGCCCAGATGGATCCTCTCCTATTTCTTTATGTATGTTTTGAATCTCAGGGTCCCAGATTGAATGAACTTTTCCTGCATGGCCTTGCCAGTGACAAGTAAAGAGGATAGCAAGTTTTTGGACTGGGGTCCATCTCCTCAAAATTCAGCCCGGTGTACAGCACAATTTATTCCCAGTGGGAGCATGTTTGCTTGTTCAGCCTGACATCACCTGTAATATCCCTGCCCTATTCTGCAGATCTCTCAGCCAGTCACTTCCCAGTCTGCACAGAGTAATTCTGCACAGGGAAAAAGAACTTCCTACTTCTCTATGTTGAATCTTGCAAGATTTCTGCAGGCACAATCCTCAGATAAATTCAAGTGGCTTCAGACTAAGGTATTGCTACCTCAGTCAGCTGCTTTCCCACTACTGACATGCTAAGGGTAGACTCTTGTCATCACTTGTAACACCGCTGAAGGTCATTGAACAGTATGACTCCGATATCAAGCCCAGGGTATTACAGTCATTGCTAACTACCCACCAGATCTCAAACCATGGATTACTGCACTTCAAACTTGTTGGTCCAGTTAGTATTCTTTTAACAGTCCCATAATTGAAACCACACTTCTCAGCTTAGAAAGAAAAATGCTGTGGGACAGGGTGTCCAAAACCTCACAAAAGTCAAGCTGTATCACATTCACCACTCTCCTCTCATGCAAGAAGCAGTCATTTCAATAGAGAAGACAGTTAACTTGGTCAAGCATAACATGCCCTGGCAAATCTGTGTTAAATTTCTTGATTATGTTTCTGTCCTTTAGGTGCTTGGGACTGAATTTCAACAGCTGCATGATTTTCAGAGAGAATGATTTTTTTTGGGCTTCAGAATTGCTCTAACATAATAATCACCTTGACCAATTAGGTTATTGTCCTATTTCAGCCAATAGTCTTATCACTTCTCTGCTTGAAAATACAACTCCTCGCTGTACAGGTACCAATCCAATCATTTTTTCTCTCAGATGGTCTAATTATTTAATGGAATTATATTAAATTAATACAATTATTCTCCAACTATATTTAGCTTGAGCAGTTTTGCTTCAAATAAAGACTTTGAAGAAAGATTTACATGACTAATAAAGTCTCTTACAGCTGTATCAACTGGGTCTAATAAAGACATATGACTTTTTTATAAAATTGATGTCTTTTTTTTATTATCACAAGTATAAAAACAATACTACTGATATATAAATACAAAGAAGCTCTAATTCACATTTTGAAGCTAAGAGAATTAGTTTCCAGATTGTTACCAAGTCTTTAGGTTATTAGTTATAAATAAGCAAACTCTGTCATCATTTTAATTATTATATCAATGATATTTTATTTATTTGTAAGAAAATAGCATATGGAGTTCCCAGCATTACAATCTTTACACTCGTAACTGAAAGCTCTCAGAGAAACTACCTGCATTTATTTCCATTCAAATCTCATTGTTTTCTGAGGCTTTGGTGCAAGTCAGAATGACCACCTTCAAAGTTTCTAGGTTTGCTTAAACTGTCCTAAACCTCTGGCCCCACCCTGTCTCCCTGTCTGGGTGCACTACTTGGGCTGTTATGGTTCTGGCATTAACCAGTTCAGCTGATTTGTCCAAAGGAAAATATTTTGCTGTTAAGATCAGCTTCCAGTCAGATCAAAACACAAAAAAAAAAACTCCTGAAGGCAATGCCAAGGAAAAAGTAGGCAAGTGAGTCCACACTTATCTTAGGAGTAATACAGGCTTAGAAGTCGTCTCTAACACATAGGTCTCTCAAGATATTTGTGAAAATATTCTGTTAACAGTAAGCTTGAAAATGACCTCACAGATAACTCTTTTTATGCTAACGGAAATCTGTGCAGTTGAATACAGCTTTCCTGAAGGGAAAGAAATAAGCAGTGTCAATAGCCTTTATTTTTACTCTTTACATTTTCATCATTTTGATTAATTCAGAGTGGCTGAATTGTTTCTCACTTTCCTTTATCCATCTGACATGTATTACTCAAACTGCATACAAAACTCAAAAAAATAGTAGACAGAGGAAATCAGAAGCTCAGAAAACAAGGATTTCGAGATAAAGACACATATATGCAACCTGGAACTATAGATTAGCTGAAGGGCACTGTCTTGTTCTTAAACCAGATAATCTATTTCTTTTATGATTGGTAATAATGCTGATTATGATCTGATTAATGGCCAATTTCATGATGAGAACATTATTCAAATTTATAGTCATTTGTTACTAATGTGGGCTATCAGAAAGCTTTGCCCTTAATTATGCTGCTGCTTTAATTGTATAGTTCTACAGTGCTGATTAGAATTGTCAGTTTGTGAATGTGATTATTGCACATTAGCACTAAGTATATAGTAATGTTCTTCTTGTAGGATATGAACAAGTTGTGTTCTCTCTCTTGATTCTACTGTATTTAATTATTGTTAGTATATTCTTCATTAGAAGCAGATGGGCTGTTCAATAGAAGCATCTTTGTACTGTGTCCCTGCACAGTCTGCACTGTGTCACTGCTATCCAGACTATGACAATGAGTTAGGACTGCATTGTTGAGTCTCTGCACGTAGTTACTGATTTAAATCCAATGTAATGTAGCTGGCTGCAGTGGGGGAATTCTGGATTTGCAAGAATGTTCCAAGAACGGAAGAGCAAACAAGAAATTACCTTATTGATGCACTTATTGGTATATGTTCAGCAGATTAAAAGTTAAACAGCAACTACAGTAAGACCTTCTGCTCCCATCTAACATTATAATATCAGTGCTTTTTATGGAGCCAATTTCATCTGACCTTACTTTCAAAACATGTATTTAACCTGTGCACTTAAGTTCATTGTCTCCTTATCTGTACCGTGCCAAAATGAAAGACTGTTCAGATATAGTTCCTGTGACTGCCAGGTGCCAGTGCTCATACCAACCACCGCAAATACTTGCTGGAACTATCCATAGCCAGTGCTACAGTGCAGGTCCCATTTTACCTTAAAAACAACTGGCATATAAGGAACCCAAACTAACTACTGAGAGTACTTAATTTGTTAACAAATATCAGGTAGATGTTTCCCTCCAACAATAAAGATTAGCCATCATGACTGACTGAAGTATAACTAGGAGGACTGGCTTTCCCCATCTCACGTTTGCACCTGCTATATATTAACATCACCATGAGACAGGTATACTTATGAAGTCAACAGCAGTGGCCTCTCTAATGCCACAAGGAACCGGCCCACCAGTGCTGCTGAATCATTTCTAGGTAAGATCCTGGTCTAAGGCTCAGAATATAAAGGATGTGACACAATACTCTTCACAATTTAAATATCTGATAAATCTCGTCAATGAGAGAAAATAGTTTCCAGCTGTTCATCTTCCAAAGATCTTTCTTGCAGAAAGTCATGGAGAAAACATGATAACACGTACTGTTTTTTTGACAGCTTCAGCTTTACGGGGTGTTTCACTCTCTGAAACACTGGGTTTTATCTCCAGGAGCAGTTTTACCCGCTTTCATCAGCCCCAGATGGCAGGTAGCCACGTTCCTATGCTAGCACAAATATTTCAGCAGAATTTAATCTTTCCCAAACACATTAAGTTGGTTTTTATAAATAACCGATCAGCTCAGTGTGTGCTTATGCTGTTGGATGCGGAAAGCCGTGGGCTGGCCCCACACCCGCACTCCAAATCGTCTGGAAGAGAGCCACTGCCTGTCCAAAAGCCATTAGCTACATTAATGCAGGACTATGCCTGAGCTAATAAGGCCTGCTGAGAGCCCCAGTATTGGTACAATTATGTTTTCACAGCAGCTTGTTTTTCTTTTAGCAAAATATCAGATCACATGGGCTGACGATTTCATTTACTTCGGAACCAAAGTAGAGTTTAATATGTATAGGGAGAGTTTACCCCAAATAGAAGCTTAAATAGCCAATATAAACCTTCTTCAAAATAGTAATAATGGATTCAGCAGCTATGTGGTAAACAGAATTAAGGATTTCATTCCACAAGTCTTTTATTTGTCTTTAAGCTGACAAACAACATAATATTGCTGTTCCCAATAACAAACCTTAATTGATAGAATTCTTCCTAGTATTCTATCGTAAAAAATTAATGTTTGCATTTAATATCATGCTGTCATTATCTTGTTTCCTCCACAGTGAGGAGAGTCGTCTGCTTTCTGCAGGTGCAGAGGACCAGCTAAATACACAACAGTCCCCCCCCCTTATCCTTCCTATCAGCATACACAATGATCACTAGTTATTATGCATAATTGCATGGTTGCATGTATTAAATATTGTTATATTGCATGACAGCATGTTTTAACAGTTAGGAACTTACATCTCAAAACTCTTAGTTATTTTAGTCACATTTTGAAAAGCAACATCTTTTTCCTGGAACAAACTGTGGGTTTAGCACAAGTTAACTTAGCTAATGAACTATATGAAACATAATTAAATAAGTGGAGGAAAAAACATGGTTTTCTATTTTTTTACTTTTCTGTGTGTTACCATCTGGTTCACTGGTAACCTAGAAACTAGATTTATCAGCTGCTAGCTACCTGAAGCCTTGGGAGGAGCTGAGGGGGAAAGGAAGGTTAGCACTCGGTATTTGTTTTAACACAATATGTTATAGGTTTGGCAGAGCTAGTACTGTAAAGCTGTATACAAAATCAGAAATTCAAAAGAGCATAAACAGAATTATATTTCGTTAATATTACCAACTCAATATTGATTTTAGAAGGTATTACTACTCTGAGACCCAAGCAGCACAAAGCTTGGGATGCAACTTGATTTCTCCATCTATATAAAATGGAAGGTTACTTCCCACATCTATTTGCTGATATTAGGAAAATCTGAGTTAAGAGTGCTCTTAAAAGAAGATCATATATTTGAAAATGTGTAGTCATCTAGACAAGATATCCTAAGAATTAAACCTAAGAAAACTATAGCTAAGATTTTTTTTTAATCTATTAAATATCCCAGAATTTCAACCATTATTTGAAGTTGAAAGCTCTTCCCTGGTTTTAATCACTGTGTCCCGGGCCATGGATCTCTGAGGAGGGAGCGAGTGGTACGACTACTGTTGAGCTGCATTACAGCACAAGCCCTACAACCATCTCCTAATCGCATTGGTGTTTATTATACTACATAGTATATTAGGGTATTAGGGTAAAATAATCCAATCAGAATTTCCTGAATGCATTCTCAAAAATCCAGTTTATTACAATAGGTACTACCAAGAGACTTTTCAAAACAAAATGAGAGAAAATATAGAAAAGGCAACAGCTGAAAATTACAGCTTTGAACAGTACTTTTGTTTAATATAATCAGATATTTGCATGTTCTTATATTCCAACATTTCATTTTAAGCTAACTGTTTCTAAACATAACAACATACATTTAAAACCAAAATAATCCCTCTTGCACACATATATTAGCTATTGATTAAAAACACATTTGTCCTTTTCTTTTTTCAGTTTTTTATGTCCCTAGCCTTGGAACAGATTGTACAGGGTTCAGATAAGATTACGTTACAATGTAGCTGTAAACTGACACCTTAAAAAATGGGAACATTTCCAGGTTACTTCCAATTAATATAACCGAGGGTTCAAACGTTTTCCTTTAAATTGAGAAAAGTATCAAATTATATCCCAGTTCTATTATCTACAAATATTTATACAAGATTAACTGTTCGGTTTTATATTTCAGTAAGCAAAGACTTCAAAGAGCCAACTGCTGAAAATATCTCTCAGAATACAGAGCAAAGTGGTTGTAGAAGAGCATTTACAAGAGCCTCCAGTGACACCACAAGGAGAAATGGCTTCAAACTGAAAGTGAGTAGGTTTTGATTAGATATTAGGCAGAAATTCTTTACTATCAGGATGGTAGGGCCCTGGATTGTCCAGAGAAGTTCTGGAAACCCCATCCATCGAAGTGTTCAATTTGGAATGTAGCTCCAAGCAACCTGGTCTTGTGAAAGGTGTTCTTGCACACATCAGGAGGGTTGGAACGAGATGATTTTTGAGGTCCCTTCCAACCCAAACCATTCTATGACTATGATTCTAAGAGTTTTTAAACTTTGAATAGTGAGTTCCCCAAATACAGAAGAATCACCTATTATAAAGTGAGTATTAAGGTGAGTTCAAAATAGAATAAAACCCTGAAAACTAATTTATATTCAGTTCCCTGATATATATATTTACAAATTTTTGTAGATGCACAAAAATACAATAAATCTTGAATCTGTTCATTTAAGTTATTTTAACACAATTATATTTGGTAGTTGGCATTAGGTATTCGTTTAAACTTCATTTAAACTTGGCATTAACATGTTAAATCACCAGAGTTCTGCTCCGAGGTATGTTACCAACTTGCTGCTAAAAGCAAAGGAATCTTTTAATTGATGTCTTAGATTATTTGTCTCAAATACATTTTAATTTCTTGTGGTTTGCTTTCAAAAATTTTCATGAGTTCTCAGTATAAATTCTCAAGAATAGTGAATTTTCATTCAATGTATTCGCAAAGGTGTAAAATAAATGTACCATTATTTTATTACGAACTTACTCAGCATAAGGTGGACTATAAGGTGTACATCTATCTCACCAGAAATCTAAAGAAATAAATTGACTGACATGACCAGTCCTGTAATAAAAAAACAGACCTTGAATTTCTATCAGTAAGCCAAACTTACTGAAACTGTGAGACATAATTATTAAATGTTTACATATTTTTTAAAATGGGAGATCAAATCCTATGTATAATGACATACTTGTTCACAAATTTGTCTGCAGGAACATTTTAAATCTAGAAAATTTGTATTAAAATAAGTTATCCTTCTAAACATAAAGACAACCATATATATCTAAATGAAAGCATCCAAAATGTGGGTTCAATTGTGTGTTCAAATATTTCACAAATTTTAAAATGTAGTAATTTGGATATCATCTTCATTTGGTAATTCTTTAATTACAAAACTATATTGTCCCACTCATTTCAGAGAGACCTGTGAAGCATCTTAGATTTGTATTTGGCCTTCCACTGCCAGTAAAGACATCACTGGTCAAGGGAAACATATCTGAGTCACTATCAAGAGTGTATGTTACAGCTAACTCAATGGAAGACATGTTATTAACTTCAGTTACCTCATCTAATCAGTGAAATATCAGAAAGAACCTTATTAGTTATAGAAAACAGCAACAATATTGGTAAAGTTTTCCTAAATACACCAAGTCATATCAGAATTTTAACTTCTTATAATTCCCAATAATTCTAGCAGTTCAGACTTCAGAACAAAACAAATACTCTGGACATGATGTGAAAGTGTTAAGAGATGTTCTGGAAATGCTAAGATCAGCAAGAACTGCAAATTTCATGTACAACAAGGTCTTTGCTAGCTGAAGAAAAAGACATTCAGATAGTTTTTCAGATAGCAAATCACAGAGAAGTTCTTTATCGAAAATAAGCATGCCTATATATATGAGCTCTAAATAATTTCATATTTAGACAAAAATCTAGGCCTTCTGTATTTTCGCTAATTTCTGTGGTTTCCTCACTCAATTCTTTTGCTCTTTTTTTCCCCTCACTGTTAGTTTGAGTGGATGATTCATTGCAAATGACATGAGCTATTCATATTCCTGCTGCATGCTGGTATGCACCAACATATTGTAATTTATTTGTCATTTTAAAATAACCATGTTTTTGCAAGTTGCATTTTTCTGTTTTTAGGGATTTTTTTACTATACAAGTAGATCATAAAAATGTAAGCATTAGACACTTAACATTTCAAAGTTCAAACTGTGTTGCTATGCCACAGAAAAGAAAGAAAAAGGGTTTTGTTTCTATTCTTGGATCTTAAAAGTATAAAAACGCACTGGCTTGAAAAATCAGACTTTTTGGAAAAAGAAGTGTTTAGAGAAAGATTGGAAAAAATTAGAATACAGGGAACATTACAAAGAAAATTAACTGATAACTTTCCAGGTTAAATTGGCCTATTACATGCAGTTCAAATAATCTTAATAAATATGAATGGAAGAGATCACAGATCTTCATTATCTACTTCAGTTCTATTAATCTTAGGTTTGAAAATGTTTGATCACCTTCAGATTTCTTTTTAAATGGACTGTGAAAAGCAAAAAAAGAAGTTAAAATCAGCTTTTATTATGCTTAGATTTGCTTTGTAGGGATGTGAAAAGATCAAAAACCATATACAAACTTTTTATAAGCAGTTCCACAATTCCTTCTGGACACTTTCACATAAAAATATATAAATTTATATATATGCAATAGCTATATAAACACATGTGAAATACACGTAATAATATAAAAAATCATCTCATAGTTCAGTTTTAAAAAGGCATCTCATAGTTCAGTTTAAACCCATTACTTGTTGCCTGCCCATGGTGGCTGACCTGAAAACAGAAAGCCCAAAGTCAAGACACAGACCTCGCCTTCCCATGGAACTCCTCTATAAATGCCAGTTCCATTAGGCAGCTGTAGGGTCAATGGGAAATGTGTGGTTTTGGAAACACAGTATGTCAGTGTTTCCAAAACATTTTCCTGGATTTTTTTTTTCTGAAGAAATTTTTCTTAAAAAAATGGATTTGTTCCAATTTGAAACTAAGCCAAATTAAAAAGAAAAACATCCACAAATCTGTGAACTGTGAAGCCAGTTATTTAGCCAGTCCTAGTGCTGTGGAGAACTGCTTTTTTCCAAACATTCTGGTGACACCATGGTCTGATTCCTATTCTTGCTTTACCTTGAGTCTTCCTGTTTCATTCAATAAGACTTCCCCCCGCCACCCTTAATGCTCTTGAAGTTTTCTATTAAGCAGTTTTCTAATCCCTTAACCACCCCCTCCTGCCCTTATTCTTTGTTGATGCCATGTATTTTGTAAATCAACCTCAACGTCACTGGGCAGTAGAGGACTGCAAGATCATTAATGAGGATTGCTTTATTTTTATCTGTCATCCTTTCCCTGTAGAGAAAAGCAGCCCACACCACCCTTTATTGAAGTGTCACAGAAGCCCTTACTCACTTGTCAAAAGTTTATTACTATTATACAGGATTTCGTGCTCTCAGCATTTCATAGGTTTTGTTGAGTTTTTTAAAATCCCTGTATCTAACTGAGGACATATTAAGTCCCAATGACAGTAATAATGTGGTAGATGTTTTAGACACGACATTATATCTGACTTCAGAATTGCTAATAAACTTGCTTAAACTTTGCAAATCCTTCAATAAAATAATGATAAATGCTAATACTGTTATTTTTCCTGAAACATTTATACTGATACTTATGTCCGTGATTTTATCCTGAAATGAAGTCACCAGAACAATGCTGCAGCATGAGATGGGTGTGCTTAATAGAAATAGAATAGAAAACTTTAATAGAATAAAGGCAAAGAGATGTTTCTGGGTAAGCAGACAGACAAAAAGAGATATCGTTGAATTATTGAACCTCACTGTCATCTGAATTCACAAAGGTAGGATTTTTTTTCTATTTCAAGTATATTACAGGGGAGTTTTTAGTGGCAAGTAGGTACATTGGTTCCTCCAGTTGCTTTCAAAATTCCAGTCCACTTTTCTCTTTCTATCTCAAGCAAAAAGCTACAGAATACAGAGTGGAGGGCATCTGAAAGTAACAGTCTAAGGAGAAGATAATGGTGGGCACTGTTTAACATGATATATGCCCATAGACAGATTTTAGCTTGTGGACAGGCAAGTACATTCCAATGTGAAATTACCTGTTGAAAATGACAGTACACATTATTTCAGACAGCATTTTATATATTTTATTGTACTCCATAATGCAGTCAAATAAAAGCCATCATTCACCTTTCAGCTAAAAATCACATTGCCCAACACTAGAAATCAGCAACAGATGTTAAGTTTCTGCCCATGTCTTGTTCCTCTGGCTGCAATTCCTGTAGCCAGATGGCTCTCTTTCAACTCCATTCATACATTCCAGCAGGTCATACTTTGTGAAGCCTCTAACAACGAATTAAGGTCTTATTTCAGACCTCTAATAGCTCAATGAATAATTTAGGGAGAAAAGAAAACATTTTCTGGGAAAGCATTAGCATAAGATTCAGTGAAGCTGTATCACTCCTTCTGGCCATATTCAATTTTAGGAAGATGAAAGAAGCAAAAACACAGTATAACTTGCTGCCATACTGGCAGTTGCAGAGTCAGTTTTGTATCTCAGAACACGTCTAAATAGCTTTTCTGCTAAAGAAATAATCAATTAGTATTGAGGCACATCTGTAGCACAACAAGATATTCTGCTTGGAACCAGATCAAAATTACATTTTGCAAATGTTATCTCATTCCTGTATTACTTTCATTTGAATCTACAATTAAAGAATTTTAAAAATTCAATTCCAAATTCCAATGGATCAACAATATGAAGTTAGAAAATTTTGAAATAGTAATGTCCAGAAGGAATCTTAGACTTCCAAACTTGCTTAATTTAACTCATGTGTCCTTAATACCTCTGGGTTAAAGAAACCTTTGTATTGGTATCTTTGTTCTGATTGGTTTTTTGGTTCTGATTGCCAGGAAATTGTTTGAATTTTTTTTTTCCTGAAGGAAAAACCTATTTAAGCATTCCAAACTACACCTGACTGTGGGCAATAGAAAAGAAAATTAGTCAAATGAATTGTAAAACAAACACAGGGAAAAAGTGAGTAAGAAATGGACACAGATAGTTTTTAGCTGGAAAAAGTGCACAAAAAAGACTGTCTGAGATAGCTTCTATGTTACCATAATATATAAGTCTAAAATTAATAACCACAACAGAAATCTATAAGCAGCTGGTTAAAATACAAAATTGAATTTCATTAGCTCACCCAGTGGGAAAGGCATCACCTTTCAGTCTTCAAAAAGGTGAGAGAGATCCTCTCAACCCAAACCACTCATCAACCTTTGAGGTAGAAAGTCTCTGGTCTTCTCTCCCATTGTACCAGAAATAATAAAGGGGTTGGCACTTGATAAGGAGATGAATATCTACACTTTAAGAAACCATCCGTGAGGCCCCAGTCCTGCCTATGGAGCAAAGTTCTTTCAGATCTGCCTGTGCCTGGCATTTGTCTGCTGTGTTTTGGACAGTGTTGGAAGTTAAGACTGTGAGCTCATCTGATTGTGGTGTACTGAACAGGCTGGCCTTGCAGAATTTCTAATTGGCAAAGAGGAGAATCTCAAGGAAAACTCTCCTGTAAAACTAAATTTACTGATCTTAGAGGTTTCATATATCCAAGGACTTTAGCTGTCTGCAAGTTATCTATCATATGTTTGGGTACATGGAAGGAATAAGTTATAACGTACTCAAAATTGTATAAACAACTGAAGCTTTTTGTGTTTGTGGGTTTTAAAAACGGATTCCAAAATTTCTTTCTTCTGCTGCTTTCCTTCCAAGCTTTTAGTTCCCTGGATCCATTTTTCTTCTGGGCAAAGGAAACAGACTATTAGATCTAGCAATTCCTTAGATAATCATATAATCTGGAATGCACAACATCCTACTGAGGATTATGCAGGAGATATTAATTACATAGGTCTTAAATTAATTTCTGAATATTTTTTTTCTTTATAGACTGAAGACTTCTGCCATTATTTATGATTATTTGGCATTGCTGCTGGAAAGAAATGGGATGTTGGAAGATCCTATATATATAAACAGATGTTTCTAGCACAATGACACTTGAAATACTGATTTATTCAAGAGAATAATCAACTCTTAAAGCAGCTTCCATGTGAATAAAAGGTCCCCAGAGTTTAAGATTTGTATGTCACCATCATTTGGAGTTTTAATGCAAAACAATGAAGAAACTAAAGCAAATAAAGACAAGCACAGTATTCACAGCATGGTTTCTATGTTTATATTAAGAAATTCCCAAACAACTAATTGTATAAACTTTATGTAGGTGGTCAGTATACTGAGGTTCGTTTCAGTAATAACATTGCAACACACAGTGCAAGGAACAGTTATTAAATTCCATATAAAAAGCTGAACTCTGTTAATCCAAATTGAGCCAGTTTTTTCCAAGAACATTATCAAAATGTGCTTCTTTCAATGTGCTGATTTTTGAAAATGTTTAGAAAGCTTCTAAACCCTCCTGTCCATTTAAAAAGTAATTTATTTCCCTGTACTTCCTGAAGAATAGTCTGACTTCATATTTCTGCAGGTACCTTTAATATGAAGATCCAAAAGCTATCAGGAACAATGTGTTTAACCTATTTTACCATAGATATTTGACTGACATAATACAAATATTAATCTAAAGCACACATCCTGTAACTTGATAGATTTATGTTTCTTCCTTTAAATAAAAAACAAACAACAACAACAAAAATTTAAATCTTTTAAAAGTCATCATCAAATTTCCCCTAGGAAAAGAACTAAATCAGGAATACTTAGTAGTTTCTGCTTCAGTAGCAGTTATTTATAGTTGCATCTTTATTGAGGCATACCAAGTGTGAAGCAACACTCTATAGATATTTTTGGCCCTTGACCTCAGAAATTTAGAGCATGTTTAGAACTTGCTGAAAATTTTTCAAGTAGGGATCCTAACTTAACTGTTGTTATAAATCACACAGTATTTCTTTGGCACAAGTAGTATAAACCAATCCATGCATCCTTAAAGAACACAAAAAGTGTTGTTTCACATATGCAAAATTAAAAATACCAACAGTAAAACTGCTGATGTCAAAGACAACTTTCTTATTCATAGTCTTCACTTTATTTTGTAACCAGTGTACCTGAGAAGCAGTATTTTGTTCAATTTAAGGGCAAATAATAATGATTTCTGCTGGTTGGTTCTTGACTTCCAGTTATTACCTCGTTTAGGCAGAAGATAGAGGTCATCAAAAACCTACACACGTCAGTCATGGAAATCTTTCCTTCTTTACCATGATGTCCCAGGCTTTGGATAATGGTTTCTTCTGGTTTGTCTCTCAATAAACAAAAAGTCATTCAATCTGCCTAATGGCTCTAAGTATATAAAACAGTTTCTCAAAGGTCTCTGGCTAAAGCCACAACAAAATTCTTTTGTTTAGCAATATTAGCCTATGTGGCAAACATGACTTGAACGTTTAGATCTTCTCTATGCCAGAAAATTTAAGAGTATTGTTAGTGTGCACTTAAATTCAGTAGGCACTCTCGATATTTCTGTCTGCAAACACTAATCTTCTGGGACCAGTCCCTTCATTCTAATTAGTTTAATTCATTGTAAGATATTTTACTATATCCATTTTTAGTACATCCATATCACTCTGTGATTCTGTGATTCTATGGTTTTTACATTCCTGTGAAATACAGTTTCACTTGCAACAGTCCCCTGAGGTAACTAGCTACAAAAAGTGGCAATATGATCATACAATGGTGTGGATTGGAAGGGACATTAAGGATATTGTAGTTACAGCTCACTTGCCAGGGGCAGGGACATCTTTCACTAGATCAGGTTGCTCAAAACCCTATCCAACCTGGCCTTGAACACTTCCAGGAATGGGAAATCCACAACTTCTCTGATCAACCTTTGTTGAGCCTGTTTATGCTTGGGATTGCCCTGACCCAGGTGCAGGATTCTGCGCTTGGCCTTGTTGGATTTCATGAGGTTCACATGGGCCCAACTCTCAAGCCCATCAAGGTCCCTGTGGATGGCATCCCTTCCCTGCAGCATTTTGACTGCACTGCTCAGCTCAGAGTCATCAGTGACCTTGCTAAGACTGCACTCAGTCCCACTGTCCACGTCACCAACAAAGGTGTTAAATAGTGCCAGTCCCAATACCAAACCCGCAGGAACTCCACTGGGCTCCACTTGGATATTGAGCCACTGACCACAATTCTTTTGAGTGCAAACATCCAGCCAATTCCTTATGCAGTGAGAGGTCCATCCATCAAATCCATGTCTGGTTCAGAGAGAAGGATGCCTTTTAGAACAGTGTCAAATGCTTTGCACTAGTCCAGTAGATGACATTGATCTCTCATCTCTTAATCAGAAATGGTGTAACATCATCATAGAAGGCCACCAAATTTGTCAGGCGCAATTTGCCCTCAGTGAAGCCATGCTGACCATCACCAATCAGTTCTTTCTTTTCTGTGTGCCATGGAAATATGCCATGATATAGAGATTTTTTTTTCAATTACTGCTGTCAAGTTCCAAGGACAGCATGCACAATAGGTACTATATAGTGGTCTTCTCTCAAGAAAACACTTTAATTATAGGTTGCTGGCAGAGATCCAAAGGATAGCTGGCTATCATTACTGGCTTGAGGCTTTCATCTAGTTAATTTATAAAAGCAATGCAAGCCTGACAAAGCAAAGTAATTACCATTATCAGAAAAATAAATACAACAATACTAGAGTGGATCTTTGCTCTTCAGAAGAGATGTGATCTTTTGTTAAGACAAGTCTTGACTTCTGTGTGTTCACACAGATAGCCTAGTGCATGTGAGAGTGCTTAGAAACCTTTTCTTTCTTGGCAAACAATGCTTAGCAGGGCAAATATCTTATGTTTGATGTCTCTCATTAATCATAAATTTGAAGAAAAACACCTGCCTTTTAGCACAATGCCTCTGTGAGTATTATCTATATGCAGCTAAGTATATCATCTGCGTAATATTGATAAGGGGATCTTCATTTGTTGATTCTTAAGGAAGGAGTTATTTAATCTGGTACCATATGAAATAAATTGGGTGAGTGCTATTACTAAGTCTCCACGATTATTGTGAAATAATACTAACGTACATGCAAAAAATCATACAATCTTATATGCAACAAATATTAGCAAAAAAAAATCCCTGGAAAATTTTAATTTCGTGCAAGTAAAATTATTCTCTCCCTTACTCAAAAAATACACTGCATTTAATTTTCTGTCCCCTATGATGGTAACTGGTGAGAAAAGAGCTAATGAAAGCTTTCTTGCCATTCAATAAGTGTGCCTCCAGAGCTGTAGGGAGACATCTCACTGGCTGTGGAAGGACTTCCCCCACACAGCAATTTTATCAGCATATATAGGCCTTTAAAGGCACTTCTCAGAACATCATTCTACAGATGGTGACTACTGCACCCCCAGCACAGTCCCACTTGAAATGTCCTGACTGAGGTGCACAGACAGCCACTGTCTTCCAAGTAATACAATCCTGACCAGGTGCAAAATGCCACAGAATTCCCACTGGTAGCAGTTATGGTTTACAAAGAAAGGAGATAAGACTCTTCTCCCAGGACTGGTTTCGACTGCTCTGCACAATTCTCTTTTGTGTGGCCCTTGCAAACACCATGGAATTGCACTGGTATGTTTTGCTTTCTGAAATAGTATGTGATTTACACTGAAATTCAGGACAGAATAAATGTTTTAGCTAATACGAAAAATGTTAGGGTTTATCCCTTACATTTCCAAATTAATTATTTCATTCAGCACCTGGAGAGATTTTTTCCCAGATTAATTTTCTTGGGGATTAAAAAAAATCATAAAATAAAAAGAAATGGGAGCAAGGGAATTGCAAAATGCTTCCAACACCTCACGAATCTAGCTTTTCACACTGCTGACCTCAGCCACCACTAATTACAATTGCAAATTTTCCAGTATTGTTTTATAACCTATTAAGGAAACAAGTTTCCTGTCTTTCAGAGAAGAGGCAAAGCAATTCAGTACAAAGAACACAGAACTAGCCAACCATTCCTGACAGGAAACTGAAACTCTGAAGCGCCTTTAAAAAAAAAATTACAAGTTGTATTTCATGAAAAATTGGTGAATTTTTCTTATCTGATTTCTATATTGCTTTACGGCTGTATTATTTCTCTTGATGCTTATTTTAGATTTTTCGGACACTGATGTTCTGATGATTACATAGAAGTCTGATAGTTATTTAAAACATCATGTTTCATTCCATTTTACGTCAGAATTTTGTAATGCTTTAGTACAATACAAACACAGGCCTGTTTTCATTCTGTCTCAGAATTATGGACCTTGGTGGATCCTTAGCATTACTAGCAATCTTTCTCAATTAATTTTCAAGGCGATGTGAATCATTCTTTGCTGTGAGTTCATGAATTATGTATTATATTGCATACTATGCTCAGCCATGTGATTATTAATATCTCTCACATGGTTCTTAATCATTCAAGGTTGTCTTTTTTCCTACGCAGATGAATAATTTCTTCTACTCCATCCGAAGGTTTTGCTCTTCCCTGCAGTAGTTTGAACTGTTCAATACCCTCTTGGGTCTGCAAACAGGGGTAGCCATGCAGCCAGATGCTTAGCACCTCCTAGGGCTACATAAAGTCCTTTGAGTTCCTGAGTTCCACCTCTTCTGACTCATTGATGCCAGTTATCAGGGAAGTGAATAGTACTTCCAAGGAAGTGCACAGCAATTTGCAGGATTGGGCACAAATATCCAAAGGGTCTGTGCTTGTGTTACATTTCTTTGATTAAGATACCAGAGATGTCCCTCCTGGCTGTCACAGATACTGGCAGCAGTAAGTGCTGTATAAGAAGTAGCCAAAGCTATGTGTGATGTGTGGATGCTGTTGCACTTTGGCAGAAATGGCCAGTACAAGATAGCAGTGAAATGATGGCATAGTGTCACAATATTGTGTCCTGATCCAGCCTCTGGCCTCTCTGGGTCACCTCTGTGCCTGACAGTTCTTCTGCCGAAACCTAAATCTCTGCTAGAATTATAGGATCTCAATGTTATTCAGACTCTATTTGGCACAGCAGCAGTGGATTGAGGAACTCAGTATTTTAGCCTTCCAGTCCAGCTGGACTGTAAATATGAAATACTGACTTAGCCAGCAAACAGGCCATTACAGGGAGTGCCCCAGGCTCTTGCCTAACCAGAATGAATTTTGATAGCTACAGCTCTGTCTCTCATTTTGTTTCTGTCCATTGCTTGATCAAGGGCCTTTAAAGCTAAGTCTCTGTCTATGTTATCAGTTTATGAAATGGGCCAGTTAGTTAGGAAATTCATTACAGGCACAGGCTATTAAGTGGTTTACTTCTGCTTGAGTTTCTGCAGTCTGTTTAATGTGTGCTTCCATTTATTCCATTAAATGTACTCTACAGAACTCCATGCAATGGCCATGGTAAAAATATAGCATGCCATTTACAAAAAAATATGTCATTAAACAGTAATAAATATAAATCTTTCAAGGGGAAAGGAACTGGTATCTTCATGGTGCTGTGCAGGTCTGGTAACCAAAACACCCCCACACTCAAGAGACTTAATTTGTAAAAGGCTAATGCGAGAAAAGGTAACCTCATCCCAAAACTGACCAAAGTGTGCACTTGGAAGAAGTTGGTTTGCCTCTTTCACCTTGACATCATCCAGTAAAACTCACATTTCCATAGCTCTGAATAGGATGTCTGCCCAAGTTTTGATGCAATAAACATGTTTTGCTGTTATATGAACTGATATCATGCATGTCACTGATTATTCAAATAACTTCAAGGCATTTTGCATATTTCTGTTTTAATGAGAAATGCAGTCATTTTAGACTTATCTTCCTCTTAATGGAGGCAAACCACTTGTTAATATCATGTATGGCATCAACTGCAAATAGCATATTGCTGAACTAAAAGGCTTTAATGTGTTAGACCAGTGGCCAAAGAACCAGTCTCCATGGCAACTCTATATTAAGTTTCCCTGCTACAACAATTGCAAAGACTATTCAATCACAACTCATTTCAGCTGAATTCTTTTGTATTTCTAAATGGCTCTCATAAATATGACCACTTCCGACATTTTGTCTTAGTTTCAGGAGAAAAGAAAAACATAGGAAAATGAAAGGCCAAATGAAAGGCTGACTTTGGAAAGGTTACTGGGAGTCTATTTTGCATCCCTAGTCTAAATAAAACATATTTTAAAGGATGGAAATAAGATAAAAATAACGATAAAACTAAAATAAAAATAAAAATTAGTGCAGATATGTGTAAAATTTTAGATACAACACCTACCCACAGAGCCCTGGCAGACTCCATCAGTTATTCCTATTAAGATTTTATCAGATTGGTAATTCACCTCTGAACTTTTACCATATATCTGGAGACAGGTTCTTCTAAACTAGCAAAAATACTTTTTTCTCTTATCACTGAGTGTCCATACCCACCTGTGGACAGCAGCTTTCTTATCACATACAAGCAGAGCCAGATTGCTCAGTGTTTAGCAGGGGTCAGCAGCTGGAAAAGCAAAGGGAATAAAAA
Source organism: Acridotheres tristis (assembly GCA_037013685.1). Classification (NCBI taxonomy): domain Eukaryota; kingdom Metazoa; phylum Chordata; class Aves; order Passeriformes; family Sturnidae; genus Acridotheres; species Acridotheres tristis. The sequence goes on from CM072888.1 coordinate 56,097,680, forward strand.
ATGTGGAAAACACCTGGTTCCAACTACCTTCTGCACAATTCCCCTTTCTATTTATTAAGAGCTTCTCCTAAAAGCTTTTCAAGTCCATTTGTAACTGGATATCCAAAGATGTGGCTCTTTCCTATTTGTGGGCTGACCAGAGCTCTTTGCTGGTCAGTTTTAGGAGGAGTTTGACTGATGTGAATAGTACTTGATTCTTGTGCTGAATTACTGCAACATGTAAGCAAAGAAAGAAACTGTGCTCCTGAGAAACCTCCATTTGATGTAAGTGCAACTTCCCACCAGCTGAGGCACCATAAGAATATCACAGCATGGCTCCAATGTCTGCATTGATTCCCCACTAAAAATAAGCAAGTGCACGGTGCCATCCCATTAATTGGACTCTGTCACAGGACTGACCTTTAGAATCCAAGATCACCTCTCTGTCCGTGACTCCTGATTTCTGTAGCTGCTTCTTCCCACTGGAAGCACTAGTCAATGGTCGACAGGCACAATATTGCCACAACGAGGACAAGATTTTTTTGAATACTAGATAAGATTCTGGAAATCATTTCTACAGAAAATTAAAGCAGACACAGAACCTCAGCTGCTTTCATAAATAATAATACCTAACACATTTCCCAAAATAAGCTACACTAAACTGAAAAAAATAACTGATCACTGACTGTGGAAACAGCAATATAGAGAGAGGGAAAAAAATTACTTCTGAATATTCCCAGAGTGGCTCAAACATACGAGCCTTTGTAAGAGAGCCTATAGAGTCATTAATACATGCATACACTATAATAATCTGCAAAATTTCTTTTGTGATCTCAATCATCTCTCTTTCTCAGTCTCAGGATCACGAGTCCAAAGCTTCAGAGCAATAGCTGAAGTGCAATTTATTTTCCATAACTTATGGAAACAACTTACTTATTTTCCATACTACCAAAATTGCTAAACCTAAATACTTTTACACTTTGTGGAGTAGAGCTCCCACCCCTTCTTACACAGGTACACACTGCTAATAATTATCAGAAATCTTGATGTTACTGTGGGTAACTGTAGCAGAATTATTCCTAGGTCAAAGCCCTATATTATTTCCAAATGGCAATCAAGTTAGAACAAAAGATCTGAGAGTTTTAAATCCACTCTAACTTCTAGTTTGCTTATAAAACATACAGGCAGGAGAAAGGTTTGTGGTTTCAGGTTTCCATTAAAATACTTAGCACATATCCATTTGTGCTTATTAAAAAACCACATACTTTAATCTGACCATCTCTGAAAGACATAGGTGGGATCTTTTTAGTTTCCAGGCCACATTTACTTACTTTAATGAATTGATATTATGAGCAGCAACAATATCATCCTGAAACCACATCAAGCATCATATGAAATTAAAATTTGATCTTGAGTCATTCTGCTTATCATTACTAATCTACAGTCATTATAGGTATTTCTCCTTAATCCTTCTTTCCTGTAATATCTTGAGGTTTGACTGCAATATGGGGGCAAAGTAATTTAAAAACATGAGACACCAAATGAATGTCTACAGGTAAAATGTCTTACAGCAATGAAGTGTCCATTTATTTTAAAAGCAGCAAGGTTTAATGGAACATTACTGAAGCTTTTAATCATTCCTCAAGATATTTCAGGCCTTTTCTCATGGGAGCCTTATCTGCAGGGATTTCAGAGCTAAACTGCAGGCAAACTGCTATTTCAGAAAGGGTTGAGGTAGTTAACGCTTAAATTGAATTGCAATAAGATACAGTTACCAAAAAAAAAAAAAAAACAAAAAACATCACTTTACATAAAAGCCTTTGTCTTTAACCACTTTCAGTAGAAGATTAGAGGCTTAATCACAGTAAGTTGAAGCAGGGACAAACCCCACTTCCATTGGAGTTCAAATGGCTTCAGAGGGACCAAAATTTTGCCATGAGGATCAGACCAACACATTTCAGTAAAGATCTTTACCTCTCCATGTTTTATAGACATTCCTCCCAATAAGCAGAATTTATTAACCTGGATCCAGTGGCTCAGTAAGTATGCCTGCAATGCTTTTGAATCAGAATAGAATGATGTTCTCAGAAAACAGTCCCAGAAAAGACAGTGTTCGCAAAAGCTTAATTGAACATATCCATGATCTACTTTGTATTTGCAGTGCAGGTACATAAAACGAGCAAAAGCACCTCCTTTTCTCTACCTAGCAACTGCTGGGAAGCAGCACCTTTGCTAAGAAACTAAACTGTGCCTATGATGATCAGCTCATCTAAAGCCCAGATCTTTTCCCAATCACAGGAACACAATTACATGTGCTAATAAATTGCAAATAAATACTAATAAATGTCCTTGGCATACTGCTTCTTTGCTAGCTAACGATTTCTCAAATAGTTCCTCAGCACATTTCAAGAGGCAGAGCTTTCCCAGAGCCATTCCCAGGTGGCATTATGGAGGCATTATTCTGCAGGGATGAAGGATTTCCCTTTCTCCTTGGCCACTGTATGCAGGGCTGTTCTCAACTATGCTTCATTTGCTTATACACATGTGGCCTTTGAGACCACTCAAAGCAGAAGGCTGCCATGGCAGATGGTTGCACCGTGTCAGCCCAGTCACCCTGACCACTGCACAGTGCCAGGTCTCCTGGAGGACTCTTCCTTCCTGCTTTGAGCAGAACACTCTTCAGAAGACCAGGTTGAAGCAAGTCCCCTTTAGCTCTTGGCTGAGGTCCCTGGGTTCCCCAGGACATCACATTCCCAAGGATTCTAACCAGAGGAAAGTCCAGTCTCTCATGAGGATACCCTGGAACCAGGTCATTGTGCTTACAGCGGGGGCCACAGCCATACAGATGTACCCTGTTCTTCCTCACTAAGATTTACTGTAACTCTGTCTCTACTACATATTTCCAGAGTTTCCACTTAATTCCGTATGACTCTCAGACAGCAAACTCGGCCACACATGGTCTTCTATAAATGAAAACATACAGTAAAAGAGCATTGTAGCACAAATTATAATGTTCAGAGAATTGTATTTTTTACATAAAGCAAGGACAATATCTCTACTTATAGCTAGATGATATAAGATCTTTCATCATTATTCATGCCTTTTTAAAATATCACTATGACTGTCTCTTAGGGGTCAACGGTTAGCACGCCACAAGCTGAGTATTCTGTAAGCAGTTTCAAATAAAAGTTCCTTTCTCCTGTGATACAGGTGACTAGTTAATCAGTTGAAGTCAATACATCCAGAATATTTACTAAGCTTAATGAACAGTGATTCTCAGGAAGTATATTTTAATCACTAGATTGCTCCAAATGTAATTTACTACAAAGCTGGTAAATATAATTACACAAACAACTATGAGGTGAATTAAAACATAATAACATTCATAAATGCTATTTGGATTTTGATATTACAATATATTCCAAACACACAGGGAAATTACCTAAACTAAGTAAACCACTGTATTTTTGCAGCTTCATTTTTATTTCAATCCCTCTCATCTCTCCCTAAAGCTTTCTATAATTTGGAAATGCATTTTGTGATTAGAATACTGTTAATCACAGCTCTTATATGGTAAAAACAGATCTTCCAAATGCCCCTGTAATTCTTTAGATCATATGCAGTATCATTTTATTTTCTGGGCAAGTCCAAAATAAAACCGATTTAAAGAATATTTTTCAAAATCCCAAATTAAGAAAGCAATACAGAACATGACTGCATGTATACATACACATAGATTCTTACTCATGCAAGACTTTTTAAAGCTACCTAAATACCTGAGCTGACATAAAACAGTGAAGAAGCAGGTCCTATAATTATAAGGTCTTAGGGCACTGAAGATGCAGAGTATTTTCAGCTGGAGGGGAAGTCAGTGGAGGAGGGAACTTACATATTTCAGAGGAGAATGTGAACACTTCAAAGACTACTGCAGTCAGGAAAAATGAAGATTCACACCCTTTTTTGTGCATAGAATTACTTCAAATATTAGAAAATAACAGAGAAAACTGAAAACATTTTAAGTTGTTTTGGGAGAGCTTTTAAGATCCTGGGAAATGCTCAGGTTGTCTTTTTAATAGTAGGTTGTAAATAACACATAGTAAATACCATGATGAATGTGGGCAGTTGCACTGCATATTTTTGGTCATGAAACACTTAAGAGCACACCTCATCTAAACATCATTAGAGAGTGAGAGTTGAAGGTTAGGTGGATGTGGGGGTGTCTAATGCAGAAGTGACCCACCAGCTTCCTCAGAGTGCCTGGTGTCCAAGGGATGCAGCCACATCTGAACTACATAAGACCTTCTGCCTCTAAGGGGAGTAATTTCTTTGGGGCATATTATCCATGGTTAAACAGATTCCAAGGCCAAAGTGTGCTGTGTTGAAGCACAGGCCAAGTAAAGACATTGCATTATTTGCATGATCGAGGTAGACCAATACAGATTTTATTACATAAAGATTAATGTATAGATCCTCTAGCTTTTCCCAGCATGCAAAGAAACCTCTGCAATTTACTGAATTTAGCATCTTCATGCTGCTCAAAATCTTCCCTATTTTAACAACCCAGTGTTTATAGAAGAGAATGACAGTAACCTAGACTGAGGAGTCCACTCTATTTTCTACATAGGTATATGCATATAAACATTCACAGTTCAGATAATACCTGGGTAACAGATCTAAATGACCTTACTTTTACAGCTTGAATTAGTTCAGAGACCAATTTAATTTAACTTTATGTATTCCTCCCACAAACATTCTTACTTTGAATTCAGTATTCCTCTTTTCAGTTTTGTTTAACCACTAAATAAAAATCACCAAAAAACAAATGAATAGAGTATTATTCATCCAAAAGACATTTTCCATAAAAAGAGAATTTAATTAAATTAGATCCTAATCCAGTTAATTAATGTGCAAACTATGCTCAGAGCCCTAAAAGTATTTGTTCCATAGTCTGGGCATCCATTTAAAAGCATATCATAAATCATTTCATTTTGCTTGTCTTCCAGCAGTAATAATTACAAAACCAGAGCACATTTTTCTAGCTGCTATTAATACTCTCCAGGAAAAGTAAGAATGATTATCCCCATTTTACAGGTGGGAAAACCTATTTCTCATTTCATTAATGATCCCCTCTCTCTTTGCACTTCATTAAGTCATTCACAGAAGTATAAAGGGAATGTAAAATAGTGTCCTGATAGTATCTGTAGCATGTGCAGTTTTTCATCATTTTGCCCTGGACTGACTGGCTTCAGTGAAGTGTTGCCTCAGCTTTGGGAACTAAGATACTGAAGTTTATTAATGATATGCACATTTACATGTGACTAAATGCTACTCGTGTAGAAATTTTCCACTAAGTAAAACCATAGGGAGAAGTCCTTGTTAACTGAAGACTCATGAATGACAAGCAATGGAATGTCAGCTATTTAATTCACAAGATTTCAGAAAGCAAATGAATGACAAAAGCAACTTATTTTATTCCCCAGAATTTTTTGCATTTTAAAAACTACCTCTCAAAAAATTCCCAACTCTTAACTTAGTGTCTAAGATAATAGATCAGATAGAGAAAGTGAAATCCTTAGTTGACTGCCCTCTTACTAAAAGTTAAAGGTCTCTCCTGCATACAGCACATACACAGATGTGCATCGATTCCAGGAAACACTATCTTCGAATGATGTCTGAATCACAAGGTAAATTCACCAATTGAACTTTCTGGTTATTTTAGCTCTTTTAAGCCACTGAATTGCTATCATAGTTGTTGCAACCACAGCTAGTTCCTGTGTTACTTCTTTGAGTGACAGTTGTAAAAATGTCACAGTGACCTTGAAAATAGGACTAATGTGGAAACACTGTGGAAGATAAAAGACACTGAAATACAGAGGCTGTTTTGGATGGTTACATGGCAGACACATTTGTGCCTCTCTACTGCTTTTTATGACTGATGTGTAAGTGGTGTGTGTGTTGGGGGCGTGTGGGCGTGATATTAGATTTTAGTTCAAGCCTCTCTTATTTTGACACTCATCAAGATGCAGACGAAGAGTCAAGTGTTGTGCAGAAAAGGGGTGACCTCAGTTTCAGGGGAGTGTGTTCAGAAATACACTTCAGCCTGCAGGGAAGGTGGGCAGCACCTTGACATTACAACTCCTGCCGAACTGCCTTTGGTCTGCCCACCATCCACTCTGCTCCCACATCTGGAATTCTCAAAATCTGTTCTTCAGACCTCTCCAGACCTCTCCAGAAATCTCCTCATTTATACTAGAGGTTTTTAAAATAAGAATAAGGAAAAAAAGATACTTTTAATACTCTGGCTAAGAATTACATTCTGTATCATCTTTCCCAGTTTTAGGCATGCTGTGTTCGTGACTAGGAGATAAACTAGGGTTGAGACTGTGTTTATGATATTTTTTATAAAGCATTTTTCATGCCTAGGACACTTTATGCAAAACCTATGAAAGATTTGTTGTTAGCATAGACCATTGACATGATACAGTGGTAGGATAGCTTCTTATGAAATAAACATCTACTTGTAGGGGTTTTTTAAAATTTCATAAAGATCAAGTTTTGAAAAGTCACATTTCATTCCTATTCTAAACAGGGAGAAATTTGACAAAAATATATAAATTTTATTTTAAAATGTTTTAATGTCACAATATGGGATCCCATATTTAATTAAATGTTTTTTTGGCATTTTTCCCCCATTCTAAATGTTCTGAAATAGTATAAAAATGGTTTTGACAACTCTTTGCATTCTTATACATGTCAACTCCTATCAGAAAGGATTATCCTATAGCCAACATTATAAAAGCTCTGTAGTAAGGGCAGTAAGACTAATTGCTTTCACCTTAGGTCATATAGTGACAACAAACTGCTCTCAGAAAACAGAATAAAGTCACAGTGTAATACGAAGACCACATTGGCAACAGGAATGAATACATCTACTTGTGTGTTTAGTTTCTTGCTGCTGTTTCTACAATTACGTGGTGCAGGTACAGTTGCAAATGTATAAATTGGTAAGCATCATTAGTAAAATGCAGCACAGTTTATCAATATCTCAGACAAATACTGTTCAAATCCAGCTGTTACAGCATGAATTACCTTTCTAGAGCAGTTATCTGAATAAATTTATAATTCATTTTAATTGTAAGATTAGCATTTGCTATTTGAGTCTGTATTTGAACTGTAATTTCATCATCTCTTAAAAATTTGAATGGTAAGCGTTTTACAGAAAAGAAATAATGCATTTGTTGGGCAGCATTTTATTACTCTGCCACTTCACTCAAGATTTTAATGCTTCTCTAAGCAGCACAATAAAAATTTCCACACATTTCCACACATTTCCACACAGGGCCTCATAAATGGAAGCGAGAGAGGCCGCTTGTATCTGCCATCTGTTCTGCAAGTGAAAATCCTCTTAGCATAGTGGACTGAGATACTACCTTCTCCTTTAACCCAGAAGGATCTCACTGTGCCCAATTAGTCTGTCTGGAATTACTCAGAAGAAACGTCAGTTGCTAAGGTCAGTCGTGCTTGCGATGCATCACTGTCACCTCCCCAGGCAAGAAAATTTTGGAGTCTGAAATTTATTTTTTTTTCTGCTTGAGGGAAGTGGGAAGATCTAGGCAAAAGAGAGAGGGAGAGAGAAATTCAGACTGGGAGTAGGAGGAGTAAGGGTTAGGTATGAGAGGACCACTGAACATAAATATGGATTGTGACAGACAAAATAAAAGGAGAAAAAATTTTTAAAGGAGAAAAATTAGATTTTTAAAAGGAAAAGATAATGCAGCTAGTTACAAAAATTACATTAAAAAAATAAGTTAAGAAAGAAGGGAAGACATATTTTCTGTCATTTTCCATTACAGAGTGTTCTGTACTCTCTCTTTAATTCTATTAGTCAAACATTTAGCCAGACTTCCAGTTGCTGAAAAGAAATTCCCTTCCAGTCTCAGTTAATTCAGATTTTTAAATTTTTACATTTAGTTAGGAAGCTGGCAAGAAGAATAGGATATCACTAATCATACTAAAAAGTTCTGCTTTGAAAAAATTTCCCCCAGATCATAAAAATTTTCTGCAAAATACACAGAAAATATTGAACAAATTCTATTCATTTCTAGCTAGGAAGGAAATGCAAATAATTTTCTATTTAAATTAGCCCTTTACTTTAGTATATAGTACTTATCATTAGTATTCAGTACTTAATCCCTGAATTTAGTGATTCAGTAAATTATTTTCAAAGCAACTCAGGTCTTGGAGGATTTACATTTGGACATCACCCTTTTACCATTTCATTCTTCTTCACCTCTCACCCACTCTGCAGCTCAAAGGTGAACAGAATTAGGCATTTTCTTGCATTCCACAGTTTTCCACAAGACAGTACAAAATTGGTTACATCATTTTGCTACTGTTAAGAACTAAGATTAAGATATATATATAAAAAAAATTACGTTGTTTGTTTGGGGTTTTTTAGTTTGGAACTTCACATCTCTTTCTAAGGCACTTCACGCTCGTATCAGCTGCAAACATTCAGTAGCACAAATGTAAGAAGCCCTTAGGGACTATTTATAAACTTACTTATTAACTCTGTGATGATTTAAAGCCACATTTTAACCAAGATAGCCTAGTTCCAGTTAGTTATTTATTCATATAAATCCTAATCATGCTTGAATTGTACTGAGCAAAATGTCTTAATTAAACTTCTGATAATTAATTCCATGGGCTAATTTTATGCCATAAAAATAGCTATTTTCTATCAGGTTTATTTTTATAGTCTTTTTTATTGTCACTGAATATGTTCCTTTTTTGTTCTATTACAATGCTATGCTCTGCATAGCAATACTAATCCATTCTGTTATATAAATATAATTTGTGGCCTTTAATTGGGATATTTATGCCGTATTTATTATGGGCAGCTTCATAAATAAATGCTTCATCATCCTGATAGTATTTTCTGCTAAGCTTCTGAAATTGTGATGTATGGAAGTACTTTTATCTTTATTTACAAAAGCAGAACCAAGTTTATGTCTCCACCATGTCAATCCATGTCAGGAAGCTGAAAAATTTTGCAACCATTCTCCTGCAGAGCAGGGCAGGCTTGTAGACCAAAACAATTTGTGCTTCTATTTTCAAACAGAGATCCCACAAAAGCTGATTTTTAGAAATGGTCCTCTGCCTGTACTTGCTGCCAAGACAAACCTCAGAGCTGTTTAGAAAGATGCCAGTTAGCTCAAAATAAAAACACAACAGGGAAGACTTGAACACTGCCATGAGTTAAATGATATTTCTTTGGCCCTGCCCTGTCTAAAGTTTGCTAATGCAGGATTAGACGAAGCGAATAGGTTCTGATCTTCACCTAGACAGAAGGACAGGATTTTATCCAAGACTACCAATGCAAGAAAGGTAAAAGGAGAGGATATAGGATGAAAAGGAGTCTGTTAATGTTGTTAAGAAAAAAATCTTTCTCTTAAGACGAGGGGCATGAACCCAGCAAGAAACGCTGAAGTGCAGCTGAATGTAATTGCTAAAATGGGTGCAAGCAAGCAAATTGGCTGGGAAACAAGGAGAAAGGGAGGACATTATTCCTTTATCCCTGGTTTAAAAGCCTCCCAGTATAGGAAGGCTGAGTGGTTGAAGTGAGAGCAGTTACTTCCTTCAGAAGATCCTTAAGTGCTTTGGCTGGAGTCACATCAAGTTCCTTGCTTTTGCTGAGGTTAACAGAGCAGAGCTGAGTTACTCCATTCCTCTTTTTTGCTGGAAAGATAAATTTTTCAATTATAAACATCAAAAGCTCTATTATTTGGTGAGCTGGCTAGCAGGAAGCAAGGCTAGCCTATACCACAAAGTTTTTAAAACATAATAATTACAGACTGCCTTGGTTTTATTCAGATCTTGGCTAAAAATAAATTCAAGTACCCCTTTCCTGTTTCCTTAAAAGCAAAGGCAAAATCTAGCTTACATGAATCAGTAGTCAGACTAAAATCTGGGCCTAAGACCCTAGTAACTGGGCTATTGAAGCTGTATCAATGCATATATATTCTTTAAATCATATATATTCTAATCATTTTCTGGCTCAGAAGGAAAAGTCTATTTTAATATGTTACATGGAAAAGACAGTAATACTTAGAATAAAACTGAATCCCCTATTATTCCTTTATCAAAAAGGTCAAACACTCTCATAGATTAAATGCCAACCTGATAACTGACAGAAATGATGGGCAGAGCCTAACAAACACAACAAAGGAAAAATTATGTCAGTAAGACCTGGAGAAGGAGCTGATTAAGTTAACTTGGAGAGAACACTGAGAACCCTGATACCGAGCTGTGAGTGATCAGCCATGCCACGGTCACAGGACGCTCTAGGTGGAAAGGTAACCTCAAAGCCATTTAGTTAATGGAGTAATTACAGTCATTTATGGATCATAATTAAGTATGACTAACTAGAGACTCAAGAAGTTGATCCAAGTATTGACTGTTTGTATCTCATTTGAAAATGTCCCAAATTTCATTCAATGTGGTACATTGAAAAAATGGAATCCAGACCAAGATCAACTGCACAGGGCCAGATTAATCACAGCTCCAATGAAAATAAAATAGATCTTTCTATTTTGTACAGTGAGTAGTAGGATAGCTATGGACTTCATCTAAAAGATATGTGTAATTAAAAGTTACAGTATAAGGACAAGCTATATTCATTCCTATTCTGCTATTTTTATTCTTAATCCAGCATACAAAAGAAATAAGGAAAGTAACTTAACTAAAGCATATGGATAATTTCAATAATCCAATCAATGACAAAAAAAAACCACTTTTGCTCTAGAGATGTGTGGGCACTATATAGTCACACAAAGTCACAAACAATGATAATACATTCCAATTACTTTTTCTTTAGATTCAAGGTACATTTCATTTGGGCTTTCAAAACTAATAAGGCAGTATACCCTGTGCTGCAAAAGAGGGACTTGGCAATATGCTATATCGCCATCTGGTTTTGTTTATAATGTATTTTAACTATTAAACATTTATTGAAGACCTTATTGGTTAAGTCATTCCTCAATAATTGCAGTTATTATTTATTAATCGTAATACATCTACATAATTAGTTAGGGGCTCCTTCTGGTATCCTTAGTCACACTGAGTAATAATTTACTCCATGATCTACCCCAATAAAATGAACCACAAATCTGGCTAACATTCATCACAAATTTGGGAAGCAAGACTCATTTTCCTGTGGCATTTTCTCCCTGTGTATTAAGTTTAATGGACACATACATGCACACGTGCATGCGTGTGTTCCAGTTATCCAAAGAGTTGAGTGGTATTCTGCTTAATAATCTCAGTTTAGATGTGTATATGTTGCCAGTTTTTCTGAGACAATAAATTGGCAGGAAAGGCATGTCAAGATCTATCACTGCTAGGGATCTGATCTGTGTTATTAACTCACATTCTAAAAGACAGGTCATGCTTTGTTTCTTAAGATACTTATCTAATACCTCATTCAATACCAACTTCTATCATTGGTTATTTTATAATAACCAAAGTCTAAGATTCACATCATTCTTTTTCAGAGAGAAAGGTACAATTTTGTATAATTTGGAGATCTAAACACTGGATGACTGACTATATTTAATCATTCTAAGCTGAAGAGAAAAGCCTGCCATTAAGATACACCTTAATTAGTTTCAAAGGAAACTGTTATTAAGCCCCTCTATAAAGAAATCAAGTATGTCACCAGAAAACTGTATCAAGAAGTTTGACTTTATATAATCAGAAGCTGAGTAGTCTTCAAAAGTGGCTTTGTCCAGTATACATGAGCAACTGAAAGCAAAGGTAATAATGTATGTGTTCAGAAGAAAAAGAGCTTACACAAGTAATCAAGGCAGAAATTATTCTGAGAAAAAAACTATGCCACACAAATCAGAGCTCTTGAGAAACAAGAAAACAGGTCTCTGCTTGCCATTTGTGAATAAGGAAGACATGTCACAGTCCTTCCTAATGAGTCTGATCCACTCAAGAGATTAAATAACTCATTTTGTTACCTTGGGTGGGGAAAATTGTAAAGGCCACAACACTTCACCATCTTTATGGCATATTGGGTTTGTGTTGTCATATATACATGAGAACCTGTGGCATTAGAAAAAAGGCAAAAGCTTGTTTTCACTTTATTTCAGTTCTCAATGATGACATTGATGTATAGGGTCTTTTTCCATAATAAACTGATTCTGTTGGGTTTAGCATTGGCTCTGCAATTCCAATCTCAACAGAGCCTAAAAATTCTGCCAAGACAACTTTTAAAGGGATAAATATGTAGTTGATCTAGATTTATTTGATTTGTCCACACCATTATTATCTGTGTTGCCAGAGAATCAGGAAGAGATGCAAACACAAAATTTAGCCAGGAGGAGGTTTTCGTTACCCACTAGGAAGAGGAGTAGATGGAGTTTTGTCTCCATTTAGAAATGTGACCCTTGACCAAGGGTTCTTAGGTGGAAATGAATTTAGCAGAAGCATGCTGGAATTAGAACAAGTAGACGAGAATAATAGCTTGCCCTTTAGAACGTCTTTTTGTTTCCAGGGGTAAAATTAGCTTTTCCTTTAATTTTTTTGTATTTCACTACATCATGATTCAAAAGCATAGTGTGTGCTGTATTAACACTACAAGCTAGACTTTTCTGTTGTGATTAACACAGACAGAAAAAGCAAAAATAAACAGAATTCTCAAGGGCTGTAATCACAAGAAGTATATTTTAATTCATTTCCAGCAGACAAGGAAAGCTTTATCACAAGCACAAGAAATTTTGCATCAACAGAGAAGAATACTTCAGTACTCAAGCAGACATTTTGTGCAGAAAATCAAAAAGTATTGCATAAAACTACTACAGCACAACAGAATTAAAACTACTCTTTGATTCCCAGTCAACTCTGATGCACTTCTGTGATACAAGTTTCTTTAGCAAGTTTGTTCTCCTCAGTAATACATTAAATACATTACATTTAATCATGTAAATATTGTAAAGAAGACTTTTGGCATGAAAAGTTCTGCAGGAACTTTATGAACAACTTCATACTCTTTTTCAAGCTCTACATAAGTTTTCTACTCTTTGAGCCTTTTATTTTAGTATCTACTCGCTATAACAAAGAACCAGTCAGTTAAAGGATGGCAAATATGAAATTCAACTTTGAAATTCCATTGTAGCCCCTAAAATGGTATCTTGTAATTTAAAGACTACATGCAAGTTTAGCAGCTGCTGAACATCTCTATGGGCAAGATTTATGCAGTCCCATCTTCTCAATAATCTCACATCCCTGGCCAATGGACCACAAATTTCAGTCAAGCATGCTGGTTAACATTATAGGTAATTCAGCTGGACATTATTAAATCGTATTGTGTTTAGTTGAAAAGGGCACATGAATTGAACTGTTCAATTCCTGTTCCAGGGATTTTTAGTAGGCCACAAAGGATGAAGCAGTTTTTTTTAGTGTTTAATGCTCAGTGTTTCAGCTTTGCAGCACATGCAAGAAGAGTGTCCCATTGCTAAGCTTAACAGTCTGGATTAGATATCCCTGGTCTTGCATCCTGATCATCCATAGGTTCACAACATAACTTTGGGCAAGACTCTGAAAGAGAGTGATCCTGTTTAACTTCAAATGCTGCAAAGTATCCAATCTGTATCAGATATCAAGGTTCCTTCCCAACAGTGCAAAAAAGGTGTGCATCTCCAGAGAGAGATTTATTTTGTTCTAAAAGAGATTTCTGAGAGAGGTGGCAGTGGTACTAACTGACCTTGCAGTCCTGATGCCTACAGTGAAACCAACTGACTGAAAATGGAGCTGAAAGTTTAAGATTTTGCTGAGCTTTGCATAGCTTGTGTCAGGTAAAATAGATTTATCTATGCTCAGTGATCAAGCCACTAGACAAGGTGGGCACTCCTAGTGGTTCTCCAGCAGCATGGAGTGCAGGAGCTGTCAGAGACCAAAGCATGGCCCACTCAGCAGGGCCCAGTGGCAGGGACTTCAGTGTGGACTGGCACCTGAGAGAGAGCTCCTCTCTGACAACCTGCACAGCCCGGGCGGCTTTCCCCACTACCAGTGCCCACCATGTCTGGTTCTTGAAGGCAGCTTGTACAGATGAGCTCCAGCTGTGTCAGCAACAGCAGTGCAGAAGGCAGTGTGAGTACCAAAGACACTTAGGAACATATGTCTTTGTGATTTATTTCTTCACCTCACAAAAGGAGAGTAGGACTCCCCTTGTTTAATGCAGGTTCTGAATACAGAATGTAAAAAAAATTAGACATTAGGAAATGCAGTAATTACAGTAATAACATAATGGTAATAAAGCTTGAAAAAAAATCCTCCATTGTAATTTTATTACAATGTTTTTATATAGAGACACGTCTAGAAAACAAGGGTTTTTTTCCCATTCCTAAGCACATTTGTTAAAAATTAAATAAAAGCTGTTTAAAATATAAATTACAAAAGGACAATTTACTCTGATGAGACATTTATTTCACATATATATGTGGTACTTGCTACGAATATTTGCTTTAATCATATTTTTCTACTGAAGTTTTTCAGCAGTATTTAGAGCATTAGAAATGTCATGACCATTTAATTTCTATAGAAGAAGGAAAAAGAGGAGCACTGCAGCAAGCTTTATTTTTGTAGCTAAAATTCAAAACTATGGGATTTTTGGCATTCTATCATATGAGAAATTGTTGAAATAATGAAATTAAAGACCATTGTAATGCATATACACCAGAGAGCAGAGTAAAGGCCACTTAAGTTGGACATTTCCTGGCTTTGAGTGCACAATGCAGCAACAGGACAGTTCAATGGGGAACATAATATTTTTTGCATTTAATAGAGTATCTATAATTCAAGTCAGCAGTAGCTTCTTCCTAATTGCCTTGTTGCCAGTTGTCATCAGATGTTAAGCTAAGACAGAATGATGTGTAACAGAAATGTGCTGCTGCAATAAGGAGGAACATGAACTGCCCTTTGCCATAACTTGGTAAGTCAGAGCCAATCATGAAGTACTTGACTGTGTCATACCCTATCCAGGCCTGTCTCAGCAGAGTAAGAACTGCAGGAACTTTCCAAAACAATGCTGCTTGTTTTTTTTTCTTTGTTTTTGCTTTGTTCTGTTACAGGTAAAAGAGGAGAAAAATTCGGGCTATTCTTGAAGTGTCATTTCCTAGGTTGCTTCCAACTCAGAGTGGTACTTAACTGAAGTGGCAGCCGAAGCATCCCACCTGAGAGAGGATTGATAATCTAATGTGATTGCAGATGTAAAGTCTAAAATTTTAAAATCTATATTTCTAAGTAGGCTTGGGATAGCCTCATGTTCAAATCAATTGACTCTTTGCCAATTATTTTTTAAATTAGGATGACCCTGTTTAGAGGAAAATATAAGTCAATTTATCTTTCTTCTGTTGAATATTTTTATTCCTGGAAAATTAATGTGAGTTATTCAGGAAAGTAAATAGGAATCTGATTCAGAAGAACCAGCAGAAAACAAAGGAATAATTCCTTAATGTATTATTAAAAATTTCATGTAAAGGGCTTGCCTATAATATTTAAAATAAAATTTAGTAGTACAACAAATCTCTTTCAAAAACAGCTGCCTTATGACTGAGGGAATAAGAGAGGAACAGCATTTTAGAAGAGAATCTAAGCAGTGATCTGAAAATCCCAGACGTATCTTCTCCTTTTAGATGACTAATGCAAAATCTTACGTCTGAATGCACTTTATTTTAGGATGAGTAGTTCAGTGCTCATCGCTCTTCATAAATATTAGTACATGCTTTTCTGTTCTTCTTCTGGATAACATAAGATTGAATCCGAGCAATTAAAGGTGTTTCCTAGAGCAGTAATACCTTCATTTTAATATCATTGCATTCTGTTACCTCAGTTGTTTCGAAGCTTTTACTAATTCAAGCTGAATGTTTTTGACATGACATTTCCCTTGATATATACCTGTTTGTTAGAGGTATCTGGTCAATTATTTAATTGACATAAATTGTATTTTTACTTAATAGGAAAGAACATCTCTACTGTCTACTGTCATGTTACATCAATTAACTTGTGTGAGAATGGAGAGTGATTTCCTCAGTTCTGAAAATGTTTTTCCACGTTTCATTCTATTTTTGAAAAGCATAGTAAATTCTCTAGGAAACATTAAAAAAATAAGAGTGTTTGCAATGTTTTGTGTATGTGGGCACACATGTATGTACAGAAACTTAGTCCAAATTTGAAATACTAAGTCTGGGATGAAGCCCATTAAAATCACTGCTAGTTTATGCATTTTTTTGAATTTCTTTATAACCAGTCCTACGTAATTTATTCTGTTACAAAAATTGTGAGGTCCATAGAAAGAGTGATCTTTTGTTTCTGTGTAGATATGTTGCTGGTATTTTTTATCTCAAGATGTAAAAGGGTTACATCACACTATCCCAAACTGTAAATTATCATCCTGCTGTTGAGACTTTGTAATAAATAATGTTGGCTCTCCACTGAGAGTGTAAGCTAAATTTGAATAAGGTCTCCATAGGGCATAATTTAGAGCACCAAGGATGTCTGACTCAATAAATGGCTGGTTGATTTAACAAAAGGGTGCATGAGATCAGAATGACAAATTAATTTGGGCTAAGTGAAAGCCATCCTTTCAATTTTTTTCATAAAATAGAATGCTTGGGCTGGAAAGGACCTTAGAGATCACCTAGTTCCAGCCCCTCCACCATGGGCATGGACACTTTCTGTTGTGTTGTTTAATGTTAATTTTTCTTCTGTGTTGATGGTTCATCCCAGTTTCTTTCCCCTAAGTTGTCTTTTTCTTTTCCTCTTCCTCTCTCTTCTCCCCCTCCCTGTTCCCCCTTTCGTTAGTCCCTCTCCTTATCGTTGGTATTTTCCTCCCCCTGTTTTCTTTTGGTTCGTCCCCTTCTGTCCTCCCCTTCATTGTGCTGTTTTCTCTTCTCCTCGCGCCTTCCCCCGGGCTTTCTCATCCCCCCCCCCTGGCCTTCCCCTCTTTCTCCGCGGTCTTCGCGTCCCGTGTCTGGGCGTCAACTTTCCACTAGACCAGGTTGCTCAAACCTTGAACAATTCCAGGGATGGAGCATCCACAGCTTCTCTGGGCAACTTGTGCCTGTGCCTCATCACTCTCACAGTAAAGAATTCCTACCTAACATCTAACCTGCACCCACTCTCTTTTAGTTTAACATACTGCTTGTTGTATGAACATCTGCCCATGTAAAAGGTTTCTCTTTCTCTTTAGTAAGCCTCCTTTATGTTCTGAAAGGTGGCAATGAAGTCTCCCTGGAGCCTTTTCTTCTCCAGACTGAACACTCCAGCTCTCTCAGCCTGTCTCCATAGAAAAAGAATAATCAGGGGCTCCAGCCTTCTCATCATCTTTGTGGCCCTTTACATTAAAATGAAGGTATGGGAACCTTCTCTTTTCAGTCCCTTTACTTTAAATGTAGAGCACTCTTACAGATTTTGCCTTTCAAAACTCTACAACTTTCACAGGTTTCAGAAAATATGTCAGGATTATACTGGAGATCAAAGTTTCCACCACCACTGAGTATACTATGTTAAAAACTGAAACTGTTAACATTTTTCTATAAGAATTTTTCTTTGCAAGCAATTTCATAGTAAACAAATACAGCATCAGGAGGCATAAAGAAAACTTCTCAGTCCCAAAATCTGTCATTCTGTTCTGATAAATTTTGCCTGACAGTTCAGTATAGAAATATGAGAGATGTTGCAATTCTATATGTTTATATTCAGAAATGGATCTTAAAGTAGAAATATTTTTTTTATTAAAACCAAGCAAAATTACCTTTTCACCCTGTGTACCCTGCTTCCCAGGAAAGGAAAACAATATTTCAAGATAGGTTCAGCATAAAATAAGGTATAGCCAGTTTCTCTCCCTGCAAATTTGAGGATAAGTTTTTTTAGAGTTCTGCTCTACTTTGTATATGAGTGTGTTTTTGGACTTGTGGTTTTTATCTAAACACGACCATTGTACATATAATTTTCTTACATCCCATATGGATCACAAATTGAAAAACTGGTCTCAAATAAATCACTAGTAAAAAGTGCTGTAGTATGAAATTCAATAGGAGGAGCACTTTTTTTCCCAAACCTGCAGGCCAGAAGTAGAAACAAGAGAGGAAAAAAAACCCAAATCAACTACAAAGTGAATAGCACTCACAAGACTCACAGAGATGAGAATAAATGAGAACTAAATAGCCTAAGCTGCATTTTATCAGTACATCTCAGCACATGGAAAGAGACACAAGCAAGCAGTTCTTTTCTGTTTTCCACCAGGTTTTATGACCAATAATTATATTGCACAGTCAGAAGTGCTGAACTGTTACAAAGCAAGAGTCCAGACCTCAGAAACAAAGTACACTGCTAGTTTACATTTTGCCTAGGCCAAAGAAGTTTTTTAAGCCTTTTCAAAAACTGCAGGATAAGAATCAAGCCCTGCTGTCTAGAATTTCATACTATTCCACCTCTACCAGCTTTCTGCCATTACATTAGGTTTTCCTGGACTACTGGCATCCAGGGAGAACCTAGAAAATCTGAGAGGCAGCACCATGTCCCTTGTATGCAGTCTGTCACTGTGCATGTGGAGAGTCCCTCCACCTGTAGGCAGCTCTCCAGTCATTTAAAGAACACTATTAAAACAAAGATGGTTGGGCAGGGGAGAGGAAGAATCTACTTCAAGCTTCCATGTATATTTAAATTCACATTAGACCTACTGGGCACCATGCTCCTTTTTCTGTAGCCCTGCTGCACAGTTCTACTTTGCAGGGAAGGAATATCAAAAGCAGAAAGACTCAAAAAGCAATTTTTTCAGCAATTTCTCCCTAATATCTCATTGCCAAAAAAAAAGAGAAAGCCAATGGAAGGGTAAGTGATTCTGTTTCAATCCCATTATAATCCTCTGAAACGGCAACTCACAGGCAGCCAGTATAGCACGTGGTCCTCAGGGAGTAACAGAGGCAAAAGAAAAGGCACCCAAGTGAATGCTAAATTCTTCCTCCAGCTTTTCTGATATCCAAGTGGACCATAAAGAGTCTGGAATCTCAGATGTGTTCAACTTAGAGACAGATGAAATCATTTTCCCACTGAAAAAAAAAATAGTCAAATAAAATTGTAAACACCCATGCAGCAAAGAATCACTGCTGTTTATTCAGAGGCTTATAGAATAACATCAATATCTTGCTCAGACTTAAGGACTTCCTGCATTTCTCCCTCAGAAACATTAGTAAGAGAAGAAAAGGCAATGATTTTTAGAGACGTGAGCCAGAATATTCTTGGCAAATACAGTAAAATTACAGTAAAAGTGGGTAAATTTATTTCAAGTTCACCATGTAATTGTATAATTGCATTGATGATAATTGACTTTTCGTTTTCTTTAATGTATAATTAGTTTATATTTAGGTTGTGGGTAGAGAGGAAATGCAACCTTTTCGTAATGTCCTTTATTGAATACATTCATTGAAAAAGCCCTGCCCAGATTCTGGCGGCCCTCCTAAATGTCAGTACAATTATTTTTAAAATAATCACAATATTTATTAAACTGAGAACCAGATTTCCCCCTCACTGCTCAGTATCTCACACAACACCTTCTCAAAGAAAAAGAGATGATCTTTGCACATGCCTGAAAGGCAGGAGATCGGGGGAGTGTGGGAATTCAACTGACATGGATACTGAGCCAGCCTTCATCAACAATGAAGGCATCAACTTAAGGCCTTGGGAAGCAGGATTCTAAGAAGGGAGAAATCGGGTATGGTTAGGGTGAGAAGAATGGGATTATGGGTACAGTTATGCTGATAAGGTAGCTCCAATTAGGTAATGTTTCTAGTTCCCATCTGTGGCTGGTTTGCAATAGTCTCCATAAAAGGTTATGTTTCGAACTCATGTTGATGATTGGTTCCCTACCCTCAGATTTCACCCTGTATTGCTGAGCCTTCTCCACTGAAAGGTCTTTGGGGGTTGTCCTACACTGTGCGTGGTTTCTTCGTCAGTTGATGCATCTTTATTTTACTGTCGTTACTGATTTATTTTCCAGGCAACTCCTGGATTATTCCATTCCTATTTCATTTTGCCACACTCCTCAGCTGGCCCAGTCCAGGTCCCAGAGCTGAACTGTGACGGGGGAGCCAAGGCTGAATGAAGCCTTGCTCTACAGTCTTGAGGATTAACACCACCTCCTCTGCTCTCTCAGGGCAGGTTATTGCTATGAACAGCATCTTTCAAATACAGATTTCAAAGCTCTTTTCAAAGGATTACCATTATCTGCATTTTACAGTAAGCAAAAACATTTGGGAAGGAGATATTCTCTAGAATGAGAACATGGGAAGAAACATCACCTCCTTAGCTATCATCCATACATTTTCTGTTAGGCTAGCAACTTGAAAGCTGCTGGAAGCCAACCGGAAAAAAAAAAAATTGAATGTTTTTAGTAAACAGGCAGTTTCCAGCATATTCCAATGCTGCAGATTAAAAATGACTGAGTTTGGTCAATTTGTATTAATTTATATAAGCGAATTCAACTGTTATATGCAAAAGCTAAAGTGATAATTAGTTATAAAATTTCGTTATATGTCGTTTCTCTATAAAAAAGAAAAATTCTCCCCCAAAATCTACCTATTCTCAAGAGGAAGTTTTGTTCAAATATAGTTACTAAAATCAGAAAATCATCTTTATAACAAGTGTCTGGAGTACACCTTGGCTTTGGAAAGAAGGTGTCCTTTACAGTAACTTCAAGTAAATAAACACTTCTTTATAGATTAACTTAGGTCTAACCTGAGGAAGTAAGAAAGATAACTATGAACACAACTTTCTCTAGGAAAAAATCCTGACAACAAAAAGATAAAATCTTTTTTGTGCCAGTCAGGTAATGCTTTAGGTGATCTCATAAGTCTTTTCCACTTCTAGCATTGGCACTTCTGAGAATTTCCAAAGAAACTTGTACTCCAGTACTTCAAATATGGCACACAAGCCAAGAGGAAGCTGAGTGTTTAGCTGAATGTTTTCTTAATTTCTTTTTTTTTTCTTTTATGGAGTGAGCAAGTTATCTTGTTCCTCAATATTTTTTTCACCTATTTAAATTTTTCTATTTATAGATATCAGATTTATAGTTTATTGACAAAGCCAAAATGTAGATGCAATGCATAGTTTTGCACTTCCCTTTAGCATTGAAGTATGTGAACAGTAGTGCTATAGGTTTCACTCCCTTTCCTTTTTCTATTTTGCCTGCAAAATAAAAGGGTGTTTGTCACATTACAGTTGCCATAATGGAAAATGACAGCACAGAGGTGGGAATGTCATTGTATTACCATGGCAATAGACAAACAGTGCTTAGTACTGGTAGTTTTAAGGTTTCATTCAAGTACTGGAAGCACTTTTTAGTTCTTTCTTCTAATGCAAACATATTTTAGTGGGTTTTGGCTGGGTTCATTCTTGCTGGTTCAATCGGGTGCAAATTAAATGGGAGTTCTGTGGGCCAGGAAGGTCTCCTGCTCCACTGAGAAATAAATCACCTTATGATGACAGATTTCATTTCCACTGCCACCCCTTCCCTCAGTCATGGCACGGAATGGTATCTTTATTTTCAGTCCAAGAAGCATACATTAATGTATCCACTCCTGATCCATTCAGGTTTCTGAAAGCTTAAAGCAGAAGTGAACTTATTCCCTTTACTTACCACATCTGACAGAATTAGAACAAATGTTGTAACTTTTACTGAGTAATACTTGGGCTACATTTTAATTGACATACTGTCCAAATCAAGACAGATGCTTATTTAACACACTGGCATCTAAAATAATTACTTGAACTTCTGAATTGCCTATACTTACATTGATCGCACTTAAATGATTTTCTTAAGTGAAATGTAAATTATCCTACAATTACAATTGTAATTGAGGATTTATCATAAGAATTAGAATAATGTAAGAGCCTTGGAAAAAAAAATGATCCTACTGTAAGGCAGTTAAATTAATTAGGAGGCCAAACAGTGCCGTGATTTGACTTAGATTCTGTAGCTAACATTCTATTAATATTAATTTCTCTTTAAGAAATGTTCCTGTTTTATTTTCACCAAAGTCAATAAGGTTAATTGTTGCACATTTAGTACCTATAAAGTAGGTTCGAGTTTTAAAGGTTCACTGGAATAAATTAAGCAATTAAGTACCACACAGCCACTTATTCACTTCCCCCAATCTTGTGTGGAGAAGAATTAGAAAGAAAAGGTAAACCTTATGGATTAAGATAAGATCAATTTAATAACTGAAACAAAATCTTGTTGCTATTGTTAATAATAACATGCCAATAATATTATAATTAGTAAGACTGTAATTATAGAGATAGAGAGAGAGCAACAGACTATGACAGAAACAAGTGATACACACCACAGTTGCCCCCCACTCACTGACCCAGCCCGTCCTTGAACATCAATCACTTTCTTCCAGCCAACACCCATATACTGGGTGTGATGCTCTGTGGTGTGGAATATCCCTTTGGCCAATTTGGGACTTCGTTTCCTGGCTATACTCTGTGCCAGCTTTCTGTGGAGCTCTTCACTAGCAGAGCAAGAGACACTGAAGAATCCTTGACTCAGGATAAACATTTCTTAGCAACAACCACAACATCACTGTTTATCAACATTATTCTCGTACTAAATCCAAGAAACCCAGCACTGTACTAGCTTCTAAGTAGAAAAGGCAGCCCAGCCCAGCCCAGAGCAGGCTCTTAAGGTAAATTTTTACAGCATATATGAAATCCCCTGCAAAGGAACAGTGCAGCATCAGTTGTGATAGAAGCATCTAATCACAGAGTTGAAAGAAGTCTTGGATATTTAGAAAGTATCTATGACCTCAGCCAGAATCAATTATCTATCATACCTGACCAGTTTGTCTCTTTAAGAGCAGACCAAGCCCGCTCTTAAAATCTTCTAGTGATAAAGACTCATACTTACTTGCATTCTAGTATTTCAGAGCCTTGGCAAGTTTATTCTAATACCCCATCTGAACCTCTCTTGCTTGAGATTCATCTTGTTTCTGCCACAATGGGGACAGAGTACAGAAAAATCCCTTTACAGCAGCCCTTACATATAGAAGTTTGTTACCACATCACTCCATAGTTCTTCTTTCAACAGGCTAAACATCCCCATATCATTATTGACTCTTCACCCACGTATTGCACTTTCATGCCAAGGTCTTGGTAATGGTGGGCATGGGGGCGGGTAGGAGGCTGGAGAGGCAGAGGTGGTGCTGCTGTTGGGGTTGAGCAGGATAAAGGCTTTTACCTAAAGTCATAGGAAAAATCCCCATAGATATTGTGAGTAAAAATTCACCCACTTTGCCACCTGGGGGTTCATATGTTAATGTTTCTAGCAAGTTCTCTGTTTCCCCCTATTGTCATTGCTTTATGTTTGCCACATTAACTTTAATATTCCTAATCGTTGTTCCCCATTGGACTCTCACCCTCAGACTCTGCCCTCAACCTATCTTCTATATATTCTGTATCCACCCTGGCTCTCACCTTTTTAGCTCACCCCATACTGTGTTCAGCTTCTGTACATTTGTTGTTTTGACTATGAAAGTCTCTTCTGTTTTCAAGTCACTAAATTGTGCCTGTCTCTCTCTTTTTATTCACCATCCTTAGACTTTTGCCCACTGTAACACTCGGCCATACAATCCGGGCCTGGAGTGTTACACTGCTGGGTGGCTTTTGTGAGATGCCAGAAGCTGCCCCACTGTCCAATAGTGCCATCAGCCTCCAAGACAGCTCTGCTGCCTGCCAAGGCTGAGCCCATCAGCAATGAGGGCAGCGCTGCTAGGATAACGGGGAAGGAAAGAACTGCACAGCTGCAGTGAGGAGTGAGAACATGTGAGAGGAAGGGCCCTGCAGACACCAAGGTCAGTGCAGAAGGACAGAGAGGAGGAGATGACCTAAGTGCCCAAGCTGAGATTCTCCTGCAGCCCACAATGAAGACCATGTTGAGGCAGCTGTGCCCCTCAGCACTTGCTCTGGTGAGCAGATGGATGTACCTGGGAAATACAGGAAGCAGGAAGACTCCCCCTCACTATGGGAAGCTGGAACACGATCCTGGCAGGACCTGTGGACCCATGGAGAAAGAAGCCCCTGCTGGAGCAGGTTTGCTGGCCAGACTTGTGACCCCACAGAGGATCCATACGGGTCCCTGTAGTAAAGGCCTACAGCCCATAGAAAGAACCTATACTACTGCAGTGCATAAAGAACTGCAGCCCATAGGAAGGTCCCATAGTGCAAAAGTTCAAGGAGGACTGTTTCCTATGGATGGAACCCCAAAGGGGTTAGAGGGGAAGAAATTGAGGAGGAAGGAGCAGTAGACACAATGTTTGATGAAGTGACTGCAGCTCCAGTTCCCCTGTGCAACTCACTGGGATGAGGTAGAGAAATTCAAAGCAAAGTTGATCCCTGGACGAAGGGAAGGGTGAGAGGAAGGTGTTTTAAGATCTGGTTTTACTTCCCATAATCCTACTCTGATTTTATTATTTCTTAATTATTTGATTAATTTCCCCAAGCTGAGTGTGTTCTGCCCATTACAATAATTGGTCTCCCTGCCCACTCATGAACCTATCATTTCTGACCCTTATCCCTCTAAGAAGGGGAGTGATAGAGCAGTTTGGAGGTAACCTGATGTCCAGCCACAGTCAACCCACCACATCCCTCAACAACACCTTAGAAAGTCTCAATTCATTGTTCTTTCAAATATTTTGCTTCTTTCTTGAAAAACATATGCCCCACACTGGATTCAATACAATGCCCTACTAGTTGGCTAGATTAAACCTTTACTAAGATTTTTTTGTTAATATGAGCAATCATGCTTAGGAGATCTTCTCTCTCTTCGTCATTAGAGTCTTCCTCTCCTTTTCTTTGGATTTAATGAGTAAATAAATAGCTCTTAAATTCCAGTGTGATATCTGGTCAACGTCTGAAAATACACCAATGGGGCAACATGCGCTCAGTGCAAGCTGTGAGCTAATGAGTCTATGTATTAAAACTGAAATTTGCATAATAGGCCTAGAGATCTTGACCTGCATAAATGGGCAACTAACAAAATTGATTATATTAAACCAGAAGAGTAGCAAGTTTGTCAAGACCAAGTAGAAAATTAAAAGTCAAGTTCCAGGTAGAAGAGAACCTGTGGATGGATGTTCTCTGAGATGATGGGTAACACCCTAGTAACTAGTTTTCCATACTCATGAGGCTAAAAACCTTGAAAGAACCAATTACAAGTAAATATCTTAAAATTCAGTGAAGTAGTGATCAAAATAAGGTGTTAGAAATATTCTCAATATGAACAAAAGTTCAGTCACAACTGAATGAACTGCCTTTGAGGCAATGAGGATTGCAACTCTCTACAGGTCCTTGCAATTAACAAAGATTCTGATCCATTTCCTCCCTTTCCCACAATATAGGCCTTAAATAATACACCAGTTCATAACTTGATTTTTTTCACCTCCCTGAAATAAATACCTGCTGATTTTGCTTAGATTTGAAGAAAAAGTTATAAAATAAAAATTTATTATAAGAGGGCTATTTCTCTGGTGTGAGTGAATATACTCCACTCCAAAATCCCAATCACAGCAACTAGTCTGAAAAAATATTGTATAGTTAATTCCGATAAGCCACTGAATTAATCTAAATTTCAAATAAAATACTGATTGACTTCTGTGATAACAGATTTTGAGGTGTTCAGGGGAGTCTACACCAAAGAACAACAGTTTTAAGCTCTTTTCAAACTCTTGAGAATGTAACGCAGGCATACATTCAAAAGTAATAGCAGTTTTACCTTTGTTGAGAGTTTGGTAATCTCTCACAGGTGCTTTGTCCATCATCATTATTGTCTTTCACCCTCACACGCTGCAAAGCCTTCTGG
Source organism: Acridotheres tristis (assembly GCA_037013685.1). NCBI lineage: Eukaryota > Metazoa > Chordata > Aves > Passeriformes > Sturnidae > Acridotheres > Acridotheres tristis. The sequence goes on from CM072888.1 coordinate 56,123,580, forward strand.
TCACATAGTCCCTGCTGCTAATACCAGAGAAGCTTTCCCACCTTCAGCCCTGAGCCCTACCAGGTGCATGTTGCAGCTCTGAGAATGTTCCCGTCTGGAAATATTTTAAAGCAATTGCTTCAATAAGCACTATCTCTCATCAGGTGCTAAAAGGTTTCCACTCTGCCCTCTGCAGCATATTTACCTCTATGGAAAGGGACCATTGGAGACAGTATTAAGTGCAGCTTTGCCTCTGTACTCCCAAGGGTGGCACATGAGACCATGCAGAGCATTGGGAATTCACTTTCTAAAGCCTGCTGACAAGCTAATAGTGGCCCTACAAGGGGGAACTCGGACAATTTTTTTAGTTCTGAAGGCATGGATGTGAGTATTCAGATGTGAAATGTAATGTATGCTGGTCTGCCCTAATGACCAGTGGTCATGCTCAGCTGCAGCAGTTTGATTTCTCCTGGAGGTGGGGATTAATCGTTGAATAAATTAGAACTCTGTGTTTTGACACAATGCCAAGAATGATGGGTCCTATCTCTGGCTTCAATGCAGTGTCTTTGTCTTGCTTGGCTGCTACTTCAGGCACTGAAGCTGCTTTCACTGACTGGTAATTTGTCGAGAGCAAGATACTCTGAGATGTACAAGGACTTAGAATGACCCTTGAAGGATTCCAAGGTAGGAATAGCAAATACTTCTCCGCCTCTCTGTTGGAAGTCACACTCCCTCAGGTCTGAGAATTATGCTCCTTTTGTTTATTAAGAGAGAATGATTTGTTTGACAGAGATCTCACTTCACTGACACCTAACACTACTTATATTTTGTAGATCGTAATTGTGGGGAAGTATAAGAAAAGCAGTTAAAAGGGAATTGGCAGTTGGAAGGATACCACAAGGCACTAGAAACAGTATTTATTAGTTCTCAGCAGCTGATTTTCTTCAGGGTCAGGAGAGTAAAAAGTCTCTGTAATTACTAACTACAAATGTTTACATTATCCAGGGAATTGCAAAATCCCTTTAATTGCTGATAGCAGTTTAGATACTTGAGGTAGAGGAAGTAAAAGATGGAGGGAATAAGATCAGTCATTACAGCCAGCTCTCACTCTCCCATCCTAAGGGAAAACAAGCTGCTGTGAACACAGGGGCAGTACAAGGGCAGTTTAGCTAAAGCTAAAAACTTTCAAAATGTTGAAAATAAACCAGCATTTTGTAGTATCAAGCTCATTTGAAAAATTATAAAACAGCACCCCAGGTTCCTACAGAGATTATAATTCATTTTTGTATAAGCAAGTGCGTATATACAAGTTCACAGAATAAGTATGCAGGTTCACCAGACAAAAACTCATGTTTGCAATGAATTTACCTATCCTGAAAATCCTCTAAGCACACACAATTCAGTCATACATCTGTCATTTGCTTTATTCTTCTTGCAAACTCTTAGGCAGACAAATCCTAGCTTTGAACTACTAACACATCTTGAATGCCTTAGAAACACAAAAAAACATAACTACTGAAAGGAAGTGTTCTGCTTCAGGAAGATATCCTATGCTTAGGAAAGACTATTACATTTTACACATACAAAACAAACTAAAATACTTTTGAGCGGGAAAAAGTTAGGAATGAAATTATTTTAAAAACAAAAGGGATTCTATAATTCTGATTTTAAAATTAGTGGAGTTTCTGAAGAATACATAAAGTAATAAAATAGTTCAAATGCTAATAATCTCTTATTTCTCTGGAACATGAAGTACAAGCAGGATTCCCATCTGGTTAAGTTAGAAAACATGGAGATGGAGAGAAACACTAATTATACATTAGCTCAGTTAAACTAATTCATGTGGGACTGCATCACATGAATAGATGCAATAAATATTAGTATTTTAAAGAATGGAAGAACTAGTAAACATGTAATCATTTTAAACCCATCTCTGTGATAGGTAGCCTGGATTTGTAAATGCTACAGTAAAAGCGAGACTGTAAAAGAGACGAGACTGGCCAACCTGCATATAGCTGATGGTTTGTTTTCAACAGCATTTAAACTGACCATAAAATCATCAGAAAAACAGTGTAAATATCAGCTGCCAAGAGCTACTCCTGGGGATTTTCTGAAAAAGTGGAGCAGTCAGTGTTCTGGGAGAAAAAAGATCGTTTAGCTATATAGAAATACAAATTAAGTCAATAGAATTGAGGTGTTTGATTATGCCAAAATCCAAATAACTTTGACATTAAATAAGGATAATAATTAAGAGATCTTCAACAGGCATAAATCCTACAGTTCTAGCAAATTTGGGGATAGATCATGGCTAGGTAGATCAAGGTACAGATCTAAAGTTCAAAATTTGTTTTTAGAAGAAAATAAAGTCCTACATATACCGCTCTTTTCACAATGAATGTTGTTTTGTTCTTCAGAGTTCTCATCATTCCAACAAATTACTTAAAAAACAAAATAATATTCAACAAGCTGATACATCCACATTTAGAAGAAATTAGCAGTTTCAAACAAACCTGATAGTGGAATGTCAGCTTTTGTGCCCACACACAAATCTGCTGCTCCTCTCTATTCCTGAGGCCTAAAGAATGTGATATATATATATATATATATATAAATCAAAACCTGTTAACACTATTAGCACCTAGAAAGGCAAACGTTTCTGGATTTTTGATAAATGCCCTATTTTACTAAATTAAATCAGAGCATATTGTCATAAAGAGGTACTTTTTGGACTGGAAAGATGCACTACATGAAAACTTTTTTTGTGTACACAGCTATGTGTTTAACTTACAGAACTTGTCCTCTGAGAGTGCTTTTAGTAATTTCTTTCAAGGTGTCCTTTTGTAGAATGCAAGTGATTCCATCAGGATTTATAGGTTAGCACTGAGGATATTGGCCAGACTTAGTATCCAAAGTGAAGTTTGTTCTCTCCTTCAAAATTGTGTCTTTGCAACACTGCATCAATAACAGACCTGTCGTTCTTGAGAACCACACTGAGAGGTTTCTGTAATCTTCCAAATTTGATTATGAATTCAGTGTTGGTGTAATTTAAGGTTTAGCTAGAATGTCTTTTAGGAAGACATTAAATCCTGATTTTGAAACTATAGGTAATAGTTTTTTGGATAATAGGTAATAGACTTTTTTATTAGAAGATCCCACAGTCAGTTATCTTCACCTTAAGAAAAAGAAATCTACATTTAAATAGGAACTGAACTTCAGACTTTGAAATAAGTTGTTCCATTACTTTGGGCTTCCTTTTGATCTGCCTTTTTATTGTTTGCTTAGGCAGAATTGAACCAACATGTTGTTACAAGCGAAATCCATCCTGAGAAATTCTTACATCTCCCACACAATCCCTTTCTTCCTCAAGAAAATGGCGTTTGTGCAGGTATTTGCAAAGGACTAGTGTGAACCCCACTAATATCTCATCCAAGGCAAAGGCAAGGCAGGGGGAAGGTTTTGCCCACAAAGGACATAGAGTATCTGCTGTGTCTCAGCAGTGGCAAAAAGTACCATGAGTTACCTCTCTTCACCCTCCTAACCGAAGGGACAGAGGCATGTGGCACACAGAGGAGTGACACACTGTTGCACCATCAGTACCTACAGGGATTTGGAGAGGAGCATTCCAGCATAAAGGGCTGTCTCTGTGTCCAGGCACATTGTGGAGGTAAGGAAAGGAGTATGTGTTATATAGGCAGGTGTGAGATATGAAGGAGAAGGAGACAGATGGGCTTCCTCCACAGAGCCAGCTTCAACAGAGCCAGTGCCATGTGGCTGGTGCTGCTGTCTGCGTGTCAGAGACTGAAATACTGTGGTTAATTGCTTAAACAATGTTATGAAGGTCCTTTTGCCCATGATGGCAAAACTGTATAAAGAAGCTGCAGCCACCAAAACTCACCCCTCCCTGAAGATGTTCCTGATTAGATCTTTGGATTGTGAGTTAAGGCAAAGGGAACCTGAGATAAAGGAGACGCCATGGTTTAATTATCTCAGGTCTAGGGAGAAATAAACAAGGCTGAGGGAGAAGAATGTATTCACAAGCCAAACCCAACAGCTGTCCTGAAAATCAGCTCTGGATGGGTTCAGGGTGGGGGAGGCCAAAGCCCACAGACTCATCTGCTGAGGCCAGGTTTGCACAGAACCCCCTCTGCCAACCAGGGGGAAAGAGGAGAGTTTTGGGTGTGTGGAATAACCTCTGATCAGAGGTAGTGAACACTCATCCTCCATTACACAACTGGCTCAGCTGTAAAACCCCTACCCCTAAAAGGCTGCATCCATGGGACAGCCATGTGAGGGGCAGCTGAGGGGGTGTCATAAACCATCAAAGACCCCCAAAGCTCTCCCCAGACTCATTCCTGAGACCTTGCATCAGAGTACTGCATGTGATGCAACAGATACAGGGACTGTTGCAAGATACTGTGTCATACTTGCTCCCACTCCAGGGGAGGTACCTGGGTGTTCCCACTTGGTTTGAACATATATTAATCCACAAGACTCTATTTTTTGGGGGGGACCCTCACCAGTAAGAAGGCCAGATGGAGAGAATCAATGGGCCACCACTGGCAATATTTTCCACATAATCTGTCTCTGTTACTCTCTTTCCCTCCCCTCACTTCTCTTCGATTTTTCTCTTTCTCTCTCTGTCTCTCTCTCTCTCATTTTCTGTTAAATAAAAACCATATCACTGACTTTGGCATGTGGTCTCATTTGTACCTTAATTCGGGCAGAAGCATCACTCTAGAAATATTAATAACTGGATCATAAAACCACGTCAGTCAGCAGAGAGGGGCCAAAATAATTTCCATCACAGCCCTTCTGTGGAGGGAAGGGAGACTTCCTTTATCAACACTGCACAGTGTCTATTACAGGTAACAATTGTAGCACTGTGTCACCCAAAACAAGGAAAGTACTGCTGCTGACTTGCAAGTGGAATAAATTTTTACCATTGTTTTCATAGCTTACTGTGATTGAAATAACTATTCAGTGTTTTTCCTGGAAATTTCCAATGTGTTTATTTGGGGAAAAACATTTAGATAGCTTAGATGGGTAGGAATCTTCCCACTCTAATACTTTCAATGATTTACTTTCCTAGCTACATCTTCTTCCCTTTATTGCTCCGGTAAATTTCGAACAGCAGTTTTGGCCTACATACAGCAGATAATGCATGTTGACTCCACTTCTGACAAATTAATGATGCATCTTTGGTAAGACACTATTTTCTGAATATCCATGTTCTCAGAGGGATTGGATTCTTTCTGCTGACTTCAGCATCCTTTGTTCAAAACCACCAACTACCACTATTATCATCTAATAAACGTGACAGTGGGAAGTGAGGGTCTAACCAATTCTGTCAACACCCAACTGACTAAAAGAAACTCACAGAGATTGTGAGATGACAAAACATTTTAAATGCTATTAATTTGGGACCTTAGAATGTCTGCTGCCAATGAAGGAAAATAGCATGTCTAAAGAGCTGTAGAAAGAAAGTGTGGGTGGGGGGAGGGAGAGTTTTATAAATTATAACTTAGTGAACTAAATCCCAAACACTATTTTAATTTTGTAATAGATCTTAAATGGAGAAAAAAGTATGTAAAATCTCCTTAATGAGCATTTAAACACAGAGTCCCCAAAGCAGAACTGAATCGACAAGGGCAAGTCTCAGTGAGCCAAATCTTACTGACACCTTGCTGTCTCCTAAATTGAGGTGACAAGCTGTCTGCCCCAGGGAGAACAGCGAGCCATGAGCTGATGAAAGCAGGGAGATATCCCAGATATAACTACACCACCATGCTCTAATCTCTTCTGCTGAGTATCTCAGCTCTATAACCCTTGCATTTGCAGAGGTGTCTCTAATTTGCAACCTGTTCAAATGCTGCCCTTAATGCTTCTTTTGCCTTTGATTTCCAAGAGTTTATAGTAGCTCATATGGGTATGATAGGTTATTTACTGAAGTGAAGAGGTATTTAGGTGTTTTGCAACATAGATACATGCTTTAAAGAATTTTCCAAAGCACTTACACAGGTAGTTGCCAATGCCTGCTAGAAAGCATGAAGTTTTTTATTATCTTGAGACCTATACATTTATTTAAAAATCTGGACTATATGCTTGCTGAGGTCACTTAACACCACACACAGTGAGCTCTGTTTGAGCACTGTGGTTTTTTTGTAGCTGCAACAATATGAGGGAACTTGACGCAATACTGGAGAAGCTAATGGACCTCCTGGTGATAAATTTTTTAGGCCAGCTGGTCAGTAAAGTTGTTCTGCAAATTCACCAATCTTTCAAAAATGATACAAACAGGACATGCTTTGAAAATAAAGACACTACTACAGTAGCCTTAATCCACAAAATTTCTTGCAGTCTTAGTACATCACTGGGTTCCAGAGCAATTGAAAATAGGAACCCCACCCTGGCATAAATAAGTCTGAATAATCTTCAGAGAATAAGCCCAAAACTCAGTTCATGCCCATTCCCCAGGGACTGGTGCTGCAAAGACTGTCTCCTAGTATTAAAGAGACAGTGAAATAGTTCAGGCAATTACAACCATTAGTCCCTAGACCACTGATTCAAAACCCCATGAAGATTCAGCAGAATGAAAGAATTAATAACTTTAGCTGGAAAGCTCATTTTGACCATAGTTGTTTACAAAAGCAAAGCTTCAGAGGCAGATATTGGACTATTTCAGTTGGTTTTGATCCTTTATAAAAATGATTTAGAATTTTGATTTCTATTTCAAACGCTTAAAAATGCTCATTATGAAAATAAATATAGCTCAGTAGGATCTTCACACAATATGTTGATCACAATTCTATGGTATTTATTTAAGACTGAGAGAAATGTCCCTGGCATTTTGCCAGTATCTTTCACTAATATCTACAGTCAGTACAGAGTCTGCATAACTGCAGAGGTTAAAAAGGCTAAATTTGGGTACATTTACTTGCTGCTTTAATTATTGAGGAGAAGACAGTTGGTCACTAGCAGCTGATAACATTCCTACTGTTAAAGGGCCTTTTATCTCACACAGTAAGGAGAGACTTAGCTTTTTATATAAATAATTATCTGTATATAATGCTAGGGGGTTTGCATATGCCAAATTTTGCATTAATTTTAATTAAAAACAGTAACTATAATACAAATACAGAGTTCCTATGCAAAGATTATAAATTACAAATTTTGCATTAATTTTAATTAAAAACAGTAACTATAATACAAATACAGAGTTCCTATGCAAAGATTATAAATTACAAATTATTGATCATTAAATAGTACAACATGTGGCAGTACTTGAAAGTATTTATATTTATCATTAACAAGAATCTGAAATAAAAAGAGATATATGACAACCCAGACTCATTATTGTATTAAAATTGTGTTCTTATAAGCTCCAGCTTTCTTTCATTAAATTATTCATATAAAAGCTTATAATTTGATATAAAAATATTTAATTTTTTAGTGCATGATCAGTAAATTATGAGCATCACTTTTGGTAGCTTTTTGCACTATTTTTGTTCTGATACGGTAAATTTCTTGTGGAGAGTAACTAAAATTTTTCAACATTATGATCTGCAGTTCTCTATTCAACTGTTAATCTGTTAATTGAACAGTATGTGTATGTGCATGGCTAAGGTGCTGTGGCAGATCATCACCTCTGTATTTTTAAATTTTTTAATCATCTCTGATGTAGAGAGATTTGTAGAGTTTTATTGGGAAAAATAATTTAAATATGACAAAATCTGGTTTTAATAGAATAGATATTTTGACAATATTTTTATTTGTAATAGTCATAAAATAATATTTGAGCTTACCTGTGTGATATCTAAGAGGAAATCCAGATTTCAGAATGTCATGCTACAAGTTAAAGTGTAATAATTGATGTGAATCTGATTTTCAGAAATGTTGGCTCCCAAATCATACCAGTTTGAGTTAATAAGAGCAGAAAAGTCATTGCTTTTCTGAAAAAAAAAAAATCTATTATGCTGATGTGCACTTTTAAATTAACATCCATAAAAACCTCATAAAAGCTCAAGAATAAAAAAGAAATTGAACTATTTCTGTTAGCTAATTTGCAGCATGGACTTTCATTGGTGCTAATAGCAGAAGAAAGTTTTTAGCATCAAAGAGCACCAGGTCTATTCTTATTTATTTTAAATAACACCCTCATTAAAAGCTGTCATATTGCAAGTGAAATGAGTTAATGATTGTGTATGCATCTGTGAAACAATATGCAATAATAAAGATGTATCAATTTTGTATGTGCTTACATGCACTAAGTAAATCTCAAGATCCCTGTTTGAAAGGCAGAAGGGTTTCTACCATTTTTGCTTTTGAATCTCTTTAGACCTTTCTTCATTTCTTACTCTCTCTCAGGTGAAGGACACGAGGGTATGTATACTGCTGACAGGAAAAGCTTTGCTTAATGACAATAAACCAAGCTAAAGATCCTAGAGGAAGGATATCTCAACACCGAAACTACGTGCATTTGCTTTCTGTGCATTTTAGCACCAAACAGATGAAACATTGGTGCAAGCGATTGGAGTGTAAAAAAGAAACAGATCAAGAGCTTTTCGTGTGGAAAGATTGCATTAGCCCAGGGAACAATAGTCTCCTGATACTGCTGAGCCACAGTGTAAAGAGGAAATGTAATTTAAACAAGTGAAAGCAGGTGTATATTACTCAATGACCTACTACCATGGTTCTCATTTCTTAACCTTTAAAGGCAATCATCTTTTTGTTGGAGGACGAAAGAATGGTCTTGGTATAAGAGAATATGACGTACATTAACACACAGTAAAATATGGTTCATGTTACCGAAAATTCTTCATCCACATGAATATGCACATATACAAAATCTGCCACTATTAATTCTGTTTCCTTACTTGAAAATAATGAAAAATCATAACAGAGCCAAAATGTTTCTAGCAGGGATTTTAAATGAATGTTTCATACAAGAGAAGCAACCTTTCCAATTTTATAAGTGATATTACATGACCACATAAAGGGTAACTGCAGACACCCTTTATTCAGCCTTACATTTTATCATCAATGTGGGAGTTTTGCCACTGTAATTCTTAGGGGTCATCCCACTTCTAAGCAGCCATTCCATGACTCGATTCCACATTGCTACACAGATTACTCCATCACAGACCAGCAACCTACAAGAAAAGGAACCAAGAAATGGGTTGGCCCGGCTCAACGTCATTCAGCTGGGAGAATTCCTTAAATTTTTCCCATGGCAGTTCAGATCAATTTAAATTTTTTGCATGCTGATATTATCTTATATAGAGAAATATATTCATGAGTTGTGTGAGCTCTCTTACAGGAAAAGCCCATGAGCAGATGCAGCCAAAGGAGGGGCAGCTCCCTGCAAAAAGCGGCCAGAGCCTCCAAACTCCCCACAGACTGAACAGAGATGCATACATTGAAGCCAGATGGATCTAAGCATGGTGTCAGAACAGCCCAAGCTTTGAAAAGAATCCAAGGGAAAGTTATTCCACGATTTTCTTGGAGTATTAGAGATAACCTCTTATGGATACACTGAAGAAAATTGTTTGACTGTCCCTAAGCTTTCTCTTTTCATCCTGTGCAGTCTTAATAACCCTACCACTAGCTCATCTTGTGAGGAATTCAAAGTAAATAGCTGTTATAAAAATAAAAAATAGATTAAGGTCATTAACCTAAAACGTTTGATACCAACAGGCCTACCTGTATGCATGATTATTGGGCACCACAGAATATTAACTAAATGATATTTCAACTATCATCAATACGTCACCTTAAAGCAAGAGTCTGTGTTAATGAACACTACTTATTATCTTTAGACATTAATCTGTTTTTTGATCTCCACATTATCCTATAATGACTTCTTTGAACTTCTTTCAGCACCATCTGGCACCAGAAAAAGTAAATCATATATCTATACCTTTTCCAATTTTCATATGCAGCAAATGCTTTATCTTGGTACTCATATCTGTGGTACCAGTCCACAGATAGGACTTGTTCATGTTCAGGTCCTGTTCAAAAACGAGAAAGCCTATAAACTGGTGAATTTATTGATGTATTTGAATATTTGCTGGTAGTAAACAAACAGTTATTTACTGAAATATAGGCAATATTCTAAAGCATCAATTTAACTATGTTCTATTCTAGAATTCTAGAAGGAAACTATACCTGTCTTCCTAAATCTAAATGCACTCCTAGTCCTCTAAGACTGAAGAGATCATGTAAATAATATTTGCCAGTACAGTAACCTACCAATTTTGCCATCTTTTAATTACTGGTTTTACTTGTTTCACAACATGGAAGTGCTTGGCTTCCCAGCAGGTTGTATTATTCAGCACAAGAGAAGATAGAACATGACCTCAGCAACATGCTTACCTAAAGGTTGATCTTGTTCTCACTGAATGGCTACACTAACTGTATCAGTATCTCATGACTTTGGGTCGTGTGGTATCCATGAACACAGAAGGACTGTGTGCAGGAAGGAAGTACCACTATCTCCCTTGGGAAATCTGAGGACACAGTTTTGTTTTGCAGCTCTGTGGAGCATATCTGAACTGGCAATCCTGGAGTAAGCTGTCCCACTCCCAAAACACCTGCCTGTCTCCAGATGTTCCTTAAATGTTCCTATATGTTCCTAAAATTTTTCTTGGATTTTGGCTGTGCCACATGTGATGGAGCCAACAAAAATAAGACATGGTTTTGAAGGGCAGTGTTTTGATGTATGAGCTGAAGCCAATTGACCCTGCAGCTGCATAACAGCAATTTCCAGTCAAGGGGAAGGGACCAAAGACAGGCAGGGGAAAGGGACTGCTGCTTTCAGAGCTAGTCCTTTTTGATGGGAAACCTATGCTGATACAAGAGCTAGCAGGGTGTGAGGTAGTGGCAGTACCCAAAGCTGGGACAGGTCTAGGTCTCCAGCGTCATGACCTAAGTTCTTGAAGAAGAAACAACAACATACATAGTTGTGAGAGGGTGAGAGAACCAGACCAAGTCATCTGTGTTTTCAGTACCAAGGTCATTTGCTGACTGGGAATGTGCCTAACGTTTAAATGCTTCCCTGAGCTGCAACCTTAGTGAATTTCTAAGAAGAAAGGCTCTGCTGGAAAAGGAAGTTGAGAGAGCAAGATGCAGAAAGAAATTATGAAGTCAGCATGATTTAAGGGCAAAAAGAAAAAAAGCCTTTCTACCCCTAATCTTCCTCCACAAGGGAAAAGAGGGAATAAACAATCCATATTTCCTGATTTATTGCCAGTCATGGAGTTGGCTGTAACATTTACCATTTACAACCTTGTGCTGTGATGGCTGTTGTGCCAAACTTTTCAGAGCAGAAAATAGAGAGCACTACTGACACAAGTATGGTTTCCTTGTTTTTTTCTCTCCTTGTCCCCAAACACCCAAACACCAGCATGCACACCAAAGACAATTCAACCTATATTGTTCATACGATTAGTATATCCACTGCATTTTGCTGCTCTAATTATTTGCTTTGTTTTCCTCTGCCTCTGATTTTCCTCCTCACCAGATCAAGTATATTGTCATGTACCAGTTGCAATTGCTGGAACACAAAACACTAGCATACATTTCCCAAAATTATATATTTTCAGTAAATGTACCAGCTTTTTAGCATGGGTGACAATGATGTACTTTAGCTACAATCAAGACCATCAACAGATTGTACTGCAATCTGTCACACATTCTCAGGAGGAAGAAATTGGCAACTCACTACACTGAAGAACAGTAATCAAGCATCTGGAATATTACAGTACAAGTAGATTTTGTATGATCTGACTAGTTGAAGCAATTTGTAATAATGACTTTTTAAAAATGAGCTTGCCAACAAGACTCTGCAACAAGCTTAGGCTCCTATTGTCACCAGAATGCTTAATGCATGTGACTCTCTGATCAATAGTATCTCTCATCTATTTTACTAATGACACTGTTCTAAATTATTTGTACCTGAAACAGATGCATTTTAATGGAAAAAAATATTAACTCTTAGTGTTAATCAAAAGTAATATCCTGTTTTTATGGATGCCTAATGCTTGGAAGAACTTGAAGAATGCTCAGTAAGCAAAACATTTGTGTCATTTTCTGCACCATTGGCAAGTAAAACTTAATAACTGCTTTCTCTCATGTGAGGAAAATGATATATTGAACAATCTGAAAAAAACAGAAAGGCTGTCAAAAAGTAATCCAAAGGGGGAAAATAATGTCGTCTGGTCTCTATCACTCTCAGCTTGGACTGTTACAATAGTTCCTTTTGTTCAAAGAAAACCAATAAGAAAATAATGAAATGAAGTCTGAATATGATGTTTAATTATTGAAAGCACAAGTTATTAACGTTCTGAAGTGAAACATTCAATATAGGGGCATATGCTGACAGGGATTCCAGTCAATAAAACCGGTAAAATACTTCTAATGCTGTATCTGTCAATCACCCACACCCCAAAAAAAACCCCAAAAAAAAACCAAAAAAAAACCCCTCACCCAAACAAAACAAAACAAAACAGACTTAAAGAGAATACTATGATTTTCTTTCAAGACAAATGTTTTAAAAGGGAGACAAAATTGAATTCAAAAGTACCCTATAAAATTAGTTATGTACAATTATATTTTTTCAAACAAACTTAAAATTATTCCTACCTTCTAATTCTGAAAATATATATACAAAATAGAGACTTAAACCAAAATTTTGGGGAAGTCCTTATGAAGACTATAGTTTATGATTGAGGTATAGGGTTAAGAAATAAGTCACCTCAAACCAGCAATACTTATGAAATATATAGTAAGATGAATTAAAGATGTATTAATTAACTAAATTAATAAATAAATTGAATTATTTATTGCTAAGCTTTAAACCAGAATAGCAAAGCACAGACTTGCAGAGCCTTAAAGCCATTGTCTGACCCACTTCTCACAACCAATTGCACCTGTGCAGGCAGAGGACTGTAAACAGCAGTGGGTGCGAGCTAAATAAAGGAATCAAAGTAGTCATCCAGGGTTCTTGCTCCTCATCTTCCTTATTATTCTTCTTTTGGAGCCCAAATCAACTTCTTCCGAGAGTCAAGCTAGTCCTAAATGTGAAGATCCATGCTGGGCCGCATTATACTCAGGAGTAGAGAGCTGCTATACCTTTCTTTCCCTCTGGTTCAACAAGTGAACTAAGGTTTCCCATCTTTTCTGTTGGTCATAGTAGGCTGAAAGAAAAGCCTTACTCAGGGATGCTAATTTTCTTGTGTCCATACTTGGGAGTGGCAAACCTGGCAACAGACACAAACACACACTCACTCACTATCAGATTACAGGCCTTTGGTGTCTCTCAGGATCAAGAAAAACACCATCTGTAAGAGAATCTTCACTTGACTGACTCATTCACAGCTCACTATTGCAGGACACCTAGGAAAGCAGATATGCCTCTGAAAGTAGATGTGCCTGTGACCAGGAGCCTGCCTCACATCCAGAATCTACCCTCATACTGCATCTCCTGAATTCAGCAGATCCTGTCACATCCATCTCACAGCATCTGTTGATCCCTCTCAAAAAAATCACTGTATCAGTCTCATCAAAAGTTAGAGCTACAAAAACACCTCTGAAATCCTCCCTTGCTTTTCTTGGAGTTGTCTTAGTGCTGATGAGGGGCTGCTAAAGATAGATGCAGCTTAAGAAGCACTACAGTTTTGAAGGGTGCTCACTCACACTTGAGTTTAGCCTAGCTCAACCCTATTGCTTAGCTAAGCTTTGATAGATCCGGTCTTACTGGCAGATGATACCAAAGAAGAAATGGAAATCCTAAAAGCCTTATGGATTATCAGGATGAAGCTGGGAAGACCAAACATAATATTCAGTGTAAGGGAAGAACAGAGCCTCAAAGATGATGTGATGTAGAGGAGCGAAACAAAAGCTCCTTTGTGTTCACACATAGCTAGAGAAGGCTTACTCCTGAATACCTGGAGTTATCTGGAGTACAGACTCCTGTGAAAGAGGGTTAAATTTACTTTTAGGTCTTGTTTTGAACAAGGATAACACCCGGGGACAAGAAAAGGAGCAACCTTTGGACCTTTCAGTTTAAGCCTTGCTTTTGCATATTAACATTGGCAGACAGCCTGACTAAGCTGTGCAGGTACCTTCCCTCTGAACTTTCCTCCTACTTGTGAGTACCTGCTGTTCTATTTAAAAGTGTGCCACAGGGTTCAGACTCAGAACACCCATCACTTATTCTCACTTGGAGATCTCACTGCCTGCAGATCTCCAGGGTGCTTTGTGGAAGCCGAGGGGAGGCAGGGGGAAGGTGAAGCAGTAGTACATTGATTACATTTGTGGAGACATAGAACAGTTATGCTGATGGAGAAAAGAGGGTCACCACAGCACATCAAGGGAGTCAAACTATACCTAAAGGCTTCAAAGTGACTGGATATGACTCCCAGTAGGAACACAGACAATGTGGGCAATTTGGCAAATTCCAGGAGAAGTGATGAGAGGGATCAGGCAGTGCCATGGGCATCAGCGCCTGATGTGAGCACTACAGAGGAGGTGATCCCCAGGAAGAGGAAGGAGGCCCTGTGTTCCTGGCAGGGATCAATTGCTTTAACATCAAAACATTGAGTGCTGTAGTAGCTAATTTCTTTTTCTTTACAGTCTGGAAGACTACATAGGTTATCCCTGCTCTGCTCCCTTGCCAAGGACAAAGCCCACCACATATGACCTCTGATAGATGCTTTTTCCTTGCTGTAAGGGAACATGGAAAAGTGTCTATCAGGTGGGACATCCACAGAGCCATAGCTAATCCCAACACACAGGAAAAACACCCTGAGAGCTCCCTTAAAGAAGAACTTCATAGAGGGAGCCTGAACAGCTGCTTGAGGAGCAGAAACTCTTAGAATACATTAAGATACCACCTCTCTATGCTAAAGCACGACTGATAGGGGGGTGTAAGTAATTATGTATACAGGCAAACAAGCTGCTTTTGTGCTGCTGTTCTACTTTTGAAGCATGAGCAACCATAACCAGCTATTTTCATAGATTCAAAGGGGTCTAAAGAAAGATCACAAATACAGAACTGGAAGATCAAACACAAAAAAAAAAAAAAAAAAAAAAAAAAAAAGAGGGGAATCCTGAGCTGAGAGGTAAAAAAAAAAAGCAGTATGTAGAGTTATCTCAGTACTGAGAGCAGCACTAGAAGAGTCAGACCAATCCTATTTTGAGACTGGGAGCAGAAAACAAAAAGACAAAAAGGCTGCTGAGAGATGATGGAGCAATATAAGGGTCTTCACATATAGGAAGGAATGAGCAGCTATGGTTCTCCCCTTTGGGAGGAGAAAAGGAGGAAAAGTAAAGATAGCTGGAGATAAAAGGGTGTGAGAAAAAGAAAAGGGAAAAATTGCTGAGCCAGCTCTCTGATTACGGTCTTAATGCTGTGATTCCTATGATCTTGAACAGATTTTAGTGAGCTGAAATGTTTATTCTGGTTTTGAAAAGCAAGTACTTCCTGATGGGCTTTTCTGATGTCATTAGAAATTGGGTCACTAAAACTTACCAAGTACTTTTAAAAACCAAATCTGTATATTCATTTTTATGGGTTTTATGATACGTTATCATAGATTAAAATGAGTGTTGTCCAATTTTATTTGGAGGAAATCTCAGTGCTATTAATGAACTTCCATTTCTTAATGCACTGGAACCAACTTAAAATATTTTATCGTACTTCAAAAATGGCATAAAAATTTCCCAAACCATTTAATTCACATTTAAAAGAAAAAATCCATAAATTCATTTGCATTCATAGTTACTTTCTTAATACTCTTTCATTAAATGGCCTCTAAAATATTTTCCATGCACAATTTATTTCCTCACAATCTAAAATTTAACTGCTGTGTAGTGTTTGTTATTAAATATTGACAAAGAAGGAATCTACTTTTTTAGTGTAGAAGTTAGTAAGGTGTGAATATGAAAGACTCAGCCCTATGAATATGTTTGTTCTTTGAGTATTTATGGGTGGGACAGCAGAATCTGATAGACTATTGCTTAAGAAATGGATGAAGGGGTTTTAATTTTTTGGTCATTTTATGGTATATTCTTTCATTCAAGAGCAAAGCCAAAAGTAGAATTAACATCTCTGACATAATTTTTCAAAATTATTTTAGAAATATGAGCTAAATGTGGATATTGTAACAGATTTTCCATTATGTGTGAGTGTACAGTAAAGTAGTAATAAAAGCTCTTTATTTACACGTAGCTCAAGAGTCCTATTTACACAGGACATTTTCATCCTATTCCATTTTTAACAGTTGCAAATAAAATGCTGATTCTGCAGCTGATGTAGCAAAGGACAAGTCATGTTCAGCATCACGTCAGCTAACTGTACTTAAACTCATTGAGAATACATTGAGCCTCAGTTTGAGTGCATTATATGATTATTACCAGAACTTGTCCTCTGTTACACTGCCTGAAAAATCCCACCAAGATCTCTTAGCTGAACTGAGCATTAAAAATGGTATCTAGGGGTGATAATATTTGCACTCTTTCAAGCTGTATTTCTTTTACTCAAATAGTACTTTCTTCACCAGAAGTATTAATTGAGTTTCAAAACTGAAGCATTTTCTCTTATTTCATTAAGAACTTTGGTATAGCAAGATACCATTACAACTCTCTGAGATGTGAACTTGTGCTGTTTTCACTTAAAATAAATTCCTTCACTTTGCTACATTAACTCTTTGTATTAACTGAGAATATAAAAAATAAGCTACCTTACTGTTCCTGTCATATTTCATTGCCAATTCCTCCCTCACCACTGCTCACATATTCCCACCCACGTCACTGGACATGCAGTGAGGCACCCAGGCTTAGTCTTAGTGGTCTGCAGGTTCTGCTGGGCTTTCACTTTTGCTCTGCCTTCATCTGTCACCCTAATATATTATCCTGGGGAATCGAAGCCAAAACCTGTTCTCAGACACAGGAAGGTAAACCTGAAGGGACTGTGCTGAGAGCTGGCTCACATTCCTGCTGTCCCCAGCTGGCCATCACCCTGGAAGCTGCGGGGCTGCTGTCCTGCAGGGCAGGAACTGGCAGTGACTCGCAGGGACAGTCACTCCTGAGCAAAGCGCCCGGATAACCTCGTTAGCAACTCTGTGAGTCACAGCAGAACTGCTTCAGGATGCCAGAGCAGCAGTGGGATCCATTTAGCTGCTCTGATGCCTAAAACACTTAAATGATGAAATAATTTACCCTCGGTCTTTCTGCTTCCAAACTGTGGCTCCTTCCTAAGAATAAAAGAACACAAGTATCAGCAAGCATCAGCAACAGTGGCTCTGAAACACTTTAATAACAGATCACTGCCTAAGAAGTTTTAAGGATTTTTTTCTTATATACTTATTTTATATTGAAAACACTATAGACACTAAATTCATAGCCAGTGGTTGCATTAGAAGTCTTCAGAAAATACAGACAACTTACACTAAATCCTAATGGAAACTTGATAACAAAATGAAGCTTTCTAAGAAAAAAATACACTCATTAGAAGGTCCCAAAATTCAACTGATGACAAAAATATTCTGCTTTATTTACAGATACTAGAATACAAGCAATAAATATATGGATCAAATAGTTGTAGTTTTGGCTTGTTATAAAAAGAACCTTTAAAATTAGTAATTGTAATCTTTCAGTTACATATATTTAATCAGAAAATACCCATTTGAATCAGGAAATAACTGGCCTTGGAAAACCTGTAAAATGACATGCAAAGAGTTCAGAAAATACCAAAAAATTTCATCACAGTGCTTGCAATTTTAAAATCACTTTTCCCAAACTAAAAATAAGTTTGGGTAATAATAAAAAAAAAAGGTTTAATAATATTAAATAAAGCATTTCAATTGACTTGAGCTGACTATTTTCCTCATTTTCGGTTGTGAAGACTCTTTGAGATTTTCATATTGCATTCATTTCTTGAATAAAACGTATTTCTCACTCCAAAAATTGCACCAAATTAAAAATCCTTTCTACTCTAAATGAAAATCCATAGTTTATAGAAAAATCTTGTAGCTCTGTGTCCTTGGCCTGGTGAAGGAGTACCAAAACATCCTAGGAAGCTTCATTGTACTGCAGGGTTCAGAACAGTTCACTTTCCCTGACTCTCATTGTTCTACCTTCACCATGTAAAGCTCTCCAGTTTCTTTATATGACCACTTTACAAAAGCAATTATAAAGAATACCATTTTTATGCTTCAAGTATTCTTCAGTCAACAGAGGTTACAATAACTTTTTTTTTTAACAGAGATGCTGAGCAAAAGGCCTGACCTTGCTGCTCCACAGCTCTGGAAACAATTGATCTGCTAGGTCTTTCTGAAAGGATGCAGCTTGCTGAAGTAAATGCAATATCCCAGGCTTAGAAGTACAATTGACTAGTACATACACCACTTGTGTGAGTACCTCAGTGGACCCCAGCCTTCTGATGATTAATGTATTTTTCTTGTGAACATGTTAATGAACATGCTAAGTAAGGATAAGTATTGCATGATGCAAAACAACAGGCTCACAGAGATAAAAATACATCCATCAATGTATATGTGAAACTGCAAGCTGCCTTGAATCCACTTTGTGAAGTAAATCTAAAATAATAAATACATCATTTACAGTAATTATTAATCTTAGAAAGATCACTAGAAGTAGTACTGGGGAAGTGTTTTATTGTATCAGAGAGTCAAGAGGGATCTATCACCAATCACAATATTACTGTGATATTTGTTCATATGGACTGTTTTTTTCTGGGATGATCTGGAAAGGCAATTTAATAAACATCCTGCTAGTGCACTGACAATGGCCACAGTGTCTTTTGATCTCTTCCTGTGGAAAATTTTAGCTAAGACTTTTATTACAGAGCGTATGGTTTTAATGGAATGCAGAAATATTTCATGCCCCATGAGATATATAAATAGTGTGTGGCACAGATGATACTGTGAAACCTTCAAACTTGGTGTGATTGCTGAGAATTACAAATAATTAGATCTGATGATGCAGGAGACTATTTCCAGACCTTTATTCCTGTGCACTTTCTCTTTTATTCTGTACCTTCTCACACATCTTACTTTTGTGGAAGAGGTGTTTCCTCATACAGTACTCAGTTTTAGGGCTAAAGTATTCATCAATCAAGGAGATCTTCATTACTACTATCAGAGCTGCTGCTTCTTTTTTTTATTTTTCCTGCAGTCCACAGGGACAGATTTCACAGCCATGGAAATAGAAACAGTAGCAGTTGATTCAGGACATTTCAATTTGATTCTCCAAAATGCTGAACAGGCTAGCCATTATCCAGCAATTTATATAAATAACTGCTTAATCTAAAACATATTAATAATTGCAGACTTCAAAAAAAGCTTTACTTTGCATATGAATATAAACTATGGTTAATTTTATTTAGTGAGAACTACATAAACTAGTGAGAATATGCTTGTTGCATGATATAAACCTGTATCACTCATTTAAGTACTGATCTATAAATCTTTAGTTGATCATGGAAAATTTATCGCTAATCTGGTGGATTAATGGAAAGAAAGAAAGAAAGAAAGAAAGAAAGAAAGAAAGAAAGAAAGAGTGAAAGAAAGAGAGAAAGAAAGAAAGAGTGAAAGAGAGAGAAAGAAAGAAAGAAAGAAAGAAAGAAAGAAAGAAAGAAAGAAAGAAAGAAAGAAAGAAAGAAAGAAAGAAAGAAAGAAAGAAAGAAAGAAAGAAAGAAAGAAAGAAAGAAAGAAAGAAAGAAAGAAAAAAAAAAAAGAGAGGAAGGAAGGAAGGAAGGAAGGAAGGAAGGAAGGAAGGAAGGAAGGAAGGAAGGAAGGAAGGAAGGAAGGAAGGAAGGAAGGAAGGAAGGAAGGAAGGAAGGAAGGAAGGAAGGAAGGAAGGAAGGAAGGAAGGAAGGAAGGAAGGAAGGAAGGAAGGAAAAGAATATATTTACTTAAATAATTAAGTCTCAGCTTTGGAATTCAAGACCTACTGGATTTCCTATATCCTGAACTCTATTAAATTATGTCTTGTTTTTTTCAGATTTCACTGGTCTGGAAATGAAAATAAAATCTACTTCAAATAGCATATATATAAATGTATCATGTATATGTAAATATATGCACACACATAAATATGTATAAACTTGTGAAGCATATTTACCTGCTACATATGCAGATATTTTACCTAATTCTTGGCAAAATAGAAAACTACTGGTCAAAATGCATTTTAACAATTCATTTCTGATTCTTTTCTATTTTGTAACATCTTCTCTAAATAGAGATGGGAACTGATAGTGAGCTGTCTAGTTCAGGATAAATTGGTAAGTTTTTATGTAGAATATGCAAGTATAAGGAAAAATGTGCTGACATTCCAGAGAAGCCTTTGGTGATGTAGCACTTCTTCCAGGGCACACAATCCCTTCCA
Organism: Acridotheres tristis; assembly: GCA_037013685.1. Taxonomy (NCBI): domain Eukaryota; kingdom Metazoa; phylum Chordata; class Aves; order Passeriformes; family Sturnidae; genus Acridotheres; species Acridotheres tristis. The sequence goes on from CM072888.1 coordinate 56,143,965, forward strand.
TTCATCAAATGAAAAAAATATGTGCTACCTTTATACAAAGAAAGCTTCTGCTGCATCCTAGAGAGAACACTCTGCCACAGAGGTTTCATCTTTTTTGACCCTTTAACCCAAATTTATGTGAACTTCATGCTTTGTATTTTCAAGGTGTAGGAGATATGTTAAAGTGCTGATCAGAAACTAGTAAAAGGTGTATATGCCTGACTAGAGCAAATGTTATCAATGTCAGGCAGGACATTTGGTTTGGTGTGTTCCCAGAGATTTGTATCACCATGTTAAGTTTCTAGTATAAACAGTAGTATTAGATTCCTTAAAGATGGAAATTGCTTCTTATCTATGAAATATCTTTGCAAATAATTCACGTCATCCTTAAGAGAACTACTTTTGACAGAAATATGTAGAATTTGTAACTGCAAGTTTCATGTTTGGCTCAATTGTAACATAATATATATAAGGGAAAAATAAGTGTAAGCACGTCATAAAAATTATAATGCCTTTAAAGGGGAAGGTCCTCCGTATAAATTTGTGCAATCCTTCAGAATAGAGCAAGACACCCTCTCTAAGTGAAATTATAGCAATAACTTTATAGTTCCAGAAATCTTCACTTGCAAATTACTTTTGATGAAGAACATATGTCTCCTAACATAGACACTCAATAGTTTGGTATTAAAGGTTCCTTAAAATGCAACTGTAAAAGCATCTAATACAATACTTTTTTTTTTTAACTTTTAAGCCAAGTCTTTCAAAAATCAATACCTTGAAAGTCCTTCACACGAAGCTGATTTCCAAAGAATCCTAAAACAATCACATTATTTGTATATAAGTGTTCCCAAAGGCCATTCTTTCTGCAGATATGAATGCATAGCAACAAATTAAAATAACCAACTGTCCTGTTTCAGGTGCAAATTACTTCCTGGGAATTTTATTTTAACTATTATAAAAGCTTTGAACAAACTTACTAACCTCAGAAAACACCACAGTCTAATTACATTCTCTCACATTCTCGGTTAAGCTCCATATAATTTTTTTTCTCTTTCTCCTCCTACTTGTCTTTTACAGAAATTACATATCTCTTCACACCTTTGCCTACTCAATTTTTACCACAAACACAGTTTTAAATAAAATTAGTCATTAAGTACTATATTACAGAACCAAAGAAATCATCACCTTTACCATTCATCAAGAGGCAGTTGTGTGCTGGTCTCTCATCATTATGCCCTTATTGACCTAATTATATTTAGATTTTTCCACTGATAACTCCAGAAGTTTACTAATGTTCAGTATATTTTGAACTCCTCCTAACAAAAATATATATCAGAAATCATTTTATTCCACCTTCTCTGACTTTAGAGAATTATTTCAGACTAGTTTAGACACCAGAGATACACAGCTCTGAATAATTCCAATTTTCCTAATTGTCTGAAGTCATGTGGTGAGGAGTTACAGGCACATGCTTGCAGTTGTATCACAAAACCAAAATTTAGTGTTTGGAGCTGAAAAAGTTTTTTGTATCTCTCTTATGAATCTGAAATAGTCATAAAATATTTTTCATAAATGGCAGAGAGTAAATGAATATTTTCTAACTTTTCCATCCTAGGATCGTAAAGAAGCATTAGGTAATATCCTTCATTCACTGATTTCTGCAGCTACTATTTTGTAAAATGTATCAGACTATGTCTTCAACATAAAGTCTTTGAATTTTCTCACGAGCTTCAATTCAGGATCAGGTCAATCTTTTCACAGATATTCATGGATCCTTTCAATTTTTTACCTCCACCTCGTAGTTTGTGGAACACCACCCACATAAAGACTTACTGAAGTGATAAGACCAATAATTAGATAGCCTGACACACAGTTCACATTCCCATATGAGCCTTGGGCAACATTACAATTACTGTGAACTCAGAGATGAATCTGGCAGTATTTCAAGGTGGAACACACAAGTTAGTCTACAGTGAATCTCCAGAGACTCTGAACAATTAATAATAGTGATTTTATATATAATCATAGCAGTGCAATGTCTTACTTTTTAGTCATCTAAAAACATCACAGAGGCTACTGTATCTATGCTATTATTTCCTGGTTGTCTTCACTGGAAATCACCAAGGCTTTAGGGCCATGTGAGGAATCCTTCAGAGATCTATACCCTCACTAACCATCCTTCCTGCAGCTGAGAATCTCTTGCAGCAAGAAGGGAAACCACTGGGAGCCCAACACTACCCTGCCCTACCCTGCCCCAGCCTATAACATCCACTTGTCTCTCACGACCTGCACAATGTCTCAGGGTCAGCTTCTGTCACAGTATCTTCTAACATGAAAATCCATTAAACAGCCAATATAGAGGATAGAGTCAACCGAAGTGAAGCAAGGATATATCTTCTATTACATCTACTGATACAGTTGAAAAAAACCCCAACCTTTAAAAAACACAGATTGCTTTCCAATTAAAACCGAGATTCTGTTTTTATTATAAATCTATGCAAACATTGTTTTCTCTAAGCTGATAAAGAGTTTATCTTTATAAACATGGATCTCATGTTAATTTGCTCTTAACATTTAACATCCGGGGAAATTGAGTCATTCATCTTTCAGTATTTGAATTGTCCACTGTTGGGTTTCTTTAATTTGCCTGTACTTGCACATATATGATATTTATAAATATAAAGGTCACACCTTGTAATTCACATTTTCTGCTACAGAATTCTAAAGAAATAACCTCAATTACCTTCTGAGAATGTCTTAAACTAACATAGGGTTTTTCCAAAATCTTCTCAAAATATCAGACAATGACCAGCTAACAGGAATAATTGGGAGCAGCTGTAATTTGATGAGCAATTTTTCTAATGTACTTGTTTTTAATAGATTTCAGTTAATTAAGGCAGAGAAGGAGAACTATGAAGTTGTGATTTTGAAATGTGAGAAGTTCTGCACTATCAAATTAAAAATAAAGTAAAATTTGTATATTTTATGTAATAGTTCAAAGAATAAGGTAACTATTTTTAATTTATATAAACCTGAAAGTCTGATATTGCAATTGCCAGAGATGGATCTTCTGCTAAAGTTAAAAAAATCCCAAAACATAATTGTGTTCTGGGAAGTAAAATCTGTGGAATGAGAGTTATCCTAAAATAGTAATTAGAACTTGCCAATCAAAGTCACCTAAACCAAAATAAGGTTTATGAAAGCTAGATGATATCCTTACATTATGGAGGACATAATTTCCTGCAAGCAATGAACACAGAAGCAGACAAATAGACACTTCAAATGAGTCTTCAAGAGCTGCACTAAAGCTACTTCACAAAACAATACAAACCAAATCATGATCCAATACTTGAAATAATATATAAGGCAGTAAAGGCAAAGAGAAGAAAACCCCTTAGCTCAAAGGTCACTTCACAGGCACAAGGCAGAGAACTGCAGCAGCAGACACAGAGTCTTGTTCCAAAACAGGTGCTGCTTCTCAATCACTGTCTTGGCGTTGCAGTGCCAAAAGCAGTTATGTCATTTGGAAAAAAAAAAAAAAATAAAAGCCTTATGGCTTAAAATTTATATTGATATCACTTAGGGTAATAAAAATATATTCCAGGTTAACCAAAAATGTGAACTTGATCTGAGAGAAAATAAATTGAAAAAGATGGAATTTGCAGCAGTACTGCAGGAGAAAGTATCTATTAGTATATATTGAAATGAACAAGTATGTCTACTGAAGGAAAAGGAAGCTAAAACAACTGAGGAACAGTTTGAGGTGACTTTCTAAGTGGATATTTTTCTCATCAGATTATAGAATATAGGTAATGGAGACCAAATTTTCACCTTATTCCAAGGGAAAGGATGAGTATCAGAAGGGGTTCATCACTTTGGGAACCAAAGAACAAATAATTCCATGTTTATATTGAATATAAAATATGCAGCTCTGGAATATTTTCTGAGAGAAGAGTAAGGTTAATTTTTCCTAATGTAAGAAATACATTGCATATAAGCCACCCTTCAAAAAATACCATGTACACCTGTGTATGTTCAATTCACCTTTTGGGCGACTCTTGCACTTCTATTCCCATTACATTCCATAGTCAACACGCTGAAATTTTGAGAGATGCACATGTGTGTGCATGCATGTGCATTTCATCATACAGTTGTTTCTAAGATACTTGCAAGAAGTTTTGGTATGCATGAAAGTGAAAGAAAAGCACAGCCAAAAGATTTGAACATCTATGAAAAGGACAAAAATTATTGGGCTAAACTTACAAATATATAGACGTAGACTGCGTTAGGGTCAAAACTCACACAGCAAAAGAAACAGGGCTGAAACTATCACCTATATTCACCATTTATAGACCAAAGTCTCCTAAAGTCCTGCCTAAAGTCTCAGATCACTGATGAACAGTATTTCAAACAGTACACCTGAATAGGAGCATTCCTTGAATAGTTCCAGCTAATCACGCAATCCAGATTGCTCTAAATGACTATCAAACCGTCAGGATTATTCACATTTCCATCTGCACAAATAATCATCTTGGATTTCATATTTGCTTCTTCACATCATTGATGAAATGCTGAAAAAACATTGAGCCTAATACAAATATGTGCACTACCTCCCTAGAAAACCCACAATGTGATGATGATTCACCATCGGCAAGGACCTGTCAGGCCTGTTTGAAATTATCTATTTCCTTTAAGTCTTATTAATGATGATAAATTATATTCTTATGTTTCAATGATTTTATCATATACCACTTTTCACATTATTTCACTTGGTTTTGTTTTCAGGGTAACTGGAACACCTTTTACCCTTTTGAATTACTGGTACAAACGGGGTTGGTTTTCAACTTTATGGAACTTCCCTAGTATCCAAATGTGGAATAAGTTTAACACTAGCAGACCAGATATATCAGCCAGCTCTATTCAATCTCTGTATGTCAGTTATTGACATCAGCATTGGTATCAGCTCTTTTTCTATGAGCAGACTACAAAGTTCTTTGTTCTTATGTAACTCTTATACATCAGCCTTTCCAAACAGGGGATAGGAATGTCTGTTGAACATTTCCTGATACATTATCTTCATTTTAGCGATCTCCAATTTCATAATGGCCCATCTCATTAGTAGAATTTCCTTTGTTCCCAATGTAATTTTGAAAAAACTAAATTTCTATTAGCTTTTTTACTGGCAGACACGGCTTTTCTGTAATTCCTATTTTAGTAACAATTTTCTATGCTCTAGACTGAAGCTCATTTTTCTCTCTACTTTGATTTTCTTGGATTTCACAGACTGTTTCTCTGTTTCTGTTATCTCTATTGCATGATAAAGTGTGAGCTTCTAAGAAAATAAGTCTCTTACCTGATACAGAATGATAACTCATGATTTTATGATAATTCTCTAGATTTAATCAAAATCTTTATTTTTTAATAATTCTTTCCTTAAAGAAACCAAATCATTAAACTTTAAGTTCAGCCAAGATAATCCACTATAATAACATTCAAAATATTGTTCCATGATGAATTCATGCAACTGGATTTGATTTTAAAACCTCTATCAGTGTTTAGAGTTTCTTGCTCCACACATTCTCTTGCATTTGCTTTAACAAGTAATTATAGATTTTCCTCTACACACTTTATAGTCAGATGTTTTCCATTTTTATTAAATGGTCTTTAATAGGTTCCCTTTTATGCTTGTATTTGTAGTGCTTACATGGAGTTCTCCATACTGTGCTAGAGGTACAACAGTGGCTTATGTGAAATTAAGCAGTAATTCAAGTGGAAGGAAGAGATTGTTTGCTGAATTCAGCAGACAAACTCAAAAGTGTTTATTACTGAAAGTTTTATTATGATACCACAGCTTTCAGACACGGATGACTAAAATTCAGCATCAGAAAAAAGGATGTAAAATAATCCACACAGCAACAAGATGATTTTCTTGGAGGCACTCATCAGTAACAGAGGGGTTCTATTTTTTAAGGTGCCTGAATAAGGGCTATGCTTATTTTTTTTAAATATTATATTAAAAATTGTAAGGGAGCATTATTAAGACACTCACTTCAATACACTAAAATTTGACATGGGCTTGTAAATATTTCATGTTGTTTTCCAAGGGAAAATTAAAATTCATCATGTTGATGGACTGAAAAATCCCACATCATCCCACACATTGTCCCACATCCTTCTCAAAATCATTGATTTTGGCAGGTTTTGACCTCAGCTCTAATGATTTCTGTTCCTTAATGAAGGGAGAATTTACTTCTATGGAATGCTACAGAAATTTTCAGGGGAAAAATATCTGTACTGAGAAAAGAGGTAAATATGGTTTTATTTGGGTGATGCCCCTTCCTTATATCTGTGGGGTGGAGGTAGTTATTCCATATTTTAAAATACCTTTTCAGTATATTCGAGGAAGCTTTATAACAGCTTGCATTTATTCAATGGTTATTTTTCATTAATTTTAAATACAACTTCAGCAACAAAATTTGTGCGGAATAGTAACTCACAAGAACTATGTTACTTCTTAGCCAGAGAAAAGCAAGAAAATAGCTTGGTGTCACTTCAAAGGCTGTAAAACCAAATTACAACAAATGTAAGGAGACTCAGACACTCTATTAACAGATCTTCTACAAAAACAGAATATACTTATGTTCATTATAATTTTATTTCTTGTTTCTGTTTTTAAGGCATCTTTCTGAGAGCTCATACTGAGGTAAGATCTTGTTCATCATTTGCAGGACAGTACTGACTTTTTATTCCTTCTTCACTTGTTGGCCTATGCCGAAAATTATAATCTCATGGAAAGTCAATTATTACTTTTAATAAAAGTGTATATTGTACACAGTTTTCTTCTTACATGTTTAATAAAAACTCAATGACCTAATAGACGGTATGGTGAAGACCCCACATGTTTTCACCTTGATTCCAGCTATCAATTAGATCTCAAAGAAACAGCACGACTTTGGCAAGTGTAACACATAATTAAACTGTGTGATCTTGTTCTAATGCTTCTCTGCTCCTGCAGACTTATTTTATTTCAATTAGTTATTTAGATTTATAAATAAATGGCATGTCTTCGCTCACAGCAGGCAATCAGGGAAACAAAATCTAAGCTTAATTATGCTGAGCTTTCCTCCATCTGCAAACTCTTTTAATCATTCCCATTCCAAACTCTATTGCTAGAGAGGATGTCGGTAACAAGAAAAATTGGTTTTGTTGTCATATTTTCTGGACATTTTCTCAGCCTTTGATTATATATCCTTGTAAGCATAATAAAGATTGCAGCTGTTGAAAAAGGCTGACTTCAGACTGCCAATTATAAACTTCTGTACTTCACATTATAATAATTATTATACAAATTCTACTTATGTCATTTGATGTCAAAGAAGGGTGAGATCCATGCTGTGGTTTGGTAAAATATGGTTAAAATATCAATTAACTGCAAGATACAAATGCATAACAAACCAGATTTCTATAGTTCCCCTGCTCATGGAACTACTTATTTAGGCACACAGTCAACTGACATTTACAGATTGTGAACTGTTGTTGCTATTGATGCAGAACTTGCTTGCTTGCTGGCTGGCTTAATCTCAGAAACAACAAAACAGAGATACACTAATCGCAAGAAAACTCATCCAGGAACAATTAATCTTCTTTCATGTGATATAAAGACTAAGGCTGTAAACTCAGCAGCCCTAATTTGCTCCTGGAGAATAATCTCAGTGCCTCAGGATTGCATTTTGAAGCACCCCAGTTCCAGGAGAGCTTTAGATGGGCACAGCAGCATGTGAATGGCAGGCTGGGAGCAGGTTTAAGCCTAGCACCCAAGTTACCCAGGGATACGACTGAAAGACATCCAATGTACCTGTAAAAGCCAGTGTTGACCTTTGGAGTTTAACAAATTTATAGAGTCCAAAGTATATTCCAAGTAACTCCAAAACAATTTTCCTTGTCAGCCAGATTCATAATATTCACAGCATTGAGATTTTTACACTAGCCTAAAACTTCCTAGCCACATTTTTCCAGAATAATCCAGAGCTGACAATGGCCAAAACACCAAAAGAGCGAAGTCCATTACTATGTTTGTTGCTAAATACATATATTAAAGTTGCAAGTAGTGATGCATATTTGCCAAAACTATCACTATTTATTTCTATTCTGTATTTATAATGAAGCAGAAGGAGATGTTATATCCCATATGATGTTAAGGATGCAATAAAATTTACCATCTGTTGACAAAGAAAGATGTGAAGGAGAATTTGCTAAAATTAATGGTTGCAGTTAAAGCTGAACATCTTATATCTAAGATCCCCACAGCAACTAGCTGAAGAGCTCACTGGAATAGTCTAGGGTTATTATAAGGACTAGGATACTCTTCTAATGTCAGACACGAGCAAGCTAAAGGGTGAATCGGGGATTGCAGGCTGCCAATCACCCGCTGTGGCACAGAAGGGCTCCCATGCCCAGCTGTACAATAGTTCCCATTTTCAGGAATGTGTGATCAGGGGGTTGCAGTACGGACTGCCCCTCCAAACATTGTGCATGGACTTGTGATGAGAACAATCGTGAGGGACAATGACCTGAATGAGGGGGTTGGGTCATTTTAGCCCCTCATAAATCCTCACCAGACAATTTTTAAAAGGACTGGGGAGCGGTAATGCTGTTCTGGCATTCATGTAGTATTTAATTTATCAAAACTCATGTTTCAGGGATTCAGTGAGTCCTTTAATTATGTAAGAAAAAATTCCTTCCTTTTCTCAGCAACACAGAGTGGAGAGATGCATTCAGAAGGAGAGATTTTTTTTTTCAGGACTTAGGATATTGGTCAACAGAGAAATTTACCTAGAGAGGTCAACAGGACAGGTCAAAATCAGCTTTTTTTGCTTCTGTACAGCCCACTTTCTTATCACGTATGAATGAAGTATTCAGCTCCAAGGATTATATCTCTTTCACTAGATTTGGAAAGTGTAAACTTCTGCTGCTGTTTGCAACAGATCAGCCAGGACAACCAACATGCCACTGTTTAGTCTCCCAACATTTGGAATGATTTTCACAAACTAAAGCATTTGGATTATAGGGGAGATAAGTATGTGTCACTGTTGTGTTCTGTTATGTTGTTGTTGTGTTATCAAGTTGTTAAAAGTTATTTCCCCCCTTGTACTCCTCAATGGTTTGTCCCTTTCCCGCCTTGCCCCTTGCCTATCACTCCCAAGCCCCTCCTCCTTTCCAGCACCTTCCCTGCTCGTCTCCCGAAACCCGGCCCCTACCCCTGTCAATCCTCCCGGAGACCGTGCCCCTTCTCCAGAAAGTTCTCCCAGTTCCGCCCCGTGATAGGTTGTCGTACCCTGGTTGACACCCACATGTTTCCCTATTGGTTTGCTGTACCCCTTTCCCCGCCTTCTGTACCTCCCCTCGTTAACCGCGATTGGCCCAAGGATTGTACCTCCCCTCCGCTCCTCCCCTGTATTTAATCCCCTGCACACCCTGTAAAACCGCCTTTTGCGGTTCCCTCCTCCCGACCTCGGACCCCGTTCCTACCGACCTAATAAACCTCTCCTTGGAATCGCAAAGGGTCTCTCCCGCGCTCTTTATCTCGCCTCAGACCGTCAGCCCTCGTTGTGGTCTGGGACCACACACCTCGACCACGAACCCTAGAAGGGCATAGTGGCGAGGCCACTCCTTGCGCGGCTCTGTTGAGCTAGCCGAAGACCTGAGGAGTGCGAGACGACTCAGGGCAGAGCCGTGTCATGTCACAACAGCCTTTGACATACAGAAAGTTACACTAGTTGATTAAATGGAATTCTTTGGCAAGCAGATCTGCTGAAAACTCTGACTTGCATATTTTCTGCTTAAAGGAACAGAGACAGACTTGACCCAGCTGGGATGAATTGTTGAGCTCAGATGAAGAATGAGTGTTCCTAGAATGAATTTCCAGACCACTAGATCACTAACAGAAGATATTCAAGAGATAATGTAATTCAGATAAGCTTTATTCTGTATAGTAGGCATATTAAGAAGAATTCATCTGCCTGAAAATAGGTAAAAATGTTAGGTGCTGTAGAAACTGGAGTTATCCTCAGCTGACTGGCTGGTAGACTCATCATGTTCTGTAGTTGTAGCCAGAAGCAATAGAGAATTTAAAATGAAAAATGTGTTTGGACACATGAACATCAATAGTTATCAAAAGTCCTTTTAACAGTCATAAACTGTTTGAGCTCTTAAATCTTCCTGGTTTTTGTCAGGAAAGAGACCAGATTTTCTGTAGGCTAGAAATAGAAAAGGTGTAAACAACCTCAACATTAGTTTTTATTTTCCTTAGTTTGGAGTTTCATTCTGAAAATCAAAAGACTAAATATAGAAGATGAAATCCATGCATTGAAAAACTGCAATGGGCTGCCAAAATTAAGTCAATTAATTGAGGAATAGACCTGGTTTAAAATATTGATATAAATCAATCAGACATCAAAGGACAAGGAATTAAACTGGACTGGTACAATCAAAACAAGAAATCTAACATTTTTGGGAGCTCTTGGCATGGATTTATTTCTGCTCATAATCCCAAAATTTTTGTGAACATTTTGGTGCCATAATAATAGGCTGGATTAGATCAAAAGAGCAATGCCTTTCTTTTCAAGGATATAATGTGTCCCTACAAGTAATCATTTGCTGCTGTTCCTGAAAGTTTAGGGTACTGAGTTAGTCAGAAGGCAACAAAAGGAAGCCTCCAGCAGTAAGTTAAGATTCCTCTGTTTTTCTGATTAGCTACTCTAACAAATTGCCCTGAGAAATATAACTGCTATGTATGACAGAGCAAAAACACAGTAGGATAAGCACTGAGAGTGACAGAACCAGGAGGTTTAGTTAACATTGGTCAGAATCAGTAAAAAACTGAGGCCAGACTTGCAGGTCCTGCCATGCTGCTGCAGAAGACGTAGAGTATAACAGTATAGGGGTCAATAAAGAAGGAAGACATAAGGAAGCTCATGTATCTGTATCTGTATCTGTATCTGTATCTGTATCTTGTTCCTTCCCTTTCACTTACAGGGAAGAGGACAGGTAAGTAAGTCCAGCCTGACAATTCACCAAACAGACCATTAGCCACTTTTCCACAGCTTTGTCTGCGGGTTTGTGAGCAGACAGAGAAACGGCACTTAATTTCCCCTTGTGCTTCCATTCCTCATCTCTCCTTTTCAGATTTGCTGCACGACAAAGGAGGTTTCTTACCTCTCTAGCACTCCCAAAAGAGGCTTCCTTCCTTCTCTGGTATATTTGGATTCTGAAGGAGAGAATAGCCCCTCCTTTTAATTTTCTTTCTCCACTTTCTTCTCTCTGCCTTTAATGTTGCTTCCATTAAGACCCGTGGGCTTTGTGGTGTTTCTGTGGGGTTTCTGTAGAGCTTCCAGCCCAAAGACCAAGCAATATCTTTGTAATCTGTTCCTCGGAGTTGCATAAATAAGAGTTTTAACCTGTGAATGCAAATTGGGTGATCCTGTTGATTCAAATGGTCCATATTAGCATATCATATATAACACAAATATACCTAACATACAATCATTTGTTCTAGCCACTATATCCATTAGCATTCTTCTTCTTTTCTTTTATTTTTTTTTCTTTTCTGAAAAAAAGTATTTGTCAAAAGAAAAATAACATTCATATAAATTGTGATTATGGAAAATAGTTTTACAGCTGATATGGTCAACCTTTCTATTAAAATATTAATTAGGAAATGATAGCAGTAAAATTTCAGGTGTGTTTTTAATATTTAATTTACACACTTCATACCCCCTAAATCATAGTTTACATTGTAAATATTTGCTAATCTAACAAAACATGTATTACCAGCCTCAGGTCATAACTCATGCAGATAGCAGAGAGGACTTCGAGCTATTTTATGATGTGACATCTCCATTTAATTAACTCCTTTAAACTATTAATATCAGACTTTTTTCCCTAGCTCTCATGTTTTTGCTTGTGTGACTAAAAAGCTCTGTGTGTCATTTCAGCCAGCACAGGTTGGCTTCCTCCCTCTCTCATAGCAACAAAATCCTGGCTACCTCTGAAGTGGATATGCTAAATGGGAGGGATTTCACATCATCTCCTGTCTTTGTAGCTCATATGCACAAAATGTTACAGTTCTGCTCAAAAGGTGTTTTTCAGCAACCATTTTGCATGTGATATTAATCAGTTTGCTATCGATGACCATATTTATGTGGTAACAAAAGTATATCTATAACATAATTAGTCTGTTTCATGATGTATTGTATAAAGAGACATTTATAAATATATAAAGAGCATGAACATTTGCAAATCTATTTGCTGTTCTTGTTTAAATAAGAATGCCACACTCTTCTCTGGATACTTCGCTTAGAAAAATACTTGTGGCTAGAAATCTCTTGCACCAATACATTAAGCATTTATGTTGAACATTGTAGCCTATTTTTTCTGACAGAATTTATACTTTTTGCTAACACAGGGTTCAATCCTGGTCCAGTCCTGTAACCCTGATTCAAATTACTTCATTGGAATAATATCACTAATTTCAGTAAATTTATTTGCATTTGTGCTGCTCAATATCCTGTCAGCTCACTGAATCAGATCATTAGCAAAGATAGACAAATGTATTCATCCTAGACAACTTGCATATCCCTGTTTCTAAATAAATGGGCTTATCCTGCAGTATAAACAGCACTTACTTTTCTCAAAACTTTAAAGGAATGAACATGGTTAAGATTAACCTCTTTATTATGACATCTGTTATTTTTCCATTATCCATTACTAAATTTTGTTGCATGCCCTTCAATTATAGAATGCTTTGTTGCTTAATTCAGCAGTAAAAAGAAAAATTACAAGGCACAAATGAAATATCTCCAGACTGGTTCCATGAGCTTCTGAGCTCCTTTCACTTCTAATGAAGCACCATTACCTAGCAATCATAGAGCTTTTGCTAGCCCTTGGTAGCTCTTACTCCATGAGACTATTTATGACAGCAGAATTAAAAATGAATATAAGCATCTGCAGAGTAACAGCTTTGACAAGAGGTTCTGTGAAGAGTATTGCTAACACAACACCTTACTCCTCAGAGCAAAGGCAGGCAATACGGTGCACTGATGACCAAGCTGCTATGTTAATAATAGAAGAATGATTGAAGTTAGGATTTTTGACCTAATGGTAAAACTAAATATACATTACCAGTTTGGTGTAGTAATACTGCCTAAATCCATTTACCTCCTCATCTACATTACTGTTGTGCTTTTTCTCTCCTTTTATCTAAGTTAAAATTCTGTTTTGATAGTCTTGCTCAAAGGGAAATATGAGAAACAGAAGGTTTGCAACAGCTGAAGAGAAAAGGAAAGATCAGGACCTTCAGTGTGACTGCAGTGTGCATTGCCTGAATTTTCCTTTCCATCTCCTTGGACAAATAAGAGTGCTTCTAGTCTAGGTTACCATAGTTTCTGGTTTCCTTAGTAACCCTTTTCAGAACATTCATGTGTTTGTGTCAGTAGGCAAGAGTGTGAGGAGTACAAACCTCTCAAATTTGCAGTGAAAAAATTTCAAATTTTCTCCTCAACCAACAAAAGAAAATAAAATTTAAACCAAGCAAAGTCTCACTGGAAATCAATGGAAATAACTATGACCGGATATGATTTAAATCAAGGATGAGTTTGTTCTCAAGTCAGAGGGATCTCCAGGGTAAACCTGGAATTGAACAGAAGAAATGCAGTTACTGTTCTTGGGATAGGAATTTGTAATTATGAACTGTCACTTGCAAGGATGCTTCCTTTCTAGTTTTGTTGCATGACAGTTACAAAGAAAGCAGTTACCCAATTGATGCAAAATGTTAGCAAACAAAAACAAGGCCAGTAAGACTTATGTGTTAGTATCTTTGTGTAAGTGTAATGGAAATGCTGTAATAAGAATATAACCAGTAATATTTTGTACAGCATTTCCTCCACCCTTCATGCAATGGACACTAAATACAAAAATAATGTGGTTTTTGAGCTCATGGCTTGATCTTTTTTTTTTTTTCTTAGTCTGAAATATTGGATTTGATACTTAAATACTTGAGAGTTTAAATTTCTCCTTAAATATAGAAATTTACTTATGTTTAAAGAAGTCTACTATTCACTAGTAGCCTTCAGTGATCTTTATTATTGTACGTCTGTCCTGAAACTTCTCAGTAAATTTGTTCCATTGCTCTTGCTCTTGAAGTGTGCTTCTGTGTTTGGAAGCTGTGGAGACACTGAAGTAAGGCAGGTCTTGTCTAAGCAGGATAAATAATGAAAAACTAATATAAGAAAACACGTTTTTACTGTGAGGGTGGTTGAACAGTGGAACAAGTTTCCCAGAGAGATTGCAGGGTTTCCATCCTTGGAGATATTCAAAACCTGACTGGCCTCAGAATGGAGCAACCTGCTATGAGGAAGGGAGTTGCATTAGACCTCCAGAAGTCCTTTCCAATTTCTGCTTTTCACTCCAAGATTCTTTGAAGTGTGTATTGACTGGGAAATTGCCTAAATGCATATTACTGAGAGAGCTAGTAAAAAAAAAATTCTGTGTTTCATGTAAGGAAGAACATGCTGTTTCACAAATGTAATACTTTTCTAAATATTTATATAGTATTTGAGAACTTAAAGTATAATTGACTCTGAGGCTATGGGATAGAGGAAGGAAGGGAGGGAGGGAGGGAGGGAGGGAGGGAGGGAGGGAGGAAGGAAGGAAGGAAGGAAGGAAGGAAGGAAGGAAGGAAGGAAGGAAGGAAGGAAGGAAGGAAGGAAGGAAGGAAGGAAGGAAGGAAGGAAGGAAGGAAGGAAGGAAGGAAGGAAGGAAGGAAGGAAGGAAGGAAGGAAGGAAGGAAGGAAGGAAGGAAGGAAGGAAGGAAGGAAGGAAGGAAGGAAGGAAGGAAGGAAGGAAGGAAGGAAGGAAGGAAGGAAGGAAGGAAGGAAGGAAGGAAGGAAGGAAGGAAGGAAGGAAGGAAGGAAGGAAGGAAGGAAGGAAGGAAGGAAGGAAGGAAGGAAAAATCTCTAATAGTAACTATAGCATTGGTATTAAATAGATGCTAAAAAGAAGTTTGGTAATTATAGGATTTTGCATCATAAGGATTTGGGAAATGTAGCAAAATTTGAAGCTAGAATTGGAAGGATTTCATTTTTATGTGAAAAAAAGGTACAGCTCTTGTCACATACAAATGGGAGAAAGATAGAAAAACAAGTACATAGACAAAAGTGATATGGAAAATGGAACAGTTTTAGAAAGACAAGAGCATAAATATTTATCTTTTTTTTTGTTCTTATTTTCCATTCTTGTCCATAAATTATCATTCCCTTGTTCTGTTGATGGCTTGCTGTGTTTTTGAAGGCAGTTATGGCAAAGCTGCTGTTACTATTACTACTTCTAATTTTTGGCTCCTGTGCCAATGTTTTTTAACTTATAGTAACAGATTGCAAAATATATTTGTTGATATTTGTCTAACTGATTTTCTAAAACAAAAATAAAAAAGAATTACATAGGTCAGCAGCGAATGGTTTAGGGTTTTTTCTATGAGTTTCTTTGAAAGGAAATTTAAGTTTTTATGTATTGTATGTGAAATAAGCATTGCTAACAGCCTTGTTCTGTATACAATGCATTACACATACATCTTTAATCAGATAACCAGTTTCAGTAGGTCGCTCCTAATGAGCTATTTGCTGAGATAGTTGCTACACTTCAGAGGGGATTTATTGATTTGCTTTGATTGATGATTGATTATCAGTAGGAGCTCTGCCCTTTGGTAGATATTGGCCAGTTAATTGTCCATAAACAGTCTCTGATCCTACCTTTCTTCAACATTTCATTGCCTTGGATCTTGAAAAATATTTACTTCAGCACAAAGAGGAGGAGAACTAGAACAGTAATGTTTTGTGCCTGTTTTGTGCCTATTATTCCCATGAAGAAACAGTCAGGGCCTTTTCTTTCAGATAAATACCACTAAAAACACATGCATTTTCAGAGTACCACTTAAAGTCTGACTCAAACCTCAGAAAAATCACAGGGAATCTTTCTATTTAATTTCATAAACTTCAGATCAGATCCTGAATAACCCTGGCTTTATATTAGAGTCAGACATCTCTCCTCTAAGAGGCTGAAGTCACTCCCTAGTGACTTTTAATGGTGTTTTCGAAAAGTAGAAAACTGTCAAGAGGAGACTGTATAATAACAAAGAAACAATTGAGAATACCATTGCCACACTTCAATTCTTAGCTGCTGACCACAAAATTTAAGATTCAGCTCAACTGAAAAATATAACAAAACCCGAAGCAAAAAATCTGCAGGAAGGACTGTAGCTTATATGGGTCCAGATTCCTGGTAGAATTTCCCTCCTCATACTTAAAAATCAGGACTGTAGGGGATACTTACAATTTGGGTATCTTTCTTGGTTGGCAGACTGAAAACACTCATGTATTAAGTAGAATTCTTTCACCATAAAACAGTAGTATAACACATTAGTTAAGACTAATATTTTTAGAAAGATACATATTACTCCATATTAATAAATTTTGTTCTTGGTAAAGTGGGTCTCTTTGAGATGTTGATGTTTAATATTCAATAAAAGGAAACAAACAAGCGTTACTGTCATGTCATTTCTTCTTTTACTACTGCAGTCAAGTTTCATATGAAAAAAATAATGAGCATTCTTACCGTAGACCAAAAAACTCACTGAAGCCCAGTTCACTTATTAGCAACCATCTGTCATAATAAAAATAAGTCTCTTCTAACCCAGCAGCATGCATAAATATGATAGTAAGAAGTCATGAATTGGATTACTCACTCATTACAATGCCATATATTGTTATCATATTGTTTCCATCTGATAGTGTTTAATAGCTCATATAATCCAGATCACACTTCACTTTCTTGCCACGAGTGATGTGTCCCCCATCCCAATAAAGAGAGACATCAACTAGCACACTGAGTGACAGCCTCAAGGCTTGAGTGATAGAGGCTTAAATGATCTCTGAACATAAAGGGTGCTACCCTAGAACAGAGTTTCGGTAAAATGATACAGGAAACTTTTTATTAACACTGCCTGGTATTGATACTTGATCACAAAGATATTACATTGCAAGGAAAAAGAGCTCAGGGAAGGTGGGTTATTATATATGATGGCTAATTTTAGCAATTATTCTTGAGTGCTAGGTACAAGTACAGGGATAATCTTCAGCTATGGAATTAAAACAGCAAGGCTGTATGACACCACTTTCAGCAGAGGCTGCCTAGTAAGGTTGTTGGAGAGCCAGCTAAAAAGGTGTCTCATTCTGATTAGACTACTTTTTTTTCTAGTACCTTTGTACTTTGTTCAGGTTCAGAGGAAAAGAAAGAAATCCATGTTCCTTATTTTGACCCCCAGTAACCCACTGGCTTTGTGTACTTTTAGAATGAGAAGCACTGAATTTCTAAGGTACTATTTAATAGATGCATTGTCAGTAACACTATGAAAACCCCTACACTTATACAGTTAATTAGTCTTGTTACATTAATTGAAAACCATTCAGAACTCAGAAGTGAATGGAGGGTGCTCTGGGAAAGCAGCCAAGCAGGGTTTTAGGGAGTGATGCACGATAGACATGCCTCTCCACAGCCTGCAGCAGGCAGGGGACAGAGCCTGCACCGGGCACTGGATCGAGCTACGCTCCTGTTCAAAAGTGCTGCTGAGGAGCCACATATTTATTTTGAGTAATCACATTTTGTAGTGGTTATAATAATGAAAAAGGTGGAAAGGGAAAGCCTTTTAAAGACTTTCAGCAATTAAGAAGCAAGGTAGGTATCTTCTTGCACTGACCATATTGAGTCATTGACACTGGCTAATTGCTCTTCAGGAAATAGCTGTGCCATATTGCAGATGTTTGCAATCCTCAGAACACAGCTTTGTCTTTTTGGGTTTTGAATTTGTTTGTTTTTTTCTGTAGTTCCTACTTTGGTTCATTGAAAAACAGAATGTTAATAAAATAATGATCTAATGTAAATAAAAAAGGTAGATCAAATATTCTGTTTACACTTAGAAACTGAACTCTGCAGTGCAGCAAGTAGGAAAAAAATAGGACTAGGATGAAAACATTTTTAAGAGCTGCATGACTCAATGCGAAGATGTGTGCTCAGCTCTTTCCATGCTCCCACTGTAGAAGAAAACAAAAAATACAGTAACAAAGCGCCTTATGATGGATTTCTCTTACTAAAAGGCAAAAATGTAGAAGACCAGAAAATTAGGAATTATTTGTACACTTGTATTCTACTTTCTGGAAAACTGAACTACAGTGCACTTATCTTCAGGAAAAGAAATGTTTTTGTAATGGATTACCCTTGGCCATAGACCAAACTCCCACCCAACAGCTCTGTCACTCCTCTTTTCAACAGTCCAAGGGGTGAAAATAAGACAGAAATATTCCTAGTCTAGCAGAAAGACAGGAACATTGCTTATCAGTTTGCAACATGGGCAAAAAGGACTTGACTTGGGAAAAATTAATTTATTTTAATAACAGTTAAAATACATTTGGTTAGAGAGACAAAGACAAAAATTCAAACAACCATCCCATCCTTCTTACATGTGTTTATCTAGAGGCTCCCTATTCATGGCTAAGGGACTCAGCTGTGCTCTGCTATGAGCCTGTTGGAGACAGATGGGATGGGTTGTGTCCTCCACACAGAGGCACTTTGTCAAGCAAATCCAACACAGCGTTTGGTTCAGAAACATGACTAAATTTAAATATGAAAGAACATTGTCTGTCATAAGGAAAGCCTCTTGTTTTACCTTTGGAGGCAATAACAAAATGTTCTCTGTCTGTTCCAAGCCTGGAGGAGGAGACTGAGGGGAGACCTCATTACAGTCTGTAACTTCCTCATTAAGGGAATAGGAGAGGCAAACACTGATCTCTTCTCTGTGGTAATGCAACCAAAGGGAATGGGACAGAGCTGAGTTGGGGGAGGTTTAAGTTAGACATTATGAAATTTTTCACCCAGAGGGTGGCTGGAACAGACACCCCAGGAAAGTGGTCACAGCACCAATCCTGACAAGAGTTCAAGAAGCATTTGAATAATGCAGATGGTGTGATTCTTGGAGATGTCCTGTGTAGGGCTGAGTTGAACTTTGATGATCCTTGTGGGTCCCTTCCAATTCAGGATAGTCCATGATTCTTTGGTTTATAAAGATGTGTATTTTTTTATATTCTTGTGATATAAACTGATCCAAATTAAATCCAACTATAGATTGAAAGTTAATAGTAGCGCTTGATTTTTTGATAAATACATAGCTCTTCAAAAAGTCAGATCATTTGCTTTCTGGAATATGTTGACAAATTGATGGAAAAGATTCAACTCTTTTGGGAAATAATATTTTGAAACAGAGAAAGGTGTTAATAGTCTTATAGAAAAGAAATGCATCTGAAGGCTCTCTTCTTTCTATCATACTGGGGTTGGACCAGTAAATGTACCTTTCTTAAAAATACTGCCTTTTTAAATCACTGCAGAGTTCATTCCCATGTTCTGAATACCATCAGGATTGTAAGATATTTTAGTAATCAGGACTGTCTTTAAATGATGCAATTCATTGCAATAGTATATTTTCTTCTGTTTTCATCTCCTTCTTCCTTCCATATGTATATCATAAATTACCCTCGTTCCAGATACCTTATTAGAGCCATCCTTATTCAGTCACGTGCATTGTCTTTGACTTTTTCCTACTTGGACATTTTTTTCTTTTTTAACTACAGATCATTTTGTGACCTGAGCTTTTTGCAATAATAGAACAGGAGCATGGCATGCATTTTTCAAAAATTGATGCTTGAATTATTAAATACAGCTCTATTCCCAGGTGCAGTGACAGTCAAGTGGAAAATGGAAACTGTCTATAATTTAATCATAGTACATACAATAATAATTAGTTGTCATTAGAACCCTGATTTTCATTGTGATGTACAAACAGAGAAGTGCTGAATTCACAAAGGTGAGGTGTTGTGCAACTTGCAGCACAGGACTGAATAATTTTTTGTGCAAAGCTGAACTTTTTATTTATTTCTAGTGCTTGTTTCTGGTGATGTCACTCTAAACTTTGAATTGCACACAGTGAATATATGACACTAACAGGTGTTATAATTTAGAGAATCCATAGCTTACAAATAATTTATTTTTAATGCAAATCATAAGAGTGGGCATATTCCAGGAAAGGAGTCAGAGACCATGCTCTTATTTCGAAGTGATTCCTATTTAAATTGTGTGTTCGTGCTACTATTTTGAAATTAAATGCCACAGTCTCAGCTCTCTAGTGATAGAAATTTGTTGATTACTACAGATCTTTAAACGGTACTCAGGCACATATTGAAACAGATTGATAATGCCAACTGGATACAGAGTGGGAGTGTTAAATTCTGCTGCCAGTTTCAGATGCTTTGAAACACTTCGGGAGTAGAGTCCAGCATAAAGACTGTGCTAAGTGCCATACACATATAGAACAGAAGGTGCCTATCTCCACCAGCCTACATCCAACGCAGATAAACAGTCATGTTGACCAGATCAATACTCAACTGACACAGGGCAAAGGTCATACACACAATGATATGAAGATATGAAAAATTCAAAGTCTAATTATCACGGCTATGCAACTGAAGCACTGGCAGGAATGATGTCCATAGTCTGTTGAAGGACAAGTGAAAGTCTGCTTGTAGCACTGTGTAGATGCAGCCTGGAAAATGCCAGAAATAGTTTTCAAACATATATAGCTTATACTGAACATGTGGTGCTACTAATGACTACATTTTGTGTACATGTTTTGCATGTTAATAAATTAATTAACCATTTTTAAAGGCACATGGTGAAAATTATAGCCTACAGGATTTTGCTTAAGAAACTGATTAGACATCTATGAAGGAGAGGTGTAAGCTTTATTTGAGTTGCTGGACAACAGACACTCTGATGCTGGTGATGATTAAGCAGCAGAGCAGTCAGTGCTTTTCAGTGGCTGTACAGCCTTAATTAAGAAACCCAGGAGGTGAACCAGGAGCTGCTTCAGTCAGTCTTTGTGGCTGGGGAAGGTTGAGCAAATCTGGTTCCTAGGAAAGTTAGGATCCAAGGCAGACACTGGGACAGTGAGAAGTACCCTCTGGTAGAACCTATGAGCCCTTTAGCACCTTGCAGGTCATGATATTCACCCATCCTTCACCAAACACATGGAATTTCTATAAGAAAAACCTTAATAGTCTATATTGCATGTTTTGGGAGATTGCAGCTTTTATTTTTCACAGTTTTCACAATCAATAGAGTTCCCAAACTTTCGCATTGCAAATGGCCACTAGTTCCCAAAGAACTTAAGAGGCATTACTTCTCAGGCTAGTAGAGTTTTCCCTCTCAGTTGAAGAGCCCTATTCAAGACTATCTGAAAAACATATGAAAAAACCCTGTCAGATTCAAGGCTGCACCCCACTGCTAACATACAAATCACAACACACTGCTTGCACAGGAGCTTAATTGCTGACAATCTCACAGCCAATTTTGCCACAAGTTGCAAACGTTCAGTACAAAAGAATTTTATAATGCCTTAGCTCTCAAACAGATGCCATGAAATGAGACTTGTAGCTTTCATGTAATCTAAATAAGGATTTCAGGGTGTCAACTGCAAGCATATTCTTGAATGCATGACTTGGCCACACCTTGTGGGTTTATAAGAAAATGTAGACCAGTTATCTACAGACCTGCCTACCCTAGTGTCAATGTCATACACCTGAACATCTTTTTCTGTCCCTTATTAGATAAAACTTTGGTCTGAATTCTTAACAGCACCTTGATCCAGCCCTAAAATAAGGAATTCCTTACTGTTCAGACTAAACCCATCAAGTCCAGTGTTAGAAGGAACCAGCACATTCCACTAAAGTCAGCTACAAGATAGGATTTTGTCCCAAGTAAAGAAGATAAATTATTCCATACCTACTCCTTTTTTATTAAATGGAGTTTCCACAGTATTCACCAACTGAATTATACATTTAAGCCATGCTACCACAATTTTTTTTAAAGTTACAATTTTTAAAATTTGCTTTCTTTCTTCTCTTATGATTACAAGGGTCATTTAATGCTTTTGGTAATGTAGAATTTTTGAACTACCTTTAGTAACAACATGGTTAAAACCTATAGGCAAAACTTGAGCTCTGCACCACCCCAGACTTTCTCTGCTTGTGAAAGAATATTTACTAGTCAAAAGACAAATTTGCAAGCACTTCATTTCTGAAAAAAACCCAAAAATTTCAGGTTATGGTATCAAGAAAAAGTCCCTTCTCTTTCATGTAAAAATTTGGGTTTACACCTGCCATACAGGCCTAAATGTAGCCTGGTTCTGTGCTCCACCATGATATATTGCCAGTTTCTGAGCGCAGCAAAAGTGGTTCTAGATTTAAAAGATTCTATGCAAATTCCAGATGTTAATGGCTGTCATTTTTATGTTCAAAAGTGATGTACTGCTTCATGCAGATGTTTAATTTTTATTTGTAGTTACTTAATGTATATTTAGACATTAGATGGCACATGTCTAAATTTTAGGTGTTATATTTAGTCTCTACACCTGTAAAGGTTCTTAAGAAGAATAAAGTATGGTCAACTACTCTAGCAAATGCTACTTCACGTTAATCGGCACATTATGAAAACACATAAGTCATTGCTTAAATTCCTAGCCTGTCTATATTTGGCCTTACAGATTACATCTTCTCAAATAGAATTAGAATTATGGCTTTCATATAACCTACTTCTACGAGCAAATGGGGTGGTCTGGAAGCAGGTTAAGGGAAACATGCCTTCCAATGTTTGGTATAAGACTTTTGGTCATAACCTGTGTGCAAACACTTTTAGGCCAGGCACAAAAATAAACATGTAAGCACAGACTACTCTGCATATGAAAAGGTAACTTTTTCCATGGTTACAGGAAACTGAACACAATGTCATAAATTCAGCAGAACAACCCTCCCAGTGAGTCCAGCAACTCAGTCCCAGTGAGTGGCAGCAAGGGAAGAGAACCTTAGTGAATCCAATATGCTAAACCCCAACAGAGTACTAACAATATTTAAGGGCACCTCATCTCACTGCTCACTGCAGGAAAGGAATCACCCCTTTCATACTCTTAGTCTGACACCAGAAGTGTTACAAACTCATGAAAGGGTTGAATTCCTAGCTCAGTAATCTGGATTACCTTGATTCACTTTAGATGTTCCCTGTGTGGAGCATTTTCCCTGAGACTCTTACTCTGTCCAGATGCTGATGAATCACATCTTTTCAGACCCAGCCTGAATAATTTTGCAGATGTATCTCAGTACCAGTTCTATGCCTTACTTCTAAAAAGTCTGGGCCAGGTGGAAAAATCTGGCTATTGTTTTGTTCATAGAAAAAGAGGATAGAAGAAAAGGTGCCACTACTACATTCCATAATAAACTGGCTTCCAGTTGTCTGTAGTAAGACTTTACAACACCTTGAATAGTCAGTGACCTCTCAGAGAACTTTTGTTACTCTGTAAACACTGAACTAGAAAAGCTTTTATAGTCATTCCAAGTTCATGCTTATGTTAAATGTCCTCACATCCTTCTGAAGCACAATGTTTTCTCCAAAATTGTGTTCAGAGCAAGAAAGAGTATTTGGAAATCCAGTATGAACCTCTGATCCTTTATAATCTATATTTTCTATGAACTAACAATCAACAATTCAAAGTCAAAATATTGATAGATATTTGGAATACTGATTAATCCTTTTCCTCAGTGATGTAGAATCCACTAGTGCAAAATAACAGCTTTGACACCTCATAGAACACACACCGTTTTCAGCCTGCCTAAAAGGAAATAGGTAGAGCAAACAGGACAAATCCTAGAAGCTTAGAAAACTAAAAGAAAATTCAGGGAAAAAAAGAATAAAATTCAAGAGCTGGTTGATTGTACTTTATCTTCAGGAGCCCAACTTGAAATCAACTAAGTATTTTTGATTTTTGGGAAGCCTCAAACTCACTTCCAAAGAAGTGAGGATAAGACATGTGGGGACTTCCTTGTCCATTCAAATTCCTTTGAAAAGTAGTATCCAGAGTTGGTTTGAGCTTTCTTAGCTCTTCAGCTAAGCTGACAAGTTGTCAGTTGCTCTTCTCAATGGATATATTGTAGGATGATTTGAGATTGACTTTTCTTGAAAACCAAATCAGGGTCCAGCAATGAAATATATAAAACTGTTAAACTAGGGCTTGTATAACTAGTGTGTAACTATTAACTTGTATAACATGTAGAACAGTTACATCATCCTAATTTGCACCCGTCTTTTTCTATTTTATGAAGTTAAAGACAGTGGCATGAAAAGACCATGGAACAGGTACAGGACAAGTAATAATAAAAGGTTTTATAACCATGATTCTGGGAAGAGCGCTTTCCTCACAAATAAGTTACGCAACTCATTCTTAGAAGTGACAATAAAGTCTTTATTCCTCTCCTTTCTCACCCTTTCCCATCCACACACACAGGCACAAATTTTTATGCTGTCTATTGGAAAAACATACTTTATTACATTTTCAGATTTGGAGCCTGTTTGTCATTCACCTAGTTGATTCACTCTTCTGTATATGTGTGAGGCTTTTGACAGCTTCATATAGATATATAAATATATGCAAACTCCGTCTTTATCCTACCCTTTTTTTAGGTAACAGAAAAAACAGATTTAAAATATTTTAGGTCAGGCCTGGAAAGATTTACAGCTAAGTCGTGCTGTTCTAAACATACTGTCTTGTAAAAAAGCATAACTGGACACTTGCAGATTATTATTTTAGACTACTAGTATTCCAGACTCTCCCAAAACTTTTAAAGCATTTGAAATAAACCTCCCAGCTAGAGAGTCATCAGTCATATAACCAAAACAAACATTTTTAGAGATAATCTTTCTAATCTATTTTGAAGCCTTGCATTTCACAAGAGAGAGCACAGGATGATCTAGTAAAGCAGAACATAAACAGCCAAACTGTTCTGCAGAATTTGTAAGGATTTCTTGGGTCAGAGCAGGCAAGCAGATTTCTAACTGTCACATACTATCTTCCTCTGTAATCATGAACCATGGTTTCCCTCTTTCACAAAGTACTTCAGATTTACAGGCTAAGTGCTTTTTTCTTTCTCCCCCAACCACCCCTGCCCCAAGAGGAAATAAAAGTCACAAAATTAAAAGGAGGTTTCTTCATCATAAAAATGACAAAACCAAAACTGACGGGATACTGTCAGACATTTCCATGGAGCTTATTACAATAGTAGGTACAATTTCAGAAAATCAAAAAAAGGATTAGATATTGAGAGATAGTGTTTCTGACATATCAATTAAAGATACTCCAAGGTATTTAACTGAAAGATCTAGACATAAACGTAAACTTTTGGGTCAAACCATTTCCTGTGCATTAAAGGTTAGGATGGCATTTAATGTGTATGGGGGAAAAAATTACTGCAGCTGCTTGTTGCAATTTTTTTAACTGTGTTCTTCAGTCTATGGTACCTGTCACTGGCTATTGGGAAAGTCAGGCTGTGGATTTGATCCACTGTGTTAACTCCAGTATATATATTCTGTTGTTTATTACATTGATAAAATACTAGTTTCACAAACTAAAAAGCCAAAAGTGCTTCTAGTGCTATAAATTAACAAAGCTGGAAAAAGCTGAAACAGTATTTCTTAGTTGCACTATTAGATTACGTGTGGTACTGGTGAATTCCTCTGAGGTGGCTCATAAATTTGAGACAAAGACTTTGCCTCCTATAAAGTCTGAAAGTTGTAGGTGCCGCCTTCTGTAAATATTAATAATGGCTGCAGAGCGAGTGCCACAAGCAAAGGGCACTCAGTCACACAGCCCAACAAAACCCTCCCTACAACAGACTATTGCTTGTTCTCAAAGCGTCATAGAAGATTGTAAATGTAAGGAATATTTCTGTACATTCCACAAAAACAGGTGGATTAAAGACTGCAGTACTCCTACATTGCTATTTTTGCATTTTGATTTAAATGCTTTTTGCAGCATTTGGGAAAGATTTGGTGTGCTTTAGAGCACTTGCAGTGGCTGCCCCAACACGAAGTACACACCCATCTTCTCTAACCACACCCTAAAAACACTCTTCAAACATAAACTGCTTCAAAAGATAATTATTTAATCTCTTTCAAAGATTAAAAATAAATTAAGAAATAAATACATAATGGAACTTTTCAATCACTGCAAAAGACAGCACCCAAAATTCTGCTAACAACCTGACAGTCCAAGCAGGTGCCTGGCTGAGATCCCTTGTGCCTTGCTTCCCTTGGTAATGAGGACACAGGCTCAGGAATGAAGCACAAACCCACCAGGAACAATCCAGGATCCTTTCCACTTTTTTGCTGCTCTGTCCCTTTAAAATATCTCACAAGCACCCACTGTCTCAAAAGGCAGCTTGAAAGAGGCAGAAATTGCCGTGTGTATGCACTCTCCTTTTGAATCCAGGGCAGATCAATGACTGTTTATTTATTCTGAGCAAAGCAAGTGATGTTTGTTTTTTTTAAATTCTAGCAGACAAATCTCCCATCACTGAACCTGGCAGGGCAGGCCACAGAGCTGGGAGTGGGCACAGGACTACAGCAGGTTAGAAACTGGCTGCCTTGGTCACCAAGGGAGTACAATTACTTAATGACAGCAATTTACCCGTTTTACAGTTTGCAGTGCCAAGGAAATATCGCTTGTGACAGTGGAAACAAATCAAGCTTGAACTGGTAATTCAGCACAGAAAACCTGAGCTACTTCTTCTAACACTGAATATCATGGAACTTATTTCAGTGCTTGATTAAAGTTTTAGATGCCCAGTCCTAAATAGATTTGCTGGAAAGTTTGGGACACTAGTCCTTTTGAATAACGAGAAGTTATGGATTAAAGTGTCTTTGCTTCTAGCAGTTATTAACTTGATGCTAGATTTTTTCTAATGATTATTCCCTGTGTGCTACTCGTCTTCCAACTGTGAGAGTTATTTATTTGTGCTGTTTTCCTAAGCAACCCTGCTAATTCCCTACTGAAAGATCATGCATAAGCATGGGGCTATCGAAGCTGGCTAAAGTCTTTCAGTGCAAAAGGAGAGGACATTAAGAAAGAAAAGGGTTATTGAAACCACTCAAGGCTAGATTAATATCTTCACCTTTCCACATTAAATGAGTGCTTTTTAATTTTGTATAATCATCTGTTCTAATAGGAATTCGGGAACAGAAAAAAAATATTGCTCTTTTATATTTAAAATCACTTAAGGAGAAAAGACAGGAAAGTATTTGGTTTAACAGGTAACAAACTCACAACAATCATCAGGAATAACGTCATTGGTGCACAGGAGGGGAAATCCCAGCTATATGTATTTTTCCCTGTTTATGTACAGCTTTGATGACTTCTCCAAGTCAAAGGAAACAAATGAAAATCAAAATGTGAAAGAATCAGTAATTAAACTAGGGGGTTGATTTTTGACCAAAAATTAATTAGCCCAAAATCTAATAGTAAAAGATTTTTACAGTCAGATAACTTTCAGACCAAAAACCACTAGAAAGCTATCACTGCTTTCTGACCTACTTTCCATGGTCATGGCTAATTCGATCTTCTTGCCTTTCATATCTGTCTGTCTCTGCCAACATACAGATGAGCAGTGGAAGAACAGAAGAGGCAGGTTGGATTAAGAGGACAGATCAAGACAAATAATTACAAGCAAGAGACTGGAAGATTTCAGAGACCTACTCCCAAAATAAGCAGAAAATTATTTTTCTTAGGATGAAATCACAAACATAGTATGTCTCATAATTTTCCAAAAGGTGTTTATGTAAATGATCTATGCCAGGATAATGTCATGTCTGAAATGATTATACCACTTATATTTCAAATCTAAATACTATAAGAAGTTACACAAGGAAATTGAGTAAATAGTAAATATGTTGAAAAAAAAGAATCATCAGAAATTAGAGGGGAAATCGAGTACTTCAGACATTTGCTACAAGAATTATTGTTGTTAGTTTAAGAACTATGTATTTGTTTTGAAACAGAAACAATTATAGGATGTGAAACCATCTTACAGACCTAGAAATCATACATTTTGTTTCAATTCAACTGCTTCACTTGACCTGAACAATTTAAAAGAATGTTTTTCAAGCTAATTGAATTTTGCTCTTTTTCCCCTAAGAAACTTTCCATATGTCCCAATTTCTATCCTGAGTCCTCCCACATTAATTTTACTCTGATTTTTCTAAGTTAGGTTTAGGTAACAGTACTGTCATTTGACATCTGTACTCTAGGTCTTCTGACAGCTTTTCATCCCATAACTACATTAAAATACAAATTTAAATATATTGATTTCTACAAATGTGTCTGCTAATTGAGAGCTGTTTGAAGAAGGCAGACAAATTGCATTTCCTTATTCAAAGCAAGACAGTGTAATTCCAGCAGTTTCCTGTTTGACAGCAGTGTATACATGCACTAAGCCAGCCTCTGCTTGAGCTGCTTGGCCAAACATGGAAGTGATTTAGGAGTTAGAAGAAAAAGAGGGGGAGAGCACTGGAGTAGTTCCACATCAGCATGTTCTGTGAGATGAGAGAGAATTAAGACATTGATAGGCTGAAAGCTTGTTTCCACTAGTACTGTCCCTGTGACTTTTTCCCCCCCTCAAATTTTTCAGTATAATTCCCAAAATGAAGCAGTCATTATTTGCACACTCCTAATTAAACGTTAATAAACTGGTAAAAGCTGCATGAAAGAGATTGAGTGGGTAAACTTCAGATTTTAGGAAGGTTCAAGGAGAGATACCTGACACCAGTAACGACACTTGATTCTGAAGATCTGCATCTTCTGACCTTGGCCCAAACAGGCCACCAGCTGCAGTGATCCATGTCTACAGTTCCTACAGGCAACTATCATGCCTTCTCATGCTTGCTTCTAATAAACACATTGCCTGCAGGATTAACTGCCTTTTTGAGATGAACAGTTTAGTCATCATTGAAAACTGTATCTGGACTGAAAGAGATATAAAAGTGGCAGGAGTGTCAAGTCTCTCAAAGAACATGCAGATGTCTTCCCAGTCCCATGTTGTGCATACACTACTGTAATTCTGTCTTAAAGAATATGTTGATTTTTTTTTTCAGCCTCAAAAAGCTAACTGGATATTGTGGTTTTCAGTTATGACCACAGAAACATACAGGGTAAGTTTCAACCAACAGTCTCAAGCATTACCCTCTAATGCTGCTTTCTAGTACAGCTGTGTGCTCCTCACCACCACAAAATAACAACACCTGTATTTTCATAATTTTTTATAATTTCACAGAATTTAATTTTTACTTTCTTGTTCTTGCCTTCGAATTTCCCTTTTAGAAAGTCATACTATTTGAAATAAAAAACGTTTCTAAAATGCCATTCTCTCATTTGTTATAGTCCTTTTAAAATCCCCTATAAAAAAACAAAACCAAAACCAAACAAGCAAGAAAAATCACCTCAAAAACATAAATAAATCTGTAGAAAAAAACCCAACCTATTAATTTTAATGAAAGATTATTTTTTTCATTTGGCAAATACCATGATGATGATGACTTTTCAGCCAATTCTGGATGACAAAAAAAGAAGATAGAAATACAGGGTTGTGCAATTCCATGGTTAAGGCTCTATGGTCTGCTACACCTTCAGCTAGATAAATATGCTAGGTTTCACAATTTCACAATCACAAATTTGAAAAGAATAATTCTTCAGAGAATGACAGAGCCAGACATGCAATTTTTGTATTTAATTGATAACTTTAAAATACAGATGCTGTATTCTGCAGTGTTCTGGCCACACAGAGAACAGGAAAGGAGCAGGTGATTTCACTGCAACTTTCAGTTTCAAGGCTAGTGAAGTGTATTTCTTCCAAGAGTTGGAGCCATTCTTTGGGCATAATACTACTACAAATTTTCTCTGTAGTAAATATTTTGTCAGAAAATATAGCTAAAATATCTGGAAATACTTTTGGTAACATTAAAACAATTACCAGGAAGTGAATACTTTACTACAAATGTTTTAATGTTTTTAAAAATTATTTCTTTATACCAAAGAAGATTAATATACCTAAAAAGATAGTAATGTACCAATCATTAAGACAGTGAGACTTCCCAAGGGCATCTAGTAAATTTAATGCAATATTTGTGGGCTTTTGCTTGCTTTTTTGTTTTTGGGGTTTTTTTTAAACCTGAGCTGGGAGGTAAATGTATGTGGGATATTGATAAAACATTACACAGCCAAATGACTTTAATTTTATCTATATTAAGTAATCAGCTCATACTAAGAGGGTGTCAGTTACTGTGAGCACAGGTGTTTATTTGTATTTGCAGAAAAGCAGTCTGCAACATGGTGCTTTTAGAAAAGCAGATTCAACTACGGAAGAATATGAAACACATATAAAAGAAAGTTTACCTTTGAAAAAGTGGTCTTTCATAATGTTTTTTTAAACCAAAGAGGATTTTGGTTTTGCTGCTATTCAGAAACAATATATTTTTATATATAGTTTTCTGCTTCCATTCTTTTTTTTTCAAACATTTGAAAGTACACTTGAAAGTAAGAAATGGAAAAAATTACTTCCCTCAGGATAACAGGAAGAAATTTTTCATGTAAAAGTACATAGTTCAAGCTCAGAAATATACGACACTTATTTATTTATTTAACCTTCTACCTCATATGGACTAAAATATTGTCAGAGGACCTTTTTAAGCAACAGAAATTTTTCATATGTTGTGATATTGCTCCAATGGTCTTCTAAAAATTGCTTTAGAACATTTTATAGTTTAAAATGACAGATACTTTTATAAGAATGTAATGGAATATTTAGTACAAAATTCTATAGTTCTCTACTGAAAAGAATTATGAATCTTCAAAGGTCAGCTATTTTCTAATGCCTTTGTGACTGAAAAGAGCTTCCTAGAAATGAGTATAATCTTTGTCTAGATTTTCTTTTTCAAGGAAATCACAATATGATAATTTCTACTTGTTATATTGTTTTCTCTAACTCTCTTGTTTACAGGTACTCTGCAAGGTTCATCCTGTCAAAGCAAAGGAGAAAAAAATAAACCAGTTTGAAAGGAGCAGCAGGCATCATTGTAAAGCGGACTGAAAGTGTGTCAAGACATTGAAGAACATAATTTTTTATTCCTCAACTACTCAGACTTTAGATCCCCAGGATACCAGGGTCTCTCTCACAGAACTAAATGTGACTTCTCAGAAAATAGGAATCAGGTGAGTATGATATGCACAGTTATTCAACAGCAACCAAATGAGGAAAGATTTCAATGTTTTCCCTTCAGTCTGACTCAAAACTACACAGAAGAGTAAGGCTCTTGCAGTTCTTTTTCCCCAGAAGCAGCAACACAGGTAATCAGTTGACCCAAAATTCTTCCTTTTGAATGTGTACCAGCAATAAGTAGTGCACAAAGGCTGTGTAATATGCCAGATATCAGCTTCAACAACCTAAGCAAAGAATAACATGAATATGGAGCCAGAACCAAGACAATACACCTCAAAATAACGCAAAATGCAAGCATTGTAAGGGCTGAGTAACTACCGGCCACTGCATGATGCCAGATACTGAAGGCATCAGAAAGACACAGAAAGGAAACTCAGCTACAAATGGACCCTCCACAACCAGAGCTAAAACTCTGGACATGTAAAAAGCAACCAAAGAAGTGCAAAATACTGCTTAAGTTTTAAATACAAACAATGAGATTAAAAAAAAAAATAATAAAAAAAATTTTAAAACCCCACTAGAGTAACTCTTCCTCTTTCTCCTAAATGCCTTCGAGGCATTCAGTGCACTCAGCTCTGTTACAGAAATCTGAAGATTATTTCATGTCAAGGAACTGGAAGGAACTGAAAAGAGTAGTAATTTTAAAAGAGTGCTAAATGCTGACATTCCAGTGCTCAAGTTAATGCAGCAATAATTCATTCTGTCTGAACCATTGCAATTATGAATATAACACAATGCTTTATGTCATGATTCCCCAATTAGTTTATTTCAGTATAAATCCACACTACTGCTGAGAGGGTTGAGCCTGTCTTCCCTTTTCCCCATTCCTGTCCTCTCTCCAGTGCTAGCACTAGCACTCAGGGAAACACATGGTGCACTAAACATAGATCTCATGTCTATGAAAATTACAGTTAGGGGTTTAGTTTTTAACTAGATCATTGCCAGATCTAATTCACCTTGCAGTTTGATCAATGTTCAGGTCTACTCACAGGAAAGGGCAAGAATAAACAATTAAAACTCTGCTGATTGTTGTTGGACTCCCAGGTAATGGGAAAACTCTAAAACTGGAGCACAGAGACTGTTGCATAGGAGCAATGGCAGTGATTCCTCAGTTACCTCTCACAGTTGCTTTTTCTGCCTGGCACTTTATATATTTTTCTGTTATTTAAGCAATGCAGCTGCAGTAATAATAGTTATTTTATTATTTTAACTAATGAGAATAATTGCCTATTGTCATCTTTATTAAATCCCTCCTTTTTCTTTGTTTTTGAATAGTTATGCTTCTTACAGTACTTCTTTCCCATAAGTTGAATAGGATGAGTTTATTTCCATTGTGCCTGCTAACATAGGATGTTGGTTTAATAATTATGGATTAAATCCCTGTACAAATTAAATCAAAAGCATCTTTCTTATTGAATTGCCGCTTCAATTAACCCGTTGCCTTCAAATGCAGGAACTGTGCTATGAGACCTTCAAGCCTCCATTCCTTTCTGTCTGGGAACCAGTATCCTTACTTGTGCTCTAACTTCCCCAAGTCCATACAGATTTTATCGTTTCTCTGGCATGCTGTGAAAGGAGTTGTATTTTCCACTCCACAAGCATATAGATCTCCCCCAGCTGCCCTTAGACTAATTTAAAGACACATGGAGAATTTGGCAGAAACTATTGCAGTGCAGTGAATGGAGCCACTATAGTTAGTAAGGGCTTCATGAACGAGCCCATATTACAGTGTCATAACACAAATATATAACTAATTAACTACATAATGAAGGGGAAACAAAAACAGTTTCTAATGTCTGGGAAATTACAGAGCTTATAGCTGTAATAGCAGCTTTAAATAAATATTTCTTTGTTTTTGTTAACACAGGTTGCTTTATTTTAATACACATTCATATTAAAATCAATTATAATGTATATTGGATTTGTGTCTATAATTTGTATTTTCTGCCTTATGTGTCACTCACTCATTAGGTTCCTAAATAACAGAGAACACACTTAGTCAGTTGGCATTTTCCAGTGTTTTAATTGCCTGCTGTGATATAATTATTGTGACATTTTGGGATGTTTTTAACATCCTGAATTAAATATTCTGACATCCCACAGAGCACTTCAAGAAAACAGTCAAACTGTATTCAAGTCATTAGGAGTCTACAGTTGTCCTTTAATATTAAAATTATTTTTGACACAAAAAATGCAGATAAAATTAAAGTGCTTAACAGCTTATATCTTATGTCAGTTTTCATCTTTAAAATTTTAAAATGTTATTAGCATATAATGAGCAACTGTGGAGCTCAAAATATCACATTAATTTGTATTTTATTTTCCTTTTTTGAAAGTAGTTATCAAAGAATGTCACATAAGAAATCCTATAGACAAAGCTTAATTTTTGGTGAATTTTCACAGCATAATATCACACAATTATTTTAAAGAATAAAATAAATAATTTCTTCTGATTCTTCTTTCATAATAGCTGTGAAATACTGTACATCTTTAAAAATTATTTTATTTGACACAAAATAGTTCATGGCAGAACATAAAATACTTTGACTTTCAGATTAGACTTCATTTTTACAAACATTAATTATTTAATGGGTTAAACAATGAGAATGACATATGTAAAATAAAATGTTATGAAATAGTTTCTAACAATGGGCAAGAACCCTTAAGAATAAGTTAAATTTACATAACAAACAGCCATTACCCTGTCTTCTTTTTTTCAGCCCTGTTTTGCACATAGTTTAGAAACTTCCTGGTATGTGCTAGAACAGCACGGGAGAGGTTTTGGGAACCACAGAGCCAAAAAGATCAGCTCAACACAGCCCTCCAGTCCAGCCCCTCTGTCTCTACCAACACTGCTACAAAAATGTGTAATCTCATCAGGGATAGAAAGGGAAGTCGGGAGACTGAGGGAGGGGGGTACTGCACACTGGCAATCTCCACCTTGTAGCCGGTCCCTAACCTCTTATAAGCTGCCTTCTGCATAGCACTGTATTAAATTGCACTACAAGCCACATTGGAAACCCAGGCATAACCTGCCACTTAACTTTCATATGTGAGAAAATGCCTCTAAAGACACAAATTGCATGAGTCAATGTTTTAATATATACCTAATGTTTCATTTATACTTACCACTGATACCACAAAATCTAAAATGAAATCCTCAATTCATATTCTCACATTTAAGAACAAAATAATTATTTTCATCATAACTGCTAATTTAGCTAGCATATGACATTAATCATATAAATTTCAAAAGATTGGCTGTGTTTTCCTAATACAATTCTAAAAGAAATGCACCCGTGTAACACTGAAGAAACATTCCAGAAGTTTTAAATATAATTATGCATATTTTTACTAAAAATACATTGGGCTACTGAGTGACGGAGGTCCATGCAAGATGCATGGAAAGACTTTATAGCTTGTGTAGAAAGACAGTAATCAGTAGAGAACCAGAAGAGAAAGTAGAAGTGAAGAAGCAACTGTAAACAGCCCCATACTATGTTGGCATCAATTTGACAGCAAGCATATAGGAAGTGAAGTTCTTTGTTTCTTAGGCAGAATACAGAAAAAAAAATCCTCTAAATCAATTTAAGCATTACTGAGCACAGTGTGCGCAAAATTAATGTCCATTGTAACTTTAGTGAGAACCTGGAGAGAGAGATAATGGAGATACAACCAGGGGACAAATTTGCAGCAAGGATGTTACTTCTTTGTATACAATTACCTGTCTCTTCTGAGTTATGGCTTGACTTAGGTGAGTACTTATTTACTTTATATCTTTCTGATGATTCATATTGACTTGAGCGTGCCCTAGTGTACTTACTACAATAAAATTCACTGAAACAATCACAATTATATGATCAAAATCTTCAATAACCCAGCTGGCATTTAATGCTGGCACACTGTCCACACATCAGCCTTCTATGCAGACTTTAGTCTTTTTCTGTTTAAATCATATCTTCACTTTTTATATGTCTTTAAAACAATTTCAATGAGTTAATTACAATTCCAAACAGCAGATGTAGCGTTTAAAAGCCATAGGGTTTGCACCAACAGGATATCTGAGCAAATATCCTGTTAAGTGAAACTTGCAAAGATAAGGAACCAAGAAATTAGAGATGAAAAATAGCATGGTTAAAATTTTGCCTACAAAACCTGTTTTTGCGTTTAAAGGAGATAATATGGGAGCAGATCACCACTGGTCTTATTTTATTCTGTTATTGAGTCACTTTTTAATATGTTATAAGACCATGAAAATCAATGAGACCAAGTTCAAGGTCCTGCATCTGGGTCAGGGCAATCCCAAGAACAAACACAGGCTGGCAGGATAACGGATTAAGAGCAGCCTGAGGAGGAAGACTTGGCAGTGTTGGCTGATGAGAAGCTCAACATGATCTGGCAATGTCCACTCACAGCCCAGAAAGCCAACAGCATCCTGGGCTGCATCAAAAGCAGCATGGCCAGCAGAGCAACACTGCTGTTAAATGAAAGACTGAAAAGATTTTCTAAAAGTTTTATGGGATTTTTTTTTAATTGCAGGAATATCTACAAAATATTTTTGTGTTTATATGTTGAAAGATACTAAAAGACCATCTCCTCACTTTGTTAGAAAATAAGCACCCATTTAACAAAAAACGCCTTATTCTCTAGTCATTGAATTCATTACTTGTTCTGAAATAATGTGGAGCTGCTGTCATGTATTTACTCTACATAGTTCTTCCAGGTATATCAAAGTCCTGAGTAAAATAATGCTCATGTTTCAACACCATCAGCAAGGTATTGCTATAAATAAATTGGATCATTATCTTTACTGAAGGGGTATTACATTACATCAGCATTTTAGTTCAAAGATTACTGTCCTCAGGCATGTTTCCCACTCATTGCCACCTAGAATGCTCCACTTCACAGCATGGAACGAACTCATTTAGAGTCCAAAATTTGCATTCTTTTTGGATAAAATTAAGGTAGAAGATATGCACCAGAAACATGTGTAATAGTGTCCACTCCTGGCCGGACATCTAGGCCAGGGGACAGATTACTGCAAGTCCAAAGGAAACCTCAAAAAAATATAAATAACAGGAACATAAGACACAATCACTAGTACAAAACTCTTCAGGTTCAATGAGGAAAGCCTCTTGCTGATATGAATATAGTCCTTCTGTCCAGAAAAATGCTATAGGAGTTTTGATGTTTAAATGTACAACTTATTTAAACCCAAGATTTTTAATAGAAATTATAAAAACTGTGGTGAAGAAACAGATGGCAGGAAGTATCTCTCTTCTTATGAAGTATATAATAATTTAGTGGATCATCAAGGGGTCCCTTGCCAATGGTTCACTTTCTAACTCTATGGGTTTCCCAAAATATCTAGTGATAAGCCATCCTTGAGATTTAAGCTTCCAGGTTATATCTGACAAATCCTTCTTGACAATGCATCTTCACTTCTTAAATAAAAAACTCAATAAGGTGATCCAGACTCCACTCTTGGTTCCACCTGTAGGGATTTAAACCTCTCTCCCTCAAGAAATATCTGTAACCAGGAACCTCTGGGTGATGTGGGGGAGAATGTGCCCTCTCTCTATACTATTGACACTGTGATATCACACAGAAATTAATTTGTCATAAATTGGATCAGAAAGGGAGAGCCCAACTTTAATTTATTGATTGAGACATTTCTGTTAAATACAGGAATGCTCAATAACAGTCTGTGGTGATTCCTAGCACTCATTTAGAAAACATTACAACTGCATTTTGTCAGGGGCCTAATCCTGTAGTGAGTATTAGGTATGCTCTGAGAATACCTCCCAGGTGAAGCTGCTTAGAGGATTTGGTAGAGAAAAGGTTCCCAGATTGCTGCCAGACTAAGGCAGAACATAGGAAAACTCCAAGCAGGACATGCACAGAAACGAGTGTCTAGACACATACACATTAAAAGGAAAAGAAGCAAAGGAAGTCAAGTGCATCTAGAATGAAACAACTACTAAGGTGTTTTGGTATCGTACTTTAGTCTTCATAAGCCCATTATCTGAGCTACTATCCAATTCCTCTGATTTTTGAGGTCTAGTAGTACACTCTCTCTGAAAGGAATAGCAGTATATTGGAAAACAGAAGGAAGAACATACTGGAAGCTGCATAACACCTCAAGGCAGCTTGAGCACTGGAAGCCTGTCAGTGCCAGGCAGCTGTGCTTACAGACCATTTCCAGCCCCTGAGCACGGTCCTTTTGGACAGCTCAGATAGCGCCATGCTCTCTCTGGTCAGCAGGCAGAGCACGAAACCACTGCAGGAAAGAACTTCTGGTATGCACTTAAGTTCATAATTAGGAAAGTGGGTAAGTGGATGCTCGAATTTAATCACCTACTTAAGTGCTTTCCTGAATTAGAGCCATACACTGGTATAACTGATAACTATATCTTTACATAGACTCCATTTTATAATACTACATAGAAGCAGGGAAAGAAAGCATTCAGGTTAAAGGAAGTGAAATGAAGCTGAGTAAATTCTATTCATGCTAAATCTGTTAGCTTTTTTCAATGCTGCCACCAGTTTGAACTTTATTTAGAAATCTGATTGATTTTTGTAATTTGAGATTGATATGTTTCTAAGCAATAGCCTATTTATACTAAAACATTTCATTTCCCTTCTGTTTTTTGTTTTCCTTCATATTATAACAATTTGTACCATTTCTTACCTCTATTGCTAAACAGATACGGTTGTTAGGTTTGCAGTAATTCCAACTATAATTGTTCAGTGTATATGTTTCCTGTTCCTCACCCCAGTGAGAAGCTTTCTGAGTAAATATTTACAAGGACATAATTTCAGTGCAATTTAATTAAAGTGTTGATTTTTAAAGAACTGTAAATACATACAGTTGATATTATTACAGCATATTTTAAAAATCACAATAAGCAAGAAAATATGAGCTAGAATTAGTATAATACTATTGCTCACTGTAAAAACCTGGGCATTTATTTCTGAAAATGATCATTCAGCATGGAATGTTTTATGTTCACTGAATTCATACAAAAACACTTCCACACCTTTGTGTTTACTAAAGATTCTGCAAAATGTCGTAAAAAGTGAAAACATCATTAACTGTTCTGAAAAACTCCCAGGTTTCCATAAATGTAGTTTGTTCTGCTCACATCAGAAAGGAGATATAGTTACAACAGTTACAGCATCAGCAAGGGCACCCATTAATCCATACTTTGATCTTTGCTCTCTGAAATTGCTTTTCAGATTGTTAAGTACTTACTACGCTTCATTTTCGGGGTAGGGAACTATCCCTGTGACTGTTATATTTCAAGTTATAACAAACTTTTCACACTTTTCTCCAGAAAAAAAGATACCATACATAGACTCAGTCTTGCATCGTTTAAACAAAGCTTTACTAAACATTCACCTTAGAAAAAGTGACAAAAATGGTTAAAGGGTAACACAATAAACAATTATTTTGTAGGTATAGAGCTGAGTAATGAAATAAGAACACAAAGATATTTATTTTTTACCTGCAGTCAAGTAAGTTAGGATGGAATAATTGGAAGAGCAAACACTTGTCTACATAAATATTCTGGCAGGACCAAGGCTTTAAGTTATACAAAAAAAACCCCTAAATTCAGACAGAAGCTTGAGATTAGCTCAGTTTCCCCTTTTCTTAAAGTGACCCAAAGATATGACAGATTTATTTTCTCTAAAAAGTAGCACAAACTATGTCTGTAATGAGTGCGAATCCAGAAATATTGAGACATGTTCAAAAAATAGTCTGAGAATAAATCTGCCCCCTACATGCTAATCCCCCTTAGAGGCTACAACCTTCCCTGAAGGTAATTTTTCTTACTCAGAAATTCCCCAAAATAAATACAGTATGTACAAATGCCTCAACAAAGAAAAAATATTTCTATTCCCTCTAAGGCTTGACTATTTGAGTATTAATGCTACTGCAACATAACCCTAACTCTTTTACAAATTTGTTCCCTGTAGAAATTCACTATGTCCTCTTCCTCAGACTCTTTCTCGCTCTCTTAAAAAGGCAAGAATTTTTCCCATCAAGTACTAAAGAAATGACTATTGTAATAATCCTGTTATTTCACACCAACACCTTCTCCCAGGTGAATATGGTTAACTGCTCCCAGGGGAATTTTCCCCTTCTGTCTGTGGATTTCAGCTGAGCATTTGCAACACCCAGAGCAGTAGAGAGAGGTAGTTGTTCTTTCTGTAGCCAGTCATAGATTTATTAACAAAGCATAACATAGAGTAAGCTATATACAAAAAGTACAACTGACTATTGTAATAGGCCTGGTTATAGCTCTAAGCTTGGCTAATCAGGTTAGATAAAAATAGCATTTGTGCTCTATTTTCTAATCTGAAATGTGTCTCTTTCAGAAGAAAGGAAATAAAAGGAAACAGATATTGATTATAGCTGTGTTGGATTCATCTGGGGTAACTTTTTTTCCCAGTGGCTGGTATGGGGCTAGGTTTTGGGTTTGTTCTGAACATAGGGTTGATAAAGTAAAGATGCTTTTGTAATTGGCTGCTGGCTGAGGTGAAACCACCACAAGTCCTAATTTAGGGAGTGATGAGCTTGTGTTTTGCATATCTCAGGTCTTGTACTGGGTAATTTTTGAACATATTTTCCTTTGCTCTGATTCTTTTGAAGATGGCATATTACAGGGTTTTTTTTATTCTGTTTTATTCTTGTTTATTCTGTTTGGGTTTGCTTCATTGTTTTGTTGTTTGTTCTTTTTAATAATAAATCTGCTGATACTGCCTAAAAGCTCACAGTATGTGCTGGAGACAGCAGGATTAGTTATGTTAGAGGCAAGCAAGCGGGTCTTCAAACAGTCTTTCCATAAACTCCAGGATCCCCACTCCTCCTCCTCAGTGAAAGATGCAAGAAGACTACCAGATCACTTAAGATTTTGAGGAAAGAATATTTCTAGGTCATCATTTCTTCAGCAAGCTATACCAAAATTAAAAGAAAGCTCAATGAAAGCTAAAATGAAACTTCAAGAAGCTTATGGAGCTTAGAGGTTTGTATACCTTGTACCAAGAGGATTTCCTTACAACCTCTTTCTTTAGCTGCTCTTGCCTACCACTTATACAAAGAAGCTGTATTTCTTCTCAATGAGCAGTAAGAAAAATTGTCATAATGACCCTTTCTTTGCATACTTTTGCTGTACTGCTAAGACCTCAGTCATTCATGTCTAATTTTTGTCATATTTATGAGAAGAATTGTGAAGGAAGAAAAATGTGTATGTTTCAACATTTCTTTCTTTTAATTTTAATCTGAGCTTTGCTTGCATGACAAGGAATTGCTACTGGGTTTTGTATGTGTACACAGGGATATTTTTGGGTGTGTGTGTGCATGTGTATATATATGTGGCTTTGTTTCTGAGAGAGAAAAATTTGTTGCAGGTGATCTGGATTCTGCATGGAATTGAACTGTTTCTTCACCTTCAAGGTGTTTTTGTTGTTTTCAATGTTACAAACTGGCATTTTAAGGAAGCATACCGGTTCAGAAGGATTTGTTTTACATGCATTTCTCTGCTCCATGGCATGTTATTGCTTGGCTGAATACTTCTGTAACTAAGAGGAAACAGCTTTCTAGATGATCAAAAGGGTGACCATTTTCCCATGTCCATAATCTGTACCACTGTTTAAGTTTCTGTCTTTAGATAAACTTACTACTTCATTTTCTCTGGTCTAGACAGAGCACAGACGTGCTTTCCAGAGTAAATTCTAGCTGTGGATGGTATAGCCAATTCCCATGTTGGGTAGAACAGCTGAACATCATATACTGTATGAAGAGTCACTGTGAAGTGTAAAAGAGAAAAGCAAAATCAAATACCTGAATAGGTGCATGGCCTCTTTGGTGACCAGTTGTATGTCCATGCAAGTTCTTATCATGAGGACTAATCTGAGTTCAAGCTTCTGCTTCATTTGTTACTCCAGCTTGCTTTTTTTCATGCCTTCCCCTTGGCTTTTGTCCTCTACTGTGTGTATGTTTATCATCTCATCCTAGACATGGTTCTTGTGGTATCTATTACAAAAGTAAAAGCAGCATTATTTTATTAGCAAGCTCCAAGGTTTCACTTCTAGTGAAACAAATAAAATGTATCCCAAATAATACATGCTGTAAAGAATGGTGATAGAAGTTGTATAATAATATTGAACACTTAATGATGAACTCTCTTTGTATCTAGACATCCTTGGATGACATTGATTTGTCACATGCTGTGTAAGACTGTTTATGACAACTTTGATCAGAAGTACTCAAATTTAAGAAACAATCAGGCCACAGATGGCACTTAATCTAGTCTTTGACTAAATTAATTGGTTTCATAATTGGGTACACATGGAGCTCTTTAAACATTAATCAAGTCCTCTTAGATTTCTTTAACAAGAGAAAGTATGTCTGTTCTAACCAAATGCTTTGTGAAGCTGAAAATAACTGGAGAGTGCTGTCCTAGGAAAAAAAACAAACCCAAACCTCAGAATGCAGTGATTGTATTTAGTTCTGCAGAGATAAAAATAGCAAAGTGAGAATGAGCATGTTTGGTTAAATTTAAGAAACACTTTGTAACTACACAGAAGTAGGAAACATGTTACTGTTATCCTTTCACTGGGCAAACGACTCAAGATCAAAATTGCTTTGGATTTTAAGTTTATGCAATTTCTACAATGAGTTTTCTGCTAAATCTCTTCCAGTTTCAGAGACCTACAGATATAATAATGGAAGATTAGAGCCCACTTAAATTACCAGCAACAAATAATGTTGGCTTAGGACATTCTGAGCACTTCCTTTGACTCTCCAGTCTGGAGAGTATCTCACTAGAATCTATATTAAGGTAGCAACACCTGACTGATAAATGTTGAGGAAACACTGATCATGAGAATGCACAAAAGGCTAAGAATATGAGGAATAATCTAAATAGGAACAGCTTATTACAAGGGTATGAAAAATACTCACTATGAAATTTTGTCAGCCAAATCTGAAGTGATGGTACAGTCTCGGCTTGTAAAAATATTTGTGTAATATTTAAGTGGTTAATTTTTAAATTTTAACAGTAAAGCACTGCAGTTAAGATAGAGTCTCTACCTTAAAGAATAAACTATTGTCAGCTCAAACACTAGCATTACAAATTCTGTTGTTTCTTTAAGCCCAACCCTCTACAACCAGAAGACAGGGGCCTCTTGGCTTGAAAACATACCTTGATTCAACCCTAAGCAGAAAGGCAAGAAAAAATGCAAAATGGAATGTAATAGACTAGAAAGAATGGATGGAGAAGGAATAGATCTGAATCACTGTGGCACTGGGTCCAAACTTCAAGGAGAGGGATCCCAGCATTGCTTTGAAGTGCTGCACAACAGCTTCAGCCAACTTGTTCTGTACTGTGGGGAGGTATTGCCAGGGAATATAGATCTGTGAAAACATCCTTAATGGCAAATGGTGGGAAATAAAACACTTAAATTTTAAACAAGAGGAGGGAAAGGGAGAAACCCTCAGAATGTTTGTTTTATGAGGAAGTTGTCTTGCCTAACATAGAGAAGGAAAGGATTACTTCTCTTTGCATCTCAATCCATGAACACTTGAAATGAAAAAGGCTTTTTCAAGGATGATCAAATTATGGGAAAGGACAACAAAAATATCACACTTTTTCTCATGATGTTCTGCAGTAGATCATCTTTGCTGTCTACTTTTCTCAGAAAGAATCCAATGAGGAACTGTTCAGTTTGTCATATTCAGCCAACTGTGACTTCATTTTTGTATTAGTTGAGGGGATTACTTAATCTAGTCCTAAATAGGAATACTAAATATGAATCTATACTTGTTCTATTACTTTATTTGAATTAGCCCAATACAAAAACAGTCTTTAAAATTAATGTGAAAATGCTAAATGTAAGAAAATAATATTTAAAAAAAAAAACTACTTGAGAAATAACATGAACAAAAAAAATGTCTATATTGGATTTTAAAATATCAGTATGAGAAAAAGGAAAATAAGATAATATTTTGGTTACATTGAATTAACTGCCTTTACAAAATAGAAATGTTATGTTCAGTACATTTGCAGTACTACTGAGATTGATTATAACCATAGGAGAAGATACTTATTGAGAACCAGCAGACAAAAATCAAAATATTTTAAGAACACAGTTATGTGAAGAAATCTATGGTCACACCAAACTAAACCTCACAAGACTGATCTAGCTACTGAAATAGTTGCATTTCAGTAATAATCGGGTTCTTTTTTTTTCAAACTTATTTTGAGTTTGAGAAATCATATTACTCTCCCTGTTCTGCTAAAAGGATAATGAATTTCATACACAATATTTCTTTTCTTTTTCTTCTACTTTTTTCAATTCAAGTTTAGCTTGAAAATAAAGATGTGGAATTGGTAAGGAAAGAGTGAAAGAGAAGATCAGTAGGGGATTCAGAACATAACCTAAACCACATGCAATTCAGCTAAAAGAAAGGTTATACATAAAATTGATAAGATGAAGCCTAAAGGTGTAATAAAAATAGTTTTTCTAAATACATCCATGAATAATTTTACTTCAAGAGGCAATAACTCTTCAAGTGATGTTACAGGAAATAAACTGCCTTACCCAAGTGACTCCCACTCATGGTGGATGCTGGTTAAGTTGGTTATAAAATTGCAGCCTAGTCTGGAAACTGCAGCTGGAAAGAGGTGCAAAGGACTCCAAAACATGAATTTCTGCAGTAAAACCAAAAGCCTGCTACATGTATACACCTTCCTCATCACTGACTCACACTCCTAGGGAGATGGTAGAGACCTAGGAGGTGATACCCTATGCTCTGCTTTCTGGGTAATGGCTCTCAGGGAGCAGCCAACTTGAGAACTGGGTGTTGCTTATGCAATCCTTCATTTACATTGCAATTCTTTGGG
This sequence comes from Acridotheres tristis, assembly GCA_037013685.1. NCBI lineage: Eukaryota > Metazoa > Chordata > Aves > Passeriformes > Sturnidae > Acridotheres > Acridotheres tristis. Next base: position 56,188,099 of record CM072888.1, read on the forward strand.
GAGAAGAAACCACCTCCTGTGATGTTCCACACATGCTGCATCTTGTCACATGCTCTGTTGGTTCAACTTTCATACAGGGAAACTTACCCAATCTGACATTCCATACAAGGAAGGGTAAGTTTTGGGGGAAAAAATCATTTCTTACCTTAAATAATAATTAAGCTGTAGTCTGCAATAGAAGTAGCAGTCCTTGTCTTACTTAGTTTTAGCAAGTTCTTAGCTATAGTAATTGTAAAAGTCACACATGAAGACATGAATAATTCTTTGTCTTTTCAACTATAATACAAGTTTGGATTACCCATGCATTCTCTGATGTCTGGCTCAGTATTTCATGTCCATCTCTAATATTAAGCTGCAATTAGTGATCTATTCTCTCTGGATTTAATAGCAGTATATTTTCAGCTGCAGAGTTGCTCTGGTGATGGCATACTTAAATTACTTGGCCACATGGGAAACTTTAGAGAGAGTGAGTGACATTACTTGCCTGTGTGGAACATGGGATAACGGTTTAAGTGAAAGGAAAAACAGCCATATTTGATAGATAGTGCTATAGAGACATCACTTAGGAGTATATATCGGATTTTACCTTCCCTCCAAATTTAATTTTAATAGTCAAATAATGACATGTTAAAACAGCAGTCTAATCTACAGTAATTTGTTATTTTCTGGCATTTCAAGCTGACTGCTTTCACTAATGCACCTTTTTCTGCCAGAGTAGTACTGAAACAAGATATATCATCCTTATAGGAACGCTTTGAGAATATAAAACATTTTAAACTAGTACCAAACAAAAGTTTCTCTTCTACTTGTTTTTTATAATTTAGCACTATGGAGTGTTTCATATAGTTGCATATTAATATTTTATTTCACCTTACAAGCCAAATGTTGTTTAAAGTCCAATTTTTTTCAACCTTACTGAAACATAGCTCTTCTTTGAGGAATTATTTTTATTATGATCAAGTGTGCTCAGCTGACCATAGAAGTTGTGCGATTTTTTGTTTTTCTAGCTCTAAGAGTTTGTCTAAATAAAACACAGCCTCCATCCATGCGTTCCCTTGCATAGCAGAACATGCATGTGATGAAATCATGGCCCTTTGGCCCCAGTATCACCAGATCCTTAGTCTCTAAACAGTAAACAACAAACAAAGACCTGAAAATAACCTATGAGAATTTCACTGTATATTCTAAAATGGTATATAATGGAGAACTCTATTCACGTTTTAGTTACCCACATAAAATCAAGTGCATCTATTTTATAAAAATTTACTGTAGACTTTCATTATAATGCTTGCTTCCATATATCAAACAAGGCAAGTTTGATATATGGAAGTGACATCTCTGTTTAACTAAACTAGCTGATACAAGTAGACAGGACATGAAGAATATTGGTGTTCTTGAAAGCCTGCCTGCTTTTCACTAAGCTAATTAGATGATGTGATAAGAGCACATCCACTCAGATACAAACTCTGTTTCACCTAGTTAGATGCTCACAGATTTAAGAGCACTACTGCTAGAACACAAGAATCATATTCCCATTTTTTACCTTCCTATACAAATGATAACGATGTTTGTAAAAAAAATGGTCATCTGCCTGAAATGCTTCATGTACTTAGAATTAGGTCAATAACAGGAACAGAAATACAGGCAATGGAATCAGCTAATGCCAACCAGAATCAGAAAAGCATGCCCTGTAATTAGGGGACAGCAGTATTTTTAATTGTATATTCTACCAAAATACACAGTCATTGAACACTAAACATGTATCCTGAGCTATACCCGGTATGTGTGATGTGATTTTGGGGGTTTTCCTGTGCAGGGCCAGGAGTTGGATTCAATGATCCATATGGATTCCTTCCCACTCATAATATTCAATATACCCTGAAATTTCAGGTATAAACAGACAATTTCTTTCTTCATCTATAAGATAGATTTTCGACATTAAATTAAAGTCTCTCCACCCATCACCATTTGTAAATTATTCTGAATTTTATATGAGCATAGAGATATAAAAGATGTAAACCTGGAATGCTTACAAATCATACTTTTTCTTGGTGATCTAAAAGCCAATGAGGAGACCTGAAGCTGCCTGACTTTTCTGCTCAGTTAAAAAGCTCATTCTTCCACTTGTGTATGAAATGGAAACTTTTCCAATTGTTTCTATTAGAGTTTGTTCTTTCATTTCCCTTCATTTTCATGTAGAACTGATGACAATGCAAAGAAATGTTTGGAGTTTAACTTTCAAGACTCACAGGGCCCCTAACCCAAATATCAGCAACATCTGGATTATGAACATATTTTTGTGTATCTTCACACTGATTGAGGTTGTCGTGAAAATTCAAAGTCTACTGGATTAGGGATAATCTTTTTACCTGGGCTGTGCTGCTTGTCACCACAGACACAGAAGTGATAGATAATGGGCTGGCCCCCCTCTCACAGAATTCTTGCTGTACTGCTCTACAGCTTCTGGTCCAGCTGCCTCTGCTGAAGGAAAAAGAGTGATCATGTCAGTATTTATTGTGAAATATCCCCTAGTGTCATTATTTCCACCCTTCTATTTTTTGTTGCAGTATATCTTTCAAGTATTAATTATCATCTGCAATATTCATTCATAAAGCTATCACACAATTCATCATTTAACCCTTTCTGTTTTACTAAGACACTGAGTTTCAAGGTTTACAAATTGTATTCATGTGAGAGGGGAGCTCACCACTGACTGCATCAGCAGAAGGCTCGCTACAAGATTTCGACTGTTCAAGTTAGACTGTTTAAATTACACTTCATCATTGCCCCCAGTTTCCATAAAGCAGCACTTATGTGACAAAGAGCCATGCAAAGCTGTCTGTGCAGGAGAGAATTTCACCTTTGGGGACTAATTATAACAAGATTTTGGTGATGAACAATTTTGCAATGTTTCAATAAGATATTTAAATCTCCCCAATGTGTTCAAAAAATTAATTTAACAATTAATTCAAAATGTCAGATGGGGTTGTGGTATCAAACTGTAAGCATCTCTAAGTGTTATAATTTCTCTTTACCCCCAAATTAATATAAGATTAAACCTGCAGGAAGAACAGCAGTAATAATTCTTGTAGCTTCAGAAAGAATTGTACTGGACTGTGTCTCCAGAGCCATTTTTAAGTAACTGGCACTCTAATCCCATAAAAATTAGCAAGCCCAGGCAGCTAAAATTAACCAAATTGAAACTACCTCTCACAGCTTCAGCTTCTGCCCTCAATCAGCCTTGGAGTTTTGATCCAACCCTTGTTCAGAAAACTGGAAATATTTCTATAAAATCAAGTACAAGTCTACATAAGAAGTAATCTCTTGGCTGGAAAGTCATTTTCATTGAGGAGAAAAACCAGTACCATTAATGTAAAAATAACATCCCTGAAGGTTTGATGAAGCAGGATCCTTGGCTTACCTGGTCCAGTTTTTTTGGAAAAAAGCCATCTCCAAGGGAGGGAATGGTGCAAAACTAGTCTCTGCAGCATATCTGATTTCTAGGCAGTATTTTCATAAGGACTAGGAGTTCAAAACCTAGGCAACTATAAAAATTCAGTTGGAAATGCTTTCTTCCTCCTTTTCTCCTTCTCACTGAAATCTGTCCACCAAGATTTTTAGGTTTTTTTAAATTTTTCCTTTCATGCCTGGAAAAGTCTCTCAAACAGGAGAAACTTTGAAACTGCAACAAAAATTATGTTAATTTTACAAAATGGGGCGCTGGGGGTGAGGGGGGTGGCAGTGTTAGTTCCTTCCCTACTCTATTTAATCACAGAAGCCTCAAAAAAGAACTCTTCAGATGTGGGACATTTGTCTCCCTATGAAACTGATTCACATCACATAAGCTCAGGGATTCAGTTAAACACCACTCATTTAAAATTCTTCTGTGTTGAATTCATTAAGCTCAATTAGCTGCTTTACAGAAGTGACAAAATTTATTTTTATGAAATTTCTTTACAAAACAATTATTTGATATGCATTCTATTCCCAAAGTTTGGTTTGGTCCAGTGGAAGCAGAACTGAACTTCAGGGACCTACAGGCAATCCCTGAATGTGTCCTTCACCCGTTAAAAAAACATCTTTATGAAGGAAATATCCATCAGGTAAGGTTTGCAGCAGAAGCCAATTCATGACAGATTTGTTTTTAACCAGTCTTATGGCAAAAAAAAAAAAAATTACAGGAGGGGTAGTATTAGCTTGAAACCGATGCATTATCCAAGTAAGGTTACATTTTCATTTGTGTGGGTTTTGACTTCTCTGAATTATCTTGAGTTTTGCCATTTCTTTGAGGTAAGACTGAAAATTTTTGTTGCTGTTTGGAAAGCCAGTGTGAGACCCAAGATACTTGCAACAGATCTGAGGTGAAGAAGGAGATTGGTAAGCTGCTGCTTATTTACTGCTGGCTGCCATGATGAAAAGTCAGAGGAAGCAAAAGGCTGCCTTTACACCTGCACTTCCAGTCCTGCCATTCTCCTAAAAGGCTCCACTAAAAGGTGGCAAGAGCTCCACTCCAACATAGCCCTGCTTCTGACTGTCTGCACAGGTATGTAAGGATGAATGAGTGGGGAATAACTTCCCCTTCCTTGTTCAAACTTGAAGGTCTTCTGCAGTTTTGACACAGTATTGCTGCTAATAATTCTGCTTATGTTCTAGAACAAGAAGAAAATTTGGTATGGATAGTGATTGGTTTCTTTCCAGCCTTGCACCTTCAAAAGGGGAGAAGCAATGGTACCTTGTCTTTTCTGTGGCCTTATTAAATCCTGTTTTCTTTTCCAATCTCTAAATAAGCACAGAAAATGTAATTTCTTATTGAAGTGACACTGCTTACAAAGCCTGGTATGAGAAGGAAAGCATGTGGGAAGAGGAGCCACTCAAAGACGTACCAGGATCTGAGAAAACTGCAGCTCTTGGTTCTTCTGTATAGGGAATTAAAGACTGCTAATTGCTCTCTTGCAAGACATGGGTAGCGACTGTCACATTAGACTGGTGCGGAGGGACGTGTCTTGAGCTGGAGGCACAACACGAGGGTGACCGTGCAGAGCAGCACAACCGCCCGTCCAAATGGCTGTAAAACGCTCCAAAGTAATCCAACCTGACGTTTGTGTGTTAACTCTCTTGCAGTTACCTTAATCTGACTTCAGTTTGTAGGTTGATAGTAAGCCTTCTCAGGCGTGCTCCTGGATACTGAACTGAACTGATTTGGCTCCTAGTTTTCACGCTAGTCTTTTCCAAAGGGGTGGTGGGAGATACGCTGTGTGACTGCAGCGCCCAGCAAACCTCCCTGTCCGTCTGTACACGACCAACACCCCCGTAAAAATTGGACTGAAAGCAACGCCGTTGAGAACAGACTGGTGAACCGGGAAGCAGTTCGGAGAACTTTGAAAATCTCCCTACGGAGTGAATCTGGCGAGCCGGCTCGGAAGGCACAGCGCTGTGTGACAGCCGCGTCCGTGCGAGTGTGGCAGGGGCGGAGGGGAAGCGAGCCGGCGGCAGTCCTGGGGCAGGTGTGGGCGAGGGGCTGGAAAAGGCGGAGGGGCACCTGAGCCAGGAGCCCGGCTCCAAGCAGCCCCTAGGACAGACCATGGGATGAAGGCGAGACCTGCGCCAGTTTTCGAGGTGCTCTGAGCCTGGCGCTGTGAAGCGCGAAGCGCTGCGGCCGCTGGCAGGGCCAGCTGTGCGGTCCACCCGGGGAGAAACCTCGGGGGCGGTGCCGCTCCCCTCCCTCCCGAACTACAGCTCCCGGCACGCTTTGCTGCCGCCTGCCCTGGCCGGGCCAGAGCAGGTGGCGCGCTGCCCTGCGGGAGCTGTAGGCCGGGAGAAATCGATGGACAGCGGGGCAGTGGCGGGCAGGGAAGGGTTTTCGGTTCTCGACCCGGGCCGTGGTCTGTGAAGGAGAACCGGGGCTCGGCCCGGGCAGGGCGGGCGGGGGAGCCGCGGGGAGCGGGGACGCGCGTCAGTCAACCCGCCAGGCGGCGCGCGCGCTCCCCGCGCCGGATGCTGAGGGGGGGAAGGGGGGAAGCGGGCGCGCGCTCGACGAGGCAAAGGGGGGTGGGGGGGAGGGAGAGGAGCCGGGGGAGCGCGCGCTCGTATGTAAATGAGCGGGCGTGAGGTCAGAGGCAGATGGAAAAGGGAACAGAAGGAATGGCCGCCGCGGCTCCCGCTCCTCCTGCCGCCGCCTCCCAGTGCCGGAGCCCCCGCTGCACGGCGGAGCGCAGGGGAGTCCGCCGAGAACTCGACTCCTGGCGGCACCGGCTCATGCACTGTGTGGGTAAGAGAGGGGCTGGCGGCGGCGTGTCCTGGCTGCAGCGGGGGGCACCGAGGGGCGGGGGACGGGGCGGCGAGTGGGGTCTGAGAGGGGAACGGGCAGCGGGGCGGGCGAGGTTCTCCGAGCTCAGCTCTGTCGGGTGGGCGGAGGAGGGGGAGCGGGGATGGAGGAGCGGCTCCAGCGGCTTTCTTGGAGGGCGGGAGCGGAGACGGGGTATATAGGGGAGAGCGAAGGTCCTAAGCCGCCTCCGGGCAGCAGAGGGTGGGTATTAGGGCTTCGCCTGGGGCCGCTGGGTCCCTCCCGTCACGGCCGACCGAGACCGTTTCTCGGCTCGGGTCCTTTTGTCTCGGCTCCTCGTCGTTCGCGCGGTGAGCGCCGGTGGCTGCCCCCCTCCTCTCCTCTCCTCCTCCATCGCCAGTGCCTGGGGGGCGGAGGGGGGAAGGGAGCCCGCCTCTGTGTGTGTGTGTGCCTGTGTGTGCGTGCGCCTTTAAGACGGAGCCGCTCCTGCACTGACGGTTGGGATTTGAAGTTTTCCCTCCCCCTGGAAGTTGTCATGGCGACGGCAGCTCTCCCCCCCCCGCCCCCGGGGCTGCCCCGGTGGCTCTCGTGCCGGGAGGTTTCCCGGGTCACGTGACTCCCCCGCGCGTGTCCGGCTGGCGGGGGCGCGCGGGCACCGGCGGCGTTCCCGCCTGGAGGAGCCCCGGGACCGGGGCTGCTCCCGCTGCGCTCCGCCCGGGCAAACGCAGCCTCCCCTCCCGCCCCGGCTCCCGTTCCTGCGAGCGCTGGCATTCGGCACGTGTGCCGCCTCGGGGCGGCGGGCGCTTCGGCTGGGTTTTTTGTTTGTTTGTTTGTTTATTTGTTTTGTGGAGATAGGGTGTGAACGCTCAGGCCAGGAACTGCTCATTTGTATTGTTTCAACAGACGTTTCCCTTCTTGGGGAAACAGAATCTTTGATCTTCAAGCGGAGTGTTAGAGTCAGTGCCGATCGTCCCCGATGGCTGAGAGGGGAAGCACATCTAGTGTGTCTGGGAGGGTGAGCAGCACTTCGTTCAGTGTTTCTGCAGGCGCTTGAGACTACAGCAAAGTAAATAGTAAATACCTGACAAGCTGGTATACCTGTATTTACAGGCAGTTAGCACTGTCCGAGTTCATGGATTCTTCACGTTTTTCAGTAACCTGATAACTGCTTCATATGCACAAGCTTCTTGATCTAGCTGCTTTGCCCCGATAGCGCTTGTAAACACCTGTTATAACACCTGCGTATGCTTGCAGTCTTTTTATTCCTCCAAATTATGGTATTTTTTAGAAAATAAGAGTTTTCTAAACACTACTACGCTATATAACGCTTCTAATGGAAAGAACACAGTTTAATTAACTGGAGTGCCAGTTTATTGGCATAGATGCTGTGATAAGGTGTGAAATCTGAGGATGGATATCTCTCACAAGTGGCACTTTTTGTCGTTGCCTGTTATTTAATGGCATTTCACTTAAAAGTTTAAACTAAAATCCCAGAACTCTGCCTGATAATGGATGGCTGAAGGAACCTTCGGGTGGTAGTTGTACACTGTCAGACGTGTTTGAGAAACAGTTGCACAGCACAACCCACACTGAGAAGGGGTGTAAAGAAATACAATAGGTTGAGTGCTGTGCTGGGCAGGTCTCCTGGGTTTAGGGTACTTCTTCAGAGTTGCCTCTTGGGTTAGCCTTTCACTGTCATGGAATTACTTACATTTTACACTGTGGTGGTGCTTTGCATTCAGCTTTGTCTTATTTGGAATAAAAATTAAGGGTGTGATTTCTTTGTATATTCATGATGTGAAATTCAGTTAATAGAAAGGACCCCTGAAATTACTAGCAACTGCTAAAGGAGAAACGACATAGGTTATGGTTTAATAGTTAGTCAAGAGCTATCTCGGTTAAGAGCTGTTACCTGGCAGGCCTGTTGAGCAGCCCTTATCAGAGAGAGAGTGTAAACAAAGTGGCAAGAAAGTGAATAGTCAGGATAATGGAGGTAGAGTATACTTAACAGGTTTGGGCTGGGGTTTTTTTTTGGGGGGGGGAGTGTCCCTTTACTCCTTTGAAATCCTGTTGCATTAGGTCCTGTAAAATAACCTCCTACAATAGCTAAAAATAACTTCTAAAGTAAAAATGGTTCACTGTTCTCACTTGCCAAAGTATTCCTATGGATTTGAAGAGTCTAACAAAGTTAATGTTAACTGTAAGGTCTGAACAATAGCTGGGTTGATGGCTGAAATGGCAACATGGTGGAGGAAGGAGTGGTGAGTATGATGGGTTTGGCAGTCTTCTCAAGAATCATGTGTTTGTAGTAAAGTGAGAAAAACAATATGGTAAGGCAGTAGTCCCCCAGTTCTTGAACTTTTTGGATGAACAACTTTATGTTGGTGTCTTGTGTCACTGTATTAATACCAATTTTGATATTGGCATTTCTGTAGTATAATTAATGGAACACTTTGAAATAATTTATCTGTCAAGGATTCCTCATCTACTTTCTTTATGGAAGTGGTGAACTGAGACTGAGGTAGCACCTCCGAAACTCCAGGGTTGAGATGCACAGTGACCACTGTTCATATTTGCAACAGTGACACTGATGCTCAAAGGGATCAGTTGCTGAATCGTTCGTTGGTGAAAGCCTGGTTGCAGACTTAACTCTAAAGCCTATGCACATATGTAAAAGCTTGGGGTTTGCCAGCCTAACACGTTAATTTGTGACCTGCAGAATATGATTTAAAGTGTCATGTCAAAATATTCAAACACTTAAAGAATTTGAAAAGAAAAACAGTGATAAAATTTCACTGACATTGCTGAAAATTTTGTTTATTTGGTATCTAAACATGCTTGAAGGTATAAAAGACTCCACATGGTAAATGAATGGAATATATTAACAGAAATTTGAAATAGGTGTTCAGTACAAAATGTCTGTTCAGCTGGAAATCTTTGTGTGTGTTATGTTGAGCACTGACATTCCTAAGATACTTAGACTTCTGCTTATTGGGTGTTCCTAACTCTTGCATGACTCGATCAGGGTTCAAAACTAGATGCTCTTAAAAAGCACCTGGAGATCTCAATTCTTTTGATGTAGTTACAGCTGTATAGTATGTGCTAACAGGTATTGCTTATACTTAGCAGCACTGCTCACTGATACGTCACAAAGACTGTACCTAGGACAAAACATAACTAACACAGAATACCCTAATTCTAAATTGTGCATTTATAGAAAAGTGCCAGAAAGCTCAGCATTTAAGTATCTGAGTTGGCCAGTACCTTAGTTCTGTGGTTTAAATTGCAAGGTATTTTACAGAGGTGGATATCAGAAGGATTAAAAAGGGGTCTTTGATTAGAACTTTGTAATATGAATTGATTAATTCTATTCCCTTGGATTGAGAGGTTTTGGCAGTATGGAGCTGTAAGTCTAGCTTTGTGATCAGTCTTAAGAAACAAGACTTAAGCAGGTTTTTTCAATCAGTAATTTATCCCACTGCCCAGTTTCATTTGAACTTCCTAGGTAGAGTGCTGGCAAGTACTTTGAGTTCCCATTATTTTCATGAATAGGCACAGAGGAGAGACCAGGTATGAGTGGGATACAAGAAAGCTTCAAGCACAGGATTGGGCTTTTTGCTGTGTTATCACAGTAGCCTGTGGGTGAGGTTTGGAGCAGTAATATAGGGCTTTTTAATGGAAAGTGCCAGGTAATTCCAACCATGGATGTTGGAATCTTGATAGGACTCTGCAGTGCATTATCAAAATATAGCAGTGTCTAAGTAAAACTTTCAGTGAAAGATTAAAATACTATTGCTACTTCTTCTAAAAAAATATATTACTATTTGGAGAAAGTTTTACTGTCCCTCTGCTGCTGCTCAAGGGCACATGTTTGACAGGAAATAGCCTTGGTATTTCTTTCTTACGAAAACTGAAATTTGATCAAAGTGAAAATCCATTTTTGCATGCTTGTGAAATCTAGCATACAAATACTCCTTTACTCTTGTTAAATTTTTTCGGACTTTTTTTCCTTCAAAACTGGGATACATTAGTGCATCTAATTTTCTTTTGATAGATCTAGAGAGGGTTTTTTTTTTTGTTTGTTTTGGGGTTTTTTTCTAGTAATTGAACTCCTGCTCCAGCTTACTGTTTTTGAACAAGCGGTCTCAAAAGTACACTTTCCAAGAAGTGGAATCAGCCCCAAACAAGAGATTTATAGTTGCTTCATTTGGTGGTATCCCCACACTTGGCAACACTCCTGCACTAAATACCTTGTATCTTTATTCCCACAATATGCAGTAGTTTTCTCACTTTCTGTGTGGTTGTAAGTACTTTGCAACAGGTTAGTGTCACTTTTTTTTTTTTTTGTATTATCACTATGGTTTTAAGTGATTTTCTATGGTTGCCCCTGTAGTAGCGGGAGAACCAGTTATTTTGTTACACATCTGTAACGTTCTTGTGTATCTAATAATGGTTTTTGTGGTGGCCCAGTGCTCTGTCACGGAGTGGCTGTCAGGCCACTAACAGGCTGCATGCAATAGTGACTTCAGTTCATACTGAAGTCTGCTTTGAACTCTTTCGCTTCCTTGGCACTCCAGCATCTTTAAACAGCCAAGAAGCCTGCGATGGCCATAATGCCATCATCCAATATTTTGGGCAGTAATATTGGTGTAAGGTGCTCCTGTGGATCTGTTGTCATTTGTCTGTTGTCTGCTATGATGCAGAACCATTGGTGTAATTCCAGCATGAAGCACATCAAGGAAGTAATCTGAGTGTTCCTGCAGATATTGGAAGAAGAGCAGGAATTAAATGTAGATCTCAATCACAGCACAGGTTCACAGGCAGTTTTTGATACCACGAGGGAAGATGGTATCATGTAAGGGAATAGCTCGAACTGGTATTACAGAGTCAGGTGTGCAAGTAGGCATTAGCATTGAAATTATCAACCACAGTTTAAGAATGCAATAAAGTGCCATTTTTCATTGTCAAATCCCATGGAATTGTTACTAGAATGGAGTAATTGCAATTATGACTCTATGTTCATGCCTCTTGGATGCTTGAATCAGCACTCATTGGACCCCTGTATGATCTGCTTTAACTCAGTATCTGGACAAATGTTGTGGGGTCGGGGGTTTGCAGAAAAAAGCCAAAACTCATGGTTCCTGCTGCTAGCACGAGGATCCAGATGGGCCTTTGCAACAGAAGCAGCATGGATAATAGCAGAAAGGAACCACTGGATTGGTTTAGCTGACAGGAATGGAACACAGTCTTAAACGTACTATCCCAATTTCTCCTGAACAAAGCAGGTTAACAGAAGAGGAAAAAATGATCAGTGTGTGTATATAGGTCGTTGGAAGTTGCTGTAGTGTATGTATTGCATTAACTGTCTTTAGATTGAAGTAAGAGAAAGCACACAGGGTTTGTTTTGTGTTGGACTACCTCTGTTTCAGATATGTAGTGTTAAATCAGCTTCTTTGCTGTATCCTCTCACAATCCATTTCAACTCATCAGCTTTTCTCTCAGAAAGAAGTAATTCCCCACTGCTGTCATATGCTTTTGAAGGGCTATCTAATGATTGACTCTTGAGAGAAATTTCTGTATGGTGAAAACAGTACAAGAAAAGTTAGATTAATGACACCCAGAGATTTAGTTGAAAAGTTAGAGGGAGGAAGTTCTGTGTATTTAGCTGTGGATGTAGTACTAGTTCACTGATCCCTTGAGAACCTGCAATTGTAAGGATCTGTGGAGCATAATTCTTATGAAAGTCGAAACTCTACCTGCTACATTGACTAATTCATGGATTATGTAGCATGCATGCGGTGCTTCGTTTGAATTCTTTGCACACGGAGCAGAAATGTGTTACTGGGCATGAAAGCAGATACATATTTTCAGTAGTGTTGATAAAACCTGTGATTGGTTTTGGTGCACCCTGTGTCTAGATACTGGTATGTGGAAGCAGTTCAATTTTTAAGTGTTCCAGGAACTACTGTAATCTTTGTCAGTGTTTCTAGGCATAGCTTGAACTTTCTCATTGTATGTTCTTGTATTGTAGCTGTGTACTTTTTATGTGCTGATAGAGAGCTGAGAAATTGAAACTCTATCTGATAGTCTTTCTACATTATAGGCACTGAGAATTTCCTAAGCTGGAACTTGTGTAAACCAAAACCATGGAGTGCAAATAAAGTCACTGCAACTCCCTCTCAGTTCTTCACTTGATTTGGCATTTAGTAACTGTGTACTCTAATGCTTGAGGTTGGTAACTTTCAGGGGGATTTTTTTTCTTTATGCATAACACAATATTATTGTTTCTGAACTCACGGTACCTACCTTCACGATTTATGTTGACTGGTACGAGCATTCATTATTGAACAGTTAAAAAAACTAGACTGTAAAACTAACCTAGCTTAACACTAATCTAGAAAACAGGAGGGGAAACGTGGCAGGAGGAAGAAGAGGAAAGAAAAGGTCAGATCTAGTTTAACTTGGATCAGTTTTCCAGTCAGGTTTACAGTGTCCCTGTTTTATCCCCTGAGTCAAGTGTAAGTAGCTTTACTTGGGAGAACAAGGCTTCTGATTTTTAGCAACTGCTTATTTTAGCAACATTTTTGGGTGTTTGAAGTGTGTAAGATGGCTGGAGAGTGTCCTAACCAACAAGACTGAGAGAGAACGGAGTACTAACACTAACAATAAGATATTTCCACTTGTTCTCCCTTTATAGTAAAACTTGTCTGGTGTGGCAGTGAACTGCTCTTCTGTTTTAAGTTAGTTTGGGAGGCCTACTGTAAATTTTTTTGTTATGTTGTTTTATATTCTGGGTTGGTTTTCTGTTAGTTGGGTCTCCTGAATTGCCTTGCTATGTAAGGGAAATAATAATAAGTATGTTTTATGCTGATTGGTTTATCAGATCAGTGCATGCTGTTGAGGAGCTGTAGTCCAGCTCCTTTCAAACAGCTAGTGCTTGTACTGCCTACAGCTAAAATGGGAAAAATTAGTACCTCTTTCCCTTTTCCACTCTTGCCTTTTTCATTTTTCAGCTACATTACATGGATATTTTGAGTAGATGGTTACAATGGATCCCTTTTTCTTGAATATGACTCAAGTATCAGAGCTTCAAACAAAGTTGTTGTTCTAACCTTTAGAGTTCAGTGTGTTTATGTAAAGTGTAGAGGTCAGGCAGAGCTTTATAGACTTCACTAACTTAAAATTCTTTGTCCCAGTTCGAACTACTGTCTTTTATGTTATTCTTGAGCTTTGCTCTCTTCAATGAGCTTGGTGGGAACTTTGATAAGATAAGCTGGGACATTAATAGAGGTTGTAACAGAACTGAACTGGTGTGGTTCACATTTATAGTATCAAACTTCAGAAAAGTAAGGTGACATTCTAAACTTAGCTACCATGTATTAGGAAAAAAACCACAGAACACAAAACTAAACAAAACCAAAATCAAACACAACCGTGTTTGGCAGTATAAAGTTGCTACGTGATGCATCCCTTCTTTTTCCACTGCTAATCTACCACTTTATCCTTCCATTCACTAAAGGCAGGAAGAAGCCAGAAAGAAGTGAGGGGAGAGTAGGGAAGATGCATGGTAGTGGCTCATCTCTTTGAGTGTGTAAGGGCACTGAAGATGTATTGCAAAGAGCAGAGAACTCTGAATCTGCAGAAATGCTTGAGCTGTGAATTGCTTTTTATGGCGTGTGGTCACTCTGCAGATCAAAAAGCCAGGTGTCAGGGGTTTTTGTTTCTACTTCTGGCACAGTTCAGGTTCCTGTGTAGTATCTTGAGAAGCTGGATTAACCTCTTCTTAGATAAACATCCTATTCTTGGCAAAATTCTTCTAGTGTCTCAATTACTGTTCTTGTGTTTGGTTCTCAACATCCATCCAGGCTTGTATCTCCATAGCAGCATGTGTTGTATTGCAGGAGTGTGAGCTGGGTAAATGTCACTTTTTTCCTGTTTTTAAATTTTTTTTTTAAGATTGTTGGTAAATGAAAGCTCACTGAATTTGTGACCTCTTTAACTACATTCTTTGCTTTCAGTTTCTCTATAATTTAGTAGGCCAATATAATCTATAACTTAGATATCCAAGTATGAGACATCCTAGTTTTAGTAGCACCTGGGGATTGATTACTCACATTCAAAGTGCTGTTCAGTGGGAAAAATTACTGGTTTTCAGTGTATTTTATTGTAAAATTTTGCTAGTTTATTTTTCAAATGCAAAATTTTAAGTATTTCGTCCTCCTTCCGCAGTTTGCAGCTTCTTCAAATCATCTTAATTAAAGTCTAGTTAGTCTTATATGTGAATAATAATTCTCACTGTCATAATTCCACTTCCATGGGATTTTATAGATTATTTAGCTTTATAAACTAGCTTTAGTGCATTCCTAGTCTGTTGATCCACTAATAAGTCAGAGGGCAGTGTAATTAATCCAGGGTTGAATATGCTTCTCCTTTTTATAACTATTGTCAAAAAGCTTTGTATATCTTATTTAAAAGTTTTATTTTCCATTCTAAAAGCACTACACCATTTATTAATGTCAGGTTAAAATGTTACTGGTGTAAAACTGCTGGACATCTTTTGATTAACAATGAATTAGTATTGCTGCCGTATATAATGTAGACTACAGAAGACTGCTTTAAAGGAGCCCTGCTTGTGATTGCAGCTAACAGAACAGTGTGCCACAGCAAGGCCCAGATAAATGTGTAGATCTGACTTCACTTAAGTGTAGCTATTAAGCCCCCTAATCTGAAAATGGGAGAGGATTATCAAATGGCTACTGTTTTGTGACCTTAGTTCAGATGTAGGTCATTCTGGTGTTTGCCACTGATGAGGGGGAAGAAAAATATAATCTATTTGAATTTTACTGCTGCCTTAAAATGTTCTGTGTATGGGCTTGAGTGCTAGCTGTAACAAACTCTTTCGAAAGTTTGCTATGCTATCAGCTAAATAATGTGGGAGTTACCTGTGATTCTGGTACATGCTCCTTCAATTTTCTTATTCTTCCTGGACCATCTCTGTCCTTCTCTCCATCCTTCGACTTCCATCAGTAGGATTTGACTAAAACTTGGAAGCAATACAGTACAATGGCTGTTGGGAAAATATGGTTTATAAACTCACTTCTGCCATTTTGAAAGGTGTTCCTACCCACAGCAGGGGGCTGGAACTAGAGGAGCTTTAAGGTCCCTTCCAAGCCAAGGTGTTCTATGACCCCTGTTTACTTCGGAATTTTGGCACCTGTTGTGTGTTCCACTGTGTTGTGGCCTTTGAGGTCAGAGATCTTCCTGTGATATTTAGAGAGTTTCAAAGCTCTCCTGATTGAAGTCCTGCCACACCTCTTTCTGTTGATGCCTAGATCTTGTTCAGTGTTAGTTGTCCTGTGATCTATCAGGAAGTGAGATGCTTTGGTCAAAGTAATTTCAAACTAATTTCAAAGTAATTTCAACTGTGCAGCTCTACTGGGTTCTTTACTTCATTGCATGTCATGTTCCTGCACATCATTTGATTAGATGTGAGATGAAATGTATTTGTTAATCTTTGAAGCCTACGTCATATTCTCTGCTGATGGAGTGAGTTAGAACTTCTGGTGTACTTTAATGCTTATTTTAATTGTTGGTTAAATGTGTTTAGCAAGGTAAAACTTACTCTTAAGGAAATTGTCTTCTTTAGACTAGACCATCTCCTTCAGCATTACTTGTTCTTGTCTGCCTCATTTTTTGTCAGTTCTGTGCCTGTTTTACATGCACAATTCACCACAAGCTTGATGAAATTTTGTCTGGAGATGCCAATTGGTGTTTAAATTGGTTAAACCATGACAACACATCTGTCCTAACTCTAACACTAGTCTGCTCTAGTGGTGTGCACAAACATGCACTCCTGTTCCATGTCACTAAGCCCTCACGGCTGTCTAAGGACCTAAGAAATGGGAGGTGGCTCTTGATTTTTGGTCTTTCTCATTTTTCTTAGGTGCCTTACTGCAGTTTGCTGTAATCCCTTACTGCTTTTTAAACAGCAACAACAAACCTTCCCTTAAACTCATATTGGCCTTCCTTTTGAAATGCCGGGGTTTATACCTTCTCAGAAAGAATTTCTTCAACAAGACCATCAGACTGGTTAGTATATATTGGAAAGTACCTTTATTTCCCATCTGCATCCTTCTTGAAGTCTACTGACTTCTGAATAAGTGGGTTCTACCCTAGTGAAATAGGATTTAATAAGAAAGGTCCATTTGGAACTTGTATCAGTTCTTGTCTTGAAACACTGGAATTGTCCAGAGGGCTCTGAACTTAATGCTGATGTGAAAAACTGCACTTCAGCACTGACGCTGGATCAGCTTTGTGCACAGCCTTCAGAGGCAATGGTAGGTGAGCCCTGGGTCCTTAGTACCTCACTATGTCACTTGCACAGAACAGAGCTTTTTCTTAAAGCTAGAGCTTCTCTGCAAAACATCAGCGTTTCACTGGAGAATTCATATTAGAGATAAACTGCTTAGTAAATGTTAAAATAGCAGAGTTTTTGAGCGTTTGTCTGTAAATCAGTTATGTCTTAATTACTGTTGTAATCTCTGGCAAGCCCAGGTTTGTCCTGCAAACCTTCAAAGAGTGAACTGAAAATTTAATGTATCATGGATTTCTTGTCTAGGTAGCCAATGCTTTTTGCAGGTACACTGCAGTAGAAAATGCTGTGAGAGAAACACACTGTAGTGTGACCTGAGGAAACCTGCATGATGAATTTAGGTTATTGAAGTCTATGATATTACTTGCTGCATATGTCTCTTAATTGGTGACTCTAAAAATACTTGTCCAGTGGTTCGGGAAGGAGTTTTGCTGGCCCACACCTGGCTTTATAAGGCCTTTACTCCCGGTTGTCACATATAGTAGTAGTTTGACAGCTGCTACTTGATGTAGCTTGAAGTAATTTCCCACTGTTTCATATTGTCTGAGGAGATCCTGACATCTTTTTGGACTGAGGAATCAAATCATTCACCTTGTGTGCCTCGTTCAGCCACCAGCATCATAAACTACAAAGCCAAAACAGCCTCTTCTGCTGTTGTCTGCGAGAGTAGTTACTTGGTAGTGATTTAGATAGTGTGTTTGAAGAGTTGTTAACTCTCCTTTGCTCTGTGTGGTGCTGCACTTCTCCACCTGCCCTTAACTGACCTGATTAAGTGGCATTAACTGGATACTTGACAGCTTCATGCATTCAGCATCTCAAGTGGCAATCAGGTATTTTCTCCTCTTTCATTCTTAACCTTTCTGATAAGTAATAAATGGTTTTTTGCTCTTTGTGTGTGAGGTATGAGTGATCTTGACCTATGAGGTTGATTTAAGAAATTTGGTATTAGATAAGTAACTTTATACTGTTTTCTAGAATGCTGGTACTGAGATTGATCTGTTTCCTGCAGAAGTTTCCCTCTTGCTGGAAATGCAGACTGTAATCACACCTTCCGTTTAAGAAATCCTACTCATGTATTCTTGACCTTGTAATTCACTTGGCTGCCATAAGTGATTGCAGTTGTCTTTCCAAATTGTTTCATTAAGAGGGAAAAGTGCTCTACTTATAGATCAGCTCGAAGTACTGAAGTTTCTTGTTTTGTCTTGCTTGAGACTTGTGGGAAGCAATGGGTTATGGCTGTCTTGGGTCAAAGAAACTCCCTAAACTGAGTGGAATAATGAACTCTGCTAGAGTCTGACTTTTCTATTTATCTTATAATTTATGGTTCTTAGTGAGAAAAAGAAATAAACCCCAAAACAGCTGATATGAATAATTTTTTTTTCAGCTTGATCTTAGCACAGAATTTGTGCTGAGTTGTTTTAAGGAATAAAATAGGGACATTCACTTTTTTTTTTCCTTTTTTTCCTTTTTACATACTATAAAGTGAAAAGGTATCTCTATGTTTTTAAAGCAGACTAACAAATTTAGAAGTGAGAATTATGGTCTGTGGAAATAATGAATGTTTGCTTTTGCTAAGGAAGAGACATAGTGCTGGAATACAGAGGGAACAGGGTGTTTCTAAGACAGGATAACTACTGTTTAAACCCATCTGCCTTGTGTAAGAGCTCTTGTCTGTTCCCAACATGATTCAAGTATTCAGGATCTTGCCACTAGGTACTTGAAAAAAGTATCTGGTTTTCCTTTGTGGTGTTTTCCCTGCTTCTCAGCTTAGGTCAGACATTGTTAGTAATGTGAATTTTATAGAGTATAATTAGAAATTCAATATAAAACTGTTACAAAAATCTCCCAGTAAATTCTCATATCTAGTATATGGTTGAATTTGAGTTCCATATGAATTCTGTTCCACTGCAGATAAGTTCAAATCCCACACTTTGAAGCTTACCATTTTCTGCTTTTTCTTGTGCCATTTAATGATTAGGAGGAAGTTCATCAAAAGTTTTTACAGATGCATGCTAATTGCTTAAAGAAAAAAAGCAAGACCAACCAATATAAAAAAAAATCAAACCCCAATCACACCTGCTTAATCTTTTGAATTGTGTCAGATACTAAAAGAAAGTCCCAGAGACTTTTTCTTATTCTCCTCTTGTATGTGACACCTTTTATCTGATGAAAATGCCCAATGTGAAGCTAAAATTTATGTTTAAAGTATTTTTTCTGTGTTTCTTTCTGCTTTTCTAATCTCCAGGGGGAAATGAAAGGATTCAGCCTTTTTTAATCAAAAGTTAAACAGTTGAAAACTTCTTTCTGTTCATTTCAGTGTGTTCTGCAAGTTCAACAGATGTTGACTTAAATGATGCAGATTCCAGGTTGGTTGTCCATGGCCTGTAAGCTGGGATACACTGCCTACATGCATTGAGTAATGTCATCTTTTATTTTATTCATTGAGCATGTTTAAGAACTGGTTTTAAATCACAGTTTAGCCGAGTTCTTTCAATCTAATGAGAGCATCTGAAGCATTTGCAATTTTAGCCTTGAGCACCAGAAAATATTTTTTAGAGAAAGTGAGCATAGTGTTAAGAATTTGTATTTGAAATGAAGTTTTTAAATAGATAAAAGCTGGTTTCTTACTTACGTGTTCCTGGCTCTAAATTTTGTCGAATTTGCAAAGCCACATTCTGCCTGGATTAAAAAATGAAGGATGTTAAAGGGGCTTGGGGGGCATTTAAAACTTTGTATTCGTAAAAATAAGCTCTAAATTAAAGGTGAAAATATATGACATAGGTATTATAAAATGCAGCAAAATGAACTTAAGACAAATTTAAGGAATTAACTACTATTGTAGAGGTATGTTCCACTCATTTCATGCTAACATTGCAGTACTTCTAGGATTACTAAAATGTTTTTTAATGATCGAGTTTCAACATTTGTGTTAATGATATGTTTGAAAATACTTATTTTGAAGAATTCGACACTGAGATTTATAGAGTTGATAATTCACTCACTATGTTATAGTTTGGTAGCTTGATACAAGAAGCTGTTCCTTCTGGAGCTTCACTAGGTAAGAAAAGTGTCAATTAACTTCAGTGCAGTCTAGTTGCAGGATTTCAGCCAATTTCAAACTTTCTAAATAATAGAAACTAATAAATAGTTTCTGAATAGCAAATAGTTCCTGAATAGGAGGAAGATGAATCTGCTCGGAGAGATGAATGACTTTTCTATGGTTCATAATTTCAAAGCTATTTGTGGGGAATAGACAGGTTGTTTGAATGGTGCAGAAATTATAATTGAAAAGAAACCTGAAAATTCCCTTGAAACGGATTCTCTTCTGAAATTCCTCTTCCTTGTAAAACTTAGTGTCTGGCATCAGTTTCATGGAATGCTCTGAAGGCTTGTAACTTCATTAACTTGCAGTAGACACATGATGTAAGCTTCAGTTTCTCAAAAGCCCATCAGGCTAGGAATGTTTTGATTTTCTTTTTTTTTGGGGGGGGGCGGGTTTTTTGGTTTTGTTTTTTTTTTTTGGCTCAGTGGGCTGGTGTCTTCTCATAACTTTTTTTTCTGTCAGCTTTTCTTAGCGGAAAGCCCAATGTTCTTTGATTCTGATAATCCAGGAAGTGTGCAAGACCTGTTTATTTGTTAGTTGACTCCTAGACTTTCTCCCAGATGCTGGTTGGATGTGTGATACTGCATAGTAGTGAAACAATGTTGTGGCCTATTCATTGTTACAGACTCACTGTGGACTTTTCTGTTGTTTAGTGAACATCTGACTAGGCCTTCATGTAGAAGAGAATTTGTCTAACAGTTCTGAACTTGTCAAGTAAAATAGCCAAATTTTTAGTCCTCTTGTAAATTTTAAAATTATTATTAAGAAACAGTCACGTGCTTTAGGTACATGGTTTTCTGAAAGTGACAGTTGTTTCTGTCTTACTCCTTGGCCATTATTCTCCTCATGTTGTAAAACACTTAAATTGATACCAAATTAGGAAGTCATGAGCATTTTTCCAAGCTGGATGTAATCTTCTTTTACAGTGTCTTTCTGCCTCTGAACTTCCTTCCCTAAGGATACAAGCTATGAACTGATCAAATTATTGCCAACACTGTTCTGAGTAACAGTTGGTATCTAGCTAGCTCTGATGTAGAGTCTTAGAAAAAGAAAAACAGGATAGGCTTCAGTCTGAAGAACACCAATGTTCACACCAATTCCATGTTTAAATGTCCCAGTGCAGCAGCTGGGATTAGATTACTGTTTCACAGAGTTTTTAGAACAGAAATGAAGTTTCAGTAACTGTCACTTGGAAGCATTTTTCTCTCTCCCTATCCACAGAGCAGCATAGTCACTTCTGAAGTGTCTTCCTTATGCCTTTTAAATTATAAATAACACAAGTCTCTCAGAATATCTGGCTGCTTCATTAGAAATTAAATCTACTTTTAATTTTGGCAATGTCTGAAGGTACAGTAAAAGGAGTTGTGTTGGGCTCTTCTGTTTACAAGTCTGCAAGGACACATTGGCATAGAAGATTACTTGGGAGAATGGAGCTGCTTCCCTTTTTATTGAACCTCATTTTTCTTGCTGTGACTTATAAATACCTGAGCTCAGAGTTGATGCTAATTGCAGTCTTTATTTAACCTACAAAAACTTCCCCCTCCTACCCCTGTTGGCTGCCACCCTTTTCTTTAAAATTGTGAACAATTGAGGGGGAGGCACAACATTTCCTCTTTTTGTTCTGTGTCTGAGGTATGGCCAATGTCAGTCTCCCTCTTTGTATTCAGCTTAATGCTTGTAACTGCTTCATGTTACAGCTAGTTCTTTTGATGTAAATGGTATTTTTATGAAATTGTATTTCATCACCATCTTCATCCCCACAATAAACCACAGCATAGAGAGCTGAAACCAAGGATTTTTATCCGAAGTGAAAAAGTAAGCAGTTAGAACTGACATGGTTCTGTAGTCTCATTTCAGGTTTTGGTCACCCTGTCTTGCTGGCAGCAGCACTGTCCCCAGCTGCATTAGTTCTTGGAGTCAAGATTTGCAGAGAAGGAAAAGCATCATTTTAGCTATGGTTTGGAATTTGTATTGGAGTCTAAATAGAGGATTTCCTCCCTTTCATTTTGGAATCTCTGGTATGTTGGTTCCTGTTTGCTCAAGGAACTGAATCAATATGGTAAAGAAAATGAGTGTTTTAAGTTAAATGTTTAGAACTTTCTATTATAAGAGAACTTTTTAGTGCTGTAAGCAAGAAATAGATTCAAACTAGACAACATATTCAACAGAAACCCCCTCCCTGCTTCATTCCTATGCAAAATCTGTCCTAAATTAAGTCTCAATTTTTTCTGCAAGGAAAATGGGTTACTTTTTACCTGATAATCTGGTCAACACTTTATCAAGTAATGTATTTTAAGAATAGATATTCTGTAGTAACATTACAAACAGGAAAAATAAAATGTTTGAATAAAGATATAATAATTTTTGCTTCTGTTGTCATGCTTTATGTCTTGAGTATCCATCCAGCAAGTTACTTTTTTGGTTTTTTCTTGCCATTTGTATAAATGGCAAAAAGGTGATTGAGTGTTTGATTACTGGTTTTTGTGTTTGTTTTTTTGCTTTTACTTTTTTATCCCAGGGCTTCAGTTGTTTCATACTATAGTCAATCCTTCCCAGATTGTTGTAGTAGTAGATTTTAAGGCAAATATATAAGTAGAACCAAACTAAAACAAGCCACCGTCAACAACAAAAACCTTGTGTCTTTGAGGTTTATGTCAAAACTAAAATTATTAATCCTTCTATAGTTAGGAGGGGACAGGGGGCAAAGAGGACAGCTGCTGACCTGTGGAAGGAAGGGAGAGGCCAAAGAAACAGACACAGATGTTAATTCTTAATTTAGGTTTCTCTCTTAAACACACTGCTCCACTCCTATAAAATATTAAAATAACTATTCTCCTTTAACAAGTGGTAAGGGAATTTCTGCTTATATCCTAATGGAGAGATAAAGGTAACAAGGTATAATAAAAAATTATTTTATTTGTAATTATTTTATATTTTTTCAAAATTTTGAATTAGGGCTACGGAAAGCTCAAAATATTTTCTAAATAATTGAGAGTGGTCTGATATATCAAAGGAGCTTGGTGATGACTGAGTAATAAACACATACTCTTAAGGGATTTGAGTTTCTAATGTAATTAATTTAATTTTCCTGTCACTTGGAGACAAAAAAGGTGCAAAAGCTTGGAGCAGATAACCGTTTTTCAGGTAAACCAATTCCCTTCTGTAGTGGCAACTAATGGTGGACAACAGAGTGCAAGCTGCACCTGGAAAATATAGACGTATACTTCAGAAGACTGTAAATTAACATGATTAGAAGCTAAAAGATGACTGAACATGAGCTCCAAGTCCCTTTCTTTTGGAAGGGGTAACTTGTAAGAAAGGCAGATGACTTCTTCAAGTAAGCCAAAACAAAATACTGCTTCCTACTCTTGCACTGGTAGTAATGATAAATAATACTTATCTGTAAATATTGGAGCACTATTGAGAGAGAATTTGAAGAAAAGTTAAAGGTTTTCTTTCAGGAAAAGTGCAACTGGTGCTTTATCTGCCTGGGTACATTCGAAAAAAATAATTAAAGACAGTTCTAATACTTGACAAAACCAGTGAAGCTGAATTCTGTCTGTGGTATGATTATTTTAATCCAAGGTAGCTGTCTTTGTAAGGCAAACCACAAAACTTCCTCCAGATTTACTCCTGTACTGGGCCAAGCTAAATAATGGAGTCCTGAAAATGTATAGAATGGGGAGAAGAACTGAAGTTTTTGATTTCTATATAGTACCATTTTGAATTACATGTTGTTTTCAAAAGGAATCACTTTTCAGGTGCGTGAAACAGGGCAAAGTTACAAGGATAGTGGAGGAAATGGAATTCACTTTTCTCATGGTAATGTCAGTTATGTCAGTGAATCTTAGCTCAGAACTTCGTTTGTGTGTTAAACCTTGGCATGAAGCTACTGCCACTTAAAGTGTGTATGGGGTGAAGGGGGCAGGTAATGGAGGAGGTTGGCTTGTTGGTTGGGCCATCAACCAATGGGCAGGATCTGTCTTTCAGTCCTTACTTGTCCATAATTTCTTTCCAATGTGATTTTAGTTTCTGAGACTCCTCATACAAATTACATAATAGAAGAAATACCAACTCAAAATACAGGTTGAATGACTTCAGAATGGGAATAGAATTCATATGTCAAGTAGATAAGTGTTCAGAGGCAAATGCAAGAGCATAAATTGAACTCTTGAGTTGTCTGTTTAACAAGACAACAAGTCTGTTTAACAGCTGGGTAAAGTAACAGTAGCTGTTACCACACCAAAAAATAAAAGAAGGTAGTTTAATTGTAATGCTGTGTCTGGCTACGGTGATCAATCTCATTAAATGTAATCTTATTCTTTGGATTTTCCTTATTACGTTTTAAAGACCATTTATTAAATTTTGCAACCCTTTAAGAATTGAAATCAGCAGTTCTGAACCTACTTTCAAATTAGTTTTGATTTAAAACGCAGCATTAATAGGATAAACTTCACACTGCTTATAATGTGCATTTTTTTCTTCAACTTTTGTTTGCTGAGAATATTAAATTCAAAAAACAAGGAGGATACATGAATCTTCCTCACTGATGCTTGTTACTTAACAGGATCTTAAATAGGAGTAGGGGTGAGGCCTGATTTTACGTAAGAAGCTAAATAACAAGTGTTTTGGACTTCAGTAAAACAACTTGAACTACCATAATTCAGAAGCGATTCTTGGTGTGTAGTAAGCCACAAAGTGAAGGGTAATGGAAGTAAACTTTTAGGCACACAAGTTGTGAAGATTTCAACATACACTGCTGCTAATTTTCTTAGGTGGGTTAACAAAATTGTGTTTTACAGAGCCTCAAGGTCCTTTTTTTCCTACAATGCCTCATTTCATTTTAGTAAAAATAGACATGCGTGCCATGTCCTTCAAAGCAGTGTGCAGCAGCCTTACCCTGTGCCCAGCTGGTGATAAGCTGCAACAGAAGGGAGGAATCCGAACTTAATTTACATGCACTCAGAATCTTCCAAATTCCTTAAAACATAGAGCAACTTAGGACAATAGGATCTCATCTAAAGGGTGACCTTTCACATTAGATGAAAAGTAGAGCGGTAACTATGAATCAGATGAGCAATCTTGATAAGGCTCTCCCTCCTTCATTTGAATTTTTTCTATCCCTGTAAGGAGCACTCATCTACTGTTTCTGGTATGCATCCAGAGGTACGAATTAAACAATCTTTACAACTTAGAAAAATATCAAACCGGAAGTGAATTTATTTAGAAGTATTTGCACTTTTATCTTTGAGTAGATGAACTGATAAAAAACTTAGTTTCCTAAACTGTAAAAGCTGCAGGAAATTAGAGGAGGGGGAAGCAAGTATTAGCAAAAGGTTTTTTTAGGTGGCTTACTGTGAAGTCACTGGTGTCATTATTATAGTTTGTACAAGTTTTGTGAGGCATCTCTTGAGATTTAGTATGGTTGTGTTCTAGCACTGAGTAAAACAACAAATAAAAAATGCTTTGTTAGTTTTTTTAACTAAAAATGGTTATATTTTTTAGTAAAATGTCCTAAATATAGGCTTAAAAAAAAAAAAAAAAAAAGCCTTGTAGCTAAAGCCCTAGAATGGGCTTATTTCTTAAAACAGAAACATGGAAAGGGGAAGAAAAAAAACCCAAAAAACTAGTAACAAAAAAAAGTCAAAGGGGAAAGGAAATATATCTGCTTTTATGAAATGGACTTTGATTTGAGAAGAACATACAAATCCAGGAGTTAATATGGCCATATACAAGTTTAAGGGAATCAAGACACTATGTGATGTAGAGTGCACCAAACCTATAAAAACTTAAATACAATCTGTGCATATATTGCTATTCCCTTTCCCAACTGTAGAGTAAGTACTACTCCTATCTTCAGACCCACCAAATGGTTCATTTGAAAGTGGTAGTCAAATATCAGTTCAATTTATTACATGAAATTTCTTCTTTTTTTGGCTATTTTTAATCACATAATCTGAGTCATTCAAATCTTTTGAAAACCTACTTGCAGTCTCCATTCACTTAGAGGATGTGGAGAGGGAAAGGAGGAGATGGGTGTTGAATTCGTCTCTGAGGCTAAAGTAACTGTTTCCTCTGAGAAACATTATGGAGATAAAGCCTTTGGAAAAACAATAGCCAATGTATAGCTAAACCTGTCTGACCTCAGTTTATATTGTATAATGTTCGATTACTATATCTGTCCAAAATTAACCTAGACCAACTTTGCATTAAAATTTCTGTAAATGTTGGCCTTGTGGTTTTCTCCAGGCTTAGTGCAGCATAGACTATCCATTGCTTCTACAGTGACAGGCTCTGCATGGCTACTTCTGAGTTTGTGAATGGAGAAGCTTTTATAATTCACAGCCATGCAGCTGCTGCTGAGGAGTAGGATGAAGAAAGGCTGTATCTGGTCGTGAGGAAGAGTCCCTGTATATTACCTGAGTGCCTCTAAATGTAAGGGGGCACAGGGTTGGAAGCTTCCATTAAATATATCCTTTTAATTATTACTCTGTTTTATTCACAAAAAAGAATTTTACAGCCTGCACTGTTCATATGTGGCACTCCAGTGTGTAGATAGGTTTTAAGATGTTTCAGACTCTTAGTTTATAGTGATAAAACATTATGGAAAACTTTATGATTTCAGCTTTGTGAGCAGCTGAAAGGTAGCTTCTCTTTAAGATTTTGAATAAAACATGGTGAAGACAGTCTAAAGGCTTCCTTTGGACTTAATAATCCTGTTTTAAATCTGAGTAAATTGATAGAGACACTTAACATACCAGAATTAATTCACAAAGTATTGTTTTTTTGAATCACTCAATAGCGGTAATTGCTCTTCACCTTGCAATTTCTTTGACTTTATAAAATAATTACTAGGATAACTCAATAAAAACCTTGCCATAGACCCTTGGCCCATATGAGAATTCTCTGATTTAAATAAGATAGTGTAACATCCCACTTCTAGTTCCACTGTGCTCCCCCTATCTTGGAGAGGGATGTAAATCAGGCACTGCTAAGCCCACACAGAAAATGACTCAGCTGTTCAAGTTCCTCACTTCCATTGGGGTCCTGCATTCCATCTCATGGCTGCTGTGGCCAAGACCACTGTTAACTGTCACATCACTGATTATCTCTTACTTAATGATGAGTAGCAGTTGGATAACAGCTCCCCTATTGAGCTTGTCCATCACCTCAGGCAGGTTTGTCCTCTGGACACCACAGAATCCCCAGAGCTGCTTGTGCATTGGCATGTTGCATTTACAGCATATGTCTTGGTGATTGTGCAGCCTTTTTTTTTTTTTTTTTTTTTTTTTTTGGTGGTGAGTTTTGGGGGGTATTTTTGTGTTTTGAAGACTTCATCTACTTACCTTTGATTGACAGTCTGTCCAGTTTGTAACAGATGTTCACTATGATGTTCAACTGGTTGAATCCTGACCTGTAGATTTTTAACTGTCCTGTAGCCCATTCCACACTAAGGCTCCATTTAAGTTGAGATCTAAGCACTGTCCTTGACTTTCTCACTTCCCCATTCTTAAAAGCCAGTATCCATCCACTGCAGTTGTGTGAACTATCCCACCAGTAAGATTGTTACATTCTGTGGTTTATAATCCCTGGTGCTTGCTTCCTGTGCTGTATGGGTTCATATACAGCTTCTTAAGGTTTGTCCCTGTTTATGCCACTTGTTCAGGGGGACTGTAAGGGCCTTGTGTGCATTTATCCTCTACCATTCTCTTCCTTTCTAGGCTTCAGTCTCCACTTTCCTAACAAACCTAGTTTGAAGACCTCATTATGAGGCAAGCCTGTTGGTGATGATGATTTGCTTTATCAAATAGATCCTGTCTTTCTCAAAGGATCCCAATGTTGTAAGAGCTGAAGTCCTGCCTGCAGCCATGTAGTCAGATGTTGATCCAACAGGATGTTTGTTTGCCCTAGGAGACTGTTTCCTGGGCTCTGCACTGTTATTTATTGCATTGACACCTGCTGTCATTCACCATTGCCCCTGTGCTCCTGCAGCTAGCTCTGGTCTGCTGAAGATTGCTTTTGGCAGTATCATGGTGGCCAGGTAGATAGGTAACAGGTGATATTTTCAACAGCCAGATGAGCCATAAGAGTTTCTCTGTAACATTCTGGGTTTGGACCAGAGTCAAGGGCTGAACATCTGAGACAGCCAGTCTAGCTGCTGGGCAGAAGCCCCATCAGAGTCTGTAGTTACTGTCACCTCTTGCTTCCTTTTGGTGGCCTTGGCTGTGACCCATGGCTTATATGCCAAACCTGATAGCACTTGTTCCTGGGCTATTTGCTTTTTTGGTACCCAAATAGCTACCGATGGAAAAAGAGAGCCCCCTTCCTGTTGCTGGAGGTCACAGCTTCAGGCTCTCTCCTTGTGGGAATTCCAGTTCCATCCCAGCCCCGAGTGAGGAAAGCAGTATTGTTGGTGGGGGAAAGGCAGGCGAGAGAGTTAATATAAGGAAAAAAAAACAAACCTGTTCATAGATTTATTCAGAAATACAAACTGTGGAAACCTGTAACTGGGTTAAGAGACTAGCTTTATCACAAATTTCTACTTATGAAGACTGTTGGAGGAACCTATCTTGGATTTTAAAGGGTGTCAGATAATAAAGCTGATTCTTTCTACATGAAGATATAATAAATTTATTAGAGAAAGAAGGAGTTTGACAGGTCAGGGTATTGCAAGTTACTGGTGCCAAGGGTTGCTTTTCAGTTTGGAGCTAGAAAGTGTCAGATCTCGAGTAACAGTTTTGAAAGGCAGTTTGGAATCAAAGAGGCAATCAACCACCATGAGACAGCAAATTCTGTAAAACTATTTTGAGGCAAATTTTTTCCATTGGTGAATAATAGAAAATATAAGCGAAGTGTATTTGACTAGTTTCTGTAGGCTCTTCAGGTTCTGGAGAGTTCCAAAGCTGCTTCTACTGTTTGCTTAAGCATACTGACTCAAGAAGAAAAACAAAGATTTATTGAACTGCTTGTGTCCAGATGGTTACATTTTAGGACACACTGCCAGCATTTATTCATCAGTACTAGAAACTAAGATATATCTTCATGTTTAGGTTAAACTAAAATTGTATCAATTCTGCTGAAAGGCAGTAATACTTTCTGGAGCATGGATGTAACACATGTGCTTTCTGGGAAAATTTTAGCCTAAGGTCTGAAAAAAGATTCTCTTGATGTTCTTAGGTTGTACAAGTAAGTGTTCTTTTAAAAGAAGGCATCCAGTATCCAAAGGTGAGGAAGCAAATGATTGGGCAGGGTCTGTTGTAGCTCCTTGGAGAAGTTCTGTAATACTTCAGGAAGAGAAGCAGCCCTTTGGATGGGTAGGTTTGAATTAAGTTTGGTGAACTAGCAAAGAAGCAGGCTGATGTATCCTTTCCTCAGAGTAAGGAAAAAAACCAAAAAACAAACTCCCACAGTGTGCTAATTGCTATCTTTAATACAAGCTGTATGGAAGTCTGTTTGAAGATTACATTCTTCCTTGACAAACTGCTGTTTACAGAACTGGGCTTTCTGCACTCGTGGTTTTGCATAGGCAGGAGCAGGTAGGTATGTCTAGGTAGGGCAGGTGCAGATAAGGGCAAAAGTAAAGGCAGAATCAAGTGACACACTCCACAGTGTGGGAAGGGTGGTACGTGTCTAAAGACCAAGGAAGTTTTGGGTGCTGACTGGGGTGGTTAACAAGCTTCCTGTTGTTTGATTGATGAAGTCCTGAAAAACAGGAGTTGCTGTTTGCTGTTTTGAAATAAGCAGAGTTGTCTCCTAAAGCTGCTTCATTCATTTCCTTACCCAGGGACAGTAACTTGGCAGAACGTCACTAGCTGCTGACCTAAAATGGCTTACAGTCTGTAACATTAATGGCAATACACATGGTGTGTTTTCTATTTCCACTCTGTTGTGTTTGGAGGATTGCTATCTTAACTTCAGGCTTCATCTCTTGCCTTTTTTGTCCGTCACCCTTTGAAGCCAGAAGAACAGGGAATTTGTGCAATGCTAATATGATGTGAATTTATATTACATTGAATCTAAGAGTTGCTGGATGATACTTTAAGGTAAATTTTAGTGTGTGCCTGGGCTTTGGGCTTTTTGATTTCTAGTTCTTGTAGGC
The DNA here is from genome assembly GCA_037013685.1 of Acridotheres tristis. NCBI lineage: Eukaryota > Metazoa > Chordata > Aves > Passeriformes > Sturnidae > Acridotheres > Acridotheres tristis. The sequence continues at coordinate 56,217,956 of CM072888.1, forward strand.
TGTTGAAAGAATGTGTGTATATATATTTGTTAGAGGACAGTGGTTTTGTCATTTAATTTGTGTTGTCTCGTGGTACTATATTACAAAGAAAAGTGGAAAATGAAATCCATATAGTTCAAGATCTAAAGATATAAATCCATTTATAACTCATATAGCAGATTTGTAAATATTATAATTGATTCACAGTATAGTCCATATATTAAAATTACTTTGCAATGCAAATTTTAACAAAATCTAACTTGACAAACTGAAAAGCTTCTGTGTTATGATATCTTCCCTTGTCTGCTTCAAATATGGTACATATTCTTCCTTATACAGTCTGAACCAAAAAGTAAATAAAACTTTTGGTGAGAGAACAGGATGCTGTGTTGTCTTAAAAGACATCATACGATAAGCAAATTTCATGATTCTGAATGCTCGTTGTTGATGGCAGTTATTTCCTGAAGATTTTGGTATCTTTTACGTGGTGTGATGATAAAATGGTCTTGCAAAGTTCTGGTCTAGCAAAATAGCTGCAGACAGGCCTTTAGTATAAAGAATGAGAACCTTCAACTGCTGCTTTGAATTATCCTCTTATTTTTAAATAAGCTTATTATTTGGAAGGAGAAAGGGGGGCACTTGGAAACTATTTCTATATTGAACAAAACTTCTGTTATATTGATGCTGTAAATTGTCACCATATTTCATCAGTTGTCATGCACTTTTTTTGTGGGTTTGGGGTTTTTAAAATTTTTTGTTCATTTATTTATGTATCAATCATTTGATTTTCTCTGTGTCTCATCACCCTTGTTGAAGTATTTAATTTTTACCAAATACCTAAACAGACTAGCTGGTAAATCTGTAAAATAATTGGATTTATCTAATCCTCAATTTTAAAATGTTTTTGTACAGATATAGAGGACTAGAGAGCACTGTCATGGTATCAGAGGCAAAAGAAGCTTGATTTTTTTTTCTATTTGTCATAATATTAGCCTGCTCAGCTTATATAGTTTCAGGAGATCATGAGAAGTTTCTGATCTTGAAGTTTTTGTTTGTTTGTTTGTTTTTTGTTTCCATTTTTTCCTATCTTTGTACATCACTCAGATTCTCATGCTAAGAGAGAAACTCCTTCACTTGCTTAGAGCTATGAGGTTAATCCTCCCACCTTTAGGCTTCTGTGGTGGTTATTTTAAGTCTAATGAGGTTGTTGGGGCATGGCTTAATAGGCTGATTGTGGGCAGATGGCAGTTGCCATGTCTTATTTTTATCTTCTAATGCTGTTGAGTAGTACTATAGTGGAAGGAGTAAATATTTGTTTGATAAATGTAACAATTTTTGGAATTGCTCTGAGAATTTGAGGATACTTGTCAGTTTTCTGGCATTTGCTTTCTTTTAAGAAACTCTTGATTTACTGTTTTAAATGTTTCTTTTGTCTCCAGGTTTTGAAAGTATTTTAGAAGGGCTTTATGGACCAAGGCTACGAAGAGACCTCAGTTTATTTGAAGGTAAATGAGCCAGCTTATAGTGCAATGACCTTAACTTACTGTTTTTCTTTCCAGTATTCATTTATTCATTTTCTTGTCAATACTGTGCATGAGCAAAACACTAGGTAGAATGATACCTAGGTTTTGTTCCCATACAGGATTAGCTAAGCTTTTCTGTGAAGCTCTCATGAGAAAGACTTACTCTTCTGGAACAGTACACCTCCTACTTTGGTTTTGAACATCTTTTAGAAAGGGCAGGCAAGCTGCTCAGCTTCCTATTGACATTAATCGGTAAAAGGAAGGTAGTGGTTGCTAGTTTGGTCTTGTAGTGGTCAAGAAAGTTTATGCTTTTTGTATATTCTTTTTTTTACATCTTTATTATATATACACAAAGCTCTTTTTATATACTTTACATGTGTGTATATGTATATAAAGTCATGGTATGTTTAAGTGTGTGTCTGCATGTGTACATGTATATATTTATATATATATATACACATACCTTTTCCATTGCCCTTATAAGACCTAGCATTTATCCAAATGGGTTTGGTTTTGCTAGAATAGTTGTCAGTAACACATAAGTCATTAGTTAAGTATGGAATGATTTATCTGTCTTTGACAACATGAGGACTACACAGCAAAAAACTGCTTTGGAGTGTTGAAAGAATTGTTTTGCCAAGTTCATTTTATGATTTAAAAAATGTTCTTTCTGTTATCAAACCTTAAAAATGTTCCATCTCATTTCTTTACAATTCATTGTCTAATAGTGTAATTTGTAAAGTATATCACTTATTTAGATGCTAGTACATGAGGCAGAGTGGCATGTACTGTATATCTTTCCTTAGAATACTTTTGGAGCAATTGCTTTAACTTGGTTATGGTTTTGTCCCCTTCAAAATGTGCAAGTTCCTTGGCCTGTATCATATAACAGTATTTTCATGGGGAAGGGGAGGAACTTGGAATACTACTTTGCTGATGCTTTCAGAATATTTTTTCCTGTCTAAAGCTAGGCATGCCACTAATATGACATAAAAACATTTATGAAATATGTACAGTTGGAATAAAGCTTGTTTTCATGACTAGTATTCTCATCTGCTGTGATAAGCAAGCATATTTGAAAAGGAAACAGGGTATTGTTATAAGTGTGCAGTATCTTTTTTTTTTTTTTTACTGATTGTAATGCCAATACGTTTTATGTATTGGGCTTTACATTGATTAGTAGTTAAAGCTTTTTTTTGTATCAAAGGGTTTACATTTTCTTAGTTTTGTTTTTCTTTTTTTCTTCTTTTGGAGAAGGAGGCAGAAAGTACTGAGCTAATGAGGTAGTGGCCAAAGTCTAAGCTACAGTTAAAGGGGCATGATAGGCTACACAGTAAAGTGTATATTGCTTTTTATGTGTGCACATATTTGAGCTGTCTTAGGGGTAAAGTTTTAGCTTATTTGCCTCATGCTATTGAAGATTTCTTACCTATTGAAAATCTGATATTTCCATTGCTTGCATATCTTTCCCGTTTGATGTCCTTGTGACTTTGTCTTGCAAATTAAATTCCTGTTTATCTAAAATGCAGCATTTCGGAGCCTTTTTTTTTTTAATTTCTGAAAATTTTTGTCAGCAATGTGCAAGAGTTCTTCCACAATTAAAGCCTATTTCCATGTCTGATGCATCTATAACGTTGATTTGAGTTCTGGAGCCAACTGCAGAAGAGAGATGGTGTAGTAGGTTGGGATGCCCACCTTACTTTACTCTATTTTTGGTTCATTTTTGTAGATATAGTATCTTTAACTTCAATAATGCCATATGAAATTGTTTGTACTGGCGTAGTAGAGGTCAGCTTTATCATTAGTACAGTAGGCAGGGCTATTTCTGATTTGAAATCTGAATTTTGTTGTAAAGATTAATACAGAACTCTCAGGTAAAATTTCTAGAAATCCACTGTCCTAAGTGCCATTTTTCATTTTACAGATAATGAAACTAAGGTACAAAGTAAATCATTTGCCTTAGGTAAAGGATGTGGCTGGTAGAATTAGAACTCATGTTTAGACTCCAATGTGCCTGAATTATTGCATCTTTTAGGCGCGGTTCATTTTCCTCATCATAACCACTAAACTAATACTGTCAACATGCAATATTATGGCTCATTAGCAGAAAGAGTGTATTTCCTCAAACAGACTTCAAGAAATTATGTGGCTTTCTTATGCAGAAATATGTAAGAATTGGCTGAAATATATGCTGCTTAGATATAGTAGCATTTTTTTTTTTACAGAAGCAATTACAGTACAAGTTTTTTTCTCTTATGTTGTTGGCTTTATCTATTGTGACATGAAAAAATCAATAATGTACATAAAATGTTACATGATTTATGTGTTTCCTCCTTAGTTTTGTCTTGAAATATTATTTGATTTGTAGATGGAAATACTGTATTCTATTATCATAAAGTTACTTGAGTGAATAATAAATTGTAATGACAAATTTAAATGGTAAAAGGTGCACTTCAGTTTTACTACACTATTACACTTTTCCAAGAAAATACGTTTTAAATCTTTTTCTGTATCTTGAAATTCTTGTATATGAAGGATTTATTTTGGACTTGCTAAAGTGGTTCTTGTCACCATTATTCAGCACCATTTTGTTTTCCTGACTACTTGGATTCTGCAGCTTCTGGTTGCAGAGGGGTCAAGTTCTGTATCTTGGCATCTGACCTTGGTTCAAGCACTGAGCTGAGGCTTCTTATGTCATTGAATCTTTAGGGCTTTCCAATCCTTTCCTTTTACCTATTTCCAGTTAAGTAGATTCACATATAAATTATTATTCTTTATGTTCTACATATGGATAGTTAGCTAAACTGTTAAAAAGCTTTTCCTCTAATCAGGTAGTGTGTGTGTACTTTCTTTTCGCGGGGGGGGGGGGGGTTATGTGCTGGGATTGTTTTCTTAACCAGTCTCTTAACACTGAGAAAAGCTGTGTCTTGTTGGAGAAAAGCAGCTCTCTGTGCTCTTTCTCTTCCAGGAAAAAATTGTCTTTATACATGATGAAAGGTTTTAATTTTCCGTATGTTGTTTTGGAGTATTTATAGTAGTGAAAAATTATATCAGAAACACAAATCTAATAGACTTGGCGCTTTTATGAAATTAAAAGTATGAATATGATAAATGCTTCAGCTGTTTTAATGTACTTATTTGGAAGCAGTAGTGCTGTATAAAAAGAAAGGGTGTGATCTGTTCAAAATTTTCACAAATAGCTGGAAAATCTTTTGGGATTTATTATAATCATAAAATACTGGTAAGTAAGAGTTGAATTTTTAAAGCTATTTTATATTTATATTTACTAGACAATTATTTCATATTTTAAGATACAAACATGAATCTGTTCAGTACTACAGATGTCTGAATTAATTTACTTAATTTGGCTTTACTTCTTGGGAAAAGTGATTTGGGGAAACAAAGATGTGAGCCTCTTAAGAAATTAAAAAAAATTCTTTTTGTCAAAGTTCACCATTTTATTCTTAATGAATGGAAATAAGTTTAGCAGTTTAGTGCTAAAGGGTTTTGGTTTCAAGTAATAATCTGTACTGTGTTTAGTATTAAAATCCTGTTTGCCCAGTCTTAGCAACTATTTCTCATGGACTGGCAAGCATTTTAGGTGTCTGCAAATCTTTCATCATCTAACCCCAAGCAAGATAAAATGGGGATGGAAGATGATCCTCTTCCTAAATTCAATGCAGCTGAGGAAAGTTTGTTCACCTTAAAGTGTGGTTGGTGCCTCTGATTTTTTTTTTTTTTTTTTTTGAGAGTATGGCTGTCTATCTGTAGTTAAAAACTTAATACTGATCTCAGGATGTTTCCTGTGGTGGTGACCCGACACTGTTGGCTGTCTGGCATTTGATATATCTTATATATATCAGATACAGTGTTGCTTAGCTCACTGGCAGACTTAATATGTCTTGTACATGATTTATACTACTTTGAATAAAGGGTTTGGTGTTATGTAGAGCTGGTGTTTCTCAAGGTTTGTTTTTTTGGCAATACATAAGAATTGCTCTCTAGTCTGACTTTCACCAGTGGAAATTCAGGATTCCAAGGCAGAAGAACTTCTGTGAAAGTATGAAACCTGTCCTAGAGTTAAGTGTAGAATCCCAAGGTTCATAAGTAGAGTTTTCATGGTTGTAAGGAAAACAATGAACTTGTTATGAAGGGGTAGTGTTGTTTTTGTGCTGTGGCAATCCTAAAGGAATAGTTCTAATGGGCTGGGACAGGTAGATTAATTCAGCAAAAATGACTCATTATCTCTTGTTACTGTCCAGCCAAGAAAAATACCATGTCTGTTTTTAAACATCAGCTGTCCAACCTGTAAAAATTGCTGTTTTGCATCGCTGAAAGCATATAATACAATAACACAGAATTCGTTTTCAACTGAAGAACCTTTATTTTTCAGAGTAATTTTATTCTGATCTTGCTTTTTTAATAATATCTTTGAGAAGAAGTAAAAGTTCAGCACTTATGGGAAGAGGGTGAAGGTCAGTGTGCAGTGGGAAACAGCCCTGCAGACAGCAAGGTCAGAGAAAGAAGAGGGGAGAGGTGCTCCAGTCACTGGAGCAGAGATTGGAGCGCTGGAGACCTTGGAGAAGACCATGGTGAAGCATATAGAACCTGCAGCCCATGGAGGACCATGTTGGAACAGATATCCACCCTGCAGCCCTTGGAGGATCCACTGGAGCAGATGGAGATGCCTTGAAGGAAGCTCGTGGAGATCCCATGCTGGAGCAGGCGTCTGTCAGGAATTGCAGCCTGTAGAGAGGAGCCCGTGCAGGAGCAGGTTTTCTGACAGGAGCTGTGGGTCTGTGGAGTGGTCTCTTCCTGAAGGACTGGGCCCTGTGGAAAAGACACCTACTAGAGCAGCTCATGAAGAGCTGCAGCTGGGGGAGGAACACCGGAGCAGTTTATGAAGGCCTGTAGCCCATGGAAAAGATACCAAGCTGGAACCAGGGAAAAAGGAGAAGGAAATGGCAGAGAGGAACTGTTATGGACTGAGAGCAGCCCATTTCCCATCTTCCTTGTGCTGTTTGGGGTGGGGGAGGAGGTAGAGGAGTCAGGAATGAAGGAGTGAAGCTGAAGCCTGGGAAGAAGGGGTGGTAAAGTGGTTTAGTGTTTTCCCTTTCTTATTATGCCAATCTGTTTTTATTGGCTATAAATGAAATTGATTCTCCCCAAGTTGAGTCTGACTTTCCTGTGACAGTAATTGGTAAGTGATCTCCTGTCTTTACCGTGACCCACAAGTTTCTCCCCCTGATTTTTCCCCTACCATCTTACTTCCTCACTCCTGCCCTATTGAAGAGGGGCAGTGAGAACATCAGTGGATTGGGGGATTGGCAGCCAGCCAAGATCGGTCTGCTATCACATGTGCTATTGAAAGCAGATAATCTCAAGAACCTCCCTAAACAGAATTGACTGTAATTTAGTGGTATGGAGAAAAGGAGGAAACATACCTGGGAATCAATAATGGGAATGAAAAAGTTGTTTAGGTTGTTAAGCACATGAACTGGAAATGAACAGGATGGAGAAGGCTTTGGTGTTGTAGTGAATCGTGTTTGGATTCACCTGCCAAAACACTGCAGCTATAATAAATGCTGCTGTATAGCTAGGATACTTTAGGAAAAGTACTGCCTGCAGCGTAAGGGAGTCTGGTGTAAAGGTAAAAGACATCATGTTGACATTTTGGTTCCCATGTTCAGGAAAAAGGTGTTCAGGTGAGATTTTTGTGCAGAAGAGATGGAGTTGAATCTTGCGAGGAAAACCAGGTGGACTAGATCAGCCATGAAATGAAGTGTAAAGGCGATAATGAAAATCTGTAAATGCATCGAGGTGTTAAATACCTAGTTACTGTTCATGGATACAGGAATAAAATTGCTACAAAAGCAAACTGGAATAAATTGCCATGTGCAATTTTAAACAAGCAATTAGAGGCTTAATTTTAACTATTAGCCCAGTTGGTTTGGGAAAAGTTTTAAAGTAACTGGTGTTCTTGAAGAGAAGAGTATTGGCTGTAAACTCTTTAATTTTTTTAAATGGAGTTTAATAGCTTGTTTAAAGAAGGTAGATTATGTGTCTCCATTCAGTAGAAGACTGGACTTGATATAGGCAATATAAGTTTAAGTCCTGCATTTCCTCTAGACCAAAGTACATTTTCTGATAAAACATATAAATGTACTTTTCTAGATAAATGAAGTGCTTACAAGTGAGTATAAGGCTTGGATTTACCTATAGCAATGATATCAAATCAGTTAAAATACTGTAAGTATAATGCATGTAGCTCACATGGTGCGGAGTCCATATCCTAATTCTTAGCTTAGTTTACTACAAGTTTGCCCACTTCAGTTAAAAAGAATGAGGTCTGCAATTCAGAGCTTTCTTTGCAGTATTCAGATACCTCTTGAATTATGTAATTATGATGGATTAGCAATTGAATTACACAAGTTTACCTTTTCTTTTAAGAAAGGCACTCTGCTATTTGTAAGTGGAGCTGCATAAGCCAGACAAGAATTTGAAAATATCTGAACAATTGAATATGACTAAATGCATTGTACCAATAAATACATATCATATTAGGAATGGAATTTATTTAAGAGAATTTTAGGAAGTGTATCTTGTTCTCAAAATCCATTTTTGCTTGTTTAAAACATCTAGCTTTCTTTTCTTCCTTTAAGACTGTGAGCCAGAAGAGCTAACTGACTGGTCTATGGATGAGAAATGTTCCTTTTGTAATTTACACAAAGAAACAGCCAGTGTAAGTATGAGCATTATATTAAACATTACTCCCCAACACTCATTTTTTGGTATGAAAATAAGAGAATTGAATTTTGCCAATAAGTAAATTCTGCATTTTGACTCAAGGTAGTTTGATTTTAGTGGTTCTATTCCATTCAATAGCTCAGTAATTTAATTTAATTGTATATTTTACTACCAGCAGACTAACTTCTGAAAGATGTTATGATCTTCATATGTTTTCTAGGATCGTGCATCAGTTTTCGGTTCTTCACAGTCAACGCCTACAGAGGAACTGTCATCTCAGGGCCAGTCCAACACTGATAAGATTGAATGCCAAGCAGAAAACTATCTAAATGCACTCTTTCGAAAGAAAGGTAATAAAAGCATGTCTTTCACAAAAAGTCTAGAAGAATCAAATTATTCAGGGTTAATTTTGTTTCCTAAGTATTTTTTAATTTATCTACTGAAATAGATGTTTCTGCTGTTTCTCTTGTTTATTCCTTTGGCTTTCCTTGATCTTTTGAATCACCAAATGAAGTACTACCCTTCCTACTTGCCATTTCTCTTTGTCCTCTTGCATTATGTGTCATTCTTTTGAATCCCTGTTCATAAATTTTATTGGATTTTTTCTTTTTACCATGATCTGCTAATTTGTTTTCATGCCAACCTCAGGTGTCATTCTCTGGAATTCTAAGCATTTAAACATTTTCTGTTCCTAAATTCTCATTTCTGGTTTTCAATGGAAAAAAAATGTAAGGTGAGAGAATGTGCTTTGCAGATTGCAAAATGGAATTTGGGCTCTTCTTGCATGAACGTTGCTCCTTCAAATACATCCAAGTTGGAGGTTAAAACTTCTTGTCAAAATACAGTATTTAATAGGTCATTAATTCTTTGGCCGTTCTTGTTCTTTGACACTCATCAGCAGTACATGAGTGAATGACAAGTCACTTTAGTTCATGAAAGTTACTTGGTTACTCGTTGTCAACAAGAGCAGAAATAGTAATTTTCTTCCTTAAATTCATGTGAATGAAGTTCCTATGAATGCAGTAACTACAGTTCTCATAGATTTTTCTTGGGTTTAGCATGTGTATGTGAGCTGAGTATGGTCAGGGTGACAGCTCTCCCTTGCTTTTAACAGAGTTAGAGTCAGACACTGTCTCTTCTTCACATGGCTGGGAGAAAAAAGCAAAGTTAGTTTTCTCCCTTAGCAGGAGAGATTATTATGCCCTTGAACCTGGGGTATGTAGAATCTTTTTCTGTACAGACTTCATGTCTACTCAGTCTACATTTTGCTTTTTTGCGTTTTAAAGAACTTGAAATGGAGTGCAACAGAATTTTGAGTCCATATTTGCTTTCTTTCAAACCAGCTATTTTCCATTTGAAATAAAATGTCTAATGAAGCTGGCACCTTGTTAGTTCTTAAAGTCTTATTATATTCTCATCATAGGCCCAATTGTCTGGCATCTCCCTAGGCAGATAATTTAATTCCTTCAAATTTCTACTTTGTAATTTCTTCTTGGTCTTGATGTGTAGAATGTTTTTCAGTGTTTGCCTGCTTTATGCTCCAGCTGCAGATATCTCTTTTGATACTCCTTGAGAGAAACTTCTGTCAGGGGAGAAGTGAAACTTGGCATGACCTCACCTTAGTGGAGTGAATGACTTTTAAATGAAGCTTTCCACAAAGAACATTTGGCTTTTAGAATCTTCTTTAGGTTTGATCTGCCAGATCAGTAATGCTAGGTTTTGTCCATTGAAAAACAAAACTTGCAAGTTTTTTTGTGATTATCTGAAGTATTTCTGTATTCTTGGGTAAGAATTGACCAAGAATATTGCTTCAGTTCCAGTTTTAGCAAAGTCTTTAAAGTTGTTCAAATTATGGGAAGTGAAAAGGAAAAAAATAGTCAAGGGCATGTGAAACCAATTTATGAGGTATTCAAGTAAGTGGTTTGGATTTTAGGAGGAAGATGAAGAGTTTTACTAAGAAAATCCCAAGTCTGCTTTCTTAATTTTTGTAGGTTTTTGAGTTCAAGTATCAACTTAGGAAGAAAGGAATAAAAAAAAATTCAGTAATTGTTTAGCTAAGGAATAGTTCTTACACCTGGTCCCAAACCTGATGTTCTTTTGTGGTTAGAAAATTGTAGAATTCTTTGGCTGGCTGTCTTTAAAACGAAGTAACACTTGTTTGGATTGCAAACTCCTCAAGATGATCTATTCTCTTGCTATTGTAGCTAATTTAGGCCTCTATGAGCAACTTCTAAGACTAGCGGGCAAATTAGTTCATTTGTTGGTCCTGTTAATCTTTTATTTTGAAGAAATTAATATATGGCTTTTTTAATTTGCAGACTAGTTTGAGGGGATTTGGTTGTGGGTTTGGGGTTTCTTTTTTGTATCAAGAAACTTGTTCAGAAGATCTCAAAACATGCAGCCATGATATATTACTGCCTGGAGCAGACAACCTTCAGACATTAATGGGTAAACTCCTGAAATGCTGTAAGCAACTAAAGTCTTCCTATTAGGAACCCAACTTCACTAAATATTAGTGAAAGACCAGTTTTGCAGTCAGTTGTCTGTGGGAAAGTCCTGTGCTCAGCAGACACGTCAGCAAATCCAGAGTTGTTCATGCCATCAAATGCTGATTGTTGCCATTAAACAATGTGTCTGAAAGCCAAATGCTTTCTTCCCAAGTATGACATCTGTCTTTACCCTTTTGGTGGTGTAAGCAGAGTAGACTTAGAGTGGTGCTTTTCCACTTATAATGCTGAAGTTCAACTGTTCTGTTTTGTTAAGGGAAAAGCACAGTGTGCTTTAAAAATCCATATTAAGTCTTTTTTTACTATGAGTATTATAGAACGTGACATGTGATCATTGTTATATCGCAGAATCACAGTTGTTTGAAAGCTTGATGAGATATTTTGTTCATGGACTACTAATTTTCTGAATTTCTAGTAATACACGTTGTGTGTTCTTAGAAGCTCATTTTTCCATGCAATATTAATGTGACCTCTTTAAACAAAAACAAAGAAAAACACTTGTGAATCAGGTTCTATCTTCAGGATGGATGATCCACCAAGAGGCGACTGAGACATGAGAAGCTCTTGTAGAAATTAAGGAATTAGGCACAAAATTATAGAGAGAATGTTTGTGATTACTTGATTCTTTTCAGATTCTCTGCTTTGTCAAGTATCTTCAATGCCATGTTTCCAATCCCAAAGTAATTTTACTGTAAGCTTTTTTAAGCTCTTTACTATTTCTAGATATCCCTGTTATGTTTTAAAATATTTCCATTCATAAATATGGCTTTCTTACACCATGCCATATACTTGAATTTAACTTTGAGTTCTCCTGTTCTTTTTGTAGTTTTCTTCCAGTTGAGCAGCTGTCACAAGCTGGTTGTGCTTCTTGGACAATGCATATTTAATTTAGCAAACCTATGACGATGAAATCGTGCGCACATTATCTCAGACTAAAAAAAAATGTTACTTTCTGAAGTGTAGTTTTGAGTTGCACACGCTACTTCATCCAAAATCTGCAATTTCTTTTGACTAATAATCTTAAGAAATCTAATTTGTCCTTTCAAAATTTGAAAGGTTTTCTGTAATCACTGATATTGGTACAGTTTGTATGGTAAACTTACATGACAGCTTTGCTGTCCCTCTCAAACATCATCAGGAAAGAATATTTAGTGGGGTTTCACTGCTTTCTTAAGGAGATAAAGCATACTTTTTGTGTTGACCACCTAACTGCCAGTGTTATTCTCTTCACTGACTGCATATCTTGATCATTTCAACTACATTTACAAGGATTCATAGAAAAATGACTGGGTATAGATTAGTGAAAATTGCAACCTGACTAGAGGAAGAAAAAAGATGGAACGTTTATGAGAACAGAGAACTGTTTGTTGATTGGTCAAATTAACTGAACTAATTGGGATACATGGCTCAGAATAAACAGTTGAATTCCTGTTTTACTGTGCTGATGACCTGACAGTGACCTGAACGATTTTACAAGTAGAACTAAGAGTGTCACTGGGACAGTTTGGTGGCTGTTGAGGTGGGGTTGTTAAAAGAAAATGTGGCCCTTTTGTGAAAAGGGGAGAGATGGAGTGAATTTATGAAGCACACTGAGGAGCAGTCATGTGTTCTTAGTCTTGCTCCTCACACAGCTGGATTGCAGGTACAAGGGGGATTTTGATTCCCTGCTGCTTTTCACTGCCTTTTGGCATTGTGTCAAAAGACAAATTAAGCCATTGGGTTGACTTTTTAATGAAAAAGTACTGATTTTTGGTAAATGGAATACTGTTGTGGAACACTATTTTGGGAGCTTTTCACTCACTGTTCATTTTCCCGCCAAATAGTCAAATCTGTCATTACAGATATTGCAGTCTAGTGATCACACATAATGTTAATGTGCAGAATAGTTAATAGAGCAGATTTGAATAGTTACAAGCTTGTGCAGCACATAAACTGAGGAAGTATTAATCCTAAAAATGAGCTTTGAATTAAAATAAGTCGTTGCAATTATTCATAATTACATGACGTTTATTACTCTCTTTTTTTGCATTCAAACTGTTACCTTGACAATCACAAGCAGAAAATATCAGATTACATCATACAAATTCAATCTTCTTTTATCCTAATAACATTGGGTCTGCAGTGATCTGAAAGAAACTAGAGTAACATTAGGGTTAACTTTTATTCTAAACCTCATAGAGACTGTTCTACTGCATTTGAGGTAATATCCATGTACATATATGATCCATGGACTAAATACAGCTGCTTATATTTTATAACAACTGTTAAAAATGAGACCTTAAACAGATGTAAATTTAAAACTTTGTGAGTTTTAGCTATAGTCACATCTCCGAATAAAGAATCTTAGGAAAAAAACCTATTCAGGTCATACCAAGTATATCTGGTGCCATCTGCTGATAACAATTAAGAAATATTTGGTAGTGATACTAAGTTGAGAGTTCTAATACCTTTCTTGCCCAAAATATGCTTCACTGTGTTTAAAAATTTTATATGACTAATTAGAAATTTCTTATGTGTAGTGGAAAATTACCACTATGAATCACAGGATGGGTGAAGTTCTTACCCATTTTGGTTGGAACAGACTGGGAAATGAGATACTGGAGATCAGCACTGCAGAAAGAGACCTGGGGGTCCTGGTCAGGGGCAAGTTGAACATGAGCCAGCAGTGCCCTGGCAGCCAGGAGGGCAAAGTGTGTCCTGGGGACATCAGGGACAGCATCACCAGCCAGGCAAGGGAGGGATTGTCCTGCTCTGCTCTGAGCTAGGGCGACCTCACCTCGAGTATTGGGGGCAATTTTGGGCACAACAGTATAAGAAAAATGTTGAACATTAGAGAGTGTCCAAAGGATCATGAAGGGTTTTAAGGGGAAGCTGTACAAGGAGTGACTGAAGTCACTTGCCTTTTTTCAGCCTGGAGGAGACTGAGAGGAGACCTCATCCCAATCATTGCCTTACTGCTCCAGTATCTGTTTTTGAATTTGCATTTTTTTTCTTTACTTCTAAATGTGTCTCTATAAGGGTAAATTCCGGTTGAGCATTTATTGAGTACATTATTTAGGAATCAGGAAATAGATATGCTCTATTTATATTTCTGTGCCTGGAAGTTACATGGTGGGGAGAGATCTTTCTCTTTGTAGGTATCCTCCATCATTTAGAATTTTACCTCATAAATCTCTTCAGGAAACACCTGTCAATTTTAGGTATTTTGGTAGAGATCTGGTTGGAAGATTGTTGAAAGATAGAGCTTTAACCAGATTTAAGCAGATTTGTTTTGTCATGCCTTGGGTAAGTTCTCTTGAAGCCAAGATGTCTTAAAAATGCTGGAGCTTCACCATGCCTCATCAAGTACTACAGAGAGGCCAACCAAAAGGTCTTGACAGGAGGCATCTGAGCAGAGTCAGCTGCCCTCGTGTGTGCTATAGACAGCAGATCTCATAGGTGCAGGTTTGTAATTCCTTGCAATGCTCTGTTGGTGAAAATGAATTCTCAAAATGGAATATGTTTTAAATAAACCTGAAACGAAAGAAGCAAAAGATCTTCCACGCATTCATCCTAAACCTGAGCAACATTCCTTGATCAGTGCTGGCAGTCACTCTCTTGATAGTATATGGATAAAGCTTCATTGGCATAAAATGCTTGAGCAAGTATGCTGTGTGATCCTCCAAACTTCCTTTTAGGAAATGTACATTTTGCATGCAAACATCTACCCAGGCCAGCCCTTTCAGTTTCTTCACTTCCATGGAAAAAACCCTCAGTTTATCATCTGTTTTATCTGTTTCAGATTAACTTTATTATCACAGTAACTACAGAACCATGTCCTTTGGTATTTCCTCTAGGCAGTCAGGACTCACCTAAAAGCTAATTCTTCTTCATTGCTTTCACACTCACTTTAAATCCTTCTCCCTTCTTGATTGAAAATTGTTCACTCGTTACCTATGAACTCAAGGATGGGCTTAAAAGGATGGCTTAAAATATTGAAAAGGGTATTTGTGTGGGGAGGGGTGTAGAGTTGAAAGAAAGAAGGAAGAGTTGGGATAGTGAAGTAAGTACTACTACTGCCAGTTTAAGGGAAAGCATAGATCTCTGAGTATGGTCAGTTGTACTTGTCTTGTGAAATGGTGTGTTGCAGCCATCAATGCAGTAGCACATCTTACTTGTGAGTTTCTTAATTACATTATTTATGCAAGTTACTCTTACATTTTGTTGTTTTCTGTTGCTTCTATTGGGATTCTCTTTGGTGATTCACAGTTGCAGTTTCAGTTATGCTTTTTAAAAAGAGGTTTTACTTTTTTCTAGCTGGTAGATAACATTAAAAATAAAGTCCTATGTATTATGTTTGATCTTTTTAAAATTTGTTTCTAAAATGAGATCCTTCTTTTCATTGAAATGTTGCATACACAAGCAAATGATAAGATATACTCAGTTTAAAACAGGAAATAAAGTTTTTCGGCCAAGTGTTGTTATTGCTAGCACTTTGAAAATACCCTGAAAATCCTGTAAGATTTTACAATAAAAGTTTAAAACTTTGTATTCAATTGCTTGTATTACTACAAATTAGGGGAGATTTCAAATGTGACATTTCAAGTAGCATCATATCAGTATTTACATTTTAATCTGGAACCTACAATGGGGATTATAATGTCAGAGTGGAACATGTCTTTTTGCTTTTTTTTCCTTTTAAAGAGCAGTTCCTCAAAAGTTCAGCTGTTACATGTTAAGAAGAGGACTAATCTTTAGAACTACACTTCAAAATTATTTTTCTTATGGTTATTCTTTGAAAGTAACTTCTTTCTCTATCAGTCCATGTCTTATTTTACTTTCATGGTTTGTATTCAAAATTCTTTTTTCAAAACTGAAAATGAACAGTCTGAAAATGAAAATTCAACTTATTTGCCAACAATACAGATTCTGAGTCCCCTAAGTAATGCAACCCCCCCAACTCTTACTTGCATGCTATGATAGAGGAGTAAGGTGAAAATTAATGATCTATGCTAAATGCTCTTCCAAGTGACTTTCAGTTAGGAATGCTCATTTATAAAGACTTGATAGTCATCTGAATGAATATGTTCATTACACATGTACTTATTTAACATGTTTGTGTGCTTATAGCAAGCATTTATTATAAGAAAAGTAATTAAGTTTGGTTCTTAATATATTTGTTGCCTGTGTTTTTTATTTCTAGATCTTCCTCAGAACTGTGATCCTAACATTCCCCTAGTTGCTCAGGAATTAATGAAAAAAATGATCCGTCAGTTTGCGATTGAGTACATTTCAAAAAGTAGCAAAATTCAAGAGAACAGAAATGGTTCATCATTTGAACCAAGTCTGATGTGTAAAAGTATCCAAATGAACCAAACGGAAAACTCCCTTCAGGAAGAACAGGATAGCCCTCTAGACCTCACTGTGAATCGAACTCAAGAACAGAATACTCAGCAAGGTAAATTTCTATATCTGATAATTTGTGTTTTGCTTTATTTATTTACTTTATGGTGTCTTCTTCTGTTAAGAATAAATGTCCATGTCAAATAGAAACATTTTTCATATTGTGTGTTAGCAGATAAGTATTCTGATTTCTGAGTGCCTGTGTTAAATAAGTGGCATTGGAATTTCTCAGCTTTGGCATACTGAATCTAAGTCCTCTCACCTGTGCTGTCACAGGTAACAATGGTTCAAAATTTTGTTGAAGAAATGGCTATAAAGAAGCCTGAGAAAACAGAAAAAGATGCTGGGATTTCAGAGAGCAAATGCCACTCAGTCTCTATCAGCTCTTGAACACTTTGATTCTTTAAATACAGGCGGGTTAGAATCATGGGAAAAGAAAATTATCTAGGAGAAAATTTCCATACTTCAAACCTCAATCATTACAGATCAGTGCAGCTTTCTTAACTAAGAGTAAAGCTAGGAAAACAAAGTCTGTCTCACTGTCATTTACAAAAAGGAAATAACTTCTTTGCCTCAAGGAATATTGCTATCCAAAACTGATAACAGTATAATCGCAAGAGTGTTTTGGACTTTGAACTAGATTGGTATTAGCAACAGTTTTCAGGAAGGGTTGTGACTGTCATGTGCAACTGAAAGCAGTGACAAAAGCATCTTTTGTCTTTTACAGATACCAGGGTCTGTGTTAATCCTGTAATACTGCAGACCAAAGGGAAAAGTTGACATGTATGTCATGTCCATGTTAAAAAAGTTGAAAGAAGCCAGAACTAAGTTTTTGGGGTTTTGTTTGGGTTTTTTGTTTGTTTTAATATACAAGAGCAGATTTGGTATTGTAAAGTCTTTAATTGGAGATCTTTGGGAGCAGGAAGCTCTGATGGAATCCTCATGATAAATATACCTATTCTAGGTTGTGTTTCAAGTATCCTTTCTCTTTGACAGAAAAAACATTAAGAAATACTGGAATTCTTCCTTTTGTTCTGTATGGTCAGTGGAAACCAGTTCATGCCAGGATTAGTAAATATTTAGTCGTTTAAATACTGAGAAAATACCTGTTGTGCTCAGATGTAATTTTGCTATGGATGAATTACAGATTTTAGAGGTTTATAATTGGCCAGGTTGAAGCACATTTCTTTTGCAAGAGCAATAAAAAAATACTTTCCTGATACCAGCACTATGGCATGTAGCTTACTTTAACAGCTAGTTATAAATAACTAGTCTTAAATGCTCATGAAGGAGCAACGTCCCCAACGGCAGGTTCTGATCATTGCTGAGCCCAAATACATCTTTGAGGAATGAAAGGAAAGGCAGAAGGTGGGCAGGGACAGGAAGAAAGTTATGCTGCCACCCTTATCTGAAAATCCATTGATCTTTTGTCTAAGAAAAATCTAAAATATAGAGAAATTGAGTTATTTAAATAATTTTTTTATGTCATTGGATTTTTTCTTACAGTAAGGCTAAAGAGCATGTTTAGAATTGTACACCTTCAGTGAAACACCTGAATCTAAAATAATTGCTCAGCAAACACAGTGTACGAGTTACATGTTAAACTATGTAAGACACTGCAGAGTCTCAGGACTTAGACTGCCATGTTTGCTGGAGTGCTTTTTAGATGTTAAAGATAACATCTTGCTGTGAAATTTAGAGATGCTGAAATGAGAAATAATAGTGGAATAAGACTGTAGTTGGAGAAAGGTGGCTTGAACATCTTATCTACCAGGGAAATTGTATTGTGCTTTCTTGTTTTCCATGAATGTGTTAAATTTTGAGCTATTTTAGCTTTTCAATGTAGTGATGGCAACAGAAGCAAATAAGTTCAAGATGAAAAATGTCAGCCTGCTCTTTTTATTTGCATCGTGTTCTAAGTGCAAAGATTAATGAAAAAGGTATTTCAGTTAGCTTTTGTCAGGGACTGTGTATTATTATTGCACCTATCTCTCAGTTCTGTACTCTTCCTGAAGACAGCTTGGTTATAATAAAGTGTCATATGCTTATGGTAGGGAATTATGAAGGTGTTTTAATTGAATTATTTTTTGAAATAATATAGTTCTTTAGTCTGGAGACTTGTAAAAGTTGTACCATGGTTCTATTCTAGTAATGTTTTTTTGAATGTCATGCAACTCTCTTTAGTATTTGCTATTTGTAATTCCTGTTGCAATTTTCAAATGAAGTGGCAGTAGCAGAGGAGGAAGTTCAAATTTATACATTGCTTTGATGGATCCTCAAAGTTGAAATCTTTAGTTCAAATCCTGTTAAGCAGATAATGATACAAGTATAAATTCTTTAGGTTCACTTTCTGCTTAGGCAGCTGCTTTGTGTTTACAATGGTTATCTTTGAAATGAATGATCTAACCAGTTAAATAGACAATCTTGCTCCTTTACTATAAGTGATTCTTGGGCTTGAGAGGCAGGAGTAAACTTTATTATCCAGGCTACTAGAAGCTGTGAGCAGGTGCAAGCTAAGTGCTAGCTCAGCACGGAAAAGAGATTCTGCCACTGTAGTTCTCCATTAAAGAACACTTCTTACTCTCCTCCAGTGTCTGGAGGCCATTTCTGAAGCCAAAAAGACCTCAGTTCTGACACTTCCAGACCTGATAGCCCTGATTTTGGGGCTTACAGGGCAAGGTTTTAGTAGCTGGGGAGGGCTGTAGGATGGCATCTGTGAGAAACTGTTGTGGCTTCCCTGCACGAGGCTCAGCCAACTCCACCACAGACCCGCACAGGCTGAAGTGGAGCACAGGAGTTGGGCTCATGATGCTGCTGGGAAAGCATGTTTAAGAAAGTGCAAAAATGCTGGTCAGGCAGAGGGGTGAGAAACAGCACTGGGAACAACGAGGTGAGGGAAAGGGGAAGGGGGGTGCTCCAGGCACCAGAGTAGGTGTTTCCATGGAGCACATGGAGAGGACCATGGTGGAGCATGTGTTCCACTGCAGCTTGTGGAGCAGATACTCCTGTGGAAGACCCCACATTGGAGTATCTGGGTGTTTCCTGAAGGATCTGTGGCCTGTTGAAAAGGAGCTGTAAAGAAAAATTGTACTGACTTTAGCTCCCATTCTCAATCTTGCTTATGCCATCTGGGGATGGGGGAGAATAGAGCGATTGGGAGTGAAGTTGAGAGCCTAGGAAAAGGGAGGGGTGGGGAAGGACTTTAATTTTTATCTTTTTTCATTATCCAAATCTATTTTAAATTGCAATAAATTAATTTTCTCCAAGTCTGTTTTACCTGTCATGGTAATTAGCAAGTGATTTCTGTGTATTTTTCTTGATGATCTTCATCTCATTTGTTCCTGGCCCCCACTGAGGACAGAGAGTGTGGTAGAGGGGTTGAGTTGGAGTCTACCTACTGGCTGAGGTAAACCCATTGCACCTCTGGAACTGCAGCATTTAGTACTGAGTATGAGTGTTTAAGCACTGGCATCCAGGTATGTCCAGCTGAATGCTGACTGGTAGTGGAGTCCCAGAGCATGCTTTACTTTCCTCTGCAGGTGCAAGTGTGGTAATCTGGCAGGGTGCTTGAATTCCTGTGTACCTTCCTGGTAATCAGACAGTCATTTCACTGTCAGTCAATTAGCAGCAACTGTCTCCAAAAATACCTGTATCTTGCTCCCTTTTCTAATCTATAAAACTCTTTAAGATTGGTCAGGCTTTGAAAACAAATACTCTGTATAGTGAAACAAAACCTGTTTTCCATACACTGCCTCTAACAAAAGTGGGGTGTTACTGTGTGCTTTTGCAATATTGCTTTTCCTCTAAACTAAACCAATGAAGAAGCAGCATTCTTGCAGAATGAAATGCTGATTAAGGAACAGTATTGGAATATCTTGCAGCAGATGTAGTGATGGGGCTGAGCTCTTTCAGGAATGTTCCTAGCAGCAGCAAAATTTGATGCAGAGGCTACTTTCACTTGGTAGATACAGGAGGGTTGATAGTTTTCAGGCTTCTAAGCAAAGTGACTTTGAGTCAGAGGTAGAAGGAGTACAAATATATAATGCACTGGTTTAGCTGCACAAGCTTATTCTTGTTTCTGGAGCCACGCACTGATAGTGTGTAAACATAGCCAAAATACGCAAGAAAATTTTCATAATTCCCTTGTTTCATTAAGCCATTCATTGAGACTGGAAGACATCAAAACATAGCTGGCAGAGTATTGAAAGAATTCCGAACTTCACTGAAAAGAGACTTCTTTTTCTTAAGAACCTGTTTTTACTGTATATATTGGTGAAAATACTTTGCATTTTGAAGATACCCATGCTATGTTCTCAAGATAAATTGTATGAGATGTGAATACATTCAAGAAACAGCTTAATACTTTTGCATGAAAATGTCACCCTAAAAAGCTCAATTTTTGAAGGGAGCAGGTGTTTTTCTTCCCTGACTGCCATGGTGGCTAACAGCCAAGCTCCTTGCTCAGATGCTTCCTTGCTTACTTCTCTCACGGTGGCACAGGGAAGGAAATGGGAAGAACAGAAAGGAGAGCCTATGAGTTAAGGACATGGTCATTGCTTATTACCACTTGCCGTCATGGGCTAAAAAGACTTTGGGACAAATAATTCAAATTATTGTTTATTAATATAAATATTTCATTATTAATTCAGGCAGTGGAAACACAAAGAGCCATTTAAACACTGTCTTTCCTCCTTCCTTTCCCAGGCTCAGCTTCACTCCAGGTACCCTTCTGACCACCACCACCACCCCTGTAGTGCAAGGGGATTGGGTGTGGGCTGTCCATGGTCTGTACCTAATGGTTTCTCTCTGCCACTGGACTTACCTCGGGCATTTTCTCTTTTTTTTTGTTCCCATTTTTTGTGTCCATCTGGCACTTTCCCCCCTTTCTTCATTACAGTTTTCCAGAGTTTCTGCCCAAGTGGCTGCTGGACTCAGCTGTGCCCTGCAGTAGGTCTGGAGCCAGCCATCTGTGTCTGGCATGGGGCAGCCCCATGCCTGTCCTCACAGATCCTGCCAGGGCTGTGCCATCATCACCCAATGTATGACCATATACTTTTCATCTGGCAATTTTTAAAGTCAGAAAATAGTACTTGAAGTCAAAAGGAGCTACTCTTAAACATCAGAACTGCCGTGACACGAGGTCACAGGTCACTGTGTTCACAAGGGGCCGTAGACTTCACAGCTAACAGAACCAAAGCCAGAAACTAAAGCTAGAGTAGGCTGGGATAAAGCTGAGATCTCTAAGCATTGGCTTAGGTTAGCAGCTGCTAGGAGAGCAGGAGAACAAAGAGCTGCAGGTAGTAGCCAGGCTGATGTACTCTTTCACACTAGAAGCGGAGTGCTCCCCCTGCCTGGAGGCTGAGGACTGAGTAGAGTAGGTTATCTGATCTAATAAGACAGTTCATAATAGCTAAAGAGACATTTCCTGAAACCCAGAAAAAAAACTCAGTTTAGAAATCAATGTAGAAATACCAGTTGTAGGAACTCAAGGCTGACCTAGTTTCTGTTCCTTCCCCTTCCCCTCCCTACTTCCCTAACATCACTAGTCTGGAGGAGTTTCAAGTGATTGTGGTCCTGATTATTTTCAAAATGAACTTTGATCACACTTAGTTTCATCTTAGTATTGGTGCTTAGATCTTGTGCTGAGAATCAAAGGCCAGAGGTAGACTCATTTCTTTGAAGATAAGAATAATTTAATTTGCATAAAAATAGCTGCATTAGAAGACCATGAGTAGCAAACCTGAAAAACATCTAATATATTTTTCTATATTATCCAGTGTTACTTTTTTTTTATGAGGACTCACTTCTCAGTAGTCATGGCTTCACCTAAAGAGTGGAAGTAATTTCATATCTTTTATTAAAACCACCTTACAGAGTGATTTTACTATTCTTGGTATAATTGAGTTCCTGTCCAGAATTCTTGCTTTAATACCCATTTTGATTGATTTGTAAGAAATAATGTTAAGTTCTGGCTCAGTTTAGAGACGACTATTCCTACCTTGCAAGTAACAAGCTTCCAACATTCATAGTCCAGCTGTAGGATGCCTCTTTGCAAACTTTTTTTGGTCCTGTACCTAATGTACCAAAGTGAACATCTTCATTGTGTATATATACATACATTTGTTTCATTAGGTAGGATTTCACTGTGTCTTAGAGCTTTACAGCAAATGTTCTCATTTTCCTACCAGTTTGAGGTGGGCTTTTGTGAGGGTTATTTCTTGTTGGTTTTAGTGGTTTTTGGGGGCTTTTTTTTTATTTTTTTAAATGGGATGGTTTGCTTTTTTTTTTTTTTAATTCAAATGAAATTACTAAAAAAATCTGTAGTCCACTGACTCTGGTATTTTGCATGTATATCAAATTTCTTGTACGATTCTTTTTACTGAGTATCATCTTCCCTTAAAGCATTGTCTTCGGGGAGGTGTCGTGTACTTAATGAATTTGCTGTGTTGGAAGAACAAAATGTTTCAAATTACTTCAGTTCTGCATGTCCTTTAGAGGCTGAAAATGCATCTAGTTTTTTTGTTTCAGGAGGCTGAATTTTCACTTCTGTGTTCTTTTAGTCATTTTTCGACTGATTGCTAGCCTGGCGTTGTCAAAGTCAACTCTGAAAGATTGAAAATGAAAACTATTTTCATTATGGAATCTTACAAGAGCCTTTGGATTTTGTTTATTTGTTGGGTCTTTTTCTTTTACTAAAAATTTAGCTAGCTTTACCTTTTTTTTTTGAAAATTGGTGGAGAGACAATTAGCTTTTTATTGCAAAGTTGTCGACTTTGACATAGTTTTTTTTCCAGTGATGTCTTCTAAACTTTTTTGTGATGTCTGTGAGTATCAACTGAAGATGGAGAATCTGTTGGAAAAGGGAACACACAAGCACTTAAGAAAGGGAGATAGATTTTGTGTGACTGACAGAGCACAACAGATGAAATCTGTCTGTTGCACAGGACTCGGGGACTTGGGTTGAGTTTGGGTATTCCTGGGTAGGCCAAAAAGTCCATGTAGAATTTTTCTGTAGTGTTCTTAATTGGCTTTTTCTTCTGTAATATCAATGAATCGGGAAGGCTGGTTAGCATTAGTCCTTCCTCTGACTTTACTTAAGAAAAGTTTTGAAAGGAATGTATTTGGGTGAAGAGGAACAGCCTTGCCAAGTGGCATATTTCTATATGTTCTTTCCCTAATGCTGAGTTATGATGTTACTTTTTCTCTCTTTGACCTCCTTCAAATAGTACAAAATAGATGAGGAAGAACAGTCAAAAAGCAATCCATAAACAAAAATCTGGATTTGGTTATTACACAGAACTCTATTTCTTTGCATTATGGGTATATAGGGGAGCTACCCAAACAATTTTCTTGACTTCTTATTTGACTGTTGGCTTTTGGATACTTCAACCAATGCTTCATTGTCTGCATCTGAGGCTGTGGGAAAATATGTGCAATTGATGGATGCTTTAGAAATAATAGGCAGTAACATGAAAATGACACTGTAAATGCAATAAGGGGTAGTATAAGGGTGATTATAGAATTGAATGTTGAGCTACATGTTGAAACTCAAAATTGAATTCGCAGAGCTCAGGCACACAAAACAGCCCAAGTTTGAAACAGAGAACCAAGGAAGAAAGGTATGAAATTAAATATATTTAGGGGATTTAATTATAATTTAAATGTCTTTTTTTTTCTTTTTTTTTTAAGAAAAAGAATTTAAAATTAGTATTTCAACTGTTAATGTTTTTAAATACTGATTTCTTTTTTTTAAGGTATGTTTTTCTATTTCAATACTTCATAGAATTTAACAGCCAAGTATAAATCTTGATCTTAGCATTTATGAGTGACTTAACAGAGTGGACTCGGACCCCACTTTAGTTCTGTCATTTTCCTAATTTCTAATATTACTGCATATATGGGGAGGCAGCCAGAGGAGTATGTATAGTTAAAGTGTTAGAAATCTCTATTAGGCTCAAGCTCTTTTCCCAGCTATAGGGAAGTTACTGATTACTGGGAAGTTACCCAATTCCAGTACCTGCTCATTCAGTAACCTGGGCTGGTATCATTGCTGACCCTGCTCTGAGCAGGACGTTGGTCTGGAGGCCTCCTGAGATCCTTATTAGCTTGAATTATCCTGTAAGCCTAGGATTTAGTTATGTAAAATTTAACTTCAGCATCAGAATTGTGTGTTTGTTTGCAGAATGTAAATATGAATAATAATTGTAATATCAAGTGCATTGTTTTGGTTGCCTTGAAAGTCAAAAGCAATATAGACACGTGATTTTTAGGAAGGCAGTCATGTTTGGTTAATACAGGTTCTTTTAAATTTTATTATATCTGAATGAGTTTACTTTTTATTTTTTCTCAATTTTAAAAAAAGTTTGTTACAATTCAAATATACAAAATCATTTGCTGATGGCTGATACTGTAATGGAATAAGGAAATTTTACAAGATAAAGTAGCTGCTTGAAAATTATACCATAGGTGAAAATACATTTGCTGACAAAATCTCTGACATCTTCCTTAAAACCACTGTTGTCATCACTACTCATTCTTTGCAGGGGATGGAGTGCTAGATCTCTCTACAAAGAAAAGCGCAAGGTTGGAAGAACCAAAATATGATCCATTGTGTTCTGAAAACTCAGTGTCTGGGTAAGCGATGTTTAGGACTCTCTTTGGCTTATCAAAAAGACAATCCAGGTTTCTCTTCTCTGGCCAGGCTTTATGTTCATAACATACCTTTATATACTGGCACACACATGTGGTTCCTATTTTGCTTTCAAAAGAATTTTTGTCACTCATAAGTGTGTGTCTATGTATATATCATATGTTTCATTTGTCTTTTTCCTTTTTTTTCTGTTTAAAGAAAAGTTATCAGAACAATCACCAAACTTTAGTTCATGTTACTAAAAATTACATGAAAATTGATTACATAACACATTTAAAGTAAGAGACTAGTAGAAGAAAATGCAAATAATTCTTTTAGTATTTATTTAGGGAACTTCAATTTTGGACGAAAATGACCATGTTAATAATTAGATGCAAAATCTTCTTCAACTAACATGAACAAGTTAAACAACTGTTACCTATAATATTCCTTAATATAGAGAGAGAGCAAGCGTGTGAGAGAGAGCTCTTAATCATCATACTTATACTTGCATCATGGTTCTGACTATGGTGTGTGGTGGCAAATGGTTAAATTTCTTTATTCAGCAAGGAAAACATTATTGCATCTGCTGAAAGCTACCACAAAATTAGTGAATTGTTTTGTTGGATTTTATGATCTTGGCATCCTCCCATCCACTAGCCATAGCAGGACCCTTTTTGTCACTTGTACGTCTTACGAATAACTTATTACAAATAGGACTACAGTAGCAGCATTTGTTGAATGATGTAAAAGTGCATTTTATTAATTTGCTGATATGAAAAAGTTTGAAAATGAATGGCTTTGTAATTAGTGAGCTGTAAATAGTGAGTAGACTTTTTTTTAAAAAATTGTGTCTTATTTTGCAAAAAATGGACTTGATTGTTACCTACAGCACTTTATCTTCTTGTTGTAGAAAGCCTAGTTTTGTGTAAGTCTGGGATGTTTGTGTGTAGTTATGTACTTATTGCTGCAAATTTTCTATGAGGGGGTTGACTCTTTTATTACTTGTTTAGCGGTAACGTCACGTTTCTACTAACAAAAACTCCTTCAGGATTTGGGTATTTAACGGAACGTTAATTGTATAATTAAAATTATAACAATGTTGCTCTGCAAGCATGTGAACAAGGGAATATAGCAAGCACATGAGACTATTACCAAATACTGAGCTAGGATATAAAGTTCTTGGAAGGGCTGCTGTAGAAGCCACGGTATGATTTTTTTGACACACTGTCCTACCAGAACTGTAACATTTTGCTAGGATAATCATTTAACTACCACATCTCAAAGGCTAAAAAGTATCAGAAGCAGTGATGTTACCGAAGCAAGGAGTATAATAAAGGAGTGGACCCTTCCCTTCCATAGCTGTGTGAGAGTCTCTCATACATCAGTTTACCATCGTTTCATTCCATCCATCCAGGAGACTACACAGAAACAGAGAGGACTATGTGGAAAGAAGTGCTGAGTTTGCAGATGGTTTGCTCTCAAAAGCTTTGAAAGACATTCAGTCTGGAGCACTGGACATAAATAAAGCAGGCATACTTTATGGCATACCTCAAAAAACTTTACTTCTCCACTTAGAAGCCTTACCAGCAGGAAAGCCTGCACCTTTTAAAAATAAAACTCGAGATTTCAATGATAGTTATTCATTTAAAGACAGTAAAGAAACTTGTGCAGTCCTACAAAAAGTAGCCTTGTGGGCAAGAGCTCAAGCAGAGCGCACAGAAAGTAAACTCAGTCTACTTGAAACCTCAGAATTAAAATTCCCAACAGCTTCCAGTTACCTCCACCAGTTAACTCTGCAGAGAATGGTCACTCAGTTTAAAGAAAAAAGTGAAAATCTACAATATGAAACTTCAAGTCCTACTGTACAATTAAAAATTCCTCAGCTAAGAATAAGTTCTGTGTCCAAACCACAGTCTGATACTGCTGGTCTTCTGGATGTTATGTACCACGTTTCTAAAACCTCCTCAGTCTTAGAAGGATCAGCTCTTCAAAAATTGAAAAATATCCTCCCTAAACAGAACAAAATTGAATGTTCTGGACCTGTAACTCACTCAAGTGTTGACTCCTACTTTCTGCATGGGGACCTCTCTCCTTTGTGTCTTAATGCTAAGAATGGGACAGTAGATGGAACCTCAGAAAATACAGAAGATAGTTTGGATCGTAAAGATAATAAGCAACCAAGGAAAAAACGTGGCCGCTATCGGCAGTATGACCATGAAATAATGGAAGAAGCAATTGCAATGGTAATGAGTGGGAAAATGAGTGTTTCCAAAGCACAAGGAATTTATGGGGTACCTCACAGCACTTTAGAATATAAAGTAAAAGAAAGATCTGGAACATTGAAGACTCCACCGAAGAAGAAACTCCGATTACCAGATACTGGCTTATTTAATATGACAGATTCAGGGACTGGCAGCTGCAAAAATAGTAGCAAGCCTGTGTAGAATAATTGTTAGCAAATTGTTTTGTGTGTGTGTATGTATGTCTGTATACACACACTATGTGAGAAATACATGTGCTCACTCTGACAGAAGACATGAAATTATACAGTTCAAAAACCACATACATGCCTTTTGAAAAATAGTTTTATTCAGGGTTTTCACTGTGGACAGAATTATAGAGTTGCTCACTTAATTCTGATAGTGTGTATTTAATATAATCCTTGTATAAATAGGTGAAAAGATTCAGGTTTTATTTAGTAGTCACTAGCATAAAGACGTTTTGGGGAAACAAGTATTTGTTATGTGAAGCATAATTTTTAATTGGTAAAGAACCACTTTACCCATTCAATTATCCATCTTATTATGGAAATACACAACCAAGGGTTAGCAGACTTTTATAGTTCACAGAATACTTGCAATAAATTGTAAGTAACTCAGATTATACACAGCAAGGGATTTTAAAAATAAAGATAGTTCCTCACAAGGAAGTGGATTTGTGAAGTATTAGTAGGATATAGTACATTCTGTGAAAGAAAAAAAAGTTCGTTATTTAAATATCCAATACAAGTAAGGAAAACATTTCATTACAAAAATGTGTGTTTAGCAGGCATAAACTGCATTTTTTTATCATTTTAAGAAAATTTTGTTGTTGGTTTAGAGAGAAATTGGTGTTTACAAAGTGTACACTTATGAAATCTGAGAAATTACTGTAGTTATAGAATTATTAAATATTAAATAAGATGGAATACTAAGAGCATAAAATAATTTAACATAATTTTTCTTTTTAGTTTGACAATTAAGGTAACTTGTAAGGTTTAAAAAGAAAGTTGGAATGCAACTTAGAGCATGTTCATAATGTGCACAGAATGAGCTTGAGAATGGTTTGGGTTTGTTTGGTTTTTTTTGTTTAAACGTGCTGGTTAGTTGATGTTATGACTACTTAAAATTTATTTAAGGATTGTGTCACACTCCTATTGAAAAACCTCACTGTAACTGTAATGTATTTGCTGCTGTGACATTTCAAAACATTTTCAGTTTATCAAAATGAATACCAAGTTACATTATCATCTTGCTAATAACCAAATTTGCAGTTCAGGGTCTTGATAGAAATACAAATATGAAACAGTGAAGCTGTTTTGAACTTTCAATAATAGAAATTCTTTATAAATTTGGTAGTTAGAAGTTAGGCAGTTCATTTTAAATACATAACTTTTAATAGAATTTAAGGGAGACCAATTACCTTCATATTGCAGTTTTTACATGAATTTCAAAGTATTCACATTGGACTTTTTAGCACACTTAATTTTTTTATGTAATATCAAAAGTATATGTCTACATATAAATGGGGGCTTGCTTCATACATTCACTACTGAACATCAATGCCCTTTTCCTCTCAACATGTATTTTTTTCTGTATGTATCTAATTTGGCATTAGATTCTCCAACTTTTATACACATGATGGACATGCACTCATTTTTTTCTCCACTTAAATTTACATGTGTATGGGTTAATTATTGAAATTAAATGGACATTAGATACATATGGGCCACATCATGTAATTTCATTTATAGATAAACTTGCCATTAAATTCAGTGGAGAGCATACTGCAATACTGGTAGCAAAATCTAGCCCATATCTATTAACACTACTAAAAAATGACAACTGCCACTTTAAAACAGAATAATCCTTTGAAACTGCACAACCAGTATCTCAGTTCTTTGGTCTCTCAGATCTGTACTGAATCTTCTTCAGTCATTAAGGTTTACTTGCATATTACAGAATGAATCTCTCAGGCACATGATGATTCTTGGGGTGTCCTGTGCAGGGTCAGGAGTTGGACTCAGTGATCCTGGTGGGTCCCTTCCAACTCAGCTTAATCTGTGATTCTATGATTTTAAGCAGAACTGTACCTGATAAGGAGTTTGCAGAACAGCAGATGTCAGGGTCATCTTTCATTTAAAAAAAAAAAAAACTAAGCCATATTTTGTGAGGGCCAGAAGGATTAATTTGTGAATATATCCCCACCGAAAAATGCAGCTGAAAAAAACCTTAGAAGTTTCAACATCTGTCTTTATACAGTTTTACTTGCAAAAATCTGGGGCTTCAATACATTGCCTAATATTTGTACCATACTGATGTTTTCTACTCCTCAGATGTTGTTAGAAATTTGAGTCAGAACTTTATATTGAAGGCAAGTGACAGTACTCTTTTTATATCATTTAAAAGATGACCTGACCAAAAATTTAACAGGATTCATAAAATCAGGGATCATTTTACTATTGACTTAACAGTACTCAGTAGTTTTGTATGTAATATTATAATTAATTTTCAACATTTTAGTACTTGTATTTATTTTTTGGTCAGAAATAGTAATTAAAATATTTTTTGATAGTTTATAGATGATACTCAACCTGTAAGTGTTTAAAGAACAGAATTATTTGTTTCTAATTATTAGGCTAACGTTTAATTACACAACTAAGGAAAGGCAGGGAAATGTGTAAATTCTCCTCCCCCAACCCCTATGTATTTCATTAATGTCATTTAAATTATACATTTTGAACTATTTTATAAATTCAGTTACCAGTCACTACTTAGTAATTGACAATTTCTGAAAATTCCTGTTTCAGCAGAATTTTAAATGAAGGCGAAAGCAAGCCCTACATGCTTTCTACTTATTTGAATGTTTCTCAAGTATTTTATATTAAAAAACAGTGCCTCTGTTTTTAGAACTACTGCTCAGTAAAGTTGTTTAAACCATTTCTGGTAGCTAATGACAATTTTATATTAAATTGTATATTAACTTTAGTGAGACTGATTTTTTTAGTTGTTTACAGTACAAATACTTGTATTTGTTTTTTAATTGCAGTATTTCCATTGTCGCAGTAATTTAGTAAAACTCTGTGGCTGCCTTGATTTTTGACAGATTTTTGTTAACAACTGATTTTTAGGCAATTAGTTATATTTATGCATAAATCAATTGCACTATAATTCATGAATTATTTATTACAATATTTTCTAATGAATTCATGTATTTGTCTTGTGTTGTAAATGTACTGTAATTCTGTTTCTTCTTTGTGTTGTTATATTCCTAAATCTGATTGTATGAATTTAATTGTTTAGTTAACGTGTTTCTACGTTGTAATTTGTAGTAAAGCACTTCAATGCTTTTGCACATAAATTTACAACACTGATGTGTGATTGATTTGCTCATTCAGTAAAAAAAAAGAAAGAAACAAAAACCTGTACACTGACTTATTTGACTTATTCCTGAGGCACAAGTTGATTAGCAGTGGCATAAGACCAAGAGCTATAGAAATTAAGCTTATCATGACTAATTTGCTATGAGAATTTTATCAGAAATAGTTGCTTTAAGGAAGGATGGTTTCTTTTCTCAGAATTGATTAATTACTAATGAGAAGAAAATCAGAAAATTAATTTTCTAACACTCCCTTCAGTTAGCAGCTAAAAATTATAAGTAAGAGATAGCTTTTTTGAGGTACTTATTTGCTTAATAAAGTCAGAAAACAAACATTTCTGTAAGACAGATTTATATTTCTATAGTAGTTCCATGCTGTTTGTATGAGTACTTGAAACTATGTTCTGTTCCAGTTTTGTTCCTGTTCCCAGTCTGTAAAGATCTTGCTGGAGTGATCTGTCTTCTCTCTGGCTGAGATGACAGGGGAAGGAGGACCTCTTTTGGGAGTCCTCTGATAGAGCTCTTCCCTGATATTTTTTGTGGAAGAGGCAAAGTTTTACCTCTTTATATGCAAATTAATACACTGAAAGTCTAGTAATTAACCTTACCACATTGGTGCCTTTGTGCCATTTTCGGACTCTAGTCAATCCCCACTCCATGTTGTTAACTGCCCCTATCTGCCAGAAGGGAAACGTCATTCCATGCTTAACCTTTGTCTTGAGCAAAACAAAAGGAACCAGGGTGGCAGTGCATATTGATCTTCTCACCTCTCAACCCCCAGTTATACCTGCCTGCTCTCTCCAGCCATCTTTTTGTGTGTGGTTTGGGGGAAGTGTGCAGTTTGTCAAAGTTATGTCTTCCTTCTATGAAATTATTGCTTAAGTCTTTTATACTGAGGGTAGTCTAAACTACAATGTGACAACACAAATTTAAAGAGATATAGGAAGGTGTTACATGAAATTGAAGTATAATTCCATAGTTGTATTGAAAAGCTACTAAAAATTAGTGTGTTTAAATATATTATATCTCTGCAGGGAGACACTTCAAGGAGAATGTGTTGCTTTAATGCTTTGTTTGTGTAGTAAGCTCTACTCCCAAATGGTGACTGAGTAAGGGCTCAGTGTGTTTTTACAAACTTGGAAGATCGTTTGGACTGTGGTACTATTGCAATAGATTAGATGAAAGTTGTCTATTGTCTGTCAGCTTTAGAAACTAACTCACGTTAAGGGGAAGCAGATTATAGATGTCACACAAGGGTGGATAATCAGGAAAGAAATTGTTTTAGAAGTATGTCCAGTATGTCTGTGGTAATGAGAATATTGCTTTATACAACAGATTTATCTCCACACAGCAAATTCAAAACAGTTTTGAGGCCTGTGGATGATTTGGTCACTCACTTTGAGAAGGTTGTAAGGCTCCAGAAGTTTCTTCCGCCAATGAACAGACTTTAAATAGCAGTTATGAATACAGGTCCTCTATATTTAAAGCTC
This sequence comes from Acridotheres tristis, assembly GCA_037013685.1. Classification (NCBI taxonomy): domain Eukaryota; kingdom Metazoa; phylum Chordata; class Aves; order Passeriformes; family Sturnidae; genus Acridotheres; species Acridotheres tristis. Next base: position 56,249,853 of record CM072888.1, read on the forward strand.
TCCAGTGAAACTATATACACACCTTGCAAGTCTAGACAGATAGAGAGGTACCTGTTTAGAAATTTAAAAAGACTGCTATAGCTGTCTTTTTAGCAAATTACAAAAAGCAAATTTTCTCTGGTTTACAAACAGAATATGGGAAATGAAAGCCTAGTGGCATGTTGATTTTTTTTTTTTTCCTGGCCTTTCAAACATTAATTAAAATCGTAGTGGAGGGGGGCAATTACCTTTTATGCTTAATTGTATTATTAGAATAAGCTTTCTTTTTACAAGTGTAATGATTTTGATACCTTGTGACTCCTGAATTTGTTGGAGTAACAGTCAGGCTTTTCTCAGTGTAGTGGCATTTCAAAAAGAGTCCAATCCTGACACTGACATTCCCTTGAAAAATGTGGGTTTCACTTTAGATTTCAGGTGCAAAGAAATTGGTTTTTTGTTTTTTTGTTTTTAAAACATAATCATTTCAGATTAAATATAATTGCAACTTCAACTAATACCATCACAATTATATTACACCTTTAGACACCTGATTTTGAATATATACCATTTCATACTGAATATTACAGGAGAAGGAAAAAAACATGAAGAATTATGCACAGTTGGCTGGTTTTAAGCTCTAAACTTTAAAATCTGTCTAGGACAATAAAAATACTTGCATGCAATAACTTCCAGTAAGAAACTTGAAGCTAAAAGTTATTATTGATGCTTATAATTTTGGAAATGACTTTATGAATTAATAGGTCACTATATTTAAATGCAGCACATTAAATTTTAGATATGTTTGTTCCTTGATCCGTACAGTTGTAAAACAAAATGAAAATTTTTTGAAGTATAGGCTGAAATGCAAAATAAAATCACAGGGGATAATAGTAGGGAAAAAAGTTAGTGTCATGTTCAGAGTTTGGTGATATGTTTAAACTATACATACTTTTCTAAAACAGAATTCTTCCAACATTTTCTGCTCATACAATTGGTTTCAATAAAACATTTGAACTAGTTGTTAACTATCTGCTGATAGTTGCTATCCAGCATAAGGATTTTGTATTTAATTGAAGAAATACCTGTATTAATTTCTACCATGGAAAATTTTCAGCTTTTCAGTATAAATGATTGATTAGGTAAGTAGTGACATTAGTTTTAATAATTTATAAGAAATTGATTAAATAGTTAAAATAGTATTTTATAAGGTTATTTTTTAGTTAATATATTTGAGAACTGCTCAGCAATCTTTAGATATAGGCCTACCCTGTTTAAAGGATATTAACTTTATCTCAGAAATTACTTATTCCAGTGGTGATTATCTCTCTTTTTATTTAAGGAATCTGTGAATGCACACACATGTGTGTTTAATATATTGCGATAAAGAGCTTGTGGTGCACCACTGCAATTTTTTTAAAAACTGAAAGGGAAAATTTTACCTGCAAAGAGCACTAGGCTATTTTTTCCATTTTCTATTAGCTTGTTAAGTGTTCTTTAAAAATAAATATAGAAATAAAAATGTCTTTAGAAATACCTTTAAGTGTATCCTGAAGAGCACTCAATACACTTGAGCATTTAAATATCTAAGAGTGGGATTCAGGAGAGATGGATCCATTCTTTCTTCTGCCACAACCTTGAACCTCAGTCATTTACCTTCTCTATGCCCCAGTTAGTGAAATGGGAGTAATACCAAGCTTGCTGGGTTCTTGGTGAGGTTTTTTTCCATTAATAGTTAAGATAGTTTGAAATACCAGAAAGTTAACATTGTTGTAACTACAGTTAGGTTCAAGAAGCTATATTTAAAATTATTATTTTTGCCTCTAATTTCTTCATGATTATTTTTCTTAATGGTAGTTTAGTGCTATCACTGATAAGATGCCACATCATTGCTAGTGACACTTGCAAGCATGATTGAATACTGCAAATAGAACAGAACTGTTTTGTAAACATCAGGTTTTTAGGCTTGAGTTTAACCATTGTAACAAACATTAGATGTGGTGTTTTACTGTAATTTATATTTTGTTTTGATTTGTTTTCATTTTCAGTTCAAGCTCAACAGCTGATGCAAATTCAGAGGAAACAGCTAATTTGGAAAAAGGAAAATCAACATTAAACAAAGTTTTGGAGTCTTTTTGTTCATATCACTGGCAACAGACTTTGGCTATGTTAAAATTCCTAATACAGGATGAGAATGTTCCTATAGTTTGCAGTTGCAAGCAAACACATTTGGTCCACTCTGAAACTCCCAGTTCCCTTACTGAAGAGGATGTTCACGTTCCATTTTGCAGTTGCAATGGACAAATGCTGACAAAAAGGTGCTGTTTACAAAATCAAAGGCCAAACACTTGTTTACCACCTCTGTCTGTTTGTATTAAAGATTTCCATTCTTTGTCATGCCAAGCTGTAGCCATTGGATGTATTAAGACAATGGTGAACAAAGCATGCAATTCTCCTAAGTATTGTACTGACCAGTTGCAAAATTATAACAGGCATTCTGTGAAAGCAGCAGCATGTACATATTCAGCTAAGGACTGTGACCTCTTAAGCAGCATTAAAAATTCAAACAGATCCCGCAGCCCATCGCCACCTCCACTATCACCTGTACACAGTAAAGAATTTGAATTGTCAGAAGGAATGGTTATGGATTTTCCAACTTTAGACAACAACAAGCTTGAAATATCCATCAATCAGCCTCCATCCCTCTTGCCAGCTGAAGGAAGCAAGGGAGAATTTGAGGGTAAAACATGCAAAGGAAAAGAGATTGATTTTTCAGATGGAGTACTGGTATCAGCAGACCAAGAAAGCAGTGATGGTTATATGAACTCTGAGAAAGGTGAACATTCTGCCATTTTTCAAGATCTAATGGACCGCATTAATGAGAAGTTGAAATCAATAGACACTACAGATCTAGCAACGAATCTTGTAAAACTTTCTAGCAGTGACAGGGCACCAGAAAATGATGTCAAATTAGGAGACTTCATAACTTCCCTTTTGCATAATGCTAAGGCAAGTGATTACAGCTTTATGGAATTACTTCGCCAACATGATAAACAAGTGGAAAATAAAATTATCCAGACAAGATTTCGCAAGCGTCAGGAAACTTTATTTGCAACGTATAATTCTCCTGATTCGCCAGTCATTCGTCGACAGTCTTTGCAAATCAAGAGGGAGCTTGCAAGCCTGGATGAAACTCTTGTAAGAAAAAAGTCAGTTTCTGAAAGAAATACAAAGAAATCTACAAAAAAAATTGATAAAATGCATCCAACTAAAAGACATGGTTTTACTGTGATAGAAGATGAGACTTTGCAACATCTTGAAAGTAATCCATGTGTGAATTGCCAAACCCAACCAATGTGCTTTCCAGTACACCAAACAGAGTCTTTCAAACTACCTCTTACTAATTTTCAGACCAGCTCCAGCTTTTTAGTTCTTTCAGAAAACAGTGCTATTGCAGCTAGCCAGGCAAAACTCCCAAATACAGGAGATTGTGCAACCTTTAAAGAGACTGGTCAGATTCCTCTGAAGGATGAGAGTAATGAAATCTTGGGTAGAAGTAAACGTACCATTGTGCCTCCTGGGTGGTACTCTGTGTATGTAACAAATAATATCACGTTTAGAAAGTCATCCAGTACAAAAACGTCTTTGAGAAGTTTGGAAAAAATGAGAATAAATAAAAATGTTCATGCTGAAAGATGCAGTGACATAAGCAAAATTGTGAGAGACACAAATCTGCAAGTTGTTGTGGAGCGTTTAGAAGATACAATAAATTTAGCCAGAAAGACTAGCAATTCGTTGTTGGATAGTTACAAAATAAGCCAAAAATTAAAAGATAATGCTTATGAACAGGTTATGAACCCCACTACTAGAAGGGACTTACCTTTCACTCTGAGTGAAACAGGATGCACAGGACAAAGCTTCCTTCCACATTCACATGTGCCAAGCAGTGGTAAAATCAAAGCAATTTGTGTTGCATCAAACACACAAGAAACTGTTATAGATCAAGAAATTAATGACGGGCTGTTGAAATCTCTGACCTTTAATTCAAGCAGTTCAGCTTCCAGTAATGGGGACCTGCATGTAACATCTGAAGCTGGGGAGATCTCGTCTCCCTTAAACTATTCTAGTCCTATTAAGCTTATGTTTGTCTCAGAAGTTAATAGTCATGAAGGAGTCAAATATACTTTGACATCTGCAGCTGCATCTTCTAAGGGAAGCACAGATCTTTGCTTGTTTCAAGGGCACACAAACACTTTGTTAGATAAACGGGCCACAGGTGACCTTTCTCATGCAGTCTGTGTCGAGGGTTGTGATTGCAGTGAAAATGATGCTAAGGAGGGGTCAAGCTGCATTTATGCAGAAGCAGTTACAAGCTCTTGTCCTGTTGGTCAAATTAATATAAATGACTCAAAAAAAAAAGATGAAATGGTGGAGAAATCAAGCAGTAGCAGTGAATCAGTGTTCAAAAGAAAACCCGGTAGACCAAAGAAAATAGGTCCTCAAGTAGTTAAGCAGGTTAAGAGACCTATTGGACGGCCTCCTAAGCCAAAAGTAGACATGAGCGGAAGCACAAAACCTAGACCTGAACTTAGCTGTGGTGGTAAAAGCATCAAGTCTGATGCAGCAGCAATGGAAGAAGTTAACAGCAACAAAAATATTACCGTGACCGTTGTTTTTGGAAGGTCAAGAAGAACTAAGAGACATGTTTCTGAAGGTAATCTAAATCTCATCAGCATTCTGCCCACACAACATATTGATTCCGATTTTGCCAATGATCCCAGCAAAGCAAGGCACACTGCAGAAACTGGAAATGCTTTGACTGAAATGGTAAAAGCCTTCCAGAATCGTTCTACTGAAAGGGAGGCCTCTGGTTATGACTATGTCAGGCCTATCAAGAGTAATCTGGCATCACCACATCCTTGCAGAAACGTTATACGGCAGATCAAGAAACCATTAACCACCGTTCGAAAACCTGGCAGGCCAGCAAAAGTAAAAATTTCTGGCATATCAGTGACTGTCAATAGACTTTCACCTCAGGAAAGAAAAGTGAGCATCAGCAATGGTTTGCCTCCTTTACAACAGCAGAATGTGTTAGAGAAAAACATACCACAGGAAAGAAAAAATCAACTGTGCAATAATATGGGCCCAGTAAAGAACATGCAGAAAGATTCTAGAGAGGATGGATCACTCAGTGCTACTACAACAGTGTCAAGAAAACGTGAAGTTCCATCGAGACACTCTGCTAGAGACAGAAAACCTTCACTGCATTTTTTGCATTCATTAGCATCTTCTAGTGCATTTACTTGTAGAAGTGCCTTACTACATAAATCTTACAAACTCCATTTGAAAAAAGCTAAAGAGCGAAAGGAAAAACTTACGCATTCAAATCTGAGCACAGCATCCAAAGATACCTCAGAACTAAGAAATTCAGGAAATGCTAAAAAGGATCTTAAGGATGATGAATTCGGGCCCATTAATGAAGTATCATCAGATCCCATTTTTTCATCAAATCCCTCTCTCAGGTGGTGGCCTACTTCCACTTCAAGTGACACCTTGTTGGAAGAACTAAACAATAGATTTGAACAGATGACTAATACCTGGTTGAGAGTGGGGGGAAGTGACTTTGACAAATGTGTATGTGAAAAAAGGGATCCCATTGAACGAGATTGTAATACTGAAATGTCAGACCCTTTAGACTCCTGCCTTGTAGAACTTGAAACATCACCTATAAAAATGCTTTTTCAGAAAAAGTGTAATATGAATGAACTCTGCACCTGGTTTATGCAAACTACAGAAACACAGTCTCTCTCTCTTGTGAGAAAGGCAAATGCTCGCAATCCCTTAGAAGTAGTTACTACTAAAGAGATAAAGATGGAAACTAAACAATCTGATCCTAGTACTTGCCCTTTCAGAAAGCACTTTAAAAAGTTTGCACTATCCTCCCCTTCAAAACCAGCAGGGAAATTGCAAATATTACATAACATGGTGAGGTCTCCAGTCTTAAGTGTGAAAAGTAATTTCACTTTAGCCAGATTAAAAAGAAATGAATTTAAGAAGTTGCAGCGTGATAGGTGGGGACAAACAAAAAAGCTCTATAATCAGGCTTCTGGAGGCTGGAAATCAAAAAAGAAAAACCTGCAGTTATTTTGCCAAAGCCAGCTGTTTAAAAGTACAAGTGGGGAAACCAATGATGAAACACCCAAGCTCCAGGAGAAAAGTACAGTAGAAATCCAGCCCACTCAGACTTTGGTAGAGTCTCAGAATAGCCTCTTGCCAACTGAAAATGAAGAGAAAGATGCGTTTGTTCAACAGATGATCGGATCTTCTGACTTTAACCCACATCCTGGTTTAGCAAATATACTTAAGTCACATTCAGAGGCAAATGGAACAATTCGTTGCCGGCAAAATGTTAGAAAAGAACAAAGCCAAGATAAACTGTTTCAAAATACTTGGAAAGCCAAAACCTTTAAAGACTGTAGGATATTTCTGAGAAAAATCAACCATATTGAGCAGCACAATTCATTTAAGTTAAATAATGTCATTTATTCTCCTGAAGCTGTTGACAGTAAAAGCACTCAGGCCTATATGGAAGAAAAAAGACATCCTCTTTTAAGGTCCCATTCTACTAAACAAAATACATTAAAGAAACAAGAAAATGAAATGGAAACATCTAAAGGATCTAATTCTTCTAAAGTGACTGAAAAGCTGGATGGCCAGTTTCACAGCAGAAAATTAAGTAGTGGTGTAAGCCAGGACGATGATCTTGCTGGTAGTTCTGAAGGTCTTACTAGAGTAAACAAAAGAAAAAGTCCACAATGGGAGACCACTGATACAAATTTAAGAAAAAGGCATAAGAGACAATCATGCAGTAGTGGACAAATGGCACCTTATTACCCAAAGTACCAAGTAGGTAAGTTCCTGTTCCCCACTTCATCTTAAAATTGAAATCCTAAAGAATTGGAGAAGTCAAACAACTAAGCACCTTTTTTTTTTAATTGCATGTTACTCATTTTAATTTCAGAAAATTCATGAAATTAAACATTGCATAACATCAGAATAATTCAGAAAGTGCAGTTTTAAAGTATGTATAATGTTTTGCACCATTCTTTCAGCTCTGATAAGCTAACCAATATAGTTCAGACAGACAAGAAGTCAAGTTCTGACATTCTGAAGTCGGTCGCAACTGACTATTGACTTCAAAAGGAACATAATTTCATTCCATTGTGTAGTTTCTCATAGTGTGAGGAGGGGTAAGCTATAAAATGAAGCATAAATTCAGTGCATTAACATATAGCTGGTTTTAAAAAATTCTCACTGAACAATTTCTGAACGTTACAAATCTGTAGTAGTTTTGCAATTTTACAGTAAAAGGTAGTATTTTGTACTTCTGAAAATTTTTCAGTCAGAGATCCATTTTAGTGTCTTTTCCATGCCAAATGAAATCTGTTGACTCTAAGGGGCTTGCACATTGAATCCTTACACAACCATTTAAAATGCAAAATTATTTTTGACAAGTACAATACACAGTTATTATGCTAATTACTTTGGCTTGGAATCTTTTTAGGCTAGAGTGAAATTTAATTTTTTTAAGATAGGTATTTATAAATACATTGTAATACAACTGTGATCTCAGGCATTATATTACTTAGAAAGAGGGCACATTTGTGTGCACATTATTTCTTATGTTGGATGAAGAGATCTCCTTAAACAGAAGTCTCAACTCATTTCAACAAAATTACTAAGGTGTGAAATCTTCACCAAGTCAAACGTAACTCCTGCAATGTGATTTAAATGACTGCCTTTGTAGAAACAATACTGTATTAGTTAATCTGATATATTGCCCAAAGAAACCTTATTGAAAATAATAGAGAAAAATCTTAGGTCTTCCTTTGTATTCTATCTTGTAGAAAAAGATCTCTGATAATAAGTGGAAAGGTTAATTTAAGTTGTAATATAAACAACATAATGCTCTTGTATGCTTTCTTTCTTTTGTACTTCATGTGATATATAGAATTCTTCATATTAAGCTCATTCAGTATAACCCTGCTTTTTCCAAAGTACAGCATTTTTTTAATCTATAGACTACTCTTTTGTATTTTAATTCATCAATCTGAGGCAATCTTAAATAACTTGTTTTTAAGAAGTTCCAACTTTGGCACAAAATTGCTGTTAAAAAAAACTAGAAAAGGAAAGGGTAGCACATATCCATTTGTATATTGCAAATGAAGAAAGAGCTCTCTCATACTTGTAACTCATTGAGAAAATGTTACATTCCAATTCTATTTATCTGCAGATGGTTTTTTTCTATGGTAATGCAAGACCTATTACTGTGATACGGTCTCATGTTAGTTTTAATTGGGATTTAACTTTATCTACCTGATAACTTTCAGCCTTTAGTTTTGGATCTTCAGGAAATCTGATAACTATTTTGATATTTTACATTCCTTCATTTACAGTTTTTGTTTTTTTCCCTTTTACTCATGGTTTCTCATGTCAGTCATTGTCTTTAGAAAGACTATGATAGCAAGTTCATTGATAAAGGAAATGTTAAAAGACAAAGAATGATGATTCTGGAATTGTCTCCACACTTGTAACCCCAGATCCTTCTTAGGGGTACTATTGCACTATCAGAGGATTTTCTGATATTGGAAGGATGTCTTGTTTTGCTGTGTTAATTCAACATTGTATACTCTGCACCAGCCAAGGAAATCATACAAGCAATTTTAGTTTAATATAGCTACGCCCTAAAAAGAAGCAGCATGATTTCTAGCGGTGCATGCATGTGACTCCAAACATAATTCCTGCGTCTGGAAGTTTAATACACATGAAAACATCATGTTTCGTTCATATGTTCTTTGGATTGTATTTTCATTTATGTGGTATCATAAACTATATCATTGTTCTGTTGTCATGCTTGAAATGTTGCTATAGATACATTTATGGTCAGTATTTGAAGTTTTTCTTCAACTTTTGTGGATCTTGGGATCTTACCAGATGTTCTTCAAATAGAGAGATGTGATGATGTTTTATTGTGAAACATTGTGGCAGGTGGGCAGAATGTTGTTACCAAAATTTTACATGTGCTTGATTTTCATTAGCATGTGCAAGCAGGAATAAACAATTTAATTCTTACAGCTCAAGGTAGTGTCCAGCAACCAGAACTAGCCACAGACTCATTGCAGCAACAGAAAAGAGTTAACTGCTTTTTCTCATTGCCTGTTGTATTCAAGATAAGGTGGCTGGTAGATACATGGGTCCATTTGATGTTTGGTGCTACTTCTGAACTGTTGCTTCCACAATGCATTTGATGTGTTGAGGGGCTGCTCCCTTTTACTCTAAATCCATCTTCTGGCAATTTTAATTTCTTTAGCAACGCTGAAATGCTATTATTCTCCGTTGTGTAAAGAAACTTACATAAGCATGTTTTTAGGAAAGCATTTGTTTTCTTTTCATGAGAGTAGTTTACCTGTAACACTGAAGATCACATTCACATGCTTTGGACTTGGGCAAAAGGTTTCAAGAAAGCTAAGCTAAAATACAAAAAACTATTACTCCCACAATAAAACTGGGACATGTAAAGTACTCCATTTTATGATCTTGCAATGTACTGAAGATTTAAAAAATCTGCTTCAGAGGGTGTGTGTGGACTTCATACAGATGGAAAAGAGACTGTGAACCTTCTACTGTAGCAGGCAGAGCTGACATCACAGACCTGTGCACTTGCCCTTCATATCAGTTTGCATACAAAAGCTTTTAAAAATCAATTCCTATCACTTAAAGTTAGGATATTTTAATCTAACATGAACTTTTGCATTTTAGCCCTTACATTTTGGATTTTCTAAAGGTAGTCTGGAGTTTTAGATCTATTGGATTTGTTGGCAAGGAACATGACTTTTCAATTTTAATTTTTTATTATGTTTGAATGTGGTTTTTAAATTCTACTTCAATGAAATCAAGTTAGTGCAATACTTGAAAAGAGAATTTGCTAATTTTTGTAGTCATTTCAAAGTTGCCTGCAAGAGTGAAGAATCGTAACTATGAAAACTTTGGTGTTATGAGTCTAATTGGTCTCTTCATTGTGCACATAAAATAATATCTGTATTTATATTACAGACAAACATTTTCTTAAACTTAACTTCCATTACTATAAGTTGGCTAAAAAATTTCAAGAGAAAATTCTATGAATACTTTTTTATACATCTGTGTTAGTATGGTTTTAATATTCCAGTATTGCTGCTTATTTGTCTTATGGTAGTTCAATCCAGTAATGATAATTCTACAAATGGAAACCCCCTTCCCTACTGCTGTGAATGACATAGTGACAAACAAGATTGGTTTTAGCAGGTTATTCAGCTTTCATGATGGACCACTTTCTACACCCCTAATGAGCAACAAATTTAAAATATTAGGTTAGGAAAAGTGCAGAGGAGACATACTGTAACAGTCATTAAATCTGTTAACTTAAGAAGGCTCTTTTCACAAAGGCTTTTCATCAGAGGGTTACTTGGCTCTAAAATAAGTTTCACCTGTGATGCAGAGCAAGCAGATAAAAATTTTCATGTAGTTGCCAGACAACAAGTTACCTATTCACAGGCAAACATAAACCTAAGTAAGAGCATTAATAGAAATATAAGAATATGAAATGAATGACTGTTCTCAGTAAGTGGGCCATTTTTAATGCAGAAGTGGAAAAGCAAAAAGGTACAGTTGATACAGAGTTGAATATACATGTGTAATAATAAATCCTTACTCATTTAATGAACTTAATGGTCTCTGCCTCATTCCCCCTGATGCAACAACAGCAGCTCCCATGGCACAGTCTAATGCTCCATTTTGTTTTACACTCTGGAATTCTACTTGCCAAATGACGTACTCTCCTTTTCTTTTACTCACATCGTGTGATCTAACGTGGGGTGTGTAGGTTTTGGGTACTGTTCAGTTTTAAACTGCAGTTATTTGCATATTGCCTTAGGGTATGCTGTTACTCATCTTCTTTTGAAGGTTATGAGCTAAGGACTTTTGCTTCTTTGAATAATGGACTTTTTAAAATAACTTGGCTCTGAGGTCTTCAAATTTCTTTACCTGCTAGGATATGTAGTTTTCTGTTTTTTAGTGCCGTGATCATTAAGCATTTGTGTAGGATTTATATACCCAGTTTTATACCTAAGCTGAGGTGCTTTTTACATAATTTTATTCAGTATTGTTTTGCTGTCTGTTTTTAATTTTACCTCTTCAAAAACTGAGAAACTCATAGTCGTGTTTTCCTATTTTTCCTCACTCTTGAGGAAATGGCTAGATTTTTCAGCTTTTTTTTAGGGAACTGGTAATACTAAATAAATATAGATAATCTTCTGTCTTTCTTTGTAAGCCTTTTTCTAGAAGAGAAAATAGCAGTTTTCCAAGGCCTGCACAGTGCTTTTGAGAATCTGACAAGTACATATCATTTTTTAAATCCTCTCTTCTGTTGAGAGTTTATGGCCTTGAAGCAGAGCTTCTGTTGCTGTTAGAAAAGGAGGGAGTCAATCAACAGAGCCTGTGAAGGTGTAACCTGTAAATGAAGTATTTATGTAGTCTGACCATGACCAGAGCAGATTCATTTTGCTGAGACAATTCCACATTTTGGTGTTGAAAATAGTTCAAGAGAGATGCTTTAATTTAAAGAGGCCTATGTACTGTGCCTTAGTTTGCATTTCTCTATTATTTATATGCTAAAGCTAGTGCTGCTTTTTACTTTCACCACACCTTTGTAAAGTGTCTTATACTGGAATCTTCAGTTGACTACATTCAAAAAGTGCAGATTCTGGTTCCAGTCTCGAAGGAGGAAATTTAAAATTGTGTGAGATGACTGGTTGTTGTTACATGTATCCTTGGGTAGATTTTCCTTTCCTAATTCATCTTTCACTCATCAAAGGATAGCTTTAGTCTGACCCTTGATGGTTTGAAATATTTTTCAGATTTTTAAGCCAAATATAATGCCACATTTATTCACTGCTCATCCTTTTGCTTGTGGTGTCCTTTAATTTTGCTATAATTGCACAGTTGTGTCTTAAAGATATTGTTTAAACAACCTTTGAGACTAATATAAATGTTTTTCTTATTTGGTAACTGGATATTAATATAATACAAATAGTATTTTTGCCATATTTTAAGGACAGTATTTCCTTATCAAAAGCCTTTTTCTCTCCAATGTTTCCTGTGGTCAACATGGAAAAGAAAGGCTTTCTAAAATGTCCTTGAATCTTGGGTGTCACAGAATGCTGTGTGTTTCTGAAAGCTGTTGAATACCTTCTAATTATTTTTTGGACAGATTTTTTACAGTGATAAACAACTAAATAGATGGATGTATCTGAAAGGAAATTGCTGTATATGAGAAGCCTAATATTTTAAGAGCAGTGTTTTGCAATATTGTTGTGCACACCCCACTACAGCATCACAGCTTGGCAGGTTTGCCCTTGGTGGCAGTCAGGGTAGTGTTGTGCTTCCTGTGTTCAGTGTCATGTCAAATGTGATGGTGGTTTTGGGTGTGTGATCTGGATAAAGAAAATTTATGGAGTCCTCATTACCCATGTTTACTTCATAGTTATTTAAAGATTTTATTAGATATTTTTAAAGAAATCAGAGGAGAATGTTTGGAAATCAGGGTTTTACCAAATACAATTATATAGAAATGTGTGATTTATTTATATAGGGATATGTGCTACTTGTGAACCTTTCTAAGGTGATTTTAAGAGAAAACCACTTATTTTGAAAAACTGCAACTAGAACCATGACTGAGATACCAAGTTGGAAATTATTTGGAATTTTTTACTTTGTTGCTCACAAACGTTTTTTTAATACTGCTTTATAATAAGCTAGAAAAGTAAATCTTTGACTGCTAGTCAAATAAAAGATTGAAATTATTGCAACTGAGTAATAATTAATGCGCATTCCACAGTTCTAACCAGGTTAAGACTCAGTGTTTTGATTGCTTGCAGTGTAACTTAATAAAATAATGCTGTTCCTGAGACACATCTCTCCCCATCGTCTCCTTTCAATGCATGAGGTATCATCTTGGAAGCCATCTGTGAAAACCAGTTTCCAAATCTCCTCCGTTATTTCTTTTTTCCCATTGTTGGATTGCCAGCTTTCAGCAGACTGACTTGTTTTCTTATCTAAATGCTCACATTATATTTCATTCTCAGTGTGTGATTTTTCATGAACTTTTTTTGTTAATTACTCACTTAATAAATCAGATGATCTATGTGTTCCCTGCAGTTTTGTACCTTTTTGTAGAAAAGTGTGCGCACTTTTTCAAGGAGGACGATGAGCCCAATTGGGATGTCAAGTCATTGCACATCAGCTCTGCTCCTGTAATGAAAATTGCACCTTTGCCATTGGCTGTCCTGCTGCTTTTTGTATCTCATGACACTTACTTGTAGTGTTGCAGCAGTACAGCATTGACTCGTGCTTCATCTGTGCTCCACAATAGCTGCCTGTGCCTTTGTCCCAGAAGTGCCTGTCCTGCCCTGGTGCAGCACCAGGGTCCTGCAGAGCTGTTGTTCGTTTCACAACATTGCTGTTACTCATTTTGTTTACTCAGACCCATGTCTGAGCCACGGTTCAGACTAGCCAGGCTGTTATACTCTGGTTATTCCACATTTCTTTGCATCCTGCCTTCATACCTTGCTCTCCTTTAGTACCAAACTGTCACTGATTCTCAGATCATGCATCAGCATTCCTTTTATCCCAAGCTGTGTGTTTGTATGTGCCAAAGCATATTCTGCAGAAGATGAGTGCTGCCCAATTTTATTCCTGTTTTGATTTTTTACTGTATGTTTTTCATTGTGTACTTTGGCTGGTCCATTCTATCTGGTCCATACACCTGCCAAGAGGTTTTTAATACCATGAGCAAAATGTCAGTCAGCTTTTGTCGCAGATTTCTTCAAACCAAGGTATGGGAAGTCTTTTGTAAAAAGCCATACCAGATTTTTAATCCTTTTTTTTTTTTTTTGTATTGATGACCAGGTAATTTAATTTTCTTCCTGCAGTGTAAAGATATGTCTTTTCCAAGGTCAGGATACTTAAACATATTTCATCCTCCTATCTCCATGCTTTTGGGCCAACAGCTCTTGATGCTTTATAACTGTAGACAAGTTACAGTTTCTGCTGCCATATTCATGGCAAATTACACATTCTGTTCTTGTGGGACAGGTCAAGCAATTTTTGTTTATTTTCATTTTTTGATGTTGATTCCTCTCATGTTCCAGACATCAGTAAAGGCTGTTTAGATTATTGTTTGATTTATTTGGAGTACAAATAATGGTATCTCTTGCTGTGTCAAGAGGATGTAAACCTTTAGTGAGAAACGTCATGATTTATGGAGGCAATGTGCCCTATTCTATATTCTTTTCTTTGGTTTCATCAATATGACTAGATTTTGCTATTTGATTTGTCTTTTCAACAGCAGAAACTCACCTGACTTATGTCTGCTTTCAGCTTTATTGGTTCCTAACCACAAATTAAATTTAGGCAGGAGTTTCACACTTTCTTTCAGTGGCTGTGCCACTCACCTGCTCTCCATCCTCCACTTACTGCCACATGCTCCTTTCTGTCTCCACTTCTGGGCATCCATAAGAGGAATCTGCTTCTATCTTTTATCATGGTTTGTCTGTAAGTGGGGCAGGTATCTTAACTTGACTGTAGCTCTTTCTTCAGTTAAGGTCAACTTTAGACCGATTTTTCTTTTTATGCATACCAGTAGAAATGGCCTTAAAATTAACTTAGGACTTAAAATACTTTTAAAAGTGTAAGTCTGAATTTCTGCTTGGTTTGGGATGTTTTATATCAGTTGTCAAGCCATCAGTGAGTAATATGACTATAATCAAGTTTTTCCAAGGAGGTCTTATGTAGGTATTCTTATTCTTTGCTTTCATTTTGTAGCTTAGGGTAGAATATTTCTAAATTACGATTCTGCTATGAATTAGAATAATGAGGCTCTCATATTTCATATTAAAATACATGCATACATGAAAATTAAGATGATCAAGGAAGTCAGTCTTTTCACGTGGATCTTGTCATAGTCTTGTCACATGGTTCTTGTTACCTAAGGTGTGGATTTCACAAATACTCAGATTATACATGGTATTTTACTGACACAGGTCTGCCCTCAAAGCTGTCTTATTTCAAACTATTGAAATCTTGGGCCAAACAATAGATTATTTCCCTGTATGTGAAATGGAAACCTAGCTGAAAAAATCTTGTCTAGAACCTGTAAGAATTACTTATAATATTTTTCTTTAAAAATAAAATCTTATTCTCACTTGAATTGTGCTCTCTTGCCTATATGTAAAGTCTTTCATTTTGAATGCAGGGTAAATTGCAGGGGGGGGAAAAACTACTTAAAGTTAGGCGTCAGCGTTTTTATTGGAGCACTTAGCATAATTTTCAAAACATTCAATAAAAATTATTTCTTTTTAAAATCTAAGAAATTTATTTGCAATGCAAGTAAATATTTAAGACCTATAGTTAAGGTATCAATTCGTAAAATCTGGTAGTTCTTACCTGTCTTTCTAGTTTAAAGTTCTTGAGATGTGTGTTTGAATAAATTCTCTCGTGTATCATATTTGTTGCTGACATTTCCTATTTATCAGTTTACTACTTACAGCTGGTTTTAAATTACATTTAAGTAGTAGAAATCTCAGAAAAGGAAATTACTCATGTGCAAATTGCTGTTTGACCTTCCTTAATTCAGAAGTCTGGTGGGTTTTAAACCACCCAGGGACTGTCTCATTGTATTTCTGAGATGATCTCTCTCAATAACATAATTGCATTTATAATGTCAAAAGACTATTATGGATTAAAGATTTGAGCTCAAATGACAGGACTTCCATAGCTGCATTCATCACAGCACTGAGATGGAGGCATTGTGCTTCCTCAGAACAGCTTGAACCAGCAGCACACATTGTTCTGAACCTCCAACCTTCCCTTATTGTGCCTCATTCAAAACCATTTTTAATTAATGTTAGGTATTTTCTTCTGTTACAGTATGTTTGTAAGTCAAATACAACATTGCTCATCTGCACAACAGGTGTTTAGGGTTTTTATTTATTTGCATGCTGCTAACTTCTAGTAATATCTAGAAATTAGTTTCCTTTCAGGGAACTGATGATCAGAGGAAGGCTTGTTTCATGGTGGTGCCTAGAAGCTAAGAATTCATTATGTTCATCATCAAATTAACGATGCTGACTTTCAACTGTTAGAATCTTATCTGCTTTTTGTTCCCAAGATCTTTTATTAAGACAGTATTCTACGAACAATTTGAAATCATAAGATTATTTTTTTCTTTAACAGGTTATGTACTATCATCACTAGTAAATTACACCCTAAAGTTTTATGACTTCCTCGTGCCCACTTCAGTGACAGCTTACAGTAATATTCTACTTCCTTGTTCTTGAAGAACCCTGTGCCTTCTGTGGACTGCTAAGGAGTCTAATATCACAAAACATGGTGATTCTTGTCAAAAAGATCGCTGTTCTACATAACCTTTTCAGTCAGGCTGCTTTAAATAATTATAACTTAAAAAGGGGGAAGGAATGTTGTTGCTATTTAAACTTGTCAACTTGTCATCTATTCAAGTCTGCCCTGTATTTTGGGGAGCCATTAGAAGGGAGCTCTGTACTTCCATGGCTGTGCAAGCCTGATTAATTTATTTTTAAAGGAGAGTTTTAGTTCCCAAATTCTTAAATGAAATTGCAATTTAAACCTTGTATGTTGCCTATGATCTGTTTGTAATTTTCTGAGGCTGACTGGTTTTGGTGAGGAAGTTACCTTGTTTCTCTAACTTCACTCTGAAACTGTTGCCATCCATTCCTCTTGCCAAATGTTTACCTGAAAATGTAGCCATGTGCTGTTCAGTGTTACTGTCGTGCTGTGGACTTTGAAGATGAAGTACTAATAACCAGTAGTGCTATATAATTTTGTCTCTGTGCAAGTTAAACTTAAAGCTTGAACAGTGTGTGGTTATCTCAATATATTCAGAAAAAAGCCGCCAGTAAGTGATGCTCTTTGACAAGCAAAGAGCGCTCACGAATTCGTACTTGCCTCTTCTAGCTATCTTTCTCATATATTTTGTATGTATTTCATTCATATTTTTTTTTCTCAAACCAAAAAAACAACTTTGAGTTAGTCTGAAGAGCAAAATGAATTTCCACCATAATTTTAGTCTGGGATTATGGCTGGTTCTGACTTTTCACCCTGTTTTTTGTCTCCATTCAGTTCACCTCCTGTCTTGGTATTCTGTGCTGTTTTGTTTGTCCTAGCACTCCAGCTGTGTTATATTTGACTGTTATAGCAAACTTTTAAGACTCCCTGAATATTGCTTATCTTCCCATCTTGCTTTGACTGATTTCCAGGGCATTTCTTTCTCTCTCTGATTCCCAAATGAGATTCCATCCACAACAGCTGGAATATGTTGTTTCATATTACAGTGAGAATCCAGTTGGTAAATGGAAATGAGACATTACAATTTTTTTTTGTAGGGGTCTTGGCATTGTGGAAAAATTGACTTTAAATTTTACAGACGATCCATCAGACTGTGCATGCTTGGTTTACTTCTTTTCAATATATATTACATTACCAAATCAGTCTCTGTTGGAAATCATACTGAGGCTGCTAGTCATTATAGATTGCTGTTGTAGATTTTAACCTAGTGTATTCCACTAGTTCCTTTTTTGAGAAATTGTTTGAGTAGAGCTTGTACAGAGAACATTTTTTCAAATTCTGCTGAAGTTTTACTGTTTCTACTTAGTGTTTTTGAAACCGTTCTGTAAAAGCCTCAAGTCGGTGCTGTGTGTCACAGATGCTCTTATGCTTTCCAAGCTACCAGTCTGCCATCACTGCTGGCAGTGTTTAACAAGTGCAGTTTGCAGAATTTCTGTCAGACAGAAGGGTAAGAGCCAGTTTGACCTTGCTTCCAAATAGTGAGGAAGGAGATGTTTTTACCCTAGGTGTTGCAAAAGACTTAGGGAAATATCACCCTACAGTGATACTTTCATAGCTGTTTTACAGCATATGAGCACACAGTGTTGATGGCAATCTCTGATGGGAAATGCTGGGGACTGATCTAACAGATAAGAGACATTTTTACCCATTCCTACTTTCTCTTTTCCTACTTCTTTTCAACATGTTGTGACAGATTAACTCAGCAAATATATGGACTTGAGCTAGCCAGATTTTTTATAAATTTTATCATTTTCATTCAATGACAACAGGTGTCAAATATCCTGTTTTTCCAGAAGAATGTGGCTCCAAACTGCAGAGAAATTAAGCAGTTCAAAGAATATTATTTTCCTTTTGTACTTGGCAGCATAAATTTTTCTGGTGTTGCTCTCCCATCCTGCTATTAAAAGTTAGTATTTTGAATACTATAATGATGATGCGGGTAAAACTAAAGAAAGAAATGTGAATTAAAAAAAAAAAAAAAAAAAAAAAGAAGAAGTTGTATTCAGGCAGTTTTAACAGGAAGTGTGGAAAAGAACAAGGTTTTCTTTATCACTTAGGAGCATGGGGAGGCCACTCATTGCTTACTTTAGTAGAAGGTTGAATTCAAACCTTTCTATTTATTCCTTTTTATTTCATGATAGGAGGAAATTTTTGTGGGGAAAGATAATCTCTTTAGGCCCCAGCAGGTCTGGAAACTTAACTACACAGAGGGTTCTCTGCTTAGGCAAGGAGACCAGAGAGGAGCTGAGAGTCCATCGATGTTACACTGACCTGGCTGCTAAGATGAGTTAGAATAACACAGGAGAGGTTTGTTACAGAACCACAGGCAATCCATCCTTGCTGCAGCGCTGTTGAAAGGTGGTAAATTCAGAGGTGATTCAGTCATGGGGAAGGGGGACCTGGGAGTTACAACACACACAAAACCTTGAAGTCCTCATTGACTGTTCCAGACCCATTGGTTTGGCGAGCAGCAGCTTCCAAAGAAAGCCCAGAGCACGTGAGGACATTCCCAGCTTGCAGTGACCCAGCCGTGTGTCCTGTCCCCATCACAGCGGGTGTGCCCCTGTCCTCGGTGCCACGCCTGCCACCCCTCTGTGCTTCACGTGGCCCTGGGGAAGGGTCAGACCTCTCTGAGACTCAGCAGGCCCCTTGCACAGAACCATGGCAGAGAACCTGCTGAGTGGCTGCTGAATTTGGCTCCCCAAGGCATTTTTTCAGATCGCTCTTGTTTTGGATCAAAAAGTATAGTCACGTTTCCATATCCCTTTATTTTTGTTTACTTTCTAAGAAGAGAAAAGAATTATATGGATCAGTTATTATACATGGGAAATATAAAATCGTTTCAATTAAGCAGTAAATATGTTACCAGCACTTCAAGAATATTTAGAGATAAGCGCTAGGAGAGGGTAGTATAATTTTTAAGGTGAAGAAAAAAATATGAGTATTCAAGACATCTCACTAATTTGTCATACAAATTGTGAAAAAAATGAAGATGGTTTTCATCTTTTTCACTTGGACTTTAGCACTGTTGTCCTGTCTTCAAATTCTCCAGTGAAAACAGAGCTATTGGATAGCTGGAGTTTATGTTCCATGTCACAGAAGCACCTGTAGCTGACTGCCACAAATCACATGCACGGAAGCTGATTAACTGAGTCAGTCCCAAGTGAATAAAAACAAAACAGATGATAATTTTTGGCATGGTAAACACATGGTAAACAGAATTGGAAATTCTAACCTTTTTAGAGACCATTATGTCAGGTCAGTATGTGCCTGTTGTCTAGGGCATTAAAGGGAACTCCACCTTCTTACTGGTGTGAGTGTAGATAGTGCAGAGCTCCAGGGGGCTCTAAGATGGGATACTCTCCCAGGCTTTCCTGAAATAGGCCCCATGGCTTCTGGGAGCATCAGGCTGTAATTGGAATTCCTGACAGGAGGAGGGTTGCTGTGTGTAACATCTTCTTTTGCTAGGAATTCTTAATGTACTGTGAAGCTTGTGCAAGTAGAGTAGAATAAAATTTAGAGTAGAATCTATTGATGGATTTGACTGGAAAAATCCAACTGCTTCTGTTTATCCCTTTAATTATATTCTCTGATTTTTAAATATTTAAATACACGAAAACTTGTTGCATCAACAGCTAGAAAATAAATCAATACAGGTAAAGGAATGAAAAGCAAGATGAAAGTCTAGGTTCTTATTGGTTAACAAATATATTAAAGTAGATCTCTAACCATATTATTTTCCACTTAATTTTTATGAAGGTAAAATTTTCTAAAATTCTTAAACTTTTTGTGTTGATGTTACCCATACCAAAGAGCTGGGGGGAAAAAAATAATTAATTAATTAATTTTTCTATTCTTGTTTTTATGCATTCATTTAAAAAGCAAAGTCTTGAGTTTCCTAGAGTTTTTCTCTGAGAGGTAAATAGATCACCCCATGCCAATTATCAACACATACTCCACTTCTAATTTTGCAAATTCAGCCCAGCCTGTTGCACCTTTTACAGAAACCTTTACAAACATAAAAGGTGAAGAGTAGGACAGTCCCTGACAGAGTTTAGTCCTTGGAAAGAGCTGTTCAGTCCTATAATGGCACTCAGCATTTTCATTCGTAATCCAAGCAAATGAGGAACGATGGCCACAATTGCACCAAATCCTGGGATACACTGTCACCATCAGCAGTGTCGTTTGGATAATGGCCCTTAGCAATTCCTAGTTGATCTACAGAAGGAATGTGCCAGGTCATACAAAAAGCCCAAACCTTTTGCTTTTTCTGTCTGGCACTTGCCCAGCATTCAACATGGTTTATCTGTCTACTCCTTTAAAGACAGTAGAAATGCTGGGGTTTAAAGCACCTTGCAGGTATATACTACTTCATAATTTGCAATTTCTTGATTCCCAAGGCATTTACATTCCTTTCAGATAGCAACCACCACCACAAAAAACAAACAAACAAAAAAACCCCCAAAACATTCCTGCCCTATACTGCATTTAGCTGTTGGGTAGTTGCTAGAAATTATGTTTTGCTATCTGGCCATGCCTGAAAAGCACAAAATCAGTAGGGGTGAGGAAAGCTGCTAACTGCAGAAGTCACCCTTAACACCTTCTCCCATATGCACTTAATCCCATGGTCATAAGAAAAGCCTTTGCCTTTTTGAGGGCAAAGATCTAAGTCTGAAGAGGTTGTTAACTCAAGAAAGTAACCTTGCTAACTGCAGTCCTGTCCATCATCTATACCTGCACTCCTTTTCCTGCAGGAAGGAAAAGATCAGAGCCACCGGAGGAAAAGGGTACAAGGCAAAATAAGGCAAAAGATGGAGGCTGAGTAATGACCCGGGGAAATGCAGGGCATGGGAGCAGTGCACCAGTTTGGAGGGCTGAGAACTAGTAAATGAGAAATTTCTGTTTCACTGCCATGTCAGGAAGGCACACAGCCTTGAGGGGCGATTATTTTAAAATGTAAAAGAGTTAAAACTGTTTCTGATATCTGTGACAAACAGTGAATTGTCATTTTAGCTGTTGCCTAAACTCTTTCCCTTTTGCTATGACATAAGAAATTTTAATCCAAGTCAGTCATTGGTATTTGAGTAACACAGGGCAGTGTTTCAGGGTATAGTCCTGCACTCACTGACTGTCCTGAGCTACTCTGCACACCCATGTGAGTCCTACACTACAGCACGTTCAGTCCTTCAGAGTGTGCACCTGAGGTCAGTGATGAACCTGTTTGCCTGAAATGCAAGTAAAAGCCATCTTTGCTGCTTAAATATGTCTTTGATAGGAAACTGTGTTCAGATAGGTTTTATCATGATCATACCTCCTATCCTTAATTACAGGATTTAGAACATTCTTTTTAGTACCTTAGAAATATTTTCAACTTTGTATCATTCTGGAAGTTCTCAAAAACTCTGAAAGGGATGGTGAGAAACAATGTAACACACTCAGGGGAACAAATCACTGCAGGAGGTAGACTAAAATGAATGAAGAGGTTTGAAATGAAGATTGAAATTGTCTTCTGAGTGTGTTTTGTATCTTAAAGCACTTCTGAGTGCTTTATGTATTAAGGAAGGTATTTGTGATGATGAGGATGGTGAAACACTGAAGCAGGTTGTCCAGATAGATGCTGGATGTCCTATCCCTGGAAACATTCAGGATTGGACTGGATGGGGCTCTGAGCACCTGATCTAGTTGAAGATGTCCCTGCTCATTACATGGGGTTGGAGTAGACACTTTAAAGGTGTTTTCCAACCCAAACTGTTTGAGGATTCAATTCACACATCTGTCCTAGTCTGCTTAGTGACCCCCACAAAATACTGGGTTTCTTTCCCTTCTTGCATTACTTTTTTCCCTAGATTTAAAACAAAATATTGGCTAGTCCTTCCATGGTTGCACTAAATTAATATTGCTCCAGCAATAAAAACAAGCCCCAAACTCTTGCCCAGTTCCTGCTCTGTGCCTTTGCAGTAGTCGGCTGGAGATGATTGAAGCAAGGATGTTACTGCACCTCCAGCAAAGGAGCAGCACAAGCAGGAGCCTGACCTGGGATGGGCCCTGCAATGTCCAGGGCCTCAGCATCCCCTCAGAGATACAGCACTGTCAGGTTCTAATCTCTGCCTCTGGGACATAGTGCACTAAAACAACAAAAACCCCAACTGAATACAGGATCTGCCACCACCTCATCTTGCCTCTTATCAGCTTGTTTGCAGGGCAAGAGGAAAGTGTACTAAATTTTTTCTCATTTCTTTCCCTCTCCTACCCCCACTTCTTTTCTCACAGCACGCTACAAGTGAAAGTCTCGGAGCCGCAGAATTCAATAGACATGAACACAGAAAATGAACATTTGAAGTCCATAAAGATGTGCCTTAATCAGCCCACTGAGTGGAATCTGAGTTTTTCAGCAGCATCTCTCGCCAGCTGTAAAGTTTTTAACCAAAATCTCAAAACTGATGAGAACAAATAGATTGCAGCTGTTCTTGCACTATTATTTTGTACATTGTTCCTGATTTTTTTTCTGCTAAATAATAAGCATTTATTACATTGATCTTGAAATGATCTTGTGTGATTTGGCTTTATATACTACTAGCATTATTCAGTTTGATGTACTTTTTCTTTTCTAAATATGAAGTTTCACATCTGACCATCATGAAATTCTTGCAGTACAAATTTATATCAGAATCGGATGTTCCCCTTTAATAGTATTGTGGTTTTTCTATGTTCTTTAAATTTAACTATGGTTTCCCGATTTTATTTTTGTGCACGAAAGTTAATATATTATGTAATTTGTGGCATAGGTCACCATGTAAAGATTTATGGTAATAATTCAAACAAATCTGTAAAAGGTGGAGACCGACTACCTCGAAGCAAAGCAGTACAAAAGTAAATTATCTGAGGAGATCTCCTTCACCAACGGATTGAAATGTATGGAAGCACCAGTTTGTTTCTGCAGTATGCTTTCATCTTCACTTATCTTGAGAACTTCTTTGTGACAGTGTTTAATGACCCTAATGTCTAAAAGAAAGACCAAGCCTGCTGGAGAATCTCATGAAAGATTGTCATTCAACAAATCTGTATCTGCACTTTTTGAGGTTTCTGCTAAATGGTCTTTCTTCCCCATTTGTTTTTATGAATTTATGCCTGCCACCAATTAAAAATGGATGTAAATGCTCTTCCTATTTCATTTTTTTTCCGTGTACTTTGGAAATTCAATGTAAAATCAAAATTTTATCTCTACTCAAAGAAGTAGTAAATGGTTGTAGCTGACTACATTGTAGACATTCCATGCTTAAATGATCTTAGCAAGGTTCATGTACTTCATTCATCGAAACTTTATTATTAATAGAGCTATAAAAAAAGTGTTAGAATAAAACCATATGATATACTTCTCTTTTCTGGAGTCATACATTCAGTAGCTAGAGTAGAGGTTTCTTAATTCATGATGAGTTGTCTGTCCTTTACGTGACAAGAACTAATTTTCCAGAAGGAAATTTCCTTGGAAGACACTGTATTTTACAAAACAAAGGTTTTAAGGATTCACCTTACAAAAATAAAAATGCTTTTCCTCTTTACAGAGGTTTGTTGGTTTGCAGGTGCAATCCAGTAACTGAAATAGAGATTGTTATGAATTCTGGTGTCACAAGATCTCAAGATGGTATTGAGTCTCTGAAACATTGGACATGATTAAAAATGCAGAATGTGATTAAAAGAATAAACATTCATCCTGTTTTGAGCTGTTTAGAAGGTCTTTATGTATCTCAACTGTTACATGCACTTCAGTTCTGTGGGACAAGAAAGCCAAAAGGAGAATTAAACTTCCCAGGGGAGAGGCACTGAAGTTGACTTCAGTGGATTCCCACCAGCAAGGAGTCAGGAGGACAGGAGTCTTACAAGCACTGGAGCCAACACAGCTGGAATTTTGTGTGCCCGTGGGAGGAGATGCCACATGGATTTGCTGATTTCAAAGACCTAGTAAATACCAGAACCTCACTGGTTTGGACATGTCTTCCTCAGTCCAAGCAGAATTATGGTTTTTGTTAACATTATTATTATTACTACTATTATTATTATTAATCCTTAGAGTTTTAGTTGCCTGCTGACTCGAGAGTTTTCAGGCATAACCCAAGCTCACCAGCCCCTGCTGTCCTTCAGCCCGGAGAGCAGCCAGCCCAAGGCCTGTTGTCAAGAGAAGCTGTTTTAGTGTGTAGGCTGAAGAGACTGAATACACAAGCAAGCAAGAATCTAAATATTGGTTTTAAGAAACAAAAACTAGTGTGGGAATAAACATGGTATCTCTAAGTTTGATGAGTGACCACTGCCATTTTACCATTATTGAACAGGCAATCAAGTCTAGGTCTGGTGTGGTTCATGTTTGACACCCTGTTGTGTTTAGCCTGAAGACAGAGGAAGGACACACAGTAATTGGTCCAGAGCAACAAAGAGACTGTTTTAAATAAAATATTTTAGAAATTAAAATTTTATTCATTAATTAAGCAGCTGGGAAGTTGGGTACATGGAATTAAAGTAAAAAACAGCATTATTTTAGCCAGAAGGAGTAATGCATACCAAGTAAACTTTTTCACTGCAAGGATGATAATTCCAGGCTTGGCTCCTTGTCACCTTTGGATGCATTCTTGCTACTACATGACTTTCCCAGGAGGTCAGCTGCATACATTGAAACCTTGATTATCAGTAATAGTGAACTTTGAGAGACAGCACACATCTGATTTTTCCATCCTGCAATTATGCAGCCACCCCTCCTGGAAAGGTAAAGTAATTTTACAAGAACACATCAAATTTTGTATTACATAGAAAACCCTTCCCTTTACAGGCAATATGCCCCGAAGGGCTGGAAATTCAGTGCCAGTTGCTGCTCAGGTTTCTGGCCTGAAAGGATCAATGGGTAAGTTCGGCATAAAAGGACATCAGGAAAGTTCATAGTTGCATACCCTGCTCAAAGGCAGCCAGCTGTGAGTAGTTCGCACCTAGGCCTGTCTTAAAAACTAGAACAGAACCTGCACAGGCAATCTGTTCCAGCAGCTTTTAACCTGTTCCGCTGCCTTTTTCACCCACTGGTTTTTTATCCTCACACCATATGCAACAAAGAGCCCAATTTTCTCTTTTTGCTGTACTCCTTGCAGGTAACTGGGGATCCTCCCAATATTCACAGGCTCAACAAGCCCAGATCCCTCAGCCTCTCCCCACAGGGCAGGGACTCCAGTCTCACACCAGCCCCAGGGGTCTCTAGTTAGACAGTCCATTTTCTATTAACACACACCAGTGAAACCACATTCACAGCAGAGACATCCACAGAGTGCGAGGTTACTTGAAGGAAACCTCATCTTTTCAGTCCAGCATTCCCAAGAAATGCCAGACAGAACCTGTATATGTGGTAAGGCACAATAGAACAGCAAGAAGGCAAAACTAGTCTTACTCAGGAAGGCATGCCCAGGGGCTTTTCTAGATTTCTTTTGCTCCTGCTTTGCCTCAAAATTCATTTTAAGAAGAGTGGACGAGCACCAGTTGTTCAAGGTGTAGTAGTGCTTAAAGAAGAGACCACTCAAGAGAGGGAGGATGAGAGAACAAAAAAAAAAAAACAAAACACCACCACTTAAGCCCCAGGGAAGCTCTGACTTATAACTGAGAAAAACGACTGTATACTTGGCCCATTTCAACTATGTTCAGACAGCATTCAAGGAACAGAGAGCATCTCTGATCTGAAGTGGCTGCATGTACACAAACTCCTACTGCAACATAACTTGGGGATTTAAAGAGTTACCAAAACAGGGAGGTCAGGACCTCTAAATTGTATTTAAAATTACAAAATTAATTCGTCACAGTTACAGAAGCTTCTGAATAGAGCAAATACCATCAGAAAAGTGTGTCGTGGCATTTTGCAGTTTGACAAGTTTCCAACAAAAACTGCAAAGGATGAAAAGCAACACAATCCCTCTGTTTCCTATATGCAAGCCTGGAAACAGCGTAAGAGTTTGGGGATTACACTTTAGGAACACTACATTTCACTTGTGTCCCTAAGTCATTTCTGAGAATCACCAAAGATCACTTAAAGCATATTTACCTATTGCAAGTTCCTTAGCAAGTTGCATTTGGCATCAATAGTTGAGATGTGCATGTCAAGAATCGAGTGAGTTTGTTCTGACTGCTCCGAAATGACCCCGCTGTGACACGGACACAACTGCCTCGGTGTTTCCAACACGAGTGAACCTGCTCAGCCACCAGTGACTGCTGTGTGAGCACAGCTTCCTCTGCTGTCCCGTCCTATTTCTTACTTTTTAGCACAAATACTTCTATGCTTTTCTAAAAGCACATCACTGATTCTAGGTCAGCATCAGCAGACTTTCAGTATGGTTTGTAAAATCAGTTACTCAGTTTTATCACTTTGATATTGTTTAATAAAGTGGACACACACCTGCAGGAAGCAGAATTCCCAATTAAGATCAACTCTATTTTACATTAACATGAACAGTAAACACATGCATCTGCTGACCAGGTTCTGCTGTTATAAAACCTTATAAAAATGAAGAAAGCGAGGGCCATAAAAGTAGGTACATTCAAAATTGCTGCCATCACAAGTAACCATTCACTGTTAAAACAGCTTTAACTATGGAATACTTAGCATCAACAGCATTTTTTATTTGCAGGTAAGATGCTTTCTTCTCTATAAAGCAAAAGAAAAAACATCCAAGTTTTGTTCAGGTAATATTTTAATCCATTTTTATTACTAGATGACATATTATTATGAATGAGGGACTTCATATCAGGAAATACATAAAATACAAGCATCCATTTAAAAAAACTAATATAGAAATGTAGAATTATGAATGATTCATATGAAAGAAGTAAATATGACTAGCAAGAAAAAATCTTATTTTCAGGTCTGGTGTTGACAAAGGCACTTTCTCCTTTTGTCTTCACTCATCTGCTTCCTCATTCAACAGTCTTGAAAGATTCATTCGGGTTTTCTCCAAGGCCAAAGTTTTTGCTCGTCTTTGAGGCCTTGAACTTGACACTGGGACTGGTTCTGGATTTTGATCACAACTGAAACACAGATTTTTTATGAGTTAGGTAAAAAAAGACTAAGAAAACTGAAGAGCTGTTATAGGAACAAGCTTGAAACAGAGTCTTAAATAGTAAAAATAATTCTTAATAATTAAACACTTGTTATTTTTTTAGACTATACCGGTGTTTTCCAAGTGATACGGCAGTATCAGTAAAGATAACCAAGTGCAGTTGCAAAATAAGCAAAATTAGATGGAATCAAAGCAAACACACCAAATAGGCAAATGGGAGAGACTGACCCTTGTCACAATAAAGTCCACAGTAAATGGATTACTTGCTTAAGAAAGAGTTGAGCACAGCTGAAAAGTACAGACAATGTTGTTTTTATTCTTACATCCTGCAAAATCATAAGGGAAGAAATCCATTGCCTATATTAATTTCTCAGTCATTTCTAGTGCTAGTCAACTATATGTTGGACAATAAGCAACAAAACTGTGAAAGGGAAAAAAGAATTTACATTTTTAAAATTTATACCGCCACAGAACAGGTTAAAAAAGGCAGAAAAAACTAATTGGAAGAAGAGCAATAATGTAAACCAAAAAAATCTGACTTTTTTCAGCTAGAATATCTGTTGACTCAACCCACAAAAGGTGTGTTAAAAAAATATTACAGGCTTCTTGGCAAAACCTGCCACTGTTTCAAAAGCACTAGTTCAAAAAATTTTTTTCCTTAAATATTTTTCAGTGTTTTAGGAACAGAGGATATCAAAATGTACAGGTTTGGTAAAGAAAAACATTTGAATTAAATTTCCTTGCTATGGTTTTGATAGTGGAGAGACATGGATTTACCTTTCAAGACCACGTTTTACACTTGCACCAGTTTTTCTTCTGCTCACAGACCTCACTTCTGTCGCTTTCCGCACTCCTAAGTATAAGCAAAAAATCTTTTTTTGTATCTTGATACCATTTATTTTCTTAAACTAGTTTTGTATCTATCTTTCTTCAGTGTGTGATATTGCATTGAAACACAGAAATATGCAGTCAGCATTGATAGAATGTGGTCACAAAAAACCAAGAACAAAAACACCACCATTTTCTACTTCTCCCAGAAAGACCTGTGTGCTACTGTCAATGGCTGTGGCTGGGTTATCTGCAAGCCTGTAGACAGTCCTTTTTTCTTTTTTGAAATCTGTTAATGGGAGACGCTAACAGCACAAAAATTTACACCTAACAAACTACTTTCATCTTTTAACAAATGCAATTATAAAAGCTACAACAGATTATGAATGGCTTTCCCACCTATACGTTCACAAAAAATTAGTATGAAATTATTTTATTAAAAACTACTAATACTGTAGCCACTGTACCTTTGCCAGTTTTGGTTCTTGTAGATCTTAATTTTGCAGTTTCTTTAACTTCATTAAATGGGGTATGAGGAGCATCTTTATTATTTTCTGTTAAACAGAATAACACACGCAGAAGTCATAAATTAAAACTTGATTATCTTAAATACCAAGATTTAAAATGTTACATTAAAAAAAATACACAATTGAGCCCCACTTTTTCTTTAAAACCAGAAACTAGCTAACAAGGCTAACAGAAAGTTTAAAATGTCACTCCACACCAGCAAAGGTCAATCATACATAAACCATGCCTGATAACTGCTTAGCCCCTTCCACTGTATTGGAAGCTGAGGAAGCGGGACACAAGATCAGCTTGTCTGAACAGGGACTTCCTTGTGGAGCTCAAAAGGAAAAAGGAACTGCAGGATCTCTGACAGCAAGGTCAGGCTTTGCAGGAAGATGACAGAGCTGTGGTTCATACATGTGTGGAGAAGGCACCAAAGACCAAAGTTCAATTACAGTTGAACCTGGTCAGTGTTTTGTGAGATAGTAAAGAAGGACTTTTGAAAGTACAGTAAAAGGAGAAAGTCCAAACAAAACACTGGACAAAGTGAAGATGGTCAGTCACCTGACTAACAGGACTAGAGAAAAAGCAGAGCCATTCATGCTTTATGTGCTTGATTCTTTAATATTACTGATGGACCTTAGGCTGCCCAGTCCCCTGAACTGGAGGACCATGAGCATGTGAACAATGATTTTTCCGTTTGAGGACACTGAAATTGTAAGGGACCAGCTCCAACAGCTGAATGTCTGTAAGCTGAGCATGAGTCAGCAGAGGGATCCTGGCTTGTACCAGACTCCGTGGCCAGCAGGTCCAGGGCAGTGACCATTCCCCCTGTACTCAGCATTGATGAGGCCACACCTCAAATCCCATGGTCAGTTTTGGGCCCCTCACTGCAGGAAAGACATTGAGTGCTGGAGTGAGTCTGGAGAAGGGCAGTGGAGCTGGGGAAGGGTCTGGAGCACAGGTGACATGGGGAGTAGCTGAGGGAGCTGGGGTTGTCTCCCAAGTCCTATTACTTTTTCTTTTCATAACTTCTAAACAATTCATTGAACTGTACACCTGCTACTGTACTACACCACTCCTGAATTACCTTCTTCACAGTGAACGGTATTTTCAGACAATGCGATGTCTCCTTCCTGTGTCCTTCCAGAGAGATCTGTTTCCTCAGTTCTTCCAGAGTGGTTTTTGCCCCCATTAGGATCCTTGGTCAATTTCATTCGCATCTTCTCAATAGCTCTTTGACATAGTTTATCTTCCACTTTCTGGAGAACAGACATTTAATGTTAAATGCTACTGAGATTTACAACTATTTCTTTTATCTACAAAATGTGCCTACTAATAGAATTAGTTGAAATTACTGCACAGAGGATACAATGGGTGACACAAAAGTGACCAGTCAAGCTGAAAGGAGAAACACTTTCTCCATCAATACTGGGCACTAAAGTACCATTTTTTTTTCAGATATTTTTTAAAGAAAACCTGGAAAAAATTAAAGAAACTGCACACGGAGTACAGCTACCTCAGGATGATATGCCCATAGTGGATTCAGCATTCTTACCAATATAACATTGTGTTCATGTGCCACACTTCCAAATTTTAATTTTTTTCCACATTAATAAAAGCACCGAAGTAAAACTCTTGTAATCTCTTCCCACTTCATCTTAAATCAAGCATCATTTTCATGTTGCCTAATGATCTTCCCATAAAACCTAAGTTTTGGTGTAAAATTTCAGCTGTTAATAATTAATTAAAGCTGAAAAACTGCAAGACTTAATATTGAATTTTACTTTAACTTTAAAAAATAACTACACTACAGTTATCAAAAGAATTTACTGTACTGCAATGTATCAAGTCGGGCACACTGTTTCAAGCTGCTTATACTGTCTGTAGTGTATGCAGTGATACCAGCTCAGATTATTGTAAATGATTCAAAAATTAATTTTCAAAACTGGCTAGAAGAGAAATTCCAGTCATATTGTCATAGTAAACAAAAGGCCCTTCATTTTTAAGTGTATCAGAATATTAGACTATTAATGATTAAAAAAGTAAGAACCATGCTATTTATGTACTACCTCTTGAATCTCACTGAGCAACACCAGAAGATTCTCAGTAGAAGAACTACTGAGTTCTAGTAAATTTAAAGCTTTTGCATAAATACGGACATCTGGTGCAGTTGGGTCCGCCAGGATTTCATTGCAAATTTTCACAGCTAAACTATCATGCACCGTTGACTCCTGCAAAGGAAGAAATTAGGTGTCACTAATTTTGCTGGGAACGATTTACAAGAGACAGCAGTGAGAACAATCTGATTTAAACAGCAGGTTAATTTTACACAGCAAACATTTTCCCAAAATGCACTATTTTTAGTACATTCACCAACTGATTTCTAGAAATATCGTCTACAACAGAAACAATTAGCCATGTGCAAGTTCCTACTAGCATTTTTTAACTGTAAGCAGGAGGAGAAATTGGGGATGGGGGGAGGAAAAGCAGGGGGAGGAAAAGGGGGGGGAAGTGTCAAGAAGAAGACTTTACTACCTGAACAGGCACTCATTTAATCCAACTGCTGACACTGGGAATCCCAGAGAGGCCGAGACATGTAGCAGTAAGCAAAGGGGGAGTAGCTCTTAATCTAACACAAGTACTATTTTCCTACAGTTTAACACATTGTACCTGATAGTCCTGAGACTTCTTGGACTGACATTTCAGTCCACTTGGTCTGGTCAGGTCCACTAACAGTTCAGAAACATTACTGGTATCTACTTCAGCCAAAGGTGATGTTGCAGGAGCATTTAACAGTGTTTGCAGAGTTGGAAGATAAGCTTCTTCAAAGCACTCCTGGTTAGACCTGTTTCAGTGAAGTCAAATATTAGTAGCATAATTAGACGAAATTAAGTTTTCTCTTCCATTATGAAAGTTCACTGACTTGGTACATCAATCAAAGCAAAGTGGGAGCAGCCAAACTTGCAACAGCCAGCAAGATGAAGATAACAAAGCTGTTTCATAGTACCATTTGAAATTTCAGCACATGGTATTTCAAGCAAGTTTTAAGTAACACTTCCTTCCTCTGAAGAATTTGAACATCCTTACTACTGAAAACTCATGATATATACAGATATGTTTTATCTTGAAGGACAAGAGAAAACATTTCCATAAATACATTTCTGTAACTCATTTTCATAGATTTATCTTCTTGTCTGCTCAATCCTCCTTTCTGCTAGCATTTTTCTTTGGAGATACTTCTCATTGTATAAGAAAGCAAGGAAACCTGGCAAAAAAAGTATGCAGTGGTTAACAGGATTTTTGGAAGAAATACTTGTGATTTTTTTCTCAGAAGAGTTCGTAACTCCTGCCAAGCAAGCCTAAAACTCATGTTTCACTTGGTTCTGCAGCAAGTTGTCTAAAAGTGTGGTTCCACAAGACTTGTCAAAATAATTTAACAAGTAAGATGTCAAAAAGTACAAGGTACAGTTGAAGTGAAGCCTTTACTCTTGCTGATATTTATGATAACTTCCTATTTGAACACAAATAACTACAGGAGAAAACTAAGAAAGCAAGTAATTTTTTAAAAAGCAGATTATTTGTTGCTGGATTACAGAGCCAAACCAGCTGACAAAAAATCCTTTTGAGCACTACAACTGGCTACAAAAGACTCAAAGCAAGAACTCTCCCTTTCAGCAGCTTTAAGGCTTTATATTGGCTCAACCATTACAGAAGTATCATTCAGATTATTCCCTGTAAATGAAAAATAAAACCACCTCTAGTAACACACAGGCATGAGGCAGAAACTTCTCTTATGCTGCCTGAGAGTTGAATACACTGTAGAAGACATTCCATGAATAAGAATTGTTCACTGGTTACAGGACCTTGTCCCTGTTCTAGCATCTCATACCACCCTTCTGACGTGACAGATAAAAACTCAGGATCAACGTTTTTTCCTCAGAGTAAAAATATTTCATTTCAAAAACTAAATCTCTAGATTATATCTGTGACCAGATGGAAAGATTAACATAGCAGCATCCAGAAAACAAATGGAATTGCAAAATTCAGTGAGAGATCAGTATCAAATTCAGGTATGAGCCTCTGCCAAATCTCATTTATTACCAAAATTCTCCTTTACTGAATGGCAACTTTGCAGACAAGTTCTGAATTACACATGGTATTTAATAATTCACTTCTAATAATACAGTATCCATCACTGAAGAAAGTAAATTACTCAATTAAAATGGACCATTTATGATCCAGGATACAGATAATGTTTTGAGACAGAAAATAAATGAGATTTCCTAACTAAACAGAGATTCTCAATCAATGAGCCAGACTAAGACACAGGATTCTTTTCTCCACAGATTTTTCTGATTTTTGCTTAACACATACACCATGTTATTTTTTCAAGAAAGAAGATCATCTATAAGGTGCCACAAGAAATTGCCTCATTTGCAAAGGACTTGGAAATACATGGGATTACTCATGGAGTAAGTATCCACTTAGACCACTATCAAGGGATAGGTGAGCAATCACTAGAACTCATGAAAAAAGAGAATTAAATTCCCAGCATCAGAAGATGACATTCACAAATAGAAGATTATCAATGCTAAAAGTTTAAATTTATTACTCATTATCCGAGATACTGGAAACATATGAAATCCATTTTTCTGTTACTTTTCTAAGAATTTAAGTAGGGAAAACCCCATTCTATAAGAAACTGGGTATTTTTCTTTGGCTTTTTTTCTGACAACAGCAAAAATACATTGCTTAGGGATTTTTTGACTCTTTAAGACAACTCCCCTTTGTCCTACTCCTCTTAATGTGGCAAGGTCATATAAGCCACAAAAATTTAATTCAATTTGGTTTGAAAAATAGATAAGGTAACATAATACACCTAAATTAAAATTTAGCTATCAATAAAGCAGATAAATACTTAGTTTGTTCTAACTCAATAAAACCACTAGCAACTACTGAAAAGTAAGCTTTCAGAAAGCAGCAAGTAAAAGATGAGAATTGCTATTTAGACCTATAAGCTCTCTACCTCTTTTGTCCACCATCAAAACAAACAGGAGATTTGAATATGCTGTGAATTTAAATTGGAGTATTCCTTGGTTCAAAAACAAACCAAAACAAACCCCAAACCACAACCTAGCAGCCTGCTGCTTTGGTAACTGCTGGGCACTGATTATTTTCTTTTGAAGCGTTCCTGCTAGCTATTTTTTAGTGACACTTCAAAGCCTACCTGTAGTGCTCAACAGCATAAATAAGTAAAGCACATCTTTTTAAATTAATTTTATTCAGTATCTTTGAGAACAGTTTCGATTGTAGGCTATGGGAAGGGGGGGGGAAAACATGGAAAGCCACAGGGGTAACAGGGAATTAATGGAAAGTCTTCAGAGTCGTCACAGGTTAAGATCACGCACTTTCAAAAGCAATAGGCATAGGAGGCTGAATTAGATGTCTAAATCTAATTTGCATTTGTACCATTTCTACTTGTGCAAGACCAAAAAAAGGTTCCTAAAGCTGCTACATCAATGTAAATTGTCATATAACAAATTATAAAGAGCATTACCTATTTGCATAAGCAAATAAAGGGAAGAAAACTCCCAGACAGTGTCGGAGCCGAGTGTCCTCTTCAGTCACAGGATTATACCACAACAAAACAAGACGAGAAAGGAGCTTGGCACTGATCAACCTCCCAGAGAACATCAGTTTGGCAATGCCTTCTGCAGCTTCTGTCCTTAGCTCTGAATACTGAAGAAAGAACTCTCATACACACGATACACCAACCATAATGCTTTTCACTAATGCTTTACTGAAATAGCCTATATCCCATCTTACCAATCACTCTCTACATTCACATATTTCCACCTGCACAGAATGCAAAGCAGCTCAAGAGTAATGTCAGCCTTGCAGTCATTTTCTAGGACAGGTATTTTAATATTAAACTATTAATTTCAATTCACATCACGTAATATTCCCAGGCAACCTAACGGGATGATAAGCCATCTGCAGAAATAATTGTAAAACAAAACTAAGGCAAATTTTATAATATTCCTTACCTCACTGTCTAAGAAACCAGAAAGAAGCTTCAGAAGGCTGTGAATTGTGGCAGTCTCCTCTTCCTCCTCTATTGTTTCACTTTCCTCCTCATCATTTTCAGTTCCAATGTGTGCACTTTCACTTTGAGAGTCACTGCCTTTTCTGGTTTTAAAAGGCTCAATTCCAAACAGCATTAGTTGATCGAAGATTGCCTTTAAAGCACTGAGCTTTATCTTTATGTTATCTATTTGCAAAACCTAGGTTTAATAAAGAAAATAAATATATCATCTTACAGTAGACCACCAATCTTGAAATTAAGCACAGTAAGATTTTTTCTTTAATAAGATTGATTATTTTGGGAAACTTTTCTATAATACTTGAACCAATTTTCAAACTTTAGGAAGGTGTGATAGAAATTTAAATTTGAATTTATAATTCCATCTCGGAAATAATTTATCAAGTCATCTATGCAATTTGCACTACATAAAATCAAATTAATTTCACTCATGGAGTGAGCATCCATGTGTGAGATGTAATTTCATTGTTCAACCCATAAACAGACACTGGACAAACAAAGTCTGTTTGCCTGTGGTAGCTCCAGAGTGCTAAGCATTACAGAAATATAGCTAAATAAAAGCATGGCTTAATTAAAATCAACAGTATGTAAAAAGACAACGAGGACCAAGAAACTAATAAAAGTTGAAGTTACATAGGTTACTATATATTATAGTTCAAATTACATGCAAGTAAAACCATGCATCATGGGTTAGCCCAGAGATTCTACACCTGTTTAGCCCAACACTCTGCTTCTGATAGCAGCCTACACAGAGAATGTGAGCTTAGTACCTGCAGAAAGATTACCTAACTCAAAAATTTAAGGTACTAAAGTAACTGAAATCCTCTCCAAACAAACTTTTTTTTTTTAATGTGACATACTCAAAGGCAAATTAGAAATAATAGTAAATGTTACTTTTTTAGGAACCCAAAGTTCTCCTACTATGACTGACAATTCGACTATCTTGCCTGAGCCAAGCACATCAGCTCAACTCCTGCAGTCATTTCTCCAATGTCTGCCTGAACACACTCTTAGAAAAGCACCCACACTTCCCTCAAAGCCAGGGTGAAAACCCAGGGTTAACAAGTGTCATATTTGATATAATTAGCTTAGTATCAGAACATTCACCACAAGGATGGGAGTTATGGATATTAACAGCATCCAGCATGCTCCATATCCACCGATGTTTGGCCATGCTATTGTTTATTAGTTTGAATATTACTTTATCCTCTAGCTAACAAGTCTTCCTTAATCCTTAATATAAACATATTAATTATTCAGAATTTTAATCAGAAACCCAATATCACAGGTAAGTATGCAATAGAAATGTGAAAACCATCAGACACATTTTTAGTTTGGTTTCCTAAGGAAAGCTTAGAGAATCCTACAGCTTCTCTTTTCTGTATTGAGTAACAAATATTCACAAATATATTAAAAACAAATAGGAGTTTACTTTTATAAACTGTTATACAGAAATAGTAACAAAGATTTCACCCAGATTTGGAGAGAAAATGAGACCTTAAAGGTAAGGAATTCTGTGCCCTTAAAAGGAAAAACATGCTACTACCAAGATAAACTGAATCTTACTAGACATCAGAAAAATCTACAGGAAACCAGAAATCAGGAATCACTGGTTCTCAAAGACCATTACTATGCATGATAGCCTGTTATAGATACAAGACTAGATTTATTTATTTATTGTCACAAAGACCATAATTTCATTTCTCATCAGATATTTTACCTGTAACAGCAATGGAAGATGTTTTTGGGCGAATTCTTTGTTCTGAAGGGTACAGCAACCCAAACACAGAACTGCCATATTTCTCACAGCTGGGTGGACATTAGTTACACCTGGAAGTATCTGAAAAAAGTAATATTAAACTTTATAGACAAAATACATAAATTTAAAATAAAACTTGGACTACTAAAATATGCTTACTCTGAAACTAAAAATATTTGATTCAGGATTGGAAAATGGCAACTACCAAATACTCTGTTTATCTAGATATAAACAGAAGCAGATTGAATATGTTGTTTGAAATCAGCAACAAAATAATGGCAAAAGTCATATGAGTGTTTTGCTTTGTGTTTGTGCTAAATAAATATTTGTTTTCAAACAAAATGCAGTTGATCACTCTGGGAAATGAAAAAACCAATATACAACAATAAGCCTACATATTTCTTCATAAAAGACATTAATGTTCTTGCAGAGAAACACTACCCAGTTCCAAGTTATGAGATACAGATGCCACTCTGATATACTTGAAATAGCTTTGAGAAGACAATTGTAAAAGCCCACACAAAAGAAAAAATAGACTAGATAAGAGTATGAACAATGCAATGGCATAATTTGTTTGCATTTACTAAGGAGTTTAAGTTATTTTGTATTCCTACATACCAGAGATTGAATGATTTCATTAATGGTTGGACTGATTCCTTTAGAAAGTGACATGATCTTCAGAACCTCATAACACATGATCAGACACTTCAACAGTGTTTCAGGATCATTCTTCAAGTTGGTCAGGGAAAAGAGAAAAATATTATCAATACAAATGGTGGCTATGATAAGAATGGGGCCATTCATCATAATTTGTCCCTACCCAAATAAACATTTCCTGTCCACTACACATTTGTTGCACAAGAATATTAATCATCTGTCTATAAGCTATGATCAAAATAAATTCCATTTTGTTTTCAGTTCGTTAAGAGTAAAAAGAGTAAGAACAAGACTCTTTTAGAAGTCTTTTGTTATTTAGACAAAAGAACAGTTTAACTGCAATTTGTTTTTCCCAGAGCATACCATCAGCTTATATACGATTTATCTTTTGCTAGAGCATTCTATTGGCTTCTACAACTGCAGAAGAATACTAATACCATACACGTTTGCTTTCAATTTTAAAAATGTATTTGAGACAAGGCCAAGCTACATCTTCTTTTAAAACTAAGAATAAATTTTAAAACATAACCAGCACTTAGGAATACAGGAAGGGAAGAGACCTTCTCCACACGCATTTCTTTAATTTCAACTTGCTCTGCTGCTTTTATCAGATCATTTTTTGTGTGTTCCAACTCAGTTATCTTCTCTTTTAATACTGATGCTGTATTAAAATCCTGAAGAGTAATGCATTCTTCCAAAGCTTGTTTTGCTTCAAAAAGTTTCACTTTTATTTCAGCAAGCTGAAATACAAAATAAAAAGAAAGTTAACATAATAAACTCTGTAGTACTAGCCAGTGATACACTATTGACACTAGCCAATATTAATCTACTATATAAAACTCTAGATGATTAAGCTTAAAAAAATATTTTTCTTATCAAATAAAATCTCCTCACCTTAAGCTCCTGCCTTCTTATTTCAGCAGCATCAACAGGCTGGTCAACTGCAACAATTGGCTCACGAACTTCTGATATAATTTCTGCAATCTATTGTTACAAACAGTATATTAGTGTCATTAATTGCAGTTCAGATATATACTAAGCATTTAACTTTTCCAAATCTAAAATACTATCCTTCTGAAAAGGTACTGCACATCTGTGCAGTTTCTCTTAGCAGCTCGTTCCCTGTAAAAACCCTCAATGTGACAACACACAATGTGACCATGAGCACATCTCAATCCCATTTTCTCCCATCCAGTTGGGTAAGGAAAGGAACAAGAAGTTGTTAAGTACCTATCTGAGCTAACAGGAGGGAAGAGAAATATGAACCCTGGAAATCTACATCATCCTCATTTTGAATGTTTTCATCAAAACACTTGGCATCTAACACAATAAAGTATTCCGGAACAGGCTACTGAAGTGTAACACTTTGCTAGTTTGAGGACTGCATTTATAACACCAGGGGAATCTTTAAACATACAGGTCTCTAGAAACCACAAAATGTATCTATGCTTAAAACCAAAATAACAATAAACAAAAATACCCCAAAAACTACCCCCAAAAAACCCAAGGGGGTTGATATTAAATACTGGTATTTCTTTTAAAATGCTTCATAAAAGCTGATGGATTTTTAGGGAAGACAGAGACTAGAAAACAAGCTTTTACAATGACTTACAATTTGAATCCTTTTGTCCTCATCCTTAACAATACTGAGCAATCTTTCAACAAGCAGAGGTATAAGTGCTGCTGAAGTTGAAGGTAAAATGAGAATCTTTTGTAAAATAACTAACAGATACTTTCTGGATTAGAGAAAAAAAAACAAAAACAAATGTTTTCTTATTCAAGAAAATGGAAGACATAAGACATAAGAGTTACCATCCTATTAACTTGGGAGTCTTCATAATACAGTATCAGATAAACTGTTCTCCATAACTACTGCCAAATGTATCTTTTTATCTCCATAACTGCCACATGTATCTTTTTACTTAGCAATGTTAGTCTTTTACTGATGTTACCTGTTTTTTCTTGATTAGAAAATGCTGAATTTTTAAATCAGATGTCCCTACTGTCCAAAGAAAAGTCACACCAGCAGAAACAGTCAATATCAGTACTGTAGAATGCTTTCATGGAAATTATCTGACTGAAAATTTAAAAAAAAGAAAAACACAACTTAAACTATCCTGCCACTCTGGCACACATTTACACATTCCACTGAGAGTTTGAAATTACTGCTGTGTTTATACTATCATAACTGCAAGTTTTCACAAAATGCCTGAGATGGTATGAAGTTCCAAATTCATTCACTCTTCTTACTTCACACCAAAAGGCTGTTCAAATTATAAGAATGACTCAGTTAACACAGTCCAATTTAGCCTGGCATCTAAGATATTTGTAGCCTTTTTGGCCTTAGCAGATTATAGTTTAAAAACACAAGAAAAAAACCGGGCTACTTCCTCCAAGTCATCTGTTGTGAAGCAACCCATTTTTCTCCCTTTATTTTTTACATACTGTGCTCAAATAAGCAGTTCTGTAATTTCATAATCTCAATAATACTTTGTGAAAACAACTGAATTTGTTTCCCCTAATAATGTTGAATCTGCACTAGAACTTACTTTTCCATAAAAGTAAGCAGACAATATTTGGCACAATTTTGGGACCAATTCCATTAAGGAGACTGCTTTCTATTCCAGCTAGCACGAGAACTGTATTTTCTCTGTTTGATCAGGTTCTTTTCCAAGCAGAGGTTTTATGCCTGTCCTCAGGCATGAGTATCTTAAGCTTAGTAACACAAATTTGATATTTAAATTTACCTTCCTCCCTCTTCCATGGTATCCATGCATCCTATGATTAGAATCAGTTGCTGGCCTATAAATTCTTTTGTCATCAGGTTTTCAAAACAATTAAAGTCTTCTTTTTGTTCTTCAGTAAGAATTGGCATATTTTGAAGATAACTGAATCCAAACAGAACAGATATAATTACATTCAGATTCACTGTTGGACAGTAATAAATAAGTAAATAAATAAATATACTCCAAACAAATCCAGATATCCACTCCTGCCCCACCTCTAATAAAAAAACCCACCACTATCTTGCCCTGTGTAGAAGTGGTTACGTTAAGTATAAACCTTAAAAATTAATTGTGTTCTTTTCATAGATTCTTTTTCAGGAAGTTATTTATACCAAATAATGTACAGTTTCAAAATAATGCACTTTGTTTAAAAAAATTCCTTTTCTGAACGTAATACAATAAGAAACATAAAATGTCAAATAATGCTACATCTGATTTCAGTTGCATAAAAACGTATAAAGATAACACCTTAGGAACAAATGGATAGATGTACCATTTTTCTTACTATTTTTTGCATATTTAGATACAATGTATTTTTTACAAGATCAGAATTGTTATATTGCCTACAAGGCAAAATACAAGAAAATCATGAAAGTGTACAGTGACTTCTTAATATGATTAAATAGGTCATCACAGAACAATATTATGTTATCAGATACATACAGCCATATAGTATTGAAAGTGCAATCAGTTTGTTTAATTTCTTTATTTTTCTAGACTCAGTTGTTTTTTAATCAAAATTTTATCTATCAGTGAGTTATGGATGTTCAGAAAATCTGGAGTGAAGCATCACGTTCAAAATTCAGTATCACAAAATTTAATCCAAATATTGACATGAGCTGTAAAAAAGATGCTTTTTTTCTACCCCAGCTTTGTAGATACTTTCCAGTAACAGCTTGTTATTTCTAGCAAATTTTAAAAATTTCTTCAAATTTAGGACAAAATAACCTTGCATCCAACTACTATTTAAGAACATCTGAAATGAAATTAAGCGTTTCTGATCATTTAATAATGCTGCCTGCACCAGATAACAGTGAATATCGAAATGCAGATCACAATCCGGCTTTCTTCTGAAGTCCCAGTGAGTTGCATGTTCTTTCTCCTCCTAACCAACACCTTCACAGTGCACTGCACAATTGTACACTGTACATCAGAGGATTGAGAACAGGCAAATCTTACCTGAAACAACAGCTCAACAATGAGGGGTTTAACAGTTGATACCATAAACAATTACTAGCAAACCTGATTAATTTTACTCTCAAGCTGAAGAGTACCGTAACGGGAGGCATTTTGAGTAAGATTGGATGGAAACAGAACAAATGTTCTCTTGAAGAACAGATGTTTTGGAAAATAAATGTTTCATGGACTGTTAAATGAATAATGAATAAATAAATTTATACTCAGAAGATTGGATATACATTTCAAAACTAAGGAAGCACAGATGCTTCATTTATTAAATGTTTATGAAACATGTTAACACATTGCACACTGAAAAGTAACAATGAATTCTGTAATTACTACCAGTATACTACACCCAGTACAGAGAGAAAAGGATATGCATATTTTAAACTGGAAACATCCATCAGTACAATGCGTTTTTCAGCAGATCTGATTTATTATTATTTCAGGAAGATTCACTCTGTTTTACAGGTACAACACCTCAGTTAAGATTCCCTAGCATTATCCATACTCAGAAGCAAATTCTGTTCAAAATTTCTGTTAAGACTAAAGAATCCCAAGAAGACAAAAAAAATAAAAAAACAACACCCTAAAAAATCCCCAACCAAAACACACAAACAAACACCCCACCAAATAAAATAAATTACCATTCTTCACCTTAACAAACATTCATTTCCACCCTCCTGTGCCTTTCAGTTAAATAACTGTTCTGTAACTGGCTCATTTTGCAGCTGTGTCAGTCACTGCCTTCAAACATAAGTTCTTAGGAAGCATGCCTGCCTGAGCAGGCAAAGAGAAGGGAAGTTTCAATTCAAAAATGCTTCTCTTAGGGACAACAGCAAAAGTTTACTTTATTTTCACAAATGACAACAATGGAAGAAGTGTCGATTTCTGCAAGCTCGAAAAAATCCCTCAAAAATCTTTTTTAAAAAGCAAAGAAAAGTTAAAATCACCATTCAAGCACAATTTTGGGTTTGGAGGATACCTGAACACTTAAATAAAATAAGTATTTTCCAATTTAAAAAAAATTCTAATTTAGTGATAAGAGATTTATTTTTAAATGCAACGTACCTCAATAAATAATCTGCATATATAGCTGGTTCTGGCAACACCTGTTCTAGTACAACTTCACCTTCTTCACCTTTTGATTTTAGATATTCACAAAGACATCTCCAATATAACACATTCTCAGCTGTTAAATCCTCCAGTGGAATCAGCTTTCTAAACAAAAATAAACAAAGCAATATGAAGAGATGAATAAAAGAGTCTAAAACAATAAATACACAGAAATATTAGAAAATAAGAAATAATATTACTTCCTAAAATGCAAATAAAACCCTGTCAAAGGTATTCCCCACAGAAATAGTTACAGATTGAGAAAAATAACTTTTTCTATCTTGAGGACACAGAGCTCCACAAGCCATTCACTACATTGTCCTTCTCAGTATTTTAACTCAAGGCTGTTCATATCAGTTTGCAGAAACATTCTGCCCAACCCTTCAAACCTTCTAGAGCAACCACTTTATGAAACATTGTTATCACTGCACAAGTCTGGAAAACAGAACACCATGAATCCACAGGAATGCAAAACTGCATTAAAATATTTTTCAGCTTCTGTGAATTGTTTCTTCCATTCTTAATACAAGATCTTGACACAATAATGGAGTAGCAATCATAGTATGCCAAATGCAAAATCTAATACAACTTCTCAGCAACTCTGTAAGCTCATCATCGGTAGATCATCCCTAATGAGGCCCCCACTCCTTTTTAGGTTCATAATATTTTTCATGCTAAACACGGCAATTAATCTTTGTTTTCAGAAGCAGAACATTAAGTTGTGCATTAATTCTACCTCAAAACAGAAAAGACAGTATCACTGCAGTGGTACTTTTTAGTCCCTTGAATCCCATTTTACTTGGAAACTATCAACAATTTTGGTTTTGCTCTAGATTGCTCATACACAGAACAAACAAGAACACCCGAGGCAACATGTAGATGAAAAATGATCATTTGACAGCTTCTCATTAATCTGACAGGTCTTTATTTAAATGTAAATTTAACAAAAAAAACCAAAACAGAGACTTCCAAAATCTAGCCATTTATCATTCTGATACTCCATCATTCAAGCTGTACTCAGAAACTTCATATAAAAACATGCCTGGTGTTTTCCATAAATTAAATTAATGTAAGCTCCATTACAAACTGAGTAATTTGACTTACTTTTCAAAATGTCATTAGTCTAACAGATCTGCTACTTAAAAAATTCTCTGGTAGCTCAGTTTTTCAGAATGGAAGCTTCATTTTGCTCAGACCAATCAGAATGGAATGATTTTGAACAGTGGTAGGAGTCTAATCATAGATGATAAAATTAAATGACAAACTGTCACTGATTAAAAAGCAATAGCAAAATCTTACTCTGTATTATGGGAGGAAATGCACAGTGTCATATGAAGAGCCTTGCATTCTGGTTAGTAGCATGACAAACGCTTTGAAATCAGTAGATGCTACATGCATTGCACTCCAAAGCCATAGATGTGGGCCTGTCTGGTTTTAAAAAGTATCAATAATAGTGAAATAACTTTCTTACAGCCTCTGGAAATGTGCCAGTATCTTAAGAGGTTAAAATGAACTTTGTTTTATGTTCTCAAACAAAATACTCATATTTTGGAAATGAAGAATGCTCTACATACCTGCTATCAAGGTTTTTACAGTTCTGAACAATGTCATGAAGCGGAGATAATGAAAACATAGCATTTAATACTGAGATGGCCACTTCTGGGCAGTTTTCTACATCCAGTCTATGAAGCAATTCTAAAACATCCCCTTCAGTGAATTGCAACCAGGCTTGAAGTAGCTTCTTCTTCATTACCTCCTTAACAGCATCTAATACAGGAATTCAAACAGTTAAAAAAAAGTTTAAAAAATATCTAATTTTAAACAGACTTTCACAAAACATTTTTCTATATAAGTCTTTTTGCAAAAAAAAAAAATGTTAATTAATTATGTAATTATACAGTTAAACTTAACATTACCTTAAATAAAGAAAAACCCAGTTGAGCAAGAACTACTTAGGGCACCTTTTTTTTAGAGGCAATACAATTTTTCCCCT
This sequence comes from Acridotheres tristis, assembly GCA_037013685.1. NCBI lineage: Eukaryota > Metazoa > Chordata > Aves > Passeriformes > Sturnidae > Acridotheres > Acridotheres tristis. Next base: position 56,294,317 of record CM072888.1, read on the forward strand.
CACCAGGAATTAAAAAAAAACCTTTCCAAAAAGCTTTGACATCTAAAGAGAGCAACTCAACCCAGAAAATCTACAAACCACAAACTCCTGTAGAACAACAAAATATTCAAAATCAGAACTACAGAACCACAGAATAGGTAAGAGGAAGAGGGACCACAGTGGGTCATTTGGTCCAACCTCCCTGCTCAAGCAGGGCCATCCCAGAGCACAAGGCACAGAACTGCATCCAGACACTTCTTGAATATCTCCAGTGAGCGAGACTCCACAACCTCTCTGGACAACCTGTTCCAGTGCAAGGTCATCTGCACAGTAAAGAAATTCTTCCTCATATGCAGGCAGAACATTCTGTACATCAGTCTCTGCCCACTGCCTCTTTTCCCATTGCTTGGCAGCACTGAGCAGAGTCTGGCTCCATCCTCCTGGCACCCTTCCCTTCAGACAGACATCAATGAGCTCCCCTCCCGGTTTTCTCTTCTCAAGGCTGAACAGGCCCAACTCCTTCAGCCTGTCCTCGTAATAGAGATGCCCCAGTCCCAAATATTCTGGGTACCCATTGTTACATACTTGCTCTGTTTCAGGAATCAGCCACTTTTGGAGGTAGGACACTACAGGTGAACTGACATACAGAATTCTCATGCTGTTTCAATTACATGAATGGATCATGAAGTTTACACATGCTGCTTTAACTCCCTATTGACCACTGCCACAAGAAACAGTTCCTCAATGAAAAAAGTATTTATGAGAACATCCAGAATGTATATATCAATAATGCATTCACCCAGACTTAAGCAGGAAAGTTGAAATGCTAAGACTGGTGGACATAAAAACATAATAACTGAGGAGCAAAGCAATTATGCTCCTAGGCTGTTTCAGAAAGCAATATCCAGTATGAGTGAAACGAAGTCCACATACACTGACAACATTCATCTTTCCTCTTTTATGTAATTCATGATTATAAAGGCAGCACTTGAACACAGCTAGGAGTTCAAACAGAACTGTAAAAAGGCCTTGAAAAAGCTAAATTATTGTCCGAAGAATAAGAAACCTCTCCAAGAAGGTGAAAAGTACAAACTAATAGAATACAGTAGAATGAGAGCTGAACTCACCCTGAAAAGTAGAGCTAAGCAGAATGTGGATTATGTATTCTAGACCTTCTTCTGAAGCCAATAAGGGAAAACATCCAAAATTTCAATGTAGGTACTTTGAATAATCAGGTTCCTCACTTGTTAGCTCAGGAGTTGCCCAGATAAGCAGATTCAATAAATATATATTCAGGTTTACAAGATTTGCAATATTTGCAGTATAGAATAGCCAATTTGGAATAGAAACCTATCTTACCTGGCAAAGAACATATAATATCCGACAAACTACATGCCCTAGACAAACTACATACCCTAGCACATGTTTCCCCCTGTGAATCTAGGTGTCAAGAAAAAGAAAAGTCCTTAACAGCTGGGATGTAAAATCATCCTAAGGAAGAGATAGACACTAACAAAGTATCTGTCCTGGATCATAAAAAATGGCACTTCTTTATGTTGAACACATCAATGTCACTGAAAAACAGGCCACATAGAAAGGCTGTACTTTCTCTTTGAGGGAATACAACAAATACTTGCTCCTGATAAGTGAAGCATCACATAAAAATTAGGGAAAATAGTTTCCTTCTCAGTTTGGAAAGATTACTAAGAGAAATGCATTTACCCTAAGAAGTATCTCTCAAGACCAAGCATTCATGGGGGAGTGATGGCAGCCAGCAGACAACCAGCAATTAGTTAGATAAAACTGCAAACTAGTGTAAAATAAGAAACAGTAATTCAGAACATAGGTTTTTCAGTGCTGGACTTCAGAACCAGAACATGGCAAACTTCTGTAGGCTACTACAGATCAATCCAGGATAGGCGGGGCAAAGTGACTAAAACTTCTTATACAGAAAGAGGTGGTCTTTTTAAGTGTAGCTTTATAAAACACAAAAAAAGGACTCAGCTGATTGTCTCTTCCTTTCCTAGAACAGAATATGATCCCCAGCTAACCAAAAAGAATAGTAGATCATTAAAAACATATGCATGTATGACACACCTTAAAGGGCTCTAGCTCTTCCCAGCGAATGCACTACTTTAGTCTTGTTCTCTAAGTGAAGATCCACATAGATCATAATTCTCACAATTCCCAAGGAGCACATCACTCAGCAAGGGAAATTCAGAGAGTAAAATTCAACTTAGTGCAGATTTTCCAAACAAAGAAAAAAAAAATTCAAGCTAGTTAAACAAAAAATAACCAGCTGTGAAGATTTATCTCTGAAAGCACAGAGGAAGTATTTTCAAACTGATACTAATGTTCACATTTAAATTCTTTGATACATTTATTAGTTACAAAAATATCTGTAATGAAACCTTTCCGAATGCCCCAAATTAATTACATTTTTCTACTTCTTTGTTTAATTACATTTTTTTTTTTAATGTTAATTGCATTTGGTCCTAATTTAAACCTCATTGGCTTTCAGGTTTTTTGAAAGTGCAATTATTTTATGGTTTGCTCACTATAAGGCCTGGAAAAACAAAGCAGCAAGTAGAGTTCGTGTGTCTGAACACTTCCTGGTACCTCATTACTCCCTCTAAGCTCCTTATTGTTGCCGTCACAGCTTCTGCATACATCACCCCAGCACATTAGAAAGTATTCTCTCAAACATTAGTATTAAGAGGTTAAGAAACCTATGATTTCTTACCAGATCTGTCATTAAGTCCTTGTTGCAACAATTTAACTCTCTGTGCTATGGTCAGAGCTCTCATGTGAACTTTTTCTGCCAAAACCTTAAAAATAATTAAGACATTAAAATACATATGATAACAAACAAACCCATTACCTACCTACGGTTTTACACTTTGAGTTTTTAACTCTCCACAGAAATCCTAAATCAACAGAAATCTGCAATAGCTATACCAAAAGCACTGTACCAACACATTAACAATTAGATCCTTGTGCATGAAAGAAATGTAAAGTAAAATAAACAATAAAGTTAACTTATATAGTTAATCAAGTTATTTAATAACTCAAAGCTCATCAGCTCTGCTTGAATCTAACACCTGGACATGAAAAGTATCCTCCCTTTTTAAAGTGCCCAGGGTAATGAATACCTGCAATAAATTACAGAAGTTAGTACTTCCCTTAAAAAGCCTACTAACACAAGAGATTCAGCTGAAAAATAAAAAAAAAAAAATAAAAATTTAAGTAAGATAGAAAAAGAAGACAGTTCTGTGTGAAACAATTGAATATTTTGTTTCAAGATCTCACCTAAGATGTCTGCATAAGAAACAGACATGTTAGCATACTTTCTTACCTCTGCATGTAAACATGAGTACTGGTTGACAATTCTCAAAATTGCAATACTAAAACTATGCAATTTTTTACTACTGCTGTGGTCCTAACATCCACTATATAATAACAGAGAAGCAAATTTGCTTCAGTAACATCACAAAACTCATAGATAAAAACCAATTGACTGCATACATAATTTATGCTGCTACTACCTGATCTTCAACAGACAAATTCTACCACACAAGTAATTTCTATCAAGCAAGTTCTACAGTCCAGTTCATCTGTTTTAACTAGAAAACTTGTATTAAATCAAAATTTTGGTAAATGAAAATAAATTATTAAACTGTTCTTAGTGTTAAGTGAAATTTACAATAAAAGATTTAAAGCCTTTTTTCCTAAGTCAGCCTTCGAAATCAATGGTAAGTGATCCAATTTACCTCATATGCCAGCTTTCTGACAGCCTCCCTCACATCCATAGTGCGGCCTACAATTTTTGGCAAAGTCCTTTCTGATGGAGCAATACACGACAGCACGGCACGTCTCACATCTGAGTTTGAATCATTTTCAAGCAACGTGCTGTAAACTGAAAATAAAATAGTCATAATAATACTTTCACATCAGTTTGAAACATAGAAAAACAGAAAATACTTTAAAAAAATCAGCAGCTGTTACCAAAAGCCTTCTCCTGCCCCTGCAGAGCTTATAATTTAGGAAACAGTTCAGGATCACAACCCCAAGATTTTATGGTAACCACGTGCTGAGCTATGATGCCAAAAGAAATAATGTTCACAATTATAAGTAAGATCTTCAGTTAATAACTCCAAAAATTGCTACTCTAGATCCCATCCATAAATAACCACTTTGTCATTTACTAGAAGGGAAAAAAAATAAAAAAGCATTCCCAAATACTGTCTCTTTAAGACCTGTATTCACTAGTTCAACCTCTTCATAGTCTTTGAAGTAGATCCTCAAATTTTCCTATAAATGGAGAATTGCCATCTCCATTAAGCCTACCAAAACTCTTACAGTAAATCCGTCACATCTCTCATGCTTTTTTATTATATTCTTGAATTTATTCAAAATTGAAAGCAACTATAAATTTAGTTTAATCAGAATATACATGAATTCATCTTGCTCTGTGAGACAATGATTTACTATGAAATGTATAATGTGCCTCAATAAGTAACCTATAAACAACACTCAGAACATAAAATTTCAAAGAAGCTACCTTAGCAACAGAAAACCCCAACTAAGTAATTCTTCACAAAAGGTAATATGTAAAGATTAATCAGGGCACAATTTACATACCAGCTGTGCTGGTACAAACCTACACTTTGTCTACCTCCAGGCAAAGGAAGTAGAAGCTTAGTCAAGAATCATACAATACACAAAGAAACCCACAAACATCATCAAGATACCTGCGTTGCAGAGATGCTGATCTCTTCTGGAAAAGTGATCATAATTTGAGACAACAGTAGTTTTTCTCTATCATCTCTACTCTTCTAAGAGTTTTGTACTAATTCAATTAATGGTACCAAAGGGTCCTTCGAGGGCAAGAACTGAACAAACATGTATTATATCTTCACTCTAGTTTACAACACATTTTCACAAGCCTATTTCTACATTCAGTTCACAGAGCAGCCTGAGCCCAGTATGATTGTCGAGCAGATCTCTCCTAACAGTTCTGTCTTTTCCCCTTGAACACACATAACACTTGCATCTTCCATCTCCTCTAGCAAAGAGTTTCACAGTTTACAGATTATTACAAGAACATTCTCTAACATTCTCTAATTACAAGAATATTCTCTAATCTTCTCCATTTATTCAGTACTAAAAAAAACCCCAAAAAATCAATCTTTAAAATGCATTAAGATAATGCAAATTAAGAAATATTCTTAGACAAAAGAGAAAGACCAATACTACTTACTATTAACAACAGGGCAGTTTTCGTCCTTAGGATCTTGAAGTCTTGACAGGGCCAAGACAGCTTGAATTCTCACACTTGGAAATTTATCTTTAAGTCTAATCAGCATAGCTTCATTAATTTTATCAAATAAGTCATCATCAATCTCAGCATTCTCTGGCATATTTCCCAAAATCTTATTAACAAGCTGACAGGTCCGAAACCTAACTGCATGGCTGTTCGCATCGTGACTCTTAGGGAAAGAAAGAAAAGGTATTCTTATCATCACACTTTTCTCATTTCCAACATAAGGCTATTAACATGCACATCTGAGTGGCTAATATTCTAAAGAACAAATGAAATATGCACTTCTATGTTTCAAAAGCTTTTCCAATTTAATTTTAAGATTAAAAAGTCACAGAACTGAAAAGCAATTACAGCCCATTGCCTGGATCAGTGACTCTAGAAAACCAGCAGTGCCTTCACAAAGGAAGCAGCATGCTGACCACTGCAAGCAGCCTGCAGTGCATCAGCCAACTTACTGCTCTGACTCTATAAAACATTAGAAGAATAAAAAGATATTAGCAATTATGATTAGTTATCTTAGGCCTGATCCATAATCTTTCCATGGAAAATCAATAGTTTAGGAAAATGTAATTCTATTTGTGTGTTCATGCTATGGGAACTGTTTATCTTTCTATGCAACACTTGCAGTAAGCCGAAAGGAATAATACATATGTCAACCCCAATTGTATAGAACACCTTTTAATATCTTTTTTAATCAAAGAAAGAATGCAAATTAATTTCCACCACACTTCCACAATTTCTTGCTTATAAATATACCTGTAACAAAGTCTACAGTGACGTATCTGACAGCCATATAAAAGAATATTCCCTTTTTCTCAAAGGCCCAAATTTTGAAATCCAGTTGTTGGATTATTGTGTGGGATGTGGTGGATCTTTTTGTGTTGAGGGAATAGGGGTGGTGTTACTTATCATGCACTAGCTTTGTTTTGCTATCACTTTTTACGTTCTAACTTGTAAGTATTGTCAAGTACCAGCAAGTTTTCCCCACTGCAAAAAGTTCCCATTTTCTATGTTAGACATTTAAGAACAAATGTTAACTGTACCTCAAGCAGAAATTTAAACACATAATTCAGGAGTAAATTATCTTCTTCCCCCTCCTCACTACCATCTTCTTTCTCCATCTGATAGAATGAAGTAACAAATCTAGCTGCAAAATTGATCACTTGTTCCACTGCTGGTTCCCGTTTGTAGATTATCATAGCATACTTGAGGAAGTGGATGAATTTTTCATTAAAGCCTTCTTTATCATCCAACTGGGGAAAAAAAATCAAAAACAACAAAAGATAACTATCCGGTTCCTCTTTCAAAGCTGTATCACAGAAAAAGAAAGCAAGTGGGCTCACAATTGACAGCTTCCAATTGAATTTAAATTTTTAAAGGGCTACAGCCAGCAGTCAGGGCACACCCACTGTCGTGCCCTGTTCAGTGATTATTTTGCTGTAACTCCACAGCAGACACATCACAACCGTGGCTAAGAGATTTGAGGACGTCCATTACATCTTGTGTCACACTCACATCTCAGGTATCCAAACACCTTCCCGCGGCATCACTAACACCAGCGGGCAGCTGTCACCGCCGCGTTCGCAAGACACAACTGTGCAGAACAGTTCAGCGGCCTGTTTTTGAGGCATTTGGCTGTGTTTTCTGGGGAGGGCTGGGGATTCTTCCTGTTTGTTTATTTGTTTTTAAGTGACGGGCTCTCCTTAGGCACACAGGTGTTCGTTTTAGCGGAACACTGCGGAGGCGGCCCCTGCCCCCCGGAGGACCAGCGGAGCAGCCGCTGGGGCCCTCAGCTCCCCCCGCGCCGGGCCGCCGAAGGGCAGCCGTACCTGGGCATAAGTGCTCTTCAGAGCCACCACGAGCTTCGCGTGGTTCTGGTGAGGCTTCTGGGCCAGCTGAAAGGCTTCCTGGACCTGCAAGAGCTTCTTTTTGGCTCCCATGGCCGAGGAGCTGCCGCGAGACACAGCCGCGCGCGCGCGCCAACAACGGCCGGGGCGTCCGCGCGCGCAGCTTCAAACAGCGCGCGGGAGCCGCTCCCGATCTCGCGAGAAACTCGGCCGGGCGCGCGCTCGTGCCCGCGCGCTGGAGGCGGGGCGGGGGCCCGGCCGGGGCGGGCGATGGCGGGCGGCCAATGGCGGCCGTTGGCCGGAAACGCGCGCGGAGCGACGCCATTTTTACACAAGCGCAGAATGAGTTGGGCTGGAGGAGGGCTCTGGGATCCTCGAATCTGAGCTGTGAGCGAATACCGCCATGTAACTAGACCGTGGCACTGAGTGCCGTGTCCAGTCATTTCTTGAACACTTGCAGGGATGGTGACTTTATCATCTCCCATGGACAGTTCACTCACCCTTTCTGTGAAGAGTCACCCTGTCTAATCACCCTTTTTGTGAAGAAATTCTTCCTAGTGTCCAGCGTTAAGGTGACGCATTTTAAGATTGTGTTCCTTGGTCCTATATCGGGTTGCCTGTGAGCAGGTGCTGATCCCCCATCTGGCTATAGCTTCTTTCAGTAGTTCAGTGATAAGATCCCCCTGAACCTCCTCCAGGCTTTACAACCCCAATTCCCTCAGCTGCTCCTCATGGGGTTTGTGCTCCAAGCCCTTCAGGGCGGGCTGGAGGGAGAGGGCCGTGCTGGGGCCGTGCAATTGCGGCTGTTGCAGGGTGGGAGCGGCTGTCCCACAGTCCATTCCCGGTGTGGGCCCTGCCGCGGCTGAGGGGCGGCGGCGCGGCCGATGGCTGCCAGAGTTACCTTGGCCGGAATAGTTAAATGCGCCTGAGAAACGCGCCCGGAGCCGCTCTCCCAAAGTCCTCCCCGGACATGAGCACCGGGCAAGGTAAGTACAGACAGGTTTCGTAAACCAAAGCATGTGCGGCACCATCCTGAGTAAGTTCAGCCTCTCTCTAAAAATAATAAAAGCTCATTGAAAGTCCCGCTCTTCGGAATCCGCTGCGAAGGGGCTGACAAAGCAGGCAGTGCGGATGCAATAACTCATTTGTGCTCCTTCCAGGCTGAATCCCTTATTAGTGGAAATTTCCCCGTTTGTTATGAACCTAATGCTTTCCCAGAAATCCTTTAACTTGAGAGTAGTAATAAAGCCCATTATCTCATTATCTCAGAATTTCATTAAAACCAGGAAAGATAACAAAGCTCAAACCCCAGGGCTGCGTTACTGTTACTGAACGTACGGTGAGCATTTAATGACACAGTTAACAAGAAACAAAGCCGGAGGAGATTACTGGAGGGGAAACGTTGTGTGCGTACATCAATTACAGAGTTACAGACAGCATTCAAAGTGAGCACAAGCCGTGGACAGCAGGAATTTAAGGTATTTGAGGAACATATGTGTTTGGGCTTTAAGAAAAAAAAAAAAGCCTGATGGACCTCAAGGGATGACAGCTATTTAATAAGGACAGGTCACAAACCATCAAATGACAATAGGTCAAATAAGCAGGACCTGTCTTGAAGAAGGGTCATTTTTGTCCAAGGAAAAAAAAAAATTAAAAAAAAAAACAACACTAGGGGTCAGTCTTGTTCTAGATCTGAATCTTCCTATCGTTTTATTTAAGAAGCAGATTTTAATCAACCAAATAATTGGAATTATTTTCTCCTTACAATGGTGTCAAGGATTATGGGATATGTATGAGCTCTACATGAAAAATGGAGGGCAGCAGCTGGAGACAAAGTATTTTCTTTTATAGATAAAAATAAATTCTAAAATAATTTAAATATATGGCAGAGGGCTTTTTTTCCCCTGACATATTGTACTACCATGCATTTGTGTATGTTTAAAAAAGATACCTCCATATTAAAGGTGAGTTTTATATTTTTTATTAACTTCTAAAACATACAGCAGGCCTAATCACCTTCTGCTCCTGGTGAGTTGGAAATGCAAAAATGTATGCAAAAATACAATAGTAATATAGCATCTTACATGTTAACATTTTTCATTTTATATTAGAGAAATAGTCACTCCACAAAACCAGTTTAATCAACCGCAAATCCTCAATGAGTTTAACTTTTTTTTAAGGTTAAATTTTGTGGTGAAATACAATGGTTAACAATCTTTCTATTTAATGTTTTACTGGATAATTACTTTCATATTTCAGATTTTTTTTTTCCTGCAACAGAACGCCTCTCTGTGAACAAGAAGATGCAAACAGGAAGATGAGCAGATAAGTCTTTGTGATTCTTGGGACATTAAAAACATAGGACATTTAAGTGAAATCATAATGCAAACTGAATGATTTTTGATTCAAATGTTTAGTATCCCAGTTGTGCCTACCTGCATCTCAGGTCTACAGAAGAAGACCTTCCCTGGAGATTACTTTATAGTCCCTTACCATGGATTTCATCTAGGATGTGAGATTTATTTCTTCCAGGCTGCTTTAAATATTTCTGCTAGGGTTTGCAGGTAGAAATAGAAAATTCTCAGTACAATTGATATTTCATCTGTAGTTAAATAACAAGCCGAAGTAGGATCACAAATGCTGGCCATGCTTCTGTGATACCAGATACCTTCTGCAAATGATAGAAGTGTTGCTATCATAGTTTTTACAGCTTACTTTTCAGGCCCTTGACTGCACTAATCAGCTTTAATGAGCCCTGACCTGCCTCACGTAAGGCCTGAAGCCACAGCCTTTGCCTGTGGGCCCAGGAATCCATTCCAGCTCCACTCTGCACCTTCAGTTCCTCGCCGAGTTAACTCTCGGGGCTCAATGAGGACGAGATGTTTCCTGGGGGATGGATATAATGACTGACTAGGAGGGCAAGGATGTAACGAAGGCCCAGAGGTTATAGTCAGTGGGATTTCACAGTTCTATCTGGAAAAGAATGATGAAACTCTGAACCTTGGGATGATGCTTTAGGCCCGGAGGATAAAGCAGTCTATTAATTCCAGCTTTTTTCCTTGTCCTTTGAAGTAGTGACCTCATCTGCTGTGATATACTTCTCATGACTCACTGTTCTAGATCCTTTCTCTTTCCTTTGTCAGTCCTGTTACATGAGCAAATACAGTGCCACAGGGCAAGCCAAACTTGCTTCATACCAGTTACTTTTAGTAATATTAAATGTAGGTCATTGGATAAAAAATCAAAATAGCGAAAAATGGAAGTTGATACTATTCTGTTAGGTGTTTAAGGGCTTTTATACATGATGTGTCTAGTTGATTCCAGTTTCCATATTAGAACATAAAAATGTAAACATAGTAATGTTTCATCCACAATCAAACCACCATTATGCAATAGAATCAGAGCTTATGTCACCACCTTCTTCTAAAACTTGTACATATGTAAGTCAGCTATAAAATTGTATATACATTTTTGAATAGTTACTGTTTTCAGTCAATGGGGAAATCAGTAGCCCTTCTGCTATTTTTGAAATCCTGTTTTATGAGGTGGGAAGTAATAAAAAATATAAAGTAGTTATCTATAATATTTTTATAGGTTATTATGTATGATGTTGATAATTACCCAAGATGTATCAGTGGCAACACTTTATATTTGTCATTTTTCTTGCACTCGATCCCAAAATAAGTTTTGTTGGAAATGTAATAGTGAATTAGGTGAGCAGCATATGTCATATGAGTCTTCTGACTGTTATTTTAATTCTTATTTTCCTTTTTTGTTTTTTTTTCCCCTTGTCAAAGAAAGAGAAAATAATTCCTGAATTCTCTGTTCTGGGGTCAAAAAGCCATTCTAGGACCAAAGTGATTGTAAGTGGAGATCAAAAATTAGAGTAGTGATTTAGGAATTGAATTAGAATCTCACTTAAGGCTGTATTTCCCTTTATTTACACACTAACTTTAGAAGTTTTAAGTCAGTTTTGGTAATATAGCTTTTCATTTGAAACATAGAATCACAGGAAGATTTGGGTTGGCAGGGACCTTGAAGATCATCTAAATCCTGCTGCCACCCCAGTGCTGCCGTGGGCAGGGATGCCACCCACTAGCTCAGGTTGCCCAGGGCCCCATGTCATCAGTTCTGACATAACATGACAGTTAATAACTAACTATTCTTCTACCATTTTTAAAGGCAAACTTTGTTGGACTGCAAAACAGCAGTAGAATGTGATCCAGGGAATCAGTTTAACTTTGATGTTGTATATCAAAAAAAAAAAAAATCTCACTGAGCACTAGTGTTCAGACAGAGTGAAAGAACTGGACTGTGTTAACTGTGTTTTAGGAAAGCTGTTTGCAGTGTTAAACAAAGGTGCAAATTTATGTATTAAACAGGAATATATTTTTATATAATAAACAAGTTTATGTATTTGCAAAAGGAATTTTTTTAACGTCTTGGAATTCGAGGGTATGGCTCTTTTAATAGTAACTAGTAGCTAGTCGGGAGATTGCAGAAGTTATATGGTCTGTGTATTCAACAAGCAGGAGATATCAAAAATGGAACACTTATAGTCTTTTGCTCATGCTTGATTTTTTTTTAATGGAAATTAAGTAATGTATATCTGAACAGCAAAGCTACAAATCTGTGTGCAGTTAATCAAAGACTTACAAAAACCGTAGTGACATGATCACCTTCTCTCACAATTTACCAAAAATTAATGCAGCAGTAATAATTCAAGCAGAGGTGTATGCATTTTCTCTTTAGATTTTTATTTTAAACTGGTTTTGCCATCTGCTGTCCGAAGTTCAGACACATTCTGTAATCTACTTGTGTTCCGTGGGATTCTTACAAAACCCATATTTGTATAGTACACATTTAGATTATGCTTTGTGGCATCCTTGTTTTGTCATCTTATTTATAGGCGATTCCTAGATCAGTTACAAGAAAAAGAAAAGCTAAATGCTCATTGAAACATTCTGGCATTATCTGCTGAAATTGTTATTGAAACTAAGTGGCGTTTTTTTGAGTAATAAAACTAATAAACTTGAGTCACCTGTGAATTTGTGTTCTGTTATTGCATTTTCTGGTGCATGACATCTGACTGAAACTTCCAGGGTTTGAATTACTGCCTGAAAAGTCTTGTCTGAACTGAGAATACTTCACCCGTGAAAAATTATGTTCTGCTAAAACATCATCTTGTACATAAGTCTCAAGTTCTTCCTCTCTAATGCCCCAAAATTCATAAAGAGCCTGCTTGAAAATATCCTAGTATTTTCCAATATATCTGTGATATCACAGGTAACTTCTTGTAAGTGCTTGTAAAAGCTTTTGCAATTTTCTTAATTTGCCTTCTATTTTCACTTAGTTTGTTCTATTTTTTTTTCTGAGGAAACAATGTGTTAGGACTTTGCTCCTGCCCTTGCTCTTCTCTTGATTGTCCTAATAAGCTTGTCAATTTAATCCAAATCTTACATATAATTAAATTCCTAGGATTTTTGTCAATTTGACGACCAGGTAGAGAAGAATATTATAAAATATTAACTGAGTTAAATGTATGTGCGAGTACGTATGCTAGCAGATATCAGACAATTAGCAGTGGCGTGTCCCTATGTTCTAATCACAGAAGAAGTTCCAGCAGCATCTTGATCACTAGTGCCAGTGACTAAAGAAACTGTACTTTGTCATTCCTTTGTGCAAGGATCTGTTTCTCACATTTTCTAGTTATTGTTCTTTCTCAGCTAAACATCATTTCCCTGCTTAGCATCTGTCAGCAACTGTGATCATTTTAATTTATACATTCTTAATTTCCTCTCATTCCTGGAGTGAAGATTCTTTCTGCCTCTGGAGATTCAGAATCTCTCCTTTACTCCCAGCAATCAAGGGTTTGGTTTCCCTGTATCAAGGTCTCATCTTCTTACATCTTTACAGTGGTCCCTCTCCCCACTCTTCTGCTCTGATCTTTTCCATTTAGAAGTGTTATTCTTAACAGTTCTTTGTCTCTCTTTGCCCTCACCAAGGTTTTTCTGTTTTCCTTCTGCCCTACCATTAACTGACACCAGATATCCTCCTCAATTCTGATAGTCCTCAGGAAGCTCGTTTTTTTAAACCCACCACTGGCAAAGTGGAAGTTTCTCACCCAATAAGGATGGCAAGTACTGTCAGGAGATCAGACAAGAAAGCTGCCTGCCTTTCCAGGTAGGGGCAGCAGCCTCACGGCCCCTCTGGCTGGCTGCAAGTCACCAGGGCCTGAGGGGAAGCCCGTGGCACTTTCATCAGATCTCTTGTGCTGGCTGCAGTGATACTGCAAAGGGGTGTTGGGCAACTCTTGGCTTCCCTTATCTGTTCTTTGTTTTCTTCCTCTCTCACTTCATCCTACTTGGCCTTCTCCTACTTCTTCTCTTCTAGACTTGTTTAAACGTGTTCACCACCAGTTTTCTTCTTGCATAACACTTCATTGAAGCATTCTCTTAACAAATCCCATTATCTTAATAGCTTGCCTTTTGTGTATGTGCGTATTTTTCTGTTTTTTCTGTCCCTTTATTTATTTTACGTGTCCAAGCCTGATCGCTTTGAAACAGTGTGCACATTAAAAAAAAAAAAAAAAAAAAAAAAAAAAAAAAAAGACCTGTAATACTGTCAGTTTTCTTCAGGCACCTTTCCGGTGCATGTAGTGTAACTGAAGGGAGTGGAGTCTCCTTGAATAAGGCAGGCAGACTGGACACAGCTCCTGGGCCCCTTGGCTCCCATTCTGCTTTCAACAACACAGCAGCAAAAACTGAGCCAAGGTTTTCTTCATCACTTATGGACCCATCCTGGTTTAGAGAGGATTGCCAAAATAACAGAGCTTATGAAAGGTGCCAACACTGTCTTCTCAGATGACCTCTGCTGTCCTTTGACACTTAAGAAGACAGCATGATTTAATATTCAGGCTATCTCTACTACAGAATCCGGACAATGCCTGTGCTATTGCCTCTAGGCTAGCTCAGCGTCTTGAGTGGGAAATTTGTAGCACCCAGCCGCTGGCGTGTTCTCCTGGCGGAAGCTCAACCATTTGAAGAGAAGGGGAGGGAAAAAAATATCCCAATCAGGACGTTTGCACATGCTGTTCTCTGCTTGCTCGCCTGGGTGTTTTCCTGAAGGACTGGGACATCTGCAGAGAAGGGGGAGCGGCGGCGGCTGGAGAGTGCCCTGTGCGGGGCTGAAGTTCCTCCGGCACCGGGGGCTGTGAGTGCCCAGCCCAGCCGGGGGGCGAGCAGCGCGGCCGGGATCGCGCTACCCGGAGCGTACGCAGACAGACGTGATTAAAATTCAAGCCTAATGGCCTCTGGCATAAACAACATTCAGCAGCCCGGGACTTGCAATGGTTCTAAAGCCACTCGCAGCAGCTCGGCAGAGGAATGCAATCGGGAAATGCACATGAAAATGTGCAAGAAAATTGCCCAGCTCACTAAGGTGAGTCCGCTGTTGCAGTCTTTGCGGGGAGGCGAGGCTGCCCTGGCCGAGGGTGTGGGAATTGTCTCCTCTGATGCCCCTGTCTGGGCGGAGGGAAGGGAAACGTGTCCTCTCTTTTTAGGCTGTTGCCGAGAACATCGGTGTGCACAAACTTCCCTGTACACAGATCCCCTGCGGGGGCTGCAGCCCATCCTTAGGGGTTGCCTTTGTGGCAGGCGATGGACGCCTCGTACTGAACTGCTGTAATTACCGTGCGACCGTAACGAGAAGAGATCCAGCTCCGCCAAGACACAGGGTTTGTCTGGGAGCTGTTAAGAGGAATTGACAGTATCCGCTTTTCTTCTAGAATTACAAAGACTGCAAGTAATTTGCGTTTTATAGGTTCTCAAGTAATATTGTTGCAAAGCTGCAGCCAACGCGTGGTACTACAGTACAACAGTACACTCTGCCTCGCAGCTAATTGTTCCTGAAGTGTATAAGAAGAGCTACTTTAAATGACGTTTGTAATAAGAATTGGAAAAGAGCCTGGACTAAATTACATGGTATATTGTACTTAAAACTTTTAGTCAATATTGAACTACTCGATATTTCCCACACCATGGTAAGAAATACGAGAAAATATGTAGGAAATGGCAGTTATCTATTAACCTATTCTTATGCTACATCCCTGTCAGTGGGGAAAACCTATTTGCTACCCTTGTTTAATAAGATAGCTTTTACATGTTCTGTAACCTTGCTGCAACTGATAGAAACTTATTAGCAATGAATAAACATTGACTGAAAATACAAGTCAAAGAGTAAGAAGTCATTTAGATTTTCAAGTTAGAATGGCTTACGAGTTACAGTGCCATCATTCTCATCTCATGGTAATGTACATCATGTGCATCAATACATAAACAAGAGCTACCTCTAATTACACATACTTCTTATATTGTACTTCCTGTACTATATCAGTACTTACTTTTCAGGTTCTTTGATTGTATGTTTGTTTAATAGTATTTGTGCACAATAAGATCCTTACTTCTTTCCCATACATTGCATAGTTTTATCGCATTTTCAGATGTCTTTTGCTAAACTTCTACTGTTAAAGTATGTGTGGGTTGATTTCTTTAGTTTGGCTAGAATTTCACCTCTAGATGCTTTTCACTTACCTGAAATAAAGATGATTTGTACCTGAAGCTCAAAAACATACTTCTGAAAAGCAAATAATTCTGTTTTGGGATGTGACTTTTAAGAAGCAATTTCCTCTGCAATAAGACTACACTTATAGAGAATTCATGGCACAACTGGAATTTAAATCACATGCTTTCCCTTCTGAATTCTGTGCAGACTAATGCAGTACAAACAGCAAGCACATAAGAAGCAAAATCTGACACCAGATCAGCTGAAAAATGGCTGTATGGGAAATTTGTTATAATAATTTTTGGCCTAGGACTTTTGAGAGCTCCCTTTTAAAGCACTATTTTCTTAGTTATATTACAGTCAGAATGATTATAATAAAATCCCTCCTAAATTTAAATGGCCCATATTACTTTCTTTTTTGTTTCTAACCCAGTATGCAATACTGCTGTGTGTTGTTGCACAGCTGCAGCTTCCTGTCTCAGTGACTATAGATTTTCATTGATAAGGAGATAATGATCTCATTATTCATCCACTCAGTGTTGTCCCAGGTGAGATGAATACAAAATATGTAAACTAGGTATAAGATACAGATCTTGACTCCTATTCTCTTTGTTGCATAGTCACTAGGGGCCTCCTCCTACCCTCAAAGGCAAAGAAGTGTGTAAAGGTATCAACAGGAGCTAAACTGGGAGAGGCGATTATATCCTTGCATGTAGTGCTAATTATGTCTTAAGGTATTGGTATGGGGAATACAGAGATCCAGGGAATCCCAACAGGTAATTTGGACAGCGACTCTGAGAGCTGCTCCCATTGAACTGCTTGTGGACACACACATTCAGAGAGCTAGGGAATTACAGCTTGGAAATTCTTTTCAGGCCTGGATTTCTCCTGTCTCTCAGGTCCATTCCCAGGCTGACAAGCTGACTGCAGCTTCAGTTAAGGGAGGCAGTCTCCCAGAGTGATAACATGGTGAAAACCAGAAGGGAATGCATAATAAAAATTAACACCTGGTGTCTTTCCCGTGGGACATCCGGACATGCTGTCCCAGGGATGTTTATGCCAATTATCCAATGAACTACTGTCCTGTCCTAACTGCACATAACACCCTCTAAATACGGGATGTCCATACAATAAAGTTGGCCTTTTTTCCCAAAAAGAGGTCCGTGTGTGTTGCTATCTTTTCTCTCTCTTTGCAGCGCAGTAACCACAACTGCTCTGCTATTTCTGTTTTTGAAGACATACACTATAGTAAGTTTTCATACCTTCAGTCATGCATTTTTTCTATTCTGCACATTTTTGGCTGCAGCCAAAAAAAGTACAAATCTTTAGCAATGTTTTGTTTGCTTTGGGCCACAGACTGCTAGTTTTTTGTAGTTCACTTCTCATGAAATGGGTGTATTTGTATAGTATTCAACTGTAGCAGAATACATGACTGTGTAGTAGTTATTAAGTAATACCAGTAATGTCGTTCAAACTTCTCCCTCAGACACTGGACCCATGGCATGCTGATTCATGCTTCCCAGTTCTGTGTATTTCTGTATCTGTTTAGCAATAGCGTGGAGTTTAGATGCATGGTGACTTTTTAATAAGACACTTGTGGTGTCACTCCCTGCTGCCTCAAGCTATAGATTTGTAACATCTACTGGCTATTATGGGATTTTCATGTCCTTATGTTTTCTCAGCATAGTCCTTTTTATTTGAAATAGGATGAGAAATTCAAATGAACTCTTGAAGAAGAGTGTGGAGGAAAGTGGATCAGTTTTCATTAACAGAGGCAGTTTGGACAGGGCTGACAGGAACTAGACATACTGCAGATATCCATGCTATCCAAGCTTCTTTTCAAATCTCTGCCAGTGGAGCTCAAACCAAACCTGCTGTTCTGGACTGCAGTTCTGAAACCAAGTCTAATATGAATACCGAAGGTGAGAGTACCTGGTGGTCAGAGAGCTACCTAAGCTATGTTTCCATCTTAGAAACAAATTCCTGGATACCAAGGGAGGGGTATTTTTTAATGAAAGAAAACAGTTATTCTCAAATACTTTTTTTTCACGCAGGGTTCATCTGACTCTGTATTGTGAATCTGGGAGCCTTGTAAGAAGCACATTTTAAATTGCAGTATTACTGGTCAAGAAGATTGTTACTAAAAAAAAGTCAAGTTGTCTGGCAAGAATTTTGTGTATATATGTTGGATACTGTGAGTTGTAACAGTGGAAGAGAGTGCTGATGCAAGGAAAAGTTAATTGCTGGTAAAATGCGCTTACAAACCCTTTTTTCCCTTTAGGGGAAAGAAATGTCAAAGGGAAGCAAGTGTGTTCCTCTTCTAGAAGCAGCAGCATAGGCAGATGTTCCTTAATGACTCTGCATGGAACAGTTCAAAATGTTACATGTTCTGACTGCCTATCACCAGCAGTCACTAGGAGATTTAGCCCCTCAGCTCAGTCAGCAAGGTAGAAAATATGATCATTATTTAATAAGCTTCAGTGGAAAATCAGCCAGAAAAGCAAAACCCTTTTTCCTTTGTTGTTTAAGGGAGGGATGGCTGACTTCTGCACAAATATATACGCTCATATTTAGTTCTGTTAGCTTCAGTCCTGTGGGTGGAAATTTAATGAAGAATTAGCAAGTGACTTGGCACGTGTGTGAAGGCATAGATTGTTTATATCCCTTCAGTGTCTTGTAGCAGGGCTATATATTAATCTTTTAACCTTTCCTGCTTTATTTGCCATAAAGCTATCAGCCATTTCTTGGTTTTAGACATGAAATATGATCAAATTTTAATGGTTTATTCTGGAAGCACCTAACAGATGGGTATCTCTAACAGAGCACTTCTGTGGTCTACTCATCTTCCTTTTGAAAAATGTTGCCTTTTTCACATAGTTTAAGTTTATTGACCTCATTTGCTGTGGTGTATTAACAGTACTCAGTAAGCAATGCTTACAGTGGTTCAGCTGTTGTGCAGTTAGTTATTATGCTACCAGAGCTCTCCTGTGTGCTTGAGGCTTTTTGATCTCAGCTCTCTAGAGACATATTCAATATTCTACGAAAATGAAGCAAAGTAGAATAGAATAAAAACTAGGATCATGCTTTTGGAGCAACAGTATTTTTCCTTTGGGGAAGGAATATAAAAAAATTATTTCTGTGTAGGCAAATAGAGAGTCTATTTATAAAAGTGCTTAAATTATGAGCTAACAAGACCAAGAAAATCAGCCATCCATATCCCCCAGTACTTTCTGGTGTATTTGTTTTCATGATTTTGTACTCAATTTGCTATCAGGATTTCAAAGCTAGCATTATTTTTGCCTATGAGCTGACAAGAATGTGCAGGCTAAGATTTCTTAACTTGTCATTACTATGCTTTTCCTTACAGAAAGTTCTTCCTTAAAAGGAAACCCCTGGATTATTAAATGCATGTGCAATGTCATAACACTCTATTGATCGACTAGTCAAAAAGCAGTATTTAAGCCATTTATTAGGAAAAAACCTAGTATCTTATTTGGATAGCTAGAAATTATCATTTAAATTAATTCAAGGTATAAGAATGACATCTGTGTATGGAATTACTTCCTTACCATACAAATTTGGCACTAATTATATCAAATCTGCAGAAAATCTGATGGCCTTAGTAACTGCCTACTCAAGGCTACTTTATAATGGAGAATATATAATAAATTCAAGTCTCTTTATTAAGAAATCCTAGTTAATATTATATGTAATGTTTTGCATGTTATTAATATGCAAATTACAGGCAATAGGCAATAAAATATCTAATGATCCATTAATTGCAGAAAAGAAAATTGCAAGCTTAGGGCTTTTTCATGTTCTTTTTTTTTCTTAATGGCAATATTTAAAAGTGCCTTTTTCATGACACTATAATAGTACCTCTCTCCTAGTATTTCCTTTAACCAGTATGTACATGCCAATGTTTTACAATTGTGGAAATTATACCCAGATTAGAAGTCAGTGCCGTTCTCATGTAAATATTTTGAGCTATGTATTTTAGGCTTTTGAACATTCCAACATTGAATATTGTATATAAAATGCTTTTTTTCCATAAAGTATTGTGTTCCCCCCCAGCAGTCACATCCTCATTAGTTAAAAGATTTTCTATGTTTTATTAAAACAGCTCTAACACTGAGGTAGAACTCCCTCTGTTGCTACCTCTGCAGTGACATCTGTCTTCCAAAGCTTGGATACAGCAGAACACACACAACTCTATTACTGAGGAAATATTGCCTTTATTTCATAAAGAAACTACAAACTGACTGTCTGCTTTCAAATAGGGATTTCTTCTTTTTTTTTCTTAGGTTAATGACCTGGGTGAAATTCTTCTGAAAGAAGATTATATGTTTTTAATGTATTTGTCATTCAGAACTTTGTCTGACTTGGTTTTTAGGCACTTAAAATAAATAGAGTTTTAACTTAGAACAGGTTGCTACCAGAGAACTCAAGCCTGCAGTTGATTATTTTACTTTTTTTCATTCAGCAAGAGAGAGCTACTAGAATTTGATAACAAGGCTGGTAGGAACTATAGCTAGTACTTTTACATGTTTTACAATGTTGAAATATTTTTACAAAGATACTGATATGCCTTAGTGTTTCATAAAAATAATGATTTTTCCGTAGACTATGGGACATTGCAATGCAACTTGGTGCATTGCCACTACACTCTTTGCAGACTGCTTCCACTTTTTCTGATAATAAATGGTGGTTAAACTTTCTTGGTTTTGTGATCATTGATGCAATCCTAGAAGGTGTCCAGCATATGCTTAGTGAAAATATCTTCCTGAAGAGGGAATATGAGTAATGGCTGTATTCAATCTAGCTCCATTTTACTGTTATAAATGTTTGTGTAAAAATGTCCTGGGTACATAAGTAATAGTATAGTATTATGATGTATATTATTATGTTGCCCTTTAGCTTCATAACACTATGTTGACTTGGGGTCCAGTGACGCTGCTTTGAAAATGATGAGAGAAATTGAAATAAAATATCTATTAAAAGACACTGTGCTGAGGTCTGTCTGGGACAATAGCCTGACTCTGATGGTGCCCAGAGTTACAGGAATATGACATGCACCTGATGTTCTTGTCTAAAGTTTCATTGCTTTCATTGATCTATGAGATTTTCCAGAGATTGGCAGAGTATCTTAATATATTTCCTTGCCCTAACTGGATTTTTATTCAATATGTTTTACAATCACTTCTTGGATCTCTGTGATCTTTTAGTTGAATTTGCTTACAGTAGCAAGAACTTAAATTTTGGTGCCTGTAGTAGCAGAAATTGGTATTGTGAATTCATACCTGAGGGTTCTGATGGTTTCTTTTCTTAATTAGCAAAGTATCTAGAATGTATGAAAAATATTTTAAATTTTAAAAAAATCCTCTCTAAGAATGTAAACTACAAGAGACTAAGAATTTGATCCACTCTGTATAATGCTTTAGTTTGTATTAGGAAGAAACAGGACTCATTTTAACTATGCTTATCACAGATCTACATAAAGGGCAAAACTTGCAATAAATGTTGTGTTTTAAATAAATTATAATATTTGTCTCTGCAAAACCATGTATTTGTTTGGGAAAAATCTCTTCCACCTCAAGCTGTAATTAAATCAACAGTTCTACAACTTATATTTGCAAGACTTCCAAATTCTACTATATTTTAAGTAAATACTTGGAAAGATGGGAATCAAGTGAGAGCTTACTTGAAAAGTCTCTTTGGGTACTCTATTTATTATAAAATTGGACAATGTTACTTTATGGTAATCTGCAAATCAGAAGGTATTTTGGAAGCATAAAATTTCAGGTAAATATCTAGAATCATATTAAAAAATACAACCAAGCAAAACTTTTGAAAGCACTAAACATATGTCTGCAATTTACATTCTTTAAAGTTCTTTAAAAGTCTGGGATGTAATGAAACATTTCACAAAATAGATTGTTATTTTGGCAAATGAATTCTATCACCACTGCATTTAAATTTGGTTGATGAAATGCATTAGCTCATATTTTTGAAGTATAATTGAGATCAAACTTCTATGAGTTTTAGATAGATTTGTATCCTAGAGGAGCTTGATATGTAACAAAGACCAGAGCTAAATAATCAGTGAATTTCATGCAAATAGGGTCTTTTTCTTTCCCTTTATTGACACAGAATTGGTGACTTCACTTGTCTACTAAAAATTCACCTGGTCTGCCGTGACAACAATGGACAGAGGACATAAATTTGTCAGACAGATCCTCTGCTTCTTGCACATTATCCACCTGACAGAGCTTCCTACTATAAAGTTGAACTCATCCAAGACTGTAATAGCCTAAGACTTTCGGGGATATTTGAGATCTTAAGGTGTTGAGCATTTCACCAAGACAGAGATTGCAAAATGTCAAGAGAAAGAACTCTGGAATCAAACAAATTGGCCTTTGTTTGCCTACATATATGTATGTGTTAATTGACGTTGATTTTTCAGTGTCTAAGCCTGATCTTTTCAAGTGTTTTCATCTAGGTCTGTGTTTTTTAATAAATGTTTTACCTAATTTGGCTTTTACTGAAAAATAATGTGATCCTCTGACAACATTTGAATACAGCTTAATCTGATAAATACACTCAAGAGGAATTTGAATCACCTCAGGGATAACAAAGTAGTAGAAATGTATTTCATGTAAATGTCATGCTGACTGATTTTATTTATTCTAGGTCTTAATTGCACATAGAATCTTCCAAAAAACAGTGTGTTTTCTACTTAAGTTTTGACAAATTATTTCAAATTTAGGTAGAAAAGGGTTTTGACATATAAGATACAACATGAACCATGAACTGTAAAAAAGATTTACAACATCATAATGTAGGGAGGAAGATACTACAAAGATGTGGGCTAGATCTTGCATCATTTCACATAGTAAGTAATGACCTGGAAGTAAAAAGAAACAGCATATTAAAATATAGATAGATTATACTTACATATATATACGTATATATAGATTATATACACTACATATATACACTTATATACACCAATATATAGATTATCTATATTATGTATAGATTATATACTTATATATATGTATATATAGATTATACTAAATATATAGATTATACTTATTCAAAGGGAAGCATAAATACCTGAACAGAATGGAAGGAAATAAGGAATATAGATGGAAGACAAAATAAACTGCAGTTATATAAACACCCAATATCTGTTTTGGTTTGTAAATTGTTGGTAAAACAGCATGAGGTAGGTATATAGAAATGGAGTCAGTATGAAGTGAGACATCAGTGCAAGATGGAGAGAAACCCTAGAGAACAGACAGTTTATCAGTTTCAGCCTCTAAGAATGGAAACTTTTTTCCCTTTGCATGGGACTCTTTCAGCTCTGTAGAAGAAGGGAGAAGCCAGAAGTGGGGTATGCGGAAATGATATAAAGCAATTATATTATTTAATTCATAAATGAAGCAATTAATTTCACTTGTGTCACCTGATTTAGACACCTGTATTAGGAAGGGAAATATTGTCCTTTGGAGTCACTGTCTTTCTCCTTTGACTAACCTGCATTAGATGTGTGATGATGCAATGGATGATGTTGGGTGAAATGAATCCCATCTCATATGCAGGAAACATCTTCCTGAGAATGAAATACGTAAGGTTTCTCTAGATATTTCCTTGCAGTAATTGCTAGTGGCTTCCTCAGACCTCCTTATGTGGTAGCTGTGTTTCAGAACAACCAGTTTCTCTCAGAATTTCTATATCAGATCAGGAGAGGTCTTCAATGTTTCCTTAACTGTTTAGAAAGATCTATTTCTTGCCATGCTGGGGCAATAGCCAGTCATAGTAGATGGATTTGTGACCAGTGTAAAGAGAAGGGATTAAAGTTGAGTCGATTTTATTGAACAATTCCAGAAGAAATTTCAGTAATAAACTCCCTGGTATACTCCCAGCAGAGGAGTCTCTTTCTAGAATTAACTTCTGTGATTCTGCAATGTATTTTTGCTTCGCTGAAATTGTTGGGATGTAGTATTGGTGACCAATATGTTCTTCATATACAGATAGCACAAAAAGTGGTTAGGCATAGACAAACAAATCCATTAATTCTGGAGACATTTTGGGGGTTTATACAATACAGATTAGACTTGTGACACTTATTGCAGTCAACATACTTCCTGGACTCCCAATTAACTTTTGTGGTTCTACAGCATATTTTTTCTTTGCTGAAATTGTTGGTGCCGTTTTTAGCACCTGCTGTGTTTTTTGGGAAAATATTTGTGGAAATATTCTTGCAATATAGTTTTACCTTCCTAATTCTTAAATTGCCTGGCAATTATTCTTGTAGCATGTTATAAACTGTAAAATACAAATGAGGGACAGTTGGATGTCTCCTTAATAAAATTTAGGCCAGAGCTCATTTTATGTTAGATCACACTTGAGAGATTGGGTGCAATTCATAAATCCCTAAACTACCATTTTCTGGGTTCAGCATTACACTACACCAAGCAGAAAAAGAAAAAGGTAAAAAAATGGGACCAAATAATTGTACCTGTGTTATTTTCTTGTATTAAATTTAAACTAAAGGGGGTGGGAGGAGCAAAGGGAATGGCAGAAAGAGTCAAAAAACATGCCAAAATATATTAGAAAGCTGTAAACATTTTATGCTTATGCTTTCTTGTTACATTTTAGTATTTAACTGTATTTTTTGGACTGACTGTAAAAGATGGTACATGGAGGAAAAGGAGTGATATACTCAAATCTGAAGAACATAAGATCAACTTGCCCTCTTCTACTGTGAATCTCTAGATAAGGCAAGATTGAGGCACATGCAGGAGGGTGAGACATTGCACCATGATCTTCTGTCCAAGAGACATCAGATCTTCTAAACACAGGTGGATTTCCTACAGAGCCATTGGCTACCTCTGTGGTATACCACCTCACTCTTGCAGGGTCTGAAGGGCTTTATTATTGTGGATGAAAGGATATAGATTCACCCTGAAATAAAAGAGAACCTTCTGGAGTAAAATCCTTTTTTAATATGGTAATTAGGATTCATTCTGGTGTAGGATACATGCCATGCACCTCTTCTGAAACACTTTGGGATGTTTGGAGTGACAATTTTTTTAAACCTCTCATACTACACAACATTACGTATGTGTTTAGGTAATGAACAGTTGCTGGAAATATTTGGATGCATGAAATTAGTCCTGTGCTTTCAGGGAACCACAGAGAATGCAAGGAGAGAGCTGGGACTTCATTCTTTAGGTCATACCTTAGAGCAGTATCATTTATCATTTACCACCTATGTATGAAATCAGCATAGGTGTAAACTTGGATCAGCATTGTAGGTAATCATAGCCTAGGCCTGTACCTTAATTAAAATACATTATTCTTCAGTGTTAGAACATGAGAGACTGATTAGAGTATTAGTTAATAAATTGTGGGAGGTGGATTTATTTTCTAGAAATCCTGTAGAATTGGTGGCAAAGGAGGCTAAGGGATAGAGGAGGAGCCATTTTTAAAAATAACTGAAGTTATTTTTGATAATTTCTCTGTCCTTTGCTTTTAAAGAGACCATTTAAGGCTGGTGTGTTTATCAGTACCTCACTCTGCTCTGCTCAGCAAGTAGATGAGTTCAAAGAAACAAATTCACCTGCTAGTGAAGACAAGATGATTTTTGCTACTAGTGAAAAGGAGATGATGCATAAAGTCACCTGGCATCAGTGAGCCTCTAGCAAACTTCTTCCTTAGTAATAGAAGTTTGTCTCCTTCCCTTCTTTGTGTAGAGTGCTGCCAGAAGTACCCTGTTTGGCACCTTCATCCAGGCCTTTTCTCATTATTTTGCTCCTGTTTTGATTTTGTTTTTTTTTTCTTTTATCCCTTTTTTATATGGAAGGTTTTGTGTCTACTAGCTTGGGCCTGAAAGAAGAACATTTATGATCTTTTGCTTTTCTTTGATCCATCTTAGCATCCTCACTCCTCACCTTCCATACCAAATTGTCTTCTTATTCAGCTAGGAAAGCAACCTGCTAGAACCATTTTTTCATTACAATAGTCAATTTCCTCTAAGAATATTATTTAACACTAGTGTAGGAAGAGAGTAATTTTTGGTTTTAATGCTTTAACTCTGTCTTCACTGTTAAGGTGCAGATGAGTGTTTTCTTTTTATTTTGGGGGGTTTTGTTTGTTTTTGTTGTTGTGCTTGTTTGTTATTTTATATCAACATAAGGAAAATGAGAAAGGAAATGCTATTTAGATTTACAGCATTTGGAGAATAAAAAAGGACAAAAAAGATGTATTCACATTCACTGCACTGTTAATATTCAAGTGTATGTGTGTAATAATGCTTTTACCAACTTGCCATGCTAAACTCAGATGCTATAAATTTAGTACAGTGTTTCCCAATTCATTTGGTTTTGGAGAACTTTAAGGAGGCAGAAGCCTCCTTAAAGGTATTATGGAAGCAATGATATGCTCTTTTCATATGAAAACTATTCTGTCTGTACTGTCAAATGATCAGTTTTAGACCTGCTTTTTAAAAGCTGTTTATCAACACAACTGTTAAGAGATTTATACCACATTAGTGTACACTCACAATGTACAGGTCTGAAATAATTTTTCAGTATTTTTCCTTTCAGCACATAAAGCACCAGATTCACTTCATATAATTCCAGTCTTCAAAGTAAGGTATATGGAATAGGAGTGAAAGGCACATGGGAAGGGCTTAATTTTCATAAAGTAGAGAGCAGCAGCCGTCTCAAAATTAAATCTTTTAAGAAGGTTAAGATATGGAGGAGTCAGTTTCAGCACTCAAGCTTGAAGATTAAATTTAAGGGCATGCAAATCAAAATGCTTCATTGTGGTTCTAGCCAGTACTGGAGAGAAGTGTAGGATTAATAGACGGGGCAGGGAAGCCAGGATCTTCCATCATTTTAGATAACTCACCTAAGGTGCTGGTGGTAGTCTAATGCTTACTGGAATTTGGGAAACCTGTATGATTAAGTCAGATTTTAGGAGAATCCTGAACACAACATAGCATGAGACAGGCCATGGTGATTTACTAAATTTAAATGATAAATTGATAAATGATAAATTTATCATTGTGTGAGTGTCTGAGTCACAAAGGCTGGGTATTCATTTCTGTTTTAGTGGTGGAATGAAATACAGAAATGTGATCATCAGCATCTGACCTAGTTAACTGAAGAGTTACCCAACCTAATTAGTGTGGAAAATGTGGGCAAGAATAATCTTGGAGTTTTAGTGTCTGTCTTCTAAATAGATAAGGAATGTTCATAGAATAATTTTAGTTAGTGAGATGGAGAAATCGTCTCATTATACTGTAACTCTTTCCATTTCAAATGAAAATGGTTAAAAATCACAGAGAGGAATTAATGGCTTGTAATCTAAGGCCCAAAAAAATACCTATCTAAATGTAGGCAATAACTTCTTGTCTGATATTCTTCTGAAATATGATGCTGTTATTGTATTTTATCAAATGTTTATCAAGAAATATATTCAGATCGTGTTTTGCATTTGTGACTTTTTAAGGCTTCTGTACTGCCAGGGAGGAAGCTGACTATACACAAGATATGTTTATGTATTTGCTTTCATTTATGGTTGACTAAAATTCAATATGTTATTCATATACAGATAGCACAAAAAGTGGTTGGACATAGATAAGCAAATTCAATTATTCTGAAAACATCTTCTGGATTTATATAACACATTGCAGGCTTGTGACACTTATTCTGGTCGAGACACTTACTGGACTCTCAATTGAGACTTGCCCTGATAAAGGCTTGAAGATGATAGGGCCACAACTCTAGCATCATTTAAAGAATTGTGTCATTGTTTCCGTATTTGTTTATTTATTAATCTACTTACTTAAGGGTATGATTTTTCTCAAACATTGTCTAAGAATCTTTTGATTAACTTCCATGGGCACAGGCAAGACTGAAAATATCTGTCAAAACTTGTGTAGAAATTCCAAACCTAGTTTTTTAGAGCAGTAATTTATCCCTAAAAGACCGAAACCAACCAAACCAAGCAAGTCAAAAACCTTAATATATAATGTGTTGTTCTTGCATTGGATACCTATGTCCCGTAGAAACTGGATTAGCCCCCATACGTCCTAGTGCAGATCTAAAAGACACAAAAAAAGACACAAGCATGTGTCTTTTCAAGGTAGTTATTCTGTTGTGCAATTATATGTAGCTGTAAATTTTACTTGGGCATTTATTCTTCATTTCATGATCCTGTGGGCTTCTAATAGCGTTTTCTTTTTGAAGCAACACTGTAGTCCTTGTACAACAACTCCTGTGAGAGATATTTGGTGTATGTTATGTTAACATGAAGCCTGCTTAGGGTAATATAGTCTTACAGTCATGAGAATTAATATTCTGCATTTTGTAAAAGAAAATAAAGCATTAAAGAGTTTACATCAGTTGTTTGGAAAAATTACTGTCATCACAGATTTGTTTGAATCTGCTAAAAGCTCTTTTGAGAATTATCACTGCTACTGAAATTATGGTGAAAAAACCGTGAAACACATTGCTTGAACACTTCTCAGAATCAAGTCAAAAGATGCTTGCAGTTGGGTAATACCTACCCTGAAATGCTGACCAGACTGACTTGTCAGGAATGTGATTCCAGGAGTGCATCTTCCCTGGTGTTTTGACTGGAACCAGGAGTGCAGAATTTAATTTGCTTTTCATACTTTCATTTACATCAAGAAGTGCTTTTGGTCCACAGGAACTGGATGTCAGGACCTCAGGTTTCATGTTCAGATTTGCCACTACTGGTCCCCAGCACTTTGCCATACTAGAGGCAATGTGACCTTTAGTAGCCCTGGCACACTGAAAGTCAGATGAACTGGACTTCAAATAAAGAGTCAGCTAGAGAAGGGACCCAACTTCCTTCTTTGTATTAGAGATCAAACTAGTGACATGAAGTTACAACTTACCTAGAATAAAAGAGAAATTTCTGACAAAAAGTGAAAAAAAAATGTTTGTCACAGTATTGTCTCCCTTTTTTATAAGGTTTTTCGGTTTTTCAGTCCCTTCTGTTCCTAGTGAGAAAAAAACCCAAACAACACAAAGGGCCACCACCATCAAAAAATATAAATATATAGCAGTAATTCTATTTTGGTGTTTAACTCTTTGATAAATACAGTAACTGGATTAATGGCTATTGTTCATAAGATGCTTTACTTTTCTATTTTTCTGGTTCAATAGGTGATATATGCCCTGAACACTAAGAATGATGAACATGAGGACAGTATACAGGCTCTAAGAGAGGCTCATGAAGAAGAAATTCAGAATATTCTTGCTGAGACAAGAGAAACAATTCTCCAGTGTAAAAGCAAAGTTGAAGAAGAACAGTTACTGAGAAAGCATATTCAGGCCCTTGAAATTGCAGTAGCACAACACAAGAGATTGAAGGAAGAAGCCTTGGCAGAGTTAATATTGTGTAAAAAGCAAGCAGAAGAGAAGGAGTCAAGAACAGAAGTGAAACAAGCACAGACAGGCCTTTCTACAGACTCAGTAGATACCAATGCAGGCTTTGAATACAAACTTCTACATTTAAATCAGGAGTTTGATGGGTTGCTAAATGAATACAAAGCATTTAGAGGAGAAAATTTAGATAAAAAAGTAAATTTAGATGAAAACTGTACTGCAGAAAGATACACTGTAATAAATGAGATGGAAAACCTGAAGAGCAAGAACCAGAAAACAACTGAAGAATATACTCAGAAAACAAGAAAACTGCAAGCCCCTTGTGAGACAGAAAAAGAGACTTTGAAAAAAGCCATGCAGCAATCTGTGATAGAAACAAACTGTCGGCAAAGAGAAACAGGGCAAAAGAAGAGCTCAGAGATTGAGGAAGGTTTTTTGCTACTGCAGGTAAAGAAACTGGAAGCAGACCTAGAGGAGAAAAGCCAGAAGATAAATGAGAGGAAGAAGCATTCCCAGAAGCTGAAGGAGAGAATACAGGTAGAGTATGAGACTATAATCCCTATCTCTGCCTGAGAAAGTGCAAATTATCAACTCTTTAAAATTTGGGAGAGGAGAGTCTTTTAAACACCATGTTGATTCAAATGCTTTTTAAGTAGTAAAGCAGTTTTAGAGGCTTGGAATGGAAATAGGAGTGATATAATGCTGACAGCTTTAAATAAAGAGTTAAGATGATTACTAACTCATTAGGAGAACACTTTGAACACTAGAATTGAGGGAGGAGCAAAGTAAAATTTATCTGTTGGCTGAACAGAATTTTGCCTTTCCTGCCTGGAAATACAATGAGAACAGCAAACAGGCACTAGTGCCACCAGTGAGTATTTACAGAGTACATTCTCCTTTTTCCTTGTGGTTTCCAACAGTTCAGTGCATGGATATGAAGAGGGTTAGATAAGACACCTGAGCTGGCAATTTAGGAATCAAGTTCTTTGTATGACTCTTGCAGCAGTGGCTTGTACCAAGTGCCATTTAATGAAGTGTCCTTTACACTTGTGGAGTTTTATGTGCTGAGCCATGAGACTTTCACCATTGGTTCTCACCTTGCACTTTGCCTGTCCACCCTTACTGCTGTGTATCTCATACATTTGCAGCAGAGCTCTGCAGACCCTTCCTGGTTGCATCATGTGTCAGATGCAGTTTCAGAGGTTGGCATGTCATGGGAAATCTGCCAAACAGCTGCTTTTGGTACACAAGGTCAGAGTGCAGGGGAGATGCTGATGGACAGTGCTGAAATTGAAGCGCCCAGCCATGGTCTGTGCTCAACAGTTCTACTTCCTTTTGATACTTTTGGTCCTTTACGTCACATAAACTCAGCTACCAGACATATCCACAGCCCTATGACAGCTATTTTGCATCTTAGATGAGAAAACACCTTGAAGGTCTAGACTTGAAGTGTTACAGAATAAAAGAAAATGTTCCCTAATGAGAAAGAAAGTTTTCTTCCTTTAGAGGAAGAGAGCCCCAGAAGTCTGCAGGGAGCAGGGTCAGCCCAGTCAGCTGTGATCTTCCAAGGCAGCTCTTAACTCTTTTCACCATCTGCGTTCACATCTTGCTTGCCACTATCGTTTTGCTGATGATGCAGAGTTCTGAGCTACTTCTTTGAGGATGTTCTTAGAGGGAGTTCAGCCTTCAAATAGATTCACTACCTCTTTGTTTTACAAGATCAGAGGATGAATTGAATATACCTTTCCCAACATTATTCAGATTTCATTGTCTCAGCATGTAGATCTGTAACAGAACAACCTCTATCTTTTACAGTATAGTGGAGAGGATACAATGAATGGCAGAGATCCAGATGAACCTTTTTTTTTTGTAATTGAGTCAATCTGTAATAACTGTTTCAATACTAAAAAGTTTCCTGTAGAAGTTGGAAGCATTAGAGGGGAAGAGAGAAAGGAAGATTTTTTTTTGTAGGTACTTTACGTAGCATTCAGGGAAAATGAAGAATAAACACATGAAAAATTATGCACATGGTTCACTCTTCTGATTTATTGTATAGGAAGTGCATTAATTTGGGGATAAATAAGATAAAATATGATAGGAAGTCGAAGTAAGAGGGTGGTTCCATTAGCAATGCATTTTCTGAATTCAGTATCAGCTGGATAAAACTGAAATATTTTCTGAAGGACATATGCTCAACTCGTACATTTCAAATCCTCTAAGTCTGTGGAATGAGGCTGATTTACATACTACTGGAGCATATTGCCTTGAATCTTTGAAGAGATACCCTCAGACTAGGATAAATCTGGAAGGAGGGAAAGAGACATGATGTTATTTTCTGTTTCTTTACAGTTTAAATAAAAAGAGTAAAAGTTTCTCCTTTCTAAATTGACTATCTCTTATGCCAACATTAAATACATTTTTTTCAGACTTCTATGGACAATGGCAGACAGGGAAATAGAAACATCTTTTTAATCAGAAACACCTTTGAACATTAGTAAATACTAGCAGGGAAAGCTATTATAAGGCTTGAAGCGTGAAAGGGCTGTTGTTTCAACAAGATGAATTTTCCTGTTTTCTCCTTAGTGTATGCCAAGAGGTTTGAGGCCCTTAGATGAAAGACATTACGTTTGTACACATTTATTATTATTGCTGTAGAAGGGAGAATAGAAAGGTTGACAAATCATTAAGTCTGATCTGTTCAGTTTAGTTTTGGAAGAATTCTGGCATATATGTCAGAGGTAAAAGTAGCATGCTTACCTTGAAATTTTGAGCTACAGAGAGTTAGTTTTAACCCTGAATTTTTACTTGATATTCATGGAAAAAATGGTAATTTTATCTGAGTGAGTATTGCAGTTTTATGCTAAACATTTGAAACTGCAACTAGAACCTCCAGAAACAGAACATTAAATATGTTCAAATTTTTTCCAATAGTTATGGAAAGACAATTCTCAGCAAAGTCTGTAGGACCCAATTTTTTCTGAGTTTAGGCATCTGTATAATGGATTATGTTACAAACTGTTTTATTTCAGCAACTGAAAACACTCTAATTAATATTCATTAACTTTTGGCATAAGTTGCCATGAAATTATTAAAAGTATATTTCAAATTTAGGATAATCTCAGGCATCTTTTAGATGGTAACTATTGATGGGTAATCACTTTACAATGATGCCAGCTACATGTGGGGGAAGGGCTCCACATCACAATTATTCTGGCAGCAGGGTATGGAAGAGCAAAAAATGCATTTAAACCAGCTCTGTAGGTGATTTATATCATGGAACACCAGGAGAGAAAATGACCATTTATTTCTTATTACAAGAAAATTACCTATATAATAAAAGTGAAAGTAATGTCATGCATATTTTAGGATTTGGAAGTGTAGCTTAAGTGAGCACAGCAAGAAATTCTGAGATCAAAATGTATAGTGAAAAAAGAGGAAGAAGATCTAAGTGTAGTCAAAGAGAGAAATTCACATAAAGAGAAGGAAATCCTGCATAAAGCAGGTAAGGTGCTCATTAATGTCATTCTAAAGTATTTCCCATGTTAGTAGTCACTGATATTGGAAATTCTGCAAGTTATTTATGCTACTTGAAATGTAAATTTTGGTACCACAGACGATATGAGAACTATATTGAATTCCCAAAGCAAAACTGTTAATAAAGCAGATGAACTGAAACATCAAACAACACAGCTGCAGCAAATGACTTGTACCAAAGAGAGTCAGAAAAAGAGCAACTCTGAAGTTATGTAAGAACTTTAACAGGTGATTTGCTCTCAAATATTCAAAGACATAGCATACCAAAACTACTGAAATCAATGCAGGTCATTTTTTAAGATTGATGGCTTTATTGTACAGAAGTCAATCTTCTAAGATTCCAAGATTCCTGAGCTCATTCAGTGCAACTTGTGTTCATAACCTGAGGTGCGTGAGTTTCTGCAAAGACAGCAAAGGAGCTGCAGACATCCTTGGGCTAGACCAGTGTTCAACTGCTTCTGTAACCAAATCCTTAAAGAGAACAGTGTCTAGTGCTGACTTTCTCTGCTGAGGTCAAGTTGGAATACTGATTTATTTATTTTTAAATATAAAAAATAGTTATTTGAAAAGCTGTGCAGAAATTATAGCAGGAATAAACTCAGTAAAATGAGGAATGTGCGTATCCTGAGAGTACCCTCTGTACAGTATCTCCCCTTAAGCAAGTGTTCAGCCCTGAATCTTTTCTATACTTTTTAGTTCTCTTAAACTATTGTTAAGCTACCATTCAGGAAAATTAGACTTGGCATCAGTCAGCAAATGGTCTACTGTACTTTTTCACAGGCCTAAGTTTGTTCTTGAGGGAGCCTGCATGGTTGGAAGTGAGTTACACACCCAAGCTCAAACCAGAACAGCAAAAAACCCTAAATCATTCCTAGACTGCAGAAGAAGCTTACCATCCTGACTCAGTACAGTTCTACATTTTTAACTAAAATAAACCCAATATTTTTCAATGGACTATTACCACCTAAATAACATTTTCACTACAAATAGACTACTGTGACCCCAGACTTCTACCCAGGGTTGGTTTTTTTGTTTGTTTGTTTGTTTTGAGGTTTTTTTACAATATATCGAGTAGTTTTCTAGACTATGGAAACTGTAGCTGTTTACAAGGAGGGTACTTTCTTTGTAAAATCAAGCATCAGTTCTATAAGGAAAAGATTTGTCTGAAGGAATAGCTGTCAAAAAGAATGATAGATCATGTAATGAAGGATACAAAGGAAATTAGGCCAGTCTAAAACTTCATGGAATCTGAAAAAAAAAAAAGAAGCAGAAGGTAGGAATGTTCTTCTATTTTTAGACGCTTTAATTCATCTGGTTTTAATCTTATTGGTTACAGCAACATCATTTGAATTATGCTCACTGTAGGCACTTTGAATTAACATAAAATACCAGAATTTCTTTTCAACAGAAAAAAAGTCAGAAAAAGAAAAAAAAAAAAAATCAGACTGATGTATTTCTACAAAAAGTTCCAAAGACAGGAAGGTGAATTTATCATTGATGTGATAAATGGCCTTCTTGGCAATACTTATCCTTGAATTCTTTGTATGTGGGAGTTGGAGTGTTTTATATAAGATCCTTCCTGAAGAAGAATATATTGTGGATGTTATTCCAACTTCTGAGTTAAATTTTCATGGATCGCTGCTGTGAAATACTCAGATGAATTTGTTTAATCAGAATTTTGCATTGTTTAGGCAGAGGATCTAATTCTGCAAAGTTTTGGTAAATTAATTCAGACTGCATGTGTTACCAATGAAATTCCAACTGTTTACAAATACATGCATACATACATATGTATATGTCTTTATTTAGCTTTAGTCAGAAAGAAGGCTCATCTTCTTGTAGATCTAAACAACTTGCCTGAGCAAAACCCTTTTTTCAGTGTGTTTTAAGTGGTTAAGCTGTTATTTTTGTTGTTGATATGCATTAATAGCAATTGGCTTAAGAGATTCTTCAAAGAATTTCACTTTCATCAATGCTGCTGTCTGTGACTGAATCTTTTGGCTTTAGGTAATTTGCGGTCTCTAATATTTCTGTGCAGTAGGAACCTAAACATGAGCTGAATTCTATTCGAAGGGAGGATAACCTTGAAACACGTTTAGTTTTAAGCATATGCTTTAATGATTAGTGGAGCTCACAAGTCAGTGCAAGTCTAAGTGATTTGCCAAATTTGAGCGTAAGCTAAGGGGCAAGATAGTCTCTGACTCCTAATGGACTTCGGTGTTCATCAGAGGTCTTCTAGACAGAAAAAGATTAATTTCAGCAGTTTGTAGAATGGGACAATCAGACTACTGGTCAAGTGGTTTTTAGACTCTTCTTGCTGCTAAAAATTAACTTCTACCCATTCTCTGCAATTAACACTGTTATAACTTTCTGAATTCAACATTTACTTGAGAATAATCAAACACTTGCTGACAAGTTGTGAAGTCATAAAAAGCAAACAGCTGCTGTCCCTAAATGTTGAACTTCATAGTACCTGCCCAATCTTGGAGACAAGAAATTGTGTTTAGTGCTTGCCAAAAGAATTAATTTCCATGAAACTGCTGGAGTTTATACGTTTGTACAATCTTATTTCTCAAAATTGAACCCAGGTGAGTAAATTATTTTATCTGCTTGTGGAATAGGTCACTTTTGATCAGTATCTGAAGATGAAGTGCTTCAAGGTATATAGTTATATTAGTGAAGCCTTATGGAAATGACTTTGCCTTTTATATAGCATATCCTACTTATTATTAGCTTGTACATGTATTCTTAAAATTATGCCAGGCTGAAGCTCTTTGTGTGAGTCAGATTGAATTTAAGTATCAAACACTTCATACTTTAGAAAAAAAGGCATACTAGTAGACATTTATTTTAAATAGGCAATAAATATTATTGCTTATAATATCTTCTTAGATATTCATATTAATTTAATCAGAAAATATTGAGTTAATAAAACAAATAAATTACTTTTTTTTTCATTATTGATGCTGTTCATATCCTTTTATTCAACTAAGGCCTGTAATAGCTGTTAAGGGAGTGTTATATTTATTTTTCCAGATTAAAAAATTAAGATACAAAGAAGAAAGTCAGTTGACAGAGTTGAAGTGGGAATGTTGCACCTGATCTTCATGTTTTAATCAAAAAGATAGTTATGGCTGCTCATTTTTATACAGGCAAAATTAAAGCTAATTCCTCCCTTGCAATATTCATGTGTCTGTTTAATTCTGTCCTTTAGTTGCTACCTAAGTTTTACACAGGGGTGTATGAGAAGGAGCTGTACAGGATGGGGAAGGTGTTAAATAGTTATTTTTTTCTGTTTCCTTCATTTGTAGTGTCTGAAGACACTGTAGTATGTTTTTTGAGTTAGCAAATTTGCACAAATAGGAAAAGTAAGCACACTAATAAACTTGTAATGGATATCACTTCAGAAGTTTCCGGAAGTTGCACATTCAGTCTTTCTACAATAAGTAATTGCTGACACTTGCTATAAACAATTGCTACAAGCTCTTGGCCACTGTCTTGCAGCTGAAGCTCATTGATTTTTAACTATTTCCAGCAACATGGTGATTATATAATCCTCATTTTTTTATTATTATTTTTTTTTACTTCCTTTATGGATGCTGTCAGATATTGCTTCCTTTGGTTCTCTTTTCCACTAATTGCCCATTAGTCATCTTGTTATTTATATGGTCAATGTATATTTATGGATTTTCAGATCTTGTGGGTGACTCTTGCATACTAAATTATTTTTGAACATTAACACCACTCAAGGAAAAACAGTCTGACTCTTCATGCTGTACAGTTTTACACCTTAGAGAAGCTTTCAGTAGAAGAATAGGATAATGTAAACTATTGTCTCACACTAATATTAGAAGGAACCAAAGCAAACTGTTTATACATTTTAAATAACACGAATGACATTAAATGACAGTAGCATGTATTATTGTGTACACTGTTGTATTATGTAGGTTAATGTAGAAGAAATGTGTTCTTTTTCTTGCTGCATATTTTGTCCCTGCTATTGTATGCTCTTGTCTTTTTTTTTTTTTTGTTTGTTTTTTTCTTTAATTTTAGGAGCTCCAGACACAGCTAGATGAATTTAAAAGAAAATCTGAGTGTGAACTAAAGCAACTAGAGAAAGAGAAAGAAATTCTAACTGGGAAACTTCAAAACTCTTCACTTGAGGTAAACTGGCCATAAATGTAATGCAGTGATAAGAAGTCCCTTCATTTTTCATTCCATCTGGGAGATTCTGGATTGGATTTCAATAGTATTTGTTGTGTCTATCACTTTATAAAATATACAAGGACTCCAGATAGAATAACAGAAATAACTGCTTCTAAATACCTATGAAGATTTTAACAAGCTTATTTATTTCATATATTGCTCTTTGGAGATGTGCTAAGGTGAGTTGGCTATATCAAGTTTGCAGAGCAACTCTGATTGTTTGTTTACAGGACAAAGTGAGTTTAGAATCTTCCTTACAACTCCTGTTAACTTTCTGGGGTTTTTTGATGCACAGAGATGTATCTTCACTGATTCTAACCAATTTCACTTTCCTCAAGTTCAGTGGGAGTTTGTAACAACTCTGCAAAAACTGAAGACCTAGATCTTCTTCAGCTATTTGTAGACTCTCAGTGGCCATAATAAGGTCTCGTTGAAAGGGAAAAGACAGGCTCATCATGCAAAACCTTGTCCTCTCTTTACTGCTTCCACTTTTCCCACATGCCATTACTACCCCTTGGTGTGCATGTTCCAGCAATCAGGGCATGTGTTGTGCTTATTTACAATAAGCAATGCCTGTTTTTTCTCCCATCTGTGCTGTACTAGCTATACTAGTTATGAGCGCAGCATGAGTTTTTCCTTTTCATTTCTCCTCTAAAACACATTTATACATTCTGTTTTCAAACATTGAATTTCTGACATTCTTTCTATTTCCCAGTCTTACAAATACAGAATTTAAGTGTAGTTTAATGTTCTGAAATTTCTGGCTATTTTTAAGTTTCATTACACATTTCTGCATGCTGCTGTTTCCTACAGAGTCTCTTCTGAGAGAATTTCAGGTCAATCCAACCTGCTTTGGCCTATTCAGAGTGAAAGGTTTACGATATGAAGGTTTATTCCTCAGGCTTTGCAGATGCAAAAACTAAGGTCGTGGGTTATAAAGTTACTTTTCTTGAAATCACATATTCAGGACAGTAAAATATAAAAGAAACTTATGTTTTCTAACTGCTCATCCACTTGCATCACAAGATCATGGTAAGTTAGCAAAGACTGGTGGAAAATTATTGCCACTATAAACATAAATATAAATAATATTATATAGTACATAGCATGCCATATCGTATGTTCACAGCACCATGGTAAATATGAGCAGATACACTAAGAAACCTTTTATTGTATCTTAGAATCTGACTGCTCTCACAAAGGAAGAAATGCTCCATTTGAAGAGAAATTTTGCATTTTTCTTGATTATTCCAAAAGTTATTTTCTGAACTAATTACTTGGCAGTATCGCCAGGGCAGTGAATTCATTTCAACTTGCAATTATTTCCTGCTATAGGTACATGAATATTCACAGCCAAGAAAGCACCATTTACTGTATAATGTTCTGTTTCACTGAGGGAAT
Organism: Acridotheres tristis; assembly: GCA_037013685.1. Taxonomy (NCBI): domain Eukaryota; kingdom Metazoa; phylum Chordata; class Aves; order Passeriformes; family Sturnidae; genus Acridotheres; species Acridotheres tristis. The sequence continues at coordinate 56,332,599 of CM072888.1, forward strand.
GCTTCCCATCTGGGAACCTTTGCATTGGCTCAGCCCAGAGCTTCCGCCTCAAAGGTTAGGCAATGTGCTGTTACTAATCCAGTTCTAACCTGGATACAATTTCACATCTAAAAATAGCTTTCTTGACTGCCTAAGACCCGTTTTTAGTTGGGCTGACATAGCTGGAGCACTATGCAGAGTAGACGGAAGCATGATAATTTCATCTCTCTGGGGTTGCACGTCAAGGTGGCAGTATTTCTGTATTAATAAGATTTGTTTGGATAAAGAAATCAGACTTGTCTCTGTTTGGTCATTTGGAAGGAAGAATGTGAGATCCTGTGTAGGTTGAATGTTAATTCTCCAGTTCCTTGGTTTTGAGCTACAGGATCTCTTCAGTATGTGTTAAAGGATCTTGATGGGACAATATAAGAAAAATATGAAGCTATTAGAAAGTATCCAAAGGATGGCTACAGAGATGGTGAAGGGTCTTGAGGAGAAGCTGTATGAAGAGCAGCTGATGTCACTTGGTCTGTTCAGCCTTGAGAAGAAGAGAGACCTGAGGGGAACCTCATTGCAGTTATAACTTCCTTGTAAGGAGAAGAGGAGGGGCAGGCACTGATTTTTCTCTGGTGACAGTGGCCAGATCCAAGGGAATGGCCTGAAGTTGAGTCAGGGAGGTTTCAGTTGGATATTAGAGACAGGTTTTTCTCCTAGAGGGTGGCTAGGCACTGGAATAGGCTATCCAGTTAAGTGGTCACAGCATCAAACCTGGCAGAGCTCAAGGAGTGTTTGGACACTGCTCTCAGCACATGGTGTAACTCCTGGGGAAGGTGCTGTGCAGGGCCAGGAGGTGGACTTCTATGACCCTTGTGGGTCCCTTCCAACTCAGAATACTCTGTGATTCTGTTCTATTCTGGAATTAGAAGGTACATAAAATGGAAGTGCAAACATCAGTTTGTCATGATACATTTTGAACAATGCAATGCCCAGAGTTTTTATGGGTCTTAAAGATTCCACCAAATAGCAGCCAAAGAACAGTCAGGAATTCCTCTGGTCAGGAATTGCCACAAGTTTAGGAATATTATTTACTGTGAACTTAATTGAAGTAACTCTGAAATAAGTCTTAAAAACCAGTAAGATACAATTTCTTTATTTTGTTTTTACTTCTTATGCTATATTACTGTTTTTGTTTGGTTAGGTAATGTTTGCATCTCTGAGATCACTTTATGCAATTTTGGTGGATAAAAGTGAATTTGTAATGGAATTAAAGTACAGTCTTTTTGAGAACTTTTTCAGTGGGAGGACATTATAAAACACAAAATCCCACAGTGTTGCTGCTTTGTTAATAATGAAAACATCCAAATAGATTCTGGACTGATGTGAGTTGGCATAGTTTCATTGGCTTAAATGCTGCTTTACCAACTTAAGCAAATTGAGGGTCTGGCTATCTGTTTAGAAGTCAGGAAGCACAAAAAAATACTTGAGCACTGCAAAACGTTCCAGAGAAGGATTTTCACTGATGGATTTGAAAGCCTTTCTAATTGCTAGACAGGAGGAGGAAACCTGATAGGATGGAAATGTTTGTTTCTTAACTTCTAATATGTTAGAAGTACCAGGATTCATGAGAAAGAATGTGTTTGTATGCTGATACAATTCTGTAGGCCTTTTCCCCTTAATCACTGAAAAATAATGGTTTTAAAACTACTTTTCCGTCTGATTTCTTATTACATTGTGTTCCTGGCTTATCCTATTTCTAGTTAATATGATCTTTGGTTTCATGTGAGAAGTGCTTTGGGCCAATAATTGTAAAGAGTTGGGGAAGTTTATAAGATTGTGATCACAGATAAAGTTTATATAGGCCTCTTTTCATCTTTCCTGCCTAGATGACTAACTTGCTTAAGAAGTACTCCAAGTAACATTTTTCCTGTTTCAGATTTTTCTATTATAAAATATACAGCCTATCCTTCCAACATATTTTTTTCAGTCTCTTTATATTCAGGAAGCCCATAAAAAATGCATACTTGAGTGTAGTGATGCTAATGCATATTGTGTCAGCTGGTAGGAAGGACTGTACAACATTAAATCTTTTGCATCAAAGGTTAGTTTTATAAGGAATGGATAAAAACTTCAGTGTTTCCTTTCTTTATATAGGAAAACATTGGCTTGAGTTCAGTAGGTGTGAAGACAAAGTACCTTTTTTGCCTGTAACCAGAAACTAAAGTGCCCATTTGATTAAATCTTATGATTTACCACATATTTCTTTAAAAAGTAATAAAAAATTCACCATCTCTTGAAACAAAAGTATGGTTGGCAAGTGGCACTGGCATCTGCATATTCTTGGAGTGTATCTAGGCCACAGACAGATCCCATTAGACAGATATATTAAAGACAATTAATGTTTTTCATTGTGAATAGTATTTGGCGATTATTCTTCACTAGCTTGATCAGACAAATATTTCTGTGTGTGATTCATTGGATAACACAAGGGAAGAAGCCAAGAAGCAACTGGATGAAAGTGAACTCAAACTCGGTCTGAGGCAGATGAAGCTAGGTGCTTTTTGAAATTAAATACATCAGTTTTGTTGGATAGCTTCAGCAGAGCCTTAGGCCTGCCTTCTGCTTTGTGCCATATTATTGTGCAAATTGAGCTATGGATTGCACGTATGACATAGAGACGATTTGAAATTTTTAAAAAGTACTTCATGAGCAACAGACAGTATATGCAAAAAGGCTGTCATTCTTCACTGGAAAAAGGGCTCCTTGCACAAAACAAGCATCTTGCTATTTTTTCATAGAACAACACAAGCTCATAAAATGTACTCAACGTTACATAATTCCTCTCCATTGTGAATGAAGCCATTAATCCTATTCTGCTGACTTACTTCTTCTGGAAGGTGGCTCAGCTGAAGCAAATATTAGAACAACAAGCAAAGAATTTCAAGGAGTCACTGAAGAAATATAATCTACAGTCCAACAAAGAAAAAGAGAAGCTTTTGCAGGATCTTCAAAACGCCATTAAAGAAAATCAAAATGTTAAACTGCAGTTGGAGGCATCACACCAAAAAGTCTTAAAAATGTTGGAGGAAAGCAAGAATCAGGAACTCAAGGTCAGTTTACTACATACTAATGTAAAAAAAATACATACATTTATGGGGTAAACCATCTAAGTGAGAGCCAATTATCAAAACTCAGTTACCTCCAATTAGTTTAATGATGGGTTTCTATTGTTGTATGTAATGAATTATTCTGTAATTTTGAAATCTCCTCTTCATCATGCTGAGAGAGGTGGTTTGGTTGGTGATTTGTGAATTTTTGGTTTTTTTATAATTTTAACATTTTAACTTAGATCACTGGGTGAATATGATATACTCTACAGTTAGGCTGCAATTAATACAAGCTCCATTATCTGTGCACCTGCTTCAGAAATACAAGGGAATTCCTGAGTGTATTAATAACAGGACTCATTTTTATTATTTTTAATCCATTATTAATTTATACATAAATATTTAGAAATACAGTAGATGCATACAGTGATGTATATTGCCTTATATACCTTCAAGAAATCAATTCAGCTGCTCCATCATTTACAGTGTGCCAGCAGTACTTCTACTGACAGTGGAAGCATGACCCAAGAATGATACAAGGAAAGATAGATGCCTTTATCTGATACACGGCGATAAGTAATGACAAATAGGTCGAGTCTGGGGGCCTTTTTATGTTGAATAATAAAACGTTCTTTCTAATGTCAAATAGTACAAAGATAACGGTGTTATTATCTCATCATGCACAACAAATCTAAGAGGTGATACACTGATAATTTATGTTGTACTTATTAAGTGCTAATTTTTAACTTCAGATCATTTTTATGCTTGCATTGGTAAAATGTCATGTAAAGTGGTGATGAAAATTAAAGTTCTACAATGAAAGGCCAGATTCATCCTAGCATTACAAGTGAAACAACAAGCTGATAAATAGGCTCCAATGACTTTGTTTTTGGGGGGACTTTTGCTTACAGGAGGCAGAAGAACGATTGAAAAAGGAATTTAATGAGACTTTCAAGATCCAACATCAGTCTCATAGGCTGGAAATACAAACCTTGGAAGAGAAAGCAAAGAAAGAATTACACGATGAACTTGAGCAGATACAGAAGCAGCAAGCCCTGTTGCTAGGTATAGTCCCATGTCATGCACAGTTCCTACTGCTTGCTTGATTATATATATGCTGAGAACCACTGACTTTCATCCCATTCATTTTCTTTCCCATCATCTGGGCACTCAGGTCTTTGTTAATCTCTTTTTTCATACCCTGCGATTTCAACAATATAATCTTAATATTTTTTGTTAACCAGGCTCTCACTTTTCAGCAGCAAAATGTTTCTGAGAAAGTAGTATGGTTTACAACATTCAAGAATGCATTATCAGGCATATTAGATTGGAAAATTATAATTAGTTTATATGACTTTACTCTTTTTCTTTTCTACGTTGAGTTTAATTTTTGTATGTGCTCCGAGTCTGTTCTATTGAGTTCAGCAGTGGAGATCAGTTGCTCCTTATGTACTATTTAGTCAGTTTCAAAAGTGCCCTAAACTGCTTAGAACTAAACAGAACACTGCACTAGCAGGATGTGTAGTATCTCCAGATTTAATCTCAGGTTATTAAAGCTCATCTATAAAATTATTTTAATTAAATAAGGAATAATTTGAAAGTATTTTGCATACAAACTGAATTTTATTATTCGGTTTTTTTTCCACCAATAATTAAAATTTGCTAGAAAGATTTCTTGCTCTCTAAAGTTTATACATTCAATAGATAGATTCTTTCTTCAAGAAAAATTCTAGGGAGACGACAGAGATAAAAACTTTTTTCTTGTTGTACTTGAAAAACTTGTACCTAATATACACAAAAGTTGTAGTATATGACAGATGAGCCTGCATAAGCATTGTACTTCTGTAACACAACCAGAGTTCTCCTCAGTCTGCCTTATGGCCCTCTACAGAACACCAGTAGAATTAACAGGGAAGCTGAGGGGTGCTCCAGTGAATTTCAAGATTAGAAGAAACAACTGTGATGACGTAGTCTGCAATACAACTGCCACAGGATTACCTCTCTGACTGATGTTGACTCATTGCTTTTGTACCTCCATATCACCTTACTATTGCTCAGCAGACTTACCTCTCTAGTAATAGGAGGCCATTATGTTTAATGGGGAAGGAGTTAAGCAAAGTAAAATGTAATGTATTAATGTTTTCATCTACATTCCCTGTATCTGCCTTCCCCATCCATCTGGCCTCTGACTGCCTAAATGATTGTCTGTCTGATTGTTACTAGGATCTCTAAGGATGGAACTCTCTGAGCAGCAAACATTATGCACAAACCTAAAGAAACAAATAGAAGAACTACAAATGGAGCTGAGGAGTGTGAAGACACTGAAGAAGCAACAGGCAAGGGGCCAGTTTCTACTTCATTGCCATGTTGTGTTTAGCAAAAGCAATAGTATCAAATTTCTCTGGTGATAATAAAAGTATACAGTCACTTCCAGAAATGGAATAAGTTTTCTGCCTTTATGTCTCATTTTGAATGTTTATAATTTTTTTCCCTATGGGCAGGCTTTTTCTTTCCAATTGAAGATCAGAATCTACAAAAGAAGCGAATGAATGTTACAATAAAATAAATTCTTTGGGGACTATAGAATATATTCAGGAAATTTTGATCACTGATTTTGTCTTGCACATATATAGCATGGCACATATAATTGAAAAATCAGATCACAAAAATGCAATGCACACAATTCCAGGAAGATGCTAACATTACAAATAAGAGGCTGTGAATAATTAAATTTGGCCTTTTTCTTAGGAAGGAAGTAGCCAAACCCAGATCAGATCTCTTCATGATGAACTGGAAAAATGTCAGAGTGAAATTTCTGAACTCAAGAAAGAGAATTTACTTTTGAAGGACACAATGGAGCTGCTCAGTGCTGAGTTGGAGTCACAGAAGCAAGAAGCTACACAGCTTCAGGATAGAGATAAACAGCACACAAGGTTTGCCTTGAATTCACACTTGACAGTGTTACCTAGAGATTCAATAATAATGCCAGTGAGTGGTGTTCTAAGTGCAATGCATGTCAGAATCTTTCTTTCTAAAGTACTAATTTTAGAAGCTAGGAATTTTGCAAAAGCAGTAGTTCATTTCACATTTTCCTCCAGCCATAATAGATGCATTTAAACTAATTGTTCATTATATGTCACAGAAAAGTATGTCTAGTGTATCCCCACAGGAATGACTTGAGAAAATGTGCATAATGTCAGTCTTTCAGAGGCACTGGAAGACATAAATCCCAAACTCACCAAAGAGCTATTAAAAAAAAAAGTCGCTGAGAATAAATATCATGTTTTTATGCATTCTCTCTGTAGCTGAAACCAATGGACTGTTAATTCCAAAGGGGGAACTTAAGAATGCCATATACACCTTGTTAAGAATTTGCTTTGGCTATAGCAGCCAGCTTTGCTTACTTTCCCCTTACAGGGAAAATAAGGGCAGTGTCAGTGGATACTGACAGTGCTTCTGGGCTGATGAGGATCCTGGCACTGAGAGGCTGTCAGGGCTGTCAGGAAGGGCAAGGTCACTTGAGTCTTGGTCGTCTTGTAGAAGGTAAATCATGTCTTAGTATAGTCACAGACTCAGTGCACGTGGTGAAAATGGGTCATCCCATTTCTGTCCAGAAAAAGTGAAAAATACCAGGATCAATTAGGTTGGAAAAGACCTCTGAGATCATTGAGTCCAACCTTTGACCAAACACCACCATGTCAACTAGACCATGGCACTGGGTGCCACATCCAGTCTTTCCTTAAACACGTCTGGGCAGATCTATTCCAATGTCTAATCACCCTTCCTTTGAAATTCTTCCTAATATCTAACCTAAACCTCCCCTGGCACGACTTACAAAGGAGACAAGACTGGGTTCACTGCCCACTGCATTTGTATGGCCGTTGGATCCTTTGGAATTTCTGGATGAACATACATTCTCTTTGCAGAGAGACTGAGGGATCTGGTGTGTGGGTACTTTTCAATTCATTTTTGCAATGGTGCAGAATGTATGCCCCCCAACTACACAAGCTGTATATATAAAAGGATTTTGGAAGACTGTGCCCTTAAAGGAATCTTTAAAATTATGGCCCATATAGTCCAGAGAAAAGCACTCAATGGATAGAATGTCTCTTTACAGACTGCCAGAGTGGCCAGAGTAATTCCATTCCTGTCTACCAGTGAGTAGATATTTAAAGAATGAGTAACTTTTTTTTTTGCCATTGTGCTCTTCGGAGAGCTACTTCAAAGTGAATTTCATTTCAAGCTTTTGAAGCAAGATCAACAGAGAAAATTGCAAACCAGAGAGTTTCATTAATGCCCTCAAGCTACCTTGAAGGAATTTAGAGCCTCTGTTCATGAAGAGAAGAATTATTCACATGTCAGTGATGAGGTCTAAAAGGCCTCAAATGCTAAGGCTGCTGGGCTGGAGGATTTTCTTTACAGGCAATAAATGGTGTAGCTCTACCACAGTAAGCATTTGGGAAAAGCATTAATGGAAATTATGTAAGGAGAAATCCTTCAAATAACTGGAAGTAGGACCAAAGCACTGGAGTGGACCTAGGCACCTGATACAGGCTGCTCTGAAATTAACCCATGTACGACTTGAAAAACTAACTTGCAGCTCTTGTTTTGCTTTTGCTGGACTAATAATTCATGTAGAGGAATAGTTAAATTAGTGCATATAAGTAACTGCTATTTTTACTTTTAACAACCATGTCCCTGTCTTACACCAGTTTCTTTTTTGATTTGAAAGCTGATAATGGTTTATTATTTGCACATGACAAATTTTTATAACAAATTACTTAAAATGACTAGTCCTACTGTTGCCAAGTAAATGAAACCCATAATCTGCTTAAAGTAATAATTCTCTTTCCATTCTCTTGAATTGTGTGAATTCTACCTCCAGGAGAGAAAGGTTTTACAAGGATTAGCATAAGAGCAGACAAAGGTGTTTTAATGGGAAGAGAGAACAAGTCCCCAAATGGCTGTTCTGAAGGAGAATATTCTACTCCTGAAGATTCATTTCATGCATCTCCCTTTTTAACCCTTATTCTTCTGCTGCTCATTTTATGCTAAGTGCCAAATCAGTCACTTCCATGGCTATGCTCTAATTTCAAGGGGAGAAACCTTTCATGGTACTTTCGGTCTTTCCTGAAGCCTTTCAGAAACAAGTGAAACAGGCTTGGGAAAACATTTAAAAGGAGATAGAGGAAAATGAAAGATAAACTGAATGTCTTTTGTGGAAATTACAATTGTTAATATGCTGAGCTGAGCATGTCTATTCTAAGTAGTAAACCATAGAACATGAGCTCTCTATTGAGTTAATGAAAACATTTCTCCAAGCAATAGCAAACAAAAATCAAACTATGATTCTTCAATAGATGCCTATTGCTTTAGGGATTGGTATTAGAATGCAGTGTTATGGTTATACTTGAGAAAATATTAGGCATTTTTTAGTTTTCAGTTTATGGTGTTAATCATACAGCAGTATCTTCCAAAATATATTGTCTGAAAAAGATTAATGTTATAGTTAAAGGCATTGTTACAACATTTCTTTCAACATTTTTTTTTTCTTTTTTTGAGTTTTAGGATGATGATAGGCAGTATTAAATGTTTCTGGTGCCATGATGTATTGAAATATATCATGAGAGTCTTATGTTAAAATCCCAGATATTTCAACATAATTTTGCTTAATACAAATAAGTTCCTATGGTACTTTGTTGTCACGTTTTATCATTAAGACTGATGTATGAACTAACCCTAGACAGAATATTAATAGTTTCATTATATGGAATAGACCTTCCATTTCCTGAAGGGTGAAGGTCAAGTACTTTTCAGAATAATTTTTCTCTTCCTCAGTGTTGAAATATTTTTTCTCAGATTGCAACCAAAATTTCAAAGTTAAATCAGTAGGCAGAAGCCAGATCTTTGCCCAGTGAGCTACCTTTGTAGTCAATAAAACACCTAAAAACAGCATGCTTTGATCAAAGATAATAAACTAGTATTGAAACCTGAGAATTCAGACATATTTTAATACCAATAAAAGGCTACTGGTAGAAGACCTCAATATCAAGCATAAAAAAGAACTGGACATACTGAAACAAGATCACCGGAAGGAAATTGAAAACATAGTATCTGATTTCAGCAGCACTCAGGCACATCTCCAAGCAAAGATTTTCTCCTTAGAAACTGCGTAAGTAATTCAACAATAAACTCTGGCTCATGCTGGCAATGAGTTGTGTTTGTATTTATTATTCTTAGTATGTAGAGTTGTTTTATTCAGCGTAAGCAAAATATTGTAAGGATCAAAATAGAAGTGTATAGGTATTGTCTTTGCAAACCAAAAAGACCTGGAGGCATTGTAATAAGTTCTGGATATTGTTTAATCTAAAGCACTATACATGAAGTTTTACAATGCTAAATTAAAAATTGCATGTAGGATCTAGAAATTTTGTGAAATGTTAAATCATCTGTGTCACAGATGATACTAGAGGCCTTGATCCATGATCTTGTACTTAATTTTGTTCAGCAGAGCAGCATCATTGAGTAAAAGCTTAACCTCATTCTTACTCCCTTAAAAATTTCCAAGGAAAATGATGCTCATGTAAATAAATACAGTTTGCAGCCCCCTGTGGATTTAAATTCTGTGATGCTTCAGATTGAACAGAAGAAACCCTTCAGAAATAATCCCTTTTATACATACATATATATATATATATATCTATATATATATATATATATATATCCCCTCTCCTTTTCTCTTATCCCAACTGTGCAGCAAAAGTCCAGAAGAGAGACTTGGCATGAAAGCAGGCCTCTAACCTTTAAACCTTTCAGATGTAAAGATTTGTCTTTTAATTTTAACTCAGAGATAACTCTAAGATGATACGAGTGGGGGGTGGGCCTCTCAAAAATGTTTGCCCACACATTAAAAAAAAACCAACAACAACCCACAAAATGGTGTTTTGTACTCTGTAATACATTTCTCAGTATGTGTCCTGGTTATGGCAGGTGAATCACAGCATTCAATTTCTCAAGCAGGAAAATTCAGGAACCTGGCTGATGAAATAATGACTTGTGTTCTTATGAGTCAGTCAAATGAATGTTTCCACACCATATCTAAAAATGTGTAATTAGCATTAGAATCTTTTGCCCTGATTAAAGATTTTTAAAAGCTGAACTCAGACTACAGACTACTTAGAAGGATTACTAAAGCAGCATGTATATCCAAGCCTGTCTTCATGAAAGTTACAGGAATTGAATAATTCTGAGGATTCCAAAGTTATTGGGTCAGAAAAGAGAACAAATAGATGAATATAGATAGTATAGATACTGGGAGACTGATTTCTTTCTTTAGGAAATTAGACTAGCAGTATGATGTGCAAGGTTGTTACTATTTTACACAAGGGGCTGGATTTTACACTGGGCAAGTGTTGTGGATTAACCTTGGCAATTTATTTTGGAACTCCAGAAGATTCTATAATTCTACGTAAACCGCATACAAGTGCCCATTTTTTAAAAATCCTGTTTTATTGGAGGCCTGGCTATGTCTCTGCATTTTAGGCTTGGAACATAGGGCAGAGTACATCTGAAGTGTCTCTTGAACCTAATCTGACGAAGATTTTCCTGGTCTGCATTTTCTTTGGTACAGACTTAAAGAATTAGAAGAAAAGTCAAGAAAGTGGGAGTCCAGGCCTGAAGATACACACCTTATAAACTGTCTGCAAGACAAATTAAGTGAGAAAGAAGAGATTATCAAGCAGCTGGTGGTAAGACTGGTTTTTATATGGACATACGTATTTTGGCATTTATTGCAAGTCTCTATTCAGTGTTTTACACATTGATTCAGACTGATTGTTTCGTTCTATTCTGGAATACTTTGACAACTGTATCTTTCCATACCAGCTTCCAACAAATACATGTTTCCATACACATGACTTTGTTTCCATACACATAACTTTGTTTCCCTTCAGGAAGGAAGAAAATGTCAGCATTCGCTTTCAGCCAACACTGAATCTTACAGGAATCGATCATTTTCTTTCAACCCTAATACAGCATGCCTGACTCCCTTCATGAAGGTAAGATGAGCAATGCAATTAAAATCACAAATTGTGATAGTTTTTATTACTATTTGAATAATATAGGCAATCAGGACAATAGAAGTGCTATCAATTTTTAATAATAATGTTATTCAGTAGAAATCTTTCCAGTGCCAACCTACAGTCAGTGGTTGAGCATAGGAGAAATTAATCAGAAGTATATAAGCAACATAGATAACAGGTATTTAAGCTGATATAAAACATTAGAACTCTGTTTAAGCTGATATAAAACACTAGAACTCTGGCATCAGTTTTCCACTGGGATAAGCATTGCCACTGTTTGCAGATTTGGGAACTGCTAATTGGGATATTGCATGCATCAAGGAAAATTATGAATCTGTTTGAGTTGCTTGGTATCTGCCCTTTGTTATGCCAGCCCCTCTGCATGATATTGTCTACAAATAGCCATAGAAAGAAGGGAGGTCACATTGGTGGAAAGCAACTCGAGGTGTCTAAAATCTCAGGGTCAAATACACAAGTTGTTGTCATTGCATGACAAAATCCATGGATACTCACAGCATACTCTGAGCATTTAATTTAAATACCTATAGAAAAAATATATATCTTCCTATTTGGGTGTTCCTTGCAAGATATTTGGGAATGAGGTATTGTTGAAGTTTCATAGAATAAATTGTAAAATATATGTATGTAATGAAGTTTTCTGTTACAATAAAAAGCAGCAGAAGAAAACGGTTGAGGTGCCCAGTCGTGTTGTCAGTGTTCCAAATTTAGCTTCCTACGCAAAGAGCTTTTTGAGCTGTGACTTGAGATCAAAAAGAAGTGCTCCTCAAATAACAAAATCTACGAGCTTAGACCGGAGTTCTGGCTGCCTCAGGGTGGGCTCTCCACCGACACAGTCCTCAGACAGCAGTGCTGCCACAAGGTATTTGTCCATTTTGTATGACAATAAATTAATTCATATTTAGAATCTTGTAGGCAATTCAAACACATTTGGCATGTAGAAATACACAACGATGTAAGGTTCCTACTGTACAGTGAACTCTGTGTGTTTGGTTTTCTGCAGACAGATCCAGAACTTTACTGCAAAAGTGGGCTATAATCCCTGCCCAGCAGACCTTATGCTTGCAACCCATCCTCGTAGGGGGCAAAAGAAAATTAAACCAAAGCAAGCAACCAAAAAACACACACAGACGCACACAGACACAAAAAGAGGGAAAAAGAGCTGCAACTATTTAACTAAGAATGTAGTTAATTGTGAACATGGCATCTTTCAGTCATTCTGTTAAGGATGTATGTCTTCTGTAAATTCCTTCTTATTTTTATTGCCTCACCTTGCACTTGGTAGATGTAGATGGCATGTTTTTATTTTAGGAGATATTCGAATGAATCCAGGCTGATCATTTGGCAAAGGTCAGAAACTTGAAAACTGATTAGCAGATACTTAACTTGTTTTCTTCTCTCTGAAGAGCTTCAATTCTTCAAATTTATGAGTTACGTAAACAATGTTCAGTGTTTTATAACATAAACTCTTCAATAAATAGTTAAAAATTTATGTAGCTAATATACAGTTTAAAAACCCCCCAAACCTTACCCCTGTATTTCAGGACAAATTCTTACCTATCTCCTGGAGGAGATTAGTTATCCTGTAAATTATGTGCAAGAGAGTTCTTTCCTTGGGGGCAGATGGTGCTGACTGCTGAGAAAAACAACGCAGGCTTAGATCCTGTTTGGCAATTCCCACTTCTTAAAGATACAAACATGCTGTGTCATGCCAGATGACTGCCAAGGCAAATGAGATTTCTGTTTCTAAGGGAAAGAAATGTATAGGGAGACTGAGGATTGCTTGGCTGCTACTTGCTTAATTCCTTTGAATCAGTCAATCATAAGTTAAGTCCTATTTGCAATCATATGTTAAAAGTATCCTGATTTATGGAAAATCAGGGACTATGTAATAGGATTGATTGTGAATGCCAGGTAGTGTTCAGATAAATCTTTCCATTTCAAATAGAACTTTTACACAACATTTTTAGTGCATAAATTGTAGTTTGTATTTTTAAGAGTGAATTGCAGCTACCATTCTCTGATTTTCAAGACTTCATATCCTTTAAGCAACCTTTTGTTTAAATTTTTGGGGGTGTCAAATTAAGAACTCTGTTCAAATGTTTCTCCATAGCTGTTAAGCTCTGCTTCATGCTTTTTTTCATGTTACAACCAGTGCTGCTAGTCCAGTTACCTGGCTGGCACAGATCCCACTAAAACCGTAGCTGGCATCTTTTGACCTCATCCATTCATGTGAGCACGGAACCATTCATGGGATGATGAGTTTTTCTGGGAAAAGTATTACATGGTAATAAGATTGTAAGTAGGTTGGTGATGCTAATGCTTATTTGTTTGCACAGGACACATGGCAATGAACCACCACAAACCAAAGATGACCAAAAACAAGACCCTCAGCATCAAGAATGGTTTACTAAGTATTTTTCATTTTAAAGCAAACTATTTCCATCCTTCTCAGAATTATTATATAAATCATTGCTGTTTTCTTTGTAGGAATAATAATCCAATAGATTATTTAAGGGAAGAAAAAAACCCGTGTAATTTCTAAGTAAAGTTAGGAAATACCTGCACTTTCGTACATCTACTAACTATGGAGTTACAGGCATGAATTTCAGGAAAATGCATTTTTTTTAACAACTTCTGTAAAAAATGAAGGAAAAGTCTGGAAACAGTTATATGAAAGGACTTTTTAATGAAGAGGCTGTATCATTCCACAATTTCATTAAATATGGAATTTGGACTCTGATATATTCTGTCAATTTGGCAGCAGGTCAAAAAAAATCTTCCTTCTGTACAGTTATACGCTGGATTCATCAGCTGTTTAAAGTAAGTTCTGCATATAATAATATAATTTTAAAAGTTTTTAATGCTTTTTGTTAAATAGATTTTAAGATGGACAGCATGTGGTCCACGTTCAAAAAGAGCATGTTCATAGCAGGCTGGTTTAGAAATAATTTCTGGTTTGCTTCATAAACTGCTTTGTATAGTCAGCACTGCTATGTAATACTCCCATTGAATTTCAATATATGTATCAGCCTGATAAATTAGGATGATGTGTAAGTATGAACATTAAAGCTTGTAAATTATCCAATTTCTGTGTTTTTCAAGAGTTCTATGTTATGCTGAAGTAAGACTTGTACACTGAGTTCCAGAGTGATGGCAACTGCATCCTTGTACCTTTTAACTCCATACTAGTTTTATGCCCACATAAAAGCAAAATGGGGGAATGACTACATTTATCAGATCATGCCAATTCATTGCTAACAGGAAAGAACACATGAAGAAGTTGACTCTTGGGCAATTAACCCAGTAAATGTGAAAGGTGGGGAACTGTGCAACCAGCAGCTTGCTGCCTAAGACAGGATAGTTCCTCTTCAATTGCTTTGAATCTCCATTAAGTTTCAACCATCAGGGCCCAGCTACCTAAAAAAATTTTACATGTGCAAAGAGGTGTATCTCCAGCCTAACCTCTTCTTACACCCAACAGCCAGCAACAGCTACACCACCAGATGCAAACAGTCCACACAAAACTGGCACTGCATCTCACTGGTGGTGCAAAGGTGGAAGGAAGGGCAGAACACTTCTACAGGCCAATACTTTCCATTCCAGTTATCTAGTATTCTTTCCAAGAGGAACTGCTTTGTTGGAAAAGTGACTTTGGCAGTAGATATGGCAAAAAGGCACTTTTCATACTTGTAATCAAGAAAGAGATTTGATACTGATGAGTACCTTGGCATCTGTGAAGATGGAAATGTACAGCACTGTTTTCATTACTTTTCATCCACACTGCCTCAAGAACAATGGAAATTTCAACACACAATTAGCAATTCTTATTTCCAGGGGTACAACAATTAATTATTATTATTTATTAATTATTAATTATCCAACTCTGCCCCCCAAAAAGTGTATGTAGAAAAGTGGTTATATGGATGAATTAAATTTGTTGCTTAGTAATATACAGACAGGACTCTTTTTGGAGGTCAGACAGCCTCCAAAATCTTTTTCGGCTATATTTACCTTACTAAATGGAGCAGTGCAATAGAAGGTAATTCTGTATAATGGACAGTAGTGGTGATCCTACCTCCACAATGAGTGTCTATATTTTGGGGGCAGGTATTTTGGAACACCTCTTCAGTAGCCTGAGACTCAGAACATCAGTAACATGAGGCCTGCATTACATATCCCACCCTTTTGTGTGTGTTCTTCCATTCCAATTCATCTGTAAGAACCAGATTTCTATATCTCAAGACGCCTTCCAGGAGGTGAGCCAGTCTGCTAGAGAGTGACAATTCACTTAAAAAAAAGTGATCTAACCTACATACAGACAATTCTAAGGGTGTTTCTGCAGTGGTACTCATTGATAATTACTGGATCACAAAACATTTAAATATCCCAGAAAAATCAAACACTATCTTTGCAAATATTTTGATCATACCAAAAAGACAGAGGGGAAAGCAAGGGCTACCCTCTCTAGAAGGAACAGAATGCATTCTGGGAGACACACCTGAAAGCACCCTGAATAGCAACTCTGAATATTTTCCCTAACCACATAAAATCAATCCATATTTCTGTAATAAAAGAAAAGAAGAAAAGAAGAAAATTTATTTGGCTTAACTGTTTTAATTATATTTGCAGTACAAATTACATTATACAAAAAGCATACAAAGAACACCATTGCTTTGAAAATATTGAGCTGTGTAAACTGAAGATTATGTTTGCTTCATTGGAGCAGGTATATTCGCAGATGCTTGTTCTAGGTAAGCTAATGGACCTTGAGGCATTTCTGCAGGCTTTTTGTGCTGTACACTGATGTCTTCCAGGACCTGTTGCCAGTGTCTCAGTTTACTCAAATGCTTCTGAATTAATGCTTCTTTTCTCTGCAATTCATTTCTTAATTCTGAAACATCCTAAGGATGAAAAAATTGTGTATTAGTAAATAGACAGTATTAAAAAAAATAACCACCTCACATAAAGAGCATGTAACATTTTTAGACCTTGAGCTTCCAAGCTGATCTTACAGTAGAAAAATGGAATACTGGAAAAGTGTCTAATGATACAGAGGGGATGCACTGTGAATGCACTAGTGCTGCTCACCTATGTCAGATATTTCAGAGATCATCATCCCCAGTAAAATCTGACTAACTATTTTGTCTCTTCCAATGGATTACCAACTGTTCTCCAATACTCCACACAGCAGCAGGTATCCAGCTTCTCCAGGTTTATGGTGAGAGTTGTGGTAACAGTCAAGTTCTACCAACTTAACGTACAGCATCATGTTGAGAAACCCAAAATTATGAACACAGTGATTAAGGTACATAGCTTATCTGATCTAGCACAGGACAGGTAAATTAACATACCTCTTTAATTACTTGTTCTGGTTTCTGGACTGACAGTTGCAGTCTTTTTTGTAGAAAAAAGCATTCAGTTTGTCTTGCAACATCTAGGAACTTTTGGATGCACTGATCAACACCTAAACATATAATAACAATATTGAAAGAACAGCTTCCAAAAAAATATTTCAGGCTAGTAAAGGTACTGGTCTATTAAAAACACTTTTCACAGTACCTTTTAGAATTAAAATCTTCAGAATATCTAAAATAATGTATTTATAAACCATAAGTCCCGGTGTAAGACACTGCTTTATAAACTTACAAGTTATTTTAGAAGTGCAGGACAACACTTCCTCCCAGGTTTACTTCTGACAAGTAGTAATAAAATAATTAATGGAACTTGGTTGCATGCCTAAACAACAAGCTCAGTGTAGGGTTCTAAAATATGTACTTATTGAGGAGAATATTCTGCCCTCGTATGCTACACACTACTGTCTTGGTAATAAAAGCTGTTTCACGCCAACACATGAATATGACCAAATAACCAAAGAGGAGTTTTGAAAAGCATTTATGCTGATTTTGAAACGCCATTTGAGTGCAGTTCAGAAAATTTTCAGGGACAACTGCACTTCTAAGGAGTAGTCAAGGGCCACTTTTCAAACTCTTATTCATACCAATATTTATTCCACCTCGCCCTAAAGCACCGCTACTGAGCTGCCTGGCCTGGCTTTTTCCCATTTCCTGTTACTGCTTCATACATCTTCCCAATGCATCCCATCACCTCCCCGGTGCTTGACACGCATGTCACCGCACGCCAGTACCAGCCCACCGAACCCCAGGAGCCAACCGGCACACTCCGCCCTTCCCACCAGACCCTGGGACCCTGGGCATTCCCGGGCAGGCTTCTTTCCCTGCCGCTGCCCCCAGCAGTGTCCCCCGGGAAGGGGCCTGCCCCGGGCTCACCGGTGCGGATCTCCTCCTGGTCCGTGCCGTTCACGTAGTCCTGGCTCACCAGCGAGGCGAAGCAGGCCTGCGGGAGAGGGAAGCACCGCGCTGAGCGGCTGCGGGGAGCCGGCGCAGGCAGGCCAGCGCCCGCCCGCGGCTGCCCCCCTCACCTCGAAGGACGCTTCCAGCTCGTCCACCAGCGTGTTGTTGGGGTTGCGCGGCCCCGCGGGCGGCGGGATGAGGCCGGGCGGGCCGGGCGGCCCCGGCGGCGGCGGCCCCGGGCCCTGGGAGCCGAACATCCCGCCCAGCGCGCCCGCCATGGCGGGAGCGGCGGCGGCGGCGCAGGCGATGGAGCGGGGCGGGCCCGGCGCGGCCCCGCCCGCTGAGGGCCGGACCGTCCGTCAACCGCTGTGTGTGGGCCAGGTGATGGCCATGGCTCCTCGGCCTGGCACAGGGCACCACTGAGAACAGCCTGGCACGACTCTGTTGGCACCTAAGAGATATTTTAATGTATTGATGAGACCCCTTTTATGCTTCTCCAGACTAACCAGACCCAGCTCCTGCAGTCTCCACTCATAAGAGATGTTCCAGATGCGCCATCCTCCTCTCACAGCCCTCTGCTGGACCCTCTCCAGTAACTCCACGTCCTTCTTGCACTGATGAGCCCAGAACAGGACAGGACAGTCCAGAAATGGCCTCACTAGGGCAGAGGAGGTGGGAAGGAGATCACCTTCCTCAAGCTGCTGGCCACACTATTCCCTCTCCAGCACAGGACACCATTGCCCGGCTAGAACATGGCAAGCAGAGATAGCAAAGCATCCTTTGCAGAGGGACCTTCCTCCTCCAGCCTTGGCCCTGCCTCTGTCTCATAGGTGTGAGCCTGGGTAAGCACTATTTCAGCATCGCTTGTTCCACAACAGCATTTAACAAAAAACCCCAAAACCCCACCCTAAACCTAGGGTTCCCCAAACTATCAAGAAAATATCAAAACTATCAAGAAAATATCACCCCAGATTTTAAGTGTCAGGTCTGTTTGATGTTTGAATTGATCCTGGGAAGAATGTCCCTGCTTGGAGTGTGGCCACCTCACACCAGGAAAAGGGAAACTATCAGGATGACAAAAACCTTGTGAGATGAGGGCAGGTGCCCCTAAAAAACACACAAACATTAACTTTCACTCACTAGCTTTCTGTAAAAAAGTTACAATATACCCTCTTCTTGACATGTTTATAACTTAATACATAATTCTGTGCTGAAGCCATGCTAATGCCAATCACACAGCATCATATCTGCCTCAGTACATACCAAAAGCAGTTTAGTTTTTCTAAGGAAAAAATACCAGGATGGTGTTTCTATGAACAACTTTGCAGAGTTACTGTTGACATCACTTACAGTTCACCCAATTCATCAATTGTTTATTCCCTCTCAATCAAAACTCACATCCAACTAAGGTATTTATTGTTTACAATAATTATGCTTACTTTGCATATAAAATAGGTGACTCAATTTTCATTATGATGTTTTAGTATTAAATATTTCAATAGTTCAAACAGAATAATTTTTATTTTAAGCTACATAATATGGTATGGGATAGCAAATCTCAAAGTTGAGATATTCTTACCCAAGTAATAATTTATAAAATGCATTTTTAATTAATTGCCATAGTGAAAATATGCTTGGGGCATTCATTTATGAATGATACCTTTTAAGATTTTTTTTCCTTAAGGCAGAGTGGATGATTTTAGAACAAGTATTTTTATTTGGCATTGTGACTGTCTTGGCTTAATCGAGTTGCAAACTCAACGAGCGTTCTCGTGGGTCGCCCTGCCATGCCCTTCCGAAGATAGGGCACCTCATCTTTATTGGACATCACCCCAGCTATATCCAAATGAGCCCAGTGAGAGGCAGTCACAAATTCCTTCAGGAATGCAGCAGCTGTGCATGCTCCTCCAGCTCTGTGGGAAACAAAGATGCATTGTTTCCAAAGCAATTCCAACAGCACACATATTAAACAAATAGACTGAAAGAAAGGGGCACATGGAAGGTATTGGCTCATCTTACCTGCTGTATTTTCCAATGTTACTCACATCTGCAAGAGGACAGTCTGTGACTTGTTTTGTGTAATGCTCAAAAAGAGGCATCCTCCAAACTCTGTCCCCTGTCAAAATGCTGGCCTGAAAAAGAAACAATGATATTTTGGGCAATTTTTATTAATTGCACTTGTAAGCCCATTTTTCATGCATGCTTTTTTTGTTTAAGTTTTATCAGTCTAAAAATCTTCAGCACAAGATACTAAGATTTTGGAAATGCATTGTTTGCAAAACAGAACAGGCAATCCTATTTTTTAGGTACTTTAGCGTTAGCCAAAAGGCAACATCAAAAGGCTACATTTTTTATCTGTTTTTCCTTTTCCCTGACAACAGAAATCCTTCCCCTCAGAGGCTTCCTTGATCCATCGCACTTCAGCCACTCACAAGGCCTCTCTGAATTTCTGTCTCTGTGTTGTTAAGCAAGATCAATTATCTTTTTAACATAAACTAATTACTGCCAGTAGTCCAGAATTTATGCATATGCAGCGAGTTATCAGAACATGCAGATCCTTGAGATGTTTGGTGTATGATATTGTATCTCACTGAAGAGCTAGTAATTAATAGTCAACCTAATTTTCAAGTAAATATAGCACTGACATCATTCCTCTTAAATTTCAAAATGCAGTAACATCTTTGAGATTTGCATAGACTTTGAATAATGTACTAACTTTTCAATAAGATATCACTGAATTCATACTATTATGATTTAACAATAATGCAGGTAGCCTACCTCATAGAGGTGAGTCCAAAGCCAAGATGAATTTGTGAACACTCCAGTTGCAGCAGATCCCAGTGCAACATCCATGGCACCTAAAGAAACACACCTTCAAGTTTATATGACAAAGACAGACCTGAGCTATTCCCTGCATCCTGATTCCTCACAGAACTTTCCATTTTTAATTCCCATTATTAGTAACATGAATTTATCAGACTGCAAAACCTGAAGACTTTAGTACACTGAGATTTTTGAAAGTCTGAACATTTTAAAAACATTTATATATTCTAAAAAACACAAGAAATCATAAAAATTATATTTTATCTCCCATGAAACGAAATTTTCTTATTTCAGATTGATGTTTCTTAGAAACAGTTCTAAGATAATGTATTAAACAATATGAGTATCCTGTAAAAAAACCTAGATATTATTTTCATGTAGAAAATACAAGTGAATGGACTTTTTCCAGTTTATAGACCTCTATAATTTTTGAGCTGATACTTTCTCTTTTGTGAATTTCACTTATATAGACTTTTGCACATCATACGTAAATTTACTTTATTAAATATTTAATTTATTAAAATAATCCTTATAAAAATATTAAACCATAGGATTAGATATTTATCTATTTGATGCCCCAGAATGGCTTCTCTAATACCAACACTCAATCCTTAGTGAGATTAAAAAACAAAATGTAGTTTAGCAAAATATGTCAAAGAAATTTGTATGGGAGCCCTCCTTCTTCCTGCTTGGTGCCCAAGGATCCCAGACAGGAATACTTTTATACAAGTCAACAATCTTAAAATCAGTTTCCCTTATGTCAATTGAAATTTTCCATAGCATTTGAACTGGTAAAACTGATAGAACATAATTTAAAGCATTAGCAGAGAATCTATATAAGCACAATTATTTTGCTTAGCATATTCATTAAGCAACATAGTGGAGTCCTGTCTGAATTACTCTTCTGTGTCTGCTTTTATTTCAGCTACAGTCACCTCACCCATGACAGCTTGTTAGTGAGTTCATGACCTGCATAGACAATTTCTGGTTTTAAATTTAAATTTACAACATTATTATACAACTGTAGAGATGAAACAACTAAAACACATTTCATAATGCCTTAAAGTATGCAAACTGCACAAAAAAGCAGGTTTCCCTGCTTTTGGTTCCAGCTGGACTGAGCCAACCCAGTTTCATCTCCTGCTGAGCATGTACCCTGCTTGGCCTCTCCCCACTCCAGAGACACACAAGCTGTGCTCGCTGCTGTCCTGAAACAGGTAAAATCATTTCAGTTGCCTCTGAATTAAGGTTGGGTTTATATACACAGCCCAACTAATGAGTAACACAAAACTGACTTCAAAATGAGCAGGGAAGGGACACAGCTTACCTGTTAACGTTGCAGCATTTACAATAGCCCTTGCATTAAAATTGTGGGCATAACAGAGAGCATCAGCTAACAGCAGTCTTCCTTCTGCATCTGTGTTGTCTACCTTCAAAGGCAAAATCAGTAAAAAATCAGATAAAGTACTGTAAATGCCTCTTTCACTGAGGTATTTCTCACATATCTTAATCAGCTGTTGGACAGAGGCCCTAGAAACTTCAGGTAATGAAAATTTACTCAAACTACACTGAAAACAAGAAAGAAAAAATACAGTATTGATATACAGTTATGTGTATAAAGAGCTATTTGTAGCTGAGGTAAGTCATCTTTCAGCACTACAACCTCCTCTGCATGCTGGGTCTCTGTACTGCTGGCTCCTCAGAAGTGTTTAGAGGTGTCTCAGGGCAGCACATAGGCTGCATCTCGTGCTTGGAGCTACCAGCACTTTCTTGCAGATTTCTTCCTGGTGGGGGAATACATGCCCAGTCTTTTTCCCTCTCAAATCAGAGGGTGACTGAACTCAGTTTTCAGAGATTAATATTAAAGAAATGGAATGTTCAGCAAGTCAAAAATGGCAGAATCACAGAAATTCAGACAAAAAGAAAGCCATTTACTTCTGCATTTAATCAGTGATCTACAGCACGATTACTTTTTTTCCCCCTACAATTTAATCTATTAGATGTGTATAGAACCATTTGTAATAAATATGGGTACTGATTTGGCAAGCTCCTTTGAACCAACAGCCCCTGTGACTCAGAGTTCTGACTGTACTGAGCATTTTGGCAGTGTGAAGACCTTGGTTACATCAGCAGGAAACTGATGTCTTACTGCAGATAGCAAGGAATTGTCCTGAAGGGTCTGCTGGAAGCAATTAATGTTATTTATTCAGACTTAGAGCCTGTATTTATGAGCATTGTAACAACCTCCTGTGCCAAACAAGCTTTTCCAGCAATTCAATAAATGACCTTATTTTGCAGCTTTTCCTAGCAATTTATAACACATGTCCCATCTCTTCAATCTGTACTTGAAAAAATTCCTATGATAGCAATTTCTAGTTAGTAACATGTTTCTTACAATTTTAAAAACACTACATTTGCACTGCTTATTTTTACGGGATTTTTTCAAATGTACTCTGACTGCACTCAACTTGGTTGATTAAACCAGTTCAATAGAAGTACTCAAACTCCAAGTTTCACATGCATACCTGTATTGTTTTTCCATTCTTGGCTCTAACTACATCCCCAGGCTTGTTTGCCTTACCACTTGGCATATTTTCACAGAGGGGTGCCAAACCTCAGAGACAAAAAGAAAAGTGAATTACTAGTTTTCTTCTCAGAAAAGCTGTAGAAAAAAACCTACTTAGATGAACTCCAAACACCTCCTTAAGAAAACAGTACAAGTGTAATTTTGAAATTAAGTTCAAAATCCAAATTTTCTCAGTTAATGAAAGACACATGGTCTAGTTTTCAATCAGGGAAACTCCTCTGCATGATGCAACACCAGGCTCTCTCACCTACACTACTTTACCTCTAGGGTTTTCTTCTACATTTTTCCCAGACAAGTGATATCAAAGGAGCAATAAATATTATTTTATGTCTCCCATATATAATTATTCACATGTAAAGGAACATCTTTCTGAAATTAAAAACTTCTCAAATAGCCACTCCAAGCCATTCAAGCTCTGCTCACTGTAGAATGTCTAGAGTGGTCCAAGGGCTTGTCATGTAACTCCAGCCATACCAAGAACAACTAGAAATAAGCAAAACACAGGCTCAGCATCAAAACTGCAACTATGACTGGGATTATGGAATGAAAAGCCCTCCACCACTCCTAGGGATAACCTGCACCTGGCACAAGGTCCAAAAGTGGAGCACCACTTTTCAGTGACATGATGTACAGACAGGCTCCACTGTCTGTCCCTCTTCATCGCACACTTTGGCGAGGAACGCCGTGAGGATGTGCGTGGGCATCACTGCCCTCTGCTGGCTGAAGCACAGAAGTGACTAAAGTAACAGTTAACTCCAAGTGGAGCTTGTCAAACTGAAACTTATCCTAGACCACTTTCCAAGTCACTGCCAGCTGGTCTTGCCACAGTGTCTGAATCAACTCATTTAATTTTACCTCTGCAGAAAAAATCAACTTTTTTTCAGAAAAAAACAAATCATTGTGCATACATAACGGTATCAGCAGACTGGTTTCGTTTGTTTTAGTTTTCTGCTGAGACATTCACCTGAGGAAATTAGAGCTGATGCCTCTTCCTGTTCAGTTGTGGCACCCACTCATGGAGGTAGCTCGGCACTCCTGACTCCTTTTCATTCCAACTGCTTATACTGAGATGCACATTCCTTCTTGTAATGAAGGATTGGGACTTGACCAAGACTCATTGAAAATATCTTTATTGACAAGCATTTCTCACTTAAGATCTAAAAATCATACTTTAAAAGTCTTGATTGGTGTTCCAATATTTTATTCAAGCAAAGAAGAGTAATTTTTTGATATGCAAGTAAAAACGGAAGAGAGGTTGAGCAAGGGAATGAGAGAAGTAGGCATGCAAGAGTCCATGGTGTTTTGTACATAGCTTTTACCATTGCTAATACTAGAAAAATATTCTCACAAAACCTTTTGGAACTAAGATTTTTGGATTCTCCACACAAAAACACTTACCAATTATGTTCAAAGGTAGCTTTAGAGCTGCTGCTGTCACAATGGCTGAACAGACAGTTGCTGCTCCTCCCATATCTGCTCTCATTGCATCCATGCCCGATGACGGCTTCAGTGAAATGCCACCACTGGAACAAACAGCTCAAGTTTGATGTCACATACACTGATGATGTTCTGTCCATCAGTATGTGTTAACACCAAATATCAGTAAATGCTAGACCTGGTGCTCCAAATACTTCTGCAATCCTAGTAAGTGTACTGAAAGCAAGGTATCTGGGCTTTCATTTCAGATATAATATTACTTCCTCATAATTAGGAAACCACAAAAATCCAGGTAAAATGCAGTGGAGTAACTCACTGGTCTTCATAATAGCAGTGCACAAAACTAACAAAACAGTACACTTGGTAAAAATCAACATATGGATGGGGAACTGACTGAAATTCTTCAAAAGTATGTGATGTGGAAAGTAGTTACAAGGAACTGCTGCAAAGAATGAACTATTTTTTACTTCCTTAAGCATCATCTAGATGTCTAGTGACATACTGCAATTCGAAACATGCTAATTCTTCATCCACAGGTTTGTTCATGACAAGTAAATAAATAACACCTTCTTTATTTTCTTTCCCTCTGAATTTTCTTCTTCCCCTTACAAGATGATGGCATATTAATTCCCACTTTGGACAGCTGATGTCTCATTGCCAGAAAAGACAGCACAAGCTACTATATAATGCAAGTTCAGTGGAATGGCATTGGAAGACACGCTGAGCAAAGAAAAAGCATCTCCCTGTTGCATACAAATAACAGGAAAGCATTTTCTCCCTCTAGTAATTCAAATATTAGCATACAAGCATACATACCTGTCAAATGTAACTCCTTTTCCTACAAATACCAACGGGGAGTCATCTGTATTAGCACTCCCTAAATAGTGAATCTCCAGGAAGATGGGAGGTTCAGCTGAACCCTTAGCTACACTCAGGAATGCTCCCATCTCTTGTGTTGTTATCCAAGACTCCTGTCTGCAATAGAAACATGTATAAGTTTTGGGGTTTTTTTTCAACTGGACACTTTGACTACGGTGATTTTTTTTAAGAGATCATGATTCTTGAAGGTTTGTACACAAACCATTTAATTTTACTTAGTTATTCTGGAAACAGTAGTTTAAATCCAACCACTACTACTTTTTTGGTGAAGCACAAAAATACTTCCTCAAAGTTGCTCTTTTCCGTCTTGTTTAAAAACCCAACAAAACAACAGCTTGTGTACAGTTTCTACATCAGAAACACTGATCTTTCACTTGCCTGTGAGGCTGCAAATACTAAAGGTATGTGAAGTAACAATATGGCAGCAGGTTACATTTAGCTTTCTGCTAGCAAGATTCCCCCAGTCTTTTGCTTGTCAACAAAATAGCCTCCAACACTTTGGACAACCATTTCCACCACAGAGCAGAAAGTAGAAATTCAGGGGCAAGAAGCAACAGCTCTGCAAATTCACTTGCAAGGGCTTTTATGGCTTCATCTCACATTTTAAAAAGCTATTTAAAAAATCCCAACAGTAACAGCAATAAACAGATGTTTTATTACCACATCCATACAAAGAAAAACAAAGGTATGTAAAAAAACCCACTTGGGAAGAAAACAAAAGGTACTTAATATTAGCCCTCTATTCACTGATGCTTCTTTTCACAGCACGTGTTAATTAATCAGTAATTGACTGCATGACTAATTGACAGCTAAGGATTTTACTGCATCACAGTATCTTCCTCTGTAAACCAGCAGCTCACTTAAGCCTTGAGAATAGCCTGCAGTCTGGGCACCCCTCTTACCATTTCCCTAAACACTTCCCCCGCTTTTGTCATTTGAAGTAGCAAAGGGAAAATGAGATTTGAGTAACTTCAGATTTGAGTAACCTGGAAGGTATCTGGATATCTAAGATAGCTGGAAGGTATCTTATCTTACCATTATGGTCCTCTACCCCACAGAGGAATCATTTCCGTGGAATTTACCTTATGTGGACCTTTACATTGCTGAAACTTCTGAGCTTCTGTTCAATATATTCAGCAAATTTGATTGGAGTTATATAATTAGCTGGAGCCTCCATAAGGTACCGAGCAAGGTTCTGCCCCTCAGCGTAGATAACACCTTTTTGCCAGGCTTCACTTTCAGCACTGAACAACACACAATGATCAGGATTACAGACATTTGCAAAAGTAAGATGCTGTCAGCATTCACATATTCTCTTTCTTAAAATGCAGTATCATTAATTAGGAGCAATTAAAAATATCAGTGTTACCTTACTACAAGGACTCTAGTACCTAATCTCTGGTTCTAGTCAGTGCCAAATACTTCAGAGAAAGCTAGGAGAATTCAAGAGTAGACAGATGTAAAATTACCTATCCAATTCATTAGGTCTTATCCTAATCCTTACTAATCAAAGATTGGCTTAAATCCTTAAACACACGGTTTAATATCCCTTCAGAAGTTTGTAATCACATTACTTTTAACAGCCTTGAAAGTTTCTATTTACCATATAAAGTCTCCAATTCTGTTTTTCCCTTTACTGAAATATGATTATGCAGTAAGAGTGGAATTTGGATCTCATTTCCCAGTGCACTCAAGGCACTGCACTAACAAATGACAGAGCAAACATTGACAGAGCTGCCTGTGTAGGAAATGGGGAAGTCTCTCTGGCTCTGGTTACTTTACCAGACAACCAGTACAAAACCTTTCATTTTACTGAGACAACTTACTTACTTTATAAATTATCACGAAGCAATGTATTGAACTGGATTTTGCCTTTTAAAAGAGCAGAACAATGGAGGAATACAGAAATATTGCCTGGATATGGATGTAATTAAGAAGCTAAATGTCAGCTGACACTGAAACTGGCAAGAAGTGGGAAAGGCACCTAGAGGACTTCAACAGGTACATCATCAGCAAAAGTTAAGGCAGGAATAACACTGTTCACTTGCTAAATAGTGCAGGCAACCTACTGAACACTGAAGTTCTCGATGCTGGCTTTGCATCAGCCTTAATAATTATGAAGATCTGCTTCCAGATCCCCCAGTTCTTTGTGTTCAGCAACAGAGTTTGAGGAAGAAGGGCACTTCTCATGACAGGAAGAGAGACTTAGGACTTAGCTTAAGGATGATGGACATACACAAGTCCTTGGAAGCGAATATCTGAGGGTTTTGAGGGATCTGGCTAGCATCACTGCAAGCCTGGGCTCTTTCAGTTTAAAAGGTGTAACTGAATGCGGTCCCTGATGAGTGAACATGACAAATACATACCTTTAAAAAATGCCAAGGTGGATATAGGGAACTACAAGCCAGTTATCTAGACTAATTCCTTAGAAGTCTGCACAGAAAGTAATTTTGAAACCCATTTCTAGGTATATGAAGGACAATATAGTCACTGGGAACCATAATTTTAGATCTGGGGCAAATTCCTGACCAACTTAACTGAATTCTGTGATGAGAGGATTTGTCACAGAGGACCACAGTGGATGTAACTGATCTTAAAGGTCTTTTCCAGCCTGAATGATTCTGTGCTCTTTCTTGACTTTAGCTAGGTTTTCACATAGAAATTCTTACAGACAAATTGAGAAAACATGAACTGAAGCAGGAGTGTGTCTGAACACAGACAGAGCTGCACAGTAAGACAGTAACAGACAGCAATCTCAATATTCAACAAGGAAAAATGCAATAGGACACAAAGAAAAAAATTCACTATGAGAGTAGTTAAGCACTAGAACAGATGGTCTAGCGAGGTTGTGGAATTTTCAACTCAGGAGATATTAAAATGTGGACTAAACAAAGGCCTGACAAATATGACCCAGCTTTAATGTTGTATGTAAT
Source organism: Acridotheres tristis (assembly GCA_037013685.1). NCBI lineage: Eukaryota > Metazoa > Chordata > Aves > Passeriformes > Sturnidae > Acridotheres > Acridotheres tristis. The sequence continues at coordinate 56,360,754 of CM072888.1, forward strand.
GTCCAGGTTATCCCTAATCCAAGCTGGAGCTGGACTGAATGACCTCCAGAAGTCTTTTCCAATCTAAATTACTATATTAAAAATTACTTCCATAACCGGTCATAGGACCATCTCTGTTTTCAGGAAATGTTTATTTAATACAAATTTAATCCACTTCTAAACTATCTACCATCTACAAAATAGGAAGTGATTATTTTACATATAACTTATCAAGACATCCTTAATCAAGGGCCTTCCACTTTATTTCACAAATTTCTTGGTAAGCAAGAACTTGCTCCTGTGTAAAGTACATACAGGAAATACCTCTGCCCTGTATGACAGAATATCCTATACAGAACATCCCAAGTCCACTCTGATAAGTGCTCTGAAACCAAAAGTTCTGGTTCTACTTTCTGCTTTCAGTAAGTGATGTCTATTTAGATACCAGAGGAACCCAGGCTTCTCTTCTTGCATTATACTCTGTGAATGAAAATATAACAAATGAACTATGCAAAATATATCCATAGTGTGTTCGTCTGGTGTCAGTCAGCATTTCCTGATTCTCCAAAAAGGATTTATCCATTTATGGAGATTGAAATACCTCTTCTCCACAGTTCTGGCACACAATACCAACAGAAGTCCTTCTATACAACTTCTACAAATAAGCAAACAAACAGATAAATAAATAGGCAAGCTTTCCTTTGCCATCACCTTCCATGAAGCTGAGGAGTAACTACAGGCTTCTTTTTTTGCTTCAGCTCATTATATTCATGCAATCCAAGGATAGCACCTTCTGCAGCTGCTTGTGCATCTCCACAGGGGTCTACTTCCACACAAGGGATCTCCAGGTCCTGGATCTGCCTGCAGCCAACTGAAAAATACAGCACAGAAACAGGTGTCCAAGGTGATCAATGGGACACTGCAAGGAAAAACATAATTTTAACTCAAGACATCTGCGTTTATAAGTAAGGCAGTCAAAGAGATCATTCTGTAGAAGAATTAAAAATACTAATGACCATATACTGGCAAATTGTTATGAAAAATATCAGTTGATGAATTATAATCATTAAAATGTTTTGCAAGAATAAAAAAGGAACTATTATAGTTGCTCTGACTCCTTAAAGCTTATTCTAGAGCAAAGCAAGGCTCTATTATTCTGGAGTGCTATGAATTATGACTATCTACAGGTATCAGAAATTTGTCATAATTTAATTTTTACCACGAATATGACTGCTCTTTTCTTCCAGATGAGTTTATATACCAGTTTATAAGCTATGCATTCCATAAATTCTATTTCCCAAGTATGTTCCCAAGTAATTTAACAATGTTTTATGTCAGCTACAAAGTGAACATTAGTATTAGCAATGTTAATGGCAGCCACAGGCTAGCACTTTGGACATACAGCTGTCATCCAATCACAGACTATAAAAGTCTTCAGTGAGAACTCTTAATTCTTATTTTACACACTTAATTTGCAGCAGTCATCCTTGATTAAGATAAGTCCTCTTCTGTCTTCAACAAATAACATACTGAATCACAGTACTGACGTTGTGAAAGATGTGTTTGTATTTATAACACAAATGTCTCAATTAAGAAATAGGTGGTAGAAGTAAATATAAGTGCTTACTTAAGTACAGAGTGACCGTAAAGTGAGTTGGTGATGCTCCACGGCTCCAAAATACTAGACAAGTGCCTTTTCAAAATCACACTGTTTAGGAAAGTTATTTGATATAAATAACTGCAGTTACCTGTCTTCAGATTTGATTTATATTCTTGATAACTCCTTGCTCACTAAGGAAAAATTTACATAAGTATCAGTGATAAGTAAGTGCATTTACCAAACCATGCAGTAAGTTGTGCATTTCAAAACAAAGGCATACCTGCACTTGGACTTCAAAAATGGAACATGCTGCAGAACTGCAATTGCTTTAGAGACAAAATGCTTAAAAAATTTAAAAAATAGTTCACCTGCAACAGCTGTACGAATATTTTCTTTGCCTTCATTCCAGTTTTCTTGTTCATTTATTCCAGCATTCTTCTTACCCAAGCCAACTACGGCCACACTTGGAAAGTCCTAGATGAAGCCAACACACAAATGGATTCACTTCCCTCATTGTTACAGCCACAGCAGAGTTGTTAAAAAGACTTTACTTTCCAAATCAAACCAAGCATAGCATTAAAATACATGCAGTACTTTTTCTATATCAGGCACTTTTCATTAAGAGTGCCTGCATGGTGCTGCTGTCCTGTGCTTCCGATCATTTGCCACAGGAATGCAGTCAGTTATTCTGTTGTCCAGTTAATAAACATAAGCATTGCACATAGCAGACAGGGCTTTATGCTTAACACATGGTAAATCTGATACTCCCAAGGCCAAGCCTAAGAGTCCTTGGAAAGCAGATCCAGCTTTCAAGCTGTAAGAAAGGACAGAACTTATCTGGAGAATTGTATCCTTTTTTGGCACAGTACAATGTTCAAGAAAATAAAATCACTTCAAAAGCACAATGTGTTAGCTCACGTAAGGAGCTCGGCTGGCAGGATTTGCCAGGTAGCAAACCAAAGCTGCACAGAGGTCACCTCTCCAGAACTCAGGAAAACAATGTAGCACAGCAGACTACATGCTTGTCTTACAAGCTGCAAGCAAGTGGACGGAAAAGAGAAGTAATAAGGATTAAAGGAGCCTTTGAAGAGTGAAGTCAAATTTGTATAAAACTCAAAGCTATATATGTGAACATATATAATGTTCCTATAGCTCTTAAGAAAAAAAAATTAAATTAATCTTAGGCTTTCCCTTCCATCTCTGTCAGCTTCTAACAATCAGCTTTCAAACTGCTACACTTTAGTAAAGTGTTTTAGTCCACAAAAGGCTGCAATTTGTATTAGCTTTCCAGAAAATCAGTGATACCAGTTAACATTCTCTTGTCTTCTTTTGCAGAGATTTGCTACTCACTTCAGAGCCCATCCTGTATGCAGAACTGGGATAACTGGACCTTCAATGCACTCAACTTCCATGAAATTTCTGAGAGCCTTTTTACCAAGTCCGGTGTCACCTGCATGGGGTGTCCACACAGAATTTATACGTGGTAGGCAATTCTCACTACAAATGGATTTATTTCAGATTATTTAAATAGCCTTAATGTAAGATTCAGTTACTTAGACAGGAACACCTAGTGTCACATCACATGCCTGCCTAGGCCTTAGCTAAGACTCCATAAAGGCGCAAATCATTCTATATTGGTCAGCTTCACACGTGCATTAGGTCTATCCCAGCTTCTCAAATGGCTCCAAAAGCCTGACTTTGAGCAGATGAATCCTCATCTCATACCCCTGTGATCTATCACGTCTGTGCAGACAAAAGTCCTGCTTGGAGAACAGTCCTATATCTTGTTTTGAGGTTTCAAGCACCTGATTTAAACCCCTGACAAAAGCCTATGAAGGGACTACCTTGTGTTAGAACTGTCAGGTCTGGAAGGTCTTTGCACCTATCAGTAACTCCTCACACACTCACCCCTCCTGGACACAGGAGGCACAGAAGTCAGATCCAAAACTACCATGCTTTAGCTGATTCAGGAAGAAGCAATTCAGCGTACAGCACCTTTGTAGCAGACTTGCTCACATCCTCCCCATTTGCAGCACAGTGGAGGGAGTACAGGACTGTGCACAAGGCAATGCAAGCATGGGAAGTGCAGAACAGGAGTTGAAACAGTCCAGACAAGGGAAGAAGAGCAGGCCATTTATAAAAGTACAGCAGTGAACTCAGCGTAAAATTAGATGCAAGGACAAACTTCGCATATCAGTCAACTAATATACAGAACCACAAAGTTCATACCTGATGCAAACCATGAAATATGCGTGTTTTGCCTTTCTTCAAAGGTGGCCCACATCTAGGACACAAAAAGATCCTTTCATTACAGAAGGCCTTACTTGTTACAAGCCTTACAGTACTACATTTAGTCCACGACCACATAGTGTGCCACACATGCACTGGGATGTTTGGTTCTGTGCTGATTCAGAGCAGAGGACGGGTCCCATGAAATTTTTGCATGTTTGCTCGGTGATTGGTTTTATCATGGAAGTTCCCCTCCAAACTGTCAAAGCAAATAACAGCCTGACAGTGATATGGACACAGACAGTAATAATGAAAAAACTCAACATAATTCCTACTAGTATTTGTAGGTACTTTAGTCCATTTCAGAAGCTTATCACACACTTACAGGGACAGAAGTGCTCTCAGCTTTCCAGACACAAGCCTATCAAAAGCATCTCCTGCACTAGTCAAGTGGGCAGCACCATCATCCTTTTCACTAGAGTAGACTCCCAGAACAAGACCCTAGAAGAGGACACGCGTTAATATAAACAACACGAAATTTAGAGACCCATCAGAGAGGCAGGGAGCACTGTTCAAACTACTGCTACATCTGTATGTATTTATCTCAGTTTTTGAATTTATCTAACGTGATGCACAGAGTAACACTTCAGTAAACCAAGATCAACTACTACAGCTCCTTTAAACTGTGAAAAAGATATCAGATACAACATAACTGAACTTACAACAATTCTGCCGATCACATAAAACCAAAAACTCTTTCAATCAGTAACTTTAAGTACAAAAGAGCTTCTCCCCGCCAGTGCAGACCTCCAGTCTGGTACACCTAAGAGCAGCAGAGAGCGACCCCGCTCCTGACTGAGCTCCGGGGGGCACACGGGGGGCTCAGCCGAGAGCCGCGGGGCCGAGCGGAGAAGGGACCGGCTCCCCCACGCCCCTCACCTTCTCCTCACCTTCCCGGCCGCGCCGTGGCTGTAGCCCCGCGGCGAGGGGCCCTGCGCCGAGCAGCTGCAGGCCCGGGGCACGTCCCGGGCGAGGCGACGAGCAGCCACGCTCCGCACGCAGGGGAGCAGCATGGCACCGGGCACAGCACGGAAGGAAGGAAGGAAGGAAGGAAGGCAGCAGGGAATGAAGGCAGCAGGGGCGGGCCCGGCGCGCACAGCCTCATCAGCCGGCGCCGCCGCGCCGGGATGGAGGGCGGGGCGGCGGAGCGCTCCCCGAGCGGGAGCCCGGGAACCGGAGCCGCGAAATCCGCCTGGAGTACCAGGATTCCTGCGGCGGGGCCGCTCGGTTTCACTGCACATCTTGGCCCTCTCGTGGCATTTGTACGACCATAGGTGGTCGTACTTCTCTCACAGACTTCGGCAGCCCTAGTCTGCATACTTAATTTGCATATTGAAGATTAAAATGTAAATTGTTTAGGAAAAATAAAACTTTATTTGCTACGAGAAAGCACAAACAATTTCAGGCTGAAAATACAAAAAGAAATAAAAATGTGGTAAATGAAAAAAACCCCAACAATCCAGTGAAAATTATTGTGGTTATACTCTGCCAGGAAAATTCACATCAGAATACAGGGTCATCATTGTAGTATCAGGAGCAGATTTCTGCTCAGCAAAAGCACTGCACGGAAAATAACTGTTTGCAGTTTTGCTGACAGTTACTGTATTATCAGTCTGAAGAGCATTGAACATGCACTGGACTTTAATTTCATGTGATTCTGACATTTTTTGTTTCTTTCCCTACCTCTGAAGTGTAAAGCATAGATTTTAAGTAATTCATTTAAATACGTGAAAATAAGACACCTTATGACAATATGTATAACAATGTTTGCTTTTCCATACATTTTAAAGTGGAGTTACACTGTTAGACCAGCAGAACATGATGTAGGAGGAATTGGGCCTGTTCTCTAGAAGTCCATTGCACTTCTCACCTCAGCTTTTTCCATGAAGTGGTACAGAGACAAATAACATGTTATATTAAGGACAGCAGCACTCAGAAAATTGACTGAGGGAAACTGCATCCAATTTGATTACTCTTGTAAAAATGCATTTTTAAAACATAAAATCATAATATTATTTAAAGAATCAAAGGGGTAATTAATTTTCAGCTTTATTTATTTTGGCAAGTCTTTTGGATACAATGGCTTTTTAGTTCTTTGAACTCCATAGCTTCTCTACATTCATGTTGCTTCTATATATTATTCTGCACATACAAATTGAGTGTGTATTTTTGGGATATGTGAAGTTGTCTTTAATTTTATGGGATTGGACCCATAATGTCTTTTAAATTCTGGGCAGATATTACTCATAAATGTTCTCATCTGGGATTTCAAATCTACATTCTTTCCAAGGTAAGAAGTGCCCCCAGAGAAGTATTCCTTTCCACATGTTGAGCATGCATATGATCAGATACACTATGTGAAGCATAATAAAAATATGTAAATAAAGTAGACTACATATATCAAGTTTCACATTTTTGAAATTAGTTTATGAAGTACACGGGAAAGCTGAAAAGGTTTAAGCAATAAACACGCATTGCTAACCCCAGGGTGGGCTTTGTAATTGCACATTTCAAATATGTATGACTGCATTTAACCTTTTTTTCTCCAGACAAAATTTCAGAGGGCAAATATTCCATGCATTGACCTATCAGTGTGTCTTAGCAGTGCTTGAACTCAGACAACCTGTGCAGTGAAAGTTTAACGTAGCCTTAGATCTGTTTCATTAAGTTTAGTTCATGCATGGCAATACTTCTGTTGACTCTGAAAATACTATTTTCTCACAGGTCACAACACAGTCACTGGGTGATAATGTTACTTGGTCATTCACCTTGTGCAGCTACAGTATCCCAAAATGATGCTTCATAGGTTTTCTGTAAGAGAAATCTTCTCTTGGATCTTTACTGCAGAGTATGCTCCATTGTTGACTTCATTCAAACCAAGAAATTACAATGCTAATCAGCCCAGTTTTCCCCCTTTAACTTCATGTTTACAGTGCATTCTACAGATTCTTTCAGAGCTACTGTGACCTACCTAGGAATCCACTCCAACAAATTTTTAATCTTGTCCTCACCTATATAGTCCCATGATTCTTATTCAATAATATTTTTGGAGGAGGTGGAAAGTTGGGGGCCATCAAGCAGTTCACTATCAGTATGAAAATGTGTTGCAATACATGCATATTAATACTACTAAAAAGCATTTTCAAAACAACCACTCAATATGGAGGATTTAAGAATCTGCTTTCTTCTCACCTCCTGAAGAGAATTATATTTAGTAAAAGCCAAGTTACATGTCACAATATAATTCCTTCTGTACAGTAATTACATCTAAATTATACATGTTCATAGAACAATTACAAACTACAAGTATTACATTTTCAACTTGTGTAATTATGTGGCACTTCAAGTTTTTCTGTCTCAAAGCCACTCAAAATTTTCTGGGAGGGGAAGTGGTGGTATCATAGAGGTCCCTGTGGACAGTTTTCAGGGCAGTACTGTGTTGTTACCATCTAAGACACCTTCGTAGCCTGGGTTTGTTTGCTGCCTATCCATGTACTGGCTATTGCACCATCTTTCTGGAGTTGTGGCCCAGGGTACAGTATGAGTGAAAGCACCAGTAAATTTAGAAGAACAGTTAACTAAGAGAGTGGTATAAAATAGGAACTCTTTCTGCTTTTTTGAGTCTCTTTTATGCTCCTTTAGTCTAGTTCTCTAGACTCATCATAATTTTCCATCTGTCTCTTAAATTTTTTAAAATAAATTTTAAAATAATTTTAGTACTCCTGGAAAAAAAAAAAAAAGTGGCTCATGGTGTCTTGAAGAAGACAGGTTAGTAGGGCTGAGTGCAGAGGAACCCTCACAGATTTTTTCTTCACTCATAATCCTGCTAATCTTGTAGAGCCAAACCCAGAGATGGTAGAGGCCACTGTATCCATTCTTAATGGTATATTCCATATTCTTTTCTCAAAAATATTCACTCCTCGGGACCCATGAACTGGTTGGATCCATGTCAAAATTATGGTATTTCCTAAGAAAGTAACTTTTCCATCCATTTAGCCAGTTCTATTAATTTCAATACTGTTTCATCATACATTACTTTTACTGATTTCAGATAGACTTAACAATTAACTCAGTTATGAAGAAAATTAATGTCAGATTAATATTTTCCAGGTTATCTGAAAGCACTATTACCCTTAATCTGCTTACTTCCAGAAGCTGTAGTGAAACATTCATCTAGCAGCTAATAATTTTTTCTTCATAGACTAATAGTATCCCATATACTTTATATTTCTCACTTCTTTGTCTTGCGGGATTGGATAATTTCTGTTTTAAAAGCATTTCACACACACACACTTAGCCTTTACTGCCCCTTAACTTTAGCCTCACATATGATGTTTTCTTTTTCAATGTTGCATAATATAATCAAACATATATGTCCCTCTCAATATGCTCTAGATAATTCTGTGAAAGTAAATGCCAAATATACATTCTTTCTGTTTTGAAATAACCTTATAGTTTCAAAGATTTGTGATAAACATGTTGTCTTTCTAAATAAAGAAGACATTTGGTTTGACGAAATATTTTACCTTAGTTTTCTAAAATACCCCAAAATGCAAATGTTCTAAAAACTGAGAAATAACAAATATTCACTGCAGATATCAGTCTGTTTTGAGAATAATGATATTTATAGCTTTTTAAAAATTATTTTTTCACAAACATATTAGTTGCTGGTATTGTAGATTGACATCTTTACTCAGGTTTATAAATAAATCATCTATCCAAAACAAAGGCTGAAGAGCCAAGAAGCTGTTCCTGTCGCAACAGTTGACTTGACCAAAATAGTTCTGTGTAGATTTGTTAGTACATGATATCTTCTGCTGTAACATTCACTTCTTCTGTTTTAGTCTTAACTTTAGGGAAATGAATCCCACTAATGGCTATTAGCAATAAATTCACTGCGTGTGCTGTGGCACTCGCCACACAAATCCAAAAACAGTCTTCAAAGCGTTCTTCTAAGATAACGAACCGAAAGACATTTTCCCGAAAATTGGCAATTCTTTCTGTGAGGTGATGAAGCTTCACAGCAGCCATGAAGCTGGTGACTGCAAGTACTACAAATCCACCTGCAACAAAATGAAATAAGCATTCACCATTATCAAATCAAAACTAGATAGATATTTTGATCAAAACACTTATTGAATACATCAGTGAACACTATACAGAGTAGGGATAGAAAAAGGCATGGCCTAAACACCTGTGGAGGGAGCAGAGACCCTCTCTGGAGAAAAGGCAGACTCGAGAGAGAGGGCCCCATGGAACAGAATTCCTTAGATAAAAAGTTGTTTACTTAGAATGACTAATACTAAGAAATATTTACCCCTCTGCAGCCCCCTGCTTTATCTCTCTGTAATTCTACTGGTCCATTTTTCAATTCCTTAGATAATTGGTTCTCTTTTCACCCAAAATGTCTTGTAGATTTGTTAATAATAGAATCCTCTATATTATTAGTCCATTTCCAAGACACCCTAACCCTACAAAAATCCCTTAAGACCCTACCCATTGGATTTGCTGCCCTGAGACCCCTTCATAGATGAAATAAAGAGTCTGTGGAACATCCTCTGCGGTGCTTCCCAATCTCTTTCTCTGCTAGCCAAAAGAAAGTACTTTGCAAGCTAAGAAAATCACAAAAGAGCTGATAGCCTAGATTCTTGGCACTGCTTGCATCCTAGTACCTTGTGGCTGAAACCTGCCTGAGACTCCAGGAAAGGCTGTCCCTCACAAGACAACTTATCTGGGCTCGTCGTGGCAGATCGGAGACTAACACAGGCACCAACAACTGCAAACACCTTCAGAATGCTTAGGCTTTATTGTATGGGCTAACATACTTTTATCCATGACATAAAGCCTAAAGGCTGGCATTCATAGCTCCAGTTAAACGTTGACTAGACAAAATAAACCAAGATGCCACCTGGAAGTTCTATTTTGATAGGTGTGAATTCACCACCAGCTTCATTGTATTCACAAGTATTTAAATTAAAGAGGTATTTAGTAAAGCAAAAGAAGAAACTTGTATCATTTCCTATGAATGTGACTAGAGAAAAACACTGGAAAATTACTTTACCTGCAAGGAAGTTCCAAAGACATGCTCCTGCTGGACCGTTAATAGCCCGGTAAGGAACTTTTATTGCGTTAAGAATGCAGAATCCAAAACTGACCAGAGAAAAGAAAATGGCCACACAGAGGAACATTATGATCATCACATGCAGGCCTGTATTCAACTTTTTCACCATGTGTGGGAAAACTGTCAAGAAAAAACAAATTGTCTATTCAGTGTATAGGTTTTCTTGATGATGGTAAACATCATACTGTGCTGGTGCTTCAAATTCAACTTATATTTAAGGAAGACTCTTTTTTATGGAGATATGGAATTCAGCTAGTTGCACACATCTCTGTTCCTGATGCTTTATTTGTCAGTGCATCAGAGAAACCAGAGATACTCTGCTACAGGAATAATCCTTTACACAGGATCTCTGAATAAGGATTCAGGCTTAAATCCTGTTTATTTATCTAGCAGTGTTAATGTCTTTGCTGCTGTATTGTCTGCTGCATACTCTCCTGTCTCTTTTTCACCTCTGTTCTCTGTACAAAACTTGTGGTTTTGAGCTTCTCATTCCTGTCTCATACTTTTAATCTCATCCATTTGAAGCCTGATAGCTTCTGTTTCCTTATTCCCTTGCTGCCTAAAATAGTGTCACCTTTTTTTGTGTTTATTTTCTCATGTAATTATCTTTTTTTCCCCTAATACTCTCTTTACTGCTGGCTCCAGTGAGATCTGCCTTGATTTCATACATCCTAATCCCACAGGTTTGCCCTTTAAGATTCCCTTCTTGGTTTCTCATTTTATGGCCCCTTTATGCTTTTCTGGGCATCTGGCAGTGTTTTAGCTACAGATGTAGGAAGCTTGTAAAGTATTGCAGTCAGGTGGGCTTTAGGTGAAGCACTCCCATGTTTTGCTAGGCACAAGCTCTTCCTCAGCAGCCTGTTGCTCACTTGTCTCTGGAGAACAGTAATTTTGTTGGTTCTGTCTTCATAGACACAGTTCCTTTGTTGGAGGGCCAGATTGGCCAGAAGCAGGAAATGTACACCTGAGTGTTTAGTTTATTCTGCAGCCTTCTAGTAACAGAATCAGAAGAAATCTGAGTAGGGAATTGTAGGCAACGTTGACTGACAGGAAAGAGAGAAGCTGATTGAGAGGAGCCCTAAAACACAAGGTGTTCAAGAGGAGACCTTCAGCTGTCATAGCACTGCACACTCATACATGTTTTGAAGAACTCACTGCCTAATTACTAAAAAGTTACTACAAAGAAGGTGTATTATGTTATAAACAAATAAATTCCTACCTGTGCTGCATAACTGACAAAAAAACCCAAAGTCCAAACAAGCCACCTAAAAATTGGTAGATGTCACCATGAACTTCAGGCATATAATTTGATCATGACATGACAGAATTATAGTAGATTCTGTAGAAAAAAAAAATCATACTGTACAAATCCCATAGAAAAATGATGTGATTCAACAGATCTACCCTTTCAGTAGCTCATTCTGGGGTAGCAGTTGGTGCACAGAAGAGCTGGAGAAGACTCTCACAACAAGAAATGAGGGGAGTAAATGAGAATCAAAAGGGTATATGAGAAATGAGAATCAAAAAACTAGGTTGCTTTCTGACTGGAAAATTACTGGCAGTGTAACAACAAAGCACATGGAATTAAGCTTCCTTACAAACCATCAGAGATTTTAGAGTAGCTGTAAGGATTATTTGGTCTCTTTTTCTGAGTCTTACAGCCAAGTCCCAATGACCTGCCCAGCGAGTCTGGCTTAGTACACAGAAATAAAAATCCATGAGAAGGATATTGCCATGGAGACTCCTGACACAATCCAGCGGTGTTTGCTATGCACAGGCAAAATGCATGGCTTCCCTAGCTTGTGCTCAAGGCTTTACTAAATTGTCAAAACAGAAGCATCTTATGCCAACTTAGGACCATCATAACAACCCTATGGGTCTAACATGCATGCTGCATTATAGATTGGACACTTCCAGAAGCTGCAGCTGGAGGCCAGATCATACATCCTGAGGGGTACAAAAGAGCAGTGGACACCTATTATGGCAACTGAGTCATGCTGTCACTGTCCCAGCTAAAAGAGAGTGTGCCAGCCATAAGTCTAGTCAGGTGAGTGTTAAAAGAGTGAAAGGAGACATACCAATAACAATAAATTATTGCCATTTGAAATTCTAAAGTGTCAGAGGTACTGCAATGCTGCACCATATAATGTGTTAGCTTTGTCCTGATCTATGGTACCAGTGAAGTCCATTTATATTATCACATTCCCCATGCAAAGTCTCACAGTTCTTGCTCCCCAGTAAGTCCAGAAAGCTTGGAGATTAAGGGGGACATTCAAACCGAAACAAAGTCAAGTCAAACCCAGAACCCCCAGTCTGCTCACCATTGTGCAAGAGTAACAGCTTTGTGTATTGTTGATTGAAACCAGTATTGTGAAAATATCCAAACTCAATAGAGTTATTAAAATATTTAAAAGGGAAAATCTCTGGAACACTTGTTGACCAAAACGCATATTTGTGCCTACTGCACTTAAAGTTTTACAGTTCTAACAGAGAATTAGCTTCAGTGAGAGCTCTTTTTGTCTAAGGAGTGTCAGCTCACATCCTCCAATTGCAAATCTATGTATTCCAAGAGTGGCTGTGGAACATTATCCCTTCCTCTCAGATTGCACAGCAAAAAAGACCAGTCCAGAAAGTTGTACAGAATTTTAAAGAAGATTGGCTATTTTTTTTTCTCATTCTCTCTGCCAGGATGGGGTGAAAGAACTGGGACTGGATGAGCATGACTGCTATGTCCATGTTATGAAGTGCAGTTGCAGTTAGAGCTTGAGCAAAAATTTGGTTACTATAAAAATGACCAGTCCAAATTAATCCAGTTTAACAAGTGGTCATGCTGATCCAAGTTGAGGTTGCTCTGGTTCTTTTCTCCATTCCCTCTGAAGTCCCACAGTCACATCTGCCTTCAAGTTTTTATAGGGGTGTTTGTGCAGTTATGTAGTCAGACATAATCCTATGGGAAAACAAGTATTTATTTTTGTAGGTTAAATTTTTGGCCAGTTTAACTTCTGAACTACCTCATCTCAACTACCAAAGCCATTACAAAGGATGGGACAGGACAGCATTGCTGTGGGACAGGGAGAGGGTGAGACTGCAACAGCTTCAACTTATATTGGTTTAAGTTTCAGTAAAACTGTACACTGAACTAAAAATCTTCAATGCAAATTACCATTTTCACTACAGAACAGGATGAGTGAAATTTGTAAACCATCCAGTGTACAGCTCAGTGCTTCCAAGACTTCAAGATAATCTTTTATGTTAAAAGAAATACATTTAGAAGAGTTTCTACACTTGTTAAGAGTTCTGCAATTTTTTGTCTCTCAACTTAATAGAAAAGAAGGTGAGAATTTCTTCAACATAAAATAAAGTTACTGATATGTGCTATGGTAGACATTTGCATTAGGACAGTCAGAGAAATACAGAAATGTGTTCCAGCTAAATAAATCTCTGCTTCTTAAAGGGAAAAAACATCAGAAGAGTTCAACAGAGAAGGCAAGGACAGGGGCAGAGAGATGGCAGAGCAAAACTTGGCCTAGGAAAAAGTCAGTCAAGGGGAAAATATGATTTACGGGGTCATCTCCAAATGACTTTCACCCCCTTCACAAGGCTAAAAGGAAACTCTCCATCTAGCCCTAGGGATTTTTTTCCCCAACTTGATTCCAGGATTACAGAACATAACTGTAGCAAAAAGCATTCCTGAAATGAAAAAAATTTTATGTTCACACTCAAAACGTCAAACCATAAAGACTGCATATTTATTTAATAGTAATAATTTGCATTCTACAAGTTCTGTAAATAAAAAAATAAAGTGCTACATTTGAACTAGACTTTAGACTAAATATTCAACCAAAATTGTACTTACTTGTGAATTTGGAACGCCGCCCACCCAAGCCACACTGGCGTATTTTGCCGCCCCGAAAGAGTCCGTAGTAAATTTCTCCAATGAACTTGACCAGCTCTGGATCTGTGGCATTGACCAAATCAGCTCCTGTTTTGCAAAGGATCTTTCCAGTCATCCACTTTGGGGTCCCCATTGCAACAACAATCAAGATAAAAGATGCAAAACTTATTAGAGAAGCCAAGGCAAATAGTGTCTTTTTAAAGCAGCCAGGCATCCTAGTGCTTTCAAGGGATCATCTCCAAGCTCTCTCTGCAGTAGTCAAGACGTATTTCCCATTTTTCATCATGCTCCAAAATCCACAGCCGAATACCAGGCATTTCAAAATACTTCTCTTTGTATTTTGAAGGTCCAGTAATTAATCTATATGGTTAAAAATCAAGGCAAATATACGTTTTGCTGCAACAGCATCCTGAAATGGTTACAAGTAACGGCTTCATTACATTGTAGTGCGTTGATGCTTCTTTCTGCAGCAAGTAATCCTATCTCTATGGCCTGTCTAATATATCCTCGGGGGTTTAATTGTCCTGCTCAAATAACATCATGTTTTTTACTGCAACCTCCTGTGAAGAAAATTTGTAGAAGAACCTAGTTTCTTAGATTATTTTTAAAAGTGAGTAAATATCTGTGCGCAAGGGAGTAAGCATTAAAACAGCATAATTTGGCTGAAGGATTCTGCTGTCGCCTCAGCCATGCTGAGCTTCCCGGCGCTTGCTCCCACCCAGCCTTTAAATGTCACGGCAGGCAGAGCTATCTGAGGGACAGAAATGATGGGTCTGGAATCTTCTGAATTACAGTGGGGCTCAGGAAGGCCCTGGCAGCCGGGGCGACCTGGCCAGCCGTGCCTAGCCCGGGGCTCTCATGAGGTGTAACTCAAGCGACAGGTGCGATCCATGAGCGCTAAAGAAAACCGGCCGTCATTGCCCGCACTTCTATGGTTACTGCTACCCGAGCCCTGGGGGAACCTTCACAGCCACTAATTAATTAATTAATTAACTAACTAACAGCAACAGGAGTCCTGGGCACTGTAACACGGCCACTGCCGTGGCTCGGCACTGGAAGTTCTCCTCCCCCCGGTCCGCACTGCCCGGGCAGGCATTCCGGCCCAGCCCAGCCCGGCCCAGCCCAGCCCGGCCCCTCGCACCACCCACGACCGGGCGCTGCCGCCCCTCGCCCGCCCCTGGGGCGGCCCATCCGCGCCGGGAGAGCAGCGCCGGAGCAGCGGGCATGGCGGCGGGCAGGGTGGTGGTGTACGGGGGCAGAGGGGCGCTGGGCTCCCAGTGCGTGCGGTACTTCAAGTCCAAGAACTGGGTAAGCGCCGGGCCGGGAGGTGGCGAGGCGGGGAGCCCCGCGGGGGAGCGGCCGTGCCCCGCCGGGCCGGGCGCTGCGGGCCGCGGGCCGCTAACGCGCCGTTCCTCTCGCCGCGGCAGTGGGTGGCCAGCATCGACCTGGCGGAGAACGCGGACGCCAGCGCCAACGTGGTGGTGAGAGCGACTGACTCCTTCCCGGAGCAGGCCGAGCAGGTGGGTCGGCGGCGGGCGCGGAGCCGCCGGTGCCGGGTGAGGCGGCGGAGCGATGCATTAGCCAACCTCCCCCGGGTTATTGAATCCCTTCGGCCGAGCGGTGCACGGAGCTGCCCCCGGGTTATTGCATCCCTTCGGCCGAGCGGTGCACGGAGCTGCCCCCGGGTTATTGCATCCCTTCGGCCGAGCGGTGCACAGAGCTTCCCCCCGGGTTATTGCATCCCTTCGGCCGAGCGGTGCACGCAGCTGCCCCCGGGTTATTGCGTCTCTTTCGCTGCCGGCCGCCGTGAGCAGGAGCTGCAGGGATGGGTCCGGCTCCGTGCAGGATGAAGGAGCGCGGTCGGTGGCGGTCGTGCGGCCGTACCGCGAACCTCAAGGTCCTCCAGCTTCTGCTCGTCGCTTCTTTTTAATTTGTTGTAATTCCTTTGAACTGAATATGCAAAGAAGCTTGATCCAGGATATTGGAGGCTCAGCATATAAGGCACTTTTGCTTTGTTTTTGTCTTGACTTTTAAAAGTCAAACTGAACCAGGTGAGTTGTAATGAAGATGGGTAAGGACATCTTAAAATGTAGCCCTTCTTTCAAAAACCCTAACTTAAATGTGTTGTAAGTAGATGGCATGCTCAAAGCATATGAACCTAAGCCCCAAGGAATCCCTAGGGGAATGCACTGGTTTCCACAGAGGTGAATGTGTGAGAATCTAAGCCAGCCTAAAAAAATATTTTGCTTTATTCTCAATAGATAGGATTAATTTTTTACATTTTAAGTTTCGAACCAATTTCTGTTACTGATATACTGAATATCTAGCCAATATGGTTTTTTATATCCACACAACACAAGCTTTGGAAGAGTAATGTAGAATGTTTACAATATAATTTTCAATATGGTTTTGCAAAAACTATTGGTTCTTCTTCACTTGTGGAGAGGTGGATTGTTTGCAACTTACTTTGACAGAGAAAATTTGTAGCCAACAAATTCACTACCAGCTGCGAGGTCTTATATTTGAAAGAGAACAAATTATAGATATCTAAAAGTATACAAGCTCAAACTTAGAGGCCAGACTCAAACTAATGGTTGTGGTCTAAACAGAAGCAATAAAGCGGCTAGTCTTTAGTTGTTTTTCTTGCACTGTCATCAAAAGTGACACTAGTAGTCTTGGTCAGACCTGGAGTTTCATTTCCCATCTTAAACAACACCATACTTGGAAGAGAACCTGTCAAAAGCAAGTCAATAATAATTTTTGTTAACAATAGAGGTAAGGGTTGGGTGTTTCAGCCCTGTTTATCACTTATTTCCAGTGACATCACACTCCATGGCTTTCATTAGTCTGACTTTCATCTATAATTATTTTTCAACACAGTTGTTTGAGTTCATGAATCATAAATATCAATTTTCTATAGCTGTTTAAATTGCTGTGTCCTGTGTTACTCAAATACGTAAGTAGGAAAAAGTGGCTTTGAGGTATTTATAGTGTTTCTCTCTTTACCTTATCAGTCCAGTGTTTTCAGTATGTTCTTGTTCTATGTGTTGAAGGTGACAGCAGAAGTTGGAAAACTTCTTGGTGAAGAAAAGGTGGATGCGATCTTATGTGTAGCAGGAGGATGGGCTGGAGGCAGCGCCAAAGCCAAGTGTAAGCCTTTGGTACAGACATGCTTGTGAAAACATGAATGATACCTGAGAGAAGTCCTTAAAAATCTTTCTTCCCTAGTCCAGAAGAGGACAAAAGCATGGAAGTACAAAATAGCTTAGTCACAGTGCTTCTTAGTGCTTCTCTGAATTTTTTGCTTTCTGTTAAATTTGCGCAGCATTTAGTTTCTTCAGTAATGTTCGTTGATGCAGCAATTTTTATCAAAAAGTTTTGATGTGCTTTCTGAGCTCAGCATTGTTATCTATGAGCTGACTTTTGCTGAGATTTCCTGTGTCAGGCAAGTTAACAAAAGGCATATTGATGTTGTTTCCTAAGTCACTGCTTTATGCATAAAACTTCGATACTGGAAAGCACTGCCTAATCATGCTACAGAAAAAGTCCTTCAGATTAAAAAAAGGCTTTTAAGCATGTAATATTCATAATGAAATTCATACTTTGCCCAATACTGTAGAGATGCAAGAAGAAAAATAGCCTTGTTTTCTGTCTGTAGTAAATTTGGTAAAATGTGTCCGTTTCATCCTCCTTCTGGTTTGGATGTTACAGGCTCAAAGAGAAAGGAGATACAAAAGACAAATGAATATTTTACAATGTGGAGGTAGAAAATGCTAGAAAGCATATTTTCATAATGCTGTTGTACTCTGTGTAACAGTCAGGAAATCAGAGTTAAAAGTCTTCCTTTGGCTAATTTCACTAATTCTCTTCCTAATCAGCTTTATACAAAAACTGTGATCTGATGTGGAAGCAGAGTGTTTGGACATCGACTATTTCCAGCCACCTTGCCACAAAACATCTGAAAGAAGGGGGCCTCTTGACTCTGACAGGAGCTCAAGCTGCTTTATCTGGGACCCCAGGTAAAAAGCTTTGCATGACAGCTGCAGGGATGCCAGCAGTTAGAGATGGTTGTTTATCGGAGCATTCTTGTTTTTGAAGCAATAGCTTCACACCCCAGCTTCTTAACATCTAGCACAAATAGGACCCTGCTGCTGAAGCATGTAAGAAAAGTAGCAAGGTAGCAATGTTGAATCTCTGGAAGCTGTAGTGAAAGCCTATAGAATGAATATTTAAATAGTATTTGACATATTTAAATAGTATTTGACATGCATTGGTGAAATTTACTTGGCTAGTATATGATACAGAAAAAAGTTTGGAAGATAGTGAAGACTAGAAGCACATAGCTATGTAAGTACCATGCTTAGACAAAGTTAAATTTCCTATTTATGTTCTGAAAGACAGAGTCCTTAATTGACCAGTTTTTCTGTTGGTGATGACTCAGCTGATTCTGATAACCATGCTTGTCCTGTTCATGTTCTGATTCCAGTCTACCTTTGCTTCAGACATAGATAAGCTTGTTGACTGTTGGCTTTGTCCTCAGCTAGCTATTTAATAGGAACTTGATTGGAATTTTAATATCGCTCCTCAACCATGTTGGTCTGCATGGAGGAAGAAATCTGGGAGCAATTTAAAAATTAATAAAAAAAGGCACTGACACACAAGCCCAGAGGCTGCAAGAGGAAAATTTGAGACAAATACTCCTTTCCAAGCTTTTATTAGTGTAATTTCAACAATATTTTTAAGATACTACAGATACTAAGATTTTAAAACATATACGATTTATGAATATTCTTGAAAGCTTTGCCTAAAACTGCTCGGTTAAAAATATTCTATATATTTCCTAGTTAATGATTAATCTTTTGTGTTTATAGTGACATCTATTATAGTCAGACTTAAAAGGTTTATTTTTAAGAATAAGCAGATGAATAATTTACAGTGAACTACTGACTGACTATACACAAATGAAAAAAATATGAATTCTGGCAAACTTTCACGTTTTTTATTTGGGTGGTCTTGGGAGGTGGGGACCACAACATAGGAATCAAAGTGATGAGCCTTCCTGTTTTGAACTATCTGGTTTCAGCTAGTCTGGATTTTTTAAAAAGTCACAGCAGTGCTTTGGGTAAACACATGCAACTTATTAACATCAGGAAGAATTGGGAAAGGGTTGTTACTCAACTTCTGCAAATATGCCTTATTAGCCTTTTTACGACTGGCTGTTCTGGAAGAAATGGTCTTTTTCTTGTTTGTTGTTAACGAGATTTTTCTTTTACTATGAGAAAATCTTGCCTCACAATGCAAACTGAAGAACACTGAAAATCACATGAACAGTGACAGAAGCAGTGTGAATGTGATGTCTGAGAAATGTATGAGGCATAAAAAGGTTTCTAAGAAAATATTGAATGTTTGGTTTAGGCAAGACAAGAGAGGAATATGATACACATGTGAATATTTTTATCATAACAATAAAATAAGTTAGCTAGTGCTGTCCATGATTGCTCCTAATAAAAATGAATGTTATATAATACATCTAATTACATTATAGAAGTATTTCTATTATATTCAAAATACTTCTTTAGGAACATTGGAAGGGGGCTGAATACTGTACAGATGGGTAGGAAGAAAGACATTCAGTTGAAGTAGACTAATTCATTCATGTTCTCTTAGGTACTTTATGTGTGTCTGTACTTCTTGACAGATACATGCCTTGAGACATCTGAGACCTCTAGCACCCAGTTAGTCCAGATATTATTCCTGAGCACTGTGCCTTATGCTCTGGTTCTTGTGGCTCTTATACTGCTACATGCTGGCTGCCTATAAAGCATCAGTTTTTAGGAAAAAGCTTGCTTTCTCTGCACATTATTTATTAATTTTCTACCATGAGATTTGGGTTTTTTTGTAGCTTTCTCCACAGGGCCTGTCAGACCTGGGATGCTGACCAAGTGAATTCCAGATTTGAGAGGGAAGTGAACTGCATCTGTTTGGGTCCAAGCTCATAAATACCTTAGTTATATGATGAAAATTAATAGAAGAGTGCCTTATTAAAGTCTATGAGCATCTTACTGTGTTAAATTTGTAAACTTGGCTCTGTAGGTCACATCCTTCAGGGTGCATTTGGATACATTGTCTAAACATGCTGCTTATTTCTGTAGTGCTAAGTTAACTGAGTTCTGTGATAGTTTCTGGATGTCTATTAAAGCCTTTTTATTAATATTATAATTTTTTCTTTAAATATGGTATGTTTAATATGTTTTAAAAGTCTGATTATTTTCTGTCTGTGATGAATGGTCTTAATATTCATCAAACAGTCTTTAGTTTCTGTCATGTAACTGCTGATATTGAGGGCTGTTCTGATTGTGCTCTAATTTTCCTGTTTTTAATTTTTAGGGATGATTGCCTATGGCATGGCCAAAGGAGCAGTGCATCAGCTCTGTCACAGTTTGGCTGGTGCCAGCAGTGGGCTGCCATCTGGTTCTGCTGCAGTTGCCATTTTACCGTAAGTGGTTGCTTAGTTGTCTCTGCCTGTGTTGTTTAATTTAATTACTGCTGTAACCTAGAGCCACACAGATATGTGTGCAGTGTCCTATTCACAGCACACAAACAGCCCCTCAGACCTACTCCCAGAGCAAGGATGCATCTTGACTGAATGAATGAACATTTACGCAAGTCACCCTAAAAATGATTGCGTTATTTTCTTTTGCAAAACAGTAGTGGATGTTAGGATTAAAATTTGATTTACTTTTAACTAGTTTAACTGAAGCCCTGCATCAATGTGTGATTTCTTTATTTCAGTATAGACAGAACTGTAAAAATGAGATGAGCTGTTCAGTGAAGTTTTAGACTTAGCTCTGTGATAATAGTAATGCAAAAGATTACTTGACAGGTTTTCACTTGATTAAAGATGCTTCTTCATAAGGTGCTGCATTGGTAAAATTAGGTTACTTTGAGGACCTGTAAATCAAAAAGTTTAGCTTGTATTTACCTGCTTTCTTTTTTGTCAGGAAAGCTAGCAAAAGGTGGATGATCTAGTAGGTCTTCACTATGTTTAGTTTTATCAAGTCTGTTGCAAAAATTAAAAGTATTTTTCTTGCTAGGTCTACATCTCATTCAGGACCCAAAATGTGAGACTAGAGTTCTATACAGAGATTTGGTACACTACCTGAATTCTCTACTTTTGATTTCCACACACGCATTCTTAACATGCTGCTTCAGGTCAGACAGGAATGGCATTAAATGTGTTTGGATAATTGACACCATTTTCTGTAGAGCTTTATAAGCAAGCAGATGCCAAGATCACTGGATTCTTGTGCAGGAAAAGCTCCTTTCTTAAGTGAATTTTTGAGAGGGTAAATACACCTTGGATTGTCAACAGCATTTCAGTGAGGGAGTTCTGTTACGTTAACCCTTTCATATCATTGTGTGTACTGTAAATATGTACTGTCAAAGTCAAAACTTCCTGTATTTATGCATTCAGTCTCTCAAAAGTGTGGATGCAGTGCATGTGTGCTGTGCAGTGCATGTGAACAAGCTGATTGCTACCATTCCCCATCTGCATGAGAGAGGTGGGAAAGGAGCTGCAAGCTCCAATGGGCAGTTCCTCAGCTAGCCAGGAAGCTGGGGGGGTTCTTAGTTTGGAGCCTTGGACATACATTGAAACTAATGACTATATTCTGTTAACACACAGGGAGGATGCAAGGGAAATACATGCCACTTGGTGTGAAAGTCAAGCATATATTACAGCAGTGAATTGAAACAGGTGGTGCTCATCAGAAAGATGATATATAAATAAGAGGCTTGCTTATCTTTTTTAATCACAGGGTTACCTTAGATACACCAGCAAACAGGAAATCAATGCCTGATGCAGATTTCAGCTCCTGGACACCCTTAGAATTCATTGCAGAGTGAGTATCTGTGGGATAACTAAACAGTTCCTTACTGTCCCTCTTGCTGCTGCATCTCAGTGCCTGGTCTTTTTAAATAGCTGTCTTGGATTTGGATGGATTTCTTTCCTCTATCATCTTATTGTGTATCTTTCTAAATCACATTGGGTTTAATTGCACAGGCTTCCTAACTGGAGAAAATAACTCCATCAACTTCAGCTTCTCTACATGAGTTATTACAGCAAGGAAGATAGCCTTAAGCAGCTGGAAGCTGGAGAATTTCGTAAAGCCTGTAGACAAATTAAATTGCAGACAGCAGGTGCAGGAGCCACCTGGCTTAAAGATAAACTGCAAATAAGCATGTCAACTTGGGTGGGATTATTTTTCTTCTAAACACATTTTACTGCCCAGTTTATGGCATGTTAGTTCAGTTCTCTCAACTGGCAACATTTCTGGTCTTGTTTAGAAAAATTTAGTAAAGAGGTTTTTTTTACTATCCACAAAAACTTTCCTGAATGATACTGCAAAATGCTGAAACTTCAGCTGTAGCTTATGTAAAGGCAGGCTGAGATTGTCTGCCTTACTGTTCTCATTCCTCAGGGTTAGAGAAGGTACAGCATGAGTATTGCCTTCTGCCATGTGATGGGGAGTAGCAGAGTTTCTGCTGGAGGTGAACTCTTACACATTTTAAGTCTTAAGTGAGAGTGGAATTGAATTTACCTATTGCTAATTGTTCAGAGAGTAGTTTAGTTCTGACATCAGATTTCCATTTTTGTAAATTTATTTAAGGTGGATGCCAGAGATGGAAATGGTTTTAGTTGCAGCTGTTTAGTTTAAGCTTCTGCAGTTGTCTGATGAGGCTCTTTAAAACAGGCCCCATCAATTGAATTTAGCTGGTCTGAAAATGTTCAGAAAAAGATCCTTAATTTACTGTGCTCCAGGGGCATCTTAGCTAGATGTTGCAGTGTTGCAAATTCATTTTTTAGGTCTAACTTTTAAGTAATTTATCCTTACAGAAGAATTCAGTTGATTGGTTTTTGTTTCTAATTCCCTGAAGTTTAGTTCCCAGTGCCCTGAAAACTGAAAATCTCACTTGTACAACATCAGCATCTGTTGCCAACATCTGCATCTTGGGAAGGGCGCAAGAAATCCTTTCATGTATGGCACTTGAATTTTGTGCCCTGGAAGCTCTTGTTGGATAGTGGGATGTTCCAACATGGCAGTTGCTATGTGTTCACTATTGGAAGGGCTGAAGGACCTTAATTGAAGTAAAATATACTTCAATTTCTCTATTCAATTTTGAGGAAGGAGTTTATGTTGCATTTTGATAAGGAGTCTCCTGGTCTCCTACCTAGAATGTGTCCATCTTACTCTGCACTATTTTAGATGTCTTAAGACACTTTTTTGTCCCACTGAGACCACTTTCACAGTTAAATAACAAAATGTTATAATGGCTTGTTGTCAGAGTAATGGGTTTAGCATCTCTATCCTAACCGTAAAACTGTTTTTATATATATAAAATATATATATGTATATTATATATTTTTTTTCTTTTATAGATGTATATTTAAAGGCAACTAAATAGCTCCTCCTTCACCTTTTCTGAACCTTTTTAACTGTGAAAAAACTAGCCACTCTGACATTTTAAGCTCCTGGCCTTTTCCTCTGAGATAATTTGGAAATCTTGTGTGCTCTAAAGCCCCTTGGATTTCTCTGGGCCCTCTGTGTTATTCTGAGAATCTGAATCTGTGATCACGTCACATAGAAATAACTAGAGAGAGCACTAGGAAAAGAAGGAAAAGTAATAGGCTTGTATTTTATTCTTCCTGTCAATATACCTGATGATAGTTGTAATCTTTTTGTTCTCTCACCCTGTTTTATTCATTTATTTTAAAACAGAACCTTTTATAACTGGATAACAGGAAAGGATCGACCAAACTCTGGCAGTCTAATCCAGGTGATAACTACAGGTGGGAAGACTGAACTAGTTTCAGCAGCACATCTTTGATGTCAGTCGCTTAAAGTTATGAAACTTCAGCAAAGGAGAAGCTGTGGAAAATCCATCCACCAGTATAATTTGAATGGTCTTCTGTATCCAATGTTTGTAGTTATTGTATTAATAGAACCAGATTTCAAGTAGTATTTCTGTGCTGTCAGTTGTGAGTTATCAGCAATTGTTTACCAAATAATACAAACTTGTCTCTAAATGAAAGTTGCAGGCTTGAAAGTCTGTGGATATCCTAATTCTGAGCATTATATGACAACTTACCTGTTTTCTGTGAAATGGGGAATGTGCTTAACTATGTCATATGATTGCATACATAATGATTGGATTTTTTTCTCTGTCAGTAAGTGTTTCTGGCAACTTACTGTGAATCTTCCAGTATTCTGTCTTTTTCTGTCTGAGAATATAACCCCACCCCTGTATATTATGTTGGCTGTAGCCATAGGGAACACCACAGTCATGTATCATGTCCTAGTCTTGTAACACTCTTCTTGTGAATGTTCAACTTGAGTTAATGGAACTGCATAGAGGTTACTCACTTGAGAAGGAATTCCTAATTTGCCTTACAGTTCATAAGATGCTCTCAGGCCTACAGCTGTGGGATAAAACAGTCATTCTGTCAAATGAGCAGTATGTCTTTCTCTTAGTCATGATGGCTCTTGATTTTTTCAAAATGCAAAGTGCCATAAAGTAGTAGAAAAAAGCATACATGCACTTGAAAATGGAACTTTTTGTGCTAAATAAATATATATTATTTTATGTACTAGTCTGTCTCTGTTAATGTAATCCCAATATCTTGATAACATTTAAAAGGGTTTAATTGAACATACTTTTCAGTTGTGGTAAAGGACTTTAATTTTTTTACGTATTTAATTCTGATTGTGGTGCATAAAATATATTTCTGTGTGGGCCAAAGATCTAGCCATGTGTAGAGGCAAGTCTTCAGCTGGGGCAAGTATTTTCTTAAATCCAGCCATGTTACATGGAAATACAGTTCAGATAAAGAGTGCAAGCATTACCTGTTCTGAGCATATGCTTACAGGAATCAGTTCTGTTGGATTTTTGGGAACATTTTGAAAGCCATTAAATATACAAAGTTGTGCATATGTTCTCCCTCTACACTTTTCTGTTTTTATTAACTTCAGGGTTGTGTCGGGGAAGGATTTACTGCCATGAGTCAGGAAACCTTTCCCCTCTTCCCACTGGAAAAGCTCACATGTGCCCATGTTAATTTTAACATATAATGATTACCTCTTTTGCTATGACTGTGTCTTTACTTGATTTTTTTTTGCTGGATGCAAAGGTAGAAGGGAATTTTTCTGCCCTGTCAAACAAGTCCAGGACTGTCAATTTGTGAATATGCTTTTGATTTTAAGTGAAAAGCTTGCAATGATGCTGCTGCACCAGCAGTTTCTACAGGCTCAGAGTACAGACAAACTGCAAGGGACTGGTAGGGAATGAAACCATATAGGGTGCTGCTCAATTCTTCTAGAAAAGGAGGTAGCTAATCATACTACAAACTAACATGATTTGAAGGCTTCCCTTTGCCAAGCTAGCTAAAGCAATGAATAGTGTCAAAGCATAATTATGAACACAAGACTTCAGGATTAACTTTAATCAGTTTGCAGGTATGAGCAGAAAGATACAAAAATGGCATTATTGAAGCTGGAGAGTGAGAATAGAGGTGAGTGTATGACAATGAGCTAAGTGTCTGTCAAGCTTATTGCTAAAGGTGAGAGATTTAACTTGAGGAGTTTGATTTAAAGAGGCTTTTTGTGACCAGTTTCATCCTGTATCTCTCTAACTGTTATTTCAGTTAATTGGCCAGGAGAAAAAGCCACCCTGACACTGCAAACATCTGAGTAGCTGGACTCCTTCAGCAGGTCCAGAGATCTGGCGGTGCTGCAGTGAGGAGCAGAGATGTGTCTTTGGGTGTGGTCGATATGGATGAACTCCCTGCAGTGCTCACACACTACTAGTGGAGACTGTAGTCCTGTTGTGAAGATTTTCACAGAATTACAGCATGGTTTGGGCTGAAAGGGACTTCTGAAGATCATCTAGTTCAATTCCCCTCTGTCAGGCAGGGATATCTTACTGCTTATTACAGAAATAAGTTCATGATGAATTTCCACTTCAGTGTTGATGAGAACTTCTGAATTGCTCATATTTTGCATTTATATGCCATTATTACCAACATTGTAATAGTGCAGAAGTTAGAAGCTTATCCTCCTTTAATTTAAGGAATGCATTATTTATTTATTTCTTATATAAAGCAGCTGAATTTATCATGTTTTTTTTTACTTGGGACTGTATAGATGTTTCACACTAAAAAATTCATACGCCCAGAACCTGTTTAATAGAGTGTTTTTCTATGCAATCTTCCTTCAAAGAAGTAAAGTGGGGTCTGGTGAAAAATAAAATGCAAATCATGCCAGTGCAGTCCTGCTTACACTGCAGCTCACTTTTCAGCATTCTGGGTTTTACAGGTGTAATATTGTTTGAAAATAAATATTTCTAGACCTGAGCTAGTGCACCTTGGAGAAGATGATGCAGTTGCATGGTCCAGCCATGCACACAGTTCCAGTCTCCCCAAGCAGGGATGGCTCTTGCTCGTGACATCTGATACCAAGGTGCAGAGACAAAACAGGTCATGGGCTCCTTTTGTCAGAAGGCCAGGGCAGCTTGGACAGGCCTGCTCTGTATGAATGGGGTTTGTTCCTACAGATTTAGAGAAAGTAGATTTTAATACAGCACAAGCAAAAGAGGCTTGTATAGTAGAATATCAGTAGTATTGTTATAAATCCAAAAACCTCTGAACACTGGGCAAGAGCCTGTTTTTGACATTGCAGGTTTTATGTGGGTGGGAACCTGAGCTGCTGTCTGGGCTGTGGCTGCTCTTTTGCAGAGCCTGAGCCGTGTCCAGTCCCCTTGCTTTGCAGAACCTTTTGCTCACTGCAGGACTGAGTCCAAAATGTTTTCAAAGTTCACTGGGAAGTGAAATTCACATATTTTACCAACAGGTTTAATTTGTTTAGTTATATTTTCATGAGAAAAATAGTTTGCTACCAATTACCTAATAAAAATTGCCACAAAATAAAGATTTATAATCATGCCCTGCTTCCAAGAAAAACAGAAAAGTTTTCAAATACAATAATAGCCGAGTCATTCAGCATGTCCAGTTCTATAGTGATGCAAAATTGCACTTTTAAATCTTCTGTTGAAATATGCTAAACAAGTGTGATTTTTTTTTTTAATAGTGGAATGAAAATTACTACTACAACAAGAAGTACCATTTATTATCTTTCTTCCTCCTTGTATTGGCTCACTGGAAGAAAACAGATGGGGACTGTAATAGCACGTGGAGATGCTTCAGACTAACCCTTTCAGTGTTGAACAAGGTGAGAAGTAGGCAGACATCTGAAAGGCATTGCAGAAGTCAATAGCAAATGTCACTTGAGATTTAGGTCTCTGTTATTCTTGCACTTCCTGAAACACCATGTTCTGAAGGATTTTCTCTATAAACACGGCCAGTCTCAGCACGGTCTGTGGGGACTCCCGGGTACAATCACAGGCTCCCACGGCTGAGCAAGGCTCGTCTTCAGGAATGCCAGTAGAGGGCAGAGACTTCCACTGCATTGGGGAGATTTCTCTGCTGCTAAGCAATATCTTTTTATCAGCCAGGATTTTAACCATGCCACAGCCTCTGCTGAGAGGCTTTTCCCCGTTTTTTGCTTTAGTGCCCACAGTCTAACCTTTCTGGCCTGTCCTACACCAAGCACATGCAGCCTACTCTGTATACCAGTTCCAGAAACCATTCCATCAGCTTCAAGCAGAGCAAACCAAAAAGCAACAATCAACCCCAACAAACACCACCACCACCAATACACAGACACATGCACAAAAAAGCCCAACAACAGAAAAAGAAACCAAGGCTGTGAAGGGAGTCCCACAGCAGGGTGTACCATTGATGTTGGCATGCTATCAGCAAGTGGAATGACAATCAATATTCTGCAGCACAGCTTTAAGGGCTTGGACACAGTATGAATAGAAACAGGTTATTTAAGTGCTGTACTGCACATAAGGGTATAAGAATTTCCTAACCCAAGCAAAAAAGCCAGTACTGTTCAGACTGGACTGGTATTAAAAAAGAGGAGGAATTTGGTGACATAAAAATTAATTACTATGGGGTTTTGAGTATTAAAGTTTTAACTCCTTTGCCTGTGAAATGAAGGAATGAATAATATTTTTTTAAAAGCTATTTAGGAGGGAGCAAAAAGTAGCAAGCCACACAACTGTGATTTCTATAGTGTATCATTCATTATCCAGTGCCTTCTGTTGTTATGAACTACACCACTAATCTTAGTGTTTTCCTTGTGTGAACTTCCTCTTAAGCACTTTCTAAGTGCATACTAAGATGTTCATGCAAATGGAAGGCATAGTAAAACCTTATGATTGAAGCCCCTGGTTTCTGCTCCTGCTTTGGCTACTGGTGTGGTGGAAGACTTTGGATACATCTCTGCACTTGTGCCTCGTATCCCAAATATATGTGAGACCATTTTATAGTGTGTTGAGATCTATTGATGCATCAGAACATATGAATAAAACCAGTAATGTCAATGGGTGCAATAATAGAAGATCAAAATACCTCTTTTGTTCATTGAACTTAATTTAAAATTGTGACCACAAGCAACAGGTGTATCACTTTGTTGCCACCAGTCATATTTGGTGATTTGCAAAAGAAGTGCTGTGCCAAAGACTTCCTCAGCCTGGTAGTTTGGACATCACTTACCTGTGAATCTGGTAGTATGTAATAATGTTTTCTCTCCAGTACAACAGGAATTAATTTTTAATGACCATCACAGCTGGAAATTAAAAATACTTTGTTGATTTTAATTTTGAACAAACCAATTACTCTTTCTGTCAGTGTATCCTTACATCTCAGTGAGACAGGGCTGAGGTAATAAAAGAAATAGACCTCATAGTAAATTCTGGATCAACATGAGTTAGTGTGATGGTTAGCATTTTTATTTAAGACCATACACAAATATCACCTGAAAGACAAGGGTCTCTTGGGGCCCCAGGAAGATATTCTTTTCCAGTTGTTGAGATCCTTCTCATATGCTCAGGCGTCCAGATTTTTTTCCACATTCCTTGAGAACAACCAGACTCCTGAACTTCCAGCTTCTAGTTTTCAAAATCTGTGAATCATATCCTGGGCAGCAGGGCATAGCTATGTATGCCCTAAGTGCCTTATGCATACACGGTTGCACTAATCAAAAAAATCAGTCCATAATCCAGCAGGGGTTAATGACCTACTTTATCCAGATGATCTGATAAATAGCTTTAACATGACAATTTTGTGAATAACTTATTTTCTTTTTCCTTTCAGCCCCCCAAAAACTTCCTGTTTGCAAATTCAGGCCTCTTTTCTACCAAAGTGTTATCTTGCAAGCCTTTACACCATCTGTATAGTTAGCATGTAGGGACACCATGCTATTAGCGGTTTGAGGCCACACAAATGTGCAAAAACATGTATCCTCCCCCTTCCCCAGTCTCAGCTTCCCTTGTTTTTCCCCTGTGGAGTATAGTCTCTCAGACCAAATTTGCTCAGAGAGGTGTCAGGCAGTGTAGGAGGTTGAGGTGCTGTGCTTCTAATGGTTTTCTCCTCCACTTTGCCTGCTGGTTTTCCTGCTGCTCTGTCCCCCGGTGCTCCTGCTCCTGCCACCCCACCAGGGGTGGGTTGAAGGCTCATCTGATGTGATCACAGCCACGCACCATATTCCTGCTGCAGAGGGGGTTTGTCTTCACTCTGCTGGAGACAAGAAGGACACAAGTAAGCTTAGCATGTAAGGGTCTCAAGTGCTGTAGAAAAAGACATGGACATCGTGTACAGGATAAACTAAGTGGGGAGGACAGGTTATTAATGATGTAGGAACTGTTTAGCTGGCACGCAGTCATGTACGCACTTAAGCCTTTTTTCTTGGTGGTTATTTGGAAGGGCCAAGTGGTGTTTGCCTGGATAGTCAGAAGATGGTATGAAATACAGTTTGAAGGAGCAAGGGTAGTTTCCCAGCTGTAGGCTGCTTGCTGGGCAGTGCTGTAGCGTGCTCAGGCATGTGGCTTCTGCAGCCCCGGTCACCTGGGCTAAACAAACAGGTGGATTCAAAGTAACTGAGGTGGATAACAGTAGAGAGCAAGAGTTGAATTTTCAGACATTATAGTTAATTTTTTCATGAGAATCTGATACTTTCTGAAATACTGTTTAAAATCAGAACAAAACAGGAATTGTCACTCTTGAAGTGTCCACTGGTCATTTCCAGTAAGGGCTGAGTTTTCAAATAAACGTTTTCTTCTTAACTCTTGAGCTTTTACTTAGTAACTTGCCAAAACCACTGGATTTCAGATAAGGGGATACACGTCCCATTTGTCTAACTTCCTGTTTCACAATTGTTAAATGGTTAAAGTCAATACTTTCTATTCAAGAAAAGATATTAGATGCATCTGCTGTTACACACATCTCTTACAACAAAATTACTTGCGTAAATACCTTCAGTATTAAGACTTTCTAAAAGCTGTAACAAATTTGAATTACATTCCATCATTTAATGCATTAATTTAACCTTAACTATAGTCAACAGGGAACAGATGAAGACGGAGTAACTCCTTTGTGTATGGCTGCATTATGTGGATTTCATGCAGAGACTCTGACTGCACCTGAACATGTCATAATTAAGAAAACTCTTAACGTTAGGGTTTTTCCTATAGTACTTTTTCGCTGAGGGTGGCATTTACAGGGTAATTTTGAAGTTCAGCAGAAAAAAGAAGGATTGATCTTAAGTAGTTTTGTTCCACTTACTCATTGTTAAACTTATTAGTCTTTGTTCTCTTGGTTTTTGAGATCTCAATCAAAAACACTTTATGTGAGGCATGATTCCAGCCACTGTGATTATAGGTTTCTTTGGATTGCTGAGCAAAGTGGAAATGTTAACAAGAGAGAGTCTCTGATGTGGGTGAAGTTATGCTTTAGAGCACAGTCTGTTCTGATGGAGAACAAGTGGGAACAGCACTGGAGGATGATGGTGATACTGAAGACTGCGATAAAACGAATGAGTGAAATAAGAACAAACATGG
The DNA here is from genome assembly GCA_037013685.1 of Acridotheres tristis. Taxonomy (NCBI): domain Eukaryota; kingdom Metazoa; phylum Chordata; class Aves; order Passeriformes; family Sturnidae; genus Acridotheres; species Acridotheres tristis. Next base: position 56,391,654 of record CM072888.1, read on the forward strand.
ACATGAGAAAGAAGGGTTTACTCTTCAAACTGAAGATAGGAATACAAGCCCAGAACACCAGTACATGGCAGGAAGTGGAGCTGTGCAATGCCCCAGTTTTCATGTTGAATAACAAAGCAAACCTCAGGCTGTACTAGCACTAGTTTGCAGAGTTTTGTGTGAAGATGTCAACATCATACAATGTTCCAGGCAAAGAAGGAAATCATGGATATATGTTCCAGAGGGGGGGAAAAACCACTGAAGAGGTGAATTTGAGTTAAGAATTAGCTAAAACAAGCATGAATTTTAGCAAAGTATTTTCTTCTGTTTCTTGATTCTTTCTGTGTTTTTTACACAGTCATTAAAAATATCAACTAACTTGGTCCATGTCCAATAGAGTTGAAATTATCAGCCAGGTGATAGAAGAAATGTACCTGTTCCATCAGAAAAGATGAAATTTTAACTCCTGATTTGTATTTCCTGAACAAACAAGGTTATCTTGTATTGCTAACCTCAGAGAAAAAACCCCTCTGCAAGACTGTGGATAAGAAAGTGATTTCCAGAGGGAAAAGAGAAGGCTTTGGAGTGACCTAAAGCCTTTAGGACCTTTCTGGCACCTAAAGAGAGTCTACAAGAAAGGTGCAGAGAGACTATTTACAAGAGCATGTGAGGATAGGGCAAGAGGGAATGGTTTCAAAGAGTAGGTTTTGGTGTTAAGAGGAAATTCTTTAGGATGAGGGTGCTGAAATACTAAAACAGAAAATAATAACACAGAAATACAAACACAGAAAAGCTGTGGATGCCACATCCTTGGAATGTTCAAAGCCAGATTGGATGAAACTCTGATCTACTTGGCCTAGTGGAGGGTGTCCCTGCTCACGCAGGGGGGGTTAGAACTTTGTGGCCTTAAAAGTCCCTTCTAATCCAGGCCATTCTATGATTCTCCTTGTGGTAATGCAGATCTCCCACAGTGTGTCATGAATCACTCTGTCTGTTTTTCAGAACAGCCCACCATTTTATGGGGGCCTTCTTCAACCATACAAAATTAATAATAAAAGACTATCAGGTATTTATTGGTGGCATAAACTGTGATTTGGGTTAACATACACAATGTGGTTTCACTGAACATAGGGAAACAAATAGGTTTGCATTCTTGAAATCCTTCTGCTTGTACCAGGAGAGGGAACACTTGGAACACCACTGCAGAAATTAAAAATGTGATTCTTTTCATTGTCAGCATCTTCTGTTATTCCAAGAAGTTACAATTACTAAGTGTCTCTTACAATAATTTACAGAGAAGATAATGCCCAAGTTTGGGACATTTTATTTTAAGGAGTGTAAGAGATGAAGTTCAGTCTTCTTTCAGTTCTTTCCACTTTTTGGAAGACATTCAGATAACTTGTCATAACCAGCATGAAAATGTCACATGGGGTAAGACTGAATGTAGCTATCAATGCTTCAGTGCTTGCATTGGTCATGAAACTGGCATTTAGAGTTCTCAGTGCCCTGAGAACTGAATCTTCCCCACTGCTTCTAACTTAATAACCTGAAGTTATAAAATGTTTCATGGCAAGTGCAGTGAAAATGAAACTAAAAAATATCCAATTTATTGCTACTCACAGTCGATCTTACCTTGTCAAGAGCCCCATCTATGGAACTGTTTGGAGCCAGTATTCAAAAGCCAACTTGTCTTCCATTCACTGAAAAATTAGTGTTGGTAAATCAAACATTTCACTTGTAAATTTTGGCTAATTGGAAGTTTTTGTCAAGTGAACTGGTGTAAAATAGAAAAAGTTGACCTTACAAAGTTACAAATCAAATTCTAGCAGTATTAAAGTCCCATCTGTGATTCTTTTTAGCCAGTGGCACTAATTTAAGGCATGCCAAAGTCAAACATCTTCAAAACATATACTTCTACCTATACAAAGCTGTGAAGTCACTATAGACCCTTAATATGGTTTAGTGACATCCATTGTCACCCAATCGAGACAGATGTTTCCAACTGCAATACAGACTAGTTATAAATTAACCCAGATATGGCAGAAGTGCAGGAATCATAGGTCAAGGTTCAGCCTGAACTATTTACTCTACTTAAAAACAGTTTTTAAAAAATTGATAGCAAAGCACCTGTAATCTTATTTGAAATGCCTCTCAGAGGCTCAGAGCCTTCAGAAAGAACAGGACTAAAAAAAATATGCTTATTCAGTTAATTTTTATTTTGATTGCAATTGGAAATTATTGTCTCAATTAGCATTCTTGTTTCTGACACAACTTTATCTCTTCCTTGCTCTTCTAGTGCTTGATCCTAAAATTCTTTCCAGAAGTGGCCTATACTGCTCATGGTTGGAAACAAAATGCCAAGACAGATGGACTTTGGCTGTGGTGTAATACACTAGTTCTTATATTTTTTTGTATTTTTATCTCACTGCTAAACAGACAGGGTCAACCTAGAAATCAGAATAAGGTTCCAGTCATTAGATCTATGAGGTTTTGGATGAGCTTTTTCAGAGGGATTAGAGAGGAAAAATACTGTCCCGTCTTATAGATGGAGCTTGTAACATTTACAAGTATTTTGTGATGTGACCACGTGTGACATTAGGGGCAAGCCTTGCTAATCCCAGGAGCTTTCTTCATTCCAATGTTTTTTATGTAACCCCACAACACTCTGCTCCTTACGAGTCTCTTTTGCACCTCTGGAAACCAGAAATAAGGCTGTTTAAAGATGATGAGATGAGTGCTGGCAGTAGAGATAGCAACAATCTGCCTTTCTCTTGAGAATAAAACAACAAGATATATTCGTTTGATGGCAGATGTCAAGTCATGGAAATTACAGATTAAAAATAATTTATGTAGGAAACATATTTTACATCTCTCGACTTCTATTTTGAAAGAGTGTCACATTAAAGCACCATCATATAAATGCATCATGGGAGCAAAGAATATGAGAAAGGCTGTGCACTAACAGTGACCTACATCCCGGGGCATACCAAAGCCTCAGCAACATCAGACAACATCTTCAGAGTGGCCATTTAACTGTCAGCCACATGATTTGTAGCTGGCTGCAGTAAGGACTAAAAATGTAGCATGTTAGACACACATTACAGAGGAGGAAAAAAAGCAAAATAAAGCATCACTGAAGTTTTTTTCAGATTTTAACTGGAAAGTGGGGAATTCCCGTTCACACTACAAATTTAATTGCAAACTGTTTATATAGGAAAGGGTCACTTTTTTTTTCACTTCCTCTGAAGGAAAAAAAGTGCAGATATGACAAGCATAGGTTAAAAATAACTGCCACATAAAGGGGAGCACAATATCTTAATTGCCTGTAGACTGTCAACTCAAACAGAGTTTGTCTCTCAAAGACAGAGATTAACTCTGAGCTAAGGCAGGAGGCACAGCTATGAACCAGTTCTGGCCCTTGAGAAACTGCAATTATTTTGTAATTAGTGTCTTTTCAGTCTTTAAACTGCTTGAGGTTCTTCTTGCCGATTCTGCTCAGCCACTATAAACCCTAGATCAGTGGCTTTCAGGTGTCTCTTCAATGCTGTCCCTGTAATACCTGCCTTCCTGTGGTTTTGTTCTTGCCTTGTGAAATGCTGGGAAAAGTTGCACAGGGAAGGGGAACCATCAGCTTGGAAATGTTTCTGGCTCTCTCTGCTGAGAAAAGTGAAAGAAATTCTCATGTGATGAAGCATCATGTCTGATGTGCAATCAGTACCATTTTTCTTTTTTTAAAGGAAACCTGCTCTGTGTCCAAGAATGGGGGGAATAGCCATTGGTGTGTGGGCAGACACTTCAGAGTTGGGAGCACAGACATCTGGTGTGTTGAAGATATCTGTGGGAGAACTTACAGACCACTGAGACTTGTAGACTGCTCTAAGAAATTTCTCTGTTATTCCTATTGCTGCAGAATGTTATTGCTGGTCATGCAGTATCTAACTGTGTGTCTGCTCTACCTCTGCAGTAAGCAGTTGTACTGTGTTTGGGTAGCATGTCTTGTCCTCAATAAGGACGCTGGTTTTTCTAAGGTCAGAAGGTTAGGATTCAAAAAAAAAAAAAAAAGAAAAAGAAGAAGAAGAATTTCAGTAGTTAGAAAAACCCATTATTTACCAGATGTTCTTGAATTTCTCCATGAAATATTTCTGCTGTTGCTGAGGTTTTGAATGATGGTTTACATTCATGAAAAGAATTGTTTCACTTCTATCACAGCTGAAGTGTATCTAAGTTCCCTGCCTCTAGTCGTTAAAGCCAGGCACTGCTCTGTTACTTTGTTGGTAATTTTTTTAACAATCCCTCCTTCTATTAATACCCTGAGAGAAAGGCAACAACGTTTTCTTGCCCCTGCTATGCACAGCCTTGTCAGATAAAGGTAAATGTAAACTACAGCCTATTCTGTGAGCCTTATATTGCCCAAAGCCTGTATTCTTTGGGATGGAGGTGAGGTTTACTGGATGGTAGTTTTCCAGGTCCTCCTTTACCTTTTTGAAGATGGGAGTAGCATTGGCATTTCTCCAGTCATCAGGCACCTCTCTTATCCTCCATGATTTTTCAAAGATGATGGAGAGTCAGCAGTGTCAGTGTCAGCACCCATGGGTTCATCCCATCAGGGCCCATGGGTTTTAAATCTGTCTAGCTGATCTCAAATCCAGCTGTCTATGTCTAAAGGGAAGTCTTCCTTTCTCCAGCATTCCTTTCTTACCAGGACAAGGGCTCCTGAGGGTCAGCCTCAGCAGTAAAGACTGAGGCAAAGAAGGCATTCAGTAATTCCACCTTCTCTGTGTCTTCCATCACCAGGACACCTGTCTGATTCTGCAGCAGCCCCATATTTTCCCTAGCCTTCCTTTTGCTGCTGATGTACTGATAGAAGCCCTTCTTGATATCCCTTGCCAATCTCAATTCCAAGGGGTCTTGGCCTTCCCCATCACATCCCTGCACATAAGGTTTCTATAGTTCTCCCATGTGTCCTGTGCCTTTTTCCACATCCCATAAATTTCTTCTGTTTGAGATTTGCTAGGAGCTCTCTGCTCATCCATGCAGATTTCCCGCCCACTTTGCTTGAATTCTTGCTCACTGGAATACACTGGAAATGCTGCTTCAATACTGACCAGCTGTCTTGGTCTCACCTTCTAGAGCCATAACCCACAGGATTTCTCTAGGGGTGCTTGTTAGTTATTTAGTTACTGGTAACTAAAATGTACAATGGTTTGAGTTGGAAGGAACCTTAAAGACCATCTAGTTCCAATCTCCCAGCCATGGGCAGAAATTACCACACAGCATAAGGAAACTGTGGATTTAATCTGCTAATTACCAGATGTCACTCTATAGGCATGTATTTATCAATTAAAAATACCCAAGACATGAATTTATATAACATGACAGCAAAAGTAGGGAGGCAAACAAAGGATGATCAGGGGTAAGTGGGACTTGAATTTACACACACTATGATGGATATACTGTATTTCAGAGCAATAATTCATGACTGAATGTTCACTGGTTTTCTATACAAAAATCAAAACAAGAAGCTTTCTGCAAAGGTGTCTTAAAAGTCCAAGCCTAAGAAAGAGGTCTGACAAGGATTTAATCAAATTCTTTAGAATGGTGGTTCTGGTATTACAAAAACAAAATCACTAATTTTCATATTAAGAGCTATTCTCTAAATAATTGAAACATAATGGCAGAATCCTATGTGTACTGAAAGATTTCAAAAGGGAGATGAATCCATGCACACAAATTGACACAAAAAGTTTCAAGTTTTATTTTGAAGATTTGATTGTTTATCTCGAGTGCACAATGGATATTCTGGTTTGGACATCTCTTTTCTGCAATTATGTTCAGTAGTTAACTTGCTCTACCAAAGCAAGTCCTTTTCAAAGGAATTAAAATGCAGTCTATTTTAAGAGAGAGAGAAAGAAAAGTCACGAGAAGGATCAGATGCTTTTTAAAAGCTCATTTAGGGAAAAGAAAAGGTAATTTAATACTTTGTAATGTCTGAAAGACTTGATTTAAGGCAAAATTACTAGCCAGTTTAGATTATTTTAGCACTAATGGAATGAAATTTTTCTATTTTTTTATAGCTAAGTCTGTAATGAGGAGATTCAAGCTGACTGAAAGTAGTAAATAGATTATAAGTGCATTTTGTGAAATTGGAGAAAAGATACTTTATTTGTATGTATATTACATTAAACTATCAAGCAGATTTCAAAAGTTGTTTTTCAGATGGGAAAAACTTGTCCTCTACCTCTACTTCTACATAATGTTTTTGGTGCATAATCGTATATAAAATGCAGAAAACAGTGAGAAAATATGCCTGAGGAAATTTTTGGGTACGCCTTTTTCTTCCTCCTTAAAAAAGAAGGAAATTGAGAAAATGCAGCAAAAACTATAAATAATTAATAGGAAATTTAATTGTGATTAAACCAAATTTTATTTTCTATAAGAAAGAGATGGAAAAATTCCCATCTGTTTTACCAAGAAATGCTGAAACTTGTCGTTTGAGTTAGTTACTGATTCAGAAGTAGTTGAAAAAAATTATTTTCTTTTTTATTTCAAAAGATTAGTAATATTTATGATGTGGCTTCCCCCTTCATGGAATAGGAGGAAGCCTGATTAATGTCAATACATAGGATGCAAATTCCCTTCCAATCCGCTGTGTCTTTGAAAATAACTCTTTATCTGAATGTTGGCAATCCAAGGATTGCATGAAATATTAAGAGAATGTGCATTTACAATCTGCTAAGCATAAAACAGAAGAACAAAACCACTGAATAAACATTTTTGTTTACATAACATAGTTGTATTGTGCCAAATTACAACCAACTTAAGCAAATCATTTAGTCACACCACATAAAACATATATTTTTCTTACATTCACCCAGTGGCAAAATACTATGTAATCTCTGTCTTGAAGATCTATCAATTTGTGTTCCAACTCTCCTCATTCCTTTCGAATACTTTGTACTCCTGCCAGTGTTTATTGGAGCTTTTTCCTCTATCACCAGCATCACTGACATTTGTTTAAGTGGCAGCAGGGTCAGTATGGTTAGTAGGGGGTTCTTTATATTCTCTGAATGTACATAGTTTTCTTTGCTGTTCAGTGCTGTCAGCATAATCCAGTGACGATTGCAGCTGGTTGCTGTAGCTTCTCATGAGGCAGGGCTCTTATTTCACTGATTCTAAACCCACTTACTTTCTCACTGATTTGTTTTCTTTGACTATGCAGAGTTAGGACTAAGGAACCTGACTAAAGGATGAGTGAGGAAAGAATGGATAAGAGTGGATATTAGGGGGTGGCTTTTTCTCACAGAAGGGATTAATGGAGTACAACCTGTAGAATCTCCCTAGACAGAAAGGATTCAAACCTATTACACCACAAGAATTTCTTCTCACCCTCTACCTCTCTACTTGTGAATATTCCTTCAATATTCTTAAGAAAGGAATGGGGGTGTTTTGCTTTCCTTGTGGTAGATGGATTTATGTTATACTAATTTTCAAGAAGCACTGAAATAGGAAGGGAGAGTTTTAGCCAGAATTAATAGGCACCATTCAGCCAACAAGAGAAGGCAGTTGTTTTGAATCTGATCAAGGCTGTGCCTGTCTAGCACATGGTCACAGAACAAGGGGATCCTGATTCTACACCTAAATTGTTCACTACTACCCTTCATTTAAATAGAAACAGTACTTCTGTACTTATAGAGCAAGATGTGTGTGTTGCCAAGGATCATGTTTGGACATTGTATTTGATGGGGCTGGAAAGCTGGAACTTTGACTCTGTATTAAGCTTTGCTCGGAGTTTGTACATGCACAACCCAAAATCTTGTTCCCTAGTCTATTAATTTAAAAGGTTTTCCATATAGGATAAGGAGGAAATAATTTCTTGGAACACTTAAGTAGGATAACTTATTTTAAGAAAAGTAAGCCAAAATATTTATGAGATTTACTTATTCCTCACAACCTGTAGGCAACATGCATGTTATTCCCACTCAATATTTAATTGACAGTATATTAGCAAACTTTGAGATAGTAGAATTTATCAGTGAATGGTCTATAAAAGTTAGTTTAATTGGTGCAAAAGCAAGGATTTTTTTAACTCTTTAATAGGGTAGATTAATTAAAGAGACAATAATTCTCTATTAATGAAAAAGTCATGAAAATATCTGGTACTGAAATGACTTCAATTGTTTTTTCTTCATCTTGATTATGAGGCAAAATAACACTAAATACCTGTGCATTGAGAAATATGCAAACGTGTTAACATTATTTTAAAGAGACAATATAGGCTGAAACTTATAGAAGAAAAAACACTCATCACTCCAAACATTGCACATTTTACTTGGTAATGTACTATATGCAGTAATGTACAGTATGCAGTAGATATGCAGTAATGTACTATATGCAGTAGAAGTCTCAATATTCTTAATATTCTTCTGACTTTGAAATACTATTAAGTGATATGGTGCTATATTAATAATTAGACATCCAAAATGAAGCTAATCCATGAAAATATGTACAAAAAAATCTGAGAATATTAGAATCATCCTAAGTAGTAAGTTGTTTTGATAGAACATCTTCCCAGACTCTAATTACATTTGTCATCTGTTTATACCAAAAGTATGATGTTTACTCAAGCAATGGCAGCAAAATAGCAACGCTGATTTCATAAATGTGGGAAGTTTAAAACTTGGTAGTTTTTTTTAATTTTATTTTTTCCCTTGGCTGACACTTGGGCTTGTCTGTTTTCCTGCTCCATCTAGGGACCCACCAGTGAGTGATGCTCCACAGTGTCTGAAGGAACAGTAATAGTGCAGGGTGCTAAAGGGAAGTTATTTTCTTTAAATTTACTGACCTTTGAGGTAATTTCAGGAACATATATGTGCCATTCAACAGTACCATGTTAACACTTTTTCTGTAGCATCACCAACCTTTATTTTTCCCTCTTAGTTACACCTTTGATTTTTGATTTTCCAGTGTTATGTCAAAATTAGTTCAGTAAAAGGTCCTTCTGTGTCTAGATTGATTGCACTGTGCTCTTCTGATTTGACATAAACAGACATTCAGGACTGAATAGCTGTCTTGCCATCACTTCAGGCTTTTGTTGTAAATATAACAATTTCAATAAGGGCTGAATTACTCTTCCTTTAAGCATGTCTGCTTTCTGTTTCATGTATTACTGACAATCTACTAAGGAGGAAAATTGCAGTCAAAAATCATGGCAATTCAGGTTGCCACAGGATAGAGAGAGAAACCATACAAAACGTTAATTATCACAGTATGTGGAAGAAAAATTTACCCAAATTTCCCTTAAACTGAAGAGCAGTGCCTTGCAGAGTGTTACTTCTGGGCTAATGCTGAAATGGGCTTTGGAAAGTAAATCAATGAGTAAAGGCTTAATACAGTAGATTTATGTATGCTGTCAGTTTCTAGGCAATATAATTATTGTCAGTTTTCTGCCTCTAGCTACTCTTTTAGCTTCTGGGAATAATGAGAGAATGTGTTCAGCCATGTGACATTCTTTCCTTTGCAGAGCTAACCGCTGTTTCCCCTGTGGTGAATCTTGCATTTTAAAGAGCTCTCACACATTCTTCCATGAGAATTTTGTAAAATACCATGTGACAAAATACCATCTTACAGTATTGTAGCTGAAGTGTCTTTCCATATCAAATAGGTTGCTGAAAAATCAATGTCAAGATCAGATCCACAGAAATGCTGTCTCAAATAAACTTCAAATCAAAAGATGCATTCTTTATAAATATCTTTACAGAAAGCTGCAGAGTGACTATATGATATCTGGGTTTGATTCGTCATGACAACACACTGCATGGCCAATTGCTCCTGAATATTATTTATTAGGGATGTTCTTGCTTTTCTTCCCTGTCTTTCCCGTTGTCCTCTCTCTACACCGTTAGCCCAGAATGATTGCAGATCCTACAATTTGAGTGGTTGTCCTTAAAATAATTCTTAATCTGACTCTGAGATCTGGTGAATTAGTGTGCTGCAAAATCTCTAGATTAGCAGTTGTTTAGTGTTTAACTGTTTCAGGGAAGCAAGACTGCATTTCAATTTGTAGTCTTGATTTTGGTCAGGAGAACCAATATTTTCTAAAGCTTTTTTTTCATGCTTCTTTTAAATTAAATTACAGTGAGGATTGCTCCTGTTTTGTAATTCTGTGATGCTGTGAGGTGTGACTGGTTAAATCCATGGCACTGTAATTTGAATGTACAAAGTCATATTGGTAAAAATAATTGTAGCTTTCATTACTGACTCCATGTTCTGTCTTCCCTTCCTCATAAGGCCGTACATTTTGCATCAAAATCCTCACAGAGGTGCATGGTCAAACTAAAAATGCATGTTTGTGTTAGGAATAATGTTCTGGCCTGACTGCTGATTCCTAGTAAGAAAGGAAAAGTGAAATATCTTTTGTAGTCTGGGGTTTACTGAGCAAAAGGGATGTGATCAGTAGGGTCTCAAGTCAGACTAACTGGTTTCAGCTGCTGACTGTTGAATTAATGATCTCGCTGTTTCCTTGGGGGGAGGCAGGGGAAAACCGACAAAATTACTTCTTGTCTTTAAGAACTGTAGCTGAGAGAGTTTTATTTGGATCTGGATTTTTGTTTGTTTGTATATAAAACAAATTGACTTGTTTGTATGTAAAAGAGATTAACTTGTCCCCTTTCATTCCTGCTAAGTAGTAACTGCTGTCATTTTTAGGTAATTTAGGTTACAAATTAGGAATGCAATGAAAAGATTTTGAGAAATGGAAATATGATCTTAAAAATTTCAAATTTTATTGAGAAGAGATTACGTCTCAATAGTTTTAAATTTTGTGAATTTATGGGAAATTATAATAATTTCTATCAATGATAAAACTTAAATAAAGTGCTAAAATATAGAAAATTGCCAAAAATTTTCCTGCTGCTTTAATAAGACCTGATTGGAAATTAAAATGTTAGGTTAAAATCAAAACCAGATCAAAGACTCCCAATGATTCACTTAAACTATAAGCTTACTATTCTGCAGAATTAATGTGCACAAAATTATGCATTTGATAGCAATAAAGCTTTCATACTTCACAGACTAAACAGCCAAAGGAATAGTTTTAGTTATGGTAAATCTGTAATGCATTGACACTAGGGGTGCAGACATGGTATCAATGCTCAAAAATTCTGTGACAACTTTACACAGCAAATGTAAAGTTTTGTTTTGGGGTGAAATTTCACAGAAGTGCTGCTTGGTGTGCCAGTGGATTATTGCATTGCATGTTCTCTATTCCTCTTTAGGTCTTAAGTGGAAAAGGAGAAGGATTTGAATGAAGACAACACCTTTGTCTGTATATCACAAAGTTATCACAAATTAATAGGATTTCTTTTCCTACTAGGAGGGTTTGTTAAACTGGGATTAAAATGTGCTGCATGGAGTTATTTTATTATTATATTTTTTATTTGTGCAGCAGCTTTTAAAGCCATTATTAGAAATAATAAGATTAATCATAAAAGGATAAACTTAATTTTGTTAGTCACACAAGGTGTAGCTGGTCTTCATGTGTTTTCATGAGAAGTAGACAAATGTTTCAAGAGGCTATAAACCAGCATTTACATGGCTACTGTAATTAGCAGTACATATACAGCTCCAAAGCTCCAGAGATATCTAACCTGGGCAGAAGTTAGCTCAGAAACTGTTTGAATTTACTCATCCCTGGGGGGTGCCAATACAGGAAAATATTCTTAGTAAATAAAGAAAAAAGTATTTAAAGAACAGAAAACTTTCAAAATACCTTTCTTCCGTCTAAAATACACAGAATATAAAAATTATTTAAAGAAAATGGAAAACTAAGGAAAGGTTGGGGTTTTTTTGAGGAGTTTTGAAAATTAGCTCTGATGCAACATGTGCCCTTGCTATAAATATGGCAAAACTAGAATTTTTGGGCCTGATCAAGCTTTAGTGTTTAATTTGTTTTCTCAGTTTTATTCAGCCTGCATCAGTTTCCTGCTCTAGCTCCAAATATGGCACACAGAAGGTGGTGCAGGTCTAACTGAGATGGTCCGTATGCCCAAATGCAGGACAAGAGTATTTTAAGTCATTGCTGCTGCTCTATTTTTTAAATAACACATTATTTGTAACAATAAATGCTTTCCATGATAATCAATACAGGGTCTTTGATTGAAATTGAGAATTTCTTTGCAGTTTAGGTTCAGAGTAGCCCTGCTCACATTGCTTCAAATACCTCCAGTAGGCAGTGTTTGACATTGGCTGCTTGAGCCTGGAGGTGGCAGAAATGTTAGTGGCAAATGCAAAGGTTGATCAAGGCACAGATTAAACTCCAGCAGGCAATCATTGCCTCTCTTCTTCCATATTCCCACAGTGGCTGAATAATCTGATGACATACCACCAGCTTCCCAAATTCTTTTCCTCTTTTAGCACTTAAAATTGTTATCTGCTGTACCCATGTAGGGAAGAACTCTAAACTTGAATCTGAATTGAACTGAAGTTAAATAGAGGTCTGAAGAAAGCCTGGAATAGTGGGTCTGAGCAGAGTGAATTGCCCCATGGGCTCTGCCTGGAATAGCTGCACTGTCCTACTGGGATTCTTTCAGGTGTCCCTGTTCTGGAGTAACATAGCATGAAGAATTGACTTTTGCTTGCCTTGAGAATGTTGTCAGAAACAGTGGGGGATTAAGTATCTGGCAAGGTCCTTTGTTCACCTTACTTAACCCACCACAACGACTCATAACTGGTTGCAAAAGCCAGCTTACACTGTGGGCTCTTGTCTGATGTGAGAGAAACTCAGGCAGCTTACAGGGAGGTGGGAAATAGTGAGGACTACACTATGGTATTAGATGACAAGCTGCTGAAAATTGTCAGGCTAATTAAAACTTCACAAAATTCTTTAAATATCTGATAGGACTATTTTTGTGTATGTCATATTAACTTAGTAACGAACTATTTGAAAGTCATAAAATTAATCAAGGTTTACATTTTTGGATTAAATTTTTTCAGATCCTTAATATTGTTTCTGTTTACATAAGAAGGCAAGATTAGAAATGCAACTATTTTAGATCCAGAATTAATTAACATCACCTGATGTAGTTTATTATGGAACATTATTCTACCATTACTGCTTAGGAGCTTTACTGTAATAAAGTTCCAGTAGTATTAATGGGAATCCTCTGAATAAATCTTATCAGTCCAAGATGCTGTTATGTTTGTTTGACTGTTACTGATGTAATGTGTTTATAAATTATAGTACTTTCATTTTTATTCATTTTTTGTCCAACTTGTAATGTATAGTTTTGTATTTGGGAATTAGTTATGCAAAGTGTTAGGCTTGCCCCCAGAACAATTACTTTCTCCAATAAAGTTACTCACACAGGCTTCAGTCTGCTAAAATGTTAGCTTTTTTCTCTTTATATATTCTTGATGTGATTGTGGCAGATGCTGGTACCTACCATGTGTGACAGTAACAAACATTGCACTCATCCTTGTTAGGATGGGCTAAAATTCCTTATAATGTCAAATCTAATTGTTTCACCAAATTTCTATTACTGACTTGTGTTATATAAAGGTTAAATCATAACCTTTCTAATGCAGGGGTCTTAGGCTTCCTGGTTGTGCAGTGACATAATTTGTTTAGACACTAATTTGCATTCTCCCTGAAGAAACCATGATCCCCTGAGCTTTGTTTTTATAAACTTGCCTTCAGCCTTATACAAACATGATTTTTAGGTAGCTTTCTCTGGAGATGTTTTCATGATGTCAGCTGTCTTCTTGTAGGACATTCCATTTTATATACTTAAAGAAAAGTAATTTTAGCAAATAAATGGCAGCGTGCATAATTTGGAAGATAAAAAAATCCAGAAAACTTGTAAGGAATCCAAGGACAATAGGGGAGAAACCAAAAGCTAATCATAATGAGGAGTCAGAGAAATCCTAGAGGTGCTATAGATCCATTACCAACTGGAGATAAATTAATACTTAACAATTATAAAGAAGATATAGAAATATTCAGTAAGACCATGTTCTGTACTTGGAAAGCCATGTGTTTGCATTCCATGAGGATAAGAAAGTGCTTTTCAGGGCATGGGTAGACATTAAAGGATAAACACTTTCAGAGTTGCAGATAATTTGTACCAAACAGTCTTTAAAGAACTAAAAAGGCATCTGGCATGCTAGTAATTTTTAATAAATCTTGAAATACTAGACAAAATTCCGAAGAGCAGATGGGAGAAAATGTAAATATTAAAAGAAAAAGGACTTGTTGGATAAGGTAGCCAATGATAGTGTGTTCAGATGGATGTAAAAGCAGATACAGAAGCCTACAGGTCTTTAGTTTTATTTTTTTCTAGATATCAAAAGTTTATATCATAATAAATTTAAAAGGAGAAGTGATTAAGCTGTTGCAAACCAAACACACAGAGTATGTGTGGATATTCCATGACTTGAAGTTCTCAGATCAAAGTCATACACCTTTTTGGGAGGTATGTTTGAGTCAACCACATCTCAAGGATTCCATGTTAAATTTGGTGGTCAAATGGACTGAACATTGCAGATGATCTAATGGCCTCTCCTGGGTTTTGACTTTAACAAAGTATCAAGTGCTTCCACTGTATTTCAAGCTGGGAAACAGATCTGATTATAATGTGAATATTATGTATCTGTTTAGTCTGAGTAGTAAAAAGTAAAAAGGCAGTTTATTTTAAAATAATTTTACCGTATTCTTCAATTACAATTTTCGTGTCTCTTTACAGACAGGAAAGTTTATTTTCCTGAAAAAAATGTAGTTGTATGTGTGCATGTGTATATGTTTGTATCTATGGATTTCTTCACAGAAAAAAACCCAAACAACACGAAACACAATTTAAAAAGAAATAAAGCTTTCAGGGAAAATATTTCTGACTTTTAGAGAGTGCTATGACATGCAGAGCAGCGAAATAATACCTTGAGTATAGGTTTCCCTTTAAAGCAGGGTATTGATGCAATGTTCCAGTCTACTCACTGGAACAGGACTGTGGGGCTTTTGTGAACTTACAGGACACATCTGACCATCACCAAATAAATGTTATATGTTGGACAAAAGGGAATATACAATTTTAATACATGGGATAGGATTTGAAGGTTGTCTTGTCTGCTTGAAGTCTTGTCTTTTTTTTCAACTGTGCTGAATTTATTATACATATATATGATATTTTCCCACAGTAATACATGCACTAACGCATAATATATGTAATATGTTTAATTGCTGGCAAATCAATTGGTTCTAAAAGGTATGAACTCTTCTCACAATCCCTCTCTTACTATTTCCTGGTTACACACACTGTATTCCTAGGCATATATCTTGTAAGCATTAGAGTTCAAAGAAAAGAGAGATAAGATGTATAAAGACTTAGAATGGCCATATTTCAGTGTGAGAATATTAAACTCATTAAATCGTTTCTGAGGTGTTCTAGATGGATATATGCCTGCCTGCATTTTCTGGTTCAGTTTTGGCTTTTCTTTCATAATACGACTGTTCTCCCTAGTTTATAAAATGTCAAGGTCAAAGAGAGGTGAAGCTGAATGGTGCTGGGAATCTGAGATGCAAATAAGTTTCAGATAATCCATGTGATGCTCAGAGGCCATCTAGTTTCACAGAGCCATTAGCATTCAGGGACGCTCATTAGCACTCAGGCAGCCAGTCAGTACACATTAACAAAATGAGATGTGTTGATTAAAGTTACAAATTATGTGTTGAATGTTTAGACTTCAAGCCATGGTAGCTTCACATTTATGAGATTGTATTTCTATATTTTCACATTAAAAAATGTTGACTCTAATTTTCAGTGCTTTTTTGGTGTGTGTGAGAATGTGTTTGCATGTGTTTGGGTGTATGGGAGCACAAAAAGCGAGCACAATGACGAAAGAGAAGGTGAGAAGTTAAAGCAATTTCAATATTTGATGTTTTTATTTGAAGTGCCTTTGAAAATCTTACAGTTAGGACTGTCACTGCTCTGATTTTAAAGTAAGAGACAACATCAAAAGTATCAAAGAGACTAGGAAGATTTTAACCTTTAATCTGTACTATCCTATGTACTGGCCTATGTGAGGAAGCTAACACTGTTTAGACACCAGTGTCCCATTGATTTAATGAGATGTAGAAAGGAGCCATTCAAAAAATTCTGACTCATACTTCAAGAAATAATCAGCATGTGTTATCTGATAATAATGCAGTGGGATCTGGCTAAAACCATAGGTTTATGTGGAAAATTATATAGTAGTTTAATGTCTATATTATTTAATTTTTATCACTGTATCTTGCTCATATTATATGGGTCTATCTTGTGTAAGCATAATAAATAAGGATACTGTACTTAACATTAGGCGATCGGCTTTTTGGATAGCATTGGTAGAATTTATCACCTTTATTGTGCATTTTACATTACTGCAGATATTCTAGAATAGCTATCTTAAGCAAACATAGCATTCCTCCTCAACACTTGTTCTTACATTTTGTGGTTCTGTCAAAGGGTTTGGGAAGACCAACTATTATGCAGATGAATGTATTAGATGAAAACAAGCTATGTGATGCTGATATTGTGAAAGTAACTTATTTGCAGGAGTAATAATGAAGTACTTCATTTGCATTCTTTCTTGGGGAACATTGTCTAATATCTGCAGCTGAAAGGAATCATAGAGAAGGTAAGAATTATTCTGAGCATGACTCAGCAAAGAATTTATTTGTTCTCTGGGTCTGATTTGACTAGATACTCTAAATTCAGATGTTAGTTTTAGGAGGAGAAAGGTCTTGTGATATTACTCAACACGAAAGTCCTTGGGAAAACCTTGCTGTGGGTGCAGATCATCTCTGAAACAATGATACTGTATTGAAAAACAGTGTAATGTAACTTCCTTTTCTTTTCCTGATTGTGTTGCCTTAAGAACTTAGTGGGTTGGGTGGAAAGGTCAGTTCAATATCAGATGTTGAGTTCAGCTCAGTACTTTCCTTCTGACAGTGATGTCTCTTTTCCTGGGCAGATCAACACTTGGCAGCACCCATCAGCTACTTGAGTTGCTGTCAGGAATGCTCTGTTTTACATCCCTCCCCAGTTCCCTTGCTAACTGCACTTTCAATGCTCTGACCTCTTTCTTTAGTTCATTTGTAGTAATCTGGACTCATTTGGTTTTTCCATTTTGTTTTCTGTAGCTGTCTTACTCTCCATGAGGAGTTTGAGGTTGGGAGAAATCCTCATTGGCAGCAAACAGGGGATAGTCTTTGAGATGTGATGGGCAGAATGCTGGATGCTTAGTCCAGAATTACCATTCATGCTTTGTTTCTATGTGATACTTCCTCCTTGAAGTTTATTTGGTGTATTTACAATGATAACAAAATCTGTTTCCTACTCAGGATCCTCTTAAATTCTTAATGTTCCTGATTAGTTTGTGTTTGGTGGCTGTTTGGGTTGTTTTTTATTTTCATCACTTGTATCTGCATTACTTGAACTTCAGATTCTATGCATTAGAGAGAAGGCTGTTTGTTTCAAGCTTATTTCTTGGGTAATGCAACAAAGATAACTGCCCACATGAGGTGCTGAAAACACAGAAATAAAAAGAGAAAAAATATAGGATACGCCTGGTGGGTTTTAGTACATCCACCCGGCCTGAAGGTCAGATGTACACTTGTACCACCAGGACCAATAGGTATCAATAGATTTTTCCTTTAGCTCACATAATTTAATTTCAGTACTATTTATATTTTTGCTTTCCATGACATTTTGTGACACTGAGTTTCATAATCTGATTTATCTAGTGCCTATTACATATTAAAAACACAACCCTAAAACTGCTTCCTATTGCTGTTCTTTTGATCTGGTTTTGCTTTAGAGAATTGCCAGCCTTTGCTTTATAGTTGTCTCTAAACACCTGAGAGAATTATGATTCCTTCAGAAGAAAGCACAGGTTGTTCTGGTAGATCATTTATAACATTAGAACCAAGACCTGTTTTAAATTAAATTGTTTATAATTACAGAGAATCCTCACAGTGGCAGGGTCCTTCAGACATTACTCAGAGTGAATTATTATCCATCTAGTTATTAATAGCATTGACAAATCCTGTTCTTATAAAGCTAAAACTTGTATGTGAGATGGTATTCGGTTTTGGAATTTAGAACCAATCACTAAATAAAAAGCTGAAAATTTACCAAGCTGACACTTTAGGCTTATTACAAGTCTTTGAATGTTGGTTTCTAATCTCATAATCATTGGGATAAGCATTGTGATTATTCCCAAATGAATGAGAAATAAGACAATTAGGAAGACACCATGAGGAATTAATTAAGTCTTAATATATATTTTTTAAAATTTCTATCTTATGCTGCTATAATACAGCAAAAGGCTTTATTTTCACAATAAATATACATATGAAATTAGTATTAGACATTTTTCAGGATTTTCAGCACAAAGAGTAATCTTGTTTTCTTTGTTCCTGGGAAAGCGTGCTTTTAACTGAAGCAAGTAGAAGTAGTGAATTTTCGGTTAATTCAAAGAACAGCAGCAATGTATCTGAAAGGGCTATATATTATTAAATTATTATTAAAAAATATAAAATATAATTAAAAGTATGTTTTTCTCTACCCAGATATTATTCAGCCATATTCCAGGGTATGCCACTCTTAGTGAAGATTTCTGAGAGAGGAATAAGCATGTCTGGAGTGAATTCCTGTTGTTACCCATCTTTACAGAAGAGGATCTATCACTTATGCAGGGGAGCACAGGTAGGTCCTGTACAACAGCCAGAGTACTGCTGGTCAGAGAGCTGGATTTTTGGAATCTGAGAACATATAAAACTGTATGAGTTTGCTTTCTGAAGCTTCCAAAATCAGTTGGGAAGTAAGAAATGTAACTAGTTTGTCTCTCTTCTGTTTGGTCACTTTTTACTATGTTTCCAATATACAGAAACATTTCACAGAAAAAAAAATCATAAAGGTCAGAAGTGCTTCCATACTTGGGAGTTCTGAGAGGTATATTTAAGCTCTGGCAGACTTTTAACCTTTTCTAGCTTACAATAAGTTTGCCATCCTCTTAAAATCCTTTGATTGTATGGCTTTTGTTCCCTTGAAAGGGGGACAGGGCTGCCTGGTTACTCAAGCAGATGCCAGGCTTCTGATTTGCATTTGATGAAAGCCACTTGTGAAAGCAGAATCAATGCTCAGATTTACAAACAGTAAATGTGGGTATTGGCTTGTCATTTCTTCCTAGGTTGTTGTCCTATAAAGCTGTTCAAGTTCCTCTCTTCACAAGAACATCTTCCTGCTCTCCCTGCTGTCCATAAACATTATGTTAGATCGAGATGAAGGGTGAGTAATTTTTTTTTTTTACTTCCATTTTATGTTTTTTTTTTTAATTTAACAGCAAAAAAGGAAAAGGGAAAAAAAAAAGAATGAAAATGCAGCTATTTAGAATAATGCATTATAAGCTGATGAACCACAATAACCAAACTGTGTGTCTGAAGGGGCCTAATTACAGAACACCAGAGGCACAAGAGGGAGCTTATTGTGGACAACAAAATAGTGTCCTATTAATGCTGTCACTGTACTGAGTACAGCTTCAGCATTAATTTATGTGGTTATATCCAGGTAGTATAGAATGCATCAAGAACAACAGAAATGAGTTTGAGAGGGTTATATATCAAATCAAAGCTAGCGGTGAGCGGCTTTATTTGGAATGAGGCAAACTGAAAGCAAGATGGCAGTGATTGAACCAGTGTTTCTAAAATAAGTGTGTTTCTGACTAGTGTGTGTGTAAACTCCTAGAGATTAATGTCTAAGGTGTGTAAATATATGTTGAAGTATATGAGTAAGAGAATCAGCAAGGATGATTTGAAGCTCAATGTATTTGAATCTTTTATGCCATGAGATAAGCTGTTACAGACTGTATCAAGACCAGCACCCAGTAAGAACAGCTGTGGATGAACCTTTTCTCCTGTTTCTCCTGTTAAAGAGTGTATATGCTTTTTGCTTTGGATATGTGGTGTAACATTATTATTTCATTCCTAAGACATGAGTAGAAAAAGCACTTCATCAATAATGTGACCAAATAAAAGGACTAGA
This sequence comes from Acridotheres tristis, assembly GCA_037013685.1. Taxonomy (NCBI): domain Eukaryota; kingdom Metazoa; phylum Chordata; class Aves; order Passeriformes; family Sturnidae; genus Acridotheres; species Acridotheres tristis. The sequence goes on from CM072888.1 coordinate 56,411,705, forward strand.
GGAGAGGTGTTGCAGTTTCCCTTTAACATGAGCTTGAAAGAATCTGAGTTTCTTTGGCTTGGGTGTCCTACTTCACTGGTGTTGCTTCATAAAACCTTGTTCACGGTGGTAAAACATAGCCATTCTAGAAACTGAAAGCTTCACATGTTAAAGATGAGCACTTTTTATAGTGCACAAGGTCAGACAGAAAACTCACCCACAAGCAATAGGACTGGATAGAAATCCTAAGGTATTCAAAAGCTCCTTCTTTGTTTTGGCTATTTCTGTTTTTCTGTGTAGGGCAGGGCAGGGCATGGGCTTATGAGCTGCTGTAGTGTAACTCTTACTGCAGTCTGGTGTAGCTTAACCCTCTTGGGCTAAGTCAGCTTTTTTCCTGTGGTACAGCTGCTGTGTCAACACAAGATGAGCCAGCTTTCGTAGATTTATACCTGAATAGCATCACTGAACTGCTTCCTGGGTCTCATCATGTTTGGCTAGTTCTTCTTTGGTTTCTATGAATGCAATTCTAGATGGCTATACATGTGGGAAATTGTAACAGATTAATAAATTATTACCTTATTAGTGTCAACTTTTATTTTCCAAATCGTGTGTGCATCAAATATGCCAAAATATTTTTCAAATATAATATTGTATATAAAGTGATTTTTCTCTTTGTTTTATGGTGCAAATATTTTATGGATTTATTTTTCAAAATCATAATTTCTCAATAAAAAAATTAATTATTGCTGTAATACCAGACAGGGTTCATTGAAAAAAAAAAAAAAAAAGAAAAAAAAGAAAAAGTAACCCACAAAATTACCTCATTTAGTGACTACTTGCTGCTTAATACATAGGGAGATCAGGTAGGCTGTTGTGTGGGGCAGATATCCATAGCTGGAAACTTAAGGTAGGAATACCTTCACAGAAATTCTGGGTTTAAGTATTGTCATTGTTGGGATTTTGTTTGCTTCTTTAGCTTTCTTAACTTGTTAAATAGGAGGCAAGGTTACATTATTTGATTTCTTCTAGGCTTGGATTTTAGTCCTCAAGTACAATTCTGGCTTAAAGCCTGACTGCAGGTATCAAGACATGAGCTTGATTGGCTCAATTGCATGAAATTTCATGCTTTGTCTGGTTGTTTAGTTTCAGAGAGTAGAAAATGGAAAATTTTCATCCTGAAGTCAGGTGTTATGGTACAGCTCTATCCATTCCAATGCAGGAGTATGTGAGCTAATGTGGTAAGAGCCAAGGGAAACTTGTAGTGAGAACTGGGCTGGTGTGTGAGGCAATTGGACTTGATATATGTCAATGTAAACAGAGTCAGTAGTTAGAGTGAACCTGCTTGGCTCAATGTGTTACCTCTTCAGTGAGATTAGAATCTATTTATGTTCATTTATTTGGGGGTAAACTAGGCAAAGTATTTATACCTGCTCAGTTTTTAGGTTGAGGGCATTCTAAACCTTTCAGGACCAAATGTGGGAACAGCCTTGGACAACTATGGCTGGGGAACATGTAAAGGTAGGGTTTCCATACAGAGATATGATGGAGAGGCAGGAATGGATAAGAACTATTTCCAGGTGGACTAAGTCTCTTCATATTAATGAGAACCAGTTCTCTGACAGTACTATATCTTCTGTATCTTCTTTTCCCTTTCCTCTACTGTCATCGAGTCACACCAAGTGACTGAAATTTCTTCTTAGTTAACAGGTTTCACTACAAACTTCACTTTCTTACAGTTCTCTCCCTTTTGTCTCATTGACTCAAATTCAAATACTTCCTAATGGCCTTCCCAAGTTAGAATTCTCTCTTGTTATTGTTTTGCATACTATGGTGTTTATCTCTTGCAGACTTTATTGTTCCCATTTCATGCTCCCTCTGCACGTGCCTCTTACCTGACCACTGCTTTGTGTCTCACTCTTTATGGGCCCACTCATCTCTGCAGTTGAAAACAAACTCTTATATTTTGTCACAGCCCACCACACTGCCTCTTCAAGTCTCCCATTAAATCCATTTCTCTCAGTTTATTGCCCTTCACTGCATCTGCTTATGTCCAATCCAGCTCTCGGTTGTGGGTTTGTCTGAAAAGAAAAAACCCAAGCACCTATAACTATAAAGAAAAAAATAAAGACACAGAACACCATCCTGCAAGTAAAAATTTTAGATTGATCTATATGCTCCCTTATCGCATGATCACTCAGCATTTTTTCATTATTATCTTACCAATATTCCACACTGTTCAGACCAGGGATCTGACTTTCTGAGTCACCCAAAAAGTGTAATCTTTTCCAACACACTGTGAAAACTAACAGACTTTTTTGTTGAGAACCCAGTTGTTTATGTATTCAGAAAGAGAGTTACAGTGGGAGTTCGTTTTCTGTGATCTCTTTTGTTTCAGATGGAACAGATGGCTGAGCAAAATAAACATCTGTATATGAACTGTTACATGTTCACATGGAAGTGTGTGACAGTGTAAAGGGAAACATGGACATCAAGACTTATCCAAAAACTATTTCTGAGGGAAGATTGGAAAAATTATGATTTAACTCATAAATCAGTAGAAATATGTTGAGAACTGACAAAAAAATAAGAAATCACTGATTATTTCTGTAGTCAGTAATGAGTCATGTGCTGTGCCCCCTACTACAAAAAAATCTATAGGCATATCTGTTCAGGATCATGGGATTTCTTTTATAATCATTTTACTGTAAGAATTCCTGTAAGCTAAGACAAGAAGTCGAGGACAGTGTGTTACCTTCTGATCATCTATTGTCCTTGCCCCTACTTTTTTTGATGTGTGAAAATTACAGTATAGCAATCTGAAACATCCTAATAGTTGCATCAGCTGATATTTTTGTGATCATGCCTGAGAATTTCTGTTACACTCAGTATTTGAGCTATGACTTCTTTACTGAAACTGGGCTCTCCAAGCTGTACCTTGATTTCCTCATCTCTGGTTTAGGGGATAGTTCATGTAGCATGCAGATATTTCAGTTAGTAGGTCTTCTGTAGTTCTTCTACCACCCATTTGAAAAAGGGACAATTTCTGTTCAATACTGAATAGAAAAGGAAAGGTTTAAAAGGGAAGATAATATATTCTATTACACATACTGATACCTCTGCAGGGATGTGGATGAAATACAGGCAAGTCTTTGGATGCAAAGGCTCTACTATAATGTATTTACTAGTTATTCCACATTCTTTCCATTTTTCCATGCTATGCCTGATGTTTTGTATTTTTGTGTCTGTTCTGTTTGACTAACACATAACTGTATTGTAGAAACTGTTACAAGTTGAGAAGAAGGATTAGACATCTGGTTGTGGAATAATTGATGCTTTTGGCTCTTGGAAATTTGTTGGAGGCTATTTACTCTTATTTGGTGGTTACTACTTGGATGATGGGGAGGAAGTTATTCCCTTGTTATAAGCACACTGGAGGGAAGAGGATTTTGTGACATTTTATTTTCTTTATGTCTATTTTTCTAGTGAATGCAATGCAAACTCTGAGTCTTATACAAATATATGACAGCCTGCAAGCCTGGAGTCTCTACTTCTATAATTGTTGTTTGATTCAACAGTTACAGATATACACAATAAGAAAAGTTATTAGCAGTGAAAAATATTGTAAATGGTATCATCTCACTTTTTATAATTTCAAGATAAAACCCTCTTGTGATAAATAGGGCAGCTGAAACTTCTCAGAACTTGTTTTAAATTACAGTGTCTTGGATGAAATCCTGATTCTACAAAAGTCAACAGCAGAGTGCCAATTGACAATGACAAAACTGAGAATTCATTGAGGCTTCAATTTCCAACATATTTAATGACCAGTTTTAGGCACAGATATATTTAAATGAGGCTTCCCAAAATGGAAAGTTGTATTTGCTTGTTTTATGCACATATTCTGAGTTGAATTTAAGTATAACATATCCTTAATTTTTACATGTCTTAGTTTTTTTACTGAGATGGACTAACCGAATTCATGTCATCATGTCATTTTCATTGCAGACCTAATTTTACTTTTCATGTTAGTTGAGTCTGGTCAAGGAGTTTTATTTTAATGGTAAGACCAAGAACCCAGGGGTTTGGAAACTAGGAGACCCCAATATCAAATCTAAAGGTCTCAAGGTTTTTATCTGCAGAGAGAGTTCAATTTTTTTTCTAACTACTTGCCTTGTTCTATTGCAATAAATTGAAATTCTAAAGTGGTGTTAACACTGTTGTAATAAATCAGTCTTGTCTTGTGGTAGTAAAGAACAAAGAACAATTTAGGGCATTAAAAGACCCTCAGATAATACCAGAGCAGTCAAGCTCCTGTTCTTGAAATCTTTGATACTTTACTTGTCTCAAATTAACCTTGGACTTATTTTCAACTTTATCTAATTCATCATCAACAGACAACAAACTCCATTTGACTCTTTTTTAATACAATATTTCTGGAAAAAAAATTGATATGCAAGTTCAATATCCTTGGTGCTCATTATTTCTTTTTATTTCAGGTCTTTGAGCAACCTGAGTGTTAAACTATCCAATAACAGAAATAAAGGAAGCGTAAATGACTGAAAGTTGAATTTGGTGCATTTAGCATACTTACTTTTCATTTTCAAACTTTTTATCTGTTTCTGATTAAATCCACCCACCCAAACCTGTTTGTTTAAGTTCTATAGTCAAAGGAGAAATTAAAAACATACAAGTAATTCTAGGTGGATGCTGTCCAAAATTAAAATCAGCTTTAGAAAGAAAAAAAGGCATGAAATTCAGGACTTGGAAAAGAGTATATCATGCCAAGGCAGTTATTCAGGCATATAAAGCATTTTTCTTTAAACCTTAATGAGCAAAGTTGGAATCTGTCTCTGATTTTTCCTAAGTCAGGTTTTTCCTTCTTTAGCTGTTCTTGACTAAATTGCATTAAACAATTATATTGCTTGTCTGCCACACAGCTGCAGTGTTAGGAGGCACTTATGTTCCATAGTGTACAAATAGCACAAGGAGGACTTCCCATTTCATGTGTGTCAGTGTGTCCCCTTCCCCCAGCTGTCAAAAAAAGAGAAAAGACTAAAGAATACAAAAAGTTTTAGCAAAAAAAGCAGGATAAAATTAAATGTAGTGTTATTGTGGGTGTACTTCACAGCAACAAATCTTTATTCATCATACTTTTGCCTGAAAGGGGAATTGAAAAATGTAAAATAACAGAAAACAATAATTTAAATGGAAAATACTGTGTTATTTTGAAAAGATGTTAATTTTAGTTTTTCATCTGCCTTTGCTCTTTAATACTACTTTTTATTTCAGTCTTCTCTATTTCTTTTTTAAACCACATCTTTCTCTCCATGTACTTGATTGTAGTTTGGAAGGACATGATTTATAAAAATTACAAGAATTAGAATTTATCTAAAATACTTGGGGAACAGGAGGTAGGACCAAGACAGTACTAGAAGCAGACATACAAAAGTCTTCATTTTAGAGTTCATCGGGTCTTCTACCTCTCCAAAAACCAGAACAAATCGTAGGATCAGGAGCCAAATTTATGCTTGATCTAGAAGTATTTAAATCTGAGGATTGCAAGCCAGAGAACTCCCTCTTTTCTCAGCTACTTGGTTGGATCACAGTAATATAATTAGCTGTTATCCATAGAACTAGAATTTTTATTAATCCAAACAAATCCAAGACCACAGCAGGTGTGAGAAGCACAAGTACCTTCTGTTGCACATGAGAGTTATTGAGGGGGGAACTGCAGAAGCTGAAGTTTTGAGTGGACAAGAGTAGGCTGTTGTAATCTGTTTTAGGATTGGATTACATCAGTCTGACCTACAGCTGGGAGGAGATGCCTTTACCTTGCAAAGGAGGAAAAAGTTCCCTCATCTTCAGGTATCTGTAGACAGCCTGACTACACCTCAGTCATGTGAAATTATTTCAACTAAATGCAGAAGTTAATTCCTAATTTGAAATTGGAGGCAACTTTTCTTGCAGGCAAAAATATTACATAGAAGTTATATTAATGGGAAGCAGAAACTTAGACCTTGCTCAAACTTTGTTTGTCTGTGGTTAACTAGGCCCAGGTGCTTTGGTTTAATTCTGTGGAAAGCAGAGGGACTGATAGCTGGTAGCAGTTCGTCCTGGAACCTTTGTGGTGGATTTACAGGTGTAGTTTACTCAAAAGTGGTAGTGCCACTGCAATTCACAGGATCCAGCCAGGATTCCCTAGGGTACATGGCAAGTTATTCTAAAGGCCTGAAAATTTCTGACAATTCTTTTCACCATACAAAATTAAAGACTGTGTCAATGCCAAGGGAAGATTTGTGAACATATCCCTAATTATCTGAGAGACCTTGGTACCCTGATTTTCTGTAAAGATATATTAAATATTCAGATTTTGCCAGATAGGAGGTACTAGTGTCAGTCTTAAAAGTCCCCATTTGAAGCTGGGCAGAATCAATCCATCAGGCCAAGAGATTTTGTTGGAGCAGGGCTGGAAAGGTACTGCTAAATAAAACTTTGGGTTGCTAAAGTATTTCTCTCTTGAAGATTTTAACATGCATTGTGCTGATGCCTTTGAATGAAGAATCAATCCTTGACTTCTTTTAGAGCAAGTCCACGGATTCTAGTTGTGAGATAAAGTATATGGTCCTGATTCTGGTTGGACAGGAAAAGGGCTGAGGGGAATCAGATATTAAAAAGGATGAACATGAACAGGATTTGATATTCCACGATAATCACAATGTACAAAGCAGCTTTGTTCATTTTCAGGTTCTTTATTTTGTGATTGGTGAAATACTCTTTTGACTTGTGCAATATGTAATGGCAAAGCCTTGGATATTTTGAACAAGGAGCCTAAATCAATGCCTAGATATTTATGCGTTAGTTATATTGTATTTTTCTGGCCTATATATTGGATCATAAATATTTAACATTTTTTTAAATGAGTGAAGTGCTTTCAAATTTTTTTCAGAGTATTGGCACAGACTGTGTTGGCTATAATTTGGTTTGGTCCTGAAAGCAGACAGCATCAGGAAAGGCAGAATAATTTTGGTAGTTCTATTAGTTGTTAAATAGTTTTGAACACTTCTTTCCCTTGATCTGTATAGTCATTTCTGCACTAATTTACTTCCCTCACTTGTGCTTTTATGGCAACTTACAGGCCTATTTGTTGAAACAGATAACCAAATATCTTTGAGGATAGATGTGGCCCTCAGTCTAGTTCTGTAAAACATTGAGTTGGTAACAAGAATTAAAGTTAGCCCAGAATTTCTTGGTAGAATTTTGCTGCTTCGAAATATGGTCTTGAAATTCTGGGTTTAGGCAATGTACCATTCTTTTTCCTGGCTTTTTGTTCACAGTTCTGCATGTCTACCCTCTGCTGCATTAGTGCAGCTGGTTTGGGATCATGTGGTGAACCAGATCTTCCACTGGTTTATCAGGAAAATCAATCTGGGCAGCAACCCATGCATTTAGCACTCAGTCTAGCAGTCACTGCACTACTAAAATCAAAGCATAGCTTTTTGCTGCTGTCTCTGCTGCTCCTATAGCTCCAAGAAAATATTTTTAAGAAAATATCACCTCCCTGATATAAAAATAGAATTATGACCTTAGTTTGTCGGTGATAGTCTCTAGAACTCCGTGAAAAATTTCTACTTTTGCCTTTGTACCTACATGCCATTAACAAATTGGAATTTACATCAGAGAGGAAAACTAATACAAGAGTCTGAATCATGACTAATGAAATGTATTCCTGAGTATGACCTTTCTTTTCAACCAGCAAGCAATAAAGGTTTTTTGCTTGCAAAACTACATGTTGAACCAAAGAGCAATAAAGTAAGGGGGAATAGATAATTTGTCAGTTTTGTCAATTTTAACAGGCCTACACTCCTCATCAAGTTCAATATCAGCTGAGTGTATTTTCAGTACATTGCACTCAATTTTGTTGAACTTAATGATAAGATCATTAGGCAAAAAAGAAAAGCACATAGGAAAGAATCTAAGGGTTGGTGCAAAGAAATAATAGATCTGATTACAAGGTTATGTTCTTGAATCTTAATGTGCTGTTTCATTTGGGGAAAAGCTGAATTTTTACACGGAAGGTAAAGGGCTTTCTTATTGAACTATGTACATATCATTTTATGAAGCATCAAGATAATCTCTCTCCCTCATCACCCTAGTTCATGTGCACCTGGGTTTTTTTGCAATTCAGCATTTCAGATCACAAAACTGAAAAGTAGTAGAGGCTACAACCTCTGGATATTTAAGGTACTCACACTGATATAATAGGAGTTGTACAGCTAAAAGCTAAACATCTATTTAATGTCTACAATACCTATTCTGTACTATAAAGCTCTAACTAATGATTTTTCTGTAATTGGAGCTAACAAGTGTGTGATCACCTCACTTCAGATGTAATCTACAGTAATTAGGAAATACATAAATTATGCTGTGAATAGATACTGACCTTTTTTCCACTATTTATAAGGATACCATATGAAGAAGGCTGAAATTCTTAATGCAAGATATAGTTCATTTCAACCTAAGGTATAAATAGGAGATGTTACAATATACAGCTGATTATTTTAACCTCAAATATGTCCCAGTGAACTTTCTGTAAGGTCACAGCCAGCCTGCGTTGAAGACAGGAATAAAACTAAAGATCTGCCAATTTAAGGCAATGGCTGTCATTGTTTTTCGTTTTTGTGGACCCCTAAAGGTTTTCCAGTAGTGATTCTGACTCTCTAGAAATTTCTTAAAGGTCAAATAATGGCTATATTTCACTTCCCATGTATCTCTTAGCTATACTACAGAGACTGAGGGCCAGGGTGAAAGCTGCTTATCAAAGACCAGTCCCACAGAGTTCCTGAGTTCAGAAGTCTATGCTGCTTCTCCATTTAAAAGTAACCACTGTCTTGCTAGCAGAATGAATCAACAAAAACTTTTATTCCTCTTCAAACTTACCTGTATTCTGTACAAAACAGGCCAAGGTAACTGGTGAGTCTCTAGTTATCTGGCAGGCAGTAAGAAAAAGACATAATGAGGGAAACATAGGACCTTTCCCTTTCTCTGACCTTTGTGCTTGTTTTGAGGACTTTTCCAGGGCTATTAGATTGGGATAACCAATTGGTCTCTGCTGAAATTTATCCCTCCTTCTTTGAGGATGTCTCATGCTAGATTGTGGTACAGATAGAAGCACAAGTAAATTCTAATGGGATATGGAGCAAATTGCTTGTAGTGACCAGATTATTTTGGGGTGTATTTCTGACACTGCCAGTCATGTGGATTGGTTTTTTTTATCAGTCAAGGCTGCAGCTGTCCTCTATTGGTGACACAAAATTCTTAAGCTTTCTTTGCCATCAGTCCCCACTCTTCCTTACCTTAGAAATTCAAAGAACATGTAGCATTCTTTTGTGTTCCTGAACACTTTTTCTAGTGCATCTGTCTTGAAAACTCCCAGAATCTGTATAGGTTTTCTGGCTGTATGGTTCATGATCTCTTTGCTGCTGGTCATAGATGTTTCTCTTTTCACCCAAGTTCTTTTTCAGGTACTTGAATCGCCTATGATTTTAATTGTTTTGTGCAACATCCTTGCAGAAACCAGCATGGTTTCTCCAGTTTGGACATTACAAGACTGCATCTCTACTGTGTTGCAACTCAGAGTCACTTTCTCTGAGAAATGAGCAAGAAGTGAAGATAAAGGAGACTGATGAAGGCTTCAATTTCCACTTGTTCCTATGAGACTAAAAATGATTTCTTTCTCTATAAGTATAGTGTGAAATATATTGCATAAGGAATTGGCTCTACTTTTGAACTGTACATTTGTCTTTTGATCTAGAGTGTACATTTTCTGCTAATCTCTTCTGCTTTGGAGTTTGCTCAGGTTTTTCTTCCTTAAACTCTCTTTCCACCCCCCCCCCTTTTTTTACTAATCTCTTCCTCTGAAATGTCTCCTAACATTATTCCTGGCATTTAAAAAACTTTTTCTATTTCAAGTGCAGCACAGCGCATTTTACAAATCTTAAAACTGGCAAAAAACTGTGGAAAAAAAAGAATGATTTTCAGTTAGAAAGTGGCATCCTTTCCACCAGGAGCAAAGCCTGTTTCCCTAAGAGTGATAAGCGTTACTGCAGTTTCTGTGTTACCATCATGTGGGAAAAGGTTTGTGTGGATAGCATGGCATAAAGTAAAGGTGACTTGGAGGTTGGGGCCAGTCACCTAAATGGGGAACATACCCATAGCACTTCCCAAGCCATACAATGTAAAATGTATAACAATAGAGGACAAGTCTTTTGGGGAGACTGTAGGCATTTCAGCATTGCCCTGCAACCACTAGTGTGGCCAGATGTAGAGAGATCTGCTCTGGTGTAGGTTAAGTGGAATAGCATATTGCACTACAGCTATGTTGGTGAGACTTTCCTGCATCAGTACAATATTCTGGTAGTTATCCTTTCTGAATGAGATATAAAAATTAGATTTTTAGAACTAACGATTGTTCCCTGTACTGTGGACATCATTCATGTGTAGGAATGCTCTGCCCCAGAGCCTTCCTGGGTTTCAGTGAGTAATTACATTCTACTTGTCCAAACGGTTTCTTTCCTGCTTACGAAAACATCCTTTCCTTTCTTTTCGATTTGCAGAAAACCGTTCTTTAAAGGAGATGTAGCGTTTCTGTACATTGAAATCACTCCATAGCTAATGTCGTCTTTTATTTGGTTTACGTGCTGCCACACCCTGCAGTTTCTGTCGTGTAACCCAGCCCGGCGCCAGTCGGTTCCTCCGGACCGTGGTTCCGTCAGTCCTTGGTCACTAGGTGTCACTACCGATCTAGGAGAGAAGCAGAGCTTTGTTCTTATTTCGGTTTTAAATTCGTACGAAGCAGAAAATCATTTGTACATAATAACTTCTGCATTGTCTATGAAACTTCATACCTACGGTTTCCACAGCAGGGTCAGTAAGGAGCTGTGTCCCCCAAATTCAGCAAGAGGTCTGCTATGCAGTCCCCTTCTAATTGCACAAGGAAGAGTTCGCAACTCTTTTCCCCCCAGTGTGTTAGCTGTTTTGAATACAGAATGATTTTAGCTGCTGTTCAAATCCAGGACCATAAATGTAACAGGGAGAATAAATTCATTTTTCAGAAAAGAGTACAGCAAACTAGGTTGCAATGGATTAAGAAGTCAGACTGTAGATGCAAAAAATCAATTGTCAAAGTACACTTCCTGCTTGGAATTTCATTTAGGGCTTCTAGATTCCTGTTCATGTGTTAGAATCAGTAGTTAGAGAGATTAATCAGCCTGCACAAAAGATATATGGTGATTTCAAGCAAGGCTGGAAAAATCAGACTCCAAACCTGATTAAGTATTGAATGGTCTGGCCTTTTACTATTGTATGTAGGAGAACTAAATTTGAATCTGGACATAAATCTTGTTCACTTGTTCCCTGATAGCTCTTGGTAAATGTGAGGCACCATTTTGGAATGTATGCTGCTATTCTAAGAAAATGAACTTTGGCCTTTTAGTGAAGGAAAACCTGCTTCCTTTGCTGCAGTGCTGTAAAAACATCTCCTACTCATGTCTATTCTCTGCTCTCGGGATTCAACAGAGCTTAAGAAAAATATTTTAATGGAGACTGATTTCTAACCCTTGCTGAACAACTCAAGAAAAAAAATGTCTAATGATTACATTCACATTTCTTCTCTTCTAATCATTGAATGGCTAGATATTGGCAGCAAAGTACCCCACTTGAAGGGGAAGGAAGGCCAAGGGTATGTTAAGGGGGGTCCCTTCACAGAGGAAATGGACTGGGTTCTGGTGATCTCCTTGTCTCTCTCTATTTTTTGTTTGTTTGTTTGTTTGTTTGTTTTATGGATAAAAACTGAATTCTCTGTGCCTGAGACACCTTCTGCTGATCCTATGTGAAGGTGACTGTGTAACCTGTCAGTGGTTTCATTTTCTCTGCTGGGAGTGGCAAGTTTTCAAACAGAGGCAAGTGGTGGTTTAGCCTGCCTGTTGCAGATTTGAATACAAAGGTGTTTTCATGGCACAGAGAAAAGAGCTCATCCTGTTGTACCTGCAGTCCATGGCTATAGTGCTTTGGTATTTTTGTATTAATTATTATGGAAAATTATCCCCAAGTACTGCTGCAGCAGGATTCAAAAAAATTTTTGTGCCTTACCAGAAATCATCACTTTATTTGCCTTACTACTTCATCAGCTACCTCAGACTTCGAATTGACTTGTGATTATACTTTTAATAAAGCACTTTCTGGATAGAGGTTTTCCAGGCTGGTCACTGAATCCATGGGTGCCTCATAGGCACCTTTGCTCGTGCTTGGAGTCCTTGGTGATTGATTTTAGAGGGCTTCACCCGACTTCTATATTGTGACATGAGAGCTGAAAAGAACAGTTTAGCAGTACAACTATCCAAATGTTAAAATGTAGAGTTTCTTTCTAGAATTGTGAGTTCATATCCTCAGAGGCTGACTCAGCCCCTTTGCTGGCAGAGGTGCATAAGGTTAGGATTGAGGAAATCTTTCTTACTCTTCTGAAAATAACCATAATAACAGAAGCCTTGTATCCATGCCAATCAAGCTCATAGTTCTTTGTACTTCTCTGTCAAAATAGCTTGTCTTTCTTCCTTTTTGTCATCTTCTTCTAATAATGACCATTATTTACAAATTTAGTTGCCTCATTGTGCAGGGTGTTCCTTCAAGAAGTCTCATGTAATATCACAATCTCTAAGGTAAAATATGTCTCTAAAGAGATTAAAACATGCAAACACCAAGAAAGGGAGAAATTAGATTTCTCTGCCAGAAAGTGGAGAGAGACATGAGTATGTAAGAACAGTCCTAAAAGGATTTTGGGAACTAAAATCTATGGCACTTCAGTTGGATTATATGCCAACAGCTCCAAGCTTATGTTCTTTTAAATTTATTTGCTCACCATCTTCCTCATCTATAGGACATTTAATATGTCCTAGGGACATAGAAAACTCTGAATTATCATCCCAAGGAGCCAAGAAAGTTTTCTTTAAATCTGCACCAGTATGGTTGTTGTCCACGTGTGTTATAAGCCCAGAATTACAGTAATGTACCTGTGACATGTGAGCAAATGTAGTATTTCCACAACGTCTGCAGCTGGGATTTTGTAGTACTCACTGCTTTAACCAGTTTAAATAGAACAAGGCAAGCTTGAACTTAAAAACCCAAATCTGATTTGCTAAACTAGTTCTGTCCTGACTCTTCGTCTATATCCTAAATCTTCCTCCAGCTGTTAGTCAAAACAAATGCATAATTAAGAAGAACTACCCCTTATTACTGCTTAATTTCCTGATAAAGACATTAAATTAAATTAAAAGGAATTTCCCCAAAAGCCCTCATTCAAAACTGAATCCCTGCACTGACAAGCTATTAGATTTTTTTTCAAAATAGAACAACAAACAAAACAACGACAACAACGAAAATAAAAATCTACTTTTGGGCTTTTAGATTTGGGCAGTTTAATTGTTGCTCTGTTTCCCTGATAAGGTGAGACTAGTCCCATGTCACTAGGGGAATGGTATCCTGCTGTGTTTTTCCATCCTCATTTACAATGATTATGTTATCAGGCTAGCCAGGCAAAAGGGTGGAGCAACTATAATTTCAAAGCAGGATTAGGTTGAAATAACGAGGTCACCAAGTTGTGGTTGCCATGGCAACGTCACATCTAAGAATATGGGATGCTTCTAGGAGATGAGGCAAGCGTGGAGTCTCTCTTGCTTTGCACAAAATCCCAGACTATTTCTGTAAAATTGCTTAATTGCTTTTAAACATTTTTTTTCAAAGTGGCTCTTGCTACAATAATGAATAAAAATGGTACTGTTTTTTTATTGATAGTGTCTTAAGGATGTGCTTATCTCTGATCTGCTATTGATCCTGTTTTCCTGTCATCTTCTGTGTATGCTTTTGGGCTGTCTTTAGAAGATCTTTTGTTTTAAATATATTATGAAACTTTGGGTATTTCGAGCACTGTTCAGGTGTTTTGATTCTCCTTGAGACTTTGCAATCTTTTAGCATACAGGGTTGTCTCTCAGGTCATATTCTGCCCTGGGACCTCCCACACACTCACAAGTAAGAATCAGTGTTTTGCTGTTAACTCTTGATTTTCTGTGCTAGTGCTAGTTTTTATCCATTTCTTGGTACTGTTTTATGTTTTTTAGGAAAGGTGTTTTGGTTGTTTTCTTTTTTTTCTGGTAGTGCTTGAAAATTCTTATTTTTAAACCTATTATTTGTCAGTGTTTCAAGTTCTATTCGAGCAGCTGTAGAGCCTTACTTCACCCTGTCACTGCCCATCACAGGCTTTCATTGAAACTATGATACAAACTTCTGACAACCACAGTATGAAGCAGCTGTGTGGTTGTATGAGGTTTTATTCCATTATGTAAAATCTCACCCAAAATATTTTCTTGCATTACTCTTACCTTTGCTTTAATATTGTGCAGCATTACGATATAAATTGCTCAACATATATTTCTAATGAAATCAGTGTGATTTTTATACTTTTTCTTTGCTAAGCATCTAATGCTTTCAGTATAATGTAGTGTTTAAACATGCCAGGCTAAAGGATTTGTGAAACAAGGGTGTAAGTTACAAAGAGTATAAAGGCATTGAGGTAATTTGTGGTGGGAGGCCATGGGGTTTAGTATTTAGTTTGAAAGCGTGGAAGCTTTAATTGTCTTACAATATTTTGTCCAAGTTTTTCTTCAGTGGCTGGAGCACTTTTGTTTCTGGGAGTCTGAGTTCCACAAGTCTCCCTGATGGTCAAAGTTCCATCCCATTATTTATGCATCAGCCTAGTGTGGCCTTCTTCCCAACCTGGAAATGAAACTCGAGATAATTTTAGTAAGGAGGTAATATAAAAGGGGATCTTTATTTGAAGGCCTTCTGGAGCAGTTATGGAAAGATGTCCACAAAAGCCCACCCCCCTAGGGATGAGTACATTTAGTAGGTTTTAGGAAATTAGCATAATTGATAAAAGGCACCAATTAGGAGAACAAGTGGTAATACAATTCCCCCCCAGGTCAAGCCCTTCTCTGGAGCCTCCCCTTCAGCACCAGTTGTACCTTGTCCATGAAATGTATCTCCAAGAGTTGTTCTCAGCCTTGGCTCCCAGGAAGGACCAAGAACCAGAACCACTGGGGCCTTGTATCCCTCAGGGCTTGGAGCTCTGGAATTTGTTTTGTCTTCCTGCCTAGGAAAGGCTATGGAAAACTACTGGGAAAACTAGTCACTAATACAATAGGTGACAGATTTACAAATACATGTGTGAAGAATACAGAGAACATATAAAAGAAAAAAAGACAAAATCCAAATGGCATTATAGTTACATGGAACTTGCCACAACATAATGGATGTAGAGACCACTATCTTTTCTCAGGTTTTGGTTGAAAGCTGCAGGTGGACATTCAGACAAACACCTAGACACAAAGAACGATCACACAAAGCTCATTTCTACAGGTTTTACATGAAGCTGTAGGATGAGAGTTCCTACAAATGGGAAATAGACAAAAAAACCACTGGGGTTTTATGATTCTATGAGAAAGTTATCTAGACTGCTATATATATAATTTCTTTGGTAGGGCTTTTGGTTAAAACAAAACAACAAGAAAATAAATTAGACAGAAAATACCATATTTAGTATCACATTTCAGATAGGTTGGAGAGATGGGCAGAGAAGAACTGTTTGAAATTCAACAAAGGCAAATGCTGAGTCCTAAACCTGGAGAAGAATAACCCTGGGCACCAGCACAGGCTGAGGGCTGACCTGGCAGCTCTGCAGGGAAGGACCTGGGGGTCCAGGACTGGAACATCTGTTATGAGGCCAGGCTGAGGGAGCTGTGCTTGTTCAGCTTCAAGAAGAGGCAACTGAGATGGAAACTCATCAATGTCTGTCAGTATCTGAAGGGAGGGTGGCAGGAGGATGGAGCCAGGCTCTGCTCAGTGCTGCCAAGCAATGGGAAAAGAGGCAGTGGGCAGAGACTGATTCCCAGGAACTTCCAGAAATTCTACCTGAATATGACTTTGCTATGTGGGTGACCTTGGACTGGAATAGATTGCCCAGGGAGGCTGAGGAATCTTCCACACTGGAGATATTCAAGAAGTGTCTGGATGCAATCCTGTGCCATGTGTTCTGGGATGACCCTGCTTGAGCAGGGAGGTTGGACCAGATGATGCACTGTGGTCCCTTCCAACCAGACCCATTCTGTGATTCTGTGGTATGAGATGCAAGGTCTAAGGGCAGATGGCGTTTTTAGGGAACGCAATTTTCAGCTGACAGAATTCCTTCATAGACAGTATGGACGTTTTTTGCTTCCCTTCCTCCCCTTTTTCTCCACTATCCAGCTAGAGCTTGTGAGAAGCGTGGCATCTTGCACTTTGCTGACATGCTGGGGAGTAGGGACTGTGCAAAGCAGACGATTTCTATCAACAGTAAGACTAATTGCTCAGTTCTGAGAGTAAAAGGAAAAAGAAATCTCAGCTTTGGTGTGGAATGCACTGTTTAACCAACTAGTAACAGAGTAGTATTTTATCTCTGACTTTGGAGGAGGTGTGTGCTATTTTTCATAAAGGATAGGATATATCCATGGCAGCCTGGAAGAGTTGTTGAGTAGCCTCACCTGTCTGAACTCTATTTACAGGTCTGCCACGTACAATGGTATATGAAGATAGGAATTCTCCACACCCCTCTTCCTTTTTGCAGATTTCTGTCTTGTCCTAAGAAGAAGTTACAGGTTGCCAATGGATTGATTAAATGAATCTTTTTTCTGTAACCTTATGATGTAATATTCTTCAGTGTGCTGAAGAAATATCAGAGAGATAAAGAAAAAATTTAAGCCAAATTGTCAGTGGGTGTATCCACCAGATGGTGATGTTCTACCAAATTATTTGCACATTGATCTTGCAGTAAATCTTGTCATTTGAGGGAATTCTGATTACTTCTTAAATTTCATATGGGAAGAGTCTTTCTGTTGTTTGACTGATAATTAGGTTGGGAAAGAGAATATGTTTCTGTCTGTGGTGAAGAGTCTACCTTGCTTGTGCCCAGAACAATGGACACAGTGAGGAATGGATAAGAAAATATTAGCTTTTGCCACATTGAAACAGGGCAAAAGCTGGCATGTTAGAATCCAGGTTTGCATGGCTATTTTACAGCTATGGATGACCATAAGCCTGATAGCCTTGTTTGCCTTGTAGGGCAGTTTATTTCTGCAAGAAAGCAAGCACCAGAATGAAAGGCTGAGAAGGGCTTGTACTGCTGTATTGTTTCATGGCTTCTCTTTCCTTAGCCTGGAGGATCTTGTGGATGAATGCCAAAGGTTTGGTTTGTTGGGTGGGGCCTCATCTGCATCTCAAGCTGGAAAGAAACAGCTCTGCTGCATTCACCCTCCCTTCCCTTGGCTGCTTGTTGAGCTGAAGAGCCCTCAGGAAAACTGTGTTATGGAAAGTTACACAATCTAAAGTCGAGCTTTTCCATCTTGGTATACAATAAACATTACTGCAGTTTATGCACATGCACTGCAGCCATTCAGATTGAAAGAGCTTTGCTATTAAAAATTGTTAGTTATTGATTTAGTTTGAGAAGTAACTGTCAGCAAAATTGGGTTCTTCAAAAATCTCCAATTTTATCTAACAGAGTAAAAGGTTCTCAGAAAACACAAGGAACACGTTAGAAAAATCAAAATTGTAACTTGTTGGTCTGTTTTATATTTGTCTGTTTCTCACAACCAGTGACACTCTTCAGACACAGAACTCCAGTGAAGCTATTCGGTAGAATATCAACTACCTGTAAATAGAATCAGTGCTGTATTTGATCCAACAAGGTCAAAAGTGCCAATACACCTGGAAATTTCACTATTTAAATGGGAATGCTCTTCCCAGGATAGAATATCAGTGACAATAATGTTAATCTTAGTTTTGGCAAAGAAAATATTTGTTGTTGCTTAAATCCCTTTCCCCACCAAACAATAACCACAATGAAATCAAAAGATTATTGTACAAAATGTCAGTTTCAAATCAGTAAAAATTATTTCTGTCAATGAATTCTATATTGTAAGGATGGTCTGCCTTTTCTGACAGCAACATTCTAATTTGGGAGGGTTCCACTTAAGGGCAGATCTCATGGTGGGAATACCAATACAGTTCAGATACCCAGATTAAATTTTGCTCCTCGCCACTCACTTCGTGGTAGAGGTGAATCATTTGTGCATTTGAAAGGGAATGGGATGATGTTCCTTCTTGCCAGGATGATATTAACTGCATGCTGTGGGTGCTGGCCATCTCCCTCAGTACTGTTAATCCAGTTCTCTTCATGTCCTTTTCCTCCCTGTTCCTAGCCAGGACAGCTGGGACTGATTTTTGTGTGGTTGCATCAACACTACAAGCACAAATTTGGTAGTTTTCCCTATCCCTTGCCACAACAGCTGCTTTGTAGAGCTCATCTGTTTGTCTATGCTGAGAATTTTGTGGATTTGGGTTTCTTTTGAATCTGAAAAAATAAATGACTGTCCTCTCTCCTGGCCAGTATGCATGGGTCACTTTTTGTTATCACTTTGTTTGGAAACTTGCCTGTATTTCCTCATTCCACTTTACACTGCCATTTGTTGAGACTGAAAACCAGCTCAGTTTGCTGCCACTGATCTTTAGAGTTCAATGCGTCTTTGACTGAGAGTTTCTGTGTAACTTTGCAAGTACCCTTGTGAGTGAAATGGCTCAAGGTACTTGGACTGGACTGTACCAGCCAGGGAAAGCTGTCACATAAGCCTTTCTTTTATACTGTACCAGTCCATGACTTGTTCATTGAATGGGTTTTCTCCTGTGGCCAAGTGTTTGATGGATGACACTGAACATTCAGAAAAGTGTGAGAGAGCTTGCTGAGTTTTCCAAGTTCTGTAGCATTCATTAGGAAATTACTGAGGAACTTGCAAAATCTGAAAAATCCAACAGATATTCTGATGCACTCTTGCTATGTGTAGGTGGATGGCACTGTGCTTGCCCTGTGCAAGCTGAGAGTGCTGCCAATTTATTCTACTACACACATGGAGTGTTTGAGTGGTGGCCAGAAATGCTTGTAAACTCTTTGGGATTCTTCAGTGTTTGCCTTCAGGTATTTGGTTCCGTCACATACTTTGATGAGAACTGTGATCAAAACCAAGTTGCTCTGTGAGCAGCTGTCCTCTTTACTATAGATTGTGTCTAATTATTGGATTCCCTTCTGTCTAGTACCAGTGAAGTTCTGACAGTAGCTTTTCCAACAGGTAAGACAGCAATCATTTGTGTTGATTTTCTCTTGTCTAATAAGGATTTAGTTTACATAGTTGAATACTGGTCTCCTCTAACCAGTCATTCATTTAAACAAAATGTATAGAAAAATAATAACTTTGAAACCATTGCCCTTCTGTCAAATCTGTTTGAGATTTGCCAGACCTGTTTGAGATTTGCCAAACTTCTGTATGAAAGAAGAGGGCAGACTGAGAAATCAGGAGTCAGACTTTGACTGCATTATCTTGTTTCCAATGAAATTAAGCTAACAGGGAAACATTAGATGGCTAATCTTCAAACCTTGTCCCAGACAAGGGAATCTTGCAGAGGAAATGGTGCTTGTAGTGTCATACAGACTTATCTTTGTGGAACGTATGCTGGTTTGGCACCTAGACTTTAGTGAAACTGCCCAACTAAAATGTTAGTGGGAGCTGTGCCATCTGAGCAGATGGGCATGTGTAGGCAGTCAGTAGTCATGTTTGTTCTTCATTTATGGGAATTTAGACTAGGATTTGAAATACCATGAAGCATAAAAAGCAAAATGCCCGGGTAGGTTATCCTTAGGTTTACATCTGAACTAGGTATCCTTGCCCTGTTGCAGAGGAAACATCCTCTTAGTAAGCAAGTCTAGGACAGCACATCTGACAGAAATAGAGCTTGGATACTTCACAAATCTCAATATTCAGATTTTTCAATTAATTCTGTCCTCCCAACCCAATCCAATTTCTCTGGAAAATGATTCTTTAGACCATGTTTTTGCTTTTGAATAATTTTAACGATTTTCCCATATCAGTTTCATTTCCAGCTTCCTTGCAGTTATAACTGAGTGATTCCAGCTGTGCCTGGAATTCTACTCACTTCTTTCCACATCATTTTGCCCATTTGCTGTGGTAAAGTTACCTCTCAAAGCATGTGGGTATATACTTACATGCCATGATGCAGGCTAGGCTGGAAACCTACAGTGTCATCTGCACCCCAATATCTACCTAACTGCATTCTCCTTCTGGCTGTAAGCACAAGCAATTTTCCTCCAAATTCTTACCCTTTTAAGTGTGTGCATTACTGAGCCAGGCACAGAAATAGTTACTGAGTGCCAGATATCTATCTATCTATGTGTAACCTTACAGTAACTTCCATGTGCATTTAGTCCAAGCTTTCTTCAAAACATTTAGCCACCACCTCCAGTATAGCACCTGGTGACTTTGTGTCATCTATGCTAAGATTTTGGACTGAATGATTATGTCAAACAGGTCTGATTTTTGTCACTTTCTGTCTTGATGTGGGTAATATAAGAAAATCTTTACATGCACACCTGACCTTAACTGAAAGCACACATGTTCTGCAATAATGTTAGATAATAGCAGAGTTGAGTGATGAAATTTTGCGCCTGGCCTTTCATCTGTTTCTGCTGTGTGATATTACTTTCAATGTCTGCACTAAGAGTTCTGTCTTATTTAGATTAAGTCTTACAAGAGAGGGACAATGTTTTTCCCTTTGTGTCACACAACCTCACAAACCTTGATGACATTCAAGAAATAATAAAAAATTTAAGGGCAATGCTGTTGAGAGATCAGCCACATATGGAGCGTTTCTGGCCCATTTGATGCAGAGGAAATTCTATGCAGGAAGTCAAAGAGTTGGCTAAGGTCAGAGCTTGCGTTTACAGAGTATCTGGCAACTTTCTTAAGCACATGTTAAAACAAGTGTTCTTCAGATTCCAGAGGAATCCAACAGGCAATATGCATCACCTGCTACACACCTACATGTGTATAGAGACCTTTTCTCAGATATGGCTTTCTATGGTTATTCCTCTGTCTCTTTGTTTGTAAACTTTCTCTCTGATTTATGGGAAATCATGTTACACTAGGGGATAACCATATGTTTTGTGACTTAAAAGGGACCTATATAAACATGCTTTTTTCAATTCCTTGCTAATAAATGAATGGATGCACACTTGCACAAGTGCAATACATGAACAGAACAGCTGTTCTGTTACAAGTTAGG
This sequence comes from Acridotheres tristis, assembly GCA_037013685.1. Taxonomy (NCBI): domain Eukaryota; kingdom Metazoa; phylum Chordata; class Aves; order Passeriformes; family Sturnidae; genus Acridotheres; species Acridotheres tristis. The sequence goes on from CM072888.1 coordinate 56,432,954, forward strand.
AAAGGGGAGAAGAACCCAGATGTCCAGAACAAGGTAGTCTGAGCAGTCAGTCGACAGCCTTAATCATTTTCTAGGCAGGGACAACTTGAGAGCTGCCAGAATAACTGGATCTCACCAAGGAGCCAAATACCCTGGCTGAGACTATAATATACAGACCAGCATCTGGGCTCTCTGATTGTCATCAGTCCCTGAGCATGATAGAGGAGGAAGTGGATAATAGCTATTGAAATGCTCACTGCAGCATTTTAAAATTAATTATTTCAAATATTTTTCTAAAAAAATGCAACAATTAAGAAAATAATTAAACATGTTTTTGAGAGGGCAAAGGCACTGCTATCAAAGCATTGCAAGACTCCTTTTAAGGAGTTGTGGTTCAAATGTCTGTGCATTGTTTCCTTTGCTTAGATGTTTCACTCCACACTGCACTCCTACTCCTCAGTTAGGCATCAAGATGACTTCCATTTATTCCCATAGGCAAAGTCATTGGTATTTGTATGGAGATAGGTATAATACAGACAAACTGTGGATGTGTGTGACTGCACCTCAGTTTCTCTAATGTGCCCTGGAATTTTCTTGCACTACAAAATTTATGTATCCATTGGTCACATCTTCACGAATGTTTGTTCTCTCACAAACTTAGTTATTTCCCTTTTGTGGGCAGTCTTGGATGACGTGAGAGCCAGCAGCCTTAACGTGGCTTGAGAGGAATTAGCTCTAGCCCTGCATCTTTACCTTCTGGTGTGTATAAAGTGGAACATACTAGACACTAACATTGCTAGCAATGGGTTTCCCATGAAGTTAAGTCAAAATATCTGAAAATCTTGCCATTCTCATGTGCCTCTATGCATTCCACCTGGACACATATGGCATGTCTTAGTACTGAGAATCTGGGAAAGGTTGGCCCAATAGAGGGCAGGGCCCAGCTGTCCAAAAAGCTGATCTATGCTTGTCTGCATTGCCATTTTATGTTCCTGTCACTTGGCAGTGTCTGAACCTGCACGGAGGTTTCTGATTTGCTGCTGGGAAGGTGGGGAGACCTTTGTCATTCTCAGCTATAGGTGTAGGGGCTTACACATGCTGCTTTAGCCAAGTGGGGAATGGTTTTTCTATCTGGGGACCTGAGGTTCTGTCTTTTGTGATCCAAACACTAATACTGTTTTATTTTTCTTCTAATGTCTGTAAACACTATACTGCAATTTCTTCCTAAGACGAATAGGAGGAAAAACTGAGCAGCTGCAGTGTCTAGCACTGCTGCTCTACCATCCAATCCTCCAGCAAAGGGGACCTAAAGATACAAGGATTGATCTCCTCTATATAAGCTAGTCTACATAGATGAGAGCTCCTTTATATGTATGCTTTGTTTTTTTTCCCCTGGAATGAAAGAGGTGGTAGCTGTGATTAATAAATTTTTGAGCTAAATACCTTGCTTTTATTGTGGCCACAGGGGATGAAGCATGAAAAACAGTAACAGTATGCTACAGAAAAGTCATTGAAAGGATCACTAGAATTATTTTTTGAATGGCTTTCTATTGTTGGATGCTCTATATAAAAAAGAATTTAGCCCTTGCAGTAATATTTGGTTTGAAATGCATTTTTTCAAAACTATTTGTATTTTTTTAATGTTTATAGTTTCAAAAGTACAGAGTCTGGGTGCTGCAGGCTTTGTAGGTTCAACAAGCAGAGCAGTAAGTTGAAGTTTTGCCAGTCCAAGAAAAGAATGGACACTCTTGCCTCTGAGTTCTGGAAAGGCCAAAAATGTTTAATACTTAATATTTAAATGGTTTCTCTTTGCAGAGAGTAAGGTCTTTTTCAGCTTAAAGTTAGTGCTTATATCACAGGACACTACTAATGAGCTGTAGAGCCTTTCACCTCTCTGTCCCCTATTCAAGGATATAAGAAAAAATTCGCTGTATGAGACCAGAGATCCATTTGTTTGTCTGATATCCCTCATAATAGGGATGTATAGATGACTAAGAAAAAAACACAAAATAATGTTTAACAGTAATCTGACAATATAGATGTAATAGATGTAAGAGATGACTAAGAAATAAACAGTAATAGAGGACTAAGAAATAAACAGATAATAGTGTCAATCTACTATAATACTTCTTCTCCATTCCTGTTGCTCACCTCTGCTCTTGTTAAATGTTTCTACAGGCCCTTAGCTTTGGCTGCAGCTTTTCAGGAACAAAGACTCCAGCTCATTGTTGTCCTATACTGGCTTCTTCTGCCAAACTACTCCAAAACTTTGGCCCCTGTATTTTCCTAGGCATCTTTCAACTTTTAAAAGGCTTCTATCAACTCTGTCTTCACAGACTAGGAAAGTAATTAATTCTGTAGTAAGCACCATTGCTAGCCTGCTGTCCTCTTCTACTTCAGAGGTTAAGAAGATTTTACCCTCTGATTATGTGATTCAGCATGGGGAAACTTCAGACACTTTGATTCGGGTGAAATCTCACCAAAGAATACTTGAACACAAACTGCTTTTTCAATGGTAGTTCACCAAAAGATCGTATTTCATGCTCAGAGATACATAAAAATTCTTTGTCCTGTAATAAATGGAGTCTAAATTTACCCTGCCAAAGTGTCATGGAAGTGTTAGTAATTGAAGATTTCTTATTCCAATTGGATCCTCTCCTACTCCTTGGAGTAGAATGTGAACAGTGTGGGAAAAACTTGATTTGCAGGAAACAGACTTCGTATAACTCTCCAAGCCCAGTGTTTCTGTGTGGAAAAAGAAGCCACACGTTGTGTGAGGTTCAGCTCAGAACAGCAGTCATGTGAAAATGCAGTATTCCTGTCTTCTCTGTCCAGAAAAGTACTGGCCTTTCCTATCCCTCTGCCTCTACCCAACCTGTTAGGTTAGATTAAATTAACAATGGTTACATATTTATAGTAATCTTTTAGATTTTGAGAATAGAATATAGTCAGATAAACTAAAAATTTTCTCTGCCAAAAAGAAAACCCTTTTTATATTTAATGGAAGTTCAGATTTTGTCAAGATAACAACTGTTAAGGAACTGGAACAAAAAAAAGCCAAAAAACAAATAGGCAGATAATTGAGTATCTTAGTTGGTACAAAATTCCAAGCCTTTTCAGTATCACTTGGTCTTTGTTTTCTTTCAGAAGGAGCAGTTGATGCCAGATCTATATTTCTCAGAGTGGAAACAGGAGCATCCGTGGGGTGAAATGGGCAGGTGTGGTGATGGGTTTAGAAATGAGGGGCTGGAATGTAAAATAAAAGCAATGATTCAAAGAAGAGGCCAGGGTGAAGGAGAAAATGAGTATATTTCAGTTTCATCAATTATGCCAATATAGGTCCTTTTCAGATGGGGAGAAACTTGGCATTATAATTCCTTACCTCTATTTTGGCCTGTCTAGGGTTAGAAATGCTGTACTACCACAAGAAGCAGTAGTTGAGAGAGTTTGCTTTTCACATGCTACCTCTGAGACTCCTTAAAACACCATGTGAGGTTCTGCTTGGTGTTCTGCCAGATTCCTTTGGCATAAATCCTGACACAAATGCATGGCACTAGGAAGTCTGCTGGGAGGAAAGGTTACAAAAAAAGCATTACAAAACTGCTGCAATATCCTTTGCACCATGGGCTATTCCAAAAGGTCACTGAACACCAAGGGGTGGACAGTTTTAAAGGTGGGAAAGCATGACTGGCAGGTATGCAGAATCCTCTCTGCAAAAGCACAGTCAGATAGAACAGGCTGCCAGGGTTATGTCCAGATGACTTTTGAATATCTCCAAGAATGGAGACTCTACAACCTACTTGGGCAGCCTGTTCCAGTGCTCAGTCACCCTCGCAGTAAAAAAGTGTTTCCTGTTACTCAGAGGGAACGTCCTGTGTTTTTACCCATAGCCTTTTGTCCTGCCACTGTTCACCAATGGCTCTTTCTTTATAGTCTCATTTTAGATATTTGTAGACATTGATGAAATGTCCTCTGAGCCTTCTCTTCCACAGACTAAACAGTTCCAGCTGCTCCAGGTTCTTCATACGAGAAATGCTGCAGTGCCTTCATCATCTTTGTGTTACTTTTGCTTGATGCTCTCCAGTAGCTCCATGTCTTTCTTGTACTGAGGAGCACAGAAACAGACACAGCACTTGGGTGTGACCTCTCCAGGGCAGAATAGAGTGAAGGGTCCTCTCCCTCCACCTTCTGGTAACATTCCTCCTGATGTAGAGAAGGAAATGTAGAAGTTCTTTGCTGCAAGGGCACAGTGCTGCCTCTTGTTCAACTTGGTGTTCACCAGGAGCCCCAGGTCCTTCTCTGCAAAGTTGCTCTCCAGGCAGTTGGCTCCTGGCATATACTGGTTTATCTCCTGCTGACTGATAAATCAGTCTATTTATCCTGCTGTACAATCTGAGAGAGGTGCAGCACTGACATCACCTACCTTTATCCTGTGGCTCTGCTGGAGGGAGTTGTAATTCTTTCATCAAGGCACCTGCCTTTAATAAAATTCCTCCATCCTTGGAGGCAGAGTTTTAGTTGTCTTGGTAGCCTATAGAATGATGAAAGATCAGGGGATTTTACCTTTTCTGAGTAAGTTACTTGGCAGATGTTCCCATTGTATCTTGAATCTTGGGTCTAAGAATGCCATGCATGGTTTTACAATGCCTAGGGCAGACAACAAGAACAAGATGAGAGTGTTTTTAAGTCAGTTGCCAAGTAGAGAAACTTTGCCCATGACTAAAAGAAAGCACAGTCTTTAAGAGAAGGAAAACTAATGAAGTAGGTCATGACACAGGAATGTGAGTGGCCCTTTGCAAACGTAGCAGAAAATGGGGCTTTGCAAAGATGATGCAATCTGTGACGAGTGGAGGAATGTTGTAGTACAGTCTGCTTGGAGATTTTGATAGGAATCCTCATGTTAAATCAGAGAGAATTTGAATCTGTCATTGCTTAGCAGAGACCTAGACTAGAGGTAACAAAAACCCAATTCAGTTTTTATATCAAATTGCTTGCAAAAGCCAAAGCACAAAAAAGAGGCTGTGGATATGGTTACATGATCATTAATACCATATCTATGTTCTGGAGAAACATCCAGCAAGACAAATTAGATCTGGATCAATCACAAGCACACAATTACATTTTTGTCTGTTTAATCAGAACATGTACTAGGTTTGTGCCAGCTAACTTACTTTTATACTGATTTTATGATGATTGTAGAAAGGCAAGTAGTATTTGATCCGTAATAAAACGTGCCAATGCAAATATTTTTGAATATGAACCACCAGAGTGAGTATAAGCTCTTATGTAAGGTCTGTAAATATAGTTTTAAAAATCTGCTTGCTTAAGAATCCTCAAGTTACATATATTGTCTCATATAACTACAGTATGATTTGTTTTCAAAACAGAACTGACAGACCTACCAGTTGTATTATGTGCATTTCTGGTAAAAAGAAGGGTCAGCTCTTGGTTCATGGTACCTTTTTACCTGTCCTGTTCATAGAACTGGATGCAGGGTGCAGATGAAAAGCACCATGCAAAATCCCAGCCAGTACTGAGTTTACTACAATGGCCAGACTGAACTAAGAGGGCTCAGCCATCATAACTGCACCTGACTAACAAGAATACTTACTACTAAGATGCCTTACTCCAAAGAGCATTTATTGAGGTTTTAAAAAATGTCTGAACCAGAGGAAGCACCTTGGATGTGGTACTTAGTTCTTCTATTATTACTATCTGGTTTAGCCTCATACCCCTGGCCTTTCTTCTCTGCCTTCTGTTTTGACCTTTGTGGCTAAAAAGGTCTCTCTTGTGACACTGCTATGTACTCATAACTTGGAAAGCAACTAAAAGCAATGTCTTAAGCAGGCTGATGTTGGTGTAGGTCACTCCAGTCCCATGGTAGCAGTAGTAGTCCCTTGTACAGTGTCTGCCTTAGTCACCAGGGAGGTTGTCAAAAACCTGCATTTTCTGACTCTTGTTCTTTTGCCTCACTGTTAGGTGAGTGTTTGTCTGGTTTTCAAGAAAGTAACACTGAACTTTAATAGCAATTCCAATCCGTGTAAACTGTTGCTAAAAGGACAGTTCTTACCATCTTTAATATCACCTGAAAGATTACCAGGACTCTTTTCCTTTAAAAATGTCTTTACAAGTAAAGGGCAGAGGAATAAGAGGTAGTTAATATGAAAGTGTGAGTTAATACTTTAAAATTTCAGTTATTTGACTTTTTTTTTTTTTACATTTTATCTTTGAGAAAAGGTTAGTGATTCTTAATAGTTCCTGTTGCTGGGGACTAAGACATTGAAGATCAGAATCTTCTCTGTGTAGACTGTAGAAAGATAGGCAGTACCCAGGTCTATTTCTTCCAGGAAAATCAACCCAAAGTAATTTCTCAACTCTGGGCTTCAGGTCATAACTAGGTCTCCTTAGTTCTATGTTCTCACTGTGTACTAAAAATGCCCCTTGAATTGTCATAGATAAAACCCCCTCTATATTTCATTTAACCTGAAATGAATGGTTTAAGTAGAAAAACCTCAGTGGAACTTTACTTCCAGGTTGTTCTCTAACTCTCATCTTTGCCTCAACCTCCAGTTCAATCTGTGTAACAAACCCCTAGCTGATACTTTCCAAAAGCATTAATCAAGATCCAAAATATTAATTTAATTTTTTTTCAGTGTTGCATCTGACAACAAAAAGTCTCTCAGGAATTGGATTTTCTCTCCTTGCAACTCAGGAAAAGCAAATGGGGGAAATAAAGCAGTCTAGACATTAATTTTTCATCTTATAACTATCTCACTTTATTTCATCATTATTAGTTAGACCTCATCTGATTCTTGTCATGCTGACATGGAAATCAGAAGACAAAATCTGACAAAATATAGTCAAAAATCTGAGTGAAGCACAAGGGAAGTGGTTAATGCTTATTGTTACCTCTGTGTGTTAGCCTGATCATATGATAACTACAATGAAGTAAAATCTGCCTTGCTATTTGATTTTGTTGTAAGAAAAGCAAAGGTGTAAACCCACCACTGTATAGCAGTCTACAGAGTGAAATTACTGAGAAAACAAAGAAGGCACTAGAAAGGAGTTGATAGACTATAGAGAATGCCTTATTAGTTAGAATTAGTTGTCAGATAACTTTGTGCCATCTTATCTCTTTTATTTCCAGAAAGCAAAGGTTTAGTAAAGGAGGTACCAAAACCTCTCATGCTTCTTCCGTTTTCTTTTCTTTTTCTGTTTCTCATTTCTAACTTAGAGTAGGCCTTTGGCTTCACCCTTTGACCATTTAAGGGAGAAAAAAGTTTGGGTGTTTGTTTGTTTGTTTGTTTGTTTGTTTTTTATGCTAGAACTGTTTGATCTTCCTCAGTTTTACAGAAATATCTATAGTAAGGCCTGATAGATTGTGCTTCTTGAAATACCCCTGCTATGAGTCAGTCAAGCCATGTGATCTGTGTGACCTTCTGCACAGGAGAACTTTTCAACACCATGTGAGACTTATCAATAGCATCAGCCATCAGACAGCAACTCCTAATTCCAACCCAAATTGAGATACTCATTCATAGCTGAGTAGGCTGGATGTCTTAACTGGCTGGCCTCTGTTTATCATGAAGTAGGTAGCCAGAAGTGAAATATTGAAAATTTAACAAAGACTTTGTTTATCAAAAATATTCACTTGTCATTGGAGACAAGTAGGTGCTAATAAGTACCAGAAAAACACCAATAGTTTAAATAGTGTTAACAAATACTTCCTTAATTGGTGTATGCTACACAGGAACTGAGTTTTGAATGTAAAAGCAAATGCTAAAAGTTGTTTTCAAGCCTTACTCTTTTCTCAATAAGACATCAAAATGTTGTCACCCAATCCTTTTTACTTTATTTTGTAGTTCAATACTTTGATCATTCCCCTCTGACATGGTTCCTGCTGTACCAGATTAGCTAGCAGCAAGTTGCTAGCTAGATGAAAAAACCTTTTAATGGGTTCTGTTTAGTACTTCATCTGTAAATCATTTATGTAAAGAAAATGTAACCAAGTCACAAATAGGCAGATAATTTCTTAGACATTTGTGTTGGTCATTAAATTATTACTCAGCTTTCTCTTATGCTAAATACTCTTTAAAATGTTGATATATACATTTTGTTTAAAGGAAAACATGTAGAAGAAGATTTGAGGAAGCTATTTTTTCTTGGAGAAAACAGTGTACCTCTTAAACATAGGAAATGCACTCCCACTGAAAGCCGGTAAAGCAAATGATGTGGTGAAATAAGGAAAAACATTATTTGAGTTGGACAGATGGGAGTTGGTATAAGTAGCTGTGGAACTGTTTAGAAGACAAAAAGTAAGAGGTGAAAGGAGGGGCCAGAAAAATTTTTAGCATTGCAACAAGAGACCTTTAAGAAAAGCATCTTTCAGTACACAAAGGAGCTGGGTGAAGAAACCATAGGTATTATTGCTTGGTTGAAACTATTTCTGCATTACTTTTTGTTGGTACAGGCTAGAGCCCTGGAGGAAGAGAGTTTGGATTAATGAAGAAACAAGAGGAAAGGTCCTTTTGAGGACTCCAATCTGATTTAAATGTTAGGAACCAGAAAGGTGAGTTTTAAGGTCACTTCAGAGGGGATAAGAGTACTAGTGGAGACTCCCAGAGGTCAGTGCTAGTGCCATTCCTATTCAACACTTTCATTAATGACCTGGAGAAGCGAGTTTGCAATGAGATCTCCAAGTTCATGGACTTCAGGGATTTCAAATGGCACACTGGTGAAGAAGAACTCTTAAAACACCTTGCAAAATTGAGTGAGGGCTAAAAATGTGTCAAATGAACTTCATTATAGATAAATGTACAGTAATGCAACTGCAGAAAACTGAATTTAAATATACATACTGCTGATCTTGCAATTGCAACACAGAAAAGAGAACTTGAGAGTTATCACCGATTTCAACTCTCTGAGGCAATTGGCTCAATGCACAGTGTTGGCCAGAAAAGCGAAAAATTGTCAGACATGATCAGAAAGAGTTTTGAGATCAAGACAGGGTACCATTTCGCTGCTATGTAAAGCCTTAAAGAACCCTCAGCTGAAGTGCAGTAGATAATTCTGAACTCTCTAGAGGACACAGAACAGTTATGGAAGAGGGCAACTGAAGTTACTGAGGGATTGACAGCTGTTGTATTGCAAGGACAGACTAAAATGACTAGGACCTTCCAACTAGGAGAGGTAAAAACTGAACATATTACACCTGGTGTTTGCAAGGAATGCATTTGTTATTCAACAAATGCAGCAACAGCTGATTTAGGGATACTCACTGAAAGTAGCAACAGATAAAAACTGGGGGAAAAGGGAACTTTTTGCATCATGGATGGTGAACTCATTAAACTGTTGCCATGGGAGGTTGTGGAGAGGAAGCAAATGCAATCATCAGGTGGAAAACAGGCTTGGAGAAAATTCCAACAAAGCCAAGGTAGATGCTAAAGACAGAGACAGGGATGAACCTCTGAATTCCCTAAAGATAGCATCTGCTGGGAGGGCAAGAGAAGAATAAGGTGCAGGCAGTGGCCAGCCTGATGTGCTCTCCTGTGCTGGGAACTGTCTCTGATGTGGCTGAAGACAGCAGCTGACTTAGTAGGTCTGACCCAGCAGGACACCTCCTGTGCTTTTGTGTTAGACTTGGATGTAAGGGAGGTTTCTCCTGACAGCTCTTTGAGGTTTTGCTCTGGCTACAACCTACATAACACATATTTTATTATATTATATTATATCATATTATATCTTGTCATTGTTCTCCAGCTGAATGCACAGGAGATGCAGTATTCCACAGGTTAAAGAGTGACTGTATTTGGGTAGATGCAGCAAGAAGGAACGCTTTCAGCAGTGCAGAGATCAGAGCGATTTTAGTTGTAAAATGGCAAGTGAGGAGTTCCAGTGAGTGCTTTAAACTTGGTTGATTTTAAAGTTCAAAGCAAAAAGATTTCACTTGTTTTTATGGGTTATATACATATTTCTGTCTCTTGTGTATCCATTGACACTGTCATGTTTCTATTCAAAAAGTATTTAGTATTTTTTGTGTTTTGGGCTGCATAGATGAACTTTTTTTCTCTGAATATTTTCAGGTCTGGATTTTGTTGTTATGAATGGCTACTTTGCTACTGTAGCTTTTATTAAGTAAATGACACCATAAAATGTGGCTCAAAATTAGAGTGTTTTGTAAAATAAAAATATAAAATTTATATGGAATTTTATTTATACTGGTCTTCAGAGTAGCCATGCCTTGTTACAGCCCTAAATGTTCTTTTCTGTTCTTGATATTTTTGCCTTTCAAATAATATTGCTGTCTGGAAGAGTCTCTTTAGTGCTACACTTCATGTGTTACTGCTGGGGCAAAAAAAGATATTTTCACATCTTCCACATTTGCAGATGATTTGCTGCCAAAAGAGTTTCACTATTTTATAAATGTGCAGATACCAGTGGTTATCACAGGGTTGCATAAAAGCGTGCATTTCAGCTTATTAACATTTCCATTTGATTCAAGATATTAATGATTTCGTTAGTCACTAAGGGACATCTACCTTGAAAGTCAGACAGATCATGCCTCTTTTTTTTTACTCTTTTTATGTGCAACTTGCAGCATATCGGTTTTACTGTTAATTGACTTGTAATTAAGAAGTGTTCACAATTGATTGAGTGTGTGTTTATATGGTGGATTTTCACTGGCACAGATCTGTTAGCCAGGTAAATGGTGCTCTGCTGGCTGATCCTACTCCAACTCACAAGCCTGAATTTCTCTGACATGAGACAAGATGCTACTGGCTTTGATTTTTCACATTGTTATATGTGAGAAGAGGGAGCATAAAGGAATACAGATCTTTGTTATGGGTGCTCCAGTTCACATTCTTCTATATTTGTTTAAATTGCTAACGAACACAGGCTTGTGCTAATCTGTGAACTTTAGTTTGCTTTTGTTGTCTCTGCTGTGGGGGCTGTTCCCTCTGCCAGGTGGGCGAGGCAAAAAACTGCAGGCAATAATGTCTTAAATCATTGCAGCAGTTTGATTTGCCTGAGTCTGTTATATCTAAAAAAAATGGATTTTTATTAGTGCTAGTTATTTAACTCTTACAAGAATGAGGCTATGCTAGATTCAGTCTGAAAATACAGCAACATCTGCTTTAGAAGCTTTACAGTGATATAGAGTGTGTTATACTTCATTGTATGCAGGCACATATAATCTGTTTATATAACAGTAATGTGATACTAATATAGCTATGGTCTAATTGATGTGTAGATATGCTCTGATTGAATTAGCTGCAGTGTGGCTCACCCAGGGTAGGAGAGCAAGGATTATACTTTATTGATTGGACTATTTCTCCCTTTCATTATTCTTACTTTTAGCAGTTTCAAGCTGCTATTTCTGCTTCAGAACCTCATAACTGTATTTCACATAATTCCCCTTCATCTAGCAGCCAGAAAAAAATGGATTCCCCTTCAAAAGGTGTTCATTAAATGCTCTTATACACCAAAAAGTCTGAGAGAAAATGTCAAAATACTGGGCAGAAGCAAAACCTTGCTGCATCCTTTTCTGATTCTTGTGAGGCTTTTCTGCGTCATGTAATGTGAATTGAATAACTGGACTGCTATTTTGGTGTTATGTGTCCACCTGCTTTAGCCTCCTGCAGAAAGGCATGACCATGGCAGCCCACACCAAGGCTCACCTTGAGATGCTGACTCAATCAGCAGGTGAGTGGTGTCACATTCTGTGTCGCTGCAGCTTGGTTACCAATGCCACCTGAATTAGCTGGTTTTGATCCAGCACATAAGAGCTATGAAGTAGTCAGACCTTGGGTCAAATTCAGCTGGAGATCCAAGAGTCTGAACGGTCTGCTTTTACAGCATTCCTTTACAAAGAAAACCAGAAAGGTGTTTGCATAAACTTTGCCTATTGATCTCCTAAGTTCCTAGATCTTTAGACGGTTTTGCTCTGTTCCTTGATACACACTCTTCTAGCTTCAGGGTGAAGTTCTCATTGTGCAGGTGCAACAGCACTGAGCTGCTTTTTTGGTGCAGACACCCTGTCCCCTGTGCTGGAATGCTTTTCACACAAGTTAGCCCCTAGCTGAGAGCCTTGGAGTGGGCATTGAAACAATAGCTCTGACAGATGTGACAGGCTCATTCATTTCAGCACTATTAATGCTGATACTTAGCTATAGTGTAAATTCATGTGCTGTTAACTATTCAGTGCTCATCAGAAGCATGTTGGGACAGGATTAGAAACAGCTGCAAAACCTATGAGCCAGACTCATTTGGTACCAGTAGTACCAGTGTCAGAGATGAGCCACCTCTTTACCTCCATCAAGAAGCAGCCAATTGTCCCATTGGGACAATAAGTTTTCTCACTCCTGTGTTCTTCTGTTTCCCTGTAGTTGTTGCCATTATTTTCTTCTGGTGAACAAGGGTTAAGAAACACATTGACACATACAGAGTTTTTTTAGCTGTTGGAAATGAGAAGCCCATGACTGGAACTGTCAAACCCAAGCGATGGGAACTTATCACCATGGGGCTCAGATCATATTGCAAATGTCTGCACTAAAAGCAGCATATGACTTCTTACAATAGTAGAAGAAGAGATCGATTATTCTGCAGCCAAAATCTGGAAAGGACTATGTTTTGCTCTGATGCTGCCAATGGGTTGTACCAAAATAATATGGTCTTGCCCTTGGGGAAGTGCCTAACAGAAAAGAGGTGACAACAAATGACAACAGAACATCCTATGAAGTTTTTTGTAAGAAAATAGTGTAGCTGCTAAAGCAAAGCATATTATTACTAGACTGACTATGCTCACTTCTAGTACACTGCACAGGGTTAAACTTATAGCCTATTCCAGTACAGTTTATCTGCTTTCCCTCTATGCTTTCTACAGAGATGTACAGTGTGATGATAAACCAGAGAAAGCTGTTGTTTCCTTTTGATCACCCTTATTTGTAATGTGAAAAGACAAGCCTTATTTTTATTCTTCACAGTGCTGTTCAGTAATTCCTGTTTTGAAAAGGCTACCAATAATGCAACACAGAGTCACTGTAGGTTTCCATCTCTGTGCCCTACCTCTGCACTGATCAATTTTTCTCATACCCATAGAAAAGGCATTGGTGTTTGTCCTTTATTGCTGCTTTAATACATAGGTATAAGCAAAGAAATTAATTACTAACTATGAAATCAGAGTCGTGTTTCAGATTTGTTTCTTATCTGGTTATTTATGATCAGTGTTTAATTTTCTTCATAATTGATGCACTTGTAATACCAGAGAAATTCATGTGGACTTCTTCCCCTTTTGATAAACCAGAAACAAAGAAGTAAAGTTACAAAATATGTACAGGGTCACAGTTGTAAGGCATGTGGTTTTAATTAAGTTTTAACTAATTCCCTTTATCTTGTCATAGTAATTATGACTGTACAAGTCATGTCACATTAGTATATGAAAGCAGCACTTTGGCATGGCTGGTCAAGGAACAAAGCCTTTATGACCTGCCTTGTTAAATTAAACCAGAGAGACAGATCAACTTGTGTTTTGCTACCTCCTTTGATAAATTATGTTAAAGATGAAGAAAAGTGCCAAAGGGCCAGCACACATTGGTGCTAAATATTGCTGAACTATAGCAGCAAACAAATTGAGAGAAGAGTTCTTGTAGACCTTTTAACCACCCTGGGCTTTGATAACGAAAAATTAAATGTCATGTAACAATGAAGTAGCTTAGGTGAATTGATAATGCTTGAACAAATCTAAACTTTATCCTTTTTGTACAATATAGTTGAATACTCCAGAGCTTCAACTAATTTCTCCATCTTCTGCTTAAGCAGAGGGTGTCTTATACAGAGCATGCCTATGAGATTAGCTAGGGTGTGGCTCCACAGTACATTTGCTGGTTTCTACTACGAAATCATCCAGACATTTACTGAGAAGAATGAGTGCAATGTAGTCTTTCAGACTTGGGTAGGGCATAAAGTCTGCTCTGTTTGGAGAAAGATACTTTTCATCTCAGGGAAGTTGTTTGAAGGAGTAGTATACTATAAATTTGTGTTCTGGCTCACTTTGCAGTAGATTTCCTATCTAGGCAGGCTTGTATCAGCAACCTTGTAGCTTAGCTAAGTCATCTTCCATTTTAGCCTCTGTGCTGACTCACGTATGTTTGAACTACAGCAATTCATCTCTTTATTCCAATGTGAAATCATGCTCATAAAAACTAGAAAAAGGATGAATGCCTTGTGTCAAATTCTTGATGGTAGTCTGCTTCCTCACCTCATCCCTCACCTCACCTCACATGCACACTTCCAGGGAGTAAAAGAGAAGTGCTGTTTTTCTCATGCTCTGCCAATAACTACTGAAGGGGTACCACACAACCTCTCTGATGACTGTGTCAATCTTTATCATTTCGAGTCATTTTTTATTGTCAATAACTATAGTGTCTGTTTCTGCTATTTATGCATTAAGCTGCTGCAGGGACAATTTTTGAAATCCTGGCTGGATTCTCAGCTGAGGTCTATGGCCTTTCCATAGCAGGGACTTTAATCAGTTTTGAAATTCAGTCCCCTTTTCCATGAAGAATATGCTGAATAATAGCAGCAGATCATTGCCACAACATCTTGCAGAAAGATTCAGAAAACAGCCCTGTTTCCTTTTCTCATTTCTGCATTTATTTCTTTCCAATATCTTGGGAACAGAAAGGACCAGAAAAATTTCTTTTATTTTTCATACAAAGACATCTAGGAAAAGGGCATGCTTTAGGTTCTTTTGTCTGTAGGAACAGTCACTGTTGGATGGTGTTCTTCAAAAGAGAGGAGATTATGTAGGAAATTACAACATGACTCCGTTTTACTCCATGCAAATTTTAACATTATGTACTTAAGTTTTACCTACATATAGAAAACATTGCAGGCAAAGATGAACTAATTTTGGAAAGTAAGTAATCAGGAAAATGACAAGTAAGAATAAGAGGCTTATTTAAGAGTCTGTTTGAGGTCACCACCTGTGTGTCCACACCAAGATTGGGAAATTGCTTATAATTGCCATGCCAGTAAAATGAAAAACAGCAGTATCTTTTGAGGGCACTCAGAGCATCCAAGACTTGTAAGATTATTTGTTAAAACACATAGCAAAGACCATAGAATTCAAATAGAGGCAAATATAGTAATTTAGAGACACTTAGGTTAAACTTTAAAAAGACTCTGAGAAAAAAAATAGGTGATGTGAACTTCCAAAAAGTAATTTGACATTTTCCCACCATTTCAGTTAGTATTTCTTAAACTATAAGACACCAAGTGTCTTTTGGCTGCAAAATTGACCCAATATCTGATCTAGAAATATTTTTTTTAATAAATTAATTATGCAGGAAAGTAAACATACACTTACTTTGACAAGGCACTTGTTTTACATGCACTTGTATGTTAGGCATTTAAAAACCTGCCTGCTTAGGAAACATTTAATCAGACTCTCCTATATTTTTTCTGTAGCTCATTGGAAGTTAAATGGCCCAACAGCAACTTTTTCCATAGTCAACAGTATAACTGAACATTTTTTGAGAAAACATTAGCTTGGGACTATTTACAAATCTCTGTAAATGAAGTGTCTGTAAAGGTACTTTCTATTGAAATGAAAAAAAAATCTATATTTTTACTAAGTTTTCAAAACATTGTGCAAAAAATGTCATCCTACTTCTCTCAGACATCTTCTCTATTTCCAGATTCACAATTAGCAATACACAGCAAACTTGCATACTTACTGATGTTGTTTATTGCTGCAAAATCTGCAAACAGGAAACACCTGGAAGATTAAACCTCAGAGTGGGTTGTTAAAAGGGCAAGAAATCTAAGATCCTGAGAAGGCAGAAGGTGATTGCTGATATACTGAGACCATATGAAGTATCAGAATTATGGATCAAGCTAGTGATTGGCAGGATTTTTGCTTGACTAGAGGATTGTGGTGAGAAGTAGTGATTCAGAAAATGTAAAAGTTCTGTCTCTGCTTGTGAAGAGGGAAGGCATGGCTACATCCTGGATGTGCCCTAGAATGCATCCCTAGACTTTCATAAATCAAGATTCTAGTGGTTTTTTGCTTGTTTATTGCTAATTGTGATGAAAATGTATGGAAGTTGCTTTTTGCTCTCCAGATAATTATTTCCCACTAATTACTGAAATGTGAAGGTTTGTGGACACTCTTTAGCAGTTGGGGGAAAAAGTAGATGTTAGGAGAGTTTTCAAAAGCATCCATATAATTATTAGGATTACTTTTTTTTCCCCCCTTTTGCTTGAGTTTTAAGTGAATAGGCTTTTTAGCTTTGTTTCAGCTTTCTGTTACAGAAAGACTTTTCACCATCTGACCCTGCATTAATCTAAGATATGAAAGACTTTAATCAGATGCTGCAGTGTGCCCATTTCCTGCAGGCTCCTAACGTGAATTGGAACCTGCTGGAAACAGAAACTGACTTTCTTGGTAATTCGTTGTTCAAAGTGAGCAGGAGATCTCAGGAGTGGCACCTTTTATTCCACAGCAGGAGTAGAACCCCTACTTCATCAGAAGGGAAAAAAAAAGATGCAGAAACACTAAGAGTGAAATGAAAGGTTAAGGAAATAAGGTCTGAAAGTAAGAAGGGGGTTGGGTGTAGGTATTAATGCAAGTCTGATGGAGCCTACTTGTCAGGATCATGCCTCTTATTCTGACATTCCTACCTGCTTGCAGAGCTTGTCAATGGACACAGTCTGCAGTGAGAGGTGTGTCAGTATTCCCCTGCTTCCTACATTACAGCCGAATAGGTTGTTCATAGTATTAATTATAATAATATTAATTGTAATCTTGTTAATCTTAATCTATATTATTAATCTTGTTTCCATCACAGAGCAACTAATACTTGCTCAATCCTAACTACACCCAAACTCATATCTGGAAGTTAAAGAATCTGAATACTGAATCGTCTACATTCTAATCTGTATAATTTCCTGATATTTAAGATCTTCTCCCCATCTGCCATACAATCAGGGAACATTTTCTTCGTAATGTAAGAAAAAATAATCTATACTTTAAAGGGTTTAGTGAGCTAGTGACATTATAAGATTTTTTTTCCTTTGGAAGAAGAAAACCAGTACTCAGTTTCCTAATGTATTCCAGTGCATTTCACTGTTCCTCAAAAAGGACAAAGATCTGCTTTTCCAGTCCCTAGTTCAAGCAATATTTGTTCAAAAGCACCACTCTACCCCTCTAAAACAGAAACTAACACAAAACAAATCCAACAACAATAGCAAAAAACAACCTAGGTTTTACAGCTTGGAGAATAGGAAACATAAAATTCCTATTTCAGAGCCTAGGCAGTGTGAAACAAAAACAGTGGCTCCAAAAGTAAGAGGTGCAAAAAGAGCACTTATGTCTGTACATTTAGTGGAAAGGAAATAACAATAACAGTATTCTAATTGTAATATATTCCTTTTAATTTGTAAATGTTAGCACTGATGCTGGTCAAAGATTAGCCTAGGAAAAGCCACTCCCTGCATGTCCTGCTTATTCAGCTCAGTGCAGCAGCTGTTCCAATAAGCAATTTGATGTTTAGCACCTGAGAATTTGCTCTCTCCTTCAGCCAGGATTGCAAGCTCAACAAAATTTATAAAAGCATGAAGTTTCATAACTCTTTCTCCCTAATGCAATAGCCATGGAAAATCTGGGTTATGGTGCATTCGTTAGCTTCCTAGTAAAATTAATTTTTATATTCTAAGGCTTTCCTTATTTTTTTTTCCCCACACAATGAAAATTTTTTTTGTGCATCCGAAAGGAAGGATTTAAAAGAAAAAGAAGGGATGGGGGAAGAGGATAAAAGAAAGATGGTACTGACTCTTACCTCCAAATGGCTTGATAAATATATTCTTAGCTTGTAGCCCACAATCAAAAATTTATTTAGAGCCAAAAATGATGAAATATAAAATTAATTTTCATTATATTTTTCAGGTTTATTTTAAAAATGAAAAGTGTTTATTTCTCACATTCCCAAAATTTAAATTCACATAACTTATAGCTACTCTCAAGTGGACTTCCCTCCAAGTTTCTGGGTTTACTCTTCCAGTTTTTTCAGCTCTGGCAGATTTCAAATTAATGTCACTGTATGAATTTTAACTTAAATTCCTCGAGTCATGGGAATTATTGTTGCTGTTTTCTCATTTTTACTTCAGAAATGTTGGCTCAAATATACGGAAAGATCTCAGAAACAAAACTTTAAAGCCACTTAGGAAAAGAGTTCTGTTCTAGAGAAATATTTATAAATTTTTGTCTGTATTGCATGGATTCTTCTCAAAGTAGCATTGCTTCCTTAGGTATGACAAACTGTTCACCAATCCAATTTTTCCTGGTTTTACTTCTAGGCCAGTTCTTGGCTGCTTTTATTTAGGCTCCTCAGGCTCCTGCCACCTGAGATTCGTGAGTTGGGTACATGGAGGATGTAGCCTGAGAAACAGGAAAGGTTTTGTGAAAGCAAGATTTGTCAGAGCATTTTCACCTAAGAGCACCTCAAAGTGTGGTTAGATCCTTTTCAAGTGGATGTACTACTAAGGCTGAGTACAAAAGGGAACTGTGCGTTTGTTTCCAAGCATTTAACCTCTGGCATTAAACTTCAGTGGGATGGGTGCAGGAAAAGGGAAATGGGGAGGGGAGTTATGCAGCAGTTATTTCTCAAATGTTGCATTGCTTTTTTCTGAACTGTTTAGCAGTCACCAGAAGTACAGTTAGACCATGAAAAAATTCTGATGGGGATGAGAGAATTAAAAAACCTCAGTAATGAATCATCAGTTTCTTTTATGATTTACTGCTAAAAAGGAATATTTCATCAGCTGTACAAGCAAGAAGACATTGCTGTCAGCTCTGTAGTTGCTCTTGGAAAAATCTTTGTGCACCAGAATAGATCAAAGAAAACCCATCCTCATATTGGAACTAAAGAATGGGTTTGTAGCTTGCTAACTGATTTACCAGGATTACTAAGAGTTTCTGGGCCTTTTTTTGTGGCACTCCAAGGCAGTGAGGAGAAAGGATTTGAAAGCTGAAGGTGAGGTTTTCAATGACTGCAAGGTGGGTGTAGGTGGAGAATATAAACCAAGGAAAAGGATCCTAACTATGGAGGATCTCCTCTCTGAAGACAGATGTAGGACTCTTTATTACCCTATTTTCATCAGGAACAGCATGGTATGAAAATAATTTTACAAGATTATGAGCTTTCATGGTATTTTTGAGGAAGTTTATATTAATTTCCTCACAACAAAGATATCTTGGGTACTTTTTCAACAGAAATAAATTGCAAGACGCATCTAAAGCCTTTTTAGTTCATTTCTGTTCAAAGATACCACAGATCTGTAATTTGCTTGAAATTACTCTGTCTTCTCTTTCCTCCGTAGACTTCAGTGACAGTTTGCTTTTATAATTGTTTTGGTCATAGAAAACACTTTCTATTCTGCTTTATATAGCAAAAGACTACTGTCTAAAAAATTCTGAGAGGAAATTTGGGAGTCAAGAATTTTTGTGTTTGGCATTGTGTTAGAACAAAAGTGATGAAGTTACAGGGAGAATTATCATCTTGTATTTGTGTATTTGTGCACTTTAAAGAATGACATTCTTAAATGTAGTTGCTTGGATGGGAGAAGATGATCCTTAAACAAGAATCAGCAACAATGTGTGTTAGTACACTGCTTGTATGTGTAGCAGTGCTGGCTGAGCACTGATGACTGTGATATTAGAATAGCATTTGGCAGATCTGTCCTAACTGATTTCTGGATATGTCACTTTTCTTTTGTGGCACATTCCATTCTTCCCCTTTTGTCTATTCAGACTATAACTTTCTTGGAGTTAGGGGATTGTGCAATCATCATAATAAAACGCAATGATGAAACTATGAGAAATCTATTCCTTCAGAGGGTTTTCTAGACAGTGCTGCCATATGTGAAGTCATCTAGCATTCAGGAGCAGTCTGGTTTTACTTCTTCAGTGCCTTTGGAGACACTTTGTATCTATATGCAGATAAAAATTCTTTAAATTTCTTTTAAATTCTTTTGGATCTCATTTTAATTCTGTGGACATGTGTATGCTAGCTCTCTGTTCAGTGTTTTGTGATCGTGCTACAATATTAAAAATACAGACTGTCATAGAGAGGGCTGTCAGTTGAGGCAGGCAATATAAACAACACAAACAGTGTGTTTACCAAGCTTGGCAAGATCATTATTCGGGGGGGATTTTAGTTAAATTAGTTGAAACGACAACACGTTTGGAATGAAATGAGATTCAATGGCAAATTGAGATTAATCAAATGAATATGGCATGCCTTCGACTGATAATGAGGTTTGTGCAGATGTGCACTGCTTTCTCTGTTCCAGTGATTCCAAGTACACATAATTAGGTGAAATGTGTAAAGTGTAGTATCAAAACTAGCTGTAACTTTACTGATCTCTTGTACAAGAGGTTACTTTTGCTTGAAATGCAACAACTACTCAAATTCCAGGAAAGAGTTGCTGTTCAGCTTAGGAACCTCCTTTCATATTCTGTCTTCTGGTTCTAAAAGTGAAGTTCTCTACGTGAGCACATGGTGCCACATGGCACAGGTTAAATGTCGGCATGGTGAGAGCCAGCTTCCTCTAAGGGACCTCTGCTAATGACAGCTATTGATCCAGTGCTCAGTGTAGCTCCAAGGTAAGATCAGCTTCAATGCTTTTCCCTTCTCCTGCCCTCTCATTTATAGTGAAGTTGCCCACGGACATGGCTTTCACCCTTAGGGATGGAACCTACTTATTGGTGATGTACTCTGTGCATTCATTTATCAGATTTTACTGCTACATTTTTATTGCATATTTGTAGCTAGAACTTTCCACAAGAAGAAATCTTTAATATGACATGAAAATATCCACAGGCATCATTCATATTACTTCGGATGTGAAGATCTTGCCCATCAGTAGTACAATGCTGTGTAGAGCAAAAGTGCTTCTTTGCTCAACATGGGGTAACTTTTAATAGCTGAAAGAAATTTTAGAGTGCTATTACAAAATAACAACTGTCTGGTTATGCTGTGTAGCTTCTCAGTATGTCTGTTGATTACCACACTATTAGAATATTAAAAAAAATTCAAATAATTTTTTTCTAATTGGGAATTAAAATTTGATAAATTTGTATTTTTGAATATGACTATGAAAAACTCAATTTGATATCTAGATTTTAAGGAATTAAGAGTGGTACTAAGTAAACCTTTAGGCCTTGATTCTTCATTTTATGAAGCACATGAAAATTGAAGTAAAAGTGATGCACAGTATCTGTGAAATGCCTTGCCTAGAATTTTCAAATCAGTGTGCTGTCTGTGGGTATTATATATTATGCATATCTAAAGAAATGTATACTTAATGGGTTTAAATAATGACTGGAGAAATTAATGGCAAACCCTACACAGATCTGCCATCTATTCAGATGGTTTTGTCTCTCATTAGCAAATACACAGAGGCTTGAGGGTCCCTGCAAAGTGACACTGTGTTTTCATGCTGTTGGCTACGGGCAGAGTACTGACAGGACTGGACGGACCTGTGCTGTAAGTGCTGGCATCATTACTCTAGAAGGTGAAATATAACCCCCTCACCCAGTGGATGGAAATTGAGCCAAGACCAGTGTAGTTTCAGTGAACACATTCTCTCCTTATGAATGGTGAAATGGAAAATTCAGCAACATATTGGCATTCCAAGAAATTTGCTTGTTTGGAATAGGGAAGAAAATGTAACTCCATGTTTTCACCCTCTCCTTTTAAAATTGAAAGAAAACAGGTGATATGAAAATCTGAATCTAAGTAATTTTTATTTTCCACCTCTATAATAATCTTCATCATGGATATAAGTCTGCATGGTGTTTTGGAGACAGAATTTGTTATATAAATAGTTAACTTGAGGAAGTAATTCAGAATCTAGTCACTGCTGAATAAAAAATGTTGTATGTAAAATTGTTGTGCTAAATAGTTTGCTGGAAAAACACAAGAATATCCATCAAACAGTAATGAAATGTAACCTATTAATTTCAAATGGTTCCCACACAGAACTTCCTGGAATGTAGTGTAACATCTGTAAATGCTTCTGATGCCTGGGACCCTGTTCTTAGCACAGGCATAGACTTCATCCCAAAAGAGCCTTTTTTACTTAAAATGTGACACAGAGAGATAAACCAAGGGAGAGAGAAAGGAAATGACGGGTGATTTTGAACCATTAATATGTTAGGCATGTCAAATGCCCCATGGAGCCATGCAGTGCCTTAACCAAGGATTAATTTAGGCTGAACCATAAACTAAAGATAAAACAAAATTGCTGTGAAATGCTAATAAAAAATTTTCTTCCAAAGCTACTCTATCAAGCAAATCTTAAGAGAAGAAAATGTTCTACGGCTGAAGACTGATTAAAGAGCTAAAATGGAATGAAAGAAAGAAAATAATAAAAATCCAAAATAATGCAGAAAGCGGAACTGTCAATGCTAGGTATGCTAATAACCTTACTGCTAAATCACTGGCTTTCAGATCGCTTGTACTTCATAAGTTTTGCCTTTCTGTGAAGATAAAGACATTGAAATAAATGGGATTGAGTCGAGGTGAGGGTGGGGTTAATAATCTGATCAAGAACAAGAAGAGATAAACCTCAGTTTAACTAAGATTCAAATGAATAACTGTGGGGTTCAACATTATGGTGGTTAACACCAGGAAACAGCCTCCTTTTGGGACACAAGTAGAGTAGCTCTGCCTGGAAATGATATTCTAACATTTAACTAGGTTGAGAAAAAGAATCCCCAAGTAATCCCAAGAACTGGATGCATAAAGCTTCATTTTTAAAGGAATTACCAGTGTCCCCAATAAAAAAATACAAAAAAAACCTCTCTGTACTCTCTCAACAATTTGGATGTTGGTTATAAAATGCCAGGAACAGATTCAGTGAATGATTGTTGTTGTGATTGCCAATATGTTTAAAATAGAACAAGAAAAGACACTGCATAAAAAGCCCAAAATAACAGTTTGTAGGGTTTTTTTCCCCTAAAAAAAATAGATAAGAAAAACTAAAGACAAACCAAAATAAAAAGGCAGAAGTAACAGAAGTTAGCATGTCTGTAATATTTATACAGTACAGTGTCTGTAATATATGTACAGTAATGCTGTGTGTATTTGTCCTGTAAGAGACAAAAAATCTCTAAACAGAAAAATATGTATAAATAGTAACCCCTCAAAAATTTCCAGTACAGAGATACATCTTTAGCTTTGGTTTGAAACTCAAAGATTCTGTTGCATGCATATAAGTTACCCATTCCCAACTACAACTTGAGCATCCACTTACGTGCCTTGGCAGATCAAATGAGGAATGCTGAAAGATGGTCTTTGCAAATGTTAACATTACCAAGTGCCTTGGCATACACAAAAATGTTCTTGTGCTTGACCCTATAATGTACTGTACTTAAGACCCAACAAAACTGCACTTTGCACCAAACTGAGCTGTGCTGGAAAATCACTAAATCTGACCCAAGACTTGACTCGATACCCTGTGGCCTTAAAGGGAGTATGTGCTGCTTGGTGAGCTGAAGCCAAAGTGCTCATCCTTTAACTGCTGACCTTCTGAAATGCAGCATGGTTATCCTACAGAAGGTAGAAAAAGAATGAATTCGGTTTCTTTATTTTTATTGTTTTGTTTTGTTATTTTCCCAAGAGTTCTAAAAATTAGAACCTTCATATAGAAGACTGCCATGAGACCAATCTCTCTGAATGAATGTGGGCGTTCTGGCCCTAAAGAATCGGAGGGCTATAGCTGGAGGCTGTGTGGGATGGTTTTATCTGGCAGAACACAGACTGGTGTGCTCTGAGAAACAAGGAAGGGGGAGAAGACCACCAGCAGAGTACTCTGTGAGGAAGTGATGCACTTCCCCACCGTATCTGCTTCCTTGTCTTTTATATCATATTAGGATACTGATTTTTCAGGAGCATCTCTGGGAATGAGGGTGTTTGTTTGTGGCCATTTTCTGAGGGATTGCTGACTCGTGCTCTCTTCCTGGAAACAGAAGGAAACTTGTTCTATTAAGTTCAGTTGCTAAATATACTGACTTAATTCACATCATAGAAAGGAGATGTTGGTGGCATCAGGAGATGAATGATTCAGGATTCCTTTGGTTCCTGTTCACTCTGTAAAGAAGGTGGTATATGGCCTTGGATCCTCTTCAAATGTTTTTCTCCTTCCCTGTTTATATCAGACATCAGGTGCTTTCAGTGACCTCCATAAAACAGACTGAGCAGAAGAAAACTGGCTCTGCTGCAGCCACCCTGTGGAAAATCAATCATTCTCTTTGGCAGTGCAGCAAAAAAAACCCAGACAAACAAGCACAACCCAAACACCACCCTATGCCATACATCAAGTTTTGCAGACTTTGCCCAGCTAGGCAGCCCTATGGCAGAATTTTAAAGTACCAATT
Source organism: Acridotheres tristis (assembly GCA_037013685.1). Taxonomy (NCBI): domain Eukaryota; kingdom Metazoa; phylum Chordata; class Aves; order Passeriformes; family Sturnidae; genus Acridotheres; species Acridotheres tristis. The sequence continues at coordinate 56,457,375 of CM072888.1, forward strand.
TTGGGAAAGGTCCAGGCAGTAAGATTGCTACTAAAGGAAAAGCTTCCTCATTTAGGGCATCCACCACCTCTGTGTATTCAGGACAGCAGCATTAAAGATCAGAATTAAGATGGGCATAATTTGGTTGCTCTCATATATATCTTACATATTTCAAAAATACCAGATTCAAAAGAAGGATCCAATATGCCTAACTATTCTGGATGCAATTATTATGAATCCTATTTAGGCCAAAACATAGGTTATATAGAACTTAGTTTGTAGAAAACCTTTATTTAAAAATGCAAATGAAATAGTTCAATAAATTGTACTGGTTAACAGAACCAGTTTCCTGAACTATAAAACTTGCAATGTTTAGTTCTTAGCTAAACCACTTTTTACTTTATAGAGATTCAGAATTATAATGTCTTTTTTCTTCTCTTCTCTGCACCACAAGCCTGATGCAGAAACACATGTAAAGTCTGGGGACAAAAGGTCTTGGGTGTGGAATGAACTTTGAGAGGACATTACATGAATTGAAACTGACCTTCTCTAAGAAAGGTTTTAAAACCTCTGTATTTGATAAAGTTCTCCCATCAAAACAACAGTGTTTGCAGCACCAAGCATTCACATTTTTAAAATAATTACAGTTCTCTAAAATATCACCAAGAGCCCCAACAGACAGAAGGGCCAGAAATTCCACACGGTTTACTAGAGATGTCATAAGCACTAATAATTTTTATGTAGAAACATTCACATTCTCCAATAGCTGGTGACGGTACAAACACTCAGATAAGAAGAAGAGGGGGTTTAATGCAGTAAGAAGGTTTATTTTTTCATCATCTTCCCTTTCAGTGTAAATTCTGTAGGCTTTCACAAGTACTGATCACTTACAACATAAGGGACGTGGAAGCATTGTGCTGGATGAAATAATTTTGAAATGTCTGACTGTGATACATATAAAAGACAAAAAATGTGATGATTTTTTTATAGAAATATTTTAAGTAGAATTATGTTTTCTTGAATATTTTATACCAGGAAAGGGAAACTGAATATGAAAAAATATTTGGTTTAGAGCCAAGTCCTTTCTCCAGAGTCATGGCTTTATAGCTGAACTTAATGTACAATTATTTCATGGATTCTGGTAAAAAATCCTCCCGTTTTCTGAAGAGCAGCAAAATTATTCTTTACTTGTTACCTCAGCCCCTTGCTGTAACTCTGAGAGGTAACGTGCATTGTGCCTGCTTTTAGCTCTTGATGTCCTCTCCTTCCCACCCCACCTCAGCACAAGATTTGATGCAAAGAAAGTTCAAAGCAGGATAATGAGGCAATTTTGCAGATGCTTAAGGGCAGTGCTCTAAGCATGGGCAGTAGCATGGAAAAATGTACAGATTTGATTTGATAATAAATGAAATAGGCAGGATAGCCTGGTTTATTGCATCAAGTCCTGTTGTCCTCTCATCTATGAACAGAAGGATTTTTAAGTGGTGATGGGTGGTATGAATCAGGTGGTGTATCAGATGGAGATAGAAAAAAATTAAAGAATGATGCAATACCTGAAAGGAGGTTGTAGCAAGGTGGGGCTTGGTCTCTTCTTCTAGGTAGCAAGTGACAATGCAAGAGAAAATGGCCTCAAGTTGTTCCACAGGACATTTAGATTGGATATTAGGAAACATTTCTTCACTAAAAGGGTGGTCAGGCATCGAAACAGGCAGAAGTGGTGGAATCACCATCCCTGGAAGTGTTCAAAACCTGTGTGGATGTAGCGCCTGGGGACAGTTTAGTAGTGAACAAGATGGAGCTAGGTTATCAGTTGGACTTGATCTTAGATGTCTTTTCCCAACATTAATGATTCTATGCTTCTTTTATTCCAAGAAGTGGATGAAGATGAGAAAAAAACATTAAAATGGCGGAGCTGTTTCTGTTCACTTGTAGTTTTCCCTTCAAAGAGAAAAGTGGCAGCCTCTGGAAGCTTGGTTTGGAGATGGGAGCTACACTAACCTGGTGTGTCAGACCTGCTTCTCTCTTGACTTGCCATGAATTCCCTTCCACCCCTCCAGTCAGCATGAACATTTTTGCTTGATTTGGAGATTTTCTTCTTGCTGCTAGATTAGCTTGTCTCTACTTGAGCTTGCACCAGAATCAGTGTATTTTGGAGCCTTTATATGGTATGAGATCTGCTTCCTCAAAGTGGTCTCTGCGTTAATGCCCAGTAAAACGTCTTAATTTTAATGGGGAATTATAAAGCTTTCAAAAAGAAGATACAGCTCAGGAGGAGTTTAAGATCTGTCAATGAGGTGTTTTGTAATGATGATGCTTTTGGGTATACAAATTAGAACAACCAAACCCACCTGTTGGAGAGAAGAGACAAAAAGTGGCAGTCAGTCTCATCACTGCATTTTTCCTGCATGTAAAAACAGCAACGTTATGACTGCAAGGGCAGAAATTCTTTTCTAATAAACAAAGCAGGCATAAGCAAAAGGAAAATCGTTAGGTGGCCCAACATGTGTAATGTTAGACTTGTACACACAGTATACTTCAGATGCACACCACAGGGGTATAATGGGGTGTATTTAAGCAGCAAGCATTGTCACAAGACTGCTCACAGCAAAGAGCTTCAAGGACTTAAGAGATGCAGTAATATGAAATTAGATGAATAGCACAGTGGTTACCCATATAGAATAAAAAGTGATTGTAAGTGAAGCTATTTCAATTTAGGTAAAGTATTAAATGGGGTCCCTGGGGGTCATTACTTGAATTTGTACTGTTTCTAATCTATAAAAATGCCCTAGGTGAGAAACCTAACTGCAAACCCATACAGTTTTCTGTGAAATAAACATGGGAGAAGGTAGAGTACAGAACAGTCAATGAACAAATGTATCTTTGAACTAGGTCAGCATATAGCAAACAGAATCTGTTAAAGAATACATAGCCAAGCAGATGGGATCTCAGAGCTGGGTAAATCTGACAGGAATAGAACTGTACTTGGTTCAGAAAAATTTAGAACGGAACACAAATGAATTGTGGTAGAAGGCAAGAAAGATCTGGTCATGTAGGTAGGCTGAAAGGCTGGAGGCTCTGACTCTGAAAAGTATAATGGCAGAAAGTGATATTTCATCTCTAGCAAAGCAAAATGGAAAAAATTGCAAACTCCAGTTAACTTTTGGAACAAGCAATTCCAAATTAATTGAAACATGAAACCTGATCCAGCTTACTCTGCACCCTGAAGAAAGCTAGGGAAGTTTGAGATGAATGCTGGCAAAATCTACTGCCGACCAATTTAGAAAACCTCCAGTGATCTATCCCAAAAACTTGAGCCAGAATCAGATGTACTCCTTAATGCCTTCCAGAAGAAACTAGCAAGGAGACTTGGAAGAAATAAAAGGAAGTGTCAGAATTTTTATCCCAACATTTAAGAGTAATACATGAAACCGTTTTCCCTGTGGATTATTCACCTTAGTCTAATTTGCTTAAATGCCTTGCTAAGTTAAAGATTTTCCTATTTGTTTTTGTTTGTTTGTTTGATTTGGTTTTTGTTTGTTTGTTTTTTGTTTGTTCTGTTTTGGTTTTTATTTAACATGGGATTGATATTTCTGTAATTTTGAAGTGAGATTTTTATTTCTGTAATTTTGTTTTGTCTTAACTGGTAGCTCTGCCAAAAACTGCCTAGAGTTTCCAAAAATGCCTTTCTATTGTTTGTCTCAAGTTAAAAGATTATCTGAAAAACCCTAGATATATTTGATAGGATCAACTGTGTTGTCAGATATAACTGGGTATTGACTGGAATTCCCACATGACTATGAAAAAAACGGTTGGATTTTTTGTTGTTGTTATACATAGATATGATTTTTTTACCAAGCCTTTTTTACTATGACAACATCTCACATCATACATGAAAAATATTTTTATTACATTACATTCCTTCACTTCTACCAGTACTTTTTGTTTATTATGTGCAAAAATGCCTGCATTTTACACACCTGCTCCTTGCTGTGTAACATATCTGTAAATAAAGTATGGTCTTGATCTCTCTATCTCTTTTATTTCTTCTCTTTAAAAAATGATGCACAGTGTGTGTGCTCTGTTATCTGTTTCTCTTTTTATACCCAGAACTATGTGTCTCCTGGGCTCCTCTTTTGGCAAAAGTTAAGAACAACATTTCTACAGGCAATGGAATTAGCTACATTTTGTTTTCTGGAGTGAACTTTGTCTGCAGAAGACTGATTCAAACTCCTCTTTAAAAATGTTGGTCTATCTGTTTGATGAGACTGAATGTAGGATGAATTTTTAACATGGTAACAATTATTCCTTTCCACTACTGATACTGCATTTTCTTTCTCACCCATGTGCTTAGTGCTTAGTTCCCTCCCCAGAGGGAACAGCCATTCCTGTAAGTTGTGTTTTTCACCCATTTATGTTCCATTACCTGTTCCTGACTACTCCCTGGTGCATGGGCTGGGTTGTACAAGAAAGCAATGTCTTGCTCTTGGTCTAGTCAAGCTATAGACTATTCACCTGTATTGGAGCAGTGAGCTGACAGAGGTGGTACTTCTCGTCAGCAACTCATGTTGCTGGAGCTTGCAAACTACTGTGAAGTGATAAAATCAATTTCATCTATTTAATTTAATTCCTTACTTCTTTCTGTTGTGGCAGTTTACATTGCCATAATGGCTGCAAACTTTGAAACTCACCCATAACCTTCTCCTAGTGTTCTTCTGTTGTGTATCCTTAATTGTGACTTCAATGTCAGAGAATTGCTTACCTTTCATAATCCCCATGTCTTTATTGTGTATTGGACAACTGTGGTTGTGTTGTAAGTTATAATTGCATAGTTCAGGGTTAATTCTGCATTTCTCAGCGAACACTCAGTTTTTATTCCAAAATGATCAGATCTCAGTTACAATCTTATCTCATATCTGGTCCTAGTTAGACTTGTAAAATTGGCTTAGATTGATCACAACCCCCTCTGTAATTTCACATTCTTCTGTGCCCTGATTAAAAGCACATACTTCATGTGTTTCATTTTTACAAGGAATGCAGTGCTCCTTGAATTTCTGGTACTGCTTCATACTTATCCTTCTGTAAGATAGCTGAAAACTATTAAACATTTTGCTCTGAGTCAGCCAGTGCTAAGTGAAAAATCAGACCACCTCCCATGTATCTTCTCATTTTTTTGGCTCCTATTCTTTGCAAGTACATCTGAAGTGCTGTGTGAATCTCCTTATGTTTTTTTCTTTTTGTAGATGTTTCCAGCTTTCTTCGTGCTTTTAGCTCCCTCATTCTTTCACAGTGTGCATAATTTAAAGAACAAAAATGTCATTACTGCATCAGTTGCTAACCTTAAATCAGTGGGGTTTCTGTGCATAGTGCAGGTTATCCCAGGATTTCGAGCAGATGTTGCCACCTTCAGAGCAGTGTTTGTGCTTAGCCCTGCTGCTGGGCTGTGCAGTCCTGCAGCCATCCTGCTGTATTGCAGTGTACAGCTGCACAGGCAGCCAGACCTGCTGGCCAGATGAGGTTGTCTGTGCGAACAGGCAGAACGAAGAGGTGGCAACATAAACCTGGGGAGGAACAAGAGGGTTACAACTACACCTTTCTTCATTGGTTTGCAGTTAGATCAGTTTAGACAAACCCTGAAATCACACTTGCAGACCTCCATCATCCAGCTTTGCTTGTAGCTGCTTCTGTGTCACACGTGTAAGGTTGTAGGTACAACAAACTGCCCTTTGCCTGTCTGTGCCTCTCATTCCCCATCACCTCTTCACTGAGTACCTCTGGACTATGCTACAAGCTTAAGCATGGTTAAAGATTGGCAAATCCCTGAGAAGCTTTAGTTTTCTTGGGTTTGAGCTCTTTTATTTTTTATTACCAAATTCTGGGCAGTATTATTGTACTAGTATTTATTCAAGTAGAAAAATGGCCTCCACACTGAAAGTACAGCAAATTATATTTACCTTTATATCTCTTAGCTTAGAGATATTTATCTTCTAGAGTGTGTTTAGAAGTATAAGACTCACAGAAAACCAAAATTTTCCCTTTTGCTGTGCCTGGTCCTTTCAGCACAGCAGAAATGATCCAGTACTGAGGTGATATTTTCCAGAGTAAAGAAAAGTAAATTAAATTACAAATTCTTTTATTCTAACAGTCACATTTCTACTGAAATATGGCTGAATTTATACATGAAATGCAGAGATTAAGGAGTTCCACCACTCAATACAAATTTAAATTTTAAAAAGCAACTCTTTTTGTTTTTCTATTTTAACTTCATGAAACTAAATGCACGTCATGGGAAAGAAAAAAAGAACAAACCTGGTGTTTATAGATGGGCATTGGAACTGAAGCAAGAAAAGCCAAACAAACAAAAAATGTTTTTGTACTGAACTGCTTTCCTCCTTAACCTTAAATAGCAGATCTCTCAATGCTGTTGATATCCAGAGCATGGTGGGAAGAGCTGAGATCCACAGCTAGAGTTGCAGCTGGGAATAGCAGCATTTTTCATGAGACTCCTCTGAGCAAAGCACCCCATCTGTTTCGTAACACCACAGCCTATTTCTGGGGCCACATGTGAGACACAGCTGGCTGGAAGCCTAAGGGGTGGTTTCTGGTGTGGGGTGCTCCTGGAGCTGGAGAGAGAACCCTCTGTGCTGAACTGGGAATGCAGGAGCTTCCAGCATCACAGCAGGGGACAGCAAGATGGGCTCTGGGGGAAGGATCCTCCTGCACAGACACTTAACAGACAACATTGGAGGGAGGTTCCTTACCAGGAAATCAGTGGGATTCTAGGACAGCCTCCCACAAGGACTAGTGTGACAAGAAAGCTAACTAATTTCAACATCAAGTTTTATAAATGTACAAAGTGATTTTATACTGTGATTGCATAAAACCAGGGAATAGTGCTCTGTGACTGAAGAAATTTCTTCTAGATTTAAAGTCTAAAGCAAATAAGAAAGACATTTCCTCAATTGAGTATAGGTGGAATGATGGAATGGTTTCACTATGAAAACCTTCAGCACATCGGAATAGGCTTTGTCACAGAAACCTTAACAGAAATTTAACCCTTTGGAACACCAAAATACTTATTCTGTATTGATGACTTCAGTAGTGATGGGTACATCAGCAACTGCTACAGAATGCTCATATCCTGTCATCTTGAATCTATCACAACCTCTTAGGACCTAGAAAAGTCATCTGCAAACTGCTGGATGACCAGGTTGCTTTAATTTTACCAGCAACCTGTGATGTGGTAAAGCAATTGGTCTATCAGTCTGGCCATTGGAAATGGGACAGGAGTGTAAAATAAAATAAACTGTATATAGAAGAAGAAACTCCATGGTGAATTGTGAATCTTCATGTTTTATTAAAAATCATCTTATTTACATGGGGCTGCTACAGAAATTTTAGTTCACTAGAATTACATTAAAAAAAATCAGACAAATTAGACAGAACTGGTATTTTGTTGGTGCAATTTTTAGGCATTAGCTATTAAATCTGTCTTCTCTCCTGTGATCAGAGGATTTCCTGTAAAGTTTTTTGTCCTCTGGTGAGAAAATCTGCAAGTAAACTTGAAGTATTTACAAAAAAGCGAAGCTTGACAGAAACAGTTTGCATCATTCTGAAGTTAGAATTTGATTAGAAAGACAAAAATTTCTCATTTTTAATTAAATGCATATTAAAAATATTCTGAAATATGCATATTAAAACTGATAGTTATTACAACCTTAATTTAAACATTATTTCAATTTGGCCAAATATAGTTTAAGCTGTCTTTTAAAAAATACTGCCATACCATGAGCATCTCAGAATAATCCTTTATATTAACTGCAGAAGGCTTCTAAGAATGCTCTGATAGCAAGACTGTGAAGTGCAAGCTTACATGCAGTGTTGAAGATATTCATTAAAATTGTAATTAGGCTCACGATTAAATTCAGTCGCAGTAGAAACTTTGTGTGTAAGTGTTGCTACAGGAAGAAACCTCCAGTCTGAAAATTAGTTCAACAGTCTGAGCTATTTTAATTATGCAGAGTTGATTATCATTGGAGAAAGAAACCTTTATTACCGCACCAGAATACTGATTCCTTCCACCCCCCAGCACACTGCTTGTTTTTCTGGGTTAGACTGTGGTCTGTTTTCATAGCCTAATGATGTTCTGTGTAAATAATAGGAAAGTTAATCTGAGTAAGTTCAGGATCCTACTATTAACATTATTTTAAATGACCATTCATATGATAGGACCTATCTTGCTCAACATGTTACAGCGGTAGTTGTATATAGAAACTTTTAGTGAGGTGTTTTTTAATTTGCAGAATTTTACAAAGCTGCATTCCAAGGCAACATCTTGTTTCCATTTTTGCAAACCTAAAGCTAGTGACAGAGATGTTGATGGATGGCTTTAACTGTCTCAAATGTCACAAATATACCTAAATTTGGCAAATCTGGGTATAGCAGAAGGAAATGTCCCTCCCCCTATTCATGTCTAATTTGATTATCGGCAGAGTCCTCTATCTTAGCAGCAGATTTTATACATCAGTTGAGAAGAGTTTGATTCTCTGAAATGGAACTTGACTTTATTTCAAGTGAAAAAGCAGAGGGTACAGCACACACTCCTTGCCAACCCCTTCAAGCACATGTCCCAGTATGGTTTGGAGGTGATGAGTAGCTGTGCAAAGATTTTTTGGGCAGGGTAATCTGGCGGCAGCACTGTGCTTTGCTCCCTCGCTTAGTCTGCAGTGGCTAAAGAGGCAAGGTAGTTGTCGCTCTGATCTGAAAGGGTTCTTCCATCCATCCCCTATTTTTCATCCATTTTCCTGGAGTTTAATTTCCAGGCTTCACACACAGATTAGTCATTTTTTGTGTGGTTTTTTTCCTTCATGTCTGCTGCAGATGTGTGTACCTTTTCCAAATGTGCCAGCTTTCTCCAAGCTGCTTCTTCTTTGTATGTGCATCTGTGATTCTGAGACTCTTGGAGATGTGTAGATATTGAAACTTGGTGATGTAAGCCACGTAAGTTATGAACAATTTCTTTCATTTGTAATAAAACAATGGATATGTCAAAATAAATTGATGTATTCAATCAGAATTACAAACTTAAATCCCAACTACCTATTTAGGTACTCTGATGTGATAAATTCTCTCCTACTATCTATATTTCAGTGCCTAGAAATATGTATTTTTATTTGAAAATAAAGTATTTTTGGTGGAGTTAGGTTTATACAGGTGAGCTAATTCACATGGCAAGGCATCACTGGATGGAAGAAAGACTGGGCAATTCACTGAAAGATGTGGCAAGTTTGTTCTGTGGTCTAATATAAACATGCAGTTCTACATCCACTTGCTATTGTTACTGCTGCTAAAAATAGAGAAAACCCTCATCTAAGACTTCAGACCAAATAGATCTCACTGTTGTCACCTCAGTTGTAGAGAGAGGCAGCAGCTCTCATAAAACCAGAATACATTAGCCTTCTTAGTCTTCTTTTTTTTTTTTTTTTTTTTTAATGAACTGGTTTGTGTCTGCCTGAAAATGTTTGGTCTATTGGATGTACAAGTTTAAGATTAATTCCTGATTGCTGTAGGTGCTGCTACATGGCAATTTTTTGTATTCATAATTATTTTCAATAGTGCACTGTAATAAGTGCTATCCACATGTTGCTGGTGGAGCCTGGCAGGTTATTAATGATGTTCCACATTATTCTTTTGGGAGGGAAGAGAACAGACCTACAACTTTGTGATCTGGTTGAATTCTGTGCTACTGGCAAATGTATTTTGAAAGGATAAGGAAGTTTGTGGTACAGAGCCAGCCTGGGTGGATATGTGGGGGTAAGAATCCCAGACAGTGACATAAGTGGTTTTTTGTGATAATTAAATACTGATTTTACTTGGTTTTTCATTGGCTTCATGTTGCCAGGGAGTGACTGGAGCAACCCCATCTCCACATTAACTGAGGCTAGTTAACTAATTTGTTAAGTGCTTTCACCATAACAATGCTATGAGAGGTAGCTAAGAGTACCAGAGTGGATCCTCCTTTCTGGGAAGGTGAAACTGCTTATGTCCAATTACCCCACAGAAAGCAGAGGGTAGGGTAGGTGTCCTCTTGTTAATGTGGTCAAGTGTAAGCATCCAGTGTAGGCAAACATAGTTCTTCATAGTAGCTGGCAGGTTTTTTGCAGGGTATGTTTTACTTGCTAGATAGTCCCAAATTAGTAAGACATGAGTGGGACTCTCCAATGGATATTCCATAAGATTCTCTAATATTCCTTTACTATGAGGGGATTTTTAAGAACGGAGGAGGGATGGAGGGGAAAGACTGAAGGAGATAGCAGTACACTCTCATTCTGGGCCTTGAAGTACTTTCTGAAAGGATTTCAGACTCAATCTCACTGAAAATTATTTTTAAGGACACCTTAGTAGTTCCTTGTATGAGTTTTTAAATTAAGTTTTACTTTATACAGTACCAGGTATATGGTACTGGTGGTTTTGAGTTTTTAACTGATTTACAGAATATATTTTTTCTTTCATGTTATTTTCTGTCTTGCTGTCTGTATTAGAGAAATAAGGGGTAATCATATATTCATTGTGCTTCTGCTTGGTGACAATTGGTGCTGCTATCTTTTTACTACAATGGAGGCTCTTAGTCATGTGTCATCTCCTTAATATGATTTTTCAAATAAATACGTTTTCCCTTTATTCTAGCCAGTTGTCTGTGTTTAAAATATATATATATCTTTCTCCATTGAAATACTGAATGCAGAAAAAATATGAATTTTAAGAAATATTAATGTGACATGATCAATACAAGCCTTACCAGGTTTGACAGTAACACAAGTGAAGATATTCCTTAGTCTGTCTCTGTCTTCTTAAATAGCTCTCTGCAGATCATGGTGGATGGATTGACATGAAAGTAATTTAAATAGTCATTTTTATTACCGATTTAAAGCCTGAAGCTGGAAAAAATTGTCTCAAGATTTTTAAAAGGCTTTTCCTCCCACCACTTTCTGAAAGAAGAGTTAGTTTGTGCCAGTTGATAGCCAATGCATTTGTATTTTGAAAGTTGAGGCTGCCATTGAGTGTTGATTTGCCACAAAATTTTGCCTTTACAATAAAAGAAACACTTGATGGCTACCCCATACATACTATTTAAGGTATTCATAAAGAAAGAAGCATATATTCAAATTACTATCTCTAGTAGATTCAAGGATTTAATGAATCTTGCTTAACATGTTGCAACTATTCTAGCGATATATTCTATATTCTATATGTTCTATATTCTGAACACCTTCTGGAAGCAATTGAAATTTAGTTAATAGATATAAAAAGTTCCTGTGAATTAAAACATTTAGTTAATTTAAATATGCTGAATGTATAAGTAAATAAGTTTATGAATATACATTTCACACACACACAAAATTATTTAAAAAATAAATGTTTTCTCCAATGAAGCAACTGATGTAATACCTTCTAGGGGACTCAATCTGCCAGGATTTAGAAATTGTAGATCTCATTCATTAATGCCTAGTTCTAGCCCTAGTCATGGAGGGGAGAAATAAATTGGGATTTTTTTCAGGAGGTTGCTCTGTTTTTCATTATCTAATCACTGACTTTGCTAGCTGGATAAGTAGTAGTGAAGAGAATATCCCCTCTTCCTGGTCTTCAGAGGCTACTGCAGTAAATTTAGCTTTAAAGGATGCTGTAGTATTCAGGTTTTAATGAGACACCTTCACACTGTTCTTGGACATTTCACAAAGATTGTCCTAACTTGAAATGTAAAGTCAGTTTATTTTTTAAATGAAAACATTTATTTTTTAATTATGGTTTTCACATAAACTGCTTAAACATAGGTTAATTACTCCTATTAGATGCTCATTTGGTTTATCTTTTTAATCTATCCCTATATAGACAAGAACAGTATTGGTATTTACTGGAGTTAATGATAAATTAAAGCAAAGAGCTAATAGGAATATCACGTAAGACACATTTCTACCCACCTCTTAACAACAAAAAGGAAAAATGAACCAAAATCAGGCCATGGACATCTTTTGTCCAGGTCATTTTACCTGGATTGTACTGCTTTATGTCAAGCTGCTGAGGGGCATGTGCATGTACAGAGAAGAGCAGATTTAAAATGGCCACAGAGTCTCATCCTTTAAACTGTGTTCAGCAAAAAGCCTTTTCTGTTCCAGGGTACCTGGGGTGTTTAACATGCTAAAGAACTGAGTCCTTGCCTTGCAGCTTGTATCTGTAGTGCAGTAAGAACATAAAGATTTTGCAAACATCAGTGATATGCTTCTTACTCAAGGATCCTTCCAGTTTGGGTCTGTGATGATTAAGTGAAAATGTGTCTTGAACCATCTGTTGGCAACAACTCTGAATTTGCATGTTGGGCAAAAGTGCCCTGCAGCAAGGAAATGATGCTGGGGGATAGGTTAAGTGGTTACAGGCTAAAGTCACTTCCTCATCAAATCTGTGTACAACTTCTGGGCATTGTCAAGAAGCCAGTAAGAAAACTTTTGCTTAAATAACCATGTTTTTAAAAAAACACATTTTGAAAATCCATTCTTTGGGTTTAGCATCTTTTTATTGCTGAAGAGAAAAATCTTGAGTAGGTGTTATGGAAGGATAAAAAAAGGCCTCTAAGATTAAGGCCTCACAGCTGTTTGACAGTATATATTAAAAGATCCCTTTGCCTTTTTAATTTTTGATTTTCCTTTCAAGTTTCTCTTGGTATCTCAGTGGAATTGGGGGAAAATTATTAACACAATACTATAGCTTGCAGTTGCAAGGAATTCCATTTGAGCACTAGACAGGTAGGCTAAAAATGGCTTAAGGGAGTAACAAATATTTTTGGTATGTGTTTTAAGTGCTTGAGAGTGAAGATGTCTGAAAAGCATCGGGGGAAATAGTGAAGCAGTTGAACCTGTCTGAATATTTATTTTCCTTCAGTCATGTTTATATACTAGCTATTCACTGTTTTTTCTTTTTTCTTCTTTTTTTCTTTTCTTTTTTGATTTTAAAAGTACCTTATAGCTGCATACCCAAAATAATCTCCTGGGTTCCCTCCCTTACAGTTTTTTCCCTTGTGGACAGAATTTTACATATTTTTCCCTGTTATAAAGTGTGCTGTCTGCCATGAAACCTATGCAATTTTGGGATTTTTTAGACCAAGAACTGGCTTTGAGGAGGCAGTGTAGAAATTTAACTCTCTATGTACAGCATGATGGCACATTGCTGTGAAGGCAATGATTTAGGAAATGTAGCCTCTCAAAGGAGACAGTCCCAGAGCTGGTGGTGACAGATCAGCTTCACAGAGGTACTGTGGGCTGGCAACAAGGGGTGCTGAGAAAAAAGGGCCCTTTCTCACTTTCCTTGCTGAATACCTCCCCATGGAGGGACAGGAGGGTTGTTTATGCAAAGGAATAGACATATAAATATACATATATAAAATGCATTTCTGGAATATGTTAAACTGCTACTGTAAACAAGATAATAGTGTAACTTTTATGTGTTACTGAAGAAGAAATACTAGAAACAATAAATTGCTGTCAGAATTTTAGCTCAAGCTAGGCACTAGAGTTAGAAACCCCTTCACCCACCCAGGGCCTGCCCTAAAGATGGTGGGCTTGAGTGTCTGCAGATCCCCAAGATTAAATACAAGTGATAGTAGACATGGTATTGCCTACTTGGTATTGCCTGTCTGATTCTTTTACGTTTAAGAGGAGGAGAAAGAGACTCTGTAAATGATGGCAGAAGAGAGTCAGATTCTCCAAACCAATGTCTCTTTGTATCTCATGGGAGATTCACGTGCCAATTCAGCTGTCTCATCTGACACTCCTTTTCTTTGCTTCAATTACTTACCACTGTTATTTCTCGTGCCAGGTTGCAATCTTCACTGACAACCCTGTACTGGCTGCCTACTGTGGTCTCACAAGTGTCCCCTAATACTTCATACTCTACCTCAGGTCCTGATGGAAACTAGTCACCTAAAGGAAAAATGTCATGCAAGCTATGTGCCTTCCAAGATTTTTCAAGAAAAAAAGTTTAAACAGGTGTCTGAAGCCAATACACTCCCACTAACACTTGTAGGAATGCTTTACTTGCTGCAAACACTATTTGACATTTCTTCACCTGTGTTGAAGGAGCAGTGACAATTTGACTGATGGATGGAAGGGCCTCGCGCCTCTCTGGCTGTCACTGGCCCTTCTCTATTTACAGCTCAAACACTTCTTTGCTACCCTATGAGATGAACTCTCAGAAAAATCAGATTAAAAAAATATTGTAGATCTTTGAGCATATGCACATTGTTAGTGACCAGGCTGCCTCTGCACACTGTAAAGCCAAATTAATAGAAGCAAGTAAAACAGTACTTATAGACAATAAGTATAATGTAATGAACCTCTAGAAGTCTTGCCATCCTCTTTCTGTATAATTCTGTTAGTTTCAGAAGACTGGAAAGAATAGGCAGATTTTAGTTGGCTGCTTTCATAATAAAGGTGTCACAAAGCAGTCTGGAAGAAGAGAAAAACAAGCAAGAAAAGACTGAGTTCTAGGATTGCAGTGGGAGATACAGTCAAAATCCTATGTTTGTTGATTGATGTGATTGTGTTAGTCAGCTCAACTTTCCATCCTTAAAAAAAAAATAAATCAGAATAAATAAATATGACAATACAAGGCTTTTTAAAAGCTGGAATTTCTCTACTTCTCATTCAGATGATTGCTTAGAAGGGATTCACCAGTTTGATTAGAAGCATTGTTACCATGTAGTCTATGACACTTTTCAATTTGTGAAAAGAGGATTTAATAGAATATTGTCATTTTAACCCTTAAATGCGCAGTTCCTTTCAAAACAATCTACACTTGCCAAGGCTTTCTGAATTTATGCAATTGTGGAGAAAAAGATGAAATGGAAACATAATTATGTACTATTTAACGGGAAACAGTTCACTGAACTGTGCTGCCACCACTGGAACTAATATTTTCTGTCACTGGCAATCTCCAAGATTTTATAAGCTCTGAAAAGTCTTTGGTTTCATCTTCTGAGGCAAGCACAGAAATCAGGCAGAGGAGTGAGGCTGCCTCGGAAGGAGGAGCTGGTTTATGTAGTCAAGTTCCAGAAAGGAGCCTGGAACCTCTGGTACAGTGGCCATCACAAATGTCCTCAATAAATGGACCACAGTGGTGCTGGGTCATTGCAAACTGAGCACAACTGAAGTTGTGCTGAGGAAAACCTGCACTTCAAAATTATTATTTTTTTAATGTTTAATTTTGGGTATGTCAGTGAAGTATAATGCCCTATCAAGGAGGAAGGAGTGAATTACAAGATTGTGGATGGCGAAAATATTTGTTTTCATTGTCTGAGCTTGCAGCCTACGTCCTTTCCAAAGTGTTTTTAACTATGCTTTTCAGCATGCCTGGCAAAACCCATCCCTCATCAGTAGTCATGAGATGAAGCTGCACTTGTTAATAAATGGCCTATCTGGGCAAAAGAATTTCATGTGAGAACCCGTTTCAATAAACTTCAGTACAACGATGTAGTAAAAGAACATGGCTAGGCCAAGAAATTTCTGTATTGCTGAAACTTGAGAGAAATATTACAGACAACTGCTCTGTACTCCACTGAACAGGACACATTTTCACTTCAGCTGAATTCCTGAATGAAAGTTCTAGGTCTTTCTATTAAATAGGGCAGGGCTCTATTGAGCTATTCAGGATTTACATATTTTATTTTTTTTTTGAGCAACCTGATCTCATTAAAGGTATCTCTGCCCTTGGCAGGGTAGTTGGGATTGGATGATTTTTTAAGATCTCTTCCAACCAAAAACATTCAATGCTTTTATGATTTAAATATCAATAGGAATAGTGCTGACAGTTACGGTAAAGTCCTCAAAATCTGAGGTATGGAGGAGATGATTTAGGATCAATGTATTTTAGAAGGTTTATGACAGTAGTGATAAGGACATTCTCTCGATGATTCTGTAATAGAAGGCAAAAATAATTATAATAATGAAGAATGGAAATGCACAGTCAATGGAAGAGCAGTCAGATGATTATCTCATGATTTTTGTTAGCTATTGCAGAGAATGAACACTAAGTTAGCCTTCTGCTGGTGTATCTTGGGCTTTACTTCTGAATTCTTCTGATATCCATAGGCTTTTGTCAACAAGGGTTAATCAGGAGAAATTAGACATGTTCCTGGGCATCAGCACAGGGTCACCATTTCTAACAGTGAACAAATACTAAATAGAGGGCACATGGTCCTCTTCATTGTGCATGTTATGGACAGCTCTCACAGAGAAGATATATTGGACAAAATTCTTGCCAACAGAATAGGAGTGATTTGAATAGAGTTTTATTTAGAGTAAATAACCACAAAATGTGATGGGACAAGAGACAGACCTCAACA
This sequence comes from Acridotheres tristis, assembly GCA_037013685.1. Lineage (NCBI taxonomy): Eukaryota > Metazoa > Chordata > Aves > Passeriformes > Sturnidae > Acridotheres > Acridotheres tristis. Next base: position 56,473,741 of record CM072888.1, read on the forward strand.
GTTATCTACATATTACTATACCAGTTTTAGAACTTAAACAAAATGTGAAGGGCTGATTGTTATTCATGAGAAAACATTGAAGAAAATTTATCAGCAAAAGACCCTTTTTGCATTAACAATACCAGTAATGTTCCTACCCTCATTTCTTCCTTTCTGCAGAGACATGAGTACCTGTTTAATCTTGGTTTGAGGTCAGTATTCAAATAGCAGCAGAGTTAGTGTCCAGCAATATATGTGCTCCTGTCTTTTGATTGATTCCTTGATGCCATATGTCTGTGCTCCCACACTGTTTCTTCAGCTGTCCTCTCCCTGGATAGATCATGGACTTCTGGATGCTGTAGGCTGGTGTTGGGGCTACTGTATTGGGGCTGTTCTTTCCCTCAGGCTCCTCCTGCCCCAAGGGCTCTTCTGCTGAAGTGAGCATTGCTTTTAAGCTGTGCAAAGTGTTTGTCACACAGTCCTCACTGAAAATACTCAGATTTTGTAAGACTCCTTGGAAGAAATGGCATTATGGTATTAATTTGGTTCCTTTTACCTAATGCTTGACTGCTCTGGAAGTAATTCCTGCAAAAGTTAGGATCACCACTCTTGCAGTTACAGTAACTTTCCTGCATTGCCTTGGAAGGGCAGAGTTGTCTGCAATCACTGCAAAACTTGTCCTGGCAAATCCCTTTGCCTGTCTTCACACAAATACTCCTTCATCACGACATGCAAAGGGACCTCAAGGAAGTAATTCCTTCTCTGGGGAATTCTCTTCTAGAGCTTTAATGTCACTCCATTCCCCTTACAAGTATGTGGACCTCACTGGTAAAAATAAATTTTTCCCTTGAAGATTTTCTCTCTTAGATAAGGTTAAAATTTCCACTCATAATCCCAGTGGAAAACCAGCAGGGACAATACTAGTTTAGGCTGTTGCCTGTTATGTTTTTCAGCTTCATTGCCTGAAACCAAAATTACAAGACTAAACTGTAGCTCTTACCTGTTCTTAACTATCAACATGTATAACTATTTAGGGAAACTTCAGGAGCTGGCAGATAGGAAGTCGTTTGTAATAAACTGCAAACTATAAATAGATGCTATAAGTATGAAGAATCCCCAGAGTTATTTTCTGACAAAAGCCAGATTTTATATCTAAGCTAGATTTAAAAAATTGTATTAGAAACACTTGAAGCTGATTTTAAATTATTCTTTGAAGAACTGACCTTCCTAGAGTTCCTAAATTAATGTCTTAAAAGATATCCAAATATATAAATCTACCCAAGAAACAACTGAGAACTGCTTTTCACCCCTCACTTTAAAAAAGTTATTATAGAGGGAAATGTTTTGACTAGGAAGAACGAATCTCATAATGCCATTTAGATAAATGAAGACAATTTCTTATTTATTTCAGTTATATGAATTAAATATTCTGGTATCAGCTACCCATCTAGAACACTTTTGTAAGTACATACCTTTGGTATTGATGTAAATAATCCTGACCTGCTTTATCAAAAAGATGAAGAAATATCACACATTGCATAGATTTCTGTAAAGTAGCTATGCAGAATTATTAGAATAGCATCTGAGTTGTTGGTCAAATGTTAAAAATATTTTTCTAGTTTCATAGCACTAGTATCTCATCCCCATAATGCTTCTGTTATTTCTAAAAGATTAGTAAACACACTGCAGTAGTAACTTAATTCATATTCATAGGAAATAATTGTCAAGGGAGTTTGTTGATCTTTCAATCTGAATGAAAGTCAAAGTAGATTTCTGTTGGAATTTTCCTTTTTTTCTCCTCTTAAATTAAAACAAAACAAAACACCCATAAGCTAAACACTCAAAAAAAATCTGAGAAAGATTCTGTCATACTGATAGTACTACCAGCTGTCTAGGCACATAAGTAATGTGAGGTGATGCTGTGATGGTGCACTTTCCATTCTCCTATTCCTCCTTGCCGTTAGACTCTTTCTTATTAAGGAAAAATGCCTATTCCCTGCTTAAGAATTTGTGGTTTGAAATGAGAACACATTTCAGAGAAGGAGTAAGATTCTGTCATTAGCATTGTAACTACATTTTTTACATAATCTTTATGAAAAAAGAACATAAAGCAAACAAAGCTAAGGAAAGCTTGTGCAGTGCTGTGTTACTGTGTCTGTAAAACCTTTTTCTCTCTCATTTTTTCTCTCTGGAATGCTAAATAGGAGCCCTAGCTTGGGAATCAATAGTTCAATTAGATTATATGGTAGGTTTTTGGATGGCTGTTAGCATAGCCAGGAGATTACTTTCCCTGGATATTGGGGAAAAGCTGCTCTGGAGTGGGAGGCTGTAGCTGCACTTTGAGCCAGCCTGCACTGGGACAAAACTGCAGTATGAAGCAGCCATAAGCTTGTGGTTTTGTTTTATGCTTGCTGGATGCCCAGGGACTGAAACATAATTAGCTATCCTGCATCCAGAAGGAAACAGAAAGCATTTGCAGTACATACAAACAATGAAAGGAAGTATTAGGCCCAGGTCCCAAAAAATATGTACTTTGAGTCTGCAAATTGTTGCACTGGAGTTAACAGTACAGTCTAAGTGCTTTAGAGTGCTGGAACATGAGTGCCATAAAATGACACTGTGCAGACACTATGGGATAGCTGACTTGAAGACTTCATTCTAAAAGTAAAAATAAAAAAGAATTTGTTCCATAGTGAGGTAAAAATCAAACTAAAGTTTGCTTTTTAAAATCTTTAATAAGCGTAGATGTAGACAAATGGCCCTGCCTAATAGCATCAAAAATAGCTTGGGCAACAGAGAGAATGCACTATTGACCTCCTAAAATAAATGTTTGTAAATTCTCTTTTCCAAAATACCTCAAAGCAGAGTGTCTGCTGTTCTGTAACATCAACATCCATGTGCATTGCGCAAATGCCATTTTGCATATTTGTTGGAAATCTAACAGAAATATTTGAACATGGACTTATTTTGTGGCTATGAGATCATTCATATAAATGGCACTAGATTAAATAGGCTTTGGTTTGCAGTTTTCCACCAACACTCCTCACACAGGAATGAATTGTATTTCATTTTCATTCACTCCTCACATAACAATGAAGTGTATTTCATTTTGGGAACCTTAATTTTTAAATATTCCTGTAAAAATATTATGTGGATTTGAGTAAAAATAGGCATCTATTCTTCATGTTCAATGGTAATGTATAATTTCTAAAGCAAATGTTTGCACCTAGGTGGTCTAGTAATGTCTTAAAATAAGAAATAAGTCTGAATTGTTTTAATTTAAAGAGGGCTAAGTATTTCCTTAAAGATCTCTTATCTGGAAGCACCCTTTTTGATTTATAAATGATCTGTCTGTTCAATAGTAAAGTTATTATTGCAGGCATTCTCTGTGAAGCTCAGGCATTGCTCATTTTTATAATATTTTCAGATGAGAGACTTGAAGAGGTTAGTCTTTATTCTTAGAGTTATCAATTTAGAGAAGATGTAATGAATCAAAATTAGAAAAATAACATTTTATGATGATCAGATTTCAACTGCTCACTCAAAGGATCAATTTGATGGGAACAAGAGCTGCAACAGGTGCTGGGGGGTTTTGAAGTTCAGAGCACATTAGAGAGCCCTGATGCCTATGGAGTCCTGGCTGCTTATCTGGGCAACATTTTCTATTTTTGTTGTTTGTTTCCAAATATGTCCATAACTATCCTTAAAACCATGACACCTCTTTATAAAGGCCACCAAGGTCTGTTAAAGTAGGAATGAACTTAGCAGTACTTATTCATGGCTTCTGTTCCAAGAGAAAGAGCAGAACAGCATCTGATCCCTGAGAACAGAGCAATCAGGGAACAAGCTAGGGACAAGAGTGTCTCCTTCTCACAAAAAAAAAATTACATTCTATGAGATAGAAATGCATTATCTAAAATCTAATTACCATCCCTAGGTGCCTAGGATAAAGAGCTACATGGCATGCAGTGACATTTGTCAATGCCCCATGAACAGCTTTTGGACTTTGCTTGGTGCTACTGTTTCAAGAACAGAAGCTGTCCGGAAACTAGCAGGGTTTTTTTTTGATTGCAAGTCTATTTACTTTCATTTAGTCATCTACACAGTGGGTCAGAACCCAAAAGACTAACAGTGACATAGCAACAACCCTGTAAATGTAAACAGAAAATAACTAATGGGGCTGTTACTTTAAAAAATGAATTATCTGATGAGAAATGGCAGCTGTTCCTCATGAAATATGGTCAAAGGAAACGGGAAGTAGCTTCTCAAGTATTGGAGGGTGAGATGGGCAGAGATAAGCTTGAATGGACATATCAGAACCAAAGTAGATTTACATGATTAAGAAGACATATGAATTATACATTTATAATTTTGATAGCCATGACATGAAAAACATAAACCAAAGAAATAAAGTTTTGTTTAAACTACAAAATATATTGCAAAATTTCTTGGAGAGACAAAGAAAGACACTGATGAACCCTATAGATAAACCCAAATTTCATGAGTGCAATGTGGTGGGACTCAAACAGCACATGCATGTGACGGTGCAAACAACAGTGGACCTGTGGCATATGTATTTCACTGCCTGGGTTGGCAGAACATGGAAGGTTCCTTGGTTTTCACTAAAATAGAGAAAAAAGTCACCGTGATGTATAAGGATTCTGGTTCATCTTTTAGTCTGCTACACTGAAGTTAAAAAAGAAAAGGAGTCTCTGTTTATTTGGAAACTGCTGTCGTTTCACATCACTTTCACAAAAAGGTAAAGATGACCCCCAGCAAGAGAGATCCAGATCTGAACCTCCCCAAAGACTGGGAGGTATTTTTGTTCTGTGCCTACATGCCCATGCTGAACCAGTAAATGGCTAGAAAGCCATTGTTCCATGTCTTTATATGATAGATAAGGAAAGATTTGGTTTGCCATTCCCCTAAGCATCAGAGCTTAGCCTTGAAAAAATGCTGAAGAAAATAAAATCTATAAAAAGCCCTAGACTTAATTGGCCACTGCATCTTTTAAGGGTCACTGCCTTAGGCAGTTCTTCTGGTTCATCAACCATGCCTACATGAGGGACAGGCTGCCAGTCCTGCAGTGACTTGTGCTCTGTCCAGTGTCACTGGGTTATTCTCCCTCAAGAAAAAAAACAGGTGTAAACCAACCTATTTTCAGTGCAGCTGCCACCATGCGAGTGGGAACCTGTCATGATGCTGAAAAATGCCACTGATGCCAATGGATGGGTGCCCCTCTCTTCTTGCTCCCTCCACTGAACACAGTTAAAAGCTGAAGGCCAATAGCTGATGTCACATTAACAGCAGCAATGGATAGACAACTACACTGGAACAAGTACATTCAGCATGAATTATTGTTTCATGTTTTCTCTACCAAATCAATGACTAAAGCAAATTGAGCATGTATCTCTAAATAAAATTTACCACCCTCCAACTTGTTAGTCTTCATTGTATCTCTTATGAAATTATTAATATTTTGTGGTATCAGGGCTGTAAATCAAACTAGAGAGATTACTAAAAATCTAGGAGAACCAACAAAAAGAACATTAAGCATGTGATGAAACTTCCAATCATCAGAATAGGTTTAGAACTTTCTCAGTAATTGAAAACTTTCATCCACAAAATAGCTTGATCCCTAGAGGTACTGACTGCAACTTAGCAGCTGTTTTGTACACATATAGTTTATTTTTTCTGCAGACACAAAGGGAAGTGTGGAATCTGCTGCAGTGACATTACGTGAGAGAGAGTTGGAGATAAAATGTAGACATGGAAAATACCTAAGATTAATCACTTCATGTGATTACAGCTGAACCAAATTCTGCAGCCTCAGCTCTCTGATGTTTCTGTGGGATTGTGCTGCTGTAACAGAAAGGGGCTATGTCTCACTCTTGCTTATGAAGTGTCATCCCTTCCTCACCTTCCCACATGTTCCTGGATATCTTGGCCATGTCATCCCTTCCAGTATCCACAATTCAACACCTACTGTGGCTTTCTGGACGTGATGCTTCCATTCATTCTTCCCCAACAAAAGGCAATAGATCTCATGTTGGAGTGTCCCTGTCTTCCTTCCTGCTTCAAAAACGGCAGTAGCTGTAAGAGTCTGCAGGCTGCAGAAAGGAAGGAGGTGCTGCTTCTCTTTTCCCAGAGAATTTTGTAGAAATGTATAATTCTCAGGAGCCTTGAAGCAGGTAGTTGCTGTCCAAGTAGCTGTTCTGCACCAGATACTATGCTATAGCCTGAATGGATGTGTTTTGTGGTTTGAACGTAGCCTGAAGCTTGCCTCTTATTTCACACTGATCTGAAAATATTCCTGTGAAAGTAAGATACGCACACCCCCTCCATCTATTTTCCAAATTTCATTCCAGGGCTACTTACTGTAAGAAATATGCTGGCAGTCCATGAGACCCTGAGCAAGGGGATCGTGTGCACCCTCAGTAAATTCACCAACACTAAGCTGGGCAGGAGTTTTGATCTACTGGAGAGTAGGAAGGCTGCCTCAAGAACTGTGCCCAGTTCTGGGCCCCTCACTTCAGCAACGACATTGAGGAGATGAAGCAAATCCAGAGAAGGGCAATAGAGCTGGAGAAGGGTCTGGAGCACAAGTCCTGCGAGGAGCAGCTGAGGGAGCTGCCACTGCTTAGCCTGGAGAAAAGGAAGCTGAGCAGGGACCTTATTGCTCTCTGCACTGCCTGAAAGGAGGTTATAGCCAGGTGGGATCTCTTCTCCCAGGCAACTGTGACAGGACAAGGGAACATAGCCACAAGCTGCACCAAGGGAGGTTTAGGTTTGATGTGAGGAAGAATCTCTTCACTGAAAGAGTGGTCAGACATTGGAATGGGCTGTGCCTGGAAGTGGTGGAGTCATCATTCATGAAAGTTTTCAAGAAATGATTGGATAAGGCACTTTGTGCCATGGTCCAGTTGACAAGGTGATCAGTCAAAGGTGGGACTTGATGATTTTGGAGGTCTTTTCAGACTTTAATGATTATATGTTTCTGTGATACTAAATTTCCAGTGGGGAAAAGGAAGCCTGGATGTGAAGCTGGTGTTGTAGCCATGACAACCAAAACAGAGGAGATGTGAATGAGGCAGGCACTCAGAAACAGAGCAGTGCAGGGCCTGAAGAAAAGGCCAGATCCTGGGAAAAAAAGAGCCTGAGCTTGTTGCTGGTATATGGGAGTTTGATCAGAAAAAGCACAGTTACATTTTCCAACATGCTGTGCTTGTGAATGGTCTATGGAGACTTTTATGCAATGAGAGGAGGCTGTTGCCTCTAAAAGAAAGAGAAATACACCTGTAGAAATGATTTGGAGGAAGAAGAATGTCAGGTGATAAGGTTTCAGTGCAAGGAGAGGTATCTATCATGCAAATAATACTGTGATATTGACCGTGACACTGTAGGAAGAAAGTTAGGAATGGAAGTTAGGGGTGTCCATGTTTTAATTTTGAGTTATTCCAGTTGAAAATGCCAGATGTGGTTTTGGTTGGACAGAAATCAGATGCAAGTGTAGATACACAACTGAGATCTCAGCAAAATGTTGGCAGTTGAAGCATGTGAATTGCTGCACCTACCCAGGAAGGGGTGTAGGAACAGGAAGCAAAACAGTAAATAGTTTGCTACATGGGTTTATGTCTGGATTAGCTCTAAGCTCTGTCCCTAAAATGCTGTGTGATATTGGGCAAGTAATTTAAATCTGTTTCTTATCCTGTCCTGTGAGTTTATATAATTCATAAAAATCCATGAAAAGTGTGCTTGGGGTTTTTTTAACTATCTGTATGTGTAAAGTTTACCACAATTGGTCTCACTTTCAGTTTGGTCTTTTAAATGCTACCTTAAGAAATTTAGAAATGAAAAACAAGCAGATGTAAAAAAGTCTGAGGAGCAGTGCAGAATATCCCAAAGTCACAGTGAGTTACTGCCTCTTTACTGCTAATACTCGTTACATAGGGAACTTTTTCTTCAACCTGAATGCCTGGATTACGAATTCCTCAAAATGCTTTTGGTACTCTATAGATCACTTTTGTGAGTGCTAATGGTGTTGAGGTTGCCTGCTTCTAAAATGATTGACTTCAAGTCTTTGTTTAATTCATGAGTTTAAAACCATTCTAGACCTATTGTACTCAACACTAAAACATTACTGTTTGAAAAAGAAAATTTTTCAGTTGTTCTAGAATAAATATTCAGTTATATATATATGAATGCATATAAATATACATTTATTCTAGATGATCTAAGAGTTTGATTTTCCTAATAACAAAATACAAAGTGAAGCTACTAATAAGTGAAAGCCAATGAATGATAATTCTCTTGTTTACTTCTTGATCTGATTCTTGGCTAATTTTTTTTCCTTCCAATCTAGACTAGTATAACTTTGAGAATTTTTCTGAGGTTATGCATTCTCTTGGCACATTACAAAGCCTGCAGTGCTTATAGCTGGTTACATTTCTGGTAGGTGGATATAACCATTCTACTTTTTTATATGAAAAGCAATAAGCTGGAATGCTCTTCAGGAAGACATGGAACTCTACAGAAATTTTGGATAAATTCAACTGAGTAAAAGAGAGATTAAATCTAAGTAATTTACAGTTTATGCTTGAAAAACATGCCAGCCGTGGCCTCTGAGTGTGCCCTGTTTTCTTTCCAGTTCCACATATCAGTGGAGAGACAGATCCTGTGGATCTGGCTACCTCACATCATTTGCTGGGCTACTGAAGGCCCATACAGCTTTCTATGTGGCTGGCACACCCGCAATTGTGGAATCATAAATTTGATCTGTAGTCTTTTTAGTTTCCCTGTAAAGGGGCATGTGTATTTGTTTGGTTTCCCACAAATTATGCTGTTGCTCAGAGCACATATAGAACATGGACACTGTGCTGGCATGGTCACCAGGCTTGATATCAAGCAACAGATTAATATGGGAAGTCACTTGTACTCATGAAGATTTTGCCTTTCAGTTCTGGGCAAAACAATAAATAGTAATGTGAATTTATTTTAAAAGATGGCATCGCAAATTAGAAATAATCGTTTTATCTTCTTACCTATTTAAATGTAAGCATGATATTGGAGGTATTGTGAAACAGATCCTTTACATCCATAATTTTTAATAATAAGGCTGTTACCCAAAGAGTTAATTTCTGGGAACATATACTCAGAGCCAGAATTTTTCTTGACCAGCAAAAAACTAGTCTGAGTTACTACTTTATTACTTAATAACCTAGTAGGTTTTGCTTTGATATTTTTCCTTTTAGTTACTAAGAAAGTCACAGATTCTTTCTCAAGAATTCTGCAGAGTGGAGTAGGTGTATCTTATTACTTTTTCAGATGTTTACATTTTTAGCACTGGAGCCTCATCCAAGGGACAGAATAAACTTAGGACTTTGGTCTCGTGTCCATTATTTTAAATACTTTTGACTATCATTACTACATGAACAGAACTTTATGCACCATCAATATTTCAAATGTAAATAAAATAGTTCTTTAAAAATGAAGATCACTTGAAACATAGTGCTGCTTGAATGTTGAAGAGCCATTATGTTTAATAGCATTTTTAAACTATTAAAGTTGAGTGGTTACTTTTTATTTTGCATTTAGTCACTCATGGGAGACATTTATTTTGTCCCATACTCTGCAAATAGTGATGCTGTTAGTAGAGAAGATTCTCATTTTGAATAATGATCTCATTTCTATAATATCCCTTAGTATAATATATTCCTATCCTAGAGAAATGAAAATTCACAAACTGTTAAGGGGTGTACAGAAAATCAAATGAAATGTATATTTATAAAAATTCTCGGAGAGGGCAAGTAAAAGGGTGAACACCCTCTTCTGATAATTATTAGGTTTGAAGTTAACACCCTGTTTTAGCAATGATGACATCAAGAGAAAATAATGATAATAAAGACATAATTTGTATTATGGATTAGATGAGGTTTTTTTCAATATCCTTGGACAGCAAACTCCAGGACAATTCAGAATGGCTGACTGCATGAAAACGCAGAAAGAAATTATGGAATTAGATGCAGCAGTTTTTATAGCCCTGACTTAGCTTTATGTAGGCATTTGAGAGTCATTCTTGCTATTTTTTATTCACTTTTTATGACTATTCCAGCATGTTCCAGTGATTCTCTTTTTATGCTGTGGTAGCACCAAAAAGAAAGGCTCATTTATTTGCTACAAACCTTGCAGAAAAATGAATAAAAGACTGATTCATCGTTTGTTCCACACAACGTATTTTTTCCTATTACTTTTGGGTGCTTTGCCAAATGCCTAGGTTTATATTTCCTGATCCTGAGTGATTTGAAATTTGAACCAGAAAAATGGACAAATTGTAGGTGTAGGTGTACAAGTCTTTTTGGACACTCTTGATTCAGACAAAGAAGTGGGAACCAGAAGTAAATACACATTTATTAGTACCTGAATCATTGGTGGAATGATGGATGTTGGGTACATAAATGTGCACATGGATGTGCAAATGCTAGAATAGCTATATTTAGCGCCTTCTTAAATATATAGCTCTTATTTGTATCAACAGGAATTTGACTGGAATAGAATATATCTCTACATTTTAAGTAAAAACTGCTTTTAAAACAGTTATTTATAGCATAAAATTAGCATTGCCTTTGCTAGACTTTGCAATTATCAGAGCTGCAAATGGAAAGTCAGCAACAAATTTTGGAGGTTTTAGTGTGGTGCTGGTCTCTGTGATCATGTCAGAAGGGACAAATCAATGCATTGCAGCTTAAATTGTATTGGTCTGCTAAAGATTCTTTAGAAGCAAGTGAGATAGCAAAAACATCTGCACTACAGGACTATCACTTTGTTATGCTATTGTAAATTTTAAAATATACTTTAGTTTTAAAGAAGCAAACCTTGAAAATGCCTCTTTTTCCTAAAGCAATCAAAATGGATTCAGGCAATACCTTTCTTATTAACCATGTATCATTTAGCTACCCACTTGTGCTTTGTAACCTTGACTTGATAAAGCCGTTAAAAAAGTTTTAAGAAATCTTTTGTATGGAGGATCGTTAATACATGGAAAAGATCCTATTACTTTATCTAAAGACTAATGCACGACAGTAGCCTTTTCAGTGAATATAAGCTATCTTCTCCAACATGTCTGTAATTCTGTTAAATATCTATTTAAAAGATGTCTAACAGTGTTACTAAAGTGATAGATGTTATTTTTACTTTTAAAACTAAAAAGTACAGCAGCTTCTGAAATATTTTAAGATCGTTTATGTGCAAAATGAATGCACATAAACTTTAAAGAATAGATTTTTCAACACGGTAATTTTTGCACTCTTTGAGATTGTTTCAATTGCTACAATAAGAGAATTTGAACTCCAAATAATTGGCAGTGCATTGTGAGTTTTATGTGGAATCTGTGGTCTTTTGAGCATGAAGCATAATTGCTCTTTGCTTTTAGAAAGGTCTTTTTCCAATAGCATATTTTCTCATTCTCATTAATGGAAATTAAATAAGTTGCTGGTTTGTTTTTTTTTTTTAACTTGCAAAGTTTGGGCAAGTTTCTGTCTAAATTTATATTCTGTTATCTGTCTAATTCATGCATTACAGGTATTTTCATATTCTAACTATTAGTATGGCACACAAACGCCATAGCTAATTGATGCATTTTATACTGGGCTGTACGGCTTGGTGTAAAATTTTAATGTAAGCAGGAATTTTAAAGGAAATTTTCAAAGGAAATAATCTGATAGCAATAACCAAATCAGTTTTTATATCTTATGTTATACATATACATGATTGATACATATTTTTCCCCATTTAAATTAACTTAAATGGAAATAGTGGTATCTTCAAGGAATTGCCAACCAATCTTCTTATTTCCTTCGCCTTCCACTATCTTCTAAAGAGCTTTTAAGCCACTAGATTCATGACAAATCTTGCTTTTGTAATGCAAATAAAACAAATGTTTTCCATATGATTATGATTACTGGATCCCTGCGCTGTACTCTCTTACATGCAATACACACTGCTCACTGCCAAGGCATGGCTGCTGTCCAATGTATACAATCTAAAGAAGAGTTTAGGCTCTATACTCAGGTTTACACTTTCAAATCACTAGACTTGTGATCCATACTATGCATGCATAGTAATCAACAATGAATTTCCTTGCTCACTAGGACAGTGTTTGGAAATCACCATATTTTCTGGTCCAAGATTTCTATGTATCTTCATAAATAGAAATGTTTAATGAATTTGAAGCTACTGTAGTCCTTATTTTGGGTCCTTTCCCTGAAGCTGTAGCAGGTGTGACATCTGGATTTAGGCAAAGTAATATTTCTTGTCCATATGCAAGCTATTTTAGCTCTAGAAAAAAACCTGTGGTCTTTTGCTCTTCATAAGGTTACATATTACTCACCATGGTTTGTTGAAAAGCAGATTCATGGATATGCAGAGTACAATAAAATGCTCTACACTAGTTTCTAAGAGGATGCTGTGTATTCCCCTTCCAAATCACTGTCCTGGTTCCCACTCACAGACATAACTTTAAAATCACTGTTCCTGGTTTAAAAATTAAAAAAAAAAAAAAAAAAAGGAAAAAAGAGGCAGACTCTTCGATGCAAGAGGAAATTTTAAGGTCCAGGGAAAAAGTAGATATATTGAAAGTGTTTTGCAGAACAGAGTGCCTCAGGTCTCAAGAAGTGCATGGATTGCAACACATGTTTTTGCCAAGCATTCCTTGTTGTTTAAGCTGTGTTAGTTGCTCATTTGGCATGCAAGCTTTTTGGCTCACTGAGAGACAACTATTTCTTCTCCAACTGAATGGGGCAGAAGAGTCACACCATTCAATATTGACATTTGTTTTAGGAGTGACTTGTTTACTTTATGTTATTGATCTGAAACTTGCACTGTATAGCTTTTGTGCCTAGCATCAGACATTTTACAGCAAAAGGGAAGCTTCCACTGGTGGCATGAATTGTTGTAAGTTCACAGTTTCTATGTGACATGGTCTAAAAAGGTCTGTACTACCTGAATTTTTAGAAAATACGGAGGAAGGCTAATAATGATGACTTCAAAGAATGGAGTTTGGAGTGATGTACCAAGTACCCTACAGGAGCTGATATATACATGTGCCCCAGGAGCATGTTTCTCCCAAGTAGAAACTTTCTAGCAGAAACATAAGTTTCTTAGTACCAAAATGAAATAAAAATCCTTATTTTCATCTGAACATGTAGCTTTTCTGGTATTTATATTTATCAGTACTGTAGTTTACAGTACTTTTGTCTAGGCCCCAGAATTTCACTGATTATGTCTTCAATGATACTAGTTTTTTTTTGTTTGGCTAGTGTTGATTTTGTTGTTGATTTTGATTCAAATTTATCTGGACATGGGGAATCCACCACTTCGCTCAGTACTTCCAATAATCTTTTGCTGCCTTTGATACAATTGTACTTTCCTTTTCATATTTATTTTATCTGTATATCAATTCCAGTCATGGTTCCCTGTTCCATCTGTTTCTGCAGAATTTAGAAGCCATTTACAGCTTGGTGATTTCTTCTTTTAAGGATCTTAAGTGTTGTAATCACATCTCAGTCTTCTTTTGCTAATCTACATACACCAAATTTGAACCCGCATTGTTAAATTCTCCTTCTGTCACATAATTTTTGTAACTCCTAGATCCACTTTTAATATACTTGAAAAACCTGTTCACCAGAATGTATGGAGTATCTCAGTACTGCTGCAGACAAGGGTAAAAAAAATGTCCCTTTCACTGCAGGAAGTGAGGGGAGAGAAAAAGGTTTCTGGTATTGTATCTTATTAAGGGTTGCTAGTTTGCTTAAGATTAAAAGTGAGAAGTGTTTCCACTCCTACAGATGTTGGCATATAAAAGTTTAGTTCTGCAAAGTCCTTATTCACATGGCAAACTTCACTGATTCATCAGGTCTGATTTTGCCACCATTGCCTGATGTGGGCTGTGTCTGCAAACTGACAAAACAGCTGAAACCTCTGAAGGAAGGAAGGAAAGGGCTGTCATTTAAAAAGGAGTTTTTGGCACACTGGATCCTACCCTAGTTGCAACTTTTAGATACTATGAAAATATAAAAGTTAAATTTATTGTGATAATAAAGGATTGTGGGAGCTGTGCTGCTGAAATCGATCAGGGTAAGATTAAACAATAAAAAGCTGGTTTGAGTCGAACTCAGAAGTGAGGAGGAGCATTCAGCAGACTTTGGATCAGGCCCAAAATTAAAGGTTTCTTTCTTAAAAGAGATTTTATATTCACTGTTCTCCTACACATTTTTTCATGGGTATTTAAGAAGTAACAACTTAAAAATTATCACATTTCTTATGTTCTATGTTGCTTGGAGGTAAAATTTCATAATAAATCAGTGTACAAACTTAAGTAGTAAAAAGAGATGTTTTTTACTTTGCAAATACCACCAGCATGTCTTAAAACAAGTAAGATTCTGCCTGTGTGGAAGGGGGAGAGCTGGTGTATTGATCAGCTGAAATGCTGCAGAGACTATAAACTGATAGTCAGAAGGAGGGGAAAAAACCAAAAAGAAATCACAGGAGAACACATAGCAGCAGAAAATCTGTGGAAAATGATGCAGTGCTGTCTTCTTTTCAGTTTCTATCCCCAAATGAGACTATATCTCAATCTGTTTCTGGTCAAGACCAAGCATAACAAACCTTAAACATTTGGTTTATATTTTTCCTCCCTGAAACTTTGTACGAATTATACAGAAAATCACAGCACGTCTTTAAAAATTCTGATCAGGTTTCCTCTGGAGTCTTGCTGCTGGAAGAATGTCCTATGGGTAAATTTCCACTCTCTCAGTAGGTCAGTGTTTTGCATGAACCAACTCCCAGGAGAGAATGTTGTGTGCTTATTCTGTACAACAAGGCTCAGGCAGCATCTCCATATTAAACTGACCAGAGGGAGGGAAGGGAAGCAGTTGACCTGAGGGGAAAGAGGGAGGGCTGAGGACCAGAAGACCGTGTTTATTTCCAAAGCTAGACAGTGCTGTTCATAAAAACAAACAAGCAAACAAACAATCAACCCCCCCCCAAAAAAATCCCCAAACCAAAACCAAACCCAAGGAAATAAAAAAACCCAAACTACAAAAGAAAGCCTTCTGAAATATTTCTACAGGTATATTATTACAGTCCAAGACTGTGAATACCACCTTCTCAAAAATGCACTCACTAAAGGTATGAGATAAAGTCCTCAAAGAAGAAATCCTTGTGCCAAGTCATTTTCTTGTCTATTTTAGAGAAAGTTGGAAAAATACTCCCCTTTATTCTTTTACTGCCTGGACTTCTGATTTATTTCTGCTTCCTTAAAAATTGACTTCATTTTTTAGTATTTTTTGAACCTGGTTGGCAGTACATACTGTTTCACTAATGGATCTTGTTGTTACTGGGCTATTTCTTGGGATGGTTCTGTGATTCAATACTTTTAATTATCTTTTTATTACAACATGTACCAGGTCCTAGCATACAGTAGATTTACTGATAAGGCAATATACCACTTGTATTGTATTATATCCATTTATAGTCATTTTTATAATGGTATCTTGCTAATAAAATGTTATCTTATTCATTCAATTTGTGTGTAATAAATCAACAGCCTGTTCGCTTTCTTCTCATGCAGATATCGGAATAAGTATGTATGACTGTGTGCATGTACTAAACCTGATGATGTTGCTTGCATACAAATGGAAATTAGCCTAAGAGCATTTCATTAATGAAAGTGTAGCTGTTTTCCTGTGACCTGAGTAAAACTAATACCCCAAATACATAAAATAACACGGGAATTTATTGTATCTCACACGAGTCATTCGAAAAAATGATTTCAAAAATCCAACCCATTTTTTCCCCTGCCATTATTCCCATATTACAAATTTCAAAACCTAAATAATTGTAAATCAGGGTTTTCTTCTGCTGTACAAGATAAATCAGGGATTCCCCAATTTACATTTTCTGTGTAATACCACTAAGATGCGGTATTAGCTAGCTGTGGAAGTAGCAGCAAATCTCACTCTACATATATGCAAATGAGGATGTATTTAGCAGCTTACACTACATTGATATCACATTTAGAAATGTGTGATATACATAATGAAAGATGAAGTAATGCTCTATGCCCTTGCTTTAAAGGTGGCCCATAGAAAGCAGCACTTACATTGTACCTCCTTTTAGAGGAACTTGAATAAGACTAAAAATATCTAGAGGATGTGATAACAAATACAAAAATATCTTGGATTTAGTCTGGATGAACTGTTGAATCTCTATCTGTGAACTGCAATTTTTAATTCAGAGAACAAGTGAGAGCTAATCAATATCTCTACAGTATTCCAGCCATAGCTTGACCAATGCTATAGCCTCTGGTAGAGACAAGAGAAAATTCCATTGTGTGTGTACAAGGTGTTTGATGGTTTAAGTTATGACAGGTTTTATATAAATTTGTCCATATGTTGATGAAATACAAATTTGAAGGCAAAACTAAGCAGTATCCTTTAAGAGAGCATCCAGAGTGTTAAGAGTTGAAACAGGATAACTACACTAAATTTGTACACATTTTCCTTTTTTTTCCCTGTTTTCTTTCCGAGGGAGTGTTATGAACTCATAACAATGGTCTTTCTTTTAAAATCCAATCAACAGTAATAATAAAAATTGTGAGCTGGGTCAGGGGGAGGGGGAGATGTGGGTGCATAGAAATACAGATTTTCCAAACAATGTTCTCTTCTAAGCCAAAATTGTGTCATCAAATACAAACCCAGGCAGGGGGATTAATCCTCCCAAGCACAGTGCAAGTTGAGTGGCTGTGACCTTTCCTGTGTAAGTAGAATGAATTAAAAAAATAAATGTCCAAAGCAAGAAGTATTTTATTGTCTAAACCTCAGCTTTTCATGTACAGGTGTTATACAAAATACAAGAATGAGATAAAAGAATCCTAACACTTTCTACACAAAAGACTCACTGTTTTAGTGAATAGTTTCTCAATCTGAGAAACTGTATTAAACGTCATTGCTGGCTACCCTGAAATCTCTGAATGACATGCCAAACCTGGAATCCTGGCTGTACAGATCGATTGTGCTAGTGTGTTTTATTTCTCCTCTGTAGCAAAGTCCTGGGTGTGCAGACAAGGTACTTAACATCAGTGTGAGTAAAGTGCTTAAGGTTTAAGAATGTGCAAAGGATCTACTTCATAGCAGATGACTGACAGACTTTTAAATAAATTAAAGTTATAAATTTTTATATAAAATTAACTTGTTATTCAATGACACTGTTTTGGATAGAAAATTTGTATTATTCGTAAGTATTACAGATAGGGGAAAGTGGCTGAAGATGAACATGGCAGATTATTGATAAACAGTGACCTCAGATTACTTGTTTAGGTAAGTGAAGGTGTGCAATGTGTGTTGTAGTATGACCAAATGGAGACTAATTTGAGACAAAGCCAATGTTTGGAAAATGGAGACCCTTGTTCTGGGAGGATGTGGCTTTTAAAGGCTTTTGTGTTCTGGTAAATAATCAGCTAAAGGTGAGCTGCCAGCCAACACAGTAGGGAAGCTAATGCAATGTTTCAATATATCAGATGGAAAAATCTCAAGTAAAGGATAGGAAATTGATGTTGTTTTGGGGGTCTGATGAAAATCTAATGGGGCCTTGAGTTCAGTTTTGGCACACACTTTTTAAGAAAGATAATACTTTGGAGAGTGTTGGAGGGAAAAAAAGAATGGTTACAGTATTTTTTTTTAAATATGCTTTGCAATGAAAGATTCTGAGGTCTCCATCTGTTTTCTTATCAGAGTAGGTTTCTTAGTCCTGGTATACAAGAACTAAAATAGAGAAGAAAATTCTAGAAGGTTATAGACAAAAGCAAAGCAACACTCTGAAGCTGGAAATTGAGGGCACTTTCTTAAATGAATCATTGTAATACACGTTTCAAAATCAATGAAACAATTTAGGGTTTTTTTAACCCTAAGATTCCTTACTGCAGAAGACATATAAATAGGTTTTTCTGTTAAAAGCCTGTGCTCCTGTTCAAAACAAAATTAAAAAAGAAAGTCATCTGCATTCTGAGTTACACATAAGGGTCAGTTTTCATGACAGCAATGCCTCTTCAGTCTTATCTTTTTCTGATAAGAATCTTTAGGAAGCGGCTTAGTTCCCTCTTTTAAGAGAAAAAAAAACAAACTATTTTTCTATTTGGAGAAATTAATAATGCCTTCATAAAGACAATAGATACCCTCCTCTCTTAAAGTCTGTGCTATCTTTACACTAAAGTGTCTCTGAAAACTATAATTCCCTTCATATGCATGAGGAAAAAAGACTGAGAATTATGGGAGAATGGACACTTTGGCTTGAAACTAAGTGGGTTTAGATTGGATATTCGAAAGAAATTCTTTACTGTGAGGGTGGTGAGGCCCTAGCACAGGATGCCCAGAGAAATTGTGGATGCCCCATCCCTGGAAGTGTTCAAGGACAGGCTGGATGGAGCTTTGAGCAACTTGGTCTAGTGAAAGGTGTTCCTGCCCACAGCAGACAGGTTTGAACTAGATGAGCTTTCAACCCAAACTATTTTATGATTCAAAGACTCTTTGTTTTTAGAAGTCAAAACAACACAGCAAAGAAATGCAGGCCTAAAGCCACCTCATATTAACCAGACAGAAGGCTGAACTAGCTGAAACTACAATGGGACATGAGTATGATTTCCACTGATGAGGGTTTTGGATGGAGCTGTCCCCTCCCCGGGGATGATGCACTGGGAGGTAAGCACAGAGTGCCCAGCACAGTGATTCAGCCCCACAGAGCAGCAATGCTCCAGCACTGTAAAGCATTAATATGGTCAGTAAGTCCTGTTTTTCAAAAGGGGTGAATCCTTTAAGAACTGCACCATGAAGGCACAGCTGCAGGGACTTTTAATCAGTGAAAATTCGGTGCTAGTGCCCAGTGAATTGTACTTTGAGGATGTGGGTGCTGAGCTCTGCTGCCTAGTCCAAAGGTGTCCTCAGGGCAAGCTCAGCCCTGAGCTGGCTGCTGTGGGCAGTGACACCCAGAATTGCAGAGTCTCTGGTGAGTGTGATTGCATGAGCAGTGCTATTTATGACTCAGTTGAGTCTGTACATGAGATGTACTTGGTGAGCATCTTATACAAAGCAAAAGGTTTGTTCAAAACCACAAGTGAAAAGCTTCTACTTGATTTTAAGAAGTCTGTTTGATATTTATTTATGTTTTTGAGTTTGTGTGAATTTCTTTTAATTACTTTGCCATCTTGGTCTGTTGTGGCATGGCTTAAATTAAGGACCAGGTTGTACTGGAGTCAAGGATCAGCATGCTTTGTTGTCACATTTTGTACTCGATGCTCCTACTTCAGACTAAGACAGTGCTTACATTTCCCCCTGTCTAAAATTACAGAAAACTCATCGGGGTTTCATTTTTTTCCTTTATGAAAGATTAATGTAGGTGAACCTGATGCCAGTTAGGTTTGAACAGACCAGTCAGATTGTCATATAGCTCTATGTTAAATTATAGAGGGAAGAACCTTCAGAAATCAGAGTCTTTTAAAGAGATTGATGGTATTTAGGCTTGATCCTGAATGGTATTAAACATTCTTTCCTTGGTCCTGTAAATTCTTAACTTTTAAGTTGCCTGCAGCTGTCTCTGTGTTTTAGGTCAAGCATGTGTTTAAGTGTTTTGTTGGATTTGGGCCAGAATGTTCAGCATTATAACTGAAGAGGTTTAACCTGTGGAATCTGGATCCCTTAAACTTGAAATCAAACATTTAACATTTCCAGGACCAGCAATTCAAATAACTTTCAATCTCTCTTGGATAAAGTATTGATTAAGAAACAAATTATAGATTCTGATCTCGCAAACAGCTGTGCATATGCTGGACATCACTAACCCATATATTTCAGTGTTAACATGTACAGACTTTAAATATTTTAGAGAAAAATCATCCTCACTGCAGTTTTTTACAAAAACTGTGATACAGTGGGGTCTTTTGGTGAATCATCAAATGCTTAGGTCCAACTTTTGAAATACATCCTGCCTTCTCTGACAAAGTTTGACTTCAGTTATGACTGGCAAGGAGGAATTTGCTTGCTGTAGTTTGTAATTTGGCAGGGGGATATTTTACTGGTTGTTAGAGAGAAATGAGTTCTACTTCCTAGTTGGGACTTTGTTTTCATTGGATGAGAATGAGAGCAAATATTTGGACATAAATGTTTTATGGCAGTACCATATGGTCCTTGGTATTTTATTTTTAATTTTTTGCAGTTGCATTAAAATTCCTTTAATATTACCAATGTATTTAATTTAAAAGATAACTGCTGCATGTAACCTGAACAGCTGTTTTTTTCCTAAAATTGCCATAGCATCAAAACTTTTGCTTCTTTGAAACCTAGTGGTTTATCTGAATAGACAGTTATATCACTGGCTTATTTGGGGATAACTTATTTCTATTTTAACCAATAAATACCAGCTCAGTTATACTGTGTTGTCACAGCTTCGCTCTAAATTGTAGTTGGCGATTAATTTCTAATTGCAGTCAGTGAAATCAAATGGTTGGTTAATACATGTTTCCAGGATTTTCTTCCCTTTGAAAAAAAATAACACTAAAAGAAATGCAAAGAAATCAAACTACAAAAACATTCTTGTTTTTCCCCTTCCCTTCCCAAAGGAAAAAAAATTCCCTTAACTGGTACTTCAAACCTGAAGATTTACCTTATTCTCTTCTCCCAGGGTAATACTACAGGGGAAATGAACTTCAAAATCCAAAGGCCCTTGTAGCACCTGGGGACTTGCTGTGAAAAATGAAACACACAGGAGTTTAATCTTATGAGTGTCTCCACAGAAAAAATGGTAGATTGGAGTAAAATAACTATAAAATTATCACTCTTTTTTTTCCCAGCACCCAACAAGTGTGCATACTATTTAACTAAACCAAATACAATAAGAGCTATATCCAAACAGCCCATGTGTGCACTAAATTATACCATCATGAATCGGGAAGAAGGACAATGGGGGCACTTGAAAGACTTTGCTTTTTTTAAACTGCATATTTCTCACACTCTTTCTTCTCTTTTAAAAATTCTGCATTTTTTGGGGTGGGGAGAGGGAGTAGAAGAGTAATATTTCATATCAAAGCCTTAATTTTATGCTCATATTCTAAAAACTTATTTTCTGTGAGAAGTTAATTCAGTAATAGTCACCAGATGGTGTGCAAATACTAATGAGGGATGTTATGACTCTTGGGTTCCTTGTGGAGGTTGTAGGAGTCGGCATCTTGCCATCAGAAAATAGATGCTGGGGGAGTAGAAGTGCTCCCTGGGGAGGATGTGACTGGACTGGCAGGGCTTCATTTTTGTTGCTGCTTTGTTGGTGGGAGTTCTATCAGTTGTAAGAAACTTTTTCTTCATTAGCTTTAATGATGGAGAAAATGGTGGGACATGGTGCTCAGTATCACAGCTTTGAAGACTATGATTAATCTTCATTATCATTGAACCTGAGCAAATACTTAACACAATTTTAAAAAGTGAAGTAAAGCACTACTGTTTGGAGAGTGGGACACAAGCTGGGACGGTCATGTATGGGACAGAGAAACATTTATTTACGGAGAAATGTTATCATTTTTTCCTAGAGCAATATTTAATGCTACCTCTTCAGAATGATAATGCTATGTGTTCGCTGCCATATGATTTATTGCTAGTTAATCCATCACATCTGTTCTCTGTCCCAGTGGCAGCATATAAACGTTGTAAGGCAAGCAAGATGAAACGGAGCTCTGGGATGTCTTTTATAACAGAACTCTGTAAGTGTGAAAGTAGAAATGTCTGTTGATTCATAGCAGCATGCTAAGGAGCTTCTAGTCAACAATGGGCACTGACAGGTCAATTCCCTTGTGTGACTTGGGCTCTTTTCCCATCCACTCACTCACTCATCCTCAGAATTTACGCTGCCAAACTGAAAGGAAAATGTTGACAAATACGTAACACTGTCTCCTTCAGATACAATGTATTTATATTTGCCAGCAAGAGCTCTACTGACTTCAGCTCTTGAAAAGCCCTGCAACACGCATTCAGGGCTTTGTACTGGGATGTGGAGTACTGTGCTGCTGTGAAGCCTGATGCTACATGATCTTGTCCAGTTTGAAACAGTCCATTGGTCTATTCAGGTTCATGAAAGCTGCACCCATTTTATGTAATCTCTGATGATGTTCTTTTACATACTCCCTGGTGAAAATTAGACACAGAGATTTCTTTGCAGGTCTAACATGTAGGATTGAGACATACTTGCGAAGAATCTTGGAGAACTGCATTTCTTCTGTTTTCAATGATAGATAGAGTTAAATGTCTGCTGTCATAGCCTTTTTATGAATACTAATCTTACTCAGAAAAACAAACAAACCACAGCAGTTTTTAAAGTAACAGGTTTCTTGAGAGTGCTAAGAAGTGTACCTGAATATATAAGAACATCTAAAGAACAAAAGAATCCATTAGGAATTGTAGTCATGTCAGTGTCATTAAGGTGAAATGAAAATATTTTGAGAACAATATTGCCTGTATTGATGCCATCAGTAAAGCATGTAAGATAAAATATGATGAATTTAGGGGGCAAAAAATGGACCAATTGACCAAAGCAGAGATAGAAGAAGTTCAAATGCACTCCAGTCTCCACTCCATGACATTTTCTTCTTTTCATTCTATTAATTTCTGTTTGCAATTGTAAATGACATGTCAAAAGCTAGAATATATGTTCATATCTTGCCACTGAAATGTTTATGTTCTCCGTTATCCAGGTTTTTAAATCATGACCAAGATTCTGAACCTTAGAATTTAAAACATTTTTCTATCTTTAATAGTATGCTATGTTACACATTGCCATTGTAGATGCGTGAAGAAATTCGGTATGTGTAACTGGCATGTCAGAACATAGATATCTGAAAGCTGCTTTTATTACCATTGCAGTGGTATTTTTCCCTTTCCACCAAAAAAAACCCCAACAAAGCAAAGCAAAAAAAAGCCTGTAAACATGTACAATACAGAGACAAGGACTTGATCATTTGTGTCAGCAGTTCTTGGTGAATTAGTTTCCCTGTGGAGTTCTTCAGCACCCAGATTTTATGTTTGCATCTAAACTCATACATAAATATGCAAGAAATAGCATTCCGCTGAACTTCACCTGAAGTTTCAAATTTGTTTGAGTGGGAAATTTGATAATCACAGAAGCACAAAATGGCTGAAGTTGGAAGGGACCTCTGCAGGTCACCTTGTCCAAAACTGTTCAAGTGAAGCTGCCTAAAGAAGGTTGTTTAGGACCTTCTCCATAAGACAGATACCTGAAAGAATTGGAGATTTCAAAACCTTTTTGAATAACCTATGCCAGTCACCTCCAAAGTAAAAAAAGCATTTCCTGATGTTCAGAGGGAACCTCATGTGTTTCAGTTTGTGCTCCTGTCACTGGGCATCACTGAAAAGAGACTGATTGTCCTCTATGAACCCCTCCTGCAGGCATTGTTATAAAGATGAGAGATCCCCTGGGCCTTGCCTTCTCCAGGTTGAACTGTCACAGATCTCTCACAGGTGAGGCTCTCCCATCCCTTCATCATTCATGGCTCTTTGCTGGACTTTCCCTGGTATATCCATGCCTCTCTCCTACTGGGGAGCCCAGAACTGGGCACAGAATTCCAGGTGTGGCCTCACTAGTGCAGAACAGAGGGGAAGGATCACCTCCCTTGACCTGTTGGCAGAACTCACTCAAATTAAATCAAATAATATCTCTCATGATTTGTACTTCGTTGTACCAGCTGAGACACACCCACATCTAGCCTTTATATGTCTTCAGTTTTCAAGTACTTGACATCTCTTATCAGCTCCTGCTAAAACTGGTATTTTCATATGGCCACAAGAATAAGACACTGCACTTCATAGGTGTATTGTTTTCAGTTTGGGAAGTTATATAAAATAACTGTTTCCTATAGAAAAATAGACTCTACAGTTATTTGTTATGTATTACAGAAGTACCTAAGTACCTGGGACCTAATCAAACACATGAACTGGTTTCTTTTAAGCCCCATATGGACAACTAGGAAGAAAGATAGTTTTCTGAGGCTGTATTTGTAAATCAAGCAGCATCCAGGATGTTCCCAAGCACTGCCATTCTCCTGATACTTTGGGAGAACTGTTCCTGGCAGGGCTTTTTTCTGGGCCCAGTAGCACTTTCTCAGATGATTCCCACATATAGCCCAGGAATTAGAGCAGGTGAGGGACCCTCCCTACAGGTTGTTGGCAGATGTCCTCCCTGTTTTGGATGTTCAAGATGGTTTGTAATATGGTTGCACAACATTCACTTCTTGCTTACCTCAGTGCCATAGTATAGTCTCAGGCACATTTAAATTACAGGTATAGGCACAACCTCCATCCTTGGATCCCATGATGCCACCAGTATGTGTGCCAGGATGTAAATAGGGAAATGAAGTTATAGTGGGGAGAGAGCTAAATGAACACAGTGGAATTTTAAAGTCGAGTTTATAATTCCTAATCGACACCAGATGGAAGAGATTTGTAAATACCATTACAGGAGTAAAGTTTAAGAACAGTTTTAAAGGGTAAAGTAATGGCATTTTAAAAGCTTGGTGGAGGTGTTCTCTCTGCATGCCAAAGCAGTCTGAGGGACATCATCAGTGCTTGTGCAGGGCAGCAGCAGGAATTTGATATTCATATTGTTATCAGAATTAAATGGGGAATGAGGACTCAATAAGGTAAGAGATTTATGCAATAGTTTGTAGTGAAGTTCTACAAGGCATTTTGTTTACTGAAGTGGAAGTCATCAACCACTAGGGTTTGGGTAGTTTGGCACGATATACAGAAATCTGTAAGACCTCAGAATTCTCCCACAAAGAAGTCATAAGCCATAGCAATGTACCAGTAATTGCCTTAGCTTTGTAACTGGTGATCATCTAAGGGACAACAAATACAACTGCAAATTATGCTTATTGTAGTACCATATATTTATTAAAACACAGACATGTATTAGGTTAGATAGTCAACCTACCAAAAGTTAGGTAAATTCTCCTGTTTGTGTATCAGTCTTTGCAGCTTGTATAATTGCAAATGCACGAAGACAGAGAAGTTAGCAGAAATATTTTTTTCATTACATAATTGTGGGAATATCAATCTGCCTAAGGAGAATGGGATATTATTTAAGGCACATTGAGGCAATACAGTATTTCAGGGTGTTGGAAGACAAAAAGCAATCGAACAACTCACTGCTGTTGGATTTCGTATGCCTCAGATCACCCCTGCAATGTATTATGCAGGTGGTATCTATCCTGATAGTTTTGTTTGCTTCTTACCCTTTTATTAGACAAAACTATGGTGGTTTTTCTCAGCTTTGAAGCAGAAGCTGCTTACAAACACACATAACCAAAAGTGCTGTTTGCCATGGTTCAGTCCAGTGACAAACTCTACAGTAGCAGCTAATCTAGAGGCTCAACTCAGTCAGATGACCAGAAACTAATTTCCAATGAGAAGTTTACTATATTTAATTCAAGGGCAGATCATACCACATTTCCACTGACACACTCAAGAAGCAAAGTACAAAAGTATGACCATGAAAAAAGGAATCTTAAAGCTAAGCAATAAGGGAGCTTGCTGGAGTAGTGAATACTTAAAAGTCAAAGAGAATGAAGATGGAATTGGAATCCTAGGAGCTGCCAAGAGGTATGTTTTCAATTCTGAAATATTTTTTTGCACTGTGATGGAGCTTTGCCTTTTTTTTTAAGTGAAATTTATTTCTTTTTCATCCTAATCTAGATTTATTAGGCAGCAGAAAAAAAATAATAGTTTTTCAGCTCTATTTCAGATAAGCCTTTAAACCACTTGTGGAAATGACAGAATAACTGCCCTGCTCAGACCTTGAATCTTTTTCTGGTGGATGGATATCTAAATAATTTAGAAGTATTTTTTTCCTTTGGAGGTGACTTGGAGAGGTTGTGGCAAGGGTTTAATATAAAAATAGGAACCACTTTTTAAAATATATAACAAATATAATATAAACAACCATTATACAAGTGCTCTCCAGTGACTTGCTAGTAGAAAAGAGAGAATTTCTTTAGGTCAACATTGTTATACATGGCAGCAACATTGGCTTTTTATGAAGGCGGGGATAGAACCCAGGGTCGCTGTGCTGTTTCCCTTTGACACTGAATATTTGTCGTAAGTGAACTGGTAAATCTCTGTTTTCACTTCACCTTTTAGTGGAAGGTGTTCCTTGATCATGGCAAGGGGATTGGGAAGAGATGATCTTTAAGTTTCCTTCCAACCAAACCACTGTATGATTCTATGATTTTCCTAAAGGCTCTCAGGGCACTTGTCTAGGAAAATGATCTGATCTGGAAATGTGCACTTGGTGTGTTCCATCTTTCTTCATAAACCCATGTAAAATAGGATTGTCTTCCTTGAATGCATAAATTACTTGGTGTTGAGTACAAAGTGTTGCAGTTTCTTGACAATCCACAGTATTTATGAACTGGTACAGATATTTATTTTCTGTATGCCTGTTCAGAATACATTTGAAAGTCCATTAAAGTAGTTTTTTACTAGTAGATCTCTTTACCTTGCATTGAAATAATTTCTTAATTCACTTGAATGATGTAAATGATTATACACTATACCTAGTTCAGCCTTCACCGGTGCTAATATTAATGCTACTTTCTTGATTTTTTTGTTGGGCTTTTCCTTTACTGTGCAGCTATCTTGGGATATAGACAAGGACTTGCTTTGTAAGACAGGACTTTAGTGTGTCTAACTGCTGCTTCTGTGGCAAGAGTTGCCCCTAATAAAGGCACTAGGACTGTGCCATCTCCTGCCTGGTTACCAGGGCTGTGGTGAGCTCAATGATGCTTTCCTGCAGACTTGTGGCAGATATGTTCTGGATTTTTTGGAGTGACAATGTGGGATTATGAAAAGGTCTTGAGAGGAGTTCCTGAGCTGAGGTGGTTTAGTGTACATTTGGGCTGCCAAATGGATGTTTTGTCTCTCAAAGAGAATGGTTTCTCTGACTGTAGCCTGACCTTCACATTTACAAGGAGAGCTTTGTGTGTGCAGGAGGGGAGATGGCTGTGCATAAACTTGAGCATTACTCCACTGAATTAACATATTTAAGACTACAAAACATTCTTCACAATGAGATTTTTCAGGAAAAAGAGTGTTTTTGTTTATATACTGAGTTGTAATGGTTCTGGGAGTAAATGTTCACTAAACCTTTGCATTTAGGAAACTTTTCTAATTGCTTGTGATGGTGACTCCAAATACTGTCTGGAAGTGTTGCAGTCAATCTCACACTTGTCAAACAGTGCCTTGAAATGCGATACCTTTTTTCCTGAATACTGTTGAAAATAATTATTCATTTATTAAGTACCAAAAGAGCATTACTGCAATACAAAGAACAGAATAAAACTCAGTTTGGCTCCAAGGAAATTACAAGACAGCAGATATTTAAAGGAGTAAATGTACTGGGTGATTCAGATGTTCTGATTGGCAGTAATGTTATTATTTTTTTTTCATCTGTCCTCCCTCATAGCTCACATGAAAGATGACGAATGACCACTTTTATCCAGGCTGGTGAATGCTGTAAAAGAAACATTTGGCTTGGGAAACACACAATGTCTACATATGAGAGTGAAAGTGAGGCCTAGGCACATAATTCCAAACCCACTTTTCCTTCATCACTGTGCTACCTAAACAGCAAGAGGGCTGCAGTGCTCACATTGTTTAGTGGCTGCAGAAGCAAATCTGGTACGAAGACTATAATTGTATTTATGACAAGCTGTATGACTTTAGGGAAGTGATCTTATTTATCAGGGCTTCAATTCATCCAACTATAAAAAGTGGAAAATAGTGGTTTTGCACCTTTTCAAAG
The DNA here is from genome assembly GCA_037013685.1 of Acridotheres tristis. Lineage (NCBI taxonomy): Eukaryota > Metazoa > Chordata > Aves > Passeriformes > Sturnidae > Acridotheres > Acridotheres tristis. The sequence continues at coordinate 56,501,623 of CM072888.1, forward strand.
AGCTTGAAAGCATTATAGGTAGCATAATATGCAAAGTCTTAGTGATATTCAAACTGATTAGAGAGAAACTCCTTATGTTCTTGCTGATCACTTGGGATCAGCTGTTTTAACTAGATTTTAGGCACATCTCCAAACACTGGCATTCTTAAATCAGTTTCAGAAAAGCTTTTGAAGCCGTACCTCATGATCACATTTCTGTAATTCTTGACAAAAATGAAATCCCAAGCTATTTATTCCCAATGTCATTAACTATTCCTCTGTAGAGTGTAGCTAATGAATTTTAAAGGCTGATGGGTCTTCATACAGTCATTGTCCAATCTGAACCTGTTTAGAACTTACCTCAAGTCTAGTGGTTCTGCTTGAATGATAGATTATCTTTTCAGGTCGAAAAAAACTAGACAGAAAAAATCAAAACCTCATTCCAGTCTTGGTTTAAGCATTTCTAACAATAGAAAATCCACTAAAAACCTTGGTAAATTGCTCTGGGGTTAATTGTGTTCATTGCAGAAATCTTTTTCCTGGCTTGAATTTGCTTAGCTTCAGCTGAGGTTTCAGTGTTAATTCTCATATTGATTTTAAACATGAAAATTCATTTTTATTTTTAACAGAAAATGGGTCTGACTTGTAGTACACCATGGAATAGAAACAATGTTGAAATTATTTTTTATGAAATATTTTTCTTGTTATTCAGTCAGCTCTGCTATTATCCTGAAATAGTGTTGCAATTTTTTAACTCCGATTCATTTCTTGGGAATAGAAGTCAAACTTATGCAAGACTAAATTTCATAACTCTTCTTCTTTATTTTTCATGAATATTTTGTTCCTTCATTTGCTTTTCTTCAATCCACTACCTCCACAATTCTATTATTTCCATTAAAACGCCATCAGTGGTATACATGTAATTTCTTTTTAATTCCATAGAATGCATTTCAAGAGGTCTTTGCAGAACTGATGAGGTTATGTGGTGAAAATTAGAGGCTGGGTAATAGCATTTTTTCTGGAGAAAAGCAGAGGACTTCTGTCTTTGTTCTCCTTTGCATTAAACATACATTGCTATAAATACACATGAATTTTTAAAAGAAATTTTGGCAAAAAATGACCACTGAATCATGTTACACAGAAAAATGAAATCTTTTATAAATAGTAAATAAAACACTTGCAAACATAATTGCCCAGTGAAGAGAGTTATAGAGACTAAAATGGACTGATACATGTATACAAGACTGAAAGTTCGGATTCTTTGCATTTACTCAGGGTCACTTAAAACCCTATTTTTTTCTGAACTGAGACTAAACTGGAGTACAGCAGCCCCTCTGTAGGAGTCCAGCAGACCTTCTGGATTGTAAACTGTTTTGAAAAACATAAAATATGTTAATACTTTCTATTATGGTAGCAAGTGTATTAAGAGGAAATAATTTGGAATATATGCTGATAAATATATACTGAATATGTATATGTATTTATGAATAGTCCACAGAACCACAGAATCATAGAATGGCCTAGGTTGGAAGAGACCCAGATGATCTCCCAGTTCCAACTCCTCTGCCATGGACAGGAACAGCTTCCACTAGATCAGATTGCTCAGAGCTCCATCCACACTTTCAGGGATGGGGCATCCACAACTACTTTGGCAACCTTTGGCAACCTCACCACCCTCACAATAAAGAATTTTAAACTAATCTAAACCTACTATCTTTAATTTTGAAGCCATTCCTCCTTGTCCTGTCACTATGGGCCCTTGTAAAAAGCCCCTCTCCATCTTTTCTGTAGGCTCCCTTCAGGTACTGGAAGTCCAAAATTAGGTCACCCTGAAGCTTTCTCTTTTCTGAACAATCCCAGTTCTCTCAGCCTTTCCTCATAGGAGAGGTGTTCCATCCTTGTGATTATCCTTGTGGCCTCCTCTGGACTCACTCCAGCAGGTCCATGTCCTTCCTGTGCTGGGACCCCAGAGCTGGAAGCAGCCCTGCAGCTGGGGTCTCACTGGAGTGGAGCAGAGGGGCAGAATCTCCTCCCTCACCCTGGTGCTCTCAGTGCTTGGGATGCAGCCCAGGACATGTTTGGCTCTCTGGGCTGTGAGCACACGTTGCCAGCTCGTGCCCAGCCTCTCATCCCTCAGAATCCCCAAGTCTTTCTCAACAGGTTTTGATCTGTTCATCCCCAGCCTGTGCTGATACCTGGGATTGCCCCAACCCAGATGCAGCACCTTGCACTTGGTCTTATTCCATCTCTTGAGACTCCCATGGGTCTTCTTCTTGAGTTTGTGAAGGTCCTTCTGGATGACATCCCACCCTTCTGGTGTGGCAGCCTCAGCACTCAGTCATCTGCAAATTTGCCGAGGGTGCACTCAATTCCTACGTCTGTGTTGTTAATGAAGATACTAAATAACACTGGTCCCAGTATGGATCTGGAAGGGACACTATTTGTCATTGATGACCATCAGGACTCTGAGCTATTGACCGTTACTCTCTGATGCATCCAACCACTTTGTTATCCATCTAGCAGTCCACTTATCAAATCCACCTCCTTCCCATGTAGAGAGAAGGATGTTGAGGGGAACTTTGTAGAAGTCGGGATAGAAGTTCAGGTAAAAGACATCTGTAATCCTTTCCTAGTCCACTGATGCAATCACTCCACCACAGAAGGCCCCCTGGATTGGTCAGATAGGACTTGCCCTTGGTGGAGCTCTGCTGGCCATCTTGAATCACCTCCCTGTCCTCCATGGACAGTTTCTTCAGGGAGAACAGCTTCTAGGAGCACCTATTCTGTGATCTTTCCAGTTACAGAGGTGAGGTTGACAGGTTAGTAGTTCCCAGGATCCTTCTTTCTACCCTCTTTTTAAAGACAGGTGCAATATTTTCCTTTTTCCAGTCACCTGGGACTTCACCTGTTTACCGTGACTTTTCAAATATCATGGAGAATGTCTTGGCAACTATATCAGCCAATTCCCTCAGGACTCTGGGATGAATTTTATTTGGTCCCATAGACTGATGTACATTCTGTTTCCGCAGGTGGTCAAAAACCTGATATTCTCTTACAGTGGGAAAGACTTTGCCCCCCAGCCCCCATCCTGCTGTCCATCCATTCAAGTGGTGTGGAAAGAGACATTGCCATTGTAGACTGAGCTGAAGAAGTTGTTGAGTACCTCAGCCTTATCCTCACCATTGCTACCAGTTTTTCCTCCGACCTTCCTTTTCTGGCTATCATACTTCTAGAAGCTCTTCCTGTTATACTTTGCTTCCTTTGTCAGGCTCAGTTCCAGCCTCATCTTGGTCTCCCTACACAGCTGACCTTTGCTCCCATACTCTTCTTGGATGATTTCCCTGTCCTTGCTTCAGCCATCTTTCTCTTTAGTTTAACCAACAGGCTCCTACTCAGCTGTGCAGGTCTCCTGTCTTCCTTGCCTGATACATATATATGTATATAAAATATACAGAACATATACCAATATAATTCAGAATATACACTGATAATAATGCAGAGATACATAAAACTAGAATGACCAGTAATGTTATTTGCATCTAACTTAGGACACTGCTGTTTTGATGGGGAAGGGTATGTGTAATTGTTGTTAAAAGAAATGTCAGCAGTTTGGTGAAAGGGAACGTGAGTACTGACTGAAAACGAGGTGGGCAGTTCACTGGTAGAAGTGGCTTCCCATTTGTGTTGGCTAAGTGACCCTAGACTTGATGGCTCCAATCCCAGCAGGAATGGAATCTGCTCTCTAAGATAGCTCTGGAGAGTAAGTCTTAAAAGAGTAGTTTCAGACCATCTGGAGCCAGATGGCAAACTTCAGACTTCTAAAATTTAAAGGGCAACTTATTTGGCTTATTGAAGTCTAAGTGAGCTTTGCCATTGATTTCAGGAAGGGACATGAATTTACACACAGTTTGGAATTCAGAAGTATTACCAGGTTAAAAATCTTTTAGGATGGAATATGAACACTCTTAGAGAAAATGTGTGGGAGCTGTACTGGGAACAAGAATCTGGATTTTCCAAAAGCAGATGGTGAAAAATATCTTTGCTGCTAGCTGGTGCCTGAGCTTGAATTGCACTACTTTGCTGTTAAAATCCGGTCTATTCAAAGTCTGTCTGCATGAATTTTACATTTCTAAATAAAAGTGTAATAGGATAATTTAGTAATTTGGTCTCTGCTGTCTACTCACTTTTCCTTCCTAGAGAAAGTACCAGGATACAAATACACTAACCAATCAGTGTCATAATTACAGGCATTGCTGAATGATTCTTACGTATTCATTGGCAAACTGTTGTCTCTTTCAATTTGCCATTATTTTGCAGGTTGAATTATCATCTGTTCATTATTTATCCATTTAAAAGTTTCTTGCAAAAATAAATCATAAAATATTAGAATTATAGATATTGAGACCTTCACTTGAAAAAAGATGTGGTGGGGGCATGTGCTAAAAGAAGAATTGAGAAAAGAAGTTCATATATTGGAAAGAGTGGTGAATTATGGAACAAAAGAAGGAGCAATGCTTTTAGCAATTACATAGTGCACAAAGTACTTTATTTTGGGCAAAAGTAGTGGTAACTATAAGATGGTTTTTATGTCTTTCATTGCAGGTCTACAAATCCTTTGTCTCACTTTCTGTCTCTGTATAAATAAGGATTGTTGTTTGCATTCTGTAGCAGAAAATTTTCGACATTCCATGTTTTTCAGTATATGGGAGCTTGGATTAAATCACTACCCATGGCTCGTGGCCTGAGCTCTGAGACTCTATGGGTGTGCCTCTGATGCCCAGGGGAGCATGGCAGGGAAGCCCTTTAATGAGTGAGATGATCAGTTAAACCCCAGTGCTGTGTGGTACAGCTCTGTGTAGTCCAGCCTTGGCACTCATGTGTTAGTCCAGCCTTGTCTATGGGTCCCAAACAGCATCAGCTGTTTTCATCCCAGCACATTCATTCACCTCTGATCTTCCCTGCTCTGCATGTTCATGCCATACACACCTCTTCAGCTCTGTTCTACTGAAAAAGAATGGAAAAGAGGATTGAACACTGGAATACATGGAACATGTCAATGGATACTGGAGTGCAGGCACTCATCACAGAATGAGGATAATTAAATGTAAGATACCTGCTCTCTAAAAGATATTAGCATTGGCATCCAGAATGGTCATCATACTGCTTTATTCTAGATCTTTCCTACACCTTCAGTTTTAGTTGTAACTTGAAATCTGACAAGTAGTGACCTTATTACTATTTCCAAATTATCATTAAAGAAAAAAAAAGTTGAGTAATTTAAAGCCAAACAGGATAGGGTGGGATATATAAATATCCCCATTTAGGGATTCCTTGCAAACTCTTTGTGCTAGCAACGGGTCAGTTGTTCAGGACTCCATTCCTGTAATATGGGCTTTTTTGATATTGTAGAGTGCTCGTGTTTCAACTGGATTGTTACACATTACAAATTAGTGCCTTATTAAAAGGTTAAGTATATTGCATTCAATTAAATTATATTTATCATTTTTTCAACATTTGCCAGACTTGTTATCTATTAATAATAAGTCAGATTTTATTAAATTTATTATCAGTAAAACTGATTAACTGGCATTATTGAGATTTCTTAATGTTAACTTTTATTCAGGTTAATACTGTATATGATATCCCATTGGTTTAATCACTAGGATTAAACCTAGGGCAATAGTTATCTGATTTTATCACTTGGTACTTTTTGAATATTTGAGCAGTGACACTCTGCATATCATCTAGAATTTCCTTAATGGAACAGGATTTATTATGGATTAACATCAGTATGACAAACAATTTATTGGCCATTCCTTTAACATACCTGGGTGAAGATTACCAAGATCCAATGACTTCTGAATATTTATATCAAGTCACTTTTTAAAAAAAACCGACTCTGTCACTAACGCATTAAAAAAAGTCATCATCCCAGTGTATGTTACCCTTTGTCACAGCTAAAGAACAACGTCAGGTTTTTCTATGTCTTAGCAATTTGTCTTCTTGAAATAGTCAATGCATTGCTAAAAATCTCTTTTGGTATAATAATATGCTTAGCAAAAAAACTCAAAAAAGCCCCCAACAAAATAAAGAAACAAAAAAATGCCAGGAGCCCTGTCAGCCCTGGATATTCCTGAATGCCTCTATATTTCTTCTCAATCCTTTCTTGGATTTGGATTGAGGAATTGTGCTTTTTTTCCTAGATAGTAAGCTTTAAAAAAGCTCTTATTTCTATTTATTTGTCATCTTTAACTTTCCTGCCCAGTCAGTCTTGCTTAGAGCTTTCTGCATCTTTGGGAAACTAGCTGTTCAAAAATCTTAAATGCATCTGATCATGGTAATTTCAAATTCTGTCCATATGAAATTAACAGATCATGCTTATACATCCTACCTATAGTTTATATTTTGACCTTTTTCAATATTAAGAACAATCTAAAATAGTTATCTGATATTGAGTTCAACTTCTTATAAGTTATTTTACTGCTACTATTGGCTGAACTGCAAGAAAGAAGTTTGTTATTTGTTAGGTGAGAGTTTCCACATCTGCCTTCCAAATGGAAGTACTCCATAATATATTTCTCCTCTACAGTTTTGAAAGTTAAGAAGTACTTTATCCTGGTTTTGGTTTAATTTATTGTTTTATATTTTGGGGGTGTGTGTTTGGTTTTTTAAATCAGATTCTGGCTGTGGGTTTTGTCACATAGTTCATTGGTCCATTCAAGATTCTTTGCCTTTGAGCTCTAAAATGAGTTTTGTCTTCAGCAGAGAGAGGCACCCTGTGATTTTAGTTGCAGAGGGATAAAGACCTCTCCACTGCTACCCATGCACCTGGTGTATAATTATACTTCAATACTGCAGTCATTCAGACCATCCCAGGTTTCAGTGACTGCCCACCATTTTCTCAAGATGAAGTGGAAGCAATATAATTTTGAATAAAGTATTTGTATATAAAGAACTTGAATTCCTAAGCAAAAGCTCTTTTAAATGCTTATCTTTTTTTCTTTGTCATCTGTAATGCATACTTTAAACATAAATTTATTGTATATATGTCAGAAGAAACAGAAATACAAAATATCTTTCTCCCCATATGAGAGAAAAGTTGTCCCCTAATGTGAGGAAGCAGACCCAAATCCTCTGTCATCAGGGGTCCATGGGCTAATGAACTTGAATAAAATCTTGTCCCAACTCTATGACACAGCAAGTCATAAAACATTTGAACCAGCCTAAAGAATGCAAACATTTCAGTTGCTTATAAATCACAAGCATCAAACAACAAGCAGATAGTGGAAGTCAGTTCTTGGAGTGGATTCACCCCTTCAAAACTGAAATAACATTAGGATCTAGAGGACCTTTAAAGTCTTGGGGACCTTTGCTATGTCTTCCTATCATTTGCATAATGATTTCTACCCCCAGATGAAGTATTATTCCCTGCAATATTCCTATTCCAAACTGTTTCCTTAGTACGTGTTTATTACAGTTTTTAAGTCTGATTGTTTTATCACTCAGCAGCAATATAAGGGGTCTGGCTAAAATGACTTTCAAATGCTATTTATTTAAATGCTTAAACAGTGCTTATGATTTTGGTCACAATTTCCAATCACTAAATTCCCAAAAGTTTGTGAAGCTGAAACTCTAAAGATTTTTTATACCGTAACAGTATATTAATTTTGTAATCATGCCAATTATTATTGGCATGGGTATAAAATACTTACAACTTATTAAATACTTTGTAGAAAGATCTTTCAGATTTATTTTCAAATCAATCAATCAATCCATCAGATATTTTGGAAACAAGCCAGTCGGTTCTCAGATATAAAGGCTATAAGCTTATAAGCTATACATTCCTCAGATATGTACATAATGTTTTCCATATAAGAACATTTTTGAGCATTTTATCTTCTGAGAGTTGATTTCAGAAATAAAAAATGTGTTGCTAAGATTGTTAATCCTCAGTAAGACATACCTGCTCAGTATTTCAGGATGTGGTTCACAGGGATGTGAGGCACACAAAGAACCATTGAAGTCAACTGGAACTGTGATCAGTTCCCACTTCTCAAAGCCTGAAGGGCTATTTGCTTTCATCTTTTTAGTGATCATGTAATGCTAGTTCAGATCCAAGGTGCAGGGATAAAGTCAGCATTATATAGGCAAGAATGAAAGATCTTCATAAGATTTTCCCATGTAACTATTATGTAAAGACATTTCAAAGAAACATGGGGCCCTCCAGTCAGTCATTTCTGCTGGGAATAGATTTTTAGGGCCTAAGACTGGCTTTACTATTTATTATGTGGTAATGGAACGTTACCTTTGTTGTGAGACTAAAGGAAAAAGTTGAAAGCTGGGTTATAAAGTCTAAAGAAAGCCTCACACTTGCCAGAAGTAGCCAGTAATTACCACAATGATAAGTTTGAGGACTCAGGTCCCAAGCAAAATCAAGAAATAAGAATTCAAAGGGAGGATTTTTTTCTGTACCTGTTTCCTCTTTTCCAGGAAATTCATGTGGTCAATAGTTTCTTTTAACAGAAAATTATTTACAGGTGCTGTTCCTGGCTCTGTCACAAAGTTGTGTCTTACACCTCTGTCTAAGTGCAGTCAGTTTTTGGATCAATGTGACTTCTTCCTGTAGGGGTCTTTCTGTTAAATCACTGCAGTGTCCAAGGCCTTCCAGAGCTTTGGATGACTCAAAGGGCAGTGCCTATTTTGCCTGAATTTAGCAACAGTATTTCTAGATGGAGTTATAAATTTGTAGATAGGTTACCGTGTTTCAGAGACACTTCAGAGGAGAACGTGACCACTAAATAAAAACCCTGAAACTTCAGTCCAGAGCTTCTCCTCTTCAGTGTAAACCCTGGGGTATGAGAATTAATGAACATGTTTGACCAATAGTGCATGACACTGCTTCCGATGAGGTTTGTTATTTATTATTATTTGATCTTTTTGCATTCCAATTAAGCATCAGAAATCACCATTAGTTCAACTAGAAACTGACTTAATTTAAAGCTTCTATTACCTAACACTCCAGAGGACATGTGCACTATGTTATTGAAGATCTGCCTCTTTTCAGCTTTTTCCAGTTTCTGAACTGAATTCTTACTGTTCACTAGCTTTCGAACAATTTCCTTATCAGACATTTTTTCCTACAACCATGAAGTGTGGAAATGCAGTTCTTAAAAATGATGAAAGAGAAAAATAAAAGACAGAAAAAAAGTTGAGATTCAATCATAACCATGTGAATCCTGAAGCTGGGGCTAGAAGATACACACCTTTAAAGTCCTTTGAGTTGGCACTGCCCTGCAGGTATAATGAATTTCAGGTTATTTTGTTTTTACAATACAGCTGTCAAATGGTTCTCCTTCCCTTAGCTCTGAGGAGTTTTTTTCAGGCTGGTGTGGCCTCTTCAGGGCTGAATTACGTTTTAAAAGAGGCTGGAGCCAGGTAAGAGAGGTGCTTCCAAACACATTGCATAAACTTCATGTTCTAATTCACCTTAACAGTGTGAAGAGGTGCAGAAATACCACACCTTCAGTCATTTTTAACATTAAAAGAGATTTTCAATTACATAAAACAAGGTGCATGAAACAAATCACTGTGAATTAAGGCTGGCACCATTTTGAAGTTACCTCAAAAGGTTTGATTATGTAACATACCTGTTATTTAAATTTTATCTATTTCTAAAATTGCAAAACTTACCTAGCCTGAAATTTCTTTAGCAAATCACTCATCTAAGGAAAAAAGTAAAGAAAAATCTCAAAAATCTCAAAATGGGATTTATTTGAAAGACCTTTAATTAATTTTTCATTATTTTTAACCTCTTAGTAAAAGGAATTTATCTTATCCATTTACTGAATTAGATTTTTTTTTTTTTAGATTAAAAATATCTTGATGAATGTATACCTGCAACCCTGGGGAACTTTTATTTTTTGAACCTGCTGAATTTAATAGAATGAACAGTGACAATTCTGGAATATTTTCCATTTATTTCATTAGATCCAAGAGGTTTGAGGGCTTTTCTCAGTCAGGGTGAACTCTAAATGTGAATCTTCCAGAACTCATCCACAACTTAGAGATTTTCACTTATGTGCTGTAGAAGTCATATCTTCTATGCACACACAAGTGAAGCTTGCCAACTTCAGCTCAGTGTGATTTCAAACAGCTGAGTTATTGAACACTCATAAAATGAGTTTTGTAATGGAAACAATTCAGCATTAGCCATGGCACTTTTAAATGTATGCATAATATATTAATAACATAAAGCAGCATTTGCAGCATTTTATTCTTGCTGTCAGGTAGCCAATCAGTTAGCAGGTTTTTTTGTGACAAATTCAGAGAATTTATGCTTAGGGCTTAGAAGGAGAACATTGCACAGATCAGTTGAATAGTGAAAATAATTAGTTACTAAATATTTTTTGCTCACTAAAATATTGGAATTTCCGCAGCAGAGTCAGTTGAAAGTTGTGCTTGCTTTTACAACTGAATCTTTTCCATTATTCAAGAATGGTTTTGGTTTTCCCATTTCAACTTTCTCCTTCCCTTTTTTTTTTTTTTTTCCCATAGATTTTTTGAGGTTTCCCTGCTTGGGCCTCTTTTCTATCCTTCAGTAAGGTTGAATTCCCTGATGGTAATCATAATTATAAACATATGTTGTTACTCTGGGCTACCAATTTACTTGCAGTCCATGGTATTAAAAAAATGTAGGTTTTGGAATGTATTTTACATCATCAGGGCATGTCTCATGAATAATTAAAGGAACTCAAGTCTATAGTAAAGAGCAGTCTCTGGAACTAAAGACAATTATATACTAATTTTTTTTAAATCAAGTGGCCACTAAAAGAATTAATATTGTGGCAAAAAATATTTTTTATTTTCTTTACCACTCATGTTTTTATAACTATGTCTTTAAGATTTGGATGACAATTAGCAAAACAGAAAAATACAGAAATAAGTAGACTTAGAATATTTAATTATTCACAGATAATTACTGAAAAACACCCTTTTTTCCATTAAAGAAAATTAAGAAAGGAAAGGAATAAATACTCTAAATTTTACATTTGTTTTAGTGGCTTCTTTCACAATCTGTCTTCTACTCATGGTTATTGCAAAGAAGTGCCTCTGTAAGTAATTAACATGTTAGATTTTTAGTGACTTATTTCACTGTGTAGCATTTTATTGCTGATGTGTCAGTCAGCGTAATGTTCACAGTGCTGCAGGGAATAATCAGAGCATGCATTAGGCATTTCATATTGTATTTGGCATCCTGGTAAAACAAGATAAAATGTTTTGAAGATTAGTTTAGAATTTTAAAAAATCAACAAAACCAGTTCTGTGCAAACACTGGGAAGACCTAACAATAATAAATGAATGAATTTGAAAGGAATGCATGTCCATTTTAACGGGGCTGGACCTGATGAAGTTTGCAGAGTACTTCAAGAATAGTGTCAGCAGCGTCACAGCCCTGAACAAGCAGTTCATTCATGGATGTGGTGTCAGAGGAAGAAAAAGGCACTGTCTACATGTGAAACACAGCAACAGCAATTCTGGGGACTTACACACACCCCCCAGCTTAGCAACAGTCACTGGAAAAGCACTGGAACAGATAATGAAGTTTTGTTAACAACTGTGTAACAAGGAAAAGAATAAGAGCTAACATGGATTTATAAACTGAATGTGTCAAACTAGTTTAATTTCTTTGCTTATTAAGGTAAAAAAGAGCATAAATATGAAGTAAATAAATGTCATAGATCTAGTTTGTACCCAGGCGTTTGGCATTGTCTTATGGCACAGTCTGGATCAAATCACTATAAACTGAATAAAATACTGAGAAGAGCAGTAGCTATAGCAGCATAATAGAATATGCTGAGTTGGAAGGGACCCACAAGGATAATCAAGTCCAACTCTTAGTCCTGAAGTGGACATCCCATGTGCCTGAGAGCATTGTCCAAATGCTTTTTGAACACTGGCCGTTATGTGTTGAGCCAGGAGCAGATACTGAGTAAGGCTCTGCAAGAATCTCTCCTGGCTGTGGTGAATTTCATGTTGTCAGTAATGGAATGGATAGCAGGAGAAAGAGCATATGTACTAAATTCACAGTGACTAGCTGGGAAAAAAGAGAAGTCCTGGGAAGGAAGAGATCCATTTCAAACATCTTAAGAAATAATCTGAAAAAAATGCATGGAAGGAAGAGAAGTACAGGGTTAGGCATGAACAACTTTACAAAGATAAGGGACAAAGGACTGAAATGTGGTCTTGGAGGTCTGGGAGGCACAGAACTTTGGAAGCTGAACATTTATCAGTGGGTAGCATAGATCAGCAATGGCACACTGCTGGGGAAAGGTCAGCTGTTTTACTGGGATGGAGAAATTACTATTGTCTGGTCCATCTTTTTCATCTACTCAGGACAGATGTTGCCTCAGCTGGAGAAATGTGTCTGTTTACAAGCATAACACTTCGAGAAAGATGTGAATCAACTGGAGAAACTCTTTTCCTTCTGTAGGTAAAGAAAATATTGATCATAAACTGCAGAGAGAAAGATTCAGGCTAGATATTAGGGATTCTTATCAGAATATTTTAGTTCGGGAAGAAATTGCCTAACAGTATAGTGGAATTACTTTCACTGGGGATTTCAGGAGCAGATTGGGTAAACATCTGTCAGGAATATGGTAGTTATATTTGATACTCTGCTGAAGCAGAGAATAGACTAGATGGCTTCTCACTTCTCCCACCCTGGTTTTTGATGATTTGTTGAAATGATCTCAAGCTACCAGTTTTGACTAAATGACCAACTGTTCTTACGCTGAAGTCAAGTGATGTCATTTTCTATTGATTTCACTCGGCTGGGATCAGGAACAGGATGAAGGCATGGAAACGCCAATTGCAGAATACATATATGAAAGGCCTGAGTCCCCTTGCATTAAATTCAGAAGAGACTTGATCTCTTTCAATGGAGGTTTAGATGAATTCTAGATGCATACATATGTGTAGATATATATATATATATGTATATAAAAATAGATAATGTTAATACAGTTCTGTCAGTTAAGCAATATCACTGAAAACCTACTGTTGGAGAAAGTGTGAGAGAACTAAAACTTTACCAGCATCATGTCTTTTTTAGAGTTTAGCTCCAAAGTAAGAGTTCCCTGGTGATGTGCATTCCAAGAAATTCTCATAGACTTGCTGATAGCACCTGGTTGGATGAGGTACCAAAGCATTTAAATGTGTGGCTATAATAAATAAGATGCCAGGGGGAAAATAAAAGGATACTCTTGGTCACCTGCATTTTTTCCTTTTTCATTTTAGGGGCTTATACTGTATTCCATGAGTGATAAAAGTGGGATTTTGTGATCTTGCCTCCTGGGAGTGGAAGAAAACTAGCAGTAGAAATAATCAAAATGTGAAAAAGACTCTTTTCGGCTTTTCTGGGACCTAGCCAAACTCATAGATGGCAGCACTGTAAGAAAATCCCCTTTCAAACGATTTCATTTTTAGACTGGACCCAGACTTGTGACTTGTCTATGTCTTTTACATTAAGCAAAGTTCTCTTCTATTGTCTGGAATTTATGCTCATCCTCTTAGCACACAATTTTTTCATAAGCCTAGCCTTAGGAGTTTTGCAGTTTCCAGAACCAGAGAGGCTTGGCCAGGTTTAAATAAGCATCCATGCTAAACTTTTACCACCAAGCATTATGATGTCTGCTAGCCCTATGGAATGCATCAGCTGATAAACTGCTATTTTTATTGAGGTTTTAATCAGAATTCTCTAGCAGAGAGAACAGAGAAACTCAGAAACCAGCTGTGTGCTCCTTATTACAGAGAGGCAGTGATATGTAATAGTAGTCAAGAAAAGCAAATTCAACCATATAGGCAGAGATCAGGAAAAGTGCATTCACCCTACCATGCATAGTCAATAATTAGTATTTCAATTCTTGAAGGAAACAACATGACTCAGTGGGTAAAACAACAGATAAGAACTGTTGCACTGCAATTCTGCAGTACATCTCTAATTTTTGGAAGCCACTTAACTCCTTCTCTTTGCCTTATTTTCCCTATCACAAAACATTAATGTAAGATTCAGGATGAACGCTCATTTTAGGCTATGAGGATAAAAAAGGTGTTGAAAAAGAACAGTTGTTTCATAGTTAACTAGAAACGAATCACAAATGTCTTCATGTTATCTCTACTTAACATTTACTGAAATTATGAAATTGTTTGAATATTTCAACCGACATCTAGTTCCTAGTTTGAGTCCCTAAGAAAGGGTCAGCTTTACCCAGGGTAAGATGGACATTATAAATGAGACATTAGACTGCAGAATAGTCTTTTATTAAATAAAGACAAATTTATTTTTAGTGCATGGAATATAGGTTTGTATCTTATCTTAGAATTTGCTTGAGTTTATCCAGTGGAGGAAGGATTCACAAGAGATAGCTCCAAACTGTTTTTCCAGGTTTTAGTGTTAGTTAGGTAACGAATGCAGCTTTTTGCACCACAAGGGTTACAAGTTCTTCACTTCACTCTTAGAAACTCATGTGAAGAAACAGCAAAATGTTTGAGGACCTTCCAGGTCATCACAGTCCACAAAGGTGGGCTTTTGCCTTGTTTGGAACATTCCTCTGAGGGATCTAAGAGGCTTTCAGGTCTGAGGTTCTGTGTGCCTGCTCCGAGAGAACAACGTCATTCAATAGACTTGCCATGAAATGCCTGGAGGAATTCGAACAGCAATGTGTGTATGTGCATGATGCATTCTGGGCTACTGTCAGCCAAATCCAGCAGAGGAGAGAACTAGAGAGGTTTCAGAAGCAAGAGAAAAATGTGTAAAGGTTAAATTCAGTGCTAAAATCACTGACATTTGAACAACAGAGATGTAAAAGAAAAGTGAAAGCGTCAGACATTAACTCGGGTTATTGTACTGGAAACTTTATCTTAGTAATGATTTCAAAGCCAAAAAAACCCCCAGTGTAAAGAGCAAGAAACCTCAACAAAAACACCCCAAACCAACTAACTAGGAAGATTACGGGTCTACATAAGCTTTTTAAGAAATGTTGCTAATTGGAAAATATGCCTTTATATGGATATGATCAACATAAAATTTTGCTTATCCCACATGTATAAATTTACTCTTTTGTAATTATCACCAAAAATAATTTAGAAATTAATGTCATAAGAGCACAAATATTGTAAAACAGAATTATAAAAATGATATCATAACAGTATTTTTTATTAATTAAGTATTTCCTTAACATCACTTAATATATTTTACTTCATCTAAAATCATGGATTAATTAATTGACTGCTTACTTGATGTACAGGCATGAATATTTCTCTTGTTTTCTTTCTGATTGAGAAGACATTAACTTTTTAATGAAGAACAAATCAAAGCAAAATTCTTGCTAAGCATATAATAAGAAATTTTGTGTTTCATTTTTGAAGTAATACCTCAGTGTGTTTATACTTTGCAATAGTAATCCTCCTTAAAAAGTCTGAAAATCCTGAAAGACCAAGGGAGGCTGGCAGTGCCATATGAACTCTAACTAACATCTTCAAATTTTATAACAAGTGTTTGAATCCTTGTACCTTGAAAAAAATATCTGTAATTACCAAGAAGGTTTCCTCAACACTAGATAAATAAGAGTAAACACAAATGGAACAAAAATGTAAAATACCATCAATTCGGTGAAAGATCAGTAAGCTTTATACTTATAGGTGTCCCTAGGTTTGTTAGCCCAGTTCTCAATTAAGAAAGAACAGACATAGGTCTATATTAAGTTCCTTTCATTTAATCTCAACCACAAATAAATATATTGAAGATAATTGTTGAGCTAGCCTGCCCTTGCCATTGGCATTACTAGCTCATTGGATACTTGTTAGGAGCATGGGTTCAAATCTCTCCTGAAATCTACATGCTTTTAAGAGACCCAAAGCACTAAACATCAATAATAAGCCATCCATAATAACATCCCTCTTATGAGCATATGTGCATATACTTAAAAGTGTGGATCATTTTTTGTAGTGGCACGAGCAAGCGTGAGCTTCCTGGATCCTATTTCTTTGAGATCTTTTTAACTTCAATCTTTTCGTGACCAGTTTGCCAAATAACAAATAGGCAAACTAAAATCAAGTTTTGAGCACACAGATGCAAGTCCTCCAGATTTTTCTTCCATTCTGCCTTGAAAAACTCATCCTTGCTCACACTGCTGCCTTTCAAACAGCAGTACTCCCGGCCTGAAGACTAACTGATATTTGAGTACAGTAAATTTAACTTTCAAAACCAAACAGTTGTTCATATTTAGATTTTGGCTAGAAATTCTAAGTTCATCCATGCTGTTTTGCTGTCCACAGGGCTGGTGAGGGGTAAAATTGCACCCTGCTAGGGGAGCTCTAACTGTAGTTACTGATATGACAGAAGCCAGGCTGGTGTGCCTCAAAGATCAGATCAGGGCTAATGCCTGAGGGTGTAGCATGTGATCAGTAAAACTGTAATCATGGGAAGTTGTGATCAGAGCGTGCAGGTTCTGACCACAGTTGGGTCAGTTCCTTGCACCTGATCAGTCTTCCAAAGTGGTCCTGAGTAGAGAGGAAGAAGCGATGCTAAGGGAAGGATACAGAAAATAAGAGACAGCAGGACTGCTCAGGAGGGTCTGTAATAACTTTAAAGTCATGTCTTGTGTTTCTCTTATATATAGAATAGTTACTTTTTAACTTTTTATTTGCCTTGGAATGTATTCCATTGTTCAGCGTGTTGGTTTCCTATATCACTCCTATCAGGCAGTGTAAACCTTGGTACTTTGGAGCTATGTAGTTGCTTTTCATGTTACCCTGGCAACTGAATAACTAACACTTGAAGAGGAAGCAATAAAGAAGTGTGTGTTTTAATTCTTTTACAGTTTGATACTTGAGAGATGGAGAAACTCTGCATTACTTCATCAGAAGGGAGAAAGTAAACTGCTTTTTATTTGTATCTTTTAACTGCTCTGGAAATATCTACCCTATTGCTTTTATTCAAAGAGCACACTATATTGCTAATCTGAATTGATGTATTTATGTTAAATGGAATACTAGCTATAGATTATTTGTAATACAGATTTATGTGTTTAGAGTAGTAGAGCAAAAGTAAAAAGAGAGAGGAATGAAAAGGCTGAGCCACATCTTAGCCACTTCCTAAACCCTTGGCCTTCAGGGACAGTTCTGGTTATACAGGCTGGTCAATTTTACTTTTTGTTTCACTCAACTTCAGAAACGAAAACAGGTGAGACAATTCAAGAAGGCAGAAGGATAAACTGTCAATTTGACTTTTTGAGGAGAGAGGTGGATTGGTTTTTGGAGAATCCATGAGGTGGATGGATAAAATTGACCTACCAATTTTTTCAGGAAGTTGTTTGCCTTTAGATAAGACACATAAATATATCTACAGATAGACTGATAATTTAAACCCCCCACATTTTCCTTAAGGGAATAATTCCTCCTGTTAAATACTTTTTTTTGTTTGTTTGTTTGTTTGTTTGTTTTTTGGTTTTTTTTTTTTTGCTAAGGAGACTTATTTATTCCACTTGGTGCAGAGTTGTGGAGGATGGCACAGAGGGAACCAGTCTGCATAAGAGATTCAGAACATAGTCAGGATACTGTGGTCTAGGGACTGTTCTGAGAAGACCAAATTTATCTGAAGCTTCTTCAGAAAAGGCAGATGTACAAGGCCTAGGATAACATTTACCATAAAAGGGTAGAAAGCTACAATATCCCTCTAACCAATCCACAATATCCCTCTAACCAATCCACATGTCCTGTGAGAAAGATGTTATATATCTCTATTGCCTCTTTCCTTTGTTTTCTTTTTCCTTTTCTTCTGCTGTTTTCTGTCTCATATTTTACTTTTCTCCTTGCATAGCCCCAACAATTCATTTTAATCATTTCTTTTTCCATAACCTGCAGCTTTAGTATTCTGCATCTTTCTGCATGCTAAAATTGCTCTCCAGAGCATTGCTCCACCCACACTTTGATGGATTGGTGTTTATTTGTTACCTCTCCCTGCTCTCTGAAAAGCACTGCCTGCACACAGGCACACAGCACTGATGCTTCCACACTTAGCTACAACATGGAGCATGGATCTGACTGGACCTGCAGTGATGCTTTTGCATTTCTATGATTGTGCTTGAACACGGCTTGTTATTAAGAGCAGTTTTGGAGAGATGTTCCCTTCTCATCAGACATATGTCTTGTCTGATTCTACTTTTTTTTTCAATTGCATTTCTCCAATCCTTCAGAAAAGCACATCTTCTGCTATTAATGATGCTTGACAGGTACTGTCAGTGTCCTATTAAGTTAGATCATTTGGGTCATAAAACTGCTAGCATGCTCAAGATTTTGGATACTTTTAATTTGTGAAGCTTTCTAATGCATGGGAATATCCCTTTCTTCCCCTCAGAGAGGCATAGCAGCAAATGCTGATTTCTAACCTTTCAGTCTGTCCTAACTTTCTCCAGAACATCCACCACAGAGGTTCCTTTCCTCTAGTGGTGAGTCGGTGATATTGAAAAGATGATCACTGAAAGTCCTGTTCATAACCTTCCATTTCTGAATTCGTAAGATGACAAATAATTTCCACCTGAACACCTGTGACATTTGGGTTCTGAAACAGTCTCAAATACCATGCTGTTCATTAGTGGGGATTCAATTTCCTGTACCTCTCTGCTTCAGATTTGCTTCAATGCATAGAGTGTGCATATTCATTAAAAGCAACAATAATGAAGTTTTGCTGAAAAAGAGGGGTGTGTAAATAGAAGATGCCTGGGGCAAAGCTATGTTTTGTGTTCTGGACACTTATATAGCTATTTACAGTGCTTTTCAGTTAAATAATAATAATAATAAAAAAACCCCAAACTCCACAGAATTACCATAGCAACTGAAGCAAGTATGTGTTACATTTTTAATCTCTGAGATACACAAACCCTTACTAAGGAAAAAAGCAAAAGAAAAAATGTGAACTTGTGTGCTTTCTCTATGTTTGAAAAGAATATTTTCTTTCTTATTTCTTTGCCAGTATTTAATGCTGCCTTTGTTAGGGGAGTAGCTTTGTTCTCTTTGCATTGTTATGCTTGCATCTCAGGCAGAGGATGAGTGCAGGAGACAGCTGGAATGCATTCTCTTTCGAGACATTTTGGAAGCTGCCAGGAGTGTGCAGCAAATGGTGGCTATGAAGCCACTACAATATTTTTTCCTGGTACACTGGAATGTATTCCACAGGTGAACACACGGGGAACACATCTATAAATAAAAATTGTATTTCATATCTATAGAAAACTACTTGCTGTGCTCTTCTGATGTACATGGAAAGACTTGCTCAAGTTTATTTTCCCTTGCTCCCCTCTCCAGTTGTTCAGTTTTACTTGGTTTCCTTAAATCCCTTTTGAATTAGATTACACAACACTTCCACTACATAAAAGATCCGTAACAGTTCTGTTTAAAAATATATAAACCCACATCAGTGTGTGTTTTGTCTAAGAAGAGTGAGAGGAGAGAGGCATTGGTTAATCCATCAATAGTCTTTCCATTATTCTCTCCTATGGTGGTAAATTGGGATTTATTTCTCTTGTTGATGGCAAATAAGTTTTTTCTCTATTCTATCCACTCCTGTTATTGGCACAATAATTACAAATCCTCTTATCAAGACAATCAAGGGACTAAACTAGCTGCTTTCTCCATATTACTGCAGCACTTTGTTTTGAATCTTGCGAAAAATGGGCTTTTGCAGTAACATGCCTGGACACTTCACTGTTTCCAAGACAAACAGCTCTTGAGCCAAGACTGATTTGGACAGCATGCAATAGCTTACATGGTTTTTTTCAGGAGATTCAGAGTCCTTTGGAAGAGCTAAATGAGCCTTACAGCAGCCCTAGAAGGAACAGCTTGTGGGTAGCTGGAGGTACAAAAAGACTGTGTCTGCACAAAACTGTGTGAGTTGACTTAGTGGTGCAGAGGATCACAGTTCTCTGAATAATTTCAAGTCTGATCCTATTGATGCAAGCTCCCAACATCCATTTTAACCAAGTGCATCTTCATGATCCTTAGAGAAAAATCTGTCCTTCTCATTTTCCTCTCAAATATCTGCAACTTAAACTATTTCAAAACCAAGTGAGACTCCATATTTTGGAGAAAACCCTTGAGATACTAATGCTACATGCTCTTTATGTTCCTTACAGACACTAATGCTACATGCTCTTTATGTTCCTTACAGACATAGAATTTTAGGTAGAACCTTACTGTGTTTTGTCAGCATGGCTGCATAGCATCCTTTCCACAGCTGGCCAAGAGTGTTTCTCTTGGAAATGAATGCTTTCTCAGAATGAAAGTTTGCATGGCAAATCAGCCATTTCTGATGAAGTTTCATTTTAAAAGTTTTTGATGGAATCACAATGTGTTTAACTTCTTGGGTTAGAACACTGTAATTTACTTGGATACTATGCATCATGGAAAAGTAAAAATGAACTAAATAGCTGGAGTCTATCAGTAAAGAATATTTTTAATTATAAGAAGATGTAAAAAATGTATTAACATTTCCTAAAAAGTGAAAATTCTGGTTTCATCTAGCTGTAATTTTTACCTCAAGATGGTGAAATAACAGCAGCACAACTCAGATTTTTTTCCGATTCATTTCTGCTAGCTAGCCTTGAAGTAGCACTTCCAGCTCCTGTGAGTGTTGAGCAAAATCCACAAATGAAATATGAATTTTCAATAGCTTATGTTCAGCTTGAATTAAAAACAAGTAATTTTTTCCTTTCTTTCTCATCTTGGAGTTCATCATGCAGTGACAATTTGAAATTTACAACCCAGACATTTAACATCCTTCACAAGAACATATAATTTGAAAAACCTGTGAAGAGAAATGTCTCTGCTAAAAAATGGCACTATCTCTTTGTAAAAAGACCCCTGTCATTTAAATTTCTGTTCAGTTTCTTATCTTAAGCTAAATAACACTGACATTTTTTTTCAGATGCATTTTTGGAAAGTTGCACAGATTAGATATTAGCTTAAAAGAGTTTTAATGTGACATTGCTGGCTTTCTTCTGTATCCCTTTGCATAAATTTGCATCTAATACAGAATATAGATTTTATTGAATTCCATTGCTGAAAATAGAGACAATGACATTTAGTAGATATTCATAATCCTGCAAACTACTGAGGCAAAATTCACCCTAAATTTGGAAAATGAAACCCAAGGATTTTCTTTCAAAAATGTAGGGCGATGTGTGTTTTGATAAAACCCAGCAAGAAGTATTTAAGATGAGATAAATAAAGCCAGGCTTGATGTCGAACTCCGACTCCACTGAATATTGGACACAATCTCTTCTGGTAAATCCCATAAAATTCATGCCTTTATTTTCTGTTAATTAGCCATCTTTGCAAATCTAATTTTTTTACACACCTATAGCTATC
This sequence comes from Acridotheres tristis, assembly GCA_037013685.1. Classification (NCBI taxonomy): domain Eukaryota; kingdom Metazoa; phylum Chordata; class Aves; order Passeriformes; family Sturnidae; genus Acridotheres; species Acridotheres tristis. The sequence continues at coordinate 56,523,025 of CM072888.1, forward strand.
TCTCAATTATGTTTGGCATATACGATCCAAGTAAATACCTCCTTATGTCAAGACCCAAAAAGCAGGGATGTTTTCTCTTAAATTGAATAGAAACACTGATTTCTGCACTAAGCTATAGAAAACGCATCATTTAGAACACAAGTTTTGTGGGAAATGGCTACCTTGGAACACTGAGTTCCTTCATATTTTAGTTGGCATTAAAAAGTCTTTTAATTCTTCAGTATATCTCATGTAGTTTAGACACCTTCTCACATTCCCCTCCTCTCCTTTTCATATAGAGACAGTAGAAAGAAGAGGGAGGCAGAAATTCAAACCTGAGCCTTCACAAAGTTTGTTCTTTGATGTAGAAGTTTCATTTGATAACAAATTGGACAAGGGTGAAAATGACAAGCACAAGACACAAGAAACTGTATTTCATTTGAAAAGCAGCAGAGCAGATTTCATATTTTGATTAGATGAGATGCTTATCTCAAAAAAGTTAACAAAGAGAATCCAAAAGAGTGCCCATAATGGGCATGGTAAGCTACATTGCCCCACAATGTTTTCTTTCCTCATCTCCAATAAACAGGCTTATGATTATTATTAGAATTGCAGACCACAAAACCAGTATGATAGCAAGCCAGATTTTACGCTAGGAAGTGCTCCCTTTAATGTGTTTAAAATACTGTACAGAATCTTTTTAAATTCAAATACTGGTATCAAATTGAGGGAGGAATATTTCTGTAGGGCAACTTTGATGATGATCAAGAGGCACAGAGCTAAACTTGCAAAGCATGCAATGTAAGTGCTTAATTCCCTGTTTCAAGAGTATCTTTGAAGCTGAGGAGTCCTTAATATGAAGCATGTTGCACAAGTTACAAGCAATCCTTCTATGCCAAGTAGTTATTCAGGGGTGGGGGTTGCTTAACATTTCCTCCAGCCAGCCAATGCTGGATGTTTGCCAGGAGTGAAAGACAGCAACTAATACATACATAAATCCACTTTAAAAATGCACATGGGGAGACAGGTACATAAAGCTTCTGTATTTTGAGTTTATTAGTGATCTACCTTGTTTTAGCTTAATCTTTCATTCACCTAGTATTTCTATGATGAAAGTGATTCAAGTTCATACTGCATGAGCTCAAGACTGCATACAGTCCTGGGCTGACACATTTCTCCAATTAGTCAGTGTTTATTAAAAATGTCCAGAGCTGAGTTTACTTTGTGATCATCCATGTCTTGTGCTTTATATTATGAGCATACTAAGAAACAGTACCTTTTCCTTGTCTGACTTGCAGCTTGAGATCTACCTGCTGCTCTGGTAATGGTCATGGAATCAAAGAGGTAGAGAAATTTTTTTAGGTTTTTTTTGTTTTGGCTTGGTTGTTGGATGGGTTTTTTTGGGTGGGGAGGTTGTTGGTTTTTTTTAGTTGGTTCTTTTTAGGTTAGTTTTTATGTTTTTATGGTTTGGGTTTTTTGTTGTTTTGTTTTTTTAATGAGTGATTCAAGCTACAATTAAGGCCAGAAATGGCCATGCTTTCAGACTAGATTATCGTCTTTCCATTTCAGGATTCACAAGGGGAATAAAAGTATGAACAGGGACACAAAGATGTGAAAGAAGAGATCACTCTCTTGGCGGAGTCCTGTATTGGTGGTCAATTTAGGGACATGAGCTATACGTTATGGGCTGGGAGCATAATTTTAGTTCTAAAATGAGAAACACACTAAAATTGCTTAGAACATAATTTCTAAACTTTGGTATGTTTTGAAACTGGGCATGAACTTCTCAGTTCCCTTGGAGTCTTTCTGAACCCACTCACTTTATCTCTTGTCCCCATGCTGTGTTGCAGTTTCTTTAATCTCCGAAGCAGTTGCAGAAGTTCATAGGCCTCTCTGTTTTGTAGTCTGGTAGATTTTCTGATACAACTAATTGGTTTTGACTCCTCTGGAATGGTCCATTGTGGTTTTACATGGTTTGACATTGTAATGAGATACATTTGTTCACAATGTTAATTTTGTTAGCACTGAGATTCTTTATTTCTATGAAATATTAAGAAACACAGAATGAATTTGGGATCTTCAGATTTCTGCTATGAGCAGCAACGTAGATTACAGAGAAGTCACAATGTTTTAATTCATTCTGCTATGCTTTCATTCCTGGGTTGTAAGCCCAAATACATTTCCCTTTAAATGCTTTAGAGGTAGACAGGTTGGGTTTTCATTGCTTCTAAATATGTGGCTGCCTTGGGGCTTCTAATTTATTTATTTTTTTTAATGGAGTGAGAGGCTATAAAACCTATGTGCTGTAAAGCAGCTAGACAAAGTTTCCTACCAGCCCACCAGGCTCAGCTGAAAGAGCAGACATCTTCAAGTTTACTTAACTCTTGTTCCTAGGCTTCTAATTAAAATCACTGAAATGCTCCCTATTTTGAAAAGGTCACATCTGATTTTATCTGAGACATTCCCTTTGTCTAATTTTAGCTGTCTCTGGTTTATATACTTACAAAAACCTGAGCAATTATAGTCAACTGTCCATTACCAGTAGAAGATTATCTGGTTGGTGGATGAGTGTTGGCAGAGGTGTGGGCACAGACTCCTTGTCTCTACACATACCTCAGCAGAGCTTGACCCAGAAGTGCAAGGTAGGGACTCATGGATAACTCTGCATGAAATGAGGGAGCACTGGGGAATGGTGTAACTATGGATGAGTTTATTTGTTCAGCTCCAGTGCTTAGGAATAACAGAAATTTGATTCTTCTGATTGTTATTGTATTAATTAATTCAGTTCCAATCTATGGTTCTCATCTCAATAAACTAAAATACCGGAATTTTTGATGTTATTTATAAGGTTAACTTTTCAATATATTTTTAAAAATATTGTAATATGATAATTGCCTTTATGTTCAGGAGATTCATGGGGTGCACTCTTCAAATGTGGTTATTTATCTTCATCTATTTTCATGGTTCCCATTACCATAATATACGAGTTTCATATCCTTTAATGTGTGAATCTGCCCCAGGCCTCTCTGAATAAGTGCGTACATTAGCTACATTTTGAAAACTGAATGTATTTCATACCATCTAGCTTTAATTGTCTAAGTTAGGCCTCACTTTGTTGCCTTTGATTCCAGTATGGGCTATAAAAAAGGTCAGTCTGTTAACTTAACCTGGCTGGCTTGTACCCTAGTCTCCAAAAAGACTGTTCAGGAGTCTGAGCACCTAAATAAGGTAGTAACACTATCCCTTCAGGAGACCAGGTAACAGGTTTTCAGAGATGTCTAGACACTTGAGAAAGCAGAGGAATATCAAATGGGATTAGAAAAAAAGCTGAAATGCTTAGGCATGTTGAAGACTTACTGAAGACATTTACGGCCATTTGCCTGTCTTGACAGAGCAGAGAAGGGTCTGGAGGTCAGGTCTGAAAAGTCCTGTACTTCTGCTTAGTCACTGGGTCAGTCATCTTTTTTGCTGCTTTATTTTTCTGTAATTCATGTCTTAGGACAGATAATAGATGTTCTGCCCAGTGACCTTTGAGAAGTCTTTTTAATCACATTTGTGCCTAGGGAATACCAGTAAGAAATAACACTAACAAGTACTGCGTGATGGCAGGGTCAGAAGCTGTCCCCTGTTGAATGGGTAAGAGGAACAGTAAACTTTGTCCTTCATAACTATTTCTTTTTAATATCTGACATAAGAAGAAAGATAAATATCACTTCCTTTATTTGTATAGTTTATGATATTATTCTTTCTGGAAAGTCTGTAAGACTTTTTCATCAGAAAGCATTCAAGTCCTGGCTCAATCAAAGGTATTTGCTTTAACTGACCATACCAAAAGGTCTGTGCTCCTGTGTACCTGATGTTGCTGTATGGCTTTATTGTCTCCCCTCAACTTTCCTTCCATTAATCTGAAGCCTTAAAAAAAAGTACCAAAATTTGCTGCAAGGAAAGTAATGATCCTCCAAAAGAAATTCAGTGCAACTGGAGAGAACCATTTTAATTAGCTGACAGAATTGCATTGTTTAGGTTTCTTTTAAAAATCAATGAAGTGGCTGCAAATGTTTCTAATGTCTTCACGTCTTGAAAACTCTCACTGGGGAGCCCTCATTCCTACCACAAAACAAGTTTTTATTTTTTTGAAATTATTATAAAGGCAACTTGTACTTGGAGGGGGCTCAAATGCACTTTATGTCTCCAGTGATTTTCTGATTGTTCTTGGTGGAAAAAATATTTTTAAAATCCTTGCTCTATTTCTGCTTTCTTCTGGGTTTTGGGGTTGGCTTTTTTTCTGACTTTATATGGGTTAGATGTACATGCTATGGATTTTTACTTTTATAGAATATTGTGCTCTCAAAGTCTAAGCCTGAAGTAAACAATTCTTCTGAAAATCTCTCTGTCCCTTGAGGATACCACAGACTTCTACATACGTAGGACTGTGCTCATGTAAGATTACCTGAAACTGTTGTCTAACACCCAGGTCTGGCTCAATCTTCCCTTCCATTCACAAGCAGAATATATAGAATTATGCATATTGACCTCATAACACTTGTCAAGTGGCTACCACTGACTGAGAAGGGCCTCAGGACAGCACCAGCCAGCCCTGTAATAGCCTCAGGTGAATACTGTCAGGGACCATCAATTTCTAGAGGTCAAGCCCCTCTAATAGTTCACACACCACACCTTCCTTCACTGATTGTGGCTCTATGTTTGCATCAACTTGTATTTATGTTCCCAAGGCCTGAGGCTCAACAGTGCTGGCAGAGAGAGAGGTGACGAAAACTTTAAGAACTGCCATTTCAACATGGTTGGTGGAATTAATTCATCTCTCCTGTTCAACAGTGTATTTTCCTTCTGTTTCTGATGTTTATGTACCTGAAGAACCCTTTCTTGTGGTTTTTGACATCACTGGACAATTTCAATTCAAGCTGAGATTTTGCTTGTCTAGCTGCATCTCTGTACACCCTGGCAATGCCTTTCTAGTTCTCAACAGGTATTCAACAGATGGTTTGTCTTCTGGTTTACATCTCAGGGAGCAGTGGAGGAATATTTGTCACTGCTCTGGTTTGCCTGACTTATTCCTGTTATGGAGGCATGACCGTTGTCATTTTGGATCTCACCCACTGAATCCTTGGTTTTGTCTCTCACTCTGAAAAGAACTAATTTAATCTAAGTTGCTGTATAACTGACAAACAAACATTGCAAAAGTGTCGCTTTATCACTTTTCATTTGTCTTCTCCTTAGAGAAGATTTAGTGACAGTATTAAGCTAAGTTTTGATGACATTTATGCCTGTGCCAATCTCAAATGAGGTATGTTCTGCTGGACATATTTACAGAGGATGCAAAGATCACAGCTTACTAACATGAACTGCTTTTTTGTCAGGGCTTTTTCAAAAAGATCGATCATGAGTCCAGTCCTTCATTCCTAACTCCCAGGAAACTTATTTGAATTTTCCTTAATGAATATCAGTACTGTTAATCTCTAGTGATTAAAAAGTCACAGGCAACCATAAAATGCTGAAATTCTTGAGACTTCTTTATATGGGAAAAATTCTTGAGATCTTTCCTAACTTCCTATCCAACATAAACAATACAGAAAAATACTCAATATTTTACTTCACAGTTCTCTCATTCCATTAGCACGCAACAGATAATATTGTCGGTGTTCTATTTCTAGAACTTCTTCTGAACTCTATTAGATATTGATGCGTTGCTTCTCATGTACACTACAACACCACTAAAGTAGTTAAATCATCATTAGAAGTTATCATTATTCTTATACAGTGTCTCTAATTTATTTTTTTTCTGATTCAGACTCTCAATTACAATACTCAGTTCTCTCTGTCCAGACCTTTCCTAGCTGATCACTTGTAAATGTGTCAATGTTTATGAAAGAGTAAATAGAATTTAACTTGGAATCTCAATTCTTCCATAGAGTCCTTCTTGAAAAACAACTTAATTGATTTGAAACTGCTTGCCTTAAAGGTTAAGGGAGCCTTAACACAGACATTAGATGGAAGAAAAAATAAAATTCTGTTACTAGAGTTCTATCTCTGGACTTACGAAGACAAAATGCAAACATTTTTATAGTACAGAAAATATGTTTCACAGCCATATAAGCAATCAATAAAAACATTCCTTTAGAGGAAAAATTTAACAAACTGTTTCGGAAATTAAATTATAGAATAAGAAACGTCCAATCTACGTATCAAGATAGGAAGAAGGAAGGTTAACTCTAGGGGATTTATATTTATGTTCTCATGACAACAAAACTGAGTATTAGCAAAGAGAGAAAAATCAAAGATTATTTTCTATCTCTGAAAGATCTTATTTTAGAGAACTACAAAAAAAAATCGGACTGACAACTACAATGTATTGTTATTCCTGAGGGAAAAAAATAGTGACATAGCTCTGATGTCAAACTGTGCCATATTTTGGGAGTAGGAAGAGAATTTTCAAATTCATTAAATATAACAATTTCCCCCCATCGAATACATAAATTGCAAGTAAATTTAGAAAAAACTTCCACTGTATTTGTTGTATAAGTACTCGAGAGAAAACACCATCCTGATTTGACAGAAAACTCCTTTTGAGCCAAAAGCAGCGTAATTGTTCAAGGAGTTTACGCAAGAATTGGATAGGAACTCACTTCAGCAAAGGAGGGATCACCCTTTAATTTGGAATCCCTCTTTCCTAGATACACTTCCACAGCTGTCAGTAACATCTCTGATTTAGTTCAACCTTTTCATAGGTAATGATCAGTGACATAAATGTGGTGGTCATATTTGGTCCATGTATTCAAATTTCAGCAACAGTTAATTTTTTTCCCTGACTTTAATTCTTGTATTATTAGCCCACGAATTAAATGGGAGAAAAAGGAGAAATTTCAAGTGCTAAGTCATATGGCTAAGGCCATTTTATGCCTTCCCAATCTGTAACTCCAACTTTTCTTAGGCTGTTAGTCATCTTCTAAAACTTTCACATTTCTGGTGTTTAGAGAGTTTTAGGGCTCAGAGACAGAGCTGTGAAAGTATGCAATTAGTGACAAGGATGAGAAATGGCAGAACCTTATCATTTCATTACATTTATATTGTAATGTTCACAGAGCTTCCCAGTAGCCAGCTGCCTCTTAGGCGAGCTATTGCACAGAGCTAGCAGAAGACTGCTATTGCCCTCACCATTTTAGACTTCAAATTTGGATTTTTTGTAGTCTGTCAGAGGGGAAACTGGAGTACTTATATTTCAAAAGTGGTGGTATCATTTGCATGGGCTTGACAGGAGTATAGTATAGAAAAACACAAGCTTAAGATACATCTATTGCAGACTTCACTGCAATGTAAAGGTACTAAATGGGTTTTAGGTGAGGTTGCTCAGAGAGATGAGTACTCACAGTAGCACAGAATTCAGTGTGGAGGATCCATATGGATGAGCAGCTAAGCTGTGTGATGTTATAATTAAATAGTATGTGGTACTGGAGTGAGCTGCCTTTTTTTTTTTTTTTCAGCTGCCTAGGGTATATCTACATTGCAGTGCCATTTGTGGTGTGGATGCAAACTTCTTTCGCAAGATCCAGATTTCAGTTTCTCAAACACTTGCTTAAGCAGAAAGGAAGCTAAAATTCTCCTATCTCTATTTTTATGTCTGTGGCTTTCCAGGGTTTCTGTTTTCTTCCAGATTGCATCGCCATGTCACATGTAAAATTCCACATCCAAGAAGGCAGTGGAGGGCTATGCCTCTTCTGAGCTGAAGAACAAAGTCTGAAATCGTGCAGTAAATTAAATAGGTTCAAACTTCCTCTATGGTATGCAACTAATTAGCTGATGTTCATTTCATGTGCGTTGTTCACAGTCAAGCTGAGACAATGCATAATATGCATTATAATGTCCCAGGAATGTGTCCTGTTTTTAACTGCTTACTTTTGCCACTGCTGCTCCCAGCCATGAATAAACCCTGCTTGAAATTGTGAAACGTGATGGGTGTATTTTGGAGACATACATTTTCAACGTCTGAATCTGAGCTTTCTGTGATATAAAGCCTGTGAAAGAATGACTCTGGCACTACACCCTGGAAAATGTCTCCCTTTTAGATTTTCCTCTCTCTTTGTTTCTTCCTCTCTCTTCCTGATAGTCATCAAAAATTTCAGTTCTTTCACCAAAAAAATATTTCTCAGAGATTTTTGACTATTTGCATCCATTGAATTTTAATAATGCATGTACTGGATTTTAGTGCTAGCAATGAAACAAGATTTATTTTCCATTATTTATTGCTATTTATTTAGGATTTAGTTAACAGTCTCTGTAGTTACAAGCAGCTATAAGCCAGCCTAGTGAGTCATTTCCTTTACACTGACACCCATTGAAATAGCTCCCTTGCTGAAAATTCACTGATGTAACCAGACAAGCAGTATCGCGAGAGGTCATAGCTCATTATTTCACATTTGCTCAAGTACATGAATGTTCCCAGGACAGAATAAAATAAAAGGTTCTAGGCCTAGGGAGGTCAAGGACACTAGGGAGTATGGATTTTGTTCACATGAATTGATGCAAAATTTGTTTGCAAAATTAGGTTTACTTACCACCAGAGACAAAAATGGGGCTTTGAAATTTTTTTTATTAACACTCCCTATCTACACAAGCCCTGGTGTCAGGCTTGCCTATGTGTTGGAAGATAAAGAATTAAAATCGTGATAATGCACTGACTCCTGTAGAAAAAGAAGAACCATAATCGACTTAATATTTAGAAGCAGTTAAACAAAATAAACATTATTAATTCTTGGCATTTGTATGATAACTTGTTCATTTACTCATCATGGTTATCTGAGACCTCAGTTTTCTTCCTCACTGCTTTGAAGGCATGTAACTGGATCAAGGAGAATTTTATTTCTGGAACATTCAAGAGGAGTTTGTAGCTGTATTTTATTGGTAAGAAATCAAGTGCTTACAATGTACAAAGTGTAAAGGCATGCATGTAAATGCTGGAGATCAAAGAGTTAGACTTCTATGGGGATTATCTAATGTTACTACTTTCTTCCTCACTTATTATTATGGCATCACTCAGAATATACTGGGATTTCTTGTCATATTTGTTGATATACTGGAAAATACTTGAACTTTCTCCAAGTGTGCAGATCTGTCTGCCAGGATGGATTCCTGCAGAACCCAGAGGGGCAGCTTTGGGAGCATCATGGTGGTTTTTCACTAGACTAAGACGCATTCAATGAATAAACAAGCAAACAAACCAACCTACCTTAGGATAAATGAGGTTCCAGACACCAGCCTAAAAAAAGAAAATCCTGCCCTTGCATGCTTCCTCTCCTCGACAGCATCATGCTGCCATGTGCTGCCTGTCCCTGCAGACCCGGCTGTGCTTCATCTGCCTTTGTCACACGGCTTGGCGACTTTTCAGGAGCAAACAAACTGGCATAATCAGAACAGAGGAAATATTTACTTTAGACATTAAACGATCTCTTTAGTAATGTATGACTTTTTTCTTCATCTTTTTAAGAACCCCTCATGGCTAAAATAAAACCTACGTAAATTTGCATTTTGAAAACTGATACTGCACATTCCTTACCAATTCTGGGGAGGGGGGAAAGCGAGACTTGGCTGTGTGAGAATGTTGGTGCTCAGCATCCAGAGGGAAGGCTCGTGGATTCCCCAGTGCCTGCAGTGGCCAGCTGCCCCCAAGGCCACTCCAGTGGCCACAGGTATTTTGGGGTGACTGCAGCAGCCTGCGTCTGCACAACCTCCTGTCACACGGCTCCCACGCCCTGTCACAGCTTCACTCCTGAAATAAAAGGAAACTGACAGCAATAAGGAATTAAAAGGGGCTCTGCTAGAAGAAAGAAAAGCATGCAACTGTCCTGGAAGTTTGTGTAAAAGGACTTTAGGAGTCAATTTAGACTTCTCTTGCTTTTGAAATACCTACGTTCATTTGCTTTGCTGAAGCTTATTTTATGATTAAACAGACATTTGTCTCCCATTCACTTTCTAGAAAAGGCAGGTGGAAAGGAAGCCTTGTGGCTTTGTGCAATTTTATATTCTTCACATTGGGATAAATAATCCCCAGTAAGTGATGGCAAAGCTTGAATTTCGATTTTTTTTTCCCCATAAACACACAACAGTATTGCTGCTTGGCTGGAGTCTGTTATTGTTAGGTACATTTTGTTGCCTTCATCACTGATGCCACCACATTTCTCATGGACACTTGTTTACTGATCTACAGAACTTCTGAGCAGGAGGACTTTGCAGTCTGCTTCTTTTAAGACATCTGTCTTCACAGGGGAGGCCTGAAAGTACTTGCTGCAAAAGAATCCCTCATGGCTCATTGCCATCCTTCTTTACAGGACTCTTTTAGAAAGTAGCTATGGGCTTTTTACCCCACTGACAGTTTTAACAGTGTATATGAAGTGTTCAGGTTCATGACACTGTATTTTGCAGTATTTTGTGGAAGTTTATTGAGAAATATTCTGGCCATGATAATTTTCTAGGATCATGCTATTTAGGGGAAGCAGAATATGCTCGACTAACTATAGTTGCATTCATTTTCAGATGGGCAGGTTCTATATAATTCTGCATCATTGTGCAGCCCTCTTTTTCCCCATACTGACCTATTAGGGATAAAAATGAAATAATTAATACTTAATTGCAGCAAATGGACCCAAATATGCTCTGAATTGCATGCACATACCTCACTGGCAATTGTACTTGCAATACCTGAAGGCATTTGGATTGATTCATAAGATTCCCTTTCTTCTCGCCAAATACATAGTACTTCTCCTCTGAGATCTGAACTGTTTTATTTAGTAATTAAGGTAGTTTGTGCAGCATCTTAGAGATGCAAAGGGCAGATGCATCAATTCCAAATCCAAGGACTAACTCAATGGCTCTTAAAGCTTTCCCATTAGCAAATTCTCTGAAGACAGAGAATTCTCTTGAAGGCATATGCCTCTACATCTGGATTTGACCCATTTTAAACCAGTATCAGAGACATAATGAGAGTAAACACTCATAAATCTAATGGATATGTAACAACATCCTTTCATTATACAGTTTTAATACTTTCATTTTCATTTCCATCATGTATTTTAGAGCTGACTCTCTCAAGTTACTCAAAACCCTTTGGTCACTGCAGGTTTGATTTTGTTCTACAGGAGATGTGTGTACAAATTGAAATTAAGATAACTTTGTGTTGATGCTTGCCAAAGAGAATCCTAATAGGATGCACAGTGGAGTTTTTGACAAATTCAAATATTTTGGAAACCTTACAGCAACCTTGAGCTTGAAGATAATATTTTAATTATAAAGTTCCCCAAGCACAACTGAGCAGGTAAACTGCGGCAATAGAAATCAAATTTCAAATGTACACCTTCTGCATTTAATAGTATTTTTGTCTTAGTTCTACTTGTATCAGTGTCATATAGTCCAAAACTAGATAGCAAATGAAGAATGACATGTTGGGAATTTACTAGTGGATGAGTGTCACTTCTTTTACAACAGAATGTATTTTGCATTTTGCTGTCTTCCTACAAATCTCCCCATTCATATATTTTAACAATGCTCAGTTTTGGTTGGTCTTTCATGCCAGAGATGAATGAGAGACGTCTTTCCTCAGTAAGGTACTGTGATCCATGCTCCCTGCTCTTTGATTTCTTGTCTTGTGCTTGATACCTCTAGTGGCAATGCAAGAGCATTGGGAAAACATATAGTTATTTATCTACATGCTCTTTTGCAGTCTAGTTATAGATTTTCTTTGCACTCTTAGTTGGGCTGCTAGATTTCTTCTCAACGGAAATGACTGTAAGATTTTAACTGGGCTAGGAAAGCAACTGAGGTCTGTTCCAGAATTAGAAAAAAAATTGTCTGCTTTTGGGGAAACAAATAATTAAAACTGACAGATGAACCTAAGATAAAACACTTTATTTAATTTTGAATTGTTTAACTCCTTTTAAAAGACATGTCAAGGCAAAAGAGCTATTTTGGAAATGATTAATCAACAGTTTCAGACACAAACCCTTTTTCCCTGATCTTTGTGAGCTATTTGTTTCCCTACTGCAGTGCATTCTGCAGCAGGTTTATTATTCATTGAGAACCTCCTTCTCCATCATTCCACCTGACCAGCAGAAACTTCAGTAAAGACAAGCATTAGAAAAGACATGTAGGTAAAATTTATAATGTTTGCTCTGCAATCAAATTTCTCATGAGTTATATAAAGTAAGAAAACTTTACCAGTTTAGCTACAGGACAAAAAGTAAGTCGTTTCCATCTTGTAAGAGTTCCTGCTCTCTGGACGTGTCAAACACAAACCTAGACCACCAGCTTTGTGCCTGGGCCTAAGGACAATTATCAGTCTCTTCTGATATCCAAGCTTCTTAATCTAGGTGTTCCAAACCAGTTTTCACTGGCTATGCAAGCACAGCTTGCATAGATTTTACAGCTCTCTCTAGAAGATGAAGCACTAAAAAAAGCAAAATCCTTTTGGCACAAGCAAAGAGAGCTATCTTTCAGAGGTTTAAACCTATCTTAATTCCAGTATTAGCCTTCATGTTGGCTGCTTTTTTCTAGTTGTGGGGAAAGTTCTTGTTTAAAAAATTCTCCTATTATGGTTCAGATTAAAAAGTTGGTTGAAGATTATGGAACTTCTGTGTGTCCTGGCTCTGGAGACACCAACTACTGAGAGACGTGGGACACAGAGTACAGAGCAAGAATTCCTGTAACTGTTCCAGCTTAATCCACTTCCCCACATGAATTGGCACCCATCTTCCTGTTTGTTCCAACACAGTGGATTGCTTACAGGGTGTCAGTGAAGGCTGTGAGATATACCTGTGGCACTGATGTTAATATGGATGTTCCTCTGTAGTTGGATTTGTGGTAGTGGGTTTGTGGTGTGTGTATGTGTGCATGTAAGAGTCTATTTCCTGTCTCACAGTCCCCACTCCACCTACCACAATCCCTGTACCTATAAAAGAGTGGATGTTTTGGGTTGTTTTTAATTAGTCTAAACATTCCTGCAACTTCTAAAAAACCCACGCTATTTTGGCTCCATTTTCTACTGTAGAAGAAATTTATGACTTTTTATGAGAGTGCCTCAACTGTGGATATTTAATTGAAGCTTGCAAGATAGTCAAACAAAAAGTCTGCCTCTTTCCAGCTGTCACAGTTGTTTAAGCCTATTTGGTACTGTATCAGGAATGCTAAAATTTTAACTATACTGAACAGTAAATGAAACTGTTTAATAAACTATATCTCAGGATTGTAGGCATCTCTTCCATAATTAGCCAGCAATACATTATTTCAATCAGCTAAAAGAAATAAGCAGTTGTTGCTACTGCCATAAAATGCATTTCTAAAACTGACAAGAAAAGAGAGCAACTGCTTGGAGCCTGTTTGTCCGGGTTGTTGGTGCTGTAATGCTGTCAAATTGCACCACTGCAAGGCATTTGCTCTACACCAACTAGGCATGAAGCTATGCTTAATACAAATTATACTCTGCACTTCACAAGTGAAATGCAGCTGAGTTTATTTGCCCAAACACAAGGATAAGTAATAAATAGGTCACATGTAACTGGTTTTTAGCATTTTTTTATGTATTACAGATGAACTCACTTCTCTAGATCAGTTTCCAGGATCCCGTGTAAATTCTTCACAAGAAATGTTCTCTTAAAAATCTGAAAATATTAGGGGATTTTTGATGATTTTTTTACTAGGATGTAACTATATAGACAATTCACACACTGCTTATTCCCTCTGAACACTAAATGTAAATGAAAATTCAATATTTTATATTTAAATTCTCACACATATGGATGTGAAATAAAAGAAATTATTTAAACTTAATTAAAATTAGATGTTTACACTTACAACACTACAAAAAGAGGGGTACATTGTGTAGAATGAGTGTGAAATAAGAAGTATGGTTTAAGGTTCCTGGAGTTTTTATGTCTTAAGAGAAAGAAACTTTAGTTTTTCTTCCTGAAGAAATAGCTAAGTAATTTTTTGACAACTTTTGAACAAATAACAAGACTGCTAGAGATAATCTATTAAATATCAAGTCTTTGATTTAAAATGCACTGGGCATGGAATGTGAATTTGAAAGAAAGCTGAAAATTGAAGCATGAAAAAAAAAGGAAACAGTTAGTTTATTTCAGAAAATGCTATACTCATTTTCATGGAATTTGAGTGGCCCTGCTCAGGTTTTACTTATTTGATGAGAGATTATTTTCAGGAATAATTGCGTGGGAAAGAAGGACAAAAGCAGAATGTTGGAAGTTATTCATTTGTAGCAATAGCGGGGCCCTGCTGGGTGAGTGATTATCAGTAACTTTGGCCAAGCAATAATAGCATCCTGAAGGCATCTATTCCACACTGCTAAACCTGCAGTTTGGAAGGAGAATGTCATGCATTTATTTTTGAAAGAAATGCAAATGTAGGTTTGCTTTTATGATGTGATATGTTCCCGAGGTGCCCTGCTTCACCTGCCTCCCGGGAGGGCAGAAAAGAGCCCAGATCCACAGGGTGGACTAGGCAGGGTGTTGTACTTCTGTCGTGCCAACCCCTTACCCGTTATCTCACCTGTGTCCTCTCTACCTTCCTGTGCGCATCAACGTGTACATCATGGACCTGGAGAACTTGGGCTGCAGGTGGACACTCATATTGAATCCCTTGCAGATGCTGAACTCCCAGAGTGCAGTTTACTTATTGAATTCTCACTGTCATCTCCTGCTGAAGATCCACACTCTGGAGACTCTTGTATGAACTTTGAACGTGTAGGAAACCTATCATGTTGTCTTCAACATGTATGAGCCCTGGAAAACAGAGGCTTTTTAAAAAATTGTATTTTCAACAAGGAAACTTACTGTGAGCACATAAGAAATGTTCTCAGATGCTTTCACTGGCTTCCCCTCAGATTTTTTTATCAGAATCAGGGAGCTGTTGCTTAGATTCAGCTGTGCACCTCATTGCCTTATACAACAACAAAGGCATACTTCAATGCCTTGCCCAAGATATATAAAGAGATGTGGAAGGGATTTGTTGCTCACTACACTTCTGTGAAAAATGGAGTGCTCTATATTGAGGGAATCTCATCCCTATGGAAAGGATAACTTTCTCCAGGGCTGATCTCACACTGGAATGAACTCCGGAAATTTAAAAAATCCCCACAGACCTCACTGCCTTCTGCTCCAGTTGTGAGGCACTCTTCTTTGACCCTATCCTCTCTAATGTAAATATTTAACAATCTACATATGTCAAAAGCAACAGTGACCACAACTCTGAAACTCTACCAAGCAAAGCACAAGCTTTTCCCATGGGGACACAGTACTAGTGATGGTGCTTCCTGTACGACTTTGCTTCTCCATAAATAGCAAGACAGCACTGACTGTTCCACAGAAACCTCTGTGAGATATTAGAGCAGCTCTAGGTTACTTTTGGGAGAAAAAGGTCTAGCCCTGAAGTCAGCTGCCAGCCCAGTCTCCTTTCAATTTGGATGAGCAGCTGGAGATGATACAGGGAGATGGGAGGTAGAGGCCGCCTGGACCTTGTGCCCATATTCCCTTGGATTTTGTAACATATTTATTTCACCTTTATACTTGAGGTTGTAAGACCTGTGTTTTAACTAGTATGCCATGCCACTCCCTGCTAGTGGCAAAATTTCAGGTATCTCAGTGCAGCACTCAAGGGGTGTGACATTTATTTCACTTGCTACCTCATCAAGGACTAGTGGTCAAGCCTGATAGCCTGACCTAGTCTTTTTCCAACTGTATTTCAAGACTGATATGAACAAGTAAAGATATTTGCTCAAATAAATAATCAAAACTACTAAATCCGTGTAATAAGAATTTGACAACAAAAGCTTTGTATTTCTTCCTTGGAATACACCACCATTACTTTTTTCTCTCCCCCTACTCCTTTTGATTTTCCTGGTACAACTCAAATTGCCCATAAATCTTGGAATCTTAATTTAGAAAACAATCTCTCAATTTCTACCACCTCCTAAAAAATAGTTCTGAAAAATGGTAACTGTTTTAAACATCACATTGTGTTTTGTTCAGCTCTCAGTACTCATGCTACTGAAAACACTGGAAGAAAGGCAAAATGAAAGTAATATAATAAAGATCTTGACTGTGTTTAGATTTTTTTCACAACACATTAAATAGAAAAGACTTACCAAGTTACACTATTAGATTAGCTGAAATCTGCCAATTCCACTGAAGTGCTACTACCCATATGCACAGGTTTGTCCAGTGTTTGTGAAAGTTTATACCTAGCAATAAAACTCATAGAATTTTTGAAACAGCACATATGCACCCGGGGTACTTGAAATATATTGCATAACCCTGGGATCATACTTTTAGTTGTATTTACAGAAACACAGGCCTGTATTTACAGGCCTTAAGTAGTGATATGGCTTCTAATGTCCTCTTTTCAATTAAGTATATCACAAAATCACAGAATTTTTTGGGTTAGAAGGGATCCCTGGTTATCATCTATATATCTATCTATATATATCTACATATATAATCAAAACAATCACTAAGATTTTATCTAATTAATGCGTGACTTGTGTCTATTTAGGGGAAAAAAACCCCAAGCCTCGTCTCTCTTTTCACCATGGGTGTGTGCATGTCCTACTCCCCTCCACTTTCTATCATTACAGGAAAATTTTGGATATAAATAATTACCTTCTATTCATGTTTCCTGCCCCATTTTTAGAGGGAAAATGTATCTATTAAGGTCTCATCACATTTGCTAAAAAGCTGCTTTGCTAAAAAGCCTTTGCTTGTCTGAAGCTGGCTGTTTGAAACCCAACCTGAGCCCCAGCACCTGGCTGCAGGCAGACAGCAGAAAGGTTACTCTTTCTCTCAGCCCAAAGGATTACACAGGTGCAGAAATGCACTTCTATAACTCTACTATGGGAGCAAAAAGCTGTGTTGTTCTGGTGACAGGAACATTCTTATCATGGTGCAATTCTGTTAAGTCGTGAGAGTTATTTTAATGTTCAATTGTTTGCTTGGTTTTTTTTTCCCTTTAGCAAGTATTTGAAATAAGAATTGAGTTAGGCATCCTATTAATGATTCTATGATTCTATACTTTTAGGAATGACCATTCTACCTGTCCTCAATGTGGCTAAAGAGAACAGCTGTTACTCTGGTTATATTATTATGCTTTAAAAATTCAAAGAGAAATCCCATCAGAAGCACTACTCCTTATTCACTTGTGCTCCCTAATGGCAACTTTAAATTCTGTATTCTCTATTGTCTTTGCTAAAGATGCATGACTTTGTGCCTTTGCTGTCAGAGTGGCATGTATTGTGCCAGCAAAATACAGTCAGCACCTGATGTGCATTTACAGAACTTCCAAAGACTGTTATATATACATTTATCTTCTCTCTTTTGTAGAGGATATGTGATTTCTTCTATCAGTGCAGCAGCCTGTGATGTGATGCACAATGAAACATGAGGCCAGTGAAACCAGATACTTTTTTTCTTCATATTGTACTAAGGGTATGAACCTTCTTTTATGTCAGTAAAGTTAATAATGTTTAGAGATATAAAAATCAAGTCAGTACTCACTGACTAAGAAAGAAGTACTAGACTCTCTTGCTAGCCTTGGTTTTTACCAACTTTTCTATTTCTATAAAAGGAAAAGCTTTTAAAAATTGAAACATATGTTATCTTTACAAAATTCTTAGACAATATGTGGAAAAGACTGTATGTTCACTCCAAACTTACACCATCTTTTGGTCATTTTATAGCACACAGAGCGGTGTCTTGCGGGAAAAGCACCGCAGCCAGAATCCCCCTAATCCTTCCCACAGAACACACAGTAAATCTAAATTGAAAATTAACAGAGATTGGTGAAGAAAACCTAATGCCTGATCCCTTCTCAGTGCACATTATTTTTACTTTGACACATATCTACATTTTTATAGTCTGAAAAGCATTGAGAATTCTTAGTAATAAAGGGTGTTCACTGAACATGCCCACAAAGTTCATCCCAAAGGCTGGAGAAGAAACAGTGTAGTAATTTTGCCTTTTTTACACCTCTCTATAAATTATTTTTTTCAAACATGTTTTTAGTTTCTTAAGTACACACATTGCTCAAAATCTTGCAATAAAATAGATCTTTGGCCATTCAGTTTTAGACCTTGTTTAACAGAAATGCTGTGGGGTTTTTTTTATTATAGGTAGACTACATGATACTATTCTGTCTTCTTTTATTTTAGGACTAACTCCTAGATAGGCTGACTCAATTTCAAAGTTTGCATTCACTGAATATTTACTAGTATTTCTTGTTATGTTCTATATAATTTGGTTAGTGATGATGATTACTATGATGGATCACATAATTTATAATGCATCATACAATCTATTTGCTGCATTACTCATAGAGATTGAAAACAGAGGGGCACAAGAATTCTCTGATGCTGTAACACATAGTTCTGAGTTCTGTTGCATTATCTTTTTCTATTTCCCAAACAGAACATGATTCTGGTGGCCAAGTATGCAATGAACTACTTAAAAATCTAGTCATAAACTGAATATGCACTAAAGTATGTATTGAAGAGGTTCTTGAATAATTAAAGGCTCCTCCTCATGTTCTGAGCATGAGTTTGAGCTTGAAATCCACCTTGCCTCGTATTCATGCTTTGTAAATTAGGGCTTTTGCTATGTTTCCAGTTGAGCCTGAACCAACTTCACAGTAATGCCCATCCATCAGGTCAGTTCACAGTATCTAAAGACAGTAATGCAAATGCATAAGCTGGTCAAGGGAACTTGCTGGATTCTTTTGCTGGGCTCTTTTACCCGGCACCTTCAATTTAATACCAACTGGGTCAGAGGAAGTGTCAATAAAAGGTGGAAAAGAGACTTGTGACTGTATCTTGCCTTTTGCATTCATAGTTGCCTGTGATTTTCAAGAATGCCTGTAGCACGTGCCTTCACAGAATCTAATGGGCTTTTTAAAAGTACAGCCCTGTCTAGAATAGGACCATACCTGCTGGTGTAACACCTTGCTTTACACATGGTGTTTAATAAGGAGATTAGTCAATGACTGAAATGTGATCCTGAGTATAATAACACACCATAACACCTTTGAGCAGGCTGTCCCATGATTATTTAAGTGACTGAGGATTATAACAGCGGGAATAAGATAAACCAGGCCTATTCATAGCATACAACAGCAGAGCTAAGTGGGGACTAACACACCATGTATTTATTATATTGTGTAATAGTGTTCCTTCAAAAAGTCAGCATTGTCATGTATTTCTCCGTCTTTTATCCAGAGGGCAACATAACTCTCTGTAACTGGGAAATCTTAAGCTTTTAAAACACCTAAAAATGAGGAGACATATTACCATGATATCATATACTGTATGGAAAATGTGACACTTCCTTTTCCTGCATCTTACTAGCAATACTATAGATCTATATATGTTAGCAAAGTAGATGATAATCTTAAACAATGGCATTCTGAGCGTTTCTTTTGTGTCCTCGAAATTTATATGAAGTATGTCTAGTATATAAATACCAGTTTGCTCTGGTAAATACAAATGTAAAACTGTAAAGAAAAGAAACTGTAATTTACATGGTTATATTGGCTAAGTAATTGAGAAACAGGCCAATTCAGATTAGCTTCCTCACAACCTCTATTTTAATGTCTGTACCACTTTTCTAAAGGCCAGCTCGACTAATGTAAATGTCCCATGATCTGAATTGCATGCAGTAATCTTGAGGGGAGAATACCTATTTGGCACCATTTTCAATGATCAAGACACTTTACATGACATTCTTGTTTAAATGGCATGAAAATCAGAGTTAAGTGCTGTGCAAATGAGGGCAGAATAGAGCCCTTTGTATCTCATTTTCCAACTGCCCTGGGATCATCTGGAGGTATAACCACATAAATCCCCTGAGGATATGTCTCCAACTCTCTCCCTTAACGTGCTGTTCCCTGATCACATTGGAAATCCACTCAATTTAGATTTAATCTCAGCAAAATCTACCCAGGACTTCCTTTCTAAATTTGAAATACTGTCTTTTTGGTGCTTTTTTTCATTTGAGTTATTACACTTCACAGCATTTTTCCTTAGCCAAGCTCACGCCTGCTTCTCTGTGGGGCTACCACTGTGTGCCAGGAGGGCAGGGGTCTCTAAAAATCAGATATGAAACTCTTGGCTCAGCCTCATGCATGGGAGCATATTGCTTCCTCTGTCACTGACTGCTGCATGATGTTAGGATTATACCTTCTTTCTGCCTTACTTTGCTTATATAAAATATGACAATAATGTTTTCCAAACATTTTTGACTACCTATTTTTTTCAACCTAAGGCTCTGCATTGCATGGACCAAAAGTACAAACATTCTCCCCACCCAAAAGGAAGCTTGTAATGAATGAGTACAGCAAATTTACAAGTAAAAAATAAATAGTAAGTCGTCTGTGGGGAAAGAGAAATAGACAGAGAGACAGATGGATTTATATAAATTCAGCTTTTAAAGTGGTGGTTGGTTGGGGTTTTTCAAAATTAAATAATTGTAAGCAGTAACCAGCTGTAGTATTATTCTTCACTGTGTAATCTGCACAGTGAAATGTAAACAGGGGGTCAGGCTCTCCTGTGGCCATATGACCCTCTCAGCAGGAAAAGGGGGCACGGAGAGAGGCTGTGCACAGAGAAGCATACAAGGATATTCATGAGCTGGGAAATTTTGCAGCAAAAAATAGCTTTCCTGCATAGTCAATGGTGCATAGCGTTCGGTTTAAAAACCCTTATTAAATTAAGAGGAGCTTTCTGCATCCCCCAGCCTTCGCTGCTGCTGCTGCTGTTTGTACTTCCATAATGTGGTTGAGAAAACTGGGGCTTAATATCAACTTGAAGGTTTAGAAAAATGCAATAACATTCAGATACAACTTGAGTACAGACCAAACAAAGATACAGAACACAAAAACTGATATGTCTCGGGAATCTAGGTCTTCTGAATCTCTTTGTTCATTTAAAAAAAAAATCTTAAAAAATAAATGTATATGTCTATATGCATTCCTTTGTCAACACAGGAAGATGGAGGGATTGGCAGCTAGGCATTCTTCAATTTGTTAATTATCTAATGTTTTCTGTTCTTTAAAATTATCTTATTTTTCTTCCTTTATTTTTTTTTCTCTGATTAAAAGGCTGAGCCCTTCTCTTGCACTCTGATCATGATTCTCATGCTGTGTATTTAATACAGCATATTTTTTAATTCACAAGCATACTCTTTCTGTCATTGCTATAGTCACCATAGCTCTGACTACCTTTTTGTTGTGGTGTAAACATCTTTTCCCTGCGGTATTTTTATGACATAACAAACCTTTATTTATTTCTTCATTTATTATTTTAAAAACCAATAGAGTTTTCCACCTGAAATACCCATTTTTACATAACCTTGAGATGCCTATTCATTCTTTCTCAGGAGGAGTTCAGGGGAAAGGTGCAGCACCCCTCTAAATCACAAATGAAATGAGTTTGTTGGCTTGAATAGTATTTCTCCTTTCAACCCTCACACATTTCAGTGCATTCCATTAGTCATTGTTCAAATGAGGCTGTTTTCTGACCCCAGAGGCAGGGGAGGAGGGAGTTTGGGGCTTAAATGAGTTTGCCGATCAGTACATAGAGGCACATTGTTTTTCATCTTATATTTTGCATGTTCTGTTTACAGAATATAACCCTGGTTCCCAGTATCAAAATGTTTCAGGTTTTGAGCATACTGTATGTTTGATGCAGCTAATTTAAATAAATGACTTTCACATTTAAGCAATTAAACCTATAATTAGCACTGTTTGAATGAACTAATCAGCTAATACCCTATGACACACGGTTCTTTTTTTCTCTAAATATTTTTAAAGGGAAAGGAAAGAGATTTATAAAAATTATAGAAGATGTAGTTAAAAAATAAGCTTTGATTCATGAAAATTACAGAACACCACCACAAACTATTTAGACCAATGTTTGCCTTTTGCCTTCCAGGGAATGTGGAATTATGCACACTCATTTCCTCTGAATTCAGGGGAAAAGACTGCAATAAACAAAGTAGTGAATCTTTTTTAAAATGAGGCAAACTTCTACCAGTGTTGTATGTTTTTAATACCTAAACACACTTTCAGAGGTACTCTGGGCTCACTGTATTTTAAAACGTGTCCATACATTTAATCCAGTGGTAGAAGAGCTGCCTAAGACGTACCCTTGGGAGATTCCCTCTGACTGGCAGAACTTTAGCTGCTCTCAATAAGATGAAAATTTATTAGGAGGAAATTATCCTGGTGTCCTCTGAAAAACAGCATTTCTGATAAAAATCTTGTTCTCTGACAGAAGTCTAACAAGATACATTTGTTAGCTGGTTTCACTCCTTGGATTCATCTGTTAATTTTAATTCTTCTGTTGCACTGCTGTGTATTTATGTTCTGAGGCAGACATGATCTATGTGTGCACACTGGAGATTGAGATGTTGGTGGTGAGAAACCACAGAAGTTTAGGAGAAGTTTGCCTTTTTTTTTTTCCCCCTCTACTTAAAGGGGAAGAAAAGACATTAAATTTTTAATTAAATCTTGAATTTGTGGATAAATGTTGTGCTTCTTTGTGTCCATGTTGCTACAGATTTCTCTTACTAGAGAAATAAGCCTAATTTACCATATACTTTTTCCTTTCTTCAGCACTGTTGTCCTTAAATGTCATAGTGCCACACACAGGCCATACAAGTCACATTACATACCAGCATTTTACTTCTTTTTCCCCATTAGAACACCATTAAATGTTTTCAAATGTGGAAAACAGCTTGAACACCCTTGAGTTGTTAAACTCTGCATGTTTTCAAAGTAGCTCCACTAAGGCTGGGATTCAAGATCCTTCTCTGCAGCCTAGTTTTCCCTTGAGTCTCTACCTCTTGTGGGGCTGAGGCTGGAAGATTTTCCAAGAAGGAATGTTGATTTTTAATAAATGAAGCTGGCATTAGGAACCCTTCCCCCAGTATTATGACTTACCAAAATCAATAAGCACACAGTGGTCTGTTCTTGCAGAGCAAAAGGACAGCAGGAAGATGGCAGATAGTCTTTAGTGGTTATATGGCTCACCAAAACTTAAGTGAACTTGTTTCTCTTTCTGTGTGATAACCACCCTCTGAAAGTACTTTTTCATCTGCCAAGCTTACTGCAAGAATTAGTTTAGATTTTGATTATTTCTGTCAAACATTTTGGGTAGGGTAAGAAAGAAAAAAGGGGTCAGAGGAGAGTGCTGCCGTACCAAAACTTCTAAAAATAGGATTAGATTCACCCTTGCTTTGGATGGAAAGTCTCACTTCATCTGGAAATTCTGTGGTTTGTTTTTGTGTTTTTGCTTTTTTTAAAAAAAAAAGAGAAAGGTATGCTACTACCCTGTACAGCCACTACTGAGATGATCTGGGTTTAAAACATTTGGTTCAGAGAAGAAACTTGCACCTCAGGCTTTTTACACTTTTAGGCAAAGGATTTCACCACCCAGCCATTTCCCATGGTGACAGTCTTTCTGCCTGATGCTTCCAATTATTTCCTCCAACCTAGACAAGGGAAAACTTTATTTTATTAAGCTTTAATATAATTTCTTGGCTCTGTTTCTGAAAATCAGGGTGTGGATAGCTGAAGCACTGACAGTTCTAACTGCAGATGAAATCTGAAGAAGCAGCAGATGACCAACAGCCCAGGAAAATCAAAGCCTACGTATTTAATGCCGGGCAACTAATCACTGAGGCACTCCAAACCTGAGATATTTACAAATTTTAGCCTTAATCTTGCTAAGTTTTGGAGGTCATGTGCAAAATCAGAAGCACCCATGCCCTATTATACAGCAGAGGAATTTGTCAGTATAGAAAGAGGTGCCTCCATTTTGGAGGTGTATTATACTGGTGAAGTTTCTAGAAAAGGACATGAGAAAATAGAAAATTTATTATTTGGGCAGCTTTGTGTAGTGAGGTATATTGACTATTATATGACAGGGCTGGAAAAGTTCCCACATGGACTGAAGAACCTTCCTCTATGATAAGAAAATCCTGAGTACTGACATTCAAATCAGTAGGAAGGAGGTGGCCCCACAAGTCACCCCATGGGATAATTGTATTGAAGAGGTTTTCTGGAAATCTCAACTATGACCACCATAGGGTGCAGATTAACTGGATCTTTTCTTAATGTACATCTGCCAAACCTATAAGTTGGCACACCAAAGGCTGGCACAGCAAAGGCCTGCTAGAGAAATTTTACTTAATTACTCTGGTCATAATCTCACAGATTTGGAATGAAGAGTTTTTGCTACTAGGTAAATCATAATTTATTGAGCAGAATGAAAACAGAAAATACTTCAAAACTATTTAAATATATAGTTTTATTTAATAATGTCTGTATGATATAAAACAATGGTTGTTCTGATTAAGTATTGACAGCAATTACCTTTGAATGCAATTTTTCAACACCAGGAAATATCCAGTTAAAGCAGCTTCTGTGACATAACTACCTCCTACACAGCACACTAACCTATCACTTTGTTAGGGTCTAGGCCTCTCCAGTGCTGTCAGAACAGCTGACCTCATGCACCAAAAATTATATCTGCAAAAAGATTCTGACCACTATCCCAGTTGGTTCAAAGTTTAAGATTCTACTTTGAAACATAGAAATGTTATTTTCAAAACTATTCTGCTTGTTGTTGCTATTCAGTGTTTCCATGGCAGAGCTGAAAAACTGTTACAGCTGTGTTTTGGGTGGTCTATTGTATGCCACTGTTGGTTTTGATTATTACATTCAACACTCTCTTGGTATGTGTTTCACTGTCCCACTGTCTCCACATAAATATGGAGTGGTGCTGCCTCCACCCGTTGCTTATTCAATTGCTCTGGGTTACAAAGTGGGAAACCTAACTTTTTTTTCCCTCTTCTGCTTAGGGGGTTCACAGCTCCTAGGAGTGTGTCATAAACACTAGGTTATAGCTCAATATTCAAGAGAACATTGCTCTGCCCTTCCCTCAGAAAAAGTCACAGAGTCAAACACAGAACACAGAAGAAGCAGCAGGATTCAAGGTGCAAGGGATAATGATGGCTGGCTGAGATGAGGACACCAGGTTTCTGCTAGTCAAATTGGAAAAAAAAAAGAGAAAAAAAGAAAGATAAAGGAAAAAATAACCAAGTAATGTAGAAGGATGGACGTAGCCTAAGGTATTCCCGACCTGATTTTTAAGCATGCTCTTATAAAGACTTCCTAAGTCAATCAGGCAATACATAGTACACTTACCTGGAATATACTGCACAGTGTAATGGAGACTAACTTTCAATAACATGGGGTTGAATGTCTGAATTTGAACATTGCTCCAAAGATATGATTTATTAAAGGTTCATAACCCTCAAAACTGAATTATGAGTAATTAAAATACCAACTGCTGTCCGTAAAATACATCATTTGCTGCAGAAAATAATAATAAAAAAAAAAAAAGGGGGAAAAAAAGACGAAATTGTGAAAATGAGTGATCAATGGCGTAAAATTAATGATTACCTGTATAAAATGACAGTTGTAAATACAGTGTGTCTAAGCTGACCAGCAGAATGTATCCTGTCCTGTGCAGCAGCTAGCCTGGATCAGAGCAGACCAAAACCATGTTGGGACCTGTCCTCTCCTGCTTTGCAATCATCTGGCATTTGGTCTCATGCAGAGGAACTAGGACCTTGCAGCCTGGCCATAAGAAGCATCCCTTAGAAACCTGAATCTTAAAGTGGGCTTAGGAGAGCTGAGACATGTACCTGGAATCAGAAGTAACTGATGCCTTGCAGGAGTCAACAGAACACTTTTTTATGCCATGTATTTTTCTTAACTATGCGATCTCATGTGGTTTTAATTACTTGACGTAAGTGTTCCCATTTTATTGTGGTATTTCTTTGTCCAAGAATAGGAAATATGCAAAGGCAAGATCTTAAACTCAAATCACAATTCAAAAATTTTGGTGTTTGTCTGAAACTCATCTGAGCTGTCTGCATGTGTGTCTCTACATTAGTTTGGGCAATGTTGTTAAATTAACTTTTTGAATGTAAGATTTTCAATCATTGATTTAAGACTATGTTTTTGTTATTTGTGAATTATTAAAGGGTTCTCAAATTAGGATCAATTCTCATGAAGGAACAATCCCCCACAACACCACTAAGCTTTTCTATTCGTGAGAAACAGAAGCCTGTGACCTACTTGGCTTAACAGTAGAGCTGGAGCTGCTTGAATACCTGAAAGGGCATAACTCTGGGTTAAATGGGAATGACCACAAGGCATATACATCCTGTTTTGAGCACCATTGCATCCTCGCTTTCCTCTGGCTGTATCCAAGTCTTGAATATACACTTCAAGGAACTGTGACCTAAATTCAGATGATTGATCACAGTAGCAGTAGAGTAAACTTTCAGTATATCTTCACATTGACAGTGAACCTGGTATCAAACTTTAACCTGCAGCACTTTGCTTTCCTATAAAATAAAAATATTCCATCTTAAATCACTGCCTTTTCAGCAACCTAAACAAAACCATAAAGGCCAACTCTTTTTCCCCTTTCCACTAATTTCAATATAATTCCAAGTTTCTTATCTCTCTGATTTCTCATGTACTCCCCCTTACCTTTCCTGATCTCCCACAAAACCCTGGCAGAATACCAGCAGATCTGATAGCTTCTTCTGGGCTGGCTGCCATTACCATATTTATGTCCTTCAGGGTTTCTGTGGGACTGATGACGCACAATACATCATTGGGCTGCTGTGACCAAACAAGGTTTGTGTGCTGCTGCTTCCCCCAGCATTTTGCCAGAAGTGCTGAGATCTGTCAAGGGGATGAAGAAAGATGAGTAAATGTTGATGAGGGATGGAGGAATAGTGTTGAAACAGAGTAGATGTTGGGTAGGAGGAGAGGTCTTAAAACAGTGGCAGGGGAAGAGTTAGTAGGTGTTTCAGAAATATCTGAAATTGAAGGGGAAATAGAAGTATTCTGGTTCAGGATAAGTTGTAAGGAATGGACTATTAGAGGGAAATGAAAATTGGGGATTAAACAGAATAGATGAAAAATAAAAAGTTGAGTTTGTATGGGGAGAATGATGATGCTCCACCCAGCACAGGATGATGATGGTGATGAAGAAGAAGATTTATTAGGATTTATCAAAATAAGCATTTTTGTATCTATGCCTTTGGCTGAACTGAACTATACTTTCCAGCCTTTTTGAAATAGCCTGTCCCTCGCTGTGGTCCATTGCTGAATAATTATTAACCAATGTATGATGAGGATTATGTCTACATCACAGATAGGATCCCATGGGTGAGCCTTCCCATGGGTGATGCTCTGACTAGGTGTTGGGAGAACAATGGGATGTGTTGCCTGCCCCTTTACCTCACTGCCAGCAGAATAAGACCTGGCTTCATGAACTGAATGTGTGACTTTAGAGACATCAGTTTCAACAGCTGGGCAATCAGTGTCACAAACACACTGAAGAGTGTGTCTGCTTTGATACACGCCACCAGATTCCACTGATCCCATGCTCTTATGGTATGTGTACGAATGGTGGAGTAGGATTTGCACAAAATATGTCTGCAGAAATCCCTTTCTGAAATTAGCAATGAATTATGTCAAGCTTTATGCATGATATATGCTCCCAGTTTCTCACAAGAAACACCATTAACTTAAATTTTAGGTTGTTAAACTTCATGTAGCACCATCGTACCCTGTTCACTATTCCAGTCTCCCATCTCAGTCTCACCTCTTAACTCTTTATCATGATGAGCAGACTCTTTGAAGAATGGTTGTGAGAGATGGATGACAACCCGAAATACGTGTCAATAAAAATTCTGGAAGATGAGGTGGAAGGGTCTCTCCTTTTTATATTACAGCCTCATTGCCTCCCTGAGACTATGACAAGTGTAATCTCTGTCTTTGTAAAAGCCTGTTTTTTCCCTAAAGATTTTCCCAGTAACTCAATTTGATTGTTTTCAATCAAGGACATAAATTTGAATTTGAATTTTAGGATTTCAAAAGTGTCAAAGGCTTAAAATTGTACCACAGCACATGTATTTACAACTAAGACCTGGGAAGAGTGAATGAGGTAAAAGCAGCTAAAATTAGTCTGGAAAAGTTTTCAACAATGGAACTTTATTTTAAAATATTTCCTCTGTACAAGTTAATAAAAATGAAGTTTAAGTATGGAATACTTAAAAAAACCCCTATTATTGCTTTTGACTTATTTGCCATCAGATGCGCTCCCTAAAACTACAGAGAATTCTGAGCCACCAAATGGAAGTGTGACTGAAGATCATATACAAACAATCTGCCATCTACCATGCAAAGGGAACAGTACCAGCAAGGACACAACTCATGGATATATCCTTCCATGAACTTGACTACACTGGTCACATGCTCATCCTGACTCTCTCATCCCACTGTTCTTTTTATTACTTCACTAAGAAACCCTGTGTGAGCTTAGCTATGTCTGGCCAACACTTCGGTCTGGCCCATAATGCAAAGAAATTCAGAAAATCGAAACTGTTCATAAAAATGTGCAATAGTTTAAATGTTTGGGTTTTTTCAATGGCATATTTCAGTGTAGACCTAACTCCAGGTGTGTGAACACCTCCTTTATTTTGATCTCTATGCGATGCCTATTACTAACTAGGGTGTGAATATAATGTATGTATATACATGAAATATAAAGGTTGTACGAAGATAGAAAATTTTCAGTGCTCATGTTGTTAATGTAAAACAGCCCTGTAATTGTCCTCGTTATGTTCATAATTTTTAGCTGACTAAATGTCCCTTCTCACACACTTGCATTTATTCTTCTCCTCAAATCTTAACATTACCAGTTTAAAAATGCAAAAAACGAGAATA
Source organism: Acridotheres tristis (assembly GCA_037013685.1). NCBI lineage: Eukaryota > Metazoa > Chordata > Aves > Passeriformes > Sturnidae > Acridotheres > Acridotheres tristis. The sequence continues at coordinate 56,551,879 of CM072888.1, forward strand.
TTGTGACCTAGAATCTTAATGCCTGAATTTAGTCCAGAATTTCATATCATGTTGAGTTGCTTTTAAAATAATGGGCATTGTTGTGCTACACTTTCTAGCTAAGACATGCAGGTCCTGTGATAATTGTACTTGCTTTTTTGGCTTTTGCAAATTAACACAAATGTCTTCCTGGTTAATTTAAAGCTTTTTATCTTCTCCCCAAAATTTCTATCTTTATTGAATTCACATCTGTAGTTTTATTTAATGTGAACCAGATGTTGAAATCAAGGCAACGTTTACTAGGATACTTGCCCTGAAGAAGGCATGCTACACAGTGTTGTGCTAGTTCCCTGGGCATCAAGCAAAAATAAAGGTTTTTTCTGTTTGTCTAATTAGAAACAAAGCTTTCTAATCAACAACTTTCAAACTTCAAACTCCACAAGCAAAGAGATATGGGCAAATGTACCAGAATTCCACAAGCTGTTGTACTTCATGCACAAAACATTGTGTTTTTGTTAAAGATGTGGGGTTCTAGTACACCACTATAAAATGCACCATGCATGGCTGCAGAATACATGCAATGGGATGATGCTGGAAGACAGCAGAGAGCAGAATGCACTCTTAGAATCAGAAATCAATGCTAGCAATGAGAGTTGAAGCTGGAAGATGCAGCTCTGCCACTGAGCAGCTGTTTGGTGGTGTTCTGTCTCCATGAGAGACAGTAGCTCCTGATGTGGGCCAAGCTTCCAGTCACAGGGAGCTCAGATCTGCAGCTTCTCCAGAGATGTCAGCATCTTTCCATGCTTCTGCAGTATGTGCATGCCAGACTTGTTTAAAATGCATCTGGTGTGTTTTAAATACTGAGTTAGATACAGGATCTTTTTATTTTTTTTGGTCATTGTTTGGATATAGGTCACTGAGTAGCATACCTGGAAGGTATGAGATGTCAGAAGAACAGAATCTATGAGATAGAGGAGATAAAGATGTATTCAGTATATGTTTTCCTTAGACTCTATTTTTCTGTGCAAACTCATTATTCACTTAAAGGAGAGGCACAGCCAGTCTTTCGTCCTCATGAGCTGGAACATTTTGCTCTTGCAGCATAATCAGATTTTCCAAGCAAAACTCCTGGTTATTTCACTCACATTTATGTGGCTGTACAAGGCCTTGGCAAAATTCAAGCACTGCAGAGCATGGTAACATTTCAAATTATCAAATTTAAAATGATAAGATGTACTTAAATTTTAAAGGCCAAATTAAAAAAAATACGTTGCATCTACAAAATATGCATACAGGTAACTGATTGCATTTTTCATGTATTGAGTGTACAGTCTGAAGCAGTGAAAAGAGTATCTGAAACAGTGATATCCAGAATCAAAATGGATCGTATCCTGCATGCTTTCATCTCCTGGCAAGTTTTGGCTTGTGTTTTGCAAGTGCAAAGATCTAAGATCAAATTAAGATCAAAATGCTTATGACCAAATCTTTACAAAAACTGGAGTATGAATTATAAACATGAAATAAAAGACTAAAAAAAAAAATCTGTGTAGTAAATAATATTTTTAAAATACACATTTCTTTATGCAGTTGGTTGGGACTTCATGTTAAAATAACCGAATAAATAAAACAGAGTGGCACTGTTTTGTAGTAAGGCATAGCTATTGGTTCAAAACAACATGGTGAATGCAGTCCAGGATTTGGTGTGACCTTGTTTCAGTTACATGGTAAAGACATAAGTTACAAGTTCCAGCTTGCTCTTAAATTAATCCCACCTTGGTGTCTGGCACAGAATTTCTCCATGCATCATTCTCTTCCACACCAGTTCTCCTGTCCATCCCTGACTTGTTCTGCTTAATATGTATATCTCTGCTGTGCAAGATCCAAATGCAAATCCTTAAGTCATAGTTTCCTGAGGTATAACCACATTTCTGCCATTGACTTCCTCGGTCATTCACCCCTCCCTTACCTTCCATACCTGTAAAATAGGAACAGAGACCTATGTGCAGGAGGTTCCACAGTTTTGTCATAGTGCTAATCACCACAGTGTCTCTATGAATGTTTATAAAGTGCTTTGAAGGTGAAAATTGCCAAATAAGCTAGGGATGATTATTATACGTTAATGAATAAATTTCAACATGTATTTGATTGCCAGGTAATTCAGAAGGGAATCACCAACCCTACCCTTTCTTCGAAGAAGAAAAGTTGACAGTCAGCTAGTTGCTAATTAGCACTCAACTGAAATGCCTCCAAAGCTGAGTGCTCCCAGTTGAGTCCTTTAAAAAGTAATCTTTCAACTAATTGAAATATGCTGAAAGTTGAGCAGTGGGTGAGGTGTGTAACAGGTAATCAGTATGGTGGAGTTGGTTATGTAGAAGGAATACTAAGCTGTTCCAGGTAGGAAAAGCCAGCCAAAATTAACATCTCAGGTGAATCAGCCAAAACGAGAATCTCTTTTTCATATTCGCATATCTTTTCTAAGACCCAGGTTAGGGAGGAAGGGTTGCTTAAAGCGTGTGTTGAAGCCTAGTGTTGTTTATTTCTTACTATATTGAGGAGTACTTATAATGATTCTTGCTTTGGACTGAGACTAAAGAAATTTGAAATAAAACATTGCCTAATATATTAAAGCTGAGTGACTGTGCCACCTGCATTTAATTCATATTTAGCTTGTCTGTAAGAGAAACTAGTATATCAGAAAGGGGTTCAGATGCTTCAGGCCCTTTCCTCTCTCCTGACCTGTCTGATTTTTTGCTGGAGGGTCAGTCTGCCAGACCATAGTCTGCTCCTGTAGCCTCCCCCACCACTTCTTTGGAGATTTTTTTTGGCTGTCTGCCAATGCTATAAACCGCAGCACTGTCTTCTCTGCTGCTGAAGGCTGTTTTCTTCCTCAGCCACTGGGAGATGGCTGCAAAAGGCAAATTACAGGAATTTCATCCCTTTCTTTCCCCTGTTTGACTGCTCTAGATTCACCATCCTCAGCATCACTTCTTCATACTTTCTTCAGGGAAAACACACCCAGCAAAACATGATGAGCACTTTGAGTGAAGAATCTCAGTTGCTCCAAAAAGCCCTTCCCAGCATCAGTCTCCAGTGATAATCCACCAGCAGAAAGTAGCCCCATGCAGAGGGTGGAGGAGGGGAAACCCAATATGTAGGGTGGGAAGTTACCAAGGCAGGTATGATTCATGAAAAAGAATTCTGCTCCAAATGGGACTTTGGGCAGGTATGAGCAATATGAAGGAAATTGGGAGATGGAACAAAGCAAGACATAAGCGTTCTTGAAGCTGCTGGATTCTCGAAAGCAGCCTTCATGGTGCCTTCATGGAGATTCAACAAAACCAAGGTATATTAAATCTCTTTGCTGTTTTTCTAGTCTGGAACATGCTGTCAATGAACAGATGGTCTCCTTGGTTTCCTGAAGCTGTTGCAGCCCAGAGAAGCTGTCCTGGAGGTCAAGGGCTGAATATACCACACTTGAGACCTCATCCTTTCTTCCCAGCACCTATTTCCCCTAACAGTAGTCCCCCTCACGTGGTCACAAGGTATTTTTAAGTTACAGTGCCCAGGTGTGATGCAGGGTAGGTGGAGGCTGCCCAAGTCCACTGTCCACTCAGGTGCTGCATTGACAGCATGCTGAGGAGCAAAATGAAGGCACTTAGGCTTAAAGCAAGAGTCTTCTGTGAGCCAGGGAGCTGGACTGCAGCTGGGAGATCCTACAGACCAGTATCCCTCTGCAATGGCACAAAGGGAGGACACTTAAAACACACAGCACTGTGTGTTTTAAAATACTGGCCTACCACAGCTTGATCAAAGAGAGAGTAAGTCAGTTTGTCTGCTATATCTTGGTGGGCTTAGAAGCCAATCAATGTAGCATCAAGTTAAGGTTTTCACCACTTCAAGTTTGTTCCATGTTTACTTACCCTGCTCTGTCTCCTTCAGGTACTGTGCAGGTACTGGATGAGTAAAGCAGACAGACTGCTCAGTCAGGCATGGGCAGGCTCCTCAAAGACTGCTTTCTGCTGAGCATTCATGAAGTTTCCAGACAAAATTAAATATCCATTTTGATTGAGGACAAAGACGTTGTGTACACTGAAGAACTCAAAAATATTCAAAATCCCTTCTGTGTTATCATCAATTTAGAAGTACTTCTAGCATCACTAGTGAGTGCTGGAGCTGTAACTCTAATTTACTAGGATTAAATAGGGGAAGAGAATTCTTGGAATTTTCATTTATATTGAATTATAATTATATGTAATTTATGCAAGATAGGCTTCAGTCTGCAAAAAGCCTGAAGCATTTAAAAGATGTAAACCCTTCTTGCCACACTACAAATCTGAAACACAGTAGTTTTGGTGGGTCCCACTTATGAAGTTTTAAAAACACTTCTGATAAAGACAGTAATGTCATTCATTAATGACAGAAAATGAAAATTATCACAACAAAAATAAAAGGTAATCTCCACGCAAAAAGTCTGGAAGTGTACACTGAGCTCAGTCAATTTTTAACAATGGATTGAACAGATTTATTTGGTTTCCTGTCCACAAATCTGTGAAAGGGCACTGTTTTCTGGAATATATTTTTATTTCAATGTACTAATATTTAATGCAAACAAATTACAGCTTCTAGTTTTGCTATAAATTGCAAGCATCTGGTACACTCTATTCTATAGCTGTAGAAATGAATGGAAGTAACCTGAAGCCTGTCAAAATCTGTGTTTGAGCTCTGCAGTTGAGTATATGTTACAGATGGTCGGGTATTGCTGGTGATTCTTCATTGTGCATCCCAGCTTTTGATAAGCATATTTCATTTAGTCATTCTTGAGCATCCACAGGAAAACAGTTTTGTTCTTTTACCTAAGGCCACTCCATCAGAAGTCTTGAGTGCTATTTGGCTTTTGTATAAACAAAGGATAGTTTGAAAACGTAGTGTTATTAGTTTTTTGAAAAAAAATCCTACTTACTTGACCATTCTCACTATTCAAGTACTTGTAGTTTTTATCTCTTCATATGCTATGTGTCTTAAAAATCAGTCTCTCCTTTACTGTCTTTCAACAGCTACAAGCTACCTTAAATGTCTCCTTGTAAACCTGATTCCTGACAGAGACTGAACAGTCAACACATACTAGGGATAAATACAGCAATTACACCTATTTTCAGCTGTATCGCTTTTCTACATTATTATTATTATTACTAAGCAGCTATTAAAAACAGAGCAGCCTTCAGAGCTGCTTCTCCTGTCAGCCTGGCAGAGCGAGGGCTGTGCCTGGGCACACGTGGTGCTTTTGGCAGGGCTGTGTGACAGGGCTGTCCATGGCAGCACTGGAGACCTCCCAGTGCAGGCTATGTGGGATCCCCTGTGCCAGGAGCTCCAGCATGGACAGATGAACAAACTGCTCTGGTTTGTCCTTTCTTGCTTCCTGCTTTTTTTTTCTTGCAAGTTTCTGCTGTTGGTTTTTGGTCCTTCCACCATAGTGCAACTTGGCTACTCAGAGGTGCTACAGGTATCACACAAGTGGGTGCAGAGGCAGAGGACATGCACTCATCTGCTCCACCAGACCCATGCTTTCCCCTGAAATGAAGGGAAATTGTCCTCCAGAGCTGTCTGAGTGCGAGTCCTTGACTTGCGTGGGTCCTTCTGTTTCAGCCTAGGAGAGGGCAATCCAGCACCCAGACAGTGGCCAGATTATCCCAGCCCTCCTTTGGGGTGTCGAGGGGCTCTGTGGTGGTTAGTGCCTCGCCAGAGAGACACAAAACGTGGCTCTGTGTCTGCTGGTAAGGTCCAATGGCACACTTCCATCCAGCTGGGAATCACAAGCCTGTGTACTGGCCCCTCTCTGCTCTTGTGCCTTGTTTCGTGTTCATGTGCAGCATCCAGACAGGGTTAGGTTGCACACATCCAGTGCAGTGTGCAGGTTTGGGGACTGAGGAACCAAAGACATGTCCCAGTACTTCCTTTCTGGCCTCTAGGTACTGGTGTAAGTCTCACTACTTTGGGGTGCAGCAGGATTTGCATGTGCATACACCCACTTAAAGACAACTCTGCACACAGTTTCCTCATCTGTTGGTAGCCATGCATATGCACAGGCACAGGAATAGACTCATTTTCAGATTTGGGAAGACTAGTCTCTTCCTCTTTGTTTTCCTCCAGTTCTTTTTTTTCCTCTGCTCACATCAAGCTTGTTTTCCAGATTAAGGAATTTATTGACTACCTTAAATCTTGAGTCATATATTTGCCTTCGACCCCTAGGTCACTTTGGGTAGCAGCTTGATGCCAATGGTGCAGGGGGTTTGGAGCAGCCCAGGCAATGGGGCTGGCTGCATGCCCCCTAACCCACACCCCTAGAGCACACACAAAACTTAAAAGGCAGCAGATCCAAGTGGGAATCGAGATGACACTGTCAGGATCCCTGTAACTTTATGTTCCTTTGATTCTGCCTTCTGTTTTACTGTTCTGCACATCACACTAGCCTAGATGATAACAGGCAACTGGAAGAGCTGCTGGAGCCTGTAATTAGCAGGCTCCTACCCTGGGACTTGGTTCTTGCTGGTGGGCTGTAGGTGTGGGATAATTTGCCAGTTAATCAATGGGAATTATTAAAATATCACTGCATATTTTTGCTTTGTGCTAGACCCATACACAGAAGCTATAAGGGGGTTGATGGGAGTATCTGAAATTCCTACTCATGAAAGCAAATCCTACGGCCCCTTCCTTTCTCCCCACCTCAGCCAAAATAAAAATACTAATATAATTGCCATGTTTAACTTCAGTGGAGCAGTGAATTTTAGCTTAATCAAAAAGTCCTTAAAACAGGAACAGCTTACAAGCTATGCAAAATGCCACCATTTTAATTACAGAAAGCCGTGTCCTTTCTTGGACAAATGTTGTATTTTGAATTTGCTTTGCAAAGAAGGTAAAATCCATAACTTGGTAGATTTCTGGATGGGTTGGTTTTTTTTTATATTTTTAAAAGTATGTTGTACTTTGGTTAAAAATGTGTTTATTAGTGCTGTAACTGTATTTTTTTCTGGTCATTTTGGTTTCAGGTTTTAAGGTAGCCTTTTTGGGATCTTTTAGAGTACAAGGTAGATGCAGGGAAGTTTTCTCCTAGGTGTGAAAGTTATGTTACAGGCTTTTCATGGGGTCAGCAAACCCTGGCAGACCATTGTCACAGTCACTGCAGCACTACTGAGCCAAAGTTGCAACACTATTTATTAAACTCAGCACCTCCAGTAATGGTACTGGAGTAGCAGTGTAGTCTTGCTGCATAGCTGGGGTGCTCTTAAAGAGAGAAGTGATATTCCTCATGTATTATCTGTTGTCTCTGTGTTTAGTAACAGAAGCTGTGGGAAGTCTATAAAAACAGCTCAATACGTCACTTCTTATGGAAACTGTTATTCCATAAGAACATTCAGAAATAGTTTTGCTAAACAACTACCAGTAGGGGAAAGATAAATTATGATTCCCATCAGTGGTCAGTAGAAAACAAACCATGAAATTTCATATTTTATTCTGAAAAGAGAGGTCAAACTTTCCAGAACTAGCCAAATGCTAGTGAAAACTAGATTTTTTCAAATATGTCTTAAAATATTCCTACATTCGGTCAGGTTTGAATTAAATTTTTGACAGTGGGTAAAGCCATATCATGCTCAAATATTTTTCGGGATTATTACAAAAATTTAGAAAAAGTAATGGCGCGTGCCTTGATTTCCCCATCTGTGAAATGGGCGATCCCGCAGCGTTCATGCAGAGCGCTCCGACTGAGAACAGTTGCGGCTGCAGCTCATTGTTATTCTCTTAATCATATTAGTTAACTAAATCTGTTCCTAGAGTGGGTCCATTTGCTTGAATGAATTTACATGAGAGATTAATTCAGCGCTGTTTATTGTTGTTTTTACATTTATCCAGTACTGTAAATAATGCCTGATACTTTACAGCTGTGTATGAGGACAGTCTGTGCTTCGAGGACTTTTTTGTACAGGTAATTTGAAGACTCTCCTCCTAGACCTTGCACTTTCCTATTGAGCACATGAGCCCATTTTGTTTATGGTATATTTTGAGGACTTTTCGTTCACGTGGTGTCCGCTCCCAGCACTTTCCTGCAAGTATGATTCAACAGATAAAGTTCATCCCTCACCTCCAAGGGGTGATCTCCTCCCCTTGCCCTGCCCTTCTCCCTCGGGACCCCCTTCCCAATGTTAGATATTCACTGGCAACGCTCTCTAACCGCTGCTGGATTTATGCCCAGCAATGATCCTAAAAGCTGGGAGCAGTCTCCCATCTAGCTGCCGAAGCCTTTCCGCCGGACAGCGGCGTCTAAAATGACCCATTTGTGCAGGGCTGACCCCCGCCGCAGGGCACTGCCAGTGCTCGTCCGGGGGTCCCGCTCTGCCACCCGCCCCTTTGTGCTTTCCCATTTTCCGGGAGGTTTCTGCGGCTGGCACCCGAGCGCTCTCCATTGTGTGAAGTGTGGCGTGCGGGGTTATTTCTTTGTGCCGGCCGCGGTCCGTGCCGTGCCCCGGGCGCGGCCCCCCCGGCCCGGGCAGCGCGCAGAGGCCGCCCCGGGCGGGCAGCGGGCGCTGCGGGAGCCGTCGGGCGCGGGGGAAGCGCCGGCTGCCCGCGGCGGGATGGCCGTGGCCTGTGTTTATGTATTTTGTAGTAATCACATTTCTGACATTACCCGCGGGGTGATTGGCTCAGGCAGCTTTTAAACCACCTATATGCTAACGAGCCCGCCGCGGCTCCGGCGGGGGCCTGCGGGGGGACAGCGAACCCCAACCCGCACCTCTGCCAGCCGGGGAGAAGGGGGGGGCGGGGGTGGCATTTCTGAACTAGTCGGCAGCGCGGACAGGAAATGACCCCTCCAGAAACTGCTGCTTTAAAACCGAGCGGCGGTGCCTGAAGCTATCCAGCCTCCCTCTCCGTGTGTGGAGCCTGTGCGCTCCCGCTCCCCCCACCCCCCGCCCGTCTCCGCCGGAGCGGGCTCCCACAGCAGTCCCCAGCCAGTGCGTGCAGCCTGGATGTGTGTGTGTGTGTGCGCGCCGCTACTTTGTACTGTGAAGAACACACAGCCCATGTGCTCTGTATGGATGTTGATGATACTCTGTGTAGCTTGAATCTCTGCAAGCAGGCAAGATGTCCAGCACACCACATGACCCTTTCTATTCTTCTCCTTTTGGCCCATTTTATAGGAGACACACACCATACATGGTGCAACCAGAGTACCGAATATATGAAATGAACAAGAGGCTGCAGTCGCGGACGGAGGTAAGTCCCCCAGCCTTGTTTTCCTGTGCATGGACCGTGGTAGGTTTCAGCCCGAATTCCAGCTGAAGCGTCCCACTAGACAGTACAGTATATGCAGGCATGAACCCTAATTAATTTAGTAGTTTAATTGGGTAATCCCTCATTATGTTTCCACGCAGAGCAACTCTTTGAGGAGATACCAGCTTAAGCTGAAATCGTGAAATTACAGTACAGCACTTCAGGATTGATTATAACGCTGGTCTCAGGAAATTTCTTTGCCTTAGTGTGTTGTTTGCTCAGGATCTGTCCTGCTGGCATTTGCAGCTGTAATATTGCAAAGTATTTCTTCGGCTTTTGCACAAAATTAATTCTGGAATGTTGCAGGTTTAGGGGGGAGAGACCAACATCTCTTTGGTTTTGTTCTGTAAACTCATTAAAATGAAAAATGGATGATAACTGAAAAGAGGAGCGGAGTTTTAAAAACTTATTCCATGGCTACTCTTAAAGAACACGTTTGGGACAACCGGCAGGAGAAATTTGTGTTTACATTTAGAATGCTATTGCTTTTGGCAAGAGAGATGGTCAGTTCACTACTTTATCATATAGCTGTCAAAAGTACCCAGCAATGTAAACTACATTCACTGCTGGTTATGCTTTGTAAAATGTGCTAGTGGTTTGTACACCCTGGCTTCGAAATCCAGATGAGCCACTGCAGAGAATATACAGAAAGGGATGGGGAAATGCTTTTGTCACTTAAAAAAAAAAAAAAAAAGAAAGAAATATTAGGGGCTGCATATTGTTATTTATGTGGTAAAGTAAAGCACACTTTTCAAGTGTGATGAAGTGAAAGTGAATCAGGCTGCATTTCTCTCCATGTGTCTGTGTTTGTGCAGCAAACATTCTTGGTGCTGCAATTTTTCATAGTAGTTTATTAGTGGTGCCCTGAAAAGACTTTTTTAAAGTATGAATCTTTTGTAGTAAACGGCTTTATGTAGTGGCAAATATCTGCCAGGTTTATGACACGCAGCATGATGAAGGATCTCAGGTTGATCTGTTTGTTGTATTGTGATTCTTTAAGATAACAGGAGGTTATCATAAAATAAAACACACATGCCTGAATTGTCAGCTAAGCCATAGAGAATCTGTGACGTTTAATGTATATGATACAGCTAACGAGATGTGACCTGCTTTCTGATTGGGTACCGCCACGGGGTAACTGCTTTTCTATCACTGTTACCACTGCCAGGCTTAAAACCTTGCTTAGGAGTAATTGGTAATACACTTTATGCCGGCTAAAAACTCGAAGCAGCTCTTTGCTCCCAAAATCATGGCAAGTGTTTGTCAGTTTTGCCCCAAGTTGTTGGCTGCAGAGGGTTGCTGCCATTTAGAATGAGGGGGTTTGGGGGGGTTGTTTGCTGCTGCTTGTTTGTTAGTGTCTTTCAACTCTATTCCTTGCATTCCTGTACATATTCATGTCATAATTTATAGACTTTTTCAAGTGAGAAAAGCACATATGTATCACTGAGTGATTTCTTCAGGGCTTTATATACAACTGGCTCTAAAAGCTGTAAGTGCTAACTTAGCCTTTTTTACATATCGTTTCAGTGGTACTTTTAATACTTGTCCAGTTCCTGATTGTAGCTCCTTCACAGATGTTACACTAGAAAAGTTTTTGAGGGACTTGTGAAACAGCTTTCCCCTCCTTCGTTGCTGAGGTGCAGCACCTTTAATTGCAATCCTTGCTGCGCAAATTCAGATGGATGGTTGTGGGCAAAGAGCAATAACCCACTCTTTCTTGCTAGGAGTGCCTTGCTAGGTTTCAGCGGCATTTTACTTTGACAGACAGTATTTAGTTAATGAAGGCCTTATGCTCCAGAATTTCTTTTATTTGCTCAGGATAAAAATTCTTTTGCTTTGTGACTGTTCAGTGTTTACATTCTGATTCTCTGTTTTTTTAGTTTATGAGCTCTGTGCTGTAAGCATTGTTGTGCATTGAAATGTGTTTTCTATCTGACTTCAGTTCATCTCATTCATCCTCCAAGTAAAACATCTACATAATAAACAAAAAATATTAAACTAGTTTCCTGGGACACTAGAGCAGCTAGGTGTGGGCAGTCTGTAAAGAATAAGGCTGGCTTCTTGGGCAGGTCAGAAGTGGAAGTTTCTAATTACTTTTTGCACCTCCAAGCATGTTTGGGATTGGTAGGTGGAGGCTTCTGGAGCATGTATAACTAGCTCTGAATTTTTTGAATCCAGAGTCCTGCATGTCATGAAAGGAATGTGCTTGTGCTCTGGGTGATAGAGGCTTGCTGCATGAACGTTTCTCTTCAGGCAGTCTTTGGAATAATGTAGGCACTGGTCTCTGAAGGAGGCTGCTTGTGCTCTGAGAGCCCCAGGGGGTAGGTGAGCACAGGCAAAGCAGCTTAAGGCGAAAGGAATTACAAAGAAACTCTCCAAAAGACTGGGAGTAGTAAGCCGGCAGATTCCACGTGGACCCAACTTTTGCAGAGAGACTGTGGCAAATGAGGATGCCTTAAAAAAATGGGAAACTACAGCCGTTATCCCAAATATATATCCATGGAAAGCCTTTGGGATTTTTCAGGTTTCATAAAAAAATAAAAGTGTTCTTAATAACCCTGTAGAGCCAGATTCTCTACCTTCTCTTGCAGAGGTGGAAGTTCCAAGGCAGAGCAAAACATACATAATTTAATAAAGTTGTACAGAGGATGGATGGAGAGCCTATGGAAGGAGTATCTGTATGTCATGTCTATCTGTTTTCTCCTTTCCATTCCTGTTGTAGTTGTCCAAAGCTTACATATAGGTGAGAAATTATAAAAAAAGAAAAAAAAAAAGCAATGCAATGAGTGGGTAGAAGCACCAGTGGGGAATCCACCAGTAAATGCCATTCCTACTCCTGCTCTCCCAGCATCAGAGTTGATGGTATGTTGGGGGAGGTGGAAGTGTCCTCAAAATGGCTCAAGGCTTGGGGACCGTTCCTGAGAAATCCACTGCTTCCACTCCAGTTTTTGTCAGCGTTGGATGGAAGGGAATAACAGTCAGTGTGAAGGATGTGCTCAGTGTATTAAGCAGACAAAGTACAGAGTGATAAAGAAAGGTCATTTAGATGCAGCATAGCTATCTTTGTTGTTCTTGTTTTCTTTAGGAAGAAATGGAAGTCATGAAAGTAAAGAATTAGCAGCTTTAGCCTGTGCTAGATGTGCAAACCTTTGCTCTCCAAACTTCTTATAACTTTATGGGCTCCTCAGACAGAACCTACAACTGCCTTTTTAAATTCAGGGTCAGTCTTAGGCAAAGAATTCCAATCACACCCAGGCAGGGGGTGGTTTTATGATGTCAGTACTGGCAAAAGTCCACCACCTAGCTAATTCTTATGTGATCTAAAGTAAATTAGAGAGTCTGAGTTACTAAACAGTGTGCAGGAAAACCGTACCTTCCTTAAAAGTTGTTCAAAGAAATCTAATGTGGTAATACTTTTTTCTAAATTAATACATGCTTTCTTAATAACACTTGAGGAGCTTCCAGTGCCATTTCGCAATGCATCAACAATCCCTATTTAAAGAAGTAAAATGAATATTTAAATGTTTAATAATCTCTGGCAGATATAAAGATAAATCTTGCTTACTTCTCTCATAGTTGATTAACTTCTGGTTAAACAAAATGCAGCTGTTTTCTTGCTCTGTGTGTGGTTTTCAGCATTTCATTCCCATTCACTCATACTCAGTTTATCTTAATATTTTTATATCTGTGTTAGTCTAACATTTCAAGAAAGGAATCCTGTTGTGGCATAATCAGCAGTTTCTGAAGTTCTAAGGTAGCAATACACAACATAGGTAAATGTCTGTTTTTTGTAAAACTTGATGTTTAAAAAGGCACCTCTTTTCCTCTTTGATGTTGTAAATCCTTTTCTGTTCTAATTTTTAATCATTTGAAATTGCTTACACTTAAAAGAAAAAAGGTGATTATATCTTGTGTATAATTATTCGGTAACATTACAGTGTGCTGTGAATAGATCACTTGAAATTGCTGACAGTTTAAACTTTGAGGCGTTGCTTTATTGTCAGTAATCAAAGAAATGTATCAAGCCTTTCACTTCTTTATTTAGTACCCTGTATTGTTAGAACTTTTGTTTATCACAATACATTAAATTCACCTGTATCTCTCTCTGTCACTACAAGAGATTATGCCTTACATCACCACTGGATGCAAAACACAGCTTCCCCTCTGGCTAAGAGAGCAGTGTTTTAAGGGTGACTAGAGATCTTGATTAGTAGCATATTTGTTTTAAAGACAATCAGCTTAATCAAATGATATCAAATTCCTATTAAACTCTATAGTGAATTTCACAAAGATTTCGTGATGGAAAAATATATAAAGAAAATTAAAAGGAAAATAAAGGAGGGTGTTATGATTATTTAAAAGCTGCTAAATGAACTGGAAGATTACACGGATATTCATACGCAACCAAATGTTTAAAGCAAATCAAAGCAAAACAAATTTTCTGCAGTTTAATGGAAGTCTCTTATTTTTCTTCCTCACATTGCTATCTGATGAAATAATCTTCTTCTTCCTGATGCATTTTTAATAGATTAGTCATAAAAATCTATGTTGTGACATCACATTTGTTCGCCTAGCAACTTGGTATGGCAAACAGATCTCTCATATTGTGTACATAAGTCTGAGTTTATCCAATGAGTTTGTTTTGTTGAGGGGAAAACACATAAACTTCTGTCTCAAAGTAATTTTGAGGAAATATTATTTCACCCACAAATACACTAATACTTAGCAATTCTAGGAACATGAATAAAGTATTTTGAGAGTATTTATGAACCGTGCTTTGCTGAAACTGAAAGGTCAGTGTTAAAAGAAAACCCTTGAATGCCTTTAGGCAGACACTGACTTCGGAATGGATTCAAGGCTCTTTTTACCTATTTTCTTTTATTTCATACGTGTTTTTTATCCATTTAAAAATTCAGTTGCAGCTGCTTTCAATTAAAATTGTTGCAAACTAACAATTCTTATGAGGCCAGGGGAAAAAAAAAAGACTCCACTTCCTTTACATGTTGATCCTTAGCTTACGATCAAGGATATCTTGCTGCTCATGCCCACCCTCCCTCCCAAAAAAGTCATATAATAGAATGGAAACTGCATGCATGCTGCATTTGGGGGTAGGGGTTGGTGAGGGTGGAGAAAAGAGTCACTGCAAAAAGTGTAAGAATGGGTCTTGCTTGCAATCACACTGATGCTTCCTAGATCATTTTCTATAAAGAAATCTTTTCAACTCTTCTTTTTTTGCTTTACTCTTTAAGACATAAATCCACTTAGAAAAACCCTTAAACTTCGTCTTTCCCTGATGTAAGCAAGATTTACTATTCAGATCCAGTCTCAAAAATAGAAGCTGTTGGTTAGTGAGAAAGAACAAAATAGAGATCATAACAAGGAGCCAGTCCTGTGCTCTTATTTTAGCTGGAGTTTCGCCTGCTGTAGGATTGCAAGATCAGATAAGAAAGAAAATAATTTGGGTTTGGTGTATGCACTTTGTTTAAAAAGGAGTATGCACTTTGTTTAAAAAGGGGTAAGACTGCTAAACTCTTTGCAGTATTTTTTAGCTAGACTTCTTAGTTCAAATGGTATTTTTTTGCATCTCTTTGCCAGAAGTTGCACATCTACTATAAACATGCATTTCAGCCATGCTGATACTTTGTTCAGTTGTTTCCTCCACAAGAAGAGCCTTCTTTCCTGCACTGTTCTGTGTAAACAGGTCAGGATAGATCCCCACTTTTGTCAGATGCTCTTTTCCAGAAGTTGTTGCTGGGCTACTTGATGCCTTAGAGGGGTCATGGTGGCAGGAACAAGGTTGCCCCAAACAGGGTCATGATTAGTCTCCAAAAAAGACTGTGGTAGGGCAGGACCTGTTGGCCAGTTTACAATGGTCTTATTTATTAGACAAAATTAGTAGTGAAAGAAGCATCCCCGAACCCCTGGCTAAAATCTTCTTCCCTAGGCCTGCATCTTTCTTTTCCCTGATATGTTCTTTCTGGGTTTGGTTAGTATCAGGATTTCCAAGAGAAGGCACATTATGGTCAGAGTACTGTTTCTATCGCATTGTGGTTGACAGCCACGCCCTACTAAACTAAAACCTGTAAATTATTGATCTAGGCTGAATAGACCACTTGGTACTTTTGAGGTAACAGGGAATCAACTAGACCTCAGTATGGGAACAGCTGATACATCTGGAAACAGCTCCAGTGCTTTCATGCCTTAAAAGGTTAGTGAAAAATCAACTGCTCTGGAAAAATGAGACCTTTTCAGAGCTAAAAATGAAGTAGGACTTGGTGTGTTTCTAAACCTATCACCTCTTCAGGATTCAAGAGTTGTTGGTACTGGAGAGTCTTTGCAAAGCCCATAAATTTTACAGCAACAGGATGTCCTCTCCATGAGACTTAGGTTGTCTTGGTGTCACCTTGATGTTTCTACAGTATTGTCAAGGAGGCATGCCCATGTTGGCCAGAGGATGTTCCCATCCTCAGCATACAGACTTGAATCACAGACTCATAGAATGGTTTGGGTTGAAGCATGAGACTTGAGCATAGCAGACTACTTCTTTACAAAGAACTCTGATAACTACAGCCAAATAAAGTATCACACTAGAACTTCTCCCTGAGGTCTTTCTGTTGTCAATACTCACATTCAGGTACTTGTTCAGAGCAGAATGGCAAACTCAGAACTGATGCAGTAAAGCCCGTAGCTTTACGTAGGTTTCTAAATGTGCTTAGATCTACTGCCTAGTCAGCTGCAAACCAAATAGTTTGCATCCTTTGGAGCACCTAATGAATTGGAACATTTCTGTAAATCTGTCACACATGATCTGCAATACCTGTTGATATCCATCTTCCCTGATTCTAAGCTTGCCAAGCCTAGTTAGCTGAGCAGGAGCATGATTTTTATGTGTGTTAAAAAGGGGAGGGGGAAATCTAACCTCGGTATAGTTTTGACATCAGATTACTCACATAAATCTAGATCCCATGCATTTTACCCAACTGCTAGCTGCAGATTAGAACATCCAAAAGAATTGCCTGGCTGAATGACCTTATCTGTTGCATTCAAAGGACAAAGAAACATTATGTGTGTATACAAGTGATCATATTTGGAACCCCTGAATTAAAGCAGACTCAAGAATAGATTGAATAATAGATTACTTTGCTTGTTCTTAGAAAACTAAATACCTAGAAAAAAAAACAACTGACCATGTTTGAGTATTAATATATTCAGTCTTACATTACATATGCAGTGGACTATTTTTACTTTCCTTTTTGGACTTTCAAACATTTGGTTTTTTCCAAACTACATTTTTATTAGGTTATTTTCTAAAGTAGTAAATTGAGAAAATTATGACTTTAAGCACATTGTGCATTTGATGTATATTATGTACCTTATTGTGATTTTTGTTCCAGTTGTGTAGTTTTGCCTCAGCCATTAGCAGAAGATTTTATCAGACAAATAACTGCCATCTGTCCTAGAGCAGGTTATAAAGAGATTTCTGAGATATTAATGACTACATTATACAAAAAGAAATACTCTAAATCTTTAAATACAATAGTTACGTGAAGAGAGGAAAATGCTCAGAAAACAGGAAAGTAAATAGAGTGAAACTTTTTCATTTTATTTCTTCTTATGCTGAAGGACCTTCAGCATACTTCATCCCTTCCTGAGGAAGGCAGTCAGCAGCACCAGCATTTCTAACCATCTTATGTGGACTAGACATGCTCCAGAGTGAGGTGGGCAAGGCAGACTGACACCTGCTTAGTCTCTAGGTTTGCAACCAGGACAGCCTTTAATAGGTGGAAAAAGGATGATGAAATGCCTCACACCTAGAACGCTATGTTTTATTCCTGCAGTTTACAAAAGTCTTATGCATGGGTCATTTGGCAGTGGAGAAAGGCCTACAACTGTCTGTTTTACTCCCTCACATTCTGATAATAACTTGCCTTTTTCAGATTGTCACTCACCATCTTCTGTAATTCTTGAAGCCGGTTTAAGTACCAAAAATGTTACCATGTTACTCTATTTTGCATCACAATGATGTGAAAAGAAAATAACTGCTATAGAATAGTTCCTTTAGAGAAAATGAAAGTAATTCCTGTTCAGCGTGTTGGAAGAGGGACCTCCTTCCTTTTGGCACTTGTTTCTCGACCTTTTTTCCCCCATATCAAGATGTTGAAAACATTCACAGAATATGGATTTGAGATGTGTGTTTGCAACTGTAGCTTTTGCTGTAGTGGATGAAGGCAATACAATGGCTCTATTGCTTCCACCTAGACTAAATCGCTGGAGTATCAGTTAACCCTTATGGTAATTAGGAAATAATGTTGTTGATGTGATTTGAAGTATCATTTTAAGCAATTAGAAGTTCAGATATAATGTGATGCAATTATGCATTATATAGTACATCTATCCATTTTACACAGCAAAAATTACCATATGTTTTTTGGGAAGCTTGGCGTTTTGCACTGACTGGGGTTCTGCTTGTATTTATGAACAGCATGCCTGTAAACTGTGGTAATAACTCTTTGAAGGCCACACCTATGCACACTGCTGATTATGTTAAATAGCATAGGCCCATTTTAATGAATGTGTTGGCATGAATAATGGGACATGAAAAGCCAACACACTGGGTAAATGTTCATTACCTGAGTGCAACAAATACTACATGAAAAATTTCCGTGACAATTCACTTGAGTTTAGCAGTGAATTTGCTTTGGCTATGTTCGTGCTCTTTATGCTTTTCTGTGAATGTTTGATCAATGGAGTTTTATTCTTACAAATAATTGCAGAGTGCAAATTTCAATTTATTATCCATTACTGAAAGAATTTGCTTATTTTATACAGGCTAAGCTGAGAGGCAGTGTTTCCTGTTTTGAGCTTACGTCCCAGATAGAACCACGATACTTAGAAATTAAATACACCAGAGAAGAATCTCTGATTGCTTTGCAGTGAGGACTGACTAGTGTATGAATGTAAAGCAAATTAATAACAATGGCTGGTTGCAATGGGAAAATTACAAGTCAGTAAATATGATGTATGTGCATAATTTTTTTCACAGAACGGAACGCTGCTTAGCGTGCAGTTACATTAGAAAAATGGTAAAAATTTTCGAAGCTTCCTGGCATTTTAAGCTCTAGCTCCATCTGTGCTCATCCAGTCGAGGATGCAAAACAGTAACACACAATATATGACCAACTACAATATATATAGTCTTACATGATTACAGCACACTGCTTGTTATGAAAGACAAGCAAAAAATATGTCATAAATTCGAATAATTAGTGCATTCAAATAAATTATTGCTAATTCCTAGAAACCCTTGGTAGAACAAAGTGGAATTCATAAAATTTTTTACTTTATATGAATTACTAGCTCAACTCTTTTCAGTACTTGCTAACACTGGCAGGGTTAATAATGCAAAGTAAAAAGATTGGTCAAGATGCCAGCACACCAAGTACATCTCTTCTCTGAGAGTGCTGTAAGAGTATTTAATGCCCATATAAAAAACATCCTTAGGCAACCGAGTTGCACCTTGACTGATACTTGCATCCAAAGGCTGCACTTCTAAATATGCAGTGTAGCACAGACTTCCTCGCACAGAGCAGTGTTAGCACCGGTATGTAACCTGAAGCCACAACCTGCGTGTCTAGACTGACAAGAATCCTACCACTTGAGCCACTGTGACACCTTGTGGCTTGTGAAGCAACACAAGCATCTTTTAGAAAACTAACAGGTAAAAGCCAGAGGTTAATGGGTATTGACAAATGTCCTTTCATACAAATACCAATAGAAATATCTGTGCTCGGTTACTATACCATGTTGTCAAGGTACAGTTAAATTAGGTTTTAGTGGGCTCATTTCTGTTTGTGCCTTGCCTTTATGGCATGCGTTTTACTGCTAAGTGGCATAAGCTGAGGCATCATTTTGCGAAGTATGACCTGCTGCTATTATCTCTATGCTTTGGTGTTTGCTTATCAGTCAAAACTAGGCAAAACACTGGTTTTGGATGCAGTACAGAGTAAATATTTTATTTCTTTGAGACCACTAACTTGGTTAACCAGAAGAATGCTTGAAGGGTGCAGAGTACTTTTTGATACTATGTTTTAAATGGTAGCTAAACAGTAGCTTCAACTAAGTTATAGTTGGCATTTGGCAATGAGCATGTAACTATACAGTCATGAATCTGGGGTTAAACAGATCAGTGTTTCAGCTGTGGATAGTTCATTAACTACAATGAAGCTGTATTTTGCTGAGAAATTACCATTAAACTTAAGATCAGGCCAGTAGTGCATGGAGCTTAGAAAGAACCCTGCATCTATAAATGCTCAGGACCTCACAGCACTGTACTAGTGTCTTGATTGTCATTTATTCCTCTTCAAACAAGCATATCCATGTTTTCTTCCACAATGATCCTGAGCGTGAAGGGAGTTGTCTGTAAACACATGCATTATGTCCCATAATAATTTTCTTGGCTCTGATGTTTTAAAAAACTAGGCAACAACTGGGCTGAAATAGTTGCCTTCTGTTGTCAAACACCACCTTATTGCTGAATACATCCTTATGATGCAAAAGGTTTGCATCCCTCTGTTTTCCCTTGTCTTCAGATGTGTCCACTGTGCTGTCACTTAAGCATAATATATAGACAAACATGCCCAAACTTTCATTTAACTTGATGATGTGGGGAGAGATAGAAGCCCAGGACTCAGGGTGTGCAATCTGCCTTATTTCATGCACAGATATATTGATCCTTTGCTGAGATTTATGTTCGTAAAATTAGGTGGTTACTGATGCTCATACTACCTTGCCTTCATGATGTGCACCCTTACTATAAGGTTCTTTGGGTTGGGACCACCTTCTGTCTTCTTGTACAGTGCTAGAACTGTGGAGTTCTGGTCTGTATCTGCAGCATGTCTTCATTATTGTGCTGTGTATTATAACTAAATAAAGGCTAAAAGTTGGTAGTAGTATTTAAAATACTTTCAAACCCAATTCTAAATATACTATTGTCATATTGAAGTCATAAATAATTTTTTTTAAATTGACATTACATGTAATTTATGCACTAAAAAGAATTGTCTGAATAGAAAGTAAAATAATAGTCTAAGTTCTTGGAAGATGACTGTTTAATGTTATTAACACTTTTTGTTACTTCTCGAGTAATTCAGCATACCCCTGCAAATCTACTAGTTTTGCAAAGCAACTGCAAATATATTTAAGGCAGCATTCTTCTGGTTGATTTGTACATCTGATATTGTTATTAAATCTATTGCTTTTCAAGTGTGATTCTTCAGTAGTTTCATGTCAATCAAAGAAGCTAATTCTAAGCCCATATTTTCTTAATAGTGAAGACATCTTAAATTCTACAGGACAAGCATATTCTTTTTAATGGGAACTGGTGCTGTGTAATATGTATCTTATTTCATGATGACTTGGGGAGGGAATATTATAAAGTCTGGTATTAAATTAAGTTCTTGTAATAAGTAGAGATGAATCAGGGAGGTTGTTCTAGGGAAGAAAGGCAACACTTATTTTTTCTTTTATTGTTTGCACTCTACTGATTAAATTAGCCAGTGAGAACAGACCCACTTTGAATATTAAAAAGACAAAATCAACTTCCCCATCCCCCGTCCCCACATCTGTTGCCTTTTGGAGACACTTAAAGTACCAAAACTACCCAGAGTCTAATGGATTTTGCTTTTTAACAGACATTACTTGTATTTTCTCACAAATAAATGAGGTAGTTATAAGTATTTTATTCTGGGTTGGAGGAAAAGGTGCTGTTTAAAATGTCATTTTGAAAGAAACTGGTCTACCTTAAGCAAAACCAATGCATTTTTAGTGTTATACAAATGAAGTCAGTCTTGATACATTTCTGAATGGTGATCTAATAGAAATATCTTAATGGTTACCATATTATAGAAACTTAAATCATTACTAGGACTGCTTGAAGTTGGAAAGAGTGAAGTCCTGTGTGGGGTTATATATTGGTCAAGAGCAGGAGAGCATAGATTGATAAAACTACTGAAGTGATCTCTGCTCTGTTTCATTATGCTACTGCCTTCTGCAGTATCAATTAGATGGACTGAATTTCAGTAAGGCAGCGAAGCAGCTCACTGCACCTCTGCTGGGTTAGAGCTACCATTGCACTGAGCTCCTGCCTTCTTTCTGATCTCAGTCTGGAGTGTGAATATTGATACCTTATCCAGATTGCAGTGTGGCAGGACCAAGGGATCCTTGTCAGTGGATCCTGCTCTGTATCCATGCATCACCTGTGGACCCCAGAATTCCCTTAGCTTTGTTTAATGCCACATTTAAAGGCAGCATCAAAGAAGGGTTAAATTTTTAAACTGCATTTTTTTTGCCATTTTTATAGTCGTATACTAGCTACTTTATTAAAATATTTCTCCTGTTCTGAGGAAAGGACTCTCCCAAATTTGCAGAAGGTGGCTTTTTAGAAACACAATTACCTGTATAATTTTCAAGATTATTATTAGGAAGTATATGAAACTATTAGGACCATGGGAACTTGGATAAACCCGCCTGGTGTGCAAATTTTGTTACCAGAATAACTGCACTAAGGTTGAGAACACTGTGTATGATTATAAGAGTCAACTGAGAAACATAAATTGAGAGCTCAGCCCAGCAGTCTTTCCCTTCCTTGGAGATTGATGGCACACAGATGCACAATTGCAAATAACATAATTTGTAGGCCAGTGGTGCTGTTGTGATAAAAAAAAAAAAATTTCCTCTATCAGAAGCATCCTAGATTTGCTTCAGTTTGATCTTGCAACCGCAGCTCCTCATCCCATGTAAAGATTTCTTCTTTAAGTCAATGAAACGAGCATTTGGTCCTGTATATGAAGGTGCTAGAACAAGGCGCAGAAACTGCAATAGTGAAAACTTGCTTTTGTGGAACCTACATATTCTAATGGATTTACCAAAAGGACTGGAAATATTCAGCTTTTCGGTGTTGTCCATAGTTGGCTCTGCAATAAAACTGCATGTTCAGGGACTTGTATTATGTTTGCAATTACAATTTCACAAAATGCTAAAGGTATAATTGAAAGCATGGTTAAGAGCAAGCAGCACTCATTATTAAGGAGTATTGTGTAGCAAAACCAAATAACACAAACTGAGTGAAGTTTTTCTCAATCAGAAATTTCTCTGGAAAGAAATGTATGGCTCATAAATTATCAGAATAGTAGGTAGATCTGGCAGACTGAATGAAGTGCATAATTTAGCTGAGCATATCGACACTCTTTGAAAGTGGATTACAAAGCCTGCATTGTTAGCTGTATTAATAAAAACAAATTTTTCAAGATTTGTCATTGGGATTATTCTAATACTGATCAAAACCAAATCCTGGACATCCATAGTTAATATTTTCCAGTGTTTTTTCTCCAGCAGCTGCTAGCTTCTACTGCTTTACCAGGAAAAATGATGAAATTCATAGCCTTTTAGTGTCTGCTCTGCTCAGCCTGCAACTGGCAGCATTTGGGGTTTGTGGCTGCTGACCTGACAGACTTACAGCATTTTTATGACGTCAAGTGCACACATCATGGGTCTGTACAAGCTAAATATGAGCTTCAGCCTCCCCCCTATGCCCCCACCCCCGTTTGTTTTCATTTGGGAGACTAAGGACTTCTCCCAGTAAAAATAAGAGAGAGGGAGAACTGGGTTAACTGAGTTGCTCACTGTACTTGCAGACTTGTGTGTGGCAGTGTGACCTGAGTTACTGGGCCCAGGAGCTTGTTTTTGTAGACATGCTTTCTGTATAGTGCTTTATTTGCTAGGTATAGTAAATGGCAACTTGCTGGTTTAATAAGTGAAAAAATGGATGCAGCTAGCAAATCTGAGCTCTTCTCAAATAAATAGCAAGTTCTTCATTAGCTTCAATATCACCAGCACCATATAAAGTGTGGATTTCTTACTTTGCTATTTGTATGAACCTTTGAGTTCTTTTGCTAAGAAAATGAGATTGAAATAATTATATCTACAAGTTTTTATATATCTTGACAAAATGTTACTGTCTGTTTCACACTCAGTTGTATTTAAAACCTGTGGGTGCATTTCAGGCCATAAAATCAGTTTACAAAATAGCAGCCGCTTGCATTCACAGTTGTACTTAATGATTTATTTATTTCTAGGAATTGCATTTGAAATTCCCAGACATCTAAAGCTTTTTCAGCATCAAACTGACCACTGATCTTAAAAAATCATCTACATCAGCACCAACTCAATCACTGACAAGGGCTGGAGGAAATGAAACATCTGGGATCTATTAAGATTTTTATTTATGTTTTTAAATGTTGAAGTGTGCATGGCTGCTTGGCTTTTACGTTTTGAGCATGAATCCATTAAAGAAAGCTCTCACAACACAAACAGTTGCAAAGAGAAGTGATTTGGCTGGAAAGCTGGGACCCCACCATGTAATTGCAGAGGAATCGCAAGGAAGGTGATGACCGTGGTGAACATGGGTTTGTCTATTTATTGTGGTGACAGAAAGACTTTACCAAGTTCTTCCCAAAGATAAGACTCTTCAATTTTCTCAAGGTTTCTTGCAGAAAATTCTTCACCCTTGCGTTTATCTCCCTTCTATATGCTATACGTTTGAAATGCAACCTTGCTGTATCTTCAGTGGTCTGTGATGGCATGAAGTTTTGTTGCTGTCAAATGCATTCCTGCCCACACTCTCATCAAGGGACAATGATGTTTTTGGTTATTAGCTTGCCTTTGTGCTGGGAAGGAGGCTATTAGGCCAGGGGCTCAGGCTGTTTCCACAAACTCTGCTAAATCTGCTCCAGTCTGCTGTGCTCCTCTGGGGTGCAGGATGGGGGGCTGCAGCTTCTGAGATGCTCTGTCCCCATAGTACCTAGCAGATTGTAAATATAAAGACTGACCTATGTACAACAGGCAGTGCAGCTACTGGGCTTTTTCAGAGGTCATTTAAGGAAAGGCCAGGGTGGGAACGCAGTCAGGTTTTCCACAGGACAGCCCTGCACCTCAAAGGCAGCATCTCTGCCTGAACGAGGCAACTGTTGTGTTGGGGCCGAAACGTGTGGGCCTGCAGACTCTTGCTGCTTTCTAAGTACAGTTTCTGCCTTGCTCCTCCTTCAGCCAATACATTTGATTCCTGAGCTCGGGAATGGCCTGGGTTGCTCTCATTAATGTGGTGCTGGCAGAGGGCAGGCTCAGGGGCTGCACGTACAGTGTGCAATGCTCCAGCACAGCTGGCACCACCAGCACAGCTGCAGCCAGGGCTCCAGCCAGCCACCAGGAATTAGCTGTATCCCACTGTCACTGGGGCCAGTCACTAGGAAGGGCAGATCTTGTAATCTGAGTTAATGAACCTGGAGCATCACAGGCATTTTGGAGGAAGATTGCCAATCCTATGTATAGCGGCTGATGGAAAGAGAAGTGCAGTACCAGGTCGTGATCCCTCAGCTGAGGCCAAGCCTCTTCCATCCTACAGAAACACTCCTGTAAAATAAATATGGGATTTTGTCTTTGGCTTGCTGATTTCATTGAAGACTCTGAAAATAGCATCTGGAAAGAATTAACTGGAAACCATGTCACTTGAGGGAGGAGGAAGGAAAAAGGATGCATTCTTTCAGAAAACAGGTGCATTCAAGGTATGCTTCCCTTGGTGAGTTTTACCAGAATTTTCCATCCTTTACTTTACTTTTGGATTCAGGGAAATGGAAGAATGATAGAGTAAATAGGGTTAGCTTTGGGAAGGGATAGGATTTCAGAGGTGTCATTCCAGCAAATATACTAGTCTGAGTGACCATGAACAGGCAAATGTTTAAATACCATTTTTATAGGCATTAGTAACCCAAAGGGAACATTAAAAGCAAAAGGGTTTCCTGGTGTAGCATACAGTGTCTTTAAAAGGACATTTTGAAATTTCTTGTGACCTGACATGAAAGTTCAAGATGGGATAATGATCTGCAGCAAAGATGACATAGTTTAGTTATATTACCTTGATGAGCTACATTTAAAAGTTGCTTAAGATGTATCTTAAACGCTACACTGAAGTAGTAATTCATGGAAAGCTAATCTATTATTTATCAACAAATGTTCACTAGGTTGCATAGATTTGAATACCCTTCAGGATTTCCCTTTGGGTCTTGTCACAAGTACACATAAAAATGTTAGCTACATCAGCAGAAAAACTTAAAGAAAAATGAAATTTGTCGAAGTTTTACTCAAAACCTACATTGCTGGGAACTGCAGTGAATACAGATGAATACAGAATTCCACTAATGATTATCATTCAAAGTACCAGTGCTGTGGGTTTTTCCTTCTAAGTGACATTGTAAGAGAGATTTATTGTTTTACAAGTTGAAATTGGCATTTCTCATTCATTTAGAGAGATACTCTATGTTGTAATACCTAGCAACTTAAACTTATGCTATGAATGAAAAAGCACATTTGCAAAATCTTGGAGCTAGATCATAGTGTGGCAGCTCTGTGAAAGATTGCTCGCTCAATGATTAGTTGCAGCACTCTTACTAAATGTGTTTCAATTCAGTTTTTGTCACTGAGAAATCAAGAAATAGGTGGCTTATTAAAGGTGACCACATCCTTTTATGCAAATTTAATGCACTTGGCAGGTTTATCATGATAAATAGTCAGGATGAGATGGTTCATGATGTATCTCTAATCTCTTCTGTGAAGATGTTCATGTCTTGCAGGAAGTAGCCACTTGAGAGTTCAAATCTTCAGAAGTGTGTGATAGATGGTGATGTCTGCAGAGTCTCACAGACTTGCTTTGAAGTAATTCCAAATGGTGCCTTAATGTTCAGTTTTTGCAAGTTCTCTTGCTTCATCTCTCCTCTGGTGCCCTCCTCTCTCCTCCATCATATTGTGTCCCCAAGTTGTTCCACATACTGCGAGGAACATGCACCACATCTTACAGAGTACATTACAACTCTCTCTCCCGTCCTGTCATATTTTTGCTTGTAAAGTTGTTCTTCCATTAGACATCTTCCATATTTTAAGTGAAGTGATTCACAACAGGAAAACAATCAAACAGAACAAATGTCTTAGAAAATCCTATCTATCATTCATGCATTGTGTTTAGTTTTTGAGTAACTATTTGCGTAAGGAGCCAACATCAGTGCCACTGTCATATTAACTATGCTATGTTATGTTAGTTATAATCAATTACCAGTATTAATTAGGCCAACTTCTCTTTAGATGAGTAACAAGAAATGGTTAAATTTTAATGCTGCTGCAGGGGATCTGAAGGAACTCATATAATCAAAAAAAAACACTGCAAAGATTTTAATGTAAACCTTATTCTACTGGAATACAGCTAATGAAAAAGATATAAAAGCATCAAAAATACACTAAAAATACATCTGAACAATGATATATTTTGAGAGCTTAATATTTTCACTTTTCATTACTTGGCCTTGGTTGATCTGAGCTTGGATGGGCTTCTTTCCTAAAATCAAGTACCAAATTTCATGTAAAGTTTTATTATACCTGTCATAGTCTCTAAGTTTCCATTTTAGAATAATTCTTCTTAAATATTTCTGTCACTATCATCACTATATGTAACCTATGTGTAATAATTGGTAATGTGTAGTTTGATATACGTAAATTTTTAGTGTACAGAATTTTTTGTGGCATTATTTCTTTCTCAAATGGAATTCCCACAACTTTATCTCTTTCAGACAGGAAATATAAGGCTCAGAAAAGTTTAAATAGGAAAGGAAAGGTTGAGGAAAGACTGAGAGAATTGAGATTGTTCAGCTTGAGAAGAGAAGGTTCTGGGTGACCTTATTGCAGCCTTTCAGTACCCAAAGTGGGCCTTCAAGAGAGCTGGAGAGAGACTTTTTACAAGGGTATGTAATGATAAGACAAGGAGGAATGGCTTTAGGCTGAAAGAGGGCAGATTTAGATTAGGTGTGAGGAAGAAATTCTTCCTGTGAGGGTGGTGATGTGCTGGAACAGAGAGGTTGTGGATACCCCATCCCTGGAAGTGTCCAAGGCCACGTTGGATGGGGCTGTGAGCAACCTGGTCTAGTGAAAGTTGCTTCTGCCCATGACAGGGGATTGGAATGTTCCAACCCCACTTTTTTATGATTCTATGAAATTTCCATATTCTGTATTATATTTTTACAATCATGGCTTAATAATTTCAACTAAAATTTATTTTAAAAATAAAATTTTGTGTTACTATTTAATGTAATAGTTTCAAAATTATTGTGCTATTCCTCAGTCTACTCCATGCTGAGTACCAAAGCATTGGCTTTTGTTAAAAAAAAACCTAAATATTTTTGTTTTCATCACACTTTTACTGTCTAAAATGTCCTCAAAGATTTCTGAGTATTACTTAATTCTTACCTTACCTTTTGAGTTTTTGCTTATACATGTAGGACCATGGCTAGCATGTTGTGAAATCTAGGTGGTTTTAAAAGGGAAAGGAGCAATGAGCTGGGTGTTTTTGAGACATTCCCATTTTCAAGGAAAATTTGGGGAAATCATTAACTTCCATGATTAGTCTGGTTTAAAAAATTCTTGGTTTTGAGGTTGTATTTTTAGCCATCAATCTATGCCATTAACTAACCCCATTTTGGACTGTTGACCCTTTTAAATAAAGTGTCAGTAATTAAATGGTGAAGGCACACTAGTACATCTTCATCAACATGTTTTAGATTCTTGTGATGTTGTGAAAACATTGTAGTTTCATTTCACAATGTAATTGTATTATAGTAATGATAATAATAGTAATAATAAAAAAAGCCCTGAAAACGGTGACACAGACCCAATCAGCTGTCTATAGTCTAGAAAGAGGTACTGAGGAATTATACAATTTCCTTGTTAAAATTCTGCCCATGAGTTAAGAAAAGGACTGTAGTGACTTTTCTGTCTCTGTGACATTCCCTTTGTTTCTGGTTATTGCTACAGCATGTCGTCCCAAGGTGATTTATGGAATCACTTGGACTGGTTCTCGATTTATAAGAATTTATTTGCAGAGCAAAGTTATTTTGCTTTTTTAATAAAAAAGAAATTCCAAAATTATAGTTGCAGTCTTTAATTTAAATATATATATTCTCTTACCCAATTGGTACTTTATAGTCTATACCTACAAGACTTATACTTCTTACATAAATAATTCCTGCAGTTCTAATGCAGACTTAATAAACACTTTCAAAATCATGAGTCTTGTACTATATTGCAATTAGTACGTGACTGAATGCAAACTTAGATTACCCCTTACTCAGTATGCTTCCTGGAAGGTCACCATTACATTTCTTCTCCTGCACTGAACTGGCAAGCCATTTGTACATGTGAATTAAATAATAATAAAAAATTACCTGCTTACTACTACTGTCAGTAGTTTGGCTCATGTGCCAGGGAGGCTGAAGCAGTACCTGTAACTTGCTGTGATCCACCACAGCCCATATTAAAGTTGAATGGACCTTGGAGCCACTGGAGCCAATCTGGCCATGACCAGAAGATTAATTTGTTCACTTCTCACCTATTTTACAATTCAGCTTTTAAAAATATGTCTGGCTTGTCTGTGTCAATCTTGTTGCTGCGCTTTTTGTGTGTGCCATACTGGTTGTCTTTCATTTGTTAACCAGTACCATTCCTTTCCCAACTTGCTTTCAGACCCAGACCTAGACCTCCTCAGTGCCATGTTCTGGTCTAACTCCTCTTCTCTGGCCTTGGAAAGATTGTTAATAATACAGTACTATGGTTATACTTCACTATATAGTGAAGTTCAGTAATTTTGTACTTCTCTGGATCATTTCTTAGCCTTTCTGAAGCAGCACCCAACAAACCAATACATTCCCAATTTTAAATTTTCCAACTTTGATGTTAATTGTTTTGTGGATTTTCTTTTTGTTTTGAATTATGGGTAAATAAGAGACCTCATTCAGTATGATTCTGATAATTGTCATGTTCATCATATACTTGTGTTGCAAAATGAATATGCAACACAATGGTCTCAGTGAAGGATGTCCTGAATAGTATATTCATTGCACACGTTGTGAATCATAATCCAAATCTTTTATCTAGGGCATCTTTTGACTGCTTATGAGTGGATTGCTATCTGGTGATCTTCAGAGGAGAAAAGCTGCTTAAGTGGAGAGAAAAAAATAGGAGGAGGGGGGAGATAATGCCATCAAGACTAACTGCTTCACCAATAGGTAGTATTTGTGCCCACACAACTGATACTACTTAGCAATCAATAATATACACTGATAAAAAAGAAGTGGAAAACGCAAGATATTTACTCAACAGTCTGTTTGCTTTTATAGTAGCAACCAGTCTAGGCTTTTATTTGCAAACTGTGAACAAAGATGGAAAACCAAAATAGCTGTGCAGTTTCCTAATTTTATTTGGGTTTTTTTTTGTCTCTTTGGAAGCCATTTACACAACTGTCAGTTTAGTAAACGAGCACATTTTTAAACTGTAGGCATCACACATGATAGGTGTATAAACTAGCCAGAGTAATTTCACTTACAGGAATGCCAGCAAAACTCTGAAAACTAAAGTAAATGCTAAAGCTAGCCGATTGTCCTGGCTGTGTGGGCACAAACATGAAGATATGGTGCCATCTCTTCTGTGTTGCTTGGCCAGACTGCCTGGAAAGAGAGATCAGGAAAAGACAGATTGGCATAAGCCCCTTGCTCAGTTCCTGAGAACACCATGAAAAAACAGATTCAAACTCAATAGTACTGGAGGCCGGCTAGCAGAGTAAGGAAAATATTGGCAAAGTAATAGCTTTAGAACAGGGTTTAGAACAGCCTGGAGGCTCTTATTTTTGTGAGTCAGTAAGAGGAGAGATAGTTGATAGATGTTATTTAGATTACTCAGCTTTGATGCTCTCTTTCTAATACTAAGGATTACTTTAAATAAATCTCATTTTTTCGTAGAATGTTCCTCTGGACTTAATAGAAGTGTTAAGAAGGGTCACCTAGTGATGATCAATACAGTAAGTTGTTTATTCATGAACGAAATATACCACAAGTGTGCACAATTGGCTTGTAACCATCGTGTTTATGCAAAGGCCAAAACTGATAAATAGCTTGAAATATGTTACTTGGCAGTTTTCTGTGAGAGCTAATACAGAGAAGAGAAGGTGAAGGACAGACTCTACTTCAAATATATCTGATATCTTATAGATGTAAGTAGCTGTAAAAGGAGATGATACTGCAGGATCCTCTTCTGTCCCCCAGTATGTAAGAAAAGAATGTGTTCATGAAAGAAAGCAAAACATTGTAAACTTCTAGCATTACCTGCAGCCAAAAAAGTGGCAGTTCTGCTTACCAAAATAATACAGGTTTTGTGTTCTCAACAGGAGAATATTGTCAAAAGGAGCAAATGAATAAATTCTCTATAAAATTATGGTTTCAGGTCCTGTGAATTTCTCAGAGTTTAGTCTAATATCACTTAGGAAAATGTAGAGCACTTGAATATACGCAAGTCAAATGCCTAGACAACTCTGTTGTTGCTTATTCATCTGCAGTCCCCATTTGACTTTAAGATTCATATTTGAAATTTTAGTTAAAAATTTTATTTATATTTATATAAAAGATTTATATAAAAAAACCAAGACACCAGAATCCCTTGCCAGTAGTGCCATAAATAGAAATTTTTCTAAAAGGTTTGCTACACCTTGCACCGTTTATTGTGTATTCTTCAAATTTGCATAATGTTTTCTACCTGGTAGTGATATTGAAAACTTTTTTTTTCCTGTTTGTGGTGGATTTTTTGGACAGATTTTCTGGAACTAGTTGACTGGTTGGCGGGACTACTGATAAGGGTTTCATAAAAGGTAACTAGGAAGAAAAAATCCTTGTTGGAAGCCTTTATTTGCCTTACAGATGCCAGCATATCTTCTGTTTAAAATTTGTAGGTGTCTGCATATACAAAAGTGAAAACTAATGTATTTTATAGTTTTATTGTCATATTTTAAATGCTACCTCCATTGTGCAGTATCTGGATTATGAGTCTTCTACTTCTGTCCTGATATGCAGGCTTAGAGGCCTCAACACAGATCCATAGAACTTCTTCAGTTCTGACTATAGCTCCCAAGTTTGTCTGCTAATTGATAAAAATAGCAAACAAAGACTTAAAATGATCATCCTCACCCGCACTCACACACACGCAAAAAAAAAAAAAAAAGGCAAAAAAGGGCTGGATGCCTGGCTTGAACTGCCAGACATTATCTGTTTAAATTTTCAAAGAGAGTGAGTGAAATCTGCATAGAAACTCAGAAAGAGCATCTATAGACTGAACACTTTCTCACATGTCAGTGCTCTCACAGGCTGGCATGTCAGAAAAGGCTTTGCAGTTTTGTTTTTTAGGGTGTCACAAGCTAGCACAAGCATGCAAGCCTTCTTCATTGCATGAAATTTTAAGAAATAAGTTGGATGACTGGATGAATGGAAGGAGTGAAGCTTTCAATACTGGCAGTGAAAGTTTAACATACAAATTACATGTTTCTTCCTTCAGCCCATCTAACTACTCTTGTGCCCCCAGTCAGAGCTCATTGATGGGCTGGCATATCTCTCTCTTTCAGTGGAACAATTTTTGAAGAATGTCCTAATCTGCCTGCCTAGGATCTTGTATTAATACTGGCTGCATTGTATGTCAGTACTTCCCAAGTGTCAGAACAACAATGATATCTCTCTCTTCCTTCCCCACCAGGGATGGAAACAGTTAGTTTGTTCTTTCCTCGTAAGAGAACTCAAATGGGGTCAGGCAGGCAGGATGGTTAACAATATGGTTTTGTAACTTAGCTGGATGGGTGGATTTCATCTCCATTGTTGCTTTCTTCCTGCTTTGTGGTGGTTGCATGCTCACTTGCCAGCTTCCCTTCCCGGTCATTGGCACAACTCAAAAGAGGAAAGGAAGGCTCTAAGTGGCTGGATGCAGAATTGAGGCTGGGAAGAGGTGAGATGTTGTATGAAACAGACTGATAAGGAAGAGGCTTGATGACATGATCAGATACAGAAGCTTTAAAAGGCTAAAGTCAGATCTGCTGAGAAAGATTTATTGCAGTAGAAAGAGGTCATGTATTTTTCTCTTGTGAAGCCCCATAGGAATGGACTAGAGTGCACAGAACTCTGTGACAGGCCTAATAGTAAAGGAAGATGAGTTAGTTTTCTCTCACAAACCAGTGGAGAGGAAGTCACACATTGAATTATATGGGTAAATATGCAAAGTGGAAGTTGTATAGCTGAGGGCAGGCCTCAGCTTTGCTGTAGTTTAGTACCTTCTTCTCCCAAAGGCAGTGACTTTAGAGGATCCTTCTAGTAGACTACTCATGTACCAGAAAGTAATTGAAAATATTTGTGAGGTAAAGAAAAATCAAAAATCCATTGCTGACAATACATATTTATCTGTTTATCTCAAATACGTTTTAGCAGTGTCCATGTACCCTTTGCATGACAGCTGTGAGAGATTTTGGCCTTTAATATTCCGAGATAGTTTGGATGGAAGAAGGGACGTGGAAGAGGAAAGACAGGGTGGTGCTGAGAAGCTCAGAACCAGGAGACTGTGGAGTACAGGACCGTTCTGCCTCATTGAGGCAGGAGACAACATTGGCTCAAACATGTCAGACCTGCTGGCTGCGTGGTCAGATCAAAGAAATGCTGCATCCTCATGCTCTAGGTTTTGCTAGGCTTTCCAGACTGTGTGAAATGCAGAGGATTTGCATTTCTTCTTTAAGAAGATAATATGTCTGTGCACTATATGTCCACTCCAACCCTTTGTACAAACAGCAAGAGTGACACAGCTAAGTGTAACAATGCAGCATTAGGCATGGTATTTCCACTGTGCTCAGTAATTCTGACGGAATTCTTAATGCAGGGAGTATTTGCAGTATGAATTGCTGCCAGAACTACAGGCAATTGTTGCTAGAACAGCAAACAGCAGAGAGCTAAAAATAGCAGGGATCAAAATTTACTATTGGAATAAACCCGAGAACTGCTTTAGTTTTAAGGGACTGCCTCATGCATGACCAATTTGCCACATATGTTGCTTGATATCTGGCCATACAAGCTCTTTGGTTTCTCAGTTTTTGTAGTACTGGATTTGTCCATGTCTGCTTTATGTCTTTTTGGAAGCAAAGTGCCTGGCATTTGAGAACTCTCTTTTCCTCTCTGTTTATTTTTTTTCTTTATTTTTCTTCCTCTATTTTTTAACCCTTCCTTGGTTTCTCTCACCTTTGGTTCAGAAAAGCTGATGTCTTTAGAAGCTGTCAATGCAGAGGATGTTCCAGTGCTAGCTGGTGATTGATAGGTCCTGTACTGAACCTTGTTGTCTTTCTTCATCCCCTTCCCTTACTGTGTTTCATTTCCTTTTCCCCTTGACAACATCGTGGTTTCCAAACTGAATGTCTTTGGCTCTGCTGTGGCTTTTAAAATACTACAAATTTAGATATTTTGGGAGTTCTGGAAAGGGAGAAAGAATGGTTGAGGGCTCTTGTCTTCCTCTTGTTTTCTGATAGAGTTTGAATTTCCTTGAATTTCCATGGGAAAGAACAACTTTCACAAGGAACAGCTTTGCCAGGCAGTCTTGAAGTTAGACCCTGGGAACTTGCACAACTATTCACCTGTACTATGAATGCAACAGTCAGAATATCTCCTATAACTTTCATTTTGGGATTCAGACTGAAAAAAATGTTCATTCAATTAAAAAAAAAAAAGACAAAAAATAGGTGTCCACCTCTTACTAGGCGTCTTCTGCTGTTGGAGAATAAAAAGCTTTCCTTTTTTTCAGTGGCATCATCTCTTGCCTTTGCTGGGGTTTTTGCAACCTAGATTTGCCTCTGTTCTCCCATTTTCCTTTTGAATTTGGATTTGATTCACATATTTGTTCTTTCATAAAGTGGAACACAGTATCAGAGGCAATTCTTCCCACATCGCTCCGTGTGCTAGTGTCCCCTCCATGACCATAACAGCCTGCTAGTCTGGCAAAGCCCCTCATCTGATAATTGTATGTATTTGTTTAATGTTATTGCAGCTCTTAACAGTTTCCACACGCCCAAACTTTGGTTATATTATCTACATTGTGCTGATATTATCCTGTCTGTATTTTCTGTTGAACTCTGCACTGTTCAAACTTGAAACTCCCTGGTGCCACTGAGACTTCACTTGGAATGGAAAGTTTTAAGCCAGCCCATCTTCCACCTCCATAATTTTAAGTGATAGCATGAAAGAAATGGAAACCTGATTTATACAGCCCAAGAGCAATTTATCTTTGTATAGAAATCTCTGTGTGCTGTGATAGCAGAGAATTCTTACAGGAGTGTGAAGTAACCTGTGCAGTATTTGGGGCAAAACTGCTGATGGCAGAAAAAAAGAAGTGTTTCCTGACCACTTCTATTTTCATGTGTTTGAAAACAATGTTGGCCATTACTTGTTGACTGAGATGTTGCCTTGATCTTTTTGGCCTCAGAGACCAAGACTAAAAGTACCAAAGGCTTAACATGACTCAGTTACGGGCAGTTATTTGCTACATTGAATAACACAATCTAGACATTTTCACCCTATCTACATGTTAGCTTTGGCATAATAGTTCAGGGGCATGATCCAGAAAATAGCTCTCCTGCCTTAGTAATTTCAGCAAATATTTATTTATGTTCATATAAACTGCATGCAGACTGAATTTCATTCAAATAAGAAATATAATTCCCTCACACATGCCACATGTTTTCTACAGTCTATTAGTATTTATTAGTGTGTATCTTTAAGTAACAGTATATAGAAATACTAGTCCAGGCTTTTTTTTTGTGTGTATGATTCAGCTTAACCCTTCTTCCCATGATGGACTGTTCCTACACTCCATTCCCACAGGAGGTTTTCCTCTCCTGAGAGCAGTTGTAATCCCATAACTATTAGGGTAAACCCATATATATCATAATAAACTAGCCTGATCACTAATCAGCACTCAGCATTCCCCAGGTGGAAAAACACCTGTTCATTTGGATGTGGGGAATATGCAGTGAAACCATTCCTGTGACAATAAATAATGTTTTGTTCGTTTTTAAAATAGTCTTCTAAAACATTCAGAGAACTGAAAAAAATCATGTGTGTATAATTCTATTAAACATGCTTGTCTTAGTCTGTGTTGATAAGAGTTGATAAATGTTGATGCTACACTGGCTGGGTTAATTAGGGAATACATATCTGACCAATAGAAACAAAAAAGGCACCTGCCATACAGGAGCATTTTAAATTCAGCTTCCTGCTTTAGGACTGGATGACAGATTATGAAGTAGGAAGACATAGCATCACCCATGTAATCGTGCTATGATTCTACGTTAAACAATCCAGAGTGATAAAGAAAAAGCAGGAGGAAACTTTTATAGAAATTTTATCTCTCTTATGCATCCCTACTTAAACCTTCAGCCTGTTGATAATGCTTGAAGATCTGTTACACTACATGCCTCTTGTCCTTTACCCTCCTTCTCTAGGCCACCTCTGGATCATGTTAATTGGTTTGTTAGTGTTCTGTTGTGTTTATATTTGAGTTTTTGTTTGGTTGATTTTTGTTTAGTTTGGTTTTTTTTCCTTAAAATCTGGCTACTTTAATTTGAAGTGTCTAATTCAGAATTAGTTGTAAGTTTCAGCAGTCAGATTTAAATATCTTGGCCATAATGTTCATACTGCACTGAAATATTGAATCTGTTCTCGCTAACAAGGCAGTTTTTCACACATTAAAGGAATATGTCGAATGTTGGATCTGTTATACTCCTTAAGTGTTGGATCTCTCCCCTACTCAGAGCAGCAGTCCTCATCACAGATTGCAATTCAACAGTAAAATATTGAAATTCTATTGAATCACATGGATTCTCCCCATGCTTCAGTTCTTAGAAAAACAACCCAAAAAACAAAGCTCAATTAACCCCTAGAGCCTGAGACAAAATTTCATTGACACTGTTAAAAGAAAATGTGCCTTACAATACTATATTAATTTTTAGCTTTATATGACCTCTACAAATATTAGAGGAAAGAAACAGCTAATGCAACCCACAGTAATTGTAGATAACATGTACTGCCTATTCCTTCCCTGTATCTTCTCAGGTTTAGTGTATGGCACTGTCTGTGTCTCTGCTCAGAGCCTGTGTAAAACCAATATGCCTGTTAGCTTTGTGTAAACTCTGTTTATGTGGTCTCTTGGACCTCTTCAGGAGACATTTAATTTACTGATAAATACCTCAGCTCTTTTATAGGTAAATTATAGAATTCTGTGGTTCAGCAAAACTGAGGTAATAATACATCTTAACAAAAAGCGAAATAGTTGGAACTTTAGGATACTACTTTTAAAAAATAAAACCTTTTAAAATAGAATTTTTTAGTGAAATAGCAGACAAAGCTGTGCAAGAAGTATCTTTAAAAAGCAGCATTAGTGTGTGATTAGACTTTGTTTTTAGAGTTAACAGTACTGAGTTGCACATATATACTGATGCAGTTTTCAAAGTCCATAAATAGTGCTTCAGCTCCTGTATGGAAAGAGGATGTTGCAGAAATAATTATGACATGATGTGATAACCTCTTCCTAAAAAAAAAAAAAAAAGGAAAAAAGCAAAGTAAAACAATACTGCAGTGTTCTGGCCATCAGGAAACCACGACAATGCTCCCACCTTTTTCCTGTGACTTACCCAGAGTTCCTTCCAGGCGACAGAGATAGCTGACTGCTGCAGACTGGATTCTGTGCCAAATAAAAATAATTTTTTTTGTTAAATCTGTATCTGATTAAAAATGAATCTTAACAACACCCGTTTTCACACTCAGTTTTACAGCTCTTCAGCTAAAATACGTCTTTGTGACTTTAAAATTGCCCAATTTCTTAGTGTGTGTTACTCCAGCAGGACAAGGACAAAAAAATTATTTCATTTTGTAAATTCATATCTCATAAACTAACTGTGATTGAATAATAAGGTTGTTCATCTCTGTTTCTGCTTAAGAAAAAACTGCTTGAAGTTAGCTTTCAAAATTCTCTGGGAATTGAATATTCATGAAACAGCTCAATTTGCCAATAATGCTTTTCAAAGTGCATGTGACTCAGGGAGACCTCTCACAGTGTTCAAAATGCAGATGTAGGCCCCTACCTGTGAACTTTTGGGGTTGTATATATACCTTTATGGACATCCTCCATCCTCTGTGCATCCATGGGTGTGTTTTACTGTCCCCCTCTGTTTCTGGGTAGTATGGAGCTGGAGTAGCTCTCCAGCCAAGGCTACAGCAGCAGATGAGCTGTAGCTTTAGAGATCCTTGGTGTCTTGCCTAGAATGAGGCCACTTTGATCTGTTTAGGAATGGTATTTAGATAAAATGCCCCATCACTGCAGTGCTCTACAAGCATGTCTCTGGGAAGTGCAGCATGGATTAGGAACTGGCTGTGACATCAGGGTACAAAAAAATCCTTGCTGGGCAAGAAGGAGCCTCTCTGGTGTGTGTGAGTGATGCTGGGATCCACAGGGCCTCGCTGTGGTACCCATCAACACACACACACACATAGAGTTAATTCATGCTCTCCTTACAGATAGGAGATTATTTCTAGTACCTTGTTTTTAGCTCAGCTCACTCAGTTAATTTCCACAGGCATTTTGCAGGGTTGTTTATGCTTCAGCCTGTACTTAACAGCCAAGTTATTTTTTTTTTCTGACTGGCTACTAATGAAGAATAAGTCAATTTATCCTCATCAGTTAAATTATAAATACAGAGAAAACGGAGTAAAAATGTCACCACATGGAGATGGCTTTGCTTTTTTCCATTCCCTAAATCCTGGTTTATGTAAACTGAGATAAATATTTATAAAAGATGCTGGATACAGTAACTCTCTTTTAAAAATTATTTGGATTAGCTTGTGAGATGTAACTATTGATAACACGGTATGGTACCTTTGCAAGTAGATTTACTTTGTACAGCAATGTCTTCCACTAAGTTTAAAAAAAAAAAATGTTGTCTTTTTTTTGAGCTATGTAAGAAAAGAACTTCTGAACTACCAAAAATAAAAAAAGAAAAGTTGTCAGAAGAAGGTTAATTTTCATAGTATATATTGTGATTTTAAAAACAAGATATGTCATGCTTGCAGGCCAAAAATTGTCCCCAGGCCAAATGGAATTAAAAGAAGACAGACAGGAGGGACTTCATGGAATGTGTGGAGATGTTCTGTGCACCCAAAACATGTGCAGGAAGCAAGGAGTGTCAGTGCAGGTGTGCAGGTCAGCTCCCTGCCCCTCAGCACGTGGGGCTGGGGGAATGAGGCTGCTGATTGAGACAATCAAAGCCTCTCTGAGAGGGGCGGCCAGGGCTTCCCTGTATTTCAGATGAACAGGGCTAAACTCTTCATTCCATGCCCTAGAGTTGGTCCTCTGGTGTGAGCCATCTCATCCTCACAATTGCTATTTCTGCTGTTGTGAGTATGCAAGCCAGAGGAGCGTTTTGGGTTTTTTTTCCTAAAGTATACAATGAGGGATTTCAGCATCTTATGATGTTTTTAATAATTAATTGTCAAAAAACACAACAAAAATAGATGTAGCATTAAAGCCACTTTGCAAGCCATTGAAGTGAAGAGCTGCAAATAGAAGCAACGCCTGTATTCTACCTTTAGCTATCAGTATAAAACTCATCAAAGTAAAACAGTTTTATTTAGACATCTGGAAAATGTACTTTGACAAACATCCACTTGATGACTGTCAGTGTCTTATAAAAAGACTTTGATATCAAAGATCCGCAAAACTGTCAGAATAAACTGGTTGTTTTTTTTTCTTTTGACAGAAGGTTGTTTCCTAGCTATGATTTGTATTGTCTGGATGATATGTTTTTAATATCTTAATACAAAGGATTATTTTTACAAATGTTTTTGTATCTACTCGTGCAAAATGTCATGACATTAAAAAGATATATTTACAAGTTAAGCAAACTAGAAAAGCAGAATTTGTATTCCTGCTCCTTCCAGCACTCTTAATTGTTCTGTCCTCAAGGTTAATGGATAGTGATTTTAAGACTTTGTATTTTTGATAGACTCACAGAGCTTAGGTAACCAATCAAAACCTCTTTTTGAGCAGACGAAGAGAATACAGTAATCATATTAGTATCTGAAGGGTGGGTGTTAAGAGGATGGAGCCAGGCTCTGCTCAGTGGTGCCAAGCAATGGGAAAGAGGAAATGGGCAGAAACTGATGCCCAGGAAGCTCCCCCTGAATATGAGGAAGAATTTCTTTACTGTGCAGATGACCAAACACTGGAACAGGTTGCCCAGAGATGTTGTGGAGTCTCCCTCACTGGAGATGCTCAAGAAATGTCTGGATGCAATTCTGTGCCATGTGCTCTGGGATGGCTCTGCTTGAGCAGGGAAGTTGGATCTGATGATCCACTGTGGTCCCTCCCAATCTCAGCCATTCTGTGATTCTGTGTTACTGTACTTCGAGTGATATTGTTTCCTTGCATTTAATGCTACTGAGTTACATAGAGACAGGGAAAAATGCAGTTGATTCTGTTACATATTTTAGCCTTTTTACAAAAAGCTTTTCATCACGCATAATCCAGCCTACTTCACTTTAGATAGAAAGAACTGTTTGAGGCAGTAGGTATAACTGCAGATGTCTAAAACAGCTTTTTCCTCTTGGCTTTTTTTTTTTTTTTTTTTCTTTAAATCCAGAAAGGAGGTGTTGCCTTGCAGTGTTACTGGAGATGCTGAATACATTATAGTAGGAAGATGAGAGGAATGCCTTGTGGGGACTTCTTGTAAACATGCTGCATGATTGCTTTTTATTGGAAAAGGCATTTCTGCGATGTTCTGTGCAGTGCTGTAGTGCCATAGATATGTTGAAAATGCTATGAAAGCCTTAACTATTTAATTCTCATAATCCATCTGTGAGCACTAAGTGATTAGTTGCAGTTAATCCCAGTATGGATGCTGGTGTTGCTACTTGCATAATCCTGCCCTGCAAGGTCCTGCTGGAGATGGCAATGCCCATGCTCAGTGTGGCTGGCAAAACTTCTCTAGATTAATGAGAGCTGGCAAGGTGGCCCTGGGTAAACAAAAAAGTCTGCAAGAGATGAGCAGTTTAAACTGGTTGGAAGAGTAATGGTGTAGTTTCTTGATGGCCACAATGATGGTCGTACTGCCTAATTTTAGGCACCAGATTTAGGATGATAATTTGCTTTTTTGTCATTGTGGAACAGAGACTTCTCATGTATATGAATCAGATCAAGAGGAAAACTAAATTTTTAGTGTATATATATACATATATATAGATATATATAGACTCTTCTCAGCCTCACATAGTCTGGTATTTGCTTAAAGATAGATTTCTGCACATGTGTTTTTCTGGTACCAAAGATATGCCCCGGCCATTGTCCCAACTTTGGGAGAGCACATTGTTTTGCGGAAAGGCATTTTATAGACAGATAAAATAAATACAAGAATCTTGAAATGTTTTTTTCTTTTAGGAAAGCAGACTGCCTTGGAGTGGATATCCTGTATGGAGTCAGGAAGGTATAGGAGGGTACAGGAGATGCTGTGCTTGCAGTGGCTGTAGATCTAGAAATGGATAACAAAGGCGTGGGGGGAGGGAAGTTAGTTGCTTTCTTGCTCATTCTCTCAGACACAGAGTCTATTTTTGTCTAGCAAATAACAATTCATCAGTATTATGAAGCAATCCTACTAAGGAAATACCCTTTTAAAAAAGTTTTTGTTTGCAACAAAATTGCAGAATATTTGGTCAACTTTACTTCAAAAATGAAGTTTTTCATTATTTCACTTTAGTTTCAGGGTGGCTAAACCAGAATTCATTTCCTGTCTAAAATACTACAGTATTTCAGAGCAGCTGTTTGTGGTACAGGCAATTACATGACACAATTCCCCCATTTAGAATGGCTGTTCAGGGAATCACAGGTATCAGCATACTGGACATAGCCTTAACATTGGATTAAACAAGTTTGAAGGACGCTATCTATACCATTAAGGAGGTACTAGAGAATTACTGGAAATAAGTGTATGCTGCTAAACTTTGTTCTGCAAGGCAATAATATAAGCTGTTTTGATTAGGTGGGAAAGTTTTTAATGCTGTGGACCAGATTCTGTGAAAATAGCTTGTATGTTTGTGTTAGTTGTGTCCTGGATTGCATTGACTGGTTTCCTTTCATGACCATGAGAGTTTGAGCTCACCAACATGTATTTTGAGGAAGGAGCTGCTTTAAGCTGATTTGGGTGGGTTACTTTCCTTGACCTAGGGATCATGTTCTTCCTTTCTACCTGCACATCTTTCTTGAGGGAAGTGGCCTCCTCTGGTGGTCATTTTTTTTTTCTTCAGATATGTGGTATCCTCATTTCCCTTTTATTTTTTTAATCTGCAGGAATGATCTTCAGTTGTTTGTTTTGGCAAATGATTCCTGAGAAAGGCTCCGTGAGAGCAATTGTTACAATTATATTAGCTTCTCCTAAGTTATTTGTAGCACCACCCCCAACTCACCTCCTTTCTCTGCTTTTCGTCTTCTTGACTGCTTCCACTCTGTTTTCCTTTGATTTTTTTCATTCTTGTTGTCTGTTTATATCTTTTTGTTGTCTTTTCAGTTATGATTTTTCATCCATCAACTCACTGCTTTTCTAAGCCAAGCCAAAGAAACTGCAGTAGTTTGCACCTACACTCACACAGAGATTTAAATCCTCAAGCTTCTGACTGTAATTTGTCTGCCAGTTCTCACCTTTTTTTCCCTCTGTATGAACAGCCTGTGTCATACAAATTCCAATTTTGGGATGCTTTTCTCTTCCCCCGTCCCAGTTTAATTCCTAGGAGGAATAAAATCCTGGCTCCATTGCATGCTCTTTGCTACAGAGCAGTGCCCACACTTTTCATCTCTGTGACTCATAGCGTACAAAATTAGTGCAAAGCTCGAAGAGCAGGGAGAAGCTGCAGCTCCCAAGAAACACTGTTAGCAGGCATCAGCTACTGCTCTCACTGAAGATGGTGACTTTTTCTTCTTTGGCCTTATCCCTGTTGCCCACCCTGCCTTTTTTCCTTATGCCAGAAGAAGCATTTGTGTAACTTTGCCAGATCAGGAAAAGATTTCAGTTAGAGCAACTAAGGGAAAATAAAAGACTAATTTGATTGGTTTTGTGTTTGTCAAATGCAAATATTTTTGGCTTGATTGTTTTCCTTCTTTTTAAGGAATTTTGATTAATCGTTTCCAATATTTGTTTTCATGGATTTTGTGATGATAGAGACTTAAATGCTGTGTTCACTGCCAGAGAAAATGTGCAAAATTTCACATTATACATCTGATAAAGTATTCCTGTGGTAGCCAGAGACCTGCCAAAACTATAGATTCGTAGGGAATTTCCCAGGTCTCCAATGAAATCTCATAGCAGCTACAAATTTATTTAAAAAAGAAAAAATTTTTTTTTTTTACTTTTACAATACCATTTAAGAAACAAAAGTTACTATCGCATAAAAGGTTCCTGTTTATAAATTATCTGAGTCTTAAGTGGAAGATGAGAAACTTGGTGTATTCAGAGCATTATATCAGCAACTGTAGCTAACAGTGTT
The DNA here is from genome assembly GCA_037013685.1 of Acridotheres tristis. Taxonomy (NCBI): domain Eukaryota; kingdom Metazoa; phylum Chordata; class Aves; order Passeriformes; family Sturnidae; genus Acridotheres; species Acridotheres tristis. The sequence continues at coordinate 56,594,694 of CM072888.1, forward strand.
GTTTTGAGAATAATTTAGAACACAGGATAAAAGTTGTCGTGGTTGTTTCCATCTAAATCCAAACTAGTCTCCTTATTTGACCTAACTTTCAAAACTGTTTTTTAATAATTGTGTATCTGATGAAGTTTCATGTATTCAGTGTTTAACTGTTATGCAGAAAACTTAGAGCTGGTACAGATAAAAATATTTAAAGGTCCAAAAAGTTAAATATTCAGATTTTGATTTACATATATATATATGCATGTATGTGTATATATATATGTATTTATGCATATGTGTACACTGTTTCATAAATACAGCTAATAATATGTTTTCCTGCTAGATGAAAAAAACACCCAGTAGAGCAGGGTGTACGTGGTCTGTAATAAGCTAAAATACATCATCCAGAAAAGCTGAGGTGACCATATTTTGTTCAAAACTGCATAACTGCCCATTTCAGAACTATGACATAACAGATATTTATAGCTGTCATCGTAGGTTTTTTTAAATTCAACCAGATTTTAAAACATTTGAAACAGCACAAAATATTCTTCTCTGTTTAGGAGTGCTTTCCTGTAAATTTAAGTCATCTCCTAAATGCTAATGCAAGAGCTAGTTATAGTTCAGTTAAATTTTAACAAGTATATGGATGGCATGTTTCTGTGAAATAAAATTCAGTGTAACTTTCCAAGGTACTTGCTCTGCCAAGAAATATGTAATTTCCCATGCTAACTGCATTTAATTGTTGGAGGATATCTTGTGGTTTCTAGTGGTAAAAATGGAAAAATATGCCAAAATTGGTCAGGCTAGGTAACACTATTTTGAGCTCCTACATAGCACTGAGTATCTCCATCGTTCCTTCTTCCTTGTGAAGGAAGACAGCCAGGAGGGAGACCCAGTGATGCTCATTTTCTTTCTGTCCTACTTGGGACTGCAGTTGTGGATGAAGAACAAATGGATCACTCCTTAGCCCCAGCTGGAGGTTGTACCCATTTATCTCTGTATTTGGTCTCTAATCACTCTCTAAGAAACCATCTCCTCTTATAAAAAGGATGGCTTTTGGTTTTAACTGGAATCAGTTCACAGAAATGGGTTGGAGTGAACAAACACCAGCTGCAATGATTGTGTGGTGCTTCTGCAGCACAGGTGGGGAAAGAGAGAGGGGGATGACTGCAGGGGAGAATGTGAAGGAATGAGGAAGGGTGAATGATGGAGCCCTGTTCCTGACTGGGCTTTCCATCAGTGACCTCTCAAGCTCCTGGTTCTTGTCAGGGTGGTCTCCTTCCAGCCATGCCCACTCTTTTAGTTGCAGTGGCACATTTTGAATCCCTTCATTAATTGATTTGCCTTGATAAAGAAACAGAAAGCTACCACAGCAAACCAACAGACAAATCCCTGCAGATCTGCCAGGTGAATGGCTTACCTGGTCCACAGAGGAGCTAGATGAGCCCAAAAGGAGGTGGAGGCCCTGCAGAATCACCAGAGAAAGGGAAGGAGGCTGAAAGGCTGCTCATTTGGACACAAGGCACTGTTGGACAGGCTCATCTGTGCTGCTTAGCCACACTCTCAGTATGGGATTTATGGCATCCAGGACACTGCAGGGAACCTGCCACCCTAGTCACCAAGAAAGACAGGAGGAAAACCGGGACCTGTAAATCTTGTCTTTACTTTGGTCTTCAGGAAATGCTTTACTAGGGCTTTTGGCTCAAATACAAGAGGTTCCTCAGCTGTCTTGCTTTTGCTGAGCTAATGGACCTGGAGAGCTTCATCTCGGCTTACTGAGCAGGGTGGGGCTGGAGAAGAGACTCCAGACCACAGGTTAGGGAGTAGAGTTCTCACCTGATGTGGTGATCTGGTATTCAGCCCTGTTCCCAGCACACTGACCACACCTCTGATTATGTGCAGAAGAGGAGACTTCTGCAAATAAGAGGAGTGGGATTCACCTGGCCAAATGTGGATGATGACGTCTGAGTCACTTTTATAGTCTCCATGTATGATCACTGGAGAGAAACATGTTTGCATTGAAAACAACTCTCCTTCCAATGTGGACATTTGAAATAGACACTATGAATTGCAGCTTCAGAGCATCTCTTTCTCTAATACTATAAGGAATTTAGAAAAACAGCCCACTTGTAGATAAGTGCACCAAAGGAGCCTGGTTGACATAAATGTTGCAAAAGGTAACTGAGGAATTCAGGGGTATTTTGAGAACACTTTCAAATTCTATTGCCTGAATTTTCCTATCAGCTTCTAAGCAATTTAGTGGAACTAGGTCATAATACCGTACAGGATAGAATTTTTCTTTCCCAGAATATAATGATTTTCACATCCAAATGTCTTAAAAACATAAACATACCCATATAATAAGTGTGGCCATGATCCAAATGGGTTGGTGTCAGGGATTGTGGCATATGAGTAAGTTCTACACAGGACCAAATACCAATGACAAGTAAAGGCTTCCCTATCCTCCACTAATTATCCATGGGCTGTGACAAACAGTGGCATTGCTGTGATATTTTCATATCAATATCATTCTCCAATTCAGAATTTAGGTTTAAAATCAACATTTGCATTTTTCGTTGAAACAGTAATGGTTCAGTAAAAATGGGCTGAAAGTTTTAAGAAAGGCAATTATCCATTATTAAAAACATCAGATAAAATACATTAATGAACAACTAATCCAATTTAAGTATTCTGTATTTATATATGTATATATATCTCTGTACTACAGTACCTTTCAGTCAAATGACAGTGCTTTATAGTGACTATGGTACCAATGATAATGAAGTAACAGGTGAAAACAACAGTAATTTAATTAATTAAAATTCATACATTAATTTTCCCTGTATTTGAGTCGTAGTTTTGGGAAACAATAACAGAAGGGTTGTGTTTGTTATTGGAAGTTTCTCCTTCATAGAAGCTTTGGTTTAGCTTATTTTTTTTATTATTTTCTAAGCTTCACACAGTGGTTTGATTCTGATTTAGTTAATGTTTAGCCTATTCAGAAGGGTAAAATTACTGGGGTGAGTTTTATTGCTGTAATGGAGGTCTTGAGAAATTTAAATTGAGAAGTAGTCTAATGCATCTCTGTAGAATATTATCTGCCTCACTTCTGAATGTTTTGCTACCATGAGCAGAACATGGCACATAAGTGGCTTTTGGGGCTCGATGCACTTATGCAATTGTTTTGCCTTGCTGTCTCTTAACACAACAAAAAGACACTTGAAGCCTTTACTTGGGGCTTATCTTTATTTCAAATTTAAGTGTAAAGAGTGCTAAGTCCATCACAATGTACCTGCAGGGTTTTTTTTCTTTCAACTGTAGACATTGAGATGATTTTCAATGAAAAATTCTGTTGCCAAGGAATTACTTAAGTGAAGGTTTGCAAAATTCTATTGTTTAACATCGAGCCAAGATTAAATTAAATGAAATTATTTTTGCAATAGGTTGCAGGTAAAAATTGTTTATAAGCTTATATTAGCTAGTCAGGCAACATAAACTTTATTCTGTACTTTACACAGACTGTTCTACAGTGCAAATGTTGAACTGCATCTAATGAATTATCTAAGGAATATGCCCTGTGAACAGTTGCAAACATTATGTGCTGAGATGTGTTCAATACACTGTTCATTGAGCAACTCTGAAGAGTAATAATAATAATAATAATAGGAGCCTATTTGCAGACAGTTGCAAGCAGGAGAAATAGCTAAATGCTTCAGTTAAATTATTCCTTATTTGCCTTGTCATACTATGTGGTAACAGTTAATAATATAATGTGTTTTAGTAATGGGTTGGGGTTTTTTCCTGCATTACTTCTTCTGTCCAGATTATTCTCTTCCATTAGCCCATTCTCAGTGGTTTATTTGTTTGTAAAGTCCATCCAGTGGTTATAGGCTGACTTCAAACTTGGCTTTCCTACTATGTCCAAGTGATGAAGTAATGTCTTTTGTGGACACTTTTCCAGCAGATCTACTAGAGGGTTTTACTGCTATTTTACTGAAATTCTTCCTCGAGGCTTGCTAATAGCTGTGCTGAGTATCAAAGCTGAAGATGGATATGGACCTTGGCCCTCCCTTACATATTTCAGAGAATTTCTAACCCCATTTTCTGATCTTTAATATTGTAAGATACTTTAACAAATATTATGATTGAGATTTTCAAATAATTAGACATAAGATAGTATTAGGTCAGTTTAAAATTACATCACTTGAAGTTCTAATATAAGACTTTACACCTCACTAAGCTTTCCTATTTGTATTTAACTCATCTATTACTTTCTGCAGAGAAAAGTATTTAAGCTTGTAGAAAAACGTGTCTTCTCTGAGCTGTTTATAACAAGCTGATTAATGTAAAGTATTACAAATAATGTGGTATTCAGTTGTTTGGGGTTTTTTTAAACTAAATCAGTCCATGTCAAATTTTATAAAAATGCTAACAGCACAAAGTATATTCAGATACATCCATCTAAAATCAGAGGAACATTGTGCAGTAGAGTGAAGCAAGAGGAATTTCAGTGTATGCAGTAGATATTGCCACTTGCATAACAATTCACCTCTCCCCGTTGCTAGTGAATATTCATATTCCCATAGTAAAGCTCTTTGTATTTACTGTTCTGCCGAAGTGCGAGATGGCATCCAAGCCCTCTAGTGTTTTATCGGAGTAGACATGTCATTTGCAATGTTATTCTAAGCCTCCCTACATAGAACAAACTGAGATGAACAATACTCTTGTATACCTCTCCTAAAACTCCTTAAGATGTAAATTTAATATGATATTGACTCCTTTATAACGGCCTCTTTTTGTAAAATCCCTTACACTGGCTTGACTTGGAATAAGAGTGAATGTGGGGGGAAGCCAGAGAGTGAGCTTCTCTGGACCCTGAGCACATATATATATACATATATATATTTATAGTCCAGAAAGCAAGCTAGGAATCACCTGCATTAGAACAAATACATTCTAGCATGCAGGAGAGAACTATTATACAGAAAACAAATTATGTAAATTATACATGAATCCATTCAAGGATTCTGCTTTCTGTATATCTGGAGTACAAACTTTCCAATAGCCATCACTGCCTGTCTGTAGAAGCACAGCTTGTAACTGTGAACCATAGACTGCTTAAAAATAAGTAATCAACATGATTCCTGGCAGTGTTCTCTGCTCTGGCTAGTCCTGCCTTCTTGGCTGTTTCCTCTCTTCTTATACCATCCTTCCTACCTGTACTTTCCCCCAGGCCTCCCTGCTCTTGGCTTAATTTTTCACATGCTTCATCTTTTTCAGGAAAGCAACTGGTACCAACAAGTACCTCGAGGCCATGGTTGTTTGCCTCCTCTTCTCCCTCCTGTGCTGCCTTTCCTCTCAGCCAGCTCATTACCTGGGCAGATTAAGTAACACCCAAGAGTTACATACAGATTTTAGCAGGCAGCATTTACAGCTGCATTGGCTTCTTTTTGCTAGGGAGGTCCCACCACACTTATGTGGACACAAAGCAGGACAGCACTGGGTGCTCTCCCTGGCTTTGAGGGGGCTGTTTTCTCTCTGGAGCAGCTTGACTGCTCTCTGAGCACTCTGAGATGCAGTTGAGTTTAATGCAAAATGAAATCAGGACTACCCAGGTTAGATCCCGACATGAGGCAAGGATACAGCACAGCTTCAGATGCTTCAAATGCTTCAAAGCAGATGTAAATAACTTCTGTCTTGAAAGAGATTCAAACCCATCTGCATAGTCACCCTTATCAGTTAGCTTGTTCTCCTACAGTTAATTTGTACAATGTTTGTGTGCAAATAGGGCTTTAAAGTGATCAGACAGCATAATTAAGCAAAGCTGTATTTTAGAAACACCAAGTGAGTTTCCTCTTCATCTTGGTGGGAGAAGAGATAACAGCCATCAGGCCTCACTCTTTAGAGTGACAGAATTGTATGACTCTGTAGCTGCTCTTCAGTGCCTCTCTAATCAAGGTGCTTCTTTTCACATCACAGCTGATGCTTTGGGAAATCTTCATGAGCCTTCAGTGCACTGCAAGGTCTGGGAATGCAAACATGGAAATAACAACCTGTTGTTGTTCTGATGGATTGTTGTGAGCTGTGCAGGGGCTGGTGAATGTACAAAATCAGAAGAGTGCTGGAAGGTTTGTTTTTAACTGTGCCAGGAAGGGCTGAGCTGGTGGTGTGCTTGATGGGGATGTGCTCGATCCTGAGAGCAGCTGTGCAGCTGAGGGGCTGCCAGTCCAGCTGCAATGATGCAGCCCTGCAAACTGCTGAGGGCTTTTCTGGGAGCCATGGGACAGGGATTCAAATCCTGCAGACAGACAGACACCACTAGGCAGTGTAAGGTAAATACTTGATTGCTTTTATCCGCTGTCCTTATTATATATATTCCCAAATATATGAAGGCAGAGTTTTTGTTCTCAGACTGTGTGGTGACTTTTGTGCACCATCTGTATTCACTGTGTTCTTTCTATCTGTATTCTCTAGAAATAGGCCTTTACAGGTAAGTCATATTTATTCAGGTAGTTATTCAGTGCTTGTTCCCTAATGAAAACCTCATTGCCACAGGTTTCTGTCAGGTCAGGAGCCATTCAGAGTAGCAGATGGGAGCCAGGTGTCTCATCCCAGTTAGATTTCCTTGGCTTTTGTGTATTGCAACTGTGATCCTGTTGGGTGTCATTTTTGCTAGTATAGCTGTTATATGCGAGTTAAAGTACTGACTTTGTTTAGTGATTGTTGCTATCAATAAAGATAATTTTAATAATTATCTTCCTATGACATTTTGATTTTGAACCATGACAGGGTTATATTTACTATTTGATTTTATTGCAGTCTGTTTATTTGAATCAGATTTTTCTTACTTTATTACAGTATTCAATAGCCACTATATTTTATAAATATAAATGACTTATGATTTGAAACACTTGAGTGAGACATTCCAAGACGGCATTATAACTTGTAATATTGTATTTTGGAAAACAGAATTTCATTATTTTTTAAAGCAAATTTCATTATTTTTTTAGGATAAAATACCCCTACCTGTAAATGAACAATGTAACTTAACATGGTTGGGAGATGTAATGTAACTTGAGTAAGACAACAACTTTGATTTGTGTGTCTTGCATGGGTGATACTTTAAATAAAAATAATGATTCCTAGAACAATCTTTTATGGGAGTTTTTCCTTGCTCTCAACACTTCAGCTCATACAAGAACTCATTTTACAGACATATATGTGTATGAAGTTATGGTGTAAAGATGGGGTGTATTTCAGACAGCACCAGCTGCCTCTGATGCAAGAGAAGGGGAATGGAATTGCTTCTGTGGAAGTCTGTACATATTTGCCAGAATTTATAAATGTTTACAAGTAACTGGTCTTCGCATAAGCAGGGCCCTCAGGGAGTGCTAGGCCCCCATCTGCTGGAGAGTTTTATGTCAATTCTGGTGATTTTTAGGTTATTTTTCCTGCATTTTTCTCTAAGAATTATCATCACTTGGCTTACTTACTTAAATGCTGATAGTGCCTGGAGAGGCAAAGGCCTTATTGTTTGGAGTAGTCTACATACATATGGTGAGAGACAGTTTCTCTCCCAACAAGTTTTCCATCTAAATAAACAAGGTTAACAGGGCTGGGAAGAAGCAGTAACTCCCCATTTCACGGGGGAAGTACCAGAAAGTGAGAGGAGCTGAGCAATGAGCCCCAATCCTGACAGGCACAAAAGCGTTTGCTCCTGGCAGGGCCAGAGGGGTTTGGAAAATATTTTCAAGTTGAAAACAGTTGGAAACGTACTTCATGAAAAATAAACATTGCAATCTGCTTGGATAGCTAAGCAGGAATGGCACAGAACTTGGTATCCCAGAGGTTCTGGGGATTAAAGGCTTTCAACTACTTTTTTGACCTTTTGGGGATATTCTGTGGCCTCCTGAGTACTTTTGGTAGCTTAATTTGCAGCTTTTCCTTGTTGTAATGCTGCCTAGAGCTGTGCCTTTGACTGGAGTCTCTCAATTGTACTTACACAAGAAGCATGTGACTGAAGTCTAAGTGTGAAATGATCTGTTCCTTGATGGTTTTGAGGAGCCTGAGAAGGTAGCTGAGATGCCTGCCTCGCTGCTTACAGAGAAGGCTTGCCTGAGGACACAGATGGGGACTCTTTCTAGGATGCTGCTTGTCTTCTATGCACTGTTGGTTGGATGACACAGGAGAATGTAACCAAGACACTGAGAACAGTCAGGCTTGTATAGGAATTCCTTCCTTTGTCCCATCTCTCCCCCAGCATGGCCACTGCAGAAAGCAGCAATGAGGGTGCTCCTGGAACCAGCCTGAACAGCTCTTGGCAGCCACCTCAGGACAGTGTGCTCCAGCGACTGGAATAAGATTAATTGCACGCTTGAATTTCACACACATCTTTAAGGGCACCTCTAATTATGAATGCATTACAGATTACAGTTAAGATTGTAACATTGGGAATGTTTAAAAGCAGACATTTGTCATCAGCAGGGAACCCTTTAAGGAGGTAAATCTATATTGCTATTTCCCTCTTCTCCCATGTCAGAATAGTAGTGGGTGAAGAGGGAAAATCTGTGATATGGTAAAGGAAAAGCCTTTCTCTCCAGTGAAGACAGCATTCTCAGGGGAAAGCATCCAGGTTTGGAAATTATTTTGGAAATATGTTGCTTTTCTTCTATGAGACCTAAGAAATAGCTCACAGTCCTGCCCAAAGAAACTAGTCTGAAGCTGAGCCCAAATTGTGCCAGCAAAGAGTGGCACACAGTGTAGTTGGAAGAGACTGGGTTATCATGTTGGGCTGATTTGCAGGGAAAATGAATATTTAGGTAGAAATGCATATTTATTAGGTAGAATCCTATTTATTGCTGCAAATTACAGTCACTTTGAAAGTGGATTGATTTACCTGTTTCCTCTGAAGTCCTGCTTTCGTTCTCTGACCTGATGTGGTGTAGAAAGAATCAAACCATCTCTATATTAAAAAAGAAGTGTACTCAAACCATAAAAAGGTTTTTGGTTTCTTCAAAAGAAGAAAAGCAGTCTTGCCATAAATTTGGTAAACTGCATTTATAGTGCTTATGCCCACATATTTAGCTTTCAACGGGGAAACGTGCTATGTTTAAATACCCAGAAGGAGTCTGGAAGACAGATTTGTCCTGATAGCTTGTCATTTACCAAAATGGGTAGTGATAATTAGACACAGGAGACACTTGCAGATCAACCTTTAGTGACAGTGCTGATAGTTACTGAAAACATAAAATATCTCATCGTGGAGCTTCAGTGTCTTTGTCATCAGCCCAGGCAATGTCCCCAGCAAACACCATATGCATTATTGCCAACTGCATTTTATCAAAATACTCTCACTTCAATCCTTTTCTTGGTCTTTAAAATACTCTACAACTGTACATATTAAAATGTACAGAATATTAATGAGATTGGAGAAGTGTAAGAGGGATGGATAAACCCATCCTTCTTGTGTTGCTTTTGGCTGTGATGGCTCTGGCCTGGAGTGATGCAGGCATATTAGTTGTCTACCAGGTATGAACCTGCTTTCCAAACCTTGCTCCCCTTGATCAGCATTATATTACTAATCTTCACCTTATAGCCACCCATTGGTATCCTGTGCCACAGGACTCAGTGTTGCTCTGATGAAATGGAACAAGATGGAGAAGAAAATGACTTCTTCAAAGAGTGAATTATGGCATTTAACTAAGAAGCCTCCCAAAATTTCTTAATTAGAACCTTTTCTTTTGCATTTCTTTTAAGTATCATTTATTGCAACTTCCTGGTTATTTAGCTTGTGCTTTTGAGAAAATATGGGAGGTTTTTGGGGCACTGTACACAGCTGTGATATAATTACAGAAATCACAGCAAAATGTCGTATATCATTCTGACTTCTCCAACTACACTTCTGCCTGTCAAATAACTTATAAGAACTGGGGTTTTTTTACTGCATTTTACATGCTTGAATGCCACATCTTAAATGCAGGGTACTTATATCCTTGCTCTGTGCTGCCTTTTCAGCACTTTTAACTAGTCTCTTTCCTGCTTCTTGCAAAGCGTGCACAACACTGCCTGCAATGGATGCTTGTATTGCTTAGTTGTAACATTTGGCTGTCTAAGGAGCTGCTGAAAATTATATTCAGATGAAGCTAAATTGCCAGCTAAATATTGAATTGAGCAGTAGATGGTGAAGTCCCATGTGGTATTTTATCATTAATCTCATCAGGAGGTTGTAAAGAACAATACCAATAATTAGTCATACCTTCTAACCCTGTAAACCAGACATACTGGTTATATTACCCTTCACAGTATACTTTATTAATAACTTCCTATTTTACTTATATATTATGCTGTTAGAAGGATTGCTGGATCTTAATGAAGAAGAATAAAATTTGATTGAACAGGTTAAAATTTATTTATTCATAACTAAATCATTGCTCGGTATGTTAGTGTGTATGATTGAAAAGTAGCTTTTGTTTAAAATGAGACCGTGGATTAATAAATGCTGGAAAGATTTAAGAACTTCCTTTTCCGCCCTTTTGCTGATATTGTTACCCTAGATATAAGGTATTCAGGCTGTATGTTATATTCATATCCACTGCTTCTAAGACACATGACCTGAATGTGGCAAAAAGATAATTTTATAATGTAATGGTAAGAACTTATAAGAAAAGGAAATGAGGCCAGTAGCTACCCTAAAATGAAGGTTCTGTTTGAGGAAAGGATCCCTGTACAGCAGAGCTGTTAATATCTGCTAAAGTAAATGGCATTTAGGCATATACATAAACACATACCCCAGTTTTATTAATTAGGATCAGAAAATTTATTGAGATTTTTAATTTAGTAAAGATAAAATGTATGAGCACGTTTTCCTTGACTTATTGTGGATTCAGTAAGCTGTGTTTTCAATCATATCATTTTACCTAAAAGTTATTGGGAATAAAAGGTCCAAGGGAGTTCAGTAACATAGACTGGCTCAAGTTCTCAAGACAGCACAGATACTAAATACATTTATAGATTTAACTTTCAGGCATTTTACTAAAAATTACTAGATTTAGCATTTGTTGCAATGTGCTAGAAACAGTTTCTCTGCCCATACGTTTGATGTATGTATGAGTATCAGGTTGGCTGCATGTTTTGAACTGGTAAATATTTACTTAGGAAGTTGTTGGCTTTTTCTGTAGATACCAAGCTGATGAGTGGCTAGGATGGATCTGATGTGAAGTGCCATCTCAAGTCAACCCTCCTTAAACTAGGCTAGACACCGAGTCCATCTGTTTTACCACAGACTTGCTCCCCACAAACCACAAATTGCCCTTTTAGGAAAGCAAAGCAAACTTAAGGCATAATAATCTGCAGTGCTCAGGCAAAATCACTTTTTAAATGGCTTGCAAGCATTGCTGTGAAAAGGCACAAAAGCAATTAAAATGTCAAATAAATAATAATAATTTTTAAAAAGGCAAACAAAGAAGGTAATGTTAAATTTCAATGTGGTCTATCAGTATTTGAACTTAAGTTTGAAATCCCATCTCTATCTTGAATCCTACAGACTCGTTTGTAGAAGAAAAAAACTTGCTTTTGCTCTTTGGAATCTTCAGTTTTTAACTTGTTTTTCTGTCTTTGGCACAAATGAATCCAACTCTGACGAACTTAATATTTTTTTCAAGCAGTTGAGGACAAAGAGGTGTACGAACCAGTTTTCAGGTCTTTAAAAGCAAGCTTTAGTGCTTGCCTGCTTTTTTTGTTTGTTTTGTCTTGACGTGTTGGGGGTTTTATGACTCTATTTTTTTTTTTCCGTGAGAGACAGGCTGATCCAAGACATTCAAAAACATTGTAATCTGTATTTATTACTCAGTGGAAGACATAAAGCTAATTAATTGATAGTGCTCTGTATACACATGTTGTATTTACATAGTTTTACTTAAGTCTGAATGGAAATTTTACTTTTTGTTTAACTAATAATTATTTTACCAGCTATATTAGTTCTGGGTATTGATTTTACACTAGCAGTAAATTGGATAAATCTTTTTATGACTATTTAATTGTTTATTTCTTTGTTTGTAGATAATAAAATTAAAGTCCCAGCTGAGACACTGAGCTTCCGAGAAGGACCCCCCACACACACCTATACAAACACAAAAATAATACTTTTCTCAGAAAATTCTTTGCAGATATCAAACCATTGTCTGATCTTTGTTCCTACATATATTTAAATATTAAATTTTTAAAATACTGAAAATAATAAGCCACTAATGGTTCTGAATCCAAATGTCTGAATTTGGAATAAGATGCCCACTTAGAAGTCCTAATGAGGAATAAAGTTGCAACCACAGTTAATTGTCCTGCAACTTTTAAATTGAGCTACAGATGCTTGAATGTGCATGGAACCCCTGCAGGGGGGAGAACAGGGATCTAGACACTGACCAGGCTCCAGTTAAGTTAGTGAGGCAGAGTCCTGATAAATACTTCTATGTTTAAGCATTGTTCCTGGTGGGGGTGAATGCTGAAGAAAAGCATCTCTGGAGCAGTGTTGGTTAGGAGTGATGTTCTGTTGCTCGTTTAGATCATGAACCTTTTGTCAATACGAACAATTAGTGGGCTAAAGATTCCATTGACCACACGACAAGAATCAATATACACAGTACTTGTTAGTTATTTACCACAGAGTGTATTAAAGCCTGTAGATTCACCATAAATCCTTTAAAGCTATCCTGCTATGATCCTTGCCACAACATGCATTGACACATCAATAAATCCTTTTGACAAGGGCGATATGTGAAAATCAATACCAGTTTATCAGCTATTTCCATGTAGTCTTTTCTACAGAGGTTTAAAGATCTTTTCCCAAAGCTGTACAACTGACATGGTGTAGGGACAGATCTTGAATGAAATAGTGACCTTGATTAATGCTGTTCACATAAAGAATTTTTTAAATCCCATATAAGGGACATACAACCATTTCTGATGAGCTTCACTTTCTAGAAAGTGCTTTTCAAAGCTTTTACTGAATTTTTTTTTTGAGAGTGAACTTTGTGTGCATACAGACCATGTTAGTTGCTTTTTCTCTCAAAGAAAAAGAAGTTTCTTCGGCTGATAAAAATTGCCAGATGTTTCTGTTTCATTAAATTATTTTCTGCAACACAAGAGCCATCGCCAAAGGCTGTGCTGTATACTTATTCTGTTATACAAACTTTATGGCATTATAAAAATAGGTTCAACACATATATTTATAATGGAAAGTATACAATCTAGGCAGAGTAGAACCATTTCTTTAGTTGGTTCTTCTGAAATGTTTGAGGAACTTTGAACTGATCCTATCTGATTTCAAGTGTCAAGCAATGTTTTAAAAATCTAGGCTCCTTAGGCTTCCAGTGGTGGTTATCTTTCATATCTAGTAACAGATTATTTAGATTTTTACAGGGATTCCTTCTATGCATACTGTCCTCCACATGTTTTATCCTGAAGTTTTATATATCACTTATTTCACTAGGAAATTCTAATTGTCCTGGAGGATGTAAAAACTTTTGGAACCAATGTAGTGAAAAAAAAAATTAAAAAATATTCTTTTGCATTTAAATTTTTTTTTCCCTTTTCTTGCACAAAAAAATTTAAAAATTTAAATTCCAAGGTGGGAAAAATATTAAATTAATTCTGTATCTTGTATTCAGGGACATGTAAGTCATGCAGCAGCTTAAAAATCATCTCAAATTCCACATAAAGGAAAAGAGAAGGAAGCCTAATACATGGCTTTATGGGACTTCCTCTGCCAAAGTCAGCTTTGATAGAAGCAAATCCAATTCCCTCTTCAGTCAACGGGAGCTGGCACTGCTAATGGTAGGGTTTGGTTCTGCCCCTTGGTATAATTTTTCCTCTGAAAGTTCAGTGGAGTGAATGTGTTTCCTATAAAGCTTTCTACAGATATTGGCCCTAAATGAAGGAATAAAAATGCTTTGGCTTATGTTGCAATGGTTTTAAGTGATGCAAAAGATGAGTGTAACACTCTAGAGATTCAGGTCTCTTGGTCTTTCCCTGCCCAGCTCGATAAAACATTTCACTGTAAAAATCTTACCTAAAACCACTAGTCTAAAATCTCAGTTATCCTGCTATGAGTATGATATAGTGTACACCTTGTTATCTGTCTTTCTTTCTTCCCTCTATTTTCCTCCCCTCCATCATTTCTCCTTTATCCTCTCTGATGAATCTCTAAGTATGGATAAATGTAGTGTATTAAATGGCATTAAGATACAAGAAAAACTCTGTTTTGTTTAACTAACTTGTTTATGGTGATAAAGATACTTAAATGATATCCCATCACCATATAGATACATGAACCATCCTTAAAAGTAATAAGTGATTTTTTCACTTATCACAAAGGATTTGTCAAATACATTCTCTGTGTCTCTTTCTTTTCTTTAAAGAGGAAAACTCTTCTCACCTAATGCTGCTCTTTCCCATTAGAGTAGTCTGGAATTCTTGGTGCACAACCAGGATGAGCTTCTGGTATGTGCCGCAGGGACTGCAAGCTGAAAAGGGAAGACAGTATGAAGAAAAGGGTGGAATAAAATCCATGTAAACAACAGAAGAACAATCATCCCTGAATGAAAAACAAGGTAGAATAGCCTTGGGCAACAGATAACCCAAGCTCCAGCTGACCTTGGCATCATGACTGGGTCTTTACATAAGGACAGAATCCTCCAGCAATTTCATCAGTTTTGCCCCACTGTCAACCTTGTATCTATTATTATATTATGTCTTTTTTTTTTCTCTGCACACATGTGTTTATTACTCATATGTATTTACTATGACTAATAGAAGAGGAAGATCTCGAAGTAAGCTTGAGCTTTCTCAAGTCTCTCAGACTCCTGAGGACTGATGAAATTCAGGACTCTTTTTTTGTTTGTTTGTTTCTAATCTCTTGAGCCAGAGAAAATTAGACACCAGCTCTGCACCAGCAGGATTGAATTTTGGGCCTAAGAGCAGTCTCATTTTGGCATAGTTGTAGAGTATATCTTTTGTCCTTTCTGCTGTGAATGTGCAGTTAAACTAACAGCAGAGGAGGGAAAGGCAGCCGTCTTGAGCACGTCACTTGGCAGTGACCAGACCTTAAGCATGAACAGATTTGTTGGGGCAGCTTTCCCAGCCTATTCAGTAAAGGCAACCAATTCTGAGCCTTGTGTACTATGAGCTGATGGGGTCTATTAAATATCCTCATATAAAACATGCCAGGGGCCAGTGTAAGGGAAAGAAAAGAGTATTCACTGAGACACATAAGCTAAAAACTGTCAAGAGTTCTGTGTCGCCAAGAATAGTTGTTTGACTGTTTGTTTGTGAAGGATACATCAATGCACCCTACTTTAAAATTGTAAGAGCTGCATGGTTTTTATATCATATAATAATTTTGGCATTTCTTTGGCTATAACAAAGGATCATGCTACTGCATCCACATGAATGAAACTCCATGTATTCAGCTGAGAGGAAGATTGCTTTGTGGTGTTTCTGTTAGAGGCTACTATGTACCCTGTGCACCTGTGTTTTAAGGTCACAATATAGCAACAAGAGTCAAACACTTGTGAACTAAGTTGTACAGGATAAAAATGTGTTGCCATGGTGTTTTGATGTTTTAGCCATTTTAAATATTAATATAATTTAAGAGAGTGAATTGCAAATTTCAGCTGATGATTGCAGAAGGATGATTTGTACTGTTTGAATCATTTTGTGCATATCTTCATTTGATGCTGATGAACAAATTTCCAATGTGTTTATTTATAAAAGAAAGAGTCCTATAATTTAAAAACACAACTAGTAAAAATACTGTTAATTTTTAATGCTGTTGAAAAGAAACCTTTTTCGTAAGGGTAGATTGATAAGTTATTACATGGAACATGGTTTGCTGTTTTCAAAAGTAGGGAAAAATTTTGTAGGTCTTCTGATTATACCCATCTTCATCAGATTTTCCTGCAGAGGAGGTGCAGGGAAAGAAATCTGTGCAAAAACAAAACAAAAAATACGGCATTGCTGCATAACCATGAGGTCTCTTGAATAAACTATTTTTTCTTATTATTCCTTGTTATCCTTATCCTGTCAACTATCCTCTGTAGTTGACAATTTGGGTTAGGAGCAAAGTTAGAAGTTTGAGCTATCAAAAAAATAAATGGGAAGAAGCAAGAGAGAGGATTTAGAGGCAAGGATTTGTTTGGTGGTCAGCAAGATGGATTTATTCCCACCCTCCAATCTGACCCATTTTCTTTGCTTTGATTATTCAGTTATTTTGCATGGACAGTAATAAAGCACTTGTGCTAAATATGTAGCAGTGTTTTGTCAAAAAGAGGTTATATTTCAATAGAAAGACTGTATCAATTGCTGTAGTTAGTTTGTAAATCTGCTAGTAGAGACACTGAATTCAGAAGTCCTGACAATGCTGCATAAATGTTTACCTGAAATAAGGATAAGGTGTGAAAGCACACTAGTCTTCTAGATGGGGAGCAACAGGCACATTTTGGTTTCACCTTCAACTGTTGTGTCACAAGTACCACCCATTCTTCATTTTGTGCCTTGCACAGAGGGAATGACAGAATATTTTACTTCTTTCCAAGTATATGATGCCAATGTTCTAAAAAACTTAAAACTTCTTTTTCTCCTGGAAATAATATTTCCTCAGCTTCTAGGATCGTAGATGTAAAATACTTGGAAAAAAACTCCAAAAACAAAAAAAACCACACCAAAAATCTCTTAGAAGCCTAGTTTGTGTAGTCAGTTCACACATTATATGTTTGTTCCTGGTAATTTCTTATTTCTTGCGATTCAGACATCCCTTCCATAAGCTGACTGATACTGGGGCCTGTGCTGGACACAGCTTAAAAGAGGAAGAGCTTACTTTTAAAGATGTTTCTGTGCATTTTGACTGAGGTTTTCTCAGGAGTTGTAAAGAAATTTGGCAGGTGAAATACAGCAGTCCTTTGAAAAGATGTTTTCTCATGTTTGAACAGCTCTGGTGGCCACTGCCAAGGAGGGACAATTGCCAGTCACTCCTGAACTCTTCCCAGCCCTTTTTGGGAGAAACTGATGTCATGATTCATCTTTGCATGAGACAGTGCTCATGTTTCCCTGCTGTTTTATGCCTCAGCACAGGAGGAGGTTCTTTGTTTTCTCTCCCCTTAGGCTCGCTTCTTGCAGTCCCATGCAGGGCTGAATACAATCTGGCCTATGGTGGAGATTTGGAATCTGTTTGCTCTTCTACAGCTTTCAAGGCTTGCCAGCAATACTGTGGGAAGCCTGGAAAAAATTAAAGTGTTATTCTATCCTGAAACTTGTTTCTGCAAAAATGCTATTCTAGGCTTCCATGTTTATTGTTTCTCCATGATTCTCTGTATGAAATTTGATCTGTTTCAAAAGGGGAAGGAAAAAAGCAACAAAAAAAGAAATAAAATTTCTGATTACCTGTCCAGCAGACACCTTCTTTGAGCAGACAACCTGAATTCTCTCTCCTCAATCTGAGAATCAAAATCTCTTCTGGTGAAAGGAATCAAACCCAGCTGAGAATGGCACTGCTGTGTTTGAACTTAAAATTCTTTTCAGCTGAAAACAAATGAAGCTACTTGACAGCAAATTCACAGTGCAATGTTATTTTAGTATATTGACTTGTTCATAGGGAAGACAGAATTGTAAATAGTGAGGCAGGATCTGGGGTTTCTCTGAGAAATATTTTTGTCACTTGTTTTCCAGTGTCATTTATTCAGCTTGCAGAATAATTTCTCATGTTTCAAATGCACATCACAGACCAATTGTCCTCTGTATCTTATGATAGCCCACATCACTCCTCTATTAGTCCAGTTGGAGTGAACCCATTAAGATTTAAATATTTTATCTCTGTAAAATTCAGGTAATTGTGGGATTTCCTTTGGAAGCTTTTTTTCTGGGAGAAGATGCACATGGTACATAGCTTTAGGCTAGTGACAGGGAAGTTCTGAACGGGTCCCTGTGTCATAAATACAGGGAGGTACATCACAGGTTCTGATGTGAACATGACCTGCCAGAATTCTGGATTGAAAACAGGAGATTTGTTAATGGTCAGATCTTGTAAACTGGTGGTAACCTTTCTCTCATCTGAAAACTGTTTCTGTTTACGTTCAAGAAGTAAAAAATGCCTTCAATCAAGTCTCCTTGATCAGTAAAAAATTAAGTTCTTCTCACCTACAGAGCCATAAACAAGACTTTTTTACCACTTTCCAAGGAACTAAGAGCTTGGCCATTATTAGTTAGTTTAGGAGTGTAATTATCATCTTAAGATATAATTTATAAAGATCAATCTTAATGGATCACTATTTTTTAAAAAAGCATGGGAAAGCCAGGAAACTCAGAAGGTACATATGCAAATCTATCTTTTATTATTTTTGTTACATCTGTGCAGCACCTCTTGATAATCATCACATATGAGAGGCCAGAGAAAAGGGAGGGACTTTGTACAATTCCTTGCAGCTGATTCCCTCGGGTCTGGGCTCATTTTAAATATGGCTAGTTTCCCATTTTTAAAAATCGAACATAATTTTAAAAATTGTGGATACTTACAAACAAAGAAAATTGTAGGGGATTATTTGTTGTGGTCATTGCCAAGGCTGGTGTTATAATTACTTCTAGTTTAAAAGTCCTCTTGGCCCATGACAAAAAGGATTCTTTAAATTTGATGAAAACTTGCAAAATAAAATAATACACTCTTAAAATGTGCAATGAAATGATTACCAAAATCTATCACTGAAATCTATATCAAAAACATCAGTAATCACATGTTTTGTGCTACATTTTGTTCTCTTTGGTGCTGAAACAGACGAGGTTTTGCTAAGGTTGCCTAATGTTATCCATGATAGCTTCCAGTTTGCAGATCCTGATAGCTTTGCCAGACTTTAACTATTTGGCATCTGTGTGAGGTGAAGCTTTCCACACTCGTTTTCTTATTTTTTTGAAAATTTCAGAAAAAAAGTTATTCAAACATTTCCAGGCATTAGGCAATGGGAATATATATTTTTTTGACCACACTGAAAAGTCCTGGCAAACCTTGCTCTGAATAGCTGTAGCTTCCTCTCCCTCCCTCCCTCTGCTGCCCATCCTATTGTTTGGGAATAAGGATTTGAAATTTGGCAGGAGGGTGCCCTTTGTCTTATAAAATTGTTATGAAAAGCATCACATTTCATGAACTTAAAAATCTTTGAGAAAGCGTAATGTAGGCAGGTGGGAGAGTGGAATCAGCTGAGAAAAGAAATCATTCTATCCCTAGAAGTATTGGTGGAAAGCAAGGGGGAAAGGGATATGAGCAGAGAAAGAGTTAATTGGGGATGAGACACTGATATGAACCTGGAAGTCAAAGGGAGTTACAGGATTTAATATTTACTACACAGAAGATCAGGCCTTGGAATCAGCCTTTTCAGAAGGGAAGATTTGTGGGGAAGAAAGGTCAGATGTCAACTATCCTGCCACCAGTAGCAGATGGATTGGGAAAAGATATGTGAGCAAAACTGGGAAAGGACCAAACATTTTTTACTGATATATCAGCTCATCCCAAATGGGAGGTTGTGCCTGGAGCACTGCACTCAGGAATTGCCAGTGTATTCTGCCTCTGCTAATACACCTAATATGTTTTAAAAATTTGTTTACGCTTGTGACTTGAAGCCCGGCAGCAATGAATTCTACAGCTTGTGCATTGTATGAAAAATTATTTCCTCTTACTGGGTTTAAAACTGTGAGTTAATTTTATTGTGTCCTCAGATTTTTTTGTAATTTATTTATTGCAATGATGATTTTTACACTGAATAATCATTCTCTAATCACAGAAAAGAAAGGCCAGAACTTTTATGACTTGCAAACCTCCATTGTACCCATCCCCAGTTACCTTTTTTTCTGATCTGAAAGCTTGTGGTTGGCCTTTTTTTTACTCCGTATCATTAAACCAACATTTCCATGGAATTATCCATAATGGTTCAGAGATTTTTGTGCCGCATGATAATAGCTAGGGTCCATTGTGGTTTAGATCTAATTAGGATTGTTTTCCCTCATATGCATTACTTTGCATTCATCAATACCCTCTGCTGTTTTATTGTTGTTTGGTATTTTAAGCTTCCCACAACTCTTTGCATTCAGATCAGCTAGCCAGAGTGACTCTCCATGCCTGGTAAATTTTTTCATGCTGTTATCCATCTTCTTTCAATGGCTTACAAGACTCTACCTAACATCTCAGGTCCTTGGGAATTGGGCAGGTAGGTTTCTTCTGTTGGAAAAGCTTGCCAGTTATTTCTACCCTTTGTTTGCTATCTTTTAGTAATTTATTAACCAAGTCTTAGGTTTCCCATTATTAAAACTTAGAATAAGATAAAAACTGTCTGCGTTTTACAAAAAAAAACCCTCAATGCCACCACTTGGAAATGCAGAAATTCAATTTGCCTTCGAAACTTTAATGGGCATATTTTTAAACTTATAATAAATTCTTTAATTCACTGATCTTACAGTATTAGATAATACAATTCCTGCTTTCTTCAGTGCACAGCATGTATCTGTAATGGCAGCAAATCAGGATAACATAAAGGAAGAGACTGTTGTCAGGAGATTTATTTCGGAACTTGGCAACTATATTCTGAATGAAATCGAGGAGAATATCCCCTGGTTAAGGCAGTTAAACGTTAAGTCCAGCAACTAGTTGCATTTCCACGTCTTACTTCAAGGTATTCACATGTGCAGATTTTCACAGAAGCAAGCCAAGGCCTTTGCTTGGCTATTTACAGAAGGCTACAGTAATTTTTACAAAAAGTTAGAGCAGTGAATATTGTGTCATTCTCTAAGAAATTCTGGATGAACAAAAACACATACACAGATTATATATATAGATAGACCTATGCACATAAGATCCTTCTCCTAAGTCTAATTCAGAATTCCATTATTAGTATTATTAGAAAATGTCTTTGTCTTTAGGCAGCAGAAGAACCACTGTCCACTATGGTAGAGAAAAATTGCTTGCAAACGATTAGACTTAAATGTTGGCAAAATAATACCTAAACTCTCAAGACAACTCTCGTGTTTATAAATCAACACCAGCTGTTCCTGTTTATACAATACTTTATAAACATAAAAGAATAAAATAGAATCTGATATGACAGCTCATATACCAAGATTCAGCTTTCTGCAAAAACAAATTATGCCATTAAAAAATGTGGGGTTTGTTTCGGCTATTCTAACAAAGCCAACTAGTCTCATGACAATAAATGTAACCATGTTTCTCTAATGCCTTTAGGCATATGGCAGGTACCTGGCACAGAGGCTTCTAGAGCTAAGCCATCAGAGAGGTTTTCTTGCTCTCCCCCTGGAGGGGACTAATAGGAAGACCCCCCTCACAGGCAGCACCTGTCAAGCATTTCTGAGCCATGTCAGTTCCAAATTTGCCCTAAGTGCCAAATTCTGATTTCTGTCACACAGATTCTGTCACAGAAAGTGAAGAGGTTCTCCAAAGTCAGTGGGATTTTCTTTAGTATAATTGTCCTCAGATCATCCACAAATCTCTGTTAGGAGTGGATGTAGTGTATATTTGGTGTATTCCTCTCTCAGAAGCTCAAAATTAAGAACTCTAACTTATTTTGGCAATTATTTCTCATGTGCTGAGAGGATTAGATGTTAGCTAAAAACCAGTAAAGTCTGAAAAAAGTAAAATTTAGTAATCTCACAGCTAAGTGCATGGCCCCCAGAATGAAATTAAACCACAGGCTGGCTCCATGTGAAGTGTAGTGTGAAAGCCAGGCACCTCAGAGCAGAGTTTCAAACTAGCTGTGTGCCAAAGTGAGCACTAAACTCTTGGTGTGGTCTTTAGAAAGGGGGATTGTTTTCTGGTTTTTTTGTGCAAGTTCAGCATCCTATCAGAGCTGAGGTTCACCCAGACAAAGCTGCCTACCTAAATCCCTGAGGGTAGGGACCTAAAACTTTCTTCTCAGAAAACAGGCACAGAAATGAGCTCTATATTTCCTCTTAATTTTGTCTAGGAAAGGTAAGAGGGGATGCTTCTTCACCCCTGTTAATGTTTTAATTTGTGCTTAGATTGCCATTGTAGATTATGTGAATGTCTCAACTTCCTGGATGTCAGGTCACGTTGCCAAGCAGTCTCAGTGTGTGTGAACTGGACTTTAAGGTCTCTGACTACTCCTTGCAATTCAGCCCATGAAACTGGTCTCAAGCCCATTGAAATTTAACTATTCCTTCCTCCTCCTTTGCCCTCCAAAATCCATATATTGTGGGCATTGGATCAGGTGCAAGACCTTGCATTTGGCTGCGTTGAACCTCATGCGATTCCCAAGGCACACTTAGAGTTTCTCCAGGTCCCTCTGAACTCCATCTCATCCCTCAACTTCACATTATCTACAAACTCACTGTGGGGCACTTAATCCCACTGCCTGTGTCACTGATGAAGATTAAACAGTCCTGGTCCCAACGCACACCCCTCAGGGACACTACTCAGCACTGGAGAGACATGTAGTAGGTGGCCTTCTTACCTACCAAGCTTTGTGCAACATCTGGAAACTAAAGACAAGAAATGCTGAAATCTCAGCTCTCCTGTTTAGAGATTCTCTGGGACATGATATTTTAGGGGCAGAATCCACTAAATAGAACACATTATTTTGGAACTCTATTTTTAGCTTATTTATTTACGACTTGGCAGACTCCTGGTCCGGAGGGGATAACCCTGGCCCTAGTGATAAGTTCTAACAACTACATGTTTATGCACCAGTAGGTATCAGGAGGTCAGTCATAAAAACCTGTCAGTTTGTATTACTTCTCTGTTGACTCTCTATCAAAGCATGAAGGAAATGGGAACTGCCATCTTTCTCTTCCTACCACTGGGTAGTATGTCAAGAATTAGATAAAATAAGCTGATTTCTTCTTATATTGGTGCCTTTGAGAACTGGAGAAAAAAACAATTAAATTTCTATCTAGTTACTCAGTTACTGAAGCAGAGATACCACTTTTGCAAGGGAAGGCAATGAAAATAACATAGAATACATGCTGCTTCTGGGCTTTTTTAAAAACACATAGGCGCACACTCAGATGCTTGTGAATCTAGTGTTGAATTCTGGTCAGGTCTCCCCTAAGTAGATCTGTTTGGATATTAATGAATTGTTAATTTTTAAGTTATATGCAACAGGGAATAGTGAAACTTGAATCCTCTTTAGTATGTTCAGGTCACTTCCTTTTGATACCAACACTCAAATCAAAGAAGCTGAATGAGATAAGAGAATATCAATGATGATCATGGTTTCTTCTCCCATACGAGAAATTAATACTCTGTTTAACACCCTGCCTCCAAATGAACTTCCAGTTATTTGATATTGATGACCATGAGAATGAACAACCACAATTAAAACATGTAAACTATTCCATGCTTCTACCTAAAGCAAAGCCAGGCTCTGAAGGATCATGCCATTGGCTGAAATGTCATCCTGTTGAAGAAAAAAAGAGTTTGGAATTCCCTTTATTCCATTGCTCATGTTTAAACGCATTTCATGACACTCTTAACTTTTCTATGCAACCACAGCTACAATTAGGGTAGACTCCTGTTCTTAAAAAATCCCACTTTATTGTCTATCTAGAGGACTTGAGAGCTTTGATTTCAAGTTAGTTTTTTGATAGGACAAGCTAGAGAGTGCAAAGTCTACAGCAGAAGAATAGAGGACTGAGTTGTTCTGAGCTTGTATCAAGAAACCAGATACTAAAGACTGACAATTTTAAAGACCTACAATTCTCTCTGTGTGTTCCAAGCACTACACCATGCAGAACAGACACTGCTTTGTCTCAGTTCAGGTAGACCCTGATTATCAGGAAGGTATCCAGGATTATTTTGATCATTATCTGGATGGAAAAAAAATTTTACTGTTTATAATGAAACCGAATGCATAGTAGTTTCCTTAGAGCTATTTATGATAGTAGTAGTCAAAGTGGAAAAAACTGTAGCTTGTTTCTCTTTATTTTACCGTAGGTTTAAGTAACTTTTGAGTTTTTCACTCTTAAAATCCAAAACATGGATACCTTGGAAGTACAAAAAGGATTACTTGATTAAATCTATGATGTATACCTGGCAAGTGGATGTTTTCTAGGAGTGCAAAAAGATCTTTTCAAGTAGGAAAAATAAATTCTTAGAGCAGTGGTTACTTCATACTAAAAAGGTGATAGCCTTTACACCCTACATTTCCTAAGGAGACATTTATTATCCCTGAGTGCTCTGCTTATTATCATAGGAGCAATGTGGAACACCATGTTTCCTTTTATTTTTGCAAGACACTGCTCCTTATGGTTGATAGGTTAGATTATTCCCTAGGACATTCTTTACTGTGGGACTCATCATGTGCAACATAGACTGCACTTCTGTTTTCACATCCCATCTTGACCACTGGATTCAGCTGTTATATCTATATCTATCTATATCTATATCTATATCTATATCTATATCTATATCTATATCTATATCTATATCTATATCTATATCTATATCTATATCTATATATCTATATCTATATCTATCTATATCTATATCTATATATCTATATCTATCTATATCTATATCTATATCTATATCTATATCTATATCTATATCTATATCTATATCTATATCTATATCTATATCTATATATCTATATCTATATATCTATATCTATATCTGTCTATCTACATCATCTACATCATCTGTATCTATAACAGTGTGTATCAGCTCACAACCTGTAGGGTCTTTCATCTGCTGCATACTACATAATACAGCTGAAAATATTCAGAATCTCTGCAGCTTCTAGGCCATGTGCCCTGGGCAGTTTGGTGTCACCTCTTTGACTGATTCTAATGAGTGCTTGGAATACTGGCAGAGGAATGAGGAGAGTACTGGCAGTGTAATCTTGCTTGTGGTCCCTTCAGATCAAGGTGCATGAATATTTTTGCAGGGAGAGCCAGGAAAGCTGCTTTGAATCTGTACTTATTCTGCAAGTCTGTTGAGACTTTAGGACACGAAGGCCTGTGATTGTCATCTGTACTGGAGAGGGTTGAATCAAGCCAGAAGGAACTGAGTCCAGTCCTGACTCCTGCCAGATGTTGAGCCTTACTGAATTAGCACATTTACAGGAGTCTCAACAAGGAACTGCTTGCTTAATACAAAGCATATTTGATCCTCAGTACACTCTTTTGTCCTTGCTGATATGCCACGAGATATAGAGTGGGCTCTGTGCTGACCTGGCAGTTACTGATGGGCTTCTTGCTGCTTTCAAATATCACATGTGGAGATTATAAAAAGTTCACATTCATTCTAGAATGCCTCAGACCAGGGATAACTTGATAGATGATTTTAAGAAGCAGAAGACCTAATCCAGGAGACACTACTACTGAAGCTGGGAGTTTCAACAAAAATGTGTGTCTATGCATGTCTATCAGGGCACCTGGTTTAAAAAAAAGCTTTACAAATCAGATCCTTCAGTGTGCCAGACAGAAATCAGGTGTAAAATTCAAGTGATTGGGGAAGTTCTCATTAAGAGGAGGAGAATCCTAAGAACAGTCAGCACCTGAAACCAGCACCCTCCAAAGAGCATCTGTGCTATTTTGATATATTATTTCTTTGAGGACCTAGAGAGTGATCCAGCTACAACTAATTTTGTACGTTCTGACACAACATAGTGCAAAGAAATATGAGAACATCTCACAGTGGTTGTCATTGCACTAGTAGAAAACAAGCTGCTTGATGTGGATCCATATATTCTGGGCTGAGCTTGACATAAGGCTCTCCTAGTCTAAGAAGACATTAGCACTGAATCTTTCCTGATTTTCTGTCTCACTTTCAGCTGACAGCTCCTCTGGCAGTTAACACATTCCCAGAAATGGGACTGTGTAGTTTCTTGGCTTTGTCAAGGCTATTGCTGCTGTCTCAGGCTCTTTGGTAGTGTGTACACAAATCTTTTAGGAAAACTCTGAAACTGTAGATGCTCTGGGTTTATGGCACTCTAGGGGAACACATTGTAATTAGAAAAAAAATAGAGTTCTGAACATGACCATTGTATATTTTAGCTAGAAATGCACAACTGTAACAAAACAGACAATGGTATGCCCACAGTATATTTTAATGTTAATATATGAGAATTTAAATTTTTGAAAATAGGTCTGAGCTGCTCGATAGGTGCACTTCTGTGAGCTCTTTAAGTTATTTCAGTCTCCTCTGCAGCAACTTTGTCCATACTTATCCATGTTATGCAAAACTGTTTTCTTTCTTAAAATAGTTTTCTGTGTGTTTGAGCTTTCTCACAGATTCATATTCGTTCTGGTTTTAAACATTTTTTATCAACACTGGTAGGTTTTTTTAGGCTGTAGGTGCACCATGTCTCTAGATCCTCTTCCTTAGCTGGGGAGGAAGGAAACTGCTTTTTCCAAAGCTTTGCTTGCTCTCTTAGTCAGGGGATGCCTTCACTCGGCAGGCACTGAGGGTAAAAATCTACATTAGTAGTCCAAGGTATCACTTACTTGGCTCTTTGACTAATGTGAAAATGAAAAATCAGAAAGGCTATTAGTCAATATTCACAATGTAGCTTGTTGGCTGGCAGGAACACACCAAGAAAGACCCGAGCAAATTCACAAGTTTTCTGTATGCAAGTTTTCCAAATTGTCACTTTTTTATACTTCTATATGTCCTGCAACTTTACACAGAGAAATTTCGACGACATTAGAAAACAGAAAAGGCCAAATACCACTTCTGGCAAACTAAGAAATCTTAAGTGAATCACTTTTACTGATTTAACAGGTCCACAGAGTCTGAAGTGACTGGTTATAGTTCATAGGAGGCTACTGTTGTAATGAAAAGGTGTTTAAAATTTCATTAAATGTTTACAGACCTAGAGGTGAGGCCCCAGTAGATTGTCATATACAACATAAAGACATATTTTAAAAAAAAAATACTACCTGTTGTGAGCTTTCAGTTGGATCATATCAGGTCTCAGCTACAAGGATGACCTTAGTGGGTGATTTCCTTGACATGTGTAGCTCACACTTTGCTTTGCTTATTTTGTTTAAAAATAAATTTAGATTTATACATTTTTCATGTTAAAGCAGTAGGGTAGCTAGTAAATAGATATTTTTAGTAAATAATTGCTCATCTTGTTACCAGTTGACTGATAGCAAATGAAATCCTGCAAGGATTTTTTATACATAGTAGTGGTAGTGATACAGCTAAGTGGCTACTTGGTAGGTGAGAGCTTTGTTTGTCTAGGGTTTTAGCATAATCATTAAATCACAGCTTTCTCTAATTGCTTCAGCTGCAGCCAAACTCAGTTGGATGAGATTCTGAAGCAAATGGAATTCTGTCACATTCAATATCAGTGTTTGCTTTATTAAATAGCATTTCTCTGGGGGCCTGCATAGACTTTTGGAGTTTTTAATTTGTTACAGTATGTAGTAGCTGGCTTCTGTAAAGGAATTGTTCACCAAGCTGCAATTTTATTATTACTATTGATGCCTTTTTACTTTAAATGAGGTTGACAAGATAAGAGATGCCATTTAGAAGAAAGCTTTACTTACTTTGCTCAGTGAAGACTGAGTTTTGAAAGAGAGCACTTCTTGGCATGCATAAATTCTCCCATTTCTTTTGAAGTGAAAATTTAGAGTTAATAATTAAAACAAACACACAAACCCACTCTGTTATCACAACCTCTGTGCTTCATTCTCTCTATATTTCTTTCAGTACAGTATATCCTTTGATTTAGCAGCCGTAACAGCCTTGTCAGTGATCTTTTACAGTGTTCTACAATATTATAGCAGCAATAACAGTAAAAGTTTTGATTCTAAGTGGATTTTTCATGGCAAGCGGGTGATTCAGACATCTCCATTTGAATCAGAATTTTAATTCGTAAATGCAAATGTCAGTTTAGAAACTGCACTGTCTTGTGCTTCTCACCACCAAAACTTGCAAACCATTGTGTATACTGAGAATATGCAAAGTTTGGAGCCCAACTCATCCTCACTTTGTCAAAGCAACCTGAGCTGCTGATTACTGTTCCTTCATTAATGAGGCCTGGCTGTAATGCCCAGTAGTGAGTGTTATGTGCTTGAGAAGGGCAGTGCTACACCACAGAAAAGGAACAACTGAGTGATCTGACTGTCACAGGATAATGCATGAGAAATGTCACTATTTGATATGTGTTGTCTTGACCCAGGACTTCCATATATTTCAGATTACCCAGGACATAGGAAGAAATATATGAGCAATTCTGTGTCTAGTTTAATTGTATTTTGTACAGGAATTTTGTATCCAAATACAGTATGAGATAAAAAACAGGCCATGAGGGCCTTTATTTGCAACTGTTGCTAGACAGGGAGTAAAGTTAGGAAGCCAGGCAAATAATCACATCTTCTTCATTTAAAGTATTTAATACTGGCAGAAGTCTTTAACCAGTTCTCCAACTTCTGTCTGCCACTTGGAGCTTTTTATATGAAACAGCAGGAACCTGGCAGCCTGGAGATCTTTGAGCATTGTGAGCAAAAAACTTGAACATCATTTATAGGTTTTCCTGCCAAGACTGTAAAAATCTAGACAAAGTAGATACAATTGTTTCACCCAGCCTTTCACATGTTTTTGTCCTTCACTAAGCCCTCAAAGCCACAACTAGTTTTCTTCCTGACTTTTAAATTCTTGGTAGATATATAGAATAGGATTTATCCTACCTACCTTTATCCCTAAGAAAGTTGCATGGCTAGACTGAACCATTCTCTAGGCTCCCTCTACAGACAGTGAAGAGACAGAGATCTGCAGGAGGCTTTTTATCTCACATGAATTTAGACAACTGTCTTGGGGTGAGATGAATCCCAGCCCTGTTGTCACCCTCTAGCTTTGATTCAGCAAATGTAACAAGTTCAATTTCCATGCTGGGATTTGGAGCCTTGCATAGAATATTCCAACATCTGATTTCCACTTAATTTAATGGAAAATGAATGCATAAGTCTTTTAATTAAGTCTTTTAATTTGAAAATCTCTGCCTTAATGTTTGATTAAGTCTGAATGCACATGTATTTGTATATTAAAAAATTACAAGCAATAAATGTAGCTGTATTGTTTTCAAATACCTGAGCATCTGATAACTGCAGCTGATTAGTGGTTCAAATGGCCACTGCAGATGATACTATGCCATTGTGTTGAAAACAAGAACAAATAAAGTAGAGTCTAAAATATAGACTTAATAACTTAATACCTCAACACTGTCTTTTTTCTTATCTCTCTCTTAAGTAGAATTTAGATTCTGAAACACATTTAACACAGATAATATTTGTGGATAGAGTGACATCACCAGTTGACAAAAATGGCTGTGATTACTAGTCCTAATAAGTAGAGAATGCACACAGGAATTAACTTGGAATGTAGTTTTGCTATACTAAAGAAGTAATCCTTCAAAATGATCACAAGAATGGGGCTTCTGATACAGGTTGAATAAAAAAATATGAATGAACTTTTAAGGGACATAATTTGCAGGTCACTGTAACTCTTTTATGTAATTATTTGTTAATTACCACGATGGAGTTTTTTTGCTTAAAAAATATGCACTGTTTATGTAGCAAAGATACAGAGGGGTTTTTCTATTACCTATACATAACAAAGAACTCATATTTGTGCTTCACCATTGCTTCTTGCCAAAATTTCTGTAAGGTGCCATAATGTTTACTTCTCTGTACTGTCTGGAATTACACTTTTACAGTTTCTTTGGGTGATACCTGGACACTCTAAACCACAGTTATATTATTAAAGAATTAAATGCAGCAATATATAATTTAAAGTGTAGATATGGTTGTAAAATTTAACAAGAGTGGTTTCTTCAATACTTCTTTCTTAATTGTTTTCTCTTTTTCTGGCTAGTTGTTGCTAAATTAAGGTTTTGTGCATGAGATTTCCTGTCCTCCATATACAATATACTTGAACTTGTCCACTTCCTATGCCTTTCCAAGAAGTAACAGCTCTTTGGTTAGAGCTGTCCATAATTTTGATATGCTCTTACCTGGTTGCAAAGCTTAACAGGAAGTCATAATTTTGAGTTAATTAGACTTGCAGACTACCAAAAGCATAGGTGGATCTCAGCTCAACAAAATATTTAAACATATCCCTAATTTCAAAAGTCTCTTGCTGCGTCTTAGCAAGAGTTTTCTCAAAGTCCTGTAGGGTAGAGTTGTGCTAGAATTGTGTATAGTGGTCTGGGTTGGAGGGGACCTTAAAGATCATCTGCTTCCAAATCCCCTGCCACAGGCAGGGGCACCTTCCACTAGCCCAGGTTTCTCAGAGCTCCAGCCAGCCTAGCCTTGAACACTGCCAGGGATGGGGCATCCACAGCTTCTCTGGACAACCTGTGCCAGTGCCTCATTACCCTCACAGTGCTAATTGAAACCTGCTGCCTTTCAGTTCAGAGCCATTTCCCCTTGTCCTATCAATACCTACCCTTGTAGATAATCCCTCTCAGGCTTTCTTTGTGTATAGAGAGATAAATATCTCCTCACCTATATGTCTTTTCAATCCATCTAATCTTTTCTTATGATAAAATCAACTCTTTGTAGCTGCATTTCCTAGCCCTTTCACTATTTGATACTTCTGCAAGACTACAGAATGTAACTGGAAACATAGTTTGTCTTACTTACAAACTATTCCCCTTCCTACCTGGATCACCAGATTCGCACAAGAATAAGGAACAATACATAGCAGAATAAGTTTTTTAACTCAACTG
Organism: Acridotheres tristis; assembly: GCA_037013685.1. NCBI lineage: Eukaryota > Metazoa > Chordata > Aves > Passeriformes > Sturnidae > Acridotheres > Acridotheres tristis. The sequence goes on from CM072888.1 coordinate 56,625,413, forward strand.
AAGAGCCATTTATGACCTCTCAAAGTACAGTCTGTTAGATCATAGTTTAGATTGTAGTTCTTCAGGATCAGAGACCTCTGAAGGTCCCAGCTTTCTACTTGTCTCCAATACGCATGGTGCTTTTGTGAGGCTTCAGTAATCAGAGGTGGGGAGAGTCCAGTGTGGAATAGAGGTGTCAAGGACTGTCTTCATCATGTTCCAATGTAGTATCCTGTCAGTAATAATTTTATTTTCACTGTAATAAATGATAAGGGGATTTGTGTTCACTAAATTTTAGAGCCTTGGGAGTTGGTGCAGTTGGATAGATAGACCTAGAGAGACTCATTTACTAATATTACTGGGAATATGAGTTTTTTTCTGTGCCCCAGTGACACATAATATTTGATGCTCTATATTCACTCATGGCAATACTAGTTATTGCCTTTTCATTCGGATAGATGGCATAGCAGCTTCCATTTACTCATAGAGATGGAAGTAAACAAGGTAAAAAAGAAACCAGGTCAAAATGTCAGAATAAAATAAGAACATTTGTATGGCTGACGGTAGTATAGTAGATAATAGACACACTTAATATTCCATCTCTATAAACTATTCTCAAAGGCAGAGGCTGTGGGGTATTCTCTGGCAGAACAGAGAAATGTAACTGTGGTTCATTTTTGATAAACACAAAACTCAGGTCTGTGATTTGTCTGCAATGATCATGGATTGAGAATACTGCTAAGAAAATCTATTACTGTTTCCAGCCAGCTAGAGATATTTTCATGCCTATTGAAAAAAAGGGCTCAAATTTAAAACAATTTTGAATATGGATTTAATATGCACTGTATCTATAGCAAGCACTAAAAGATACTCTGCTGTGGGTGGAAGTGTATATTTCTGTTAAAAACTGCACAATTTGGTTGTTAATGCCCAGTCTTTTTGTTCTCACAGCCAGAATATAGGTCTTATCCTTAGAGACAAAATGCAATCTTATCCCATATATTTTAAAAAGAAAAAAGAGCATCTTCTGCTGGTCAACGACGATACTGCTGTGAAATCTCAAGGTTGATGCCACATTGGCAGTAAGAAATTGGTAGTGTGTGTCTTAAGCCCAGCTTCACTGCTCTTTTTCCCCCTTTCTTTCTCGTATCCATTCTTGTGCACAAGTTTCAGGAATGGAAATAATGAATTCAAATTAAAGAAGCCAGTGAAATGACACATTTCATAAGTTAACTCCTCCTGCTCTATACTGCTTACACATGAATATTTAGCTGCAATCTCCTGTCTGCTGCAGGTGAATAGTCAAACATGCACACAGTGGATATTTAAGAAGTCCTTTCTCTTTTGTCCACAAGCTTCAGTAAAATTTAAAGACTGACAAATAATAGGTTTTAGACCAGGCATTCTTCTCTGATTCAGTTATTAGACTGAACCAAGTATGTCTCTGTCTTATCCTTTCCTGACAACGTTGAGTTAAAAATCTCTGTAATTTTAAGCGCTACAATTTAAAAGGATATCCAAATTGTTACACATGTAGTATCTGTGTAGATGGAAAAATTGGGTTACTTAGATGTAGTGGAATAACTGTTCTTTTATAGCTGTGTGTAGACTGATCTTGCTCTTTGCCAGCCTAGTGAGTGTAACAAATACACTAACAAGAGGTGTCTAATTTGGGCATACGTTAGTGGAAGGGGTCAACCAGCCTCCTGAACACAAGAAAAATACTTGTTGTCCTTATTTCACTGACAGCATATTTCAGTTAATCTGAACCCCTGGTAAAATTTCCCATTGTGGACTTGCTATTTGTGACATATAAGTGACATTATCTCAAAGCAGTATATCTACAAAGCTGAATTGTATGGCCAGTGTCATTGCATTTTTTTGCCAAAATTATGCCGATTCTCGTATGCCTGGGTTCAGAGTACAACAGGAAAATGGCATCAATCAATTTGTGTATTTTGCAAAACCTCTCTCTCTTTCTTCTTTTTCTTTTTTTGTTTCTCCCATTTGTATCTGAAATAAAATAATTAATGTTTGATTTTCTGTTGCCTGATAGTGTAATGATTTATAGGCAATAAAAATAGGGTTCTTGATATATTAGGCATTTCCAGTGAATGTGTAAGAGTAACTCCCTATTATGGGCCTTTCTCTGGAATTCCTTTGGATTTTTAAACCTACTCCAGATTTACATGAGAAACAGAGATGTTGCCCCCATTTTGCACCCCAGTCAGTCTCTCTGAGGAGGTGTTGCTGTGGGGATCTGTTGCATGACTATATTCTGCCTTTTCAATAAAACAGAGACTTTGTGTTGTTTCTTTACTGTACAATTGAAGATAAGTTCCTAAGTGAAATGTAAACAATAGTTTAATTAATTATTAAGTGAGCTGAAGAGACTGATATGTTTTGGGCATTGAGCGGAGTTTTGGCAAGAAGTTGCAAGTGTATAATGGAACAGAAAACTACTTATGGCCAAAGCCAAGTCTTAAAATCTTTCAGCCAGTTTTACTACACATTGTTTGAGAGATGGAATCCAGCCACACTAGTAAGTGAAATAAAAGAATGCAACACCATTAAAACTGTGAATATGTGTGAAATAACAAATGGAAGGAATAGAGTCGGGTATTCCTGGCAGGGAAAGGGAGATGGAGATTCTGTAAGATACCACTAGGTGCAAGATTAAAAGTATATTTAATTCTGTGTAAAATATGCTTTATGTTTTAAATAAAATAAATGAGATAGAATAACAAATGGAAAACCAATGGTTCTTAAAAACCAGCCCTGAGTAACCAGATTGGTCCTCTTTTTCAGGTACTTTTACTAACTATAGGGCACCACATATTCCTAGCAAGGATACTGGGAAAATAAGAAAGGTGTGCATCTTCTTGTATAACAGACAGCCATATATAGGTTTCTCACCTCCATACATACGAGCATTCCACTCTCACTCTGTTCATACTATTCCAGGAAAACCAATCTAGGACTCAGTATCTGTAGTCCATACTGAATGTATACAAATAGAAAAAAAACCCTATGTGAGATTGAAAAAACATTGTTCTTTGCAGGACTTGCTCTACAGATGAGTACTCAAATTTCCAATTCTACAGAATTAAGATATATATATCTCTAATAATTTGTTACTCATGTGCAATTTGTATCAGAATCTCAAATATGTTAGATAGAGACAAGATTGGTGTAATTTAATACTAATGGGGAAAATTACTGGTTTCTTGTATTTGGACATTTTATTTTTCATGGTTTGTCTGTGTGCTTTGAGTATAAACTTCAATGTCATATTTTTTTTGATACTTGTGAGTTTTGTAATTTGTAATGGCTGTGGAGTTTTTCCAGGTGTATCTAATGGCAAAATCTTATATTGAACTGCATTTTGAAAGCTCAAGTGTAGTTTAATTTGCTTGGAACAGGAGGAGGGAAGGAATGCCATTCTTTCCTTAGGGAGACAGCAGTTCCTTGTGCAACATTAACTTAAAAGAATATGTGACACATATATGTTGCCAACAGGAATGTAGATGTATAGAGTTCTGAAAATAGTAAGTGTCAATAGAGAAGGGTTGCAGATGCCAGAAGAAAAATGTAAGCTCCCAAGCGCACTCTCTCTTTTTATTTTTGCCTTGTCCAATGCCAAGACTGATGTTTAAAATTCAGGCTTTCCCTAAAAAGTGATTATTTAAAAAAAAAGTCTGACTTCAGAACAGATGTGTTTCCTGTGTGTATTCAGAATCTTTTTATTTGTTTCCGTAGCTCTGTTTGAATATACTGTTTACACCTGCTACACATGTGCAGCCAAAAGCAAAGAGAGGGAGAAACCAAATTCAGCTCCTCCCTGGGCATGAGCTGTGGAGCTGCTGTACAGGGGCAGCTCAGCCAGAGGCTGATGGGCAGCAGGATCCCTCTGTCCACTCCCCTTGGGAACACAGCAGTTGTGCTCTGCAGCTCCTTCCCCTCTGCAAAACACTAGCCTAGAAATCTGTAACAGGGCATTAAACCACTTAACCTGCAATGGCAGCAAACTGAACCAATCATTACTTCTTCTGTCTGTGTTAGCCACCAAGGACAAATGTTCACTCTTCTTTCTAGCAATCTTTTCATATAGTTGAGGACTACGTCATCATGTTCCCTGTGAGCTTTTTCTGTCACGTACAAAACACAGCTAGATCCTTCTGCCTTTTTCTTTTTTGTCTTTTGGAGTAGGTTGGTTTGTTTGCATGTGTCTTTAAACTCATTGATTCCTGTGGTTCTCAGAAAACTAATTCCTGTAAGAGTGGGTGGCCCAGATTTGGCCATAGTACTCCAGAAGTGGACAGACTATTCCAGTTGAAGTCTTTCCAGAGATGTGTTTGCTGGAGTGGAAGGGTATTGTATCTAAGACATTTCCCTTATTTCCAAGAGCAATTGATTGCAGACATATTTGCTTTATGATCTGGAGCATTTGCTATAGCTTATCCAGTATCCTCCATTTTGTTTTTGGACTTTTGTCACTTCACTTTATTGAATTTCATCTTCATTTCAGATCGTTTCTCTAATCTATCAGAATAATTTTGAATTCCAGTCTTGTCCTGCAAGGTATCTACATCCTTTCAAATGTGATTTCGTGTACTGACTTTTTACATCAGTCCATTCTGCCTTCCAAACCATTAAGCAAAAATAAAAGAATTTGGAGAAAATGCCATAGTCTCAGTTGGCCTCATATTCCAGTTGCAAGATCTATCACAGGCAAGTGGAAAAGCCTCATTTAGCTTGCAGACTCTTAATCATGTAAGTGTGTAAGGTGTAAAGAAGAACCCAGCATGACTCTCAGATCACACAGTGAACATACGGGACTTTTAGATGGAGGGGGAAAAAGAACATCATTGTACTTAAAATCTGATTACCTTTGCCAAAGAAATCAGAGTCAGGAAAAAATATTGAAACGGTAGGATTCCATTTACTTGGAGACCCTATTCAGAGCTGAGCCATGGTTCAAATTACAAATAATACCAGGGGTGGAGGGGATCAGAGGGAACAATGGCAGTTGTGGAAGAAGTCGTTTTGCTGCTTGGGTACCTGGCCACAGCAGCATGGCATCTTCACTTCTGACCCAGCTTGCTGGCTGTCTGTGCCCTCTTCTCTCCTCTGACCTATTCTCAAGTTTATTTTAATACAAAATATTTTTAGAGAATTAATATTTTTTTGGTTATGTTTAGGCCATTATTTCAGTGTTTGAGCATGTGAGTGCACTATGTGAAAGGGAGGTTGCCATGGTAATTTCTCATTATTGTTGAATAGAAAAATAATTACTCTGGCAAAATCCCCCGTAACCTGTCAAAGCATAAGTTAAAGATGCCTGAGGGCAGCCTTGCCTTCACCATCCCCTTTTTGGAAAAAAAATAAAAAAATAAAAAATTATTTTTTAATAACTGGATCCTTTTTTGGTTTGTCTGAGGACACCTCATTTGGTTTTGTTCACATTTGGCTTTGAGAGTAGATGGGCCCACCTGTGACAAGGATGGGGCAGAAAACTAATCAGCAGAGCATTTCCAAGGTTGATAGGATTTATACACTCTTTCTTAAAGTTGGATTTTCTTTCTGGGGTGGCATGTTGCATTTTATATTTTGCCTTGTTCCTCACCTATAATATGCAAAAGCTTAAGATAATGACCTTGGACTGTGTTCAAACTGTGAGAGAGTCTGGATGTTTCATCTACCCAGGGAGGGAATCTACAGTAATTCCATTTCCACATTTCCCTTGCTTTCAAGACTTCTTGAGAGGCAGCTTGAGTGCAGATATGTGTGGTTTTGAGGTGAGGCCCTGCACTTTCCCTGCTCTTCTCCATCTTTCCCACATGCAGTTACATCCTGGCTATGTGATGTCCTTCTTGTTCCCATGTCATTGGATTCCGCATGAGTAGTTCCAGTGATACTCAACTACTGCATTAACAAGAGCTGCAAATGTGGTGTGTGGCACTGCTGAAATTCTTCCCTCCACTCTTCCTTCCCCATGACAAGCATGTCCAAAAAGTTAAATGGTACTGCAGCCCCTCTTTAGTCAAAGGGCAGAGTGGGAGCTCGATTTTGGGCAATGCACTCTTGCATGGGGTTGTAAAGCAGCCCCCAGGCTGTGCTGAGTGCAGGGTCTCGTGCATAGGTGTGCTGAACACCTGTGTGTGTGCTCCATGCTCACCACTCTGTGTTTTATGCTCACTGCTATGGCTGCTTGGCTACCCAGCACAGCAGTGTTTGCACATGGGAACACTCATCAGGTTTACACCAGGAAAGAACAACAGCTCTCAGTGACAGCAGATTCCTGAGATGTGGGGACAGCTTTGATACCTCTTTGTGTGACTGAATGGCAGGGCTGTATGGTCCTGTCACTGCCAGGTGGGATGAGCCTTGGCAGGGAAAGTGTATTACAGCTCTGACTCAGACAAGAAGTCTCTCTAGGGTCTCTTGTAGGAACCAGATTGTTAAACCTGTCCTTACCATTTCTCCATTGGATGCTTGACAAAAAATTAAAGTGAAATTGAGAGGCAGGAAATATACCTTGCTTAACATTTTGGAGTGAAATCCAAAAGTAACATCATCAGGAAATACAGCAGCAGAACTAAAATCTCCAGATTGCTCTGCATGTGTACATAATGAATATGATAGGTGCATATTTTCTTTTAAATTGGCATTTTATCTCAGAATTTTTTCCCTGTGAAGCAAACAAATGTTTTCTGGCTTAGATCTATATTGGTCAGGCATTAAGAGGTGCTGAGTGAACCTGACCTTGCACACTGGAAAGGAAGGTGCTATGAGTGTGATAGAGTGGCTCTGAGGAGTGCAGCTGGGGCATCTTCAGAGGTGTATTTCCATCTTTAATACTGACCTCGTGTGCTACAAGTGATTTCAGCCTTGGGGCATCAAAGGAGCAGAGGAGACTGAACCAAAAATTTGTAATCTAGCTATTAAATATATCCACAGCTTTTGAATGAAACATTTGGTGGGTTTTGTGTTGCCCAACTTCTGTGAAAACCCTTGCAAGTTGGACCACTTGTTTAGGTGCTAGACATTGAGGTATGGGTGCCTGTTGTTGATCATCTGGGTCTGAAGATGCCTGGTTCAATTGTTAAAGTCAAGAAATTACCTGTAGTGCTGTGTTGGTATATGTTTTACATTGCCCACTATTTTAATAATTGCCACGTTCCAGCTATGTGTATTACTGTAAGTCTAAGCATGCACAAGTCATCTTAACACATTTTTTTTACTTCTTGTATCACACTTAAAAGTAAAGATTTCTCACAACAATTACATTTAATTAACTAGCTGGTATTTAATTAACCTGAAGTAGCATTATATTTATATTAAATGCATTGCAGTAGAATGGCCATTATATTTAGTTCTAAATAACTTTCTTTTGTAATCTTGTGCTGCTGATGAGGTTATATAGCATTCTAGAATTAAGTACTGAGGGATTTTTCATTACTAGGACCAAGTACTTGAGACACACAGCTCAGAAAAGGAGGGAAAACTCATAATTGCTTTACTTGCAACTGATTTATAAAATCATATCTAACATTTGGGAAAAAAATGTTATGGAAAAGAAAGTTTTTGCATATTTAGTATGCTGGATAAAATGAAAGACAGTTTATCATACAGTAAACTAAACACTTCAGGTTTTTTCCTAAATTAGAAATAGAACTTTATCTAGGAAAATTAGTTTGAAATGTCATATAGACATCTGCACCCCAAAACCATAGGTGAAGAAGCCAAACTAGGTGTGATCCTGTTGAATTTCTTTTACAACAGATGAACATATTTTCATTTTGCCTTCTGTTAAGTGAATGATCTGTTGCTTCCTAGGATAGTGACAACCTCTGGTGGGATGCCTTTGCAACTGAATTTTTTGAAGATGATGCAACCTTAACACTTTCATTTTGTTTGGAAGATGGACCAAAGCGATACAGTAAGAAATGTATATTTTTTGTTCTAATGTTAAGTATGAGTTTCTAAAAACAGTTTATCTGTACAAGACAGATGCAGCCCTGGCAATGACAAAGTCACTTGTGTATATTCAGTGACTATTAAGTTACATTACAGAATTCCATGAATTGGGAATCCATTTTTATAGAATTCCTCTGAGATTTATTACATGAAAATAAATTATTTCCTGGTGGAATGAAGCAAATAATAAAATATAATCTTTGGAATTTTTTTAAATTAATGTGCTTTGTGGCTGTGCTTGCACTCTTTGGTAATTTTTCTTCTGCAAAAATTCAAGTGTTGAGTCTTGTGGGCAAAATTGCTCACAGAAAGGGAACTTTGTAGAAAATACCAGTATTTTTGCTGGAAGGGCTTCCAAAATTAAAGAGGGATCAGAAAAACAACAAATTAAAATCTATATCCTTGCTGATGTAGATAAGTATTATTCCATCAACTGTGTAAATCTATGCTGCTTGCACACATTAAGGACCAGCCTTGGATGCTGTCTGAGCAGCAGTGGAAGTCTAGAATACTCTCAATCAAGCCCTAAATGAAAGCTTGTATAAAAGTGAAGCAGTGAATAAATCTGATGGCATTGGAATCCATTGCCTGCATGCACTGAGCAGCAAAAAGGGATAAAATTCATCAAACAAATTGTTTGAAATGAATAATTCACTTAGATTTAGCACCAAGCAACAGAGAGAGAAGTAAACATTCAAAAACTGCATTGCCAATTGTTTGACTCCATTCAGAGTGACCCCTGCTTCATGGTGACAGATTGTGCTCTCTACTTAATGTTCTGAATCTTGTGAGGTTCTTCTTTTTCATGAGAGTGACTGATTGTCAGCGTATCACTCACATACTTCTAATTCCTATTATCAATTATCTCAGGTATTTATTTGACAAGTGTTGCCTTCTTCAGGAGAAAAAATAACAACCACTTTGAATGCACATTTCTGGGATTAGTGTTGACAGAATTACAGTTTCTTGCCTTTCAAAGCAAGTGATAACTCTCTAAAGGTCCGCAAATTACAGCCTATAGCAACGTTGGTAACAGCTGATCTGTCCTGATTAGGTTGAGTCAACTTGTCAGATATCAGATTTGCTAGTTGTGTTATCAGTCCAGAAGGCACAGATAAATCAGCAAAAAAGCAATTAATGTCCAGTTAGATCAGAGGGAGTTGTGATTCTGGAAAACAGTGCTGCATATCAAAGTATTTGTCAATGTGTAAAATACTCCTGTTGTCACAGATGCTTGATAATGGTTGTATTGTCTGTAACTGGGACAGTTTGGCGTGTGGTAATACTGTGATTCTTAGCATTGTTGCTGATAAGAATGATTGAAAGATCAAGTTACTGTAGCCGTGCTTTTAAAAGTGACTAGTACACGGAATTTTTTCTCTGGCTTTAACTTCTGACCTCTGCACAAACTGTTGTTGCTTTTGGTTTATTCTCAGCATTTGGAATTGAAGCTCCACATTTAAGGCTCTTTGCTGTTAATTCATATTTCCTTTGTTAGTTAATATGTATGTAATACTGAACTACAGTATTAGAGATGCTTCTTGACATGAGCAGTATTCAAACTCAGTGAAACTCTGAATAGCTTGCTGGTGACTGTTCTGGTTTGAGACTTCCATTGCCTTCTGAGAAGGCTTTGAGAGCAGTCTGGAGGCCTCTGTGCTGTCCAGGTCCCTGCTTGGGGACACCTTTGGCATTGCTTGTGGTGGCTGCAGAGTGGAGGTTGCATGTTAAGAGTAGCTCTCTCTTCCTAACTGGGAACTTTGTGTCCAAAACCATGTCCAGGAGTTGAGAACAAAGACTGCTCCCCTTACAGGTCTCTGTTTTGCTTACCCCAAGCTATGCTCATACTCTGCCATTCTCTTATGGATGCTCTTGGCATCTCCCAAAGGACACCCAGTACCTCTATTCCAAGCTGGTGAAATTGCTGATCAGGGGCTGTGGCTCCTCTTAGATGAGTATGGCACGTGGTTGCAGCACAAAGCCTGGAGTATTGAAAGCAGTGAAACAAAAGTGCCCTTTTCTTCATCTGTGCTGTCTCCATCAAGACACCTGCCTCCTTGCCTAGTGTGTATGGTCTTTGAGATGGAGAGGGCATTAAACACATTGGAACTGGCTGAGAGGAAAGAGAAAAGACAAATTGTTCTTACTCTTGCCGGCACAGACTTTAATGGAGGGAACCAAGATAAGGCCCCTGAAAAGAGAAAAAGGCATCCTTTGAGAAGTTGTTTATAAAGTTGAAAGTGATGAAAGATGCTGACCTCTTGCCTTTGCTGTAGGGTTCAGGTCAAAATTGCCTGTCTTTGTCTTGCTTCAGCCTGTGAGAGCTTTGCTTGCATCTCTGGCATTGGTTGTGGCCACCACCTTATTTTGTTTCCTTTGGGCAATGGTTTCCCTCTTTTGAGATCTAAAATACTCTCTTTTGGAATAAACGAATTTAAAAAACCCTTATATGTGTGCATGTGTGGAAAGGACAAGAAGTTTTTTGCTGTCCATGGCCTCATTTTTCTCTGGATTATGTCAATTCCCAGTCCATTTCCCTCCTTCTTCTCAGAGGCTATCCAGAACTTGTATTGAGCCATCAGAGACACAAGAAGCATGCTATTTTGCCCCAGGTTCCTCCTTCAAAGCCCCTCGAGAATGTTGTGGGAGGCTGCTGGGAACTAATCATGAGTGCAGTTCCCAAATTCCTTTGGGGGCTTTTTTCCTGTGGTTGCTTTAAACTTTTCCTTTTGTATCATTGCCTGTTTCACATCTGGCTCTCTCTGTCCTCTGCTCTTACCTGAACAGTCCAATTTTACAGCCATTGCAAATGTTCAGAGCAGGCCTGTAAATCAGTGTTTGTGTAAGTGGTAGAAGATTTCTTTTTTTAAATTACTTTTATTTGCCTCCCCTTTTGTTTCAACTTCTAACATTCAGTTTTGTCTAAGAGATTGTAAGAGTTGTGAATTCACTTTTTTTTTTTTTTTTTTTTGTCTCAGGAAACAAAGTTGCTTATTTACTTTCATGGCCCAAAACTGAAGCTTTATGAACAACACGAAATACTTCGAGGGCTTTCATTCATGTTTCATTCATGTTTTACCATGTTTTACAGCACTCCTCTCTATACTGAGAAAAGAAGTTTTCTCCCCTTTGCTGTTCTCAATGTTTCTCCTCAGCTGTCAGCTCTGAGACTCTTTCATTTGTAGGGAGAAATAGATATGGTTTAAAATGGGGATTTTAAGACACTGGGTTACGTTTACTTTGCTTCACATCAGGCAGCACTATGTACATCAGTACATTGTACTGTACTCGAGCTGGCTTGAAATGTCCCTATATCTGCACAGCACAGCATGTAAAGATGTAAAATTTGCTTATGCCCTGGGAAGAGCAGAGGTTTGTTAGTTCAGTGATCCACTGGTGTTAATTAATTTGATTGCAAGGTTTGTTACACCTAGACCTAGTTATCTGAGCAGAACAATATTCTGCCTTGGATAGATGTGACTTGAAAGCCCAGCTTAACTTTTTCATGCAGAGATTCTGTGTCAGACCAGAAATAGCTCCTGTGCCCATCTTTGCAGCTCTTTTTGTCTTTCTTCAGTATTTGATTTCTGTAGATGCAAGAACTTTACCTTCTGCAATCCTTTCTCCCTGGCACAGCATTCCAGAAAGAAGATACTATCTTCTTTCAAACAGCCACTGAATATATGTTTTCCTCTGACTTGCTTATACCCTTCAGCTATTCTTTTGGTCTGCTATTATCTATAAACCCTGCTCATATTACTGAATTCTATGTTGAAATTTTAATGAAAATGCTGCAGAAAATAAAGATATATTTTAAGTTAACAAAGGTGTAAATTATGCATTTCTCTAGTCTGGCTTCTTGGCTACCCTGAGATGGAGAGAAACCTCACACATTCCAAAGCTTAAAGACAGGGAAAGATTCCCAAAAGCAGAGATACTACCTGTCTTACACTGCATTGAATTATAGTCAACAGAAACTAAGAAGTAAACACATGAAGTTCATTCTACAGTGAGAGTAAAAAGAAATTTGCTTTAATATATTATGCCCTGATTTGTTTGTTCAAGAAATAAATAGGATTTAAACAAAATCGGAAAAAGAAAATATGCCTAATGGAGCAGAATTTTTGTTTCCTTGTTGTGGATAAAGCATTCAAAGAGGCTTCTATCCCTGTAAAAGAGTAAATACTAGACTCTGATCCATTGTTGCCCAGGTTCTTTGTTTCTCAGAGACAAAATATTTCCTGAACAGATAAGAGAAACAAGTTTGATTGACAGCTCTTAGCAGAGTCTCATCAGCTGCTGTGCTGACAGCCTGGTGATGCACACTGTGCTGATGTGGTAGGGACTGACAGGTGATTGACAGCCCAAGACTGTGGAGACAGGAAAGATGAAGCATGCTCAGTAAGAATAATGTGCAGTGTTTATGCAGCACTGCAGAGAATAGGAGCTAGAAAGTTAACTCTTTCAGGGAAAGTGCTACTTCAATGCATAATGAATGCAGTTGCCACTGTACAGAAAATTAGAGCTTGTCTACATTTCTCTTCTGTTCACTAAATGATTTCTGTCCATGGAGAAGCTATAATACTGTGAGGAAGCAAAAGCATGAGCTATTACATTTGTAGCTATAAAAAAATTTCATGTGTGGTAGATATGATGGAGTCCTCAAAATGGATTTATTTAAGCTTATAGATGTAGAATATATTGAGAATTTCAGGCACTTTTTATAGGCTTTCATCACACAATTTTATATGGCATTGCATAATGTTACACAGTAGAAATTTCAAAAGGAACAATTTGTGCTCTTTGCTCTCCCTATCCTTAGGAAAATACAGTGATTTCAGTTTTATTGTTGCTCTGAATCTGTAGCTGATAATTGAATATGTATTTTCTGTTATAATTTCTACTGCAGTTTGTGTTTGGAATATACAAGGAACTATACTATGCTTTGCATTTTATGCCCTTTTATTTCATTTTCTCTACTTGGCTCATGAACCCTATTTGATTTTTCTTCGTTTATAGATAGATAGATAGATAGATAGATAGATAGATAGATAGATAGATAGAAAGAAAGAGAAGGAAGGAAGGAAGGAAGGAAGGAAGGAAGGAAGGAAGGAAGGAAGGAAGGAAGGAAGGAAGGAAGGAAGGAAGGAAGGAAGGAAGGAAGGAAGGAAGGAAGGAAGGAAGGAAGGAAGGAAGGAAGGAAGGAAGGAAGGAAGGAAGGAAGGAAGGAAGGAAGGAAGGAAGGAAGGAAGCAATAGTTTCAGAGTGAATTTTGGGTCAAGTGGCAAAATCATATACTTTCAAGTGCTTATCTGAGTTTTTCTGTGTGCCTTTAGAATATATTAAATAAGTGTATTTTAGATTTTACTATGAATTATTACATTAATACACAGCAAGGAAACTGCTACAGATTAATTGTGATTTTATCCCTGTTTTTATAACCTGTGCAATGCAGGTAACTTTATAGCACTTTATTGAAAAACTTTTGCAGGATTAATAGTGAGAAGCTACATCTAGTGAGTATTTCTTATAAGCATAGTTTGGGAATAAACAGGGAAAGTTCATCACACATTAACCACTTGCATAGCTATTTACAAAAAGATGGTTTGAGGGGCCAGCATGCTGCATTATCATCCCAGCTTTCTATAAAACTGTCATCTAGCTTCTCTCCTATAACTCTTAAAGAGAAAATTAAATTTGCCTAGAGAAGCAGGTTGTTTTATTTCCAGGAACATCTACTTTCTTTTTCCCTTTATTTTTTTCCCCAAGAAATCACAGTCATTAAATATCATTTGAGCATTCAGGTACAACAGAGTAAATTGGCCTAGCTTTGTAAGACAGATCATTCTATGTGACTCCCTGGTATTCATCTTCAAAAAACACTATTCTAAATTTGGGTTTTTTCAAAGTTTCTTGGCAATACTTTTGAATTTAATTTCAGAACATAGGTAAAAATTTCATTAAAATCAGATGTGAGAGGTCCACAATTGCCTGGATCACCACTAGCCCCTCCATCCTCCAGCTAATGATTTCTAATTAACAGTTACTTTCTAAAATTGATGTTTTAGAGTTCTCAATCAATTTTACATATGCTCTATGAAAATTGCAGATTAATAAACTTTAGCAAGAATATAAGTAATGCACTACTAAGTCGAGTGCTTTATAGGTGTCTAAGTCTATTACAGCCAAGCACTTACCTTTATCACCCAAACTTTTGTAAGCTTATCAAAGAATAAAATGAGATTTGTTTGACAAGAACTATTTTGCATAAACCCATATTGACTGGCATTAATTACATCCCTTTCACTTCAATCTTTGTCAGTTAAATTCTGTATCATTTTTTTTTCATTATTTTGTCTGGGCTGATATTAAGCAAGTGTATTAGGTTATGCTATTCCCTGACTGTATAGTGTCCCTTAAATATCAGCACAGCAGGGTTTTTTAAATTCCCTCAGTAGTTTTAAAATTTTTTTAATAAATACTTTATAACACAAAATAGAAATGTGAAAAACCCCTTAGAACTGCTAATTTCTAAACATTTACTTCTCATAGGTACTATTTAAGATCCATCTTACCTGCTGATGGACTGGAAAGCACTGGAAAGATCAACATTCTTTCCAAAAGTAGAATAAAAAGGCTTCTTATATATTGATGTTGAAAGTTTTTCTGTTCCCAAATTAAGGTTTGATAAATTTCAAGGTCTTATTTTCTCTAGTTTTAATGGATATGAATTTTTCACTGCCAACTTCAGCATCTCATTCTAATATTTTATATTTCATAATATGTTTTTACAGAACATTTTCCCCTTTTTTATCTTTGCGTTTATTTTTCACAGGCATCATAATTATCAGGATTTTTTCCCTTCTAATTATTGCCTTTGTCTTCCTACTAACTTTTTTTTTGCCAAAATTGTTTTCCTTTTCACATCATAGTTGCATCTTTAAGCTATCTTAGGAAGTCTCTTTAACAGATTCTTAATTTTCATGCATAGTTCTTTTCTGTATTTTCTCCCTGTCAGTTGAACTGTGGTGAATCCAGTATTCTGAAGCACCAGCTGTATCCCTTCTACTGACTGGGATTGCCTTTTCTTTGTCTGTGCTGAATGCGTGTTTTGGATGGCATTTGTACAGAAACGTGGTCTGATTGGAGAGTGTCCAGGGGAAAGCAAAAGTCTTGAAATAAGACTTACTAAGAAAAATCAAAGAATTTGAGTTGGTCAGTCTGCAGAAGAGAAGACATGGTGAAAAGGAAAGAGGAAAATGGGAAATAATAACAGGACATATGAAGGAAAGGCATGTGCTCTCTTTCCGTAGCCATGATGAGCAGGATAAGAGATGCAGGCCTTAAATTGCATTAAAAAAATTTAAAAAGGGGTTTCACTCTTCCTGGGGATAAAAATGAGGTGCTTGGAGAGATTCCCTGGGGAGGCTGTGGTGGAGCCTCCAGTAATCAGGAGGTTTTCTGACCTTCACCTCTGTTTTCTCTGAAGTTGCTGGTCCCAGAGCCAGTGCCAACTTACAGTCCTCTATTCAGTTCAGTCTCTGCCATCATAACCAGTTCTGGAACAGGATGCTAACCTTTTTGTGATTAAAAAGGCCTTGCTATTTCTAATTTTCAGTTGTAGAATTAATCTTTTTCTAATACTGCTGGCTAAGCAAGACTCTGCACTTGCATCTTCCACCAGTTTCCTTCAGAAAGAGCATTTTTCTTTTTCTCCATATTACTGGCAGTTGTTGAAGGAATAATTCCTGCTAGTTCCTGATTTCAATTAGCAGATATGAATTAGACTTTCACCTCTGGCAGCTGCAGTCTTGTTAGCTAGTTGAGTGTTCCTGCACCTCTGAGTTATCAATACCTTCAAAATACAAAAGAAAGCTTCACTGCAAAGTGCCAGCCACATACAACGAGTGTGTGTGTATTGCCTGTGTGTACACACACAATGTCATTTAGGTGCTCTGTGGAAAAGTTTATAATGGAAACTGTTTCATCAGCCTCTTTCTCAACTATCCTAACAAATATATTTCAGATATATTACAAAGGGGGATCTCAGATTTCTTCTGCTTGAAACTAAGCATGTTGTACAAATCAATATGGGAGACCCTGTGTCTGTGAAGTGGTACATGGAAAAGGGCTACTAATGTAATAAGGGCTACTAACTCCTAATGTGAATATTGTGCAATTATATGAAGCCTCTAATTGCAATTTCTGAAACCCCAGTCAATCAGATTGGTTCTGGTGCTGTATAAACAAATTAAGTGATAAGTCCTTTTTGGGAGAAATCTTAATATCATAGGACAGGATACATTAGAGGTGTCTTGGGTCAGTTCAGAAAGAATAAAGGCAAAACTAACGTGAGAGAATCACCGTGACTTACGGGTTTTTCCCTGCCCAATACAAATAATCCCTTTGTTGTAGTTCGCTTTTGTTCACCAAAATGGTCCAAATTATGTAGCATTCAGTTCTTTCTGCAGGAGGTGATGTTAATAAAATGATGGAAACCCATGCAAAATAATGGAACTTAATAGCTTTTTACGTCAAAATATTAACCAATTTTTCACTATTTTAAGATTCAGGTTAAATAATTTCTTAATTGTTTTGTGTGTGTAGTGTAATGGCAATTGTGAGGAATTGGTCAGTATTTTTTCTGTTTTGCTGAATAACTGTGTTTGGCTTCAAATGTTGTCAGTACGTTAAATTAATTTTCTTTTATTGAGAAATAAAAATGTTCCTATACTAGAGGTATTTTAGGATTTTTTCCATGAAATTGAAAATATTCAGTAATTATTGCGTCAGCTTTTAATGTGATCAAGTGATTTTTAAGATGATCAATTAATAAATGTTTTGTTCTTGCAGAAAAATAGCCTAACATAGTTACAGAGTTCCTGTAAGAAAGAAGACTGGATTAGAATATTCATGTTTCCCTTAGTAGTCAAAACTTTTTTTTCTGTATTTTTCATTTTTTCTTTTCTTTTCTTTTCTTTTCTTTTCTTTTCTTTTCTTTTCTTTTCTTTTCTTTTCTTTTCTTTTCTTTTCTTTTCTTTTCTTTTCTTTTCTTTTCTTTTCTTTTCTTTTCTTTTCTTTTCTTTTCTTTTCTTTTCTTTTCTTTCCTTTCCTTTCCTTTCCTTTCCTTTATTTTCTTTTGTTACATTCATGTTTCTTTTCAGAAGTGAAATACCTCACTTTATGAATTACCTAAGCAACACCATAAAAAATATGGAAGTTTTGTGGTAGGGAATATTTTCATCTTTTTGTCTCATTTCTAAAGCAAACAGAGGCATTTAATTAAGTATAGTGGTTTTATCCACAATTGGTATAAACTATAACACTTCAGAGCACATGGATAGCCTGAAGGTATTAGAAACAAATTTCCTTTCATAGACCACTGAATAAGTAAATTATGGCCAGATTTTTTTCTTCCCTTTTGGAATCTTCAGGTATAGGCGATTCAGAACAAAATTCCTAATTATTCTGAGACGTTTATGCATATTGTGATAACTTTATAATAATTCATAAATTCTGTATTGTACATTTAGTCTTCGCACTGCAGTTAGTGGTGCTGCATACTTCATGGCTTTAGCACACTGTCAGGACAAGGCTTGTAGGCACAGATGATCTTTTTTTAAGTTCAGATAATAAAATATTTGCTCCTCTACCTACAAATTTAATCTTGCACACCTGTATGCACACACAAATAGAACATAGTCAAATATACAAACATGCATCCTAATATAGTGTAGGTTCTATTATACAAAATGTGCATGCTTGTGTTTAATGTGCAATAAAACTTTATTAAGGCTTTTACATTGTATTTCTGTGATGAAGCAGAGCTGTTCCACATGATGTACCTTACTTTTAGGCACTAGGTATTTACTGTAGTGCAATATTTTAAATGGCTTAGGAGAACACAACATGCAACATCACCAAAAATTATGGCATCTTTATAGAAATACATTTAAACTGGGTCAGCTGTGGCTCCATGATTAGTAGAAATAGACACAAAAGCTGATTCTGAACACTGTGATACTATTCCCAATTCCATATTGAAAGTTTCCTTGAATTAATGCAGTCATGAAGGTTTTTTTTAAGTCTGCTATGTATGGGAAGGCTCAGATATTATACAGTGACTATCATTCTTTATCATATTGAATTCTGCGCTCCAAATTATATTACCTTTAAAATGTTGCTGACATTTTGCTGTTCCACTATTTTGATCCATATAGGTTTTATACCGTAATATTTTAAGTTCATTCTGGTGCATATAGCAGTGTAAGCAGTACTTTGCATTTCTTGTTTCTTCTCTCCTTATTTTCACAGAGAAATGATCTCTGTGAAGTATTTGCTTAGGATTTTTCAAGACAAATGAACTCAATACATAGATACTATTTAAAGTTTACATCAGAGAGGAGAGTTCATAGGTATATGCACAGGATTTGGAACAGGATGATTAAGATTTATGATATTCCTTAGTTTTTGTGGAGCTTGAACTACTTTTCTACTGAACTGCTGGGAATATCCTGGCCCCTGAAGGACACTGATGTCCAGCTCTGCTTGTGCAGGAGAAAAGGGTATGCAGGTCCATTGTTCCAGATATGCTCTTCTTTGAAGGATCTTGTTTCAGGTCATTAAGAGTGTTGGTATCTTGGTTTCATATTGTATGAGAAATATGGGCAGGATTGCAAGCAAGCTCTGGGCTGGGAGGAGATACTGCCACAACACAGGCATTACCTGCAACCGTGTGGTTACACTGTGTAGGGCTGTTTCCTTGCTGCCACCCAGCCAAGACATTAACAGTCAGTAGTTGAGAGAATTTTGTTGCTGAAGGGCACTGTCACATGCAGAGTCTGGGTGATGTCTCCTCCACAGCTCTGCTCAGAATGAAGTGCCTACACGTAAGTATTCCTTCAGCCAAAGAGGCTTGCACATTGACTCCAGGCTCATGGTAGTGCTGTTCCTTCATTATCAGTTTTACCTTTTTACACCATTCAGCTTCAAACATCTGCTTTTAATCTGTGACTTGGGCTAATCTTACCTTACCATTTTGGATATAGTACAGGAATATGTGCAGAGAAGCACCAGTGCACAGCTGTCTTCCAATGGCTGCTTCTGAGTCAACTCCATCGATGCAATTCACTGGGTACCTGAAAGTAGATGTTGACCATTTTGTTGTATCTATTAAAAATCCATTACTCCCAACTCCGTTTGGCTATGATAAAGGTTTCTATATACAATTTTATGTAGTCCAGAAATATTAGAACACTATGTAATTCAATTTTATTTTTGTCTTTAATGTCTGAACTTGAATTAATACAGCGTTACTTTTCATCCTGATATCAATCTTGTTCCTTTCACTCAGATCCAAATTCCTTTGTAGTACATGGTTTAATTCACTAAAATAAGGTAAAATTAAACCCTGGTCCAGGAAACATTGAACTAACATATTTTTCGTGTCACGTATGATAGCAGCAGTCTGCTGTATAACTCTTTGTGTTTCCCTTCCCTCTTTTAGTTGCTGACAGACTTTAAAACTTTTTTTCCTTTCAAGAATTGATATTACCTCTATTTGTTCCATCCCCCCCCACTCTACCCCCACCTTTAGCCTTAAGGAAAATCAATTCATCCATTATTAAATAATATTATAGACATTAAAAATGCACTTTTCTTTTATAAAATCAAGTCCCTATTTTTTTAAGAAATTTTGAGCTCAAACTAGTTTGGTATTCTGTAACTGTGGATCTGTGCTTTCTTTTGTGGCAAATTAGCTTTGATTTGACAGCTATTTTTGTTTCAAGATTGTAGGCACACCAGCTTTACTGTGGCTTGGCTCTTAGGGACAGTTGCACATGCATGGCTGGCTGTGCATCAAATCTGTAATCCAAAGGGATGCTCCAGGTCATGGTCTTAAAAATAAATAAATAAATAAATAAATAAATAATGTCCAGGCAAATAGATTTTGAACACAACATAGACTTGCATCAAGAAAAGATATATCAAGATGGAAAACAAAGCAATGGTCCTTCCTTTCCAGACTGTTTCTGTTCAGTATTCTTCTTTTATCCATTATGCATGCACAACTAATGGAATTAAGTTAATAGTTTTAAAATGCAAATGAAAGAAAGGGTATCTTATACTGAGAAGGATTAAACTTAGCTTAGTGAAATGTGCACAACCTGTAGTGTGAATTTGTGTACAACTTGGGAGTTGTATTATTTTAGGGAGAAGGTTCTTGACTAAACAGAAAGAAAAAGTCTGGACAATACATTCCAACCACCTTCAGAAAGGTAGAGTTTGTACTGTTAGTACTCTCAGGGCCAGCTTGTTGATTTAATAATCTGTTGTGCTGGTGGCTGGATGCTACACTGGTATCAGCAGGCAGTGCAGTGCAGTAGGAATTGCAGTATGAGGGCATGACTTCCACACAACTCAGGTTTTGCAGAGGTTTATTTCACACTAGGTCCAGCTCAGCCGAGTGAACCACCTGCCTGTTAAAGGCTGGCACATATTAAATGCATTCCTGGAGTCCATCTGACTCCTTTCTTATGAAGGGCATAGAGTCTGTGAGCTTGGAGACCTCTCCACATCATGGACCAAAGTGAGGTGATTCAGCCACTGACTTCAGAAAAGTGAAGCTAACTGAGCCAAAAAGTGAGGGTGAATTTAGTTATGAAGCAGGAATTCCTTATTGATAATGCCTTCATTAGGCACCCTGCCAAGTGCCATGTGTGCAAAGCTACGATGAAAAGTTCATTTAATTTTACTTTTGATATCATTTATACCATAGACCTAATAACCCTCTGCTCTTCTCCCTTACTTTCATGAAAAGCATCCAAGTCCCGGAGGAGTCTATTCTACATATTCAGCACCAGTCATGTTCCTATGACAATGCTCTTCTGTGGTCTGATGACAATCCCTCTTCCTCAAACATCTGCTTGATTTTTCTTGTTCTGGAGCTGTGGAGAAGACAGACTATTCAGCACACAATCTCCCTCCCTTCTCACTTATTTTTTTGTGAGGTCTGCAGCCTTGCTCTACAGCTGTGTCTCAGCCCCTCCAGTCCTGCTGACCTCCCTTGGAGTGAGCCAGTGGCCAGGCTTGGCAGTAGCTTGTTTTGCTGCTTGGACCCACTTCCTCCACACTGGGTCAAGGAATCAGCCCCATCTGACAGTCCTAGAGTGCTATGGAGAAACCACATCCCTTAGTGAATAAGGTCATCATGCATGCTCTTAGCATACTTTGAAAGCCAGTCTTAAATCCCAAAATGCTTTCTTCTGAAGCTTCTTTCACCCCCATCAATTCTCTTTAATAATAACAAAGACAAAAGACCTATTTAGGATCTGATGATGTGATTCTACAGTAGAGCTCAGATATAATAAATATAACTTTGGCTGCTCCTAGCAATAACTTTCAACAGAATGTAACCAATATGTCAGTAGATATATTGTGAACTGCATGATTTCAAATAATTATTAATATACCTTGATATGTCTCTTGATTGTAGGAAGGTGCACACATATATCTACATTGTAGTAAATTTATATACTATCAAATTCATTTGTGCAAATATATGTGATCATGTAATTACACTCTGTATTATTGCAATATACATGCACGGGAAGCAGGATTAAGATTGTGCTGTCAGCTTCAATTTGAATAACCCCTGGCATCTGAGCACACTGCAGTGGAACATTAGCTTTTGGTGTGGCTTTTGCTGCAGCTGCTAGAATTAGGATCAATGCCTGCTCCTCTTTGGCAAGTTACTGCTATCCTGAACACAGGTGTGTGTACCTGGTCATTCTGATCAGTGCACTGGTCATCATCAGCACACTAAAGAAGTAATAGAAATGAGGGTGATGTCCATGGGGAACATTAGCTAGGACAGAAATGGCAGTGTGGCTTCTCAGCAAAAGCAGTCAGTGAGAGCTATGGCACAGTCTGCAGAGCAGAGCTTTCCATGGACTGGGCCACCACAAGTGCATCTTGTTACAAGAAAGTAATGAAGTGGCCTGCAAGAGAGTTAGCAAGGAGAAGCATTCATCATTACCCAACTTTTAGATGTCCTGGTAGAAAGGAGAAGAATATAATTATTTTATTTTTGCTTGTTTGTATAGTGTATTATGAGATAGTCATTCAAGTCTGTTTAAGATGAATGATTGTTTAAAGACCTCTTAGTATCTACTGAAAGTGCTGGTTAATAGCAGAGACAGCAAACAAGAGATATTGTTTACAGGAATTTTTAAAGCAAGGCTTTAATGAGATAATATTGGCGTGTGAGAATTTTCTGGTTTGCATGTCTTGCCAATTGAGTATTCCTCTGCTGTCACTTCTGTTGTAAAGTAAGGTTTACTGGAAATGCACAGCATATATATAATTTGTCTTTATGAAACAGATACATTTACTCACCAGACCATGACACCTTTCTCTAGACCTGTTGATAGGATCTAAACTGTACTTCTGTGTGCTTTGAATCTGAAAGCAAAAGTCGGCATGAAATTTTGGAACAGTTTCAGTATGAGAGGAAAAGAGCTGGGAGCCTACATCAGACAGCTGTGTTACAATAGCACAATACAGTGTTTCAAACGCACATTAATATATGATTTTCATTCTCACAGAAAAACTGAATTTTTTTTTTAAGCTTTTCAATTGCTTATGTCTTACTCTTCTTCTTTATACCATCATAGTTATGCTATTTTTTTCACTGCTGGTTTATGAAATGATGTTTGATAGGTCTAGCTAGTTTAGTTACTAAGGAAGGAAGCAACAGGAAAATAGCATCCTAATATACTAATTATATTCAAGTCAACAGTGTTTAGAAAAAAACAGGCTTTTGATATATACTCTCGTGCCTCACCTACACAATGATGAGTCAAAAGGACACAGAGCAAAATTACCAGAGGCCACTAATTCTTAGAGTCATTTTTACAAGTGTTAATGTAAACCTCTCATTAATATATCTGTACTTGCTATTATATACAGCCATTTGAGAAAAAGAAAAATAATTATTAAAAACATTGGTTTATTTGTTTGGAGTCTCACCATCAGTTACAAAAGTTTTACATTTGCTTTTTCATAAAATAATTACTAGTATACCCAGTTTTCTGGCACAACAAACTTGGTAAAATGTCATGCATATATAGCCTTCCTACTTGAAAAGCAGTCTAGGAAAGATATCATTTGATTGACTGCTTATGAGTAAACCTCCTATTCCAGACAATGTAGCTGAAAATATTTTATGCAAAAATATTAAAATGCATGGTCTTCTAAAACAAAGGCCAAAACATCAGTAATTATTAAAGTCTTTATGCAGGTTCACAGCTATACAACAGTTCTCTTTCATTTGATAATTACCTCGTTAAGCTAGTGTCCAGCTAACTCTGTATGTTTAAAGAAAAATAATCTTCTTGTTAATTCACGGCAGAGCTCCAGCACTCTTGATCAAAATACTGGTCTGAAATTTTGACTTAATTTTAGTTTTTCTGGACTGAAGTAAGCAGCTCCTTCTTAGATTTCCTCTTCATCATTTGCCACTCTATTTTTCCATTATCTATTTCTATTATACTTCAAATGACACCATATTTAGTTATAGAGTCATAGCATGGTTTTTGTTGAAAGCAAACTTAAAGATCATCTGGTTCCAACCTCCTGCCATGAGCAGGACCACCTTTCACTAGACCAGGTTGCTCAAAGCCCAACCCACCCTGTCCTTGAACACTTCCAGGATGGGGCATCCACAGTTTTGTTTGGCCAGCCTTTTCTGGCATCTTACCACCTTCATTGTAAAGAACTTCTTCCTAATGGTTCATCTAAACCCATCCTCTTAGTTTAAAGCCATGATCCCTTGTTCTATCACTATATCACCTTTT
The DNA here is from genome assembly GCA_037013685.1 of Acridotheres tristis. Classification (NCBI taxonomy): domain Eukaryota; kingdom Metazoa; phylum Chordata; class Aves; order Passeriformes; family Sturnidae; genus Acridotheres; species Acridotheres tristis. The sequence continues at coordinate 56,649,229 of CM072888.1, forward strand.
AGAACATCCCTCCCCAGCTCTCTTGCAGCCCCTTTTAAGTACTGGAAGTTGTTACAAGGTCTCCCTGGAGCCTTCTGTTCTTCAGGCTGGAACAACACATCTCTCTCAGCCTGTCTTTATAGCAGAAGTGCTCCAGCCCTCAGATCATCTTTTTGAGTTTGCCCAGGTCCCTCTGGATGGCATCCCTTCCCTCCAGCCTTGCTGCATCACACAGATTGGTGTCATCTGCAAGCTGTGCTGAGGATGCTCTTGATGCCACTGTCCATGTCAGTGATAAAGGTGTTCAACAGCCCCGGTCCCAGTACAGACTCCTGAGGAATGCCACTCGTCCACAACTCTTTGAGTATAACCATCCCTACAATTCCTTGTCCTCTGAGTGCTTCATCCACCTAATCCATGTCTCTCCAGTTTAGAGACAAGTTGGTGTGTTGTACAGTGTCAAATGCTTTGCACAAGTCCAGGTAGATGGCATCAATCCCTCTTCTCTCCTCACCAACACTGTAAATCCTAAAATCATAGTTTTGTCTGTGTCTGGATGAGTTCTGCCCAGTGCTATCAGCACTACACAAATGGCAAGAATTCCCTGTCTCAGTACAAACCAGAGTATGTGATTTTTTTACTTTTTTTTTTTTTTTGCCAGTCCATTTTCTCTCTAAGTCTAGTTGGCAAAATTTTAAAAATGGAGAAACATGAACCAACTTTTTAACTCATTGCTTATTTTTCAGACTAATGATAGATATGGATCATATTATAGGGACGACAGATAACACAAAAATCTTCTAACAAAACATGGAAGGGGTTCCTTGGATGATGTGAAAATGTCTACAAATCCTCAAATGGAATTTTCTTTTTTTCCTGTTTCAAATGTAGTTCAGACTTCTTTAGTGGGATTGCTGAGAACCATTAACAGACTTAGAACAGTGGAAACCTTTCCTAAAAGTTATATTTTCTTCTTTTTCTTCTTCCAAAAGAAATCTAACTTGCTGTTGCACATCTCAGATTCCTAGTGCTCACTGAGAATAGCAGCAATCAGGTTTTTCCTATTGCTGAACCAGCTTAAATATAGACATCTACAAAGGCAGCAATAATGAATCTCAGTTAATATCCTGTTTATTCTAACAGAGCTTTTGTATAGATTTCTTTGCTGTCACTAAAGATGTTTTTATGATTTCTGGAATGCATTCATCTTTCAAAACAGCAGAGACTCTTTCATCTGTCTGCCATCATTGCTGTTTACAATTGCAGTGGCACTAAAGATGATCCTCCTCAAGTTTCCAATCTACAGTATTTTCTCAGGTGCTTCAAAACTATAAGAAGTTATTTCAGAGATAATGTATTTAATATAGACTATTAAATCTGATACCTTGAGTTCCTCAAGACGTGTCACAAGTGACTCAAGTTCTTATTTGTTTTCCTATGGACCGCATGAGAACATCCTTCTATTTGAAATTAACCCAGTTTTATCCATTGCCAAAAGTGCAATGAAAATTAGTTCAGGATGGTGGAAAGATCTTAATTTTAGCTAAAGCTAAAGGTATATCTCATCGGAGTCCTCCACCCAGTGCTCTAGACATGCTGCAGAGTAGGATAGTCAATTTTCTGTCTGATAAAAAGGTATGGGAGGATGGGTAGTGATGTTTCAAAATCCTCCTTTGCTTTTACTTAACATGACATCTTAAGTAGTCAGTCTTTTTTGACAGTTCTTCCTGTACAGCAGTTGAGTGCCCAGTCCCCTCATAGACTTCCCCATCCTCACCTTCTGCCTTATCTGAGAACATAAAAGTGGGAGAGGGCAGGAAGGGGCTCTGGCTTGTTGGATCCCCTCTGTGAAGGACTCGTTACCCTTACCAGCTCCTGAGCTGTCAGTGCACAGCACCATCCTATGACACACAGGAGTGCTTCTCTGCAGCTTCCAGCATGACTGTAATACCCATGTGGTTGGAAGCTGAATTAGCTCTAGGAGCTGTTCCCTGCCTCTTAGTGGAAAGAACCATCTGTTTTTCCTGTTTGGGAATGTTTAAATTCCAGGTGTTGAGCCTACTTTCCCCTCATCATGCACTTTTCAGCTTACAGTTGCAAGGATCCCTAGATGATCTTTAAGGTCCCTTCTAACTCTAGCTATGATATGATTCTATGTTCCTTGAAATGCTTTGAAACTAGGACTTTACTGATTCATCCCACCTAACTGAGCCATCTGTTAGAAGGTATCTGGATTTGTCGGGTTTTGAGTTTTAGGATTCTTTTTAAAAAATTTTTGTTAAAGCAAGAAACTGCAAGATTCAGTCCAGACCTTTTCCTGTTCAAACAGCAAGACACTTCTATGCAGAATTTTACAGAAGACCACTTACCTTTCACCTGAAGTTTGATCAGACTGTTAATTCTTTTAAGTTTATTGGGACACAAGTGTTCATTAGTGCTACATTACTACATCTGTACGGCTAGACAAGTGTCTTTTGGAATTAAAAGAGTACTACACTTCAGAATCTCAGAAAGTGTCATGGTCTACAATATTAACACAGTTGTGAACAGTTTTATTATTCTTGTTTCTGTATAATTTGGACATTGGAGCTGTCCCAAGCTTCCATTACCTGCCACTTACTTCATCCCCTCCTCTCCAGTGCATGAAAAGAGACAGCAGGGGCTCTACCAAGGGACCAAATTCTTCTTCTAGCTGGAGATACAAAGTCACTGCTGAGGCTGGCCGGAGAAATGAGATCTGAGGCCTTGAGGGGTATCTGGTACTGGGAAAAATGAGAGTTTGTAAAAGTTTGTAGTATCTGCCAGCAGGGGGTAAACCCAGAAGAAGGAGGTAGGAGAAGGACATACTCCAAATAACTCTTTTTAGTGTTTATTGCTAAGATGTAATTGAGGGTCAGTATTTGGCTTGGAGCAAATAAGGGCCATGCAGGGAAAGCTATCACCTGAACAACACTGATTATGTTGTGGGGCTTGTTTAAAGTAGACTTCAAGATGGATTTTTTTTCCTCTAATTTTTCGGTGTTCTGAGATCTTATCTCTTCTGAAAGACAACAACTGGATAAGTAGTATTCTAAAAATTCTGGAAATAATGAGTGCAAGGTCAATTGTCTTGCTCTAGTTATGTATAGATGATAGGAAGAAAACAGAAATCCTCTGAATTTCCTGAAATTTCAGTAAAAAGTCAGATTTTTTCTTTAGATCATCCTTCCTGAAGCTTTGGACAAGATGCCATGTAGTTACAAAATTATTTCTCTAGTTAACCTCTTCTTTTACCATTACTTACTGCTCTTATTTTTCTGGTATTGTCACCTTTGCCACATTTTGCCTGATTTTAGATAGAAGGGGCTGAAATAGCATGGGAACCTGCTGTTTTCTCAGGATCTGAAAAATTGCCCAATATCATGCTAAGTTGCTTATCTCTTATTCTAAGAGATCAAATCTGGTTCTGAGATCAGGCTAAATGAGGTCTAGCTATGTAACCAGAAGTTTGAAAGCATGCATGATCTAAACTGGGCCTCTTGTGAGTTGTATAGCATCATAAATTGCAAAGCAAATATTTTTCTCTTGCTGTAACTACTCTTTGAGGTCTGAGAAGAATTCACAGATCTTCCACAGGAGAAAAAGAATCTTCTCTTCCACACTGCCATCATTAATCCTATGCATTTTCTAGTGCAAAATACAAATTAATTTTATGTAGCACAGAGCTAAAAATCAAAGGTAATAAAACCTTGCAGGTTACTTCTAATTTTCTGTGGTATGTCTGGCTGTATCATATTATCAATAGAGAAGAGACAGTTTTCATCTGAGCACAGCCTTTTTCAGGTTTTTTTTTGTTTGGGTTTTGTTTTGTTGTTTTTGGTTTTGGTTTGTTGTTGTTGTTGTTTTCTTTTTTTGGTATAACCTCCAGTATTTATGAGGGAAATTACCATGCTCTCATTTATTTTATCTCTGACATTTTTATTGTCCTGGAGGTTAAAAAATTCTGTACACAGTGATTCTTGTCCAGTAACTGTCCTGAAAATTTGTGCTTTTGCAAACCTTTTTCTTCTTTAATTCAGAATCAAAATCTTTAAATAACGCTGTGCAAACAATGTATTAGCACACGTATGTGCTAAATAAAGCTGCTGCCTTCTGCTGTGATTTGTGACTGAAGTTACACCTCAACAAGTGGAGGGCTATACGATGCAGCTAACAGGATCAAAATCTTGTCTGTCCAGATTGTCACAGTTAATTCAGGTAAGATTTTTTTCTGTTGGACAAGTCCAGATGCTTTTCTTGATTGCCTATCCTAAACACTTCCACACATGGGAGATGGATATCAGACAGCTCAAACTATCTTTACACATGCACAGGTTCTGGGAGCCTCCAGGCTCGTCAGAGAGTTACCTTCTGCACAAATCAACTGCAAAGACTTTCTAGTTGACCTTCTTGCAAGTCCAGAAGTCTTAGATGGAATTAGATGGTGTGAATTTTGGACATGATGTTTGCAATAAAGTGCTTGTCTTAGCTTGCAGCACCAGTTCAACTTACATGTATTCTTGTATCTCCATTCCTTATTACCAAGGCAGCTCTTTACACTTGTGAGGATGATGAACACAGACAATTGTCCACAACAGGGTCCTAGAATATGTTCTAAAACATGTGTCTAAGGCCATAAAAATTGGCCTCATTTTCAAAATTCCAGCACATCTAGTTTTCCACAAAATCAGTGGAAGTTACTTGCATGGTTGAGGGAAGGATTGTCATAGGCTTGCAGAGGACATAAATGCCTCCTGTGTTGCCCTTGTGTTCAGCCTTCTGATTGTTAACAAATAATTTCTTGCAGTTTCTCACACTCTGTTCTTGTAAACAATTAATGTTTTGCATTCCTCTTTGGAAGAAAAGAAAATTGATGGACTGTTGATAAGACCTATGGAGTCAAGAAACAAAATCCTCACTGTCCAATCCATGGTCAGTGTTAGAATTCAATAAATAAATATGAAATGTAAATCAAGTGGTTCTTTTCTTGCTTAATTCCTCGGAGTCACTAAATGTGAGTGCCTTTCCTTCTGTGTCATTTAGTAACACTCCTGTGTGTGGCAAGCCTCTGTAAGATTAGGTGGCTGATATTCCTAGTGCAGTTGAAAATGCAGACCTGCATATCAAAGTACATTTAAAGAGCAAATCTGTGCCATGCAAGAGGCTGGTCCTGCAAATAGCCAGCGTTTTCATCTGTTAAGTTTTTAGCATCTAGGATACTGTCGGTCTGTAATTCCAAGTTTCTCATACGTGAGAAAGTGTCTTAGAGGCAGAAGATAAATTCTGGTCTCTCTCTGTTATTAAATATCTGATAGAAAATGGCAATACTTGTTCAAATCACATGGCAGTTGTGCTTTGGATTTGTGTGGCTAAACTGTTAGTGATTCATAGCTGTCTCGTTTGGGGTAGGAGAGGTAACCTGTAAGGTCCTTGGGAAAGACCAAGCCTCTCCTATGCCACTTCTACAGTCATATATTTTCAGGTAGTAGTGACAGCTTGTGTAGACTGCATCATCTTATCTTTGCCTGTCACTTGTCTTGTAACTGTTAGGTATCCCTTTAGATACACGGCTAAGAAAATATAATTGAATGAACTATACAATAATTTTATTAACTGACACAAAAATCAGCTTCTACACTTTTTTTCCCCCTAGAGAAATACCATGACATTTGTGTAGATGTGAATTAAAAATGCCATATAGATAGGGCCTGGACTTCTGAACTCTGTTGAAAATGGAATATATATAGCTGTCAAAAACAGTAACAAAAAACAAGGCAGTGAGGAGGCAGATCTGTCATTCAGACTGATTGGGCTTACACATATTCACCACTTTCTGTATCTTGAACTATGCATTATTTGGTCGTCCAGATGGCTTTTATCAGCTGTTCTACTGACAGAAGTCCATTGAAAACTGGCCTAACAGTGTTTGAATTACCTTGCTATGATTCCTCAGGCACCTGAGGGCGGCTGTTAAAAGTTGAATCCAATTTAGGTCTGTACTCATGTCAGACTACACAGGTGTTACTTCTGGTTTTATTTGTTTTATCTGATTATTCGTTTAACAGCAATTGCTACATTTAAAAAAACAAAAAAGAAAACTCTGACTTCTTTTAGCTAAAGAGAGGAGAATTTGCTGGAATACATGCTTACTCCTTCTCTAATGTCAATTTTGTTTCCATTTCTTTAAATTACGTATCCATGTTCAATTAAATTTAGTTTTATCAAACAGCTACTTGTCTGTGCTACTTCTGAAGCAAACTAGGCTTGAGGTTTTGCTTTATATATTTTAATGTAAAAAAAAAAAAAGGACAGGAAGTATCGAAGAAAATTGAAACAGAAGTACCTTATTTACAGGAGAAAATTCTACAGATCTTACTGGCTTAAGTCCAGTGAGTAAATTTTATTTTGATATTTCGTAATTCTTAAATTTCTGTGGCTACTTCTGATGTTGCTGCTGTTTGCCAACACTTAAAAATTTAAGAAGAGCAAAGACTTGTTACATTAGTAGATTCATCTCCATTTCCTTGTCCTTTTCCGTTTTCAAGGTCACCCACTGTCTGGCAGGGAGCAGGCTGTTACCTCACCCTGCTCCCTGTGATGCTTGTAAATGTAAATGTCCTACTGCCTTCATGTAAAAGGTGAGGCTCTTAGGACATGGCTAAATTGATGGTATCTAAGTAGCATAATGCATGTGGTGTGTTACACAAGTTAAAAATCACACACAACATGAAATGTTAATGTTTGACACAGAAACCTGTCGTGACTGTAAGGCTCACTGTGCTCGAGCCCACACTGAAGAAGCACTTTTCTCCATTCTGAAGCCATCAGAAATTTTTCAATTAAATTAAGTGCTTGTTTCTGTTCTATATTCTTTGTGTGCGTGTGTGTGTGTGTGTGTGTGTGTGTATTTTCAAGAGTCTAAAAATCATAATTCATGGTGGCAGTTTTATTTATAAGACAGTCTTTATGCAGACAAAGTTCTACAGTGCACAACATAGAGACATTTACACCTCTCTGCACAAGTTGTAAGCCAGACTTCCTAGTTTTTGGCTCAAGTATGTAACAAATCAGTTTGAAAAACTGAATTCTAGGAGGTGGGACCTGAATCTTACACTTGATTTCCCAGTGTTGTCAGTGGCTTGCAGCAAGTTCCAAGGCTAGATTTATATCTGTATGAAATGAGCATTAGACCTTTCATGAATCTAAACTTAATTGTCTAGAGTGGATCTAGATACATCATTTAGATATATGTACATTAGAAAATAAAATTTGCTCTGTTTGGCCAGGAAGTGGAACTGGAGAGAATCTCAGTGAATATCCTGAATCTCAGACAAATCCCAGTGCCTGCTAAGAGAGCTCAGGCATAAGTTTAGCATCTGTGACCACTTCTCTTTATCTGGGTTACATGTGGGGTTCTACAAAGAAGGTTATCTACAAAGAAATGGCAAAAGCATCGGCCTGATATCAAACCAGGTACTGTAGTTCATTTTGTGAGGTTTTGAAATAGATTATGTGAGTACAAATATTTGTCAGAACTGGTCCTGGCTACTTACTGATTTTAAACAATTGGATGACTGTTGTACTGCTTCCCTAGGTGCTAAAAATCAACGATAATGCCAGACTACTTCATTCATTGTTATTTTAGAAAATCCCTAATCAAAACAAGTGTAAGTGCTGATGTGTGCTCAGTGGTGGAGTTTTGTGTGTTCCTTGGAAATATGATATTCCCTGGAGAGAGAGGAAAGGATTAGAAATGATAACCACTTTTTAAATACATCAGCTTGCTCATGTGTGTGGTGTTTTTTATCAGCTTTACAGCAAAAGCTTCATTTGATTTGTGCAGGGATGTGGATAATAAGGAGAGAGGCCAGCAAGCTGATTTTTATAGTCTGTTTGTAGCTTAAACAAAGATCTGGGATTTTGCGGATAAAGACCAACTGAAATACCACAGATTATGCAGCTTTGGTTTTTTTTCAAAGATTTGTTAATTTTTCCCCCACAGAGCCTGATTTTGCTGTGTCCACTCCACATGAAAACACGGAGTTTTAAAACAGCATTTGTGGCAGAACTTTATCAAATCCTGCTCCTTGAATGTGGTTTATTCCTTGTATTTAGGAATGTGCCACAATTAGACACTCTCACTTTTGTCATAAAAACAGGGTTTGAACTTAGACCACCATGACACTAGCAGGCACAGTTCTCACTGCAAAAATGCCACTGTTCTGGATAAAATACTTGAAGTCAAACAAGAGGTGGAGCAAGCTGCCGTCTGTAGTGGAGGGTGAATATAAGTCAGTGGCATGGCTCCAGTTTTGCTGTGACACAGTTAGAAAGCTTAATGAAAACTGTACTGCCTTGTCTCTGTACAGGAGTGGAAGGCACATCCCTGCCAACAGATTTCTCAGTCCAGGCAGAAGTAGCATTTCCCTTTTTTTCATTCTATTTCTTTTGTGCATTGTATACCTTTTGCTTAAGTTACGATCACTTGAATGCAAAGTGGTGTCTGGATGCTGAGAGCTAAGTGAAAATTTCTGTTAAAGGCCAGCAGTGTGGCTCCTGCACAAACTGCAGTTCACAGCTTGCTCGCTTGTGAAGCTGAACCAGATGCCTTCACAACAGAGCTGGGACCTCCTGCATTAGATGTTAGCTGGAAGTGCAAAGGACCAGATAAATGAAAAGCATCACAGAGATGCTCTGTGTGAAAGTATCTGCATTATTTTTAAATGCACAGAAGAAAGCCAGGCGAGCGCAAGGTGGAGTGGCAGGACAAGACATGACTTTAGTGGTACCGTTCACTTTCTTGTTTTGTCAAAATTGTTGTTTCCACTGTTGGAAGAAATGTATGTTTTTAAAATTAATTTTTAACTTGGTCTAGAATTTAGCTTCTTTCAGAACCTGTGACAGAGTAGTTGATCACATTTATTTTTAAATTCCAAGGGAAACAAATAGAGAAATAAAATCATGTTTCCTTGCAGCACTTGGAAAACAGCTTTTTCATCCACTAGAACATGACCACTTGGAAATTCAATTGACTTAAAACTGACTAAACTAAAGAGAATGTGCAAGAAATATTTCCATTGCAGAGAAAACTGCAAGGAGTAACTTGGCAGCATTCATGCAGGCATTGTGATATAGTGGGCAGAACTCTGGCGCAGCTCAGGGGCAGCATGTGGAGATATAGGTCTCAACTCTTGTAATTTGTAAAACAAATAAAGCAGTGCTTTTGACTTATGTGTTTTAATTTTTTCTGATACATGATTTATATAATTTACATTTTCCATGAGCTAATTTTTAATTTTTTTTAAAGATGGAAATAGCAAATGGAAAGTGGTGGTACAGGAAAAATGAAGCATTCTTAAAAAAACTAGAGCTACTTGTGGGAAGACTGAACCGGCTGTCAGTGACTTAAAACAGCTAAAATATGGGAGCTGATTTTGCTCTTAATAGCTAGACTATCCCTCATTTTAGAAGACTTCTGCATATTTTCAGCTTATGTTTGAAATGTGCCATCTTAGCTATAGTCTTAGCATACCTCATGTACAACTGATGAGAAATTCCTCAGGATACCTCAGCCTGAGTGATCAGTTGCTGCATATTCAATCTGTAAAGCACTTTGGGTTCTCTGTGAGGTTAAGATGCTGAGTTTTCCAGTAGTAAGGGTCAGACTCTGATGTTAGTCCTAATGTTAGCTAGTACCTAATCCTGTATCAGCTTAGGTGGGGATGTGTGTTGAATGCAATACTATTCAACATGAGTTAAGGTAGTTCACGTAATCCTCCAAAGAATTCATATGAGTATCTAATAGATATGGTTAAACAAAATGCCTTTATAAAACCATTGGCTATAGAGGAAGAGGAAAATCTCAGAAAATAATATTCAGAGCTTTCAGAAATACAACTATTACGACCCCTATTTCCAAATCATCAATAAGCATGTTTTATTTTGTAGTGTACTTTTTTGTACACTTTTTTTTAGTGTACCAGGCTGTTAGTTTAGATCATTTTCAGTCCTCTTGCAAGTGCCTGGCCCCAAAACACAGTTCTGAATGACCTTCTTTTTATTTTGCTGATTTTAAAAGGACTGACGTGGTGCGGCTGCTGTTGAGGGATTGCCAGCCAACTGCCATCCTTAATTATATCTGGGCTTCTTCAGCTTCAGTAGGGTAAAGTCACAAAGTCCCTTTAAGAGCCTTTTTTGCTCTACAGGAAACGTCACGTGTAAGGTATAGTAGTGCATCTATCATGAAGTGTTCATTTATGGGGCAAAACATTGCTAAGGGAGGTAAATTTGGTCTCTGGGAAGCAGATGAAATAGAAAGCAAGCTAAGAGTCTCTGGTATAAATGAAAGAAAAGTATCAAAAGGGTAATTGTGATTGTGTGAGATAAACCCTGTGTTGCTTCGACTTTCTTACTGCTGGCTGTTGGAATTCAGGGTCAGGTTGTGCTGGATACAAAGAGGTGTACACTGAGGACTTAATCCAAAGGGAAAAACTTCCAGTGGGGCTGGCTGCAGCCCAAGACTAGGCAGGGGTTAGTATGGCCCCATTCATGCCATAGGACCTGAAGCAGAGGAGTGCTGCACAGCTCAGTGTTTCCTTTTGTGATGGTCAGTGAGGGCTTTTAAACTATGCCCACCATGCCTGGTGAGGAACCCCTTGCCTGGGCATAACCTCCCTGTGGCATAAAGGCTTTTGGCCAGCACTAGAGGGAACTAATTACCAGAGATTTACTCTTGCTTGCTCGCCAGAAGGCTCCCACATAACTGTGTCCTATTTTTTAAGAAGTGGGTTATGTCAGCTGAGCTCAGCATGCTGACTTCATTAGGGGCCTTTGAAGGTATCCATGTGTTTGCTCCTGCAAGTGGAATAGGGAGTCTCTGCCTCCAGACCTCGCTTTGTCACAGGCTAGATGCAAAGAATGCCCCCAAAATTGGGTAGTGGTGACAATGCTTAAGCCTCTGTATTTCCCAAGTGCTGCTTCCAGGAGTGCCAGTCTGCAGGAAACAATTTCTGTGTCTTACTGTCTTGTTTTGTGCATTCCATTGATCTGTTCAGCACTTCAGAAATGGTAGAAACATGACCTTTCCTATGAATTTTTAACATAAGGGCCCTTATCTTACAAACTTGTCCCACCCTAGAGGACTGAAGTCAGAACAGCTGGATAGAGTAGCAACATTTGTTAGCAGAGATCATCCTGGCAGAACTGAAGCCTAAGTTCTTTCTGGTTCTTTTAGAAATATCAAAAAAAAATAAGATTATTTTTAAAAATACGTTAAGCAGAATCAAAATTTTAACCAGTGCTTTACTTTCTGACCATATAGCAGTAATTTCAAACTGTCCTCCTTAGTATATAAAGTTAATTTTTATATTTGAGTTTGCAGTTTGGAATAGGATTTAATGACATTCTGTATGTTTTTACATTCATTTATAGTTGGAAACAATCTCTGTTATCATGAGACTCTTTAGTAACAAATACAAGCTGAGATAAGTAAATTTTATCTGTTGTGAAAATAGCCTGTCATTGTTAAACAGAATTTCTATTCTACACATATTATTTACTATTATTTGAATCAAAAAGGATTTATTTACATTACAAACTGTAAATTTAATTTACTGTTAAACAGTTAAATTACAGCATTTGCAAGGCTAATCTGCCAGTAATTTTGCCATAAATATATGTGATTTTTTCCCTGAATGCTTTACACAAAACATTATAAAAATGCATACATTACAAGAATCCAGACAGGGCGTCCAATTCAGCTTCTCCTAATTTTTATCTGAAAATCGATCCATTTTCAGCATTAAAAAGGGAGATGCAATAATGTATTCAGAGTGATAGAACAAGGGATTCTGATGGCTTTCAGCATCTAACAGCCTTCTAAATGCTTATAGGTTTTGATCCTTTCAGATATCATCTTGAAAATCATTGTGAAGGAAAGCTACTATGATTTATGTGATACAATGCATCCGATACCTACTTTCGTGCTTTTTTTTAACTGCCCTTTTTTCAAGTGCTTTAAACTCATACATATTTCTAAATTGATTTCCCTAGTCAACAGTTACTACTAACAACAGTTTTCATATAATTTATGGAGGTTTGGTTCCTGCAAGGTGTTGACTGCTGTGGTGCTGATCTCACAAGGGTCACCTCAGCTTTAACCAGAGCTCAGTTGCCCACTGACTTGGCAGTAGGAGGGCTCACATCTGGCTGCTGGATTTGGGGAAGGAGCAGCCTCGTGGCCAGCAAGTCTCCTGTCTGAGACTTGGCATCCACAGCATATGAGCCCTGAAAATGAAGAAGGTCCAAGTGAAGGCTCTGACCCTTCCTTGCTGTCCATTCTGACTTCCAAACTGAAGGCTTTCAGTTCAAATTCTTCCTGGCATACACTCATGGATGGCAGGAGATGCTGTCATGTATTTTTCCTGCCCAATAAACATTAGCTCCTGTGATATACAGAAAGGAAACGTATGGTAAGACCAGCCAGTCCACCAGCAGGACTAGTTAGTTTGCAACACTGGGTTTTGAATGGTTAGTAGAAATTGTAAGTTACTAGAGGGATGTTCTTATTTGATGTTTTCCTCATCTGCTTTCTGTTACTATGAAATGCTCAGAGCATGTACAGATCATTTGCCACTTTGGCACTTAATTTAAGCAAAGACCTTAAAAGATGCCTATGGCTATCAGTTAATTTGGCAGAGACTATAAAGACGTACTTTAAGTGATCAATTTGTCCATTCTCTATCCCAGGCGCTTAAAATTTGCATTTTCTTATCTTAACTGTGCATTCTAGACATGACCTTTATTCTGTTGTGGCTGGACCCTTGTGTTTAATTCTGTCCTTGCCCACACAGGGACTGTGTCTCTTCTTTATTTGTATTGTCATACTCTTTCTTCATTTTCTTTGGAACAGAAATAAGAGTCACAGTTTATTTTATATATACCTGGACAAACAAGAAGATACTTTTAAGTTTGATAATAGAAAACAAAGATAATTTTAACATCTTCAATAAATGAAAAGCTGAAGTGCTTGTGCAAAAGCAGTTGGAACAATTACAATTTCACCATCTCTTCTCTACTTTAGCTATTCTACCCACCGACTTTTTTAAAACTCTCTGGCAATAATCTCATTTTGTCTTTCCATTTCCTTTAAGGTCTTCTTCTGTCCCCCTCACCTCTTACACTGATGAACGCTTGATGAATCAGAATAGCGTATGTCTTTACTGTGCTGTCATGTGCAAGAAGCAAAATAAAGCATTTTGTGAATCTTACTGCTGGTTTCATTTCTACATGATGTGGTACATTGTGTTTGCACAAGCTGTGCTGACAGATAGGGTGGAATACTATGTATGTATACTTATCTTGAACAACTGGTCTTTTCAAACATTGGTTGACTGTAGTTTTGAGTTGGATCTTCTCCTGAAGAGAGGTCACTCAGTGATAAACTTGCTACATGTGCTCTTCACATACGATTAGAGAAAATTTCCTGTCAGACCACAAAGGCAACAATGCAGCAGAATGGTCAGCTGATGGATCATGTGCACCACTGCCCTGTTCTCCAGCTGTCTCCAGTTTACCCGTTGTCAGCAGATTCACAAGGAGGGCCTTTGTGAGAAATGCTGTGGGCAGCTGGTGCGAACTCCTTCCCAAAATCTGAAAGACTATTACTTGGGGTAATAGGAGGTCAGGATATATCATTTACCTCTCATTTGAGTCATACAAGCAAATTTACTTGGAGTTTCTTTTTCCTTTGCTCGGTGCTGTTGAGTTGCACGTATTGAGTCCCTTGCCTCACAGTAGTGTGCCATCAGTACAGCTGTAAAAGGTCAGTATGTAATGATAGAGCAGTTTGTACTTGACGACATTTTTCACACTGAATTTTTTCTCCTTAACATTTCTGGAAAAAAAATCACACAGTTTTTAAGCACTTCTGAGCTGAATTTGAACAAGTTGGCTTAGGAATTCTCCATCGCAGTGCTCACCCATCCCTAACCTCGAAATGTTTAAAAATAAATAAATAAATGGATTAGCATAAAATAATATAGCAACCCACTGAATTTATTTAGTTTAATTTATGCTAATCATGGCATATTGGTACTCTGGCAGATAAAATAAAGCTGGTGGAGAAGATTGCGTCAAGGAAACTATGACAATTAACCCTAGAAATTATCACTCTGAAAGTGTGTTCAGCTTTGCCATTGAAAGGAACAAGTCCAGAAGATTCTGTAAACTGCCAGTAATAAGATGGATTTATTAATTTTTGGAATGTAAATTTAATTTTTTAATTAGATATATACACATATGTATACATGTATTTTCTTAAAGTTGTGCATATTCCTGTTAGATATTAGAACTTAAATATTTGAATGTAAGAAAACAACTTAATCCAGAACAATGCTCAGGTTATTTTACATAGTTTTTTAATTATTTCTGGCTTATAGTTCTCCAGGATTTTTTTAAGGTTGTATAATATACTATGTTAGGAATAACTGTACATAATACAGAAGCTAATATTAGTTTAGGCATTCAGTAGCATCAGAAATAATGAAAATGACCAGGCAGAAAAGGTTCTAGGTATCTTTTACTATTATTTTATCAGAGAAGGATAGATGGACTTTATCATGCTGCATCACTTATAAATTGTGTCTTGGCTCTGTCCAGCAGGGGAAGCATACAGACCACATAAATAAATAAAATTATTATCATAAACAAACAAGTATCTCAGGACTTCTCACATGCTTTAGTTCCTGTGTGTGCTGATTTAGTTTTAGATGTAAATTAACTCCTTCGCTTTCTCACTTAAAACCTTGTATAACACTCCATGGAAACAGAAATTTAGTTAAAACTTTTTTTCCACACAAAATGAAAAACTTAGATTGTGAAGGAGGGGAAAAAAGTTCCTTTCTTCACCTTAGACCACATTGCATGAGGTAAATGTCAGACAGGACTTGAGTCCAAGCAGTCTCTGAAAAGGCAAGATACTTTTACTATTTACTAGGGTTGGAATTTTTGTTGGTTTGATTCACTTTTTAAGGAGTAGAATCACAGACTTAAAGATGATGGCAAGGATTTTCCAAAGAAGATGCCTCAACTAGGTTTTAATTCTCTTTAGGACATAAATATGATTTCAATGATTTTCGATACTACAGAGCAAGCAATGGCAATCCAAGGTCCACGAGGACTGCAGGATTTTTAGAACTCATCAATTTGTTTTGCTGCTGCATTTTGTGGCTTTAAATTGTTTTATCCTGAACCTTAAAACAGATCTTTCTTCCTGGTTACTGCCTGTAATGCCTAAACAAATGTCAGGAGCTGAACAAGGGAATGCCTCTGCACAGGAAAGAGTAAAACTGATGTGCAACTTCTGCCATGCATGCAAAACAAACATGAAAACAAAGCTCATTTTCTCAAATGCCTTTTGTTTGCTGTTATTACTTGAAGCAAGAGTCACTACCAAATTTTCAGATGCATTTAGGCTCTTGTGGACTGCATTGCATGTTCAACTTGCATAATAGTTTTCATGTGAATTTCTTGGTTTCAGCCAGTTAAAACTTGCCAGTGTTCACTTGCAGGCTAAAAATACTCCTGCTGCATATCTACCTGAGCATCCCCTGTGCCTGAACATGGGCTGAGCTGTTTCCTGGTATGGGCCAAGATAAAATACACTTTTCCAGTCTTACAGAGAATATTTGTGGACTCTGACAGCTTGTTCAGCTGTAGGTAGAAACTTGAAATTTGCATGGAAATAGCTCTCATGAAGGAGAAGTTATATTTGTTTTCCTAGAGAAAATTGCTTTTGATTTGACTGAGCTCTAAGCCTTTGGGAAGTAGAGCAAAATTTTATTCTGTGAGCTTAGAGGATGTGTAGTGGAGGAAAGACTCTGTGCATATGGTTAATTTAGTGAAAGGGCAGAGTATAGTGCAACATGCTTCTGAAAAGGGATGGAGGCACCTGAGGCTGGGACTTTATAAGGTACGAGGGAGAAAGAACTTTCAATTTTTAGGTGCTAAGGCAAAGGCAGCTTCTCCTCAGCTCTCAGAGATCTCCTTTACTGATTCTCCTAACACAAGCAAGAAGACTCTCCTACACACAGTCATATTACTCTGTCCCAGAAACAAAAGACAGAAGAGAAATTGAACAAGAGTTTTTAGCCCCTTTTGGATTTGAAGTGACATTATGGTCACACTACAGAAAATCCAGCAGATCCAATCTGCCATACACACCATGATCTGTATGTAGCAGAGTGTGTATCTAATCTACTATTTGCCATAATCTACATCTTCTGCCTCTATTTCTTCACTTCTAGGTAACATCAATCCCCCACTTAACTATTTGAAGTCCATCTTTGGGTATCTTGCCTATTTTTAATTTTCCTCACATTAGAGATTAGTAGGGCTTTTTTCCAGCTATCTTTCCAAGGATGATATATTGGTAAATGACACTCAGTCGTTTACCAAAGCTTAATTTTAATTTTGTTTTATTAATTTAACTAGCCTTCTAGTGGGATCTCTACATTCTTCTCTTCTGTAATGTTCAAACTGGTCCTCAGGATAAGATTACATAGGATAGAAGAAGGAATCTGTGGCATGTTCCTTCAAGAATAGCTTTTGTTGCCTGGACAGACAGCAGCTCTTCTGCCAGGGCTCCAGCTCCTGAGCACCTCCTGCCTTTCTCCCTGACTGGGCCCTGAGCTTCGTTTCATGTGCAGCTATGTCACCCAGCTGTCACTTCAGAAGTAGATCTTCAATCCCATCATCCATAAATCCATACCTTGTTGACCCAAGATATATTTAAAAGGGCAGTTCTGTGGCAGGTCCGAGCACTTTACACTGTGCAGTTTTACTGTCTAAAGCCCTACCCAATTGTAATTCCTCTGATAGACACTGATAGACAAACCCTCTCCTCCCTAAAACTTCCCTTCAGCAGCTCTGGCTTGACTCCCTGCCCAGAAACCTGGATTCTGAAAACAGGCCAGTGCTTGGGGAGCAAGGCAGCTTCTCTCTTGTGTGCAGAGAGGTGTACAAACCCTCCCTGAAGAGCCGTCCTTCACTAGAGCTTCCTCACCAAAGGATGTTGGTGGAGACCAGAGAGACAGAGCGAGGGCAAATCCATCATAGATTGACCTGTAGCAGAAGGATAGGGTGATTTTCATATTTCCCTTGCCTTTATTACAAAGCTGTTTTCTCCAGAAAAGCTGCCAAATAGACACATCATTCACGCTTGCTCAGGCCTGTTGCTGCCTGTTGGCGTGTCCCGCTCTGTCAGAGCCAGTAACGCTCCTGACCCCACTGGACTTGGTCCCCAGAGATTTCAGAGTTGGGATGCATTTTTTCCTTAGGCCTTTAGCTTCCAGGCTTCCCCAGTACAGAGCAACACAATATCAAAGTCATCTTATTCACTACTAAATTAATTATGCTGTTAATTGGTTAACCTAGGGCAGACTGTATGGAAAAAAATGCTTAATATGTGTTTGTTGAGAAGAGCAGATGGAGCTGGGCAATGGAGATGCACAGATTATGACAATGAGATGTTTCCATTGTAAAACGTTGGAAGATGATGTACAGTCAAATGTTGTAAAATGTTGCTAATACTATTTGAATATACAGCATTCTCTAGAATGAAATCATAGACACTTTAGGACTGTGTAAATAGCTCTGGTATCTCTTCACTCTTTTATGCTCAACTGGCTATCTTACCATTCTCCTGGCTGCATGGGGTACAGACAGCATGGCACAAAACAATAATAGGGTGGTGCCAGTTGAAACAGTGAACTCAACAGCTGGATCTTGGCCTTGAGTCCTGTTCTAGCAGGACAGGATGCCACTCCACTGTAAGCATAAACAAAATTAAAAAAGAAAACTGGAAAAATTTCCGAAAGTAAAACATGTCCAGAATTGTGCTGCAAAGAAATAAAACATAATTAAATTGTCCAACTCATTCTAGCCCCAGAGCTTGAAAATGTCAGTAAATAAATTATTGGGTATGTAAAGATCACTCTTTTCTGCTAATAGGAAAGAAGAAAAAAAGCCATGAGGTGTTTCTTCTTTGATCCATAGCAGGAAATAAAAACATAGGCAATATCACCAAAATGGGAAAAAAAAAAAAAAAAAGACATATCGTTTCATAGCTGTCAGTACTCTCCTTGCTTTGGAAGGGAGGAAGGCAGGTTATCGCTTGTGTATGTGTGAAATTCAGCCTTGTTTGCAGTATGATTGTATAAATAGCACTTTATTAAAAGCTAACTGTTATTTCCAGACTCTAAACTTAAACACAGACAAGTTCAGGGATAGATATAAAATCAATATCAATAGCTCTTCAAGTAATGCAAGCAACATTTGAAAGGCAACTATTTAGAGTGTAGCAAGTGATTTACTGATAAGTTTGCTCTGCTGATCCATTTGTTGCTGATTTGCTATACCTTGTCTATTAACATGACTGCAAAATGTGACTGTGAGCTTGGTTTGATTCTGCTGTGGGACTTTTATTTTGTCCTCTAAAGAAACTGAGAGCAATATATCTGATATTTTGTAATAGAGAACTGCTGACACCTTATATGAAGCTATAGTGAGTTTTTACACAAACATACTGTGCATTTCAGATGATTTTCTAATCATTGTGCTAAAAATCTTGGTTTATTTTGGAACACCTAGGTGTATACAAAATTCCAGTAGTGCATAACAACAGGTAATGAAATAGAAAAGTCTATGTCTTTAACTATTCCTATTGCCTCTATATGGATTTTGATGAAATGATGCATGAGTTTTGCAGTATTAATATTATTTCTCTTCTGTTACATGGACTGAAGCCATTAAACAAAGTTCCAATATTTCCTCTATGGCCCCATCTTCCTGCCTTTTCTAGTTTATCTGGTTCTGAGTACCATCTAATAGGTGAATGTCATTCATTTCAGCGACATCAGTTTGATGTCAAATGTGACTTGGGCTTTGAGGTTGATGGGATGATAAGCAGCCCATTGTTTCCCCCTGTGGGAGATAATGTCTGCACCAACCTGCCTTTTTACATTCAGAGGTCATGTCCACTTGAGAGAGCAACATGTACAAATGGGATTTTAGGTACACGTTACCTTTTGCCCCTGAAAGTACAGGGGGGTTGTGACACAATAAATATTCAGGTTTTCCTTCAGTCCTATCTGTTCCTGTGACTAATCAAGCAATTTTAAAAATGTATACAATTTAGCTTAGACATGCTTGTCTCTTTAATTAGATCCTTCACCAGAAAAGTCTGCTTTTCAAAGCACAAGTCAGTCAAAAGAGGGAAAAAAACTCCACAAGCATATACTGGGACAAGTGGATATTTTATATATAATTGCTGTGATGAGCACAGTGGAAGAACTCCTGCATGGTTGGAGGACAACAGATGCAATAATTTCAGAATTTTTTTTCTGAATAGCTTTTTAAGTAAATCCAACGATAGTACACTTTTGATCATATTTTTTATTTAGTATTTTAGGTCTCTTGTTTTACTACCTACTCTAAAATATGAAAAGAGGACATATAAATGCATACTGATATAGTGCTGAAAATGTGACGGGAAAATATCTTACCACTTGGTAGTCCATACTGTGAAAATATTATTTTTTAATTGTGGTATTTGATGCATAAGCACAGTATTTTGGACCAGCATGAGTTTTAACAGGTGAGACATCATTTTGCCCAAGGGAATACAGAGTTTATGGCAGTATCACTGCCAGACCTCTAACTGCTGTTGCCCTTACACTTTATAGTGCCACTAGTGACCACCACTGTTATGAATGTAAATTCTGTATGCACTGAGCTTTTATACACAAGTTGAAGGGTGAGGGAGGGAGGAGGTAGACGAGACAATGCTTCATGACTGGCTTTAGGGATATTAAATCCTTGCCAACCCGTTAGATGGATAGCACACTGTTTCTAAAATTTGCAAGTCAAAGGGAGACAGGCCTAAATTCTTTCCACTATGAAACCCCCACAGTCCTCTGCCTTTCAGGCAGAAGCAAAAAGGAATGGAAAATTCCAAACTAACGAGCGCTTCATTTTTTTTTTTCTGCAGTGCTGTGCTTAGAAAAATTGCACTTTTTTTTTTTTCTAAGGCAAAGAAGTAAAATTAAAGTTGTATGACTGTTATAAATATTACATGTTCAGGGTATCAAGAGTACCTGTAGTTCTCTGGTTTCTGAGGGTGTTTTTGAATTAACCCTTTTATAGATACTGGTTGTTGAGAGGAAAGGATTCATTCTTAGGCAAATATTACACTGCTAAGGAGAAAGTATTCTATCCTAAAGGTTTGTGGTATTTGTATATATGTTGTTTGCACATCTGTTTTGTAGAAGTGGACTGCAGGGCATTGAGAGAAATAATGACTTGTCAAAGTTTGCCTGACAAGCCAGAGAAGAAATGGAAGCCAATGTCTTCATTCTAGATTCTCTGATGTTTTGTAATTCTCTGCGTTTTACTGAATATTAGAGATTAGTCAATGTAAATGTTAGTTCTATATTAAATACATATATATATTCAGCAGCAGCAGAATTTAGGATTTAGAAAATTGTGAACTTCTACTGAATTTCTCAAAGACTGAGACAAATATGCTGTCTTGTTTCACTGACATATTTAAGAAGAACTTCTGACAGGTCCTTTGGGAGGATTAATATAAGATGGAAGGAAATTGGAGCAGCCAGATTTCTTGGCTGAGAAGTCCTCAGTCTGAAGGACCCATTCAAGCAGGAGCATGCAGGAAAGCAGACTCTTCTGCCGATCTGGACAAGAAACACTGGCATTCAGGCTCTGGATGTTGCCTGGAATTCACTCACTTGGTCATGACCTTCACTTTAGCTCAGTACTGCTCTTGCAGGGGTTGAGATACTCCCAGGTATCCTGCTTCTGTGGGTAAAACACCCAGCTTTCTGCTGGATCTTGTATAAGCAACAGACAGGCTCTGTGTTCTCGATTAATCCATTTGCAACATCTTCCTACATAAAATCTATCTGTACTTTAACCTATACTGTCCAGATTGCAATAATTAGGAAGAACTTCCATCTTAAGCCAAAGTAAAAAAAATACAATTCAATTTCTTGTATTTTTTTTTCTTGTGATACTCTGAATAATTTTTTTAAGCTGCTTCACTTCTGCTTCTCCATATACTCAAGTCCATTTACTCATTGGATCAAACTCTGTTTTTCCTTTTCAGCATAATACCTCAGCCATACTAGCACCTTTGTGCCTGGCTCCAGTCTTCATTTTGCAAGCTGCTCATAGCCAGTAATAATGATGTTGTTTCATTTTCTTCATAATCTTTAGCTGTCTTCGGGCTGGTTGATGTTCCCATAACTTTGGGAAATGTTACTCTATTGAAATAAATGAACATATTAATTAGATTGTCAGGTATTAACATAGACAGGACATCCCTAATGTAATTATTCTTTTCTGCATTAGTGTTTCAGGAGTGGATCTTTTTTGTATATAGAATTATATGTTTTGGGAATCTTAAATTGACTTTTCTCTCTCTCTCCTGCAAAAGGAATCAGTGATATTTGAGAAAAATGTACCATTATGGATAAACTTATATATATTTACTAATTGTATCATAGGCAGGCCAACAATTTGAAAATATATTAAGCTTTGTATTTCATTTATGTGGCATTTCTTAAATATTCCCCAACATGCCTATCTCTTTAAAGTATTGACTTGCTTCAAAGCTAATTTTGCCTCTGACCACTATCTGATGAGAAATTCACATGTGCTAAATATACTTGTGATAGTAATCTTATTTTCAGTCATCCAGTAAATGTCCTTAAAGGGATTTGAGTCCTCATGTAGCTTCTCTGCCATTATTTTTTCAGCAGATTTCAGGAGAAAGAAATGGTTAGAATGCTAAGCCATAAATACTGTTCTAATGTGGTTTAGCAATCATTTTGTCAATATAACAATAATACAGCAATAACAATATCTTTAATGAAACAATAACAGTATATATAATAATGACAATTATGTTTGTCTCATAAAGGACTCTTAGTGAATAAGAGACTACAGAAAGGCATTAATAGAAATTGATTGCTCACACATACAATACAGTCCAGGTGTGAGTAGTATATTTCTTCTATGTGATAAATTTGGGACAGCAACGAGTGTTGTAAAATTGTTGAGTTGTTCAACCAAACTTCAGATTGATTTTCACATCTCTTGGCTACTGCTTGAAATACAGACTGTGGCAACCCTCTCTGGTCGGTATACATGCATTGTTCTTAGACTGAAGTCAGTGAGACTATTGCAAAGTCACCTCAGAAAGAGCAGGCACTGTAATCTGGGTTTCTTCTGGGGCAGAACTTAGTGCCACTTTTCACCAATCATTTTGTCATGTTTAGGGTAAATGGCATTGCCTGTGTGGTTATGTGCCTTGTTTATACCACAGCTTAATTAGAACCCTTCTGATATTTCTGTGGTAGTCCTCTGGCTGAAGAAGTAGAAATTTTAGTTCCTGATGTAGCTCAGGTAGGTGACAGGGCTTAGTACAACTACACTATTGTCAAGTAATTACTGCTTCAATGCCCTGTAGAAAAAAGAGGGCACCCCATTACAAGGCTCTTGGGTTGCCTTAAAAGCATTTATGTAGCCTACAGGTAGTAGTGTCTGTATTTTTACATCTTTCTGTGAGCTGGTCTACACAGAAGGCAGCAGCATCCTCAGTGTCCATCAGACATTTCTGTCAGCTGAAACAAGAAAGCTGTAGCGAGATTCTGAAGGCTGTGGATGCAGACCTTTCAGATTACCCATGAAAGACTAAAACAAAGAAACAAACAAAACCCCCAAACAGCAGCAACAACAAAATGATGAAACACAAAACCCCAAGATCTAAGAAAGAGGGCATTATTGTTGAAAAAAGGTGGAAGGGAATATATATGAATGTTATACCAACAGTGGTTTTATTACTGGATTGTTTTTAGAGATTAAGGCAATCTGTCAGAGTGGGATTACTTTTGAGAGTGAAAGCAATATGCGAGATCTCAGCCAGTGAATAGCAAATACAAAACACTGGGGTTTTGAGCTCCAAAAAAGAATCAACTTAATGAACTCACTTTTCCAGAAAAGAAGTTAATTTTTAAATTTTTAACTGGCATGCTCAAAACTAACTGCTTGTAAGTAATGGATCAAAATAGTATAAGCTTTAAAGAACATAATATTTTTACATTTGGCCACTTAATTTCAAATATTTTGTATATGTGCTGGTTCACCTTTGGTTTTCTTCTGCTAACACTAAGAATTTTCCTTTAATAATATGAAGGCTGATCCAGGACCTGCTATTTGTGACAGTCATCAACTATCATTAAACTCTCAGCAAAATTATCAGCTAATCATTTGTGGTAGAATGCATTCTTGAGGGCACTATCAATAAGCCACAGGGCACTATCAATGAGCCAGACATGCTCTCACACACAGGCTTCCATCTCTGACTTCCAGGAAATTGATACAGTCATGCAGAGCATGAATTTTACTAGAAATCTGAGCAACACTGTATTTACAGAGTCAGGTGGAGTAAATTGCAAATTAAAACAATGATCAGGAACTAAACTCTTAGTTTATTTTAACTTAATTTTAGATTTGAGCTCAGACCTAAACTTTTGTAACTTTGAGAATCCTTTTCTGCCATGATTAATTTTTAGGTTTTTCAGAAAGTCTTATTCTATGAGTGTCTCCACATTTACATATTTATTCATGGTGGTAGTTCTCCTTGAAGATTTTCACAAAGTTAGGATTGTATTTGCAAATTCCTCTCTATCAAAACAATTGAAATAGTAGTAGAAGTTACATAATGAAGAGCTTTATCCGAATATTTAGCCCTGAAATTAAATAATAATTCAAATTATAAATTATTTTTTACTTAATTGCTTATCATGTCAGAAGATACAGATAGATAAATGAATCCTCTTGGTAACATTTTGAATAAAAGCATAATTTTAGTGATCAGATTAACATTTTATTCATTCTGCTATCAAACTGACAGAAGACTATAATGCAAATGTATTTTCATAATTTGAAGACACATTCCTTCCACAAATATTTGACCTGAGTTATAAAGTGAAGAAGATTGTAGCTGTCTCTTGGTGTTTCATACTCAAGTGATGTTAGTTATCTAACAGGAAAAATTAGTAATATGGTAAAGAACCACATAGAATTCTGTTATAGGAGGACATTTTATGTAGTAAATAGTGTTCTCTTTTTCTTAGGTGAAAACAAATGCTGAAAACAAATCTGTTTTTTATTTCTTTATAGTACACTCCACTACCTAACATGCAGGTTTGTTGCAATTTAGTAATACCAATAAATGTTGGAGCTCATATTACTTTATCCTGTACCTTAAACTAAAACCAGGTTTTCTTCATCTTTCATTTAATGTTTAAATGGAATTTGGTTATTTATAGAAATAATTTTTGAGTATTTTCTGATACACGAACATACCAAAATCACTTTTGTCGATTTTGGGGAGCTAATTTCACCTCCTAGTGTGGTGTGAAACTTCAAAATTGATGGGGTTATATTACCCCTGCTTAATTTAATAGCTCAGTTTACAAACTCTGAGGATTGTCATCCTTAGGTAAGAAAAATGGGCATAGGCTTTCTACCCTTTTAAACCAAAATGAGTCAGTCAAGTGAATCACAGAAATATTTGGGTTGCTAGAGGTGTTTAAAGGCCATCTGCTCAATGCTTTTTCTCAAATCAGGGCTAAAAGTTTGAAGATGCTTATCTAGGATCTGGTCAGTGACAAAAATTCATTATTCATATTATTTAAAAATTTATTTACTTTCATTTCCCTTTATAAAGGAAAATAACTGGTAATTCTTACAGAACTTAAATAGTGGGCTCTTAAAGGACCCAGGACAGGTTTCTGTACTGTATAACACAATCTGGATTATAGCAGTTTTAGCTCAGTGAAATCCCATAATTTTTTATGCATATTTTGCTAGACTAATGGTATGATTAACACTTCAGCTTGCTACAAATATTAAAAGACTTATAAGGAAAACAAACTACTCCTTTTCATTTTATAGATAAATTATCTGAAAAGCTGCAGGAGTCTTCTCCAGTCAGAGATAGGAATCAAGATAAGACATCCAACTTGTATCCACTTGTTTGGAAAAACCGTGTTCTTTTTGTTCAGCTGTCCTCCCCCCATGCACTAAAATACGTATTTCTCACATAGCTAGAAATAAAATCTAGGTTTCTGCTTCCTTTCTAGCTCCTCCAAACTAGATGGCTTCACTACCATCTAGTAACTGTAACAGCAGAAAATTGGTGATTTTTCCATCTTGGTCTTAGTCCACAGAAGCTATATGAGTTTGGGCATTAAAATTCCATGGTCAGAAATTTAGAGAGCATGTAAGAAGCAAGATGACAGGACAACATGAAAAAGAAACCAAAAAGAAAAAGAAACCAAATGAAATTTAGTGATTTGGCACCACGAACAATCATCTGCAATTAACACCAATGTTTTGCAGTTAAGTTTTTTCTCAGTCTTTCATCTGAAATTACACAATTCAGTAAAAGTATTTTAGATTCCAGCCATTTCTCAGGCTTAAATTTCTGTGTTTCTCCTCAGTGGCACTGTAGATGTGAGAAGCTGTGAAAGCAGTTACACCTATCTTTTGGACTCAGTGGTCACTTTGTATTGTTGATTTTGTTGATTAACTTTTGCAGGGTCCAAAAATAGCAGGGGAGATAGAGTCCATGGTGGTGATCTGAAAACACAGAAATTTTGGTTCTTGGGGCTGTGGAAAGCAGTTTTGTTTACTGCACACTTCATAACAACCTTATGAAGTTTAACACAGACAAATGCCAGATTGTGGACCTTGGATGGGGTAATTCTCAATGTAGGTTCAGGCTGGGGAATGAGATGATGGAAAGCAGTGCCATGGAAAGGGACCTGGGGGTCCTGATTGATGGCAAGTTGAACATGAGCCAGCAGAGCCCTGGCAGCCAGGAGAGCCAGCCCTGTCCTGGGGGGCATCTGGGACAGCATCAACAGCCAGGCAAGGGAGGGATTGTCCTGCTCTGCTCTGCTCTGCTCTGCTCTGAGCTGGGGTGGGCTCATCTCAAGTGCTCGGGACAGTTTTGCGTGCCATAATATAAAAAAAAACATTAAGTTGTTAGAGATCATCTAAAGAAGGGCAAGGCTTTTTCAGCCTAGTGAAGAGGAGATGGAAGGGAGACCTCATTGTGGTCTTCAACATCCTCATGAGGGCAAGAGGAGGGGCAGGCACTGATCTCTACTCTCTGGTGACCAGTGACAGGACCTGAGGGAATGGCATGAAACTGAGTCGGGGGAGGTTTAGGTTAGATGCTAGGAAAAAATTCTTCACCCAGAGTGTGGTTGGGCACTGAACAGTGTTAAGGAATCATCTCTATCTAACAATCCAGGAGCCACTCTGGCAGTCTCTCTCACACCACCTGAGCTAGGAGTGAAGACCCTTTGCACCTACACATCCCACACTCGCACAAGTAAGACCAGGTTTTTTACCAGCTCAACCCTAGGTTTCCCACAGCAGAGTCTCAGATGTCACGATCCTTACGATAGTTTTATCATGATGCAATAAGAAAATAGTTTGAGCTGGGTGCCTCCAAGGAGGGGCCTTAAAAAATGAGTGTTTTTATACTCTTGGAGTACAATCAGGTAAAAGTCTTGCGTAGTCAGCTCCTGCTGTGTCTCTGAGTGTTTGTGCCACAGATCCCTGTGCCCTTTGTCATGCAAAGGGTCGGCAGTTCATGGCCTCTTGCCCAGGACTCCAACCCCAGATCTCAGGTCTGCAGCTGGATCTGCAGGAGCACACGGAGCTACTGCACTGAATGTATTCCCTCACAACAGGCTCCGCAGGGCAGTGGTCACAGCACCAGCCTGATAGAGATGAAGAAGCGTTTGGACACTGCTCTCAGGCACATGGTGTGACTCTTGGGGCTGTCCTGTTCAGAGTTGGACTTCTTGTGGGTTCCTTCTAACTCAGGATCTTCTAGGATTCTTTACTTCTGCACTGACTGCTTCTCTTCCTTCTCTTCTGCTTTGGATGGTGCCACATGTTTCTACAGAAGTGAGCTCCAATGCATTGCCATCAGATCTTCAAAAACACTGGAGTCAGTCTTCCCATTCCCTATATATTGAAGCCAAATGGGAGCATAACATTGACAATGGACTTGGGCAGTTGAGGCCTTTCACAAGTGCATGTGAAAAGTCAGAAACATTTATATCAATATCAATCATGTGGAATGTTTTATTACTATAGATAGATACAAATCCACACCCCCCCCCCCCCACCTCCCTGTCCCTCCACAAGAAAGAACTTCAGGCTTCAGTTAACTCCTAGAGGATTCACCATCTGAAAAAAGGAAGAGAGCACAGATAACAGAAAAAGAATTTAAACAGGCAAGAGGGAAAAACACTGGACAAGTTCCCAAATCAGCGTATAAGCCTTTCCAAAATGTCACTAAGTTATTCTCATAAAGCAGCTTAGCTTTCCATTTTGGCACTCTTCATCCAATGTTTTTGTGAGAGAAAGCAAGAAAGACACTCAGGTGATATTGGTCATTTTTGGTTCCTTGGTCAGTCCCTATCTAATGTTTGGATTATTCTTCTTTCCACACTCAAGAAAAGTGTAATGAATTTCATCTACCTCACCAGAGACTTGGGAAGGAGGAGTGTCTAATTCCCTCAGTGAATCTGATCTCAGCTGCGACACCTCTCTGTGTCTCTTTGTTCAACTTCATATATATATATATATATATAGATAGATAGATAGATAGATAGATAGATAGATAGATAGATAGATAGATAGATATCTTCAAGTGTATTTTTTAGGGCCAGAAAACTCAGCAAGAGGAGAATCATGTCTGCACTTGTACCAACTGTTTAAAGAAATTATATCACAGAATGATCTACAGATTTTTCAAAACAGTAGCATTTTAAGGCATGAACAGTTCTTTTTATTTTTTTAAAGAACAAGCAAAGAGCTGTAGTAATTACCTTCAGTCAGCATAACCCTCAGCGTTCATTGCTATCACAGAATAGAAAAATATTTCTTCTTTGTATTTCTGGATGCCATGTTTTCCACTTTTAACTGTAGTATAAAAGGACAATGATTTTCTTCTCCACCCCCAGAAGAGTGAGAGATGAATCTTTAATTAGAGCCAGAATTTGTAATGTTCACAGAAGAATTTTTTCCCCATAAGTGTCTCCGCTGATATGGATGCCGTTTGTTGCTCATCTCCATGCATCCTTTCTATCTGCTAACAACAGAGCCCTGCTGCAGTTGCTGTATAAGCAGTTTTTGCCTTTTTAATAAGGAGAAGAGAAGTCTTGTAGTTCATCCCAGTGGTGCAGTTTAAGAGAAAAACAAGAAATGAGGCAAACAAGGGCAAAGAGAAGATTATTTTAACTCTCTGATTGCTTTTGCTGCGTTGCTTAATTTACACTGGTGGCAGAAAGTTTGGCAGTGTGTCTGGTGCACCTCATCCTCCCTCACTGCTGAGGAATATCAACTGGATGCTGTCAAATGACTCTTACCTTGCCATTTTTTCTTGCATTACTTGTCATATCTTATTATCTCTTTTGAGTATTGGCTCCCTCAGGTTGCTGTGGTGCGTCAAAAAGGAGGAGGGGAAATAACAAACTGTTCAAATGGGATCTGTTGTGGAAACAAAAGAGAAAACTTATGGGGAAAGCAGAGGAGAATGAAGACCAGGACACTGACTACCTCCTATTTTAAACCTTTTCTAGAAATCACCAATTGTTTTCCTTAACTTTTGTCCATTTAAAGCAATTATAGTGGAAATAATCTTGTTGTGTATAAAGGAGCTATTTGCTGCAATTTGTTCAGGAAGTGCTTTGCCATAGTCTTCTGAATCTTTCAGAAATAGGTGGGAATCTAAGGGCTGTGTATTTAAGGTGTGTTTGCCTGTTAGAAGCTGCATTGACCTGCACACTTTGCATCCTAATAGCCAGTTTAATTGCTCTTCTCTGATTCCAATGAAACCACTTACAGAAAGACAGTTCACTGTTGCCAGACAGAACATCCAAACCCCAAAGAGAAGTAGGATATAGGAAAGGGTGTGATGTTCACGTTTATCACTAATTCCAGTAAAAATGAAATGCTGGGGATGGAGAGTTATGTGATCACAAACATATTGCTGGAAGGAGCTGCTGTAGTATCTCATTTATGGAGCAGTGAAATGTAGGAATGATAATAGTTGGAGTTTATATAGCACCTTCCAACACAAAGGATTCAGAGGTGATTTACAAACTTAAATTGTTACATAGATGGAACTTATAAAACAGAACACAATTGCTGTTTTCAGAGTAATGGTCTGAAACATTACAGATTGTGTTACTGCTACTGAAATTATTTGGGCTGTTATTAGAGAATAGGTAGGATTCTTTATTTTTGTAGAATAAGAACTGAATCATAGTATCCAGCTCATGAATGGGCTGCAACAGCAGTTAAAATGTGCTTAGAAAAGCAGCAAAATGCAGGATCCACAACATCTGGGGAAGGAAAGTCTCTACACAGAAACTTTTGGAGTGATTCAGTAAAAGCAGTGGCATTACCTTCCCTTGGAAAAAAATCGATGTATAAGGGGTCTTGATCTCTCTGGAGTGGCTTTTCAAAAGTCATGACTTCTACATTTCCTGAAAAGGTATGTCCAACAGCTTGATGTCCCAAAGCACTGCAGAAGGAAAACAGGCTTGCAGTTCAGGTTCCTGGGAGAATTGGCCTCTGCTGAATTTGCAGTCTCTCTCCTGCCGCCTTTAGGCTCCCTTACAGGTTTCCTGCCCAGATGCTGGTGCTGCCTGTGATGTTTCAATGTGATTTATGGGGAAATAAACTGAGGGTATACTGTATGAGAAGTCCATATAGGTGTATCTGACACCTATAGGAGCTATCATTGGTTTTGTCACTCATTATACCTTGGAGTGTGATTGCAGAAGTGGTCTTTGTTGGCTCAGCTACAAGGCAGATAGAGGCAACTGCTGTACAAACTGCAGTTCTTTTGCCTGACTTCCATGATGCAAAGTGTTCCTGTGCTCCTGTTACAGCATCACTCTCTCCAGCACAAATATATGTAGTTACTCATCTGGCTATAAATCTTTGTTTGGTATAGACTGAAAGCACATGTAGGTGAAAAGGGGCTCAAATGACTGCTACTGCTTGGCTACTAATTCCATACCAATCAAGAGAAGTGTGCTGACAGCTCATGCAAACTGTGCTTCCACCCTGTGCCTGCATTCCTGTGCAATTATCACCACACAATATTAGATGGAGGCTGTTTTCATCGGTGCTTTCAACAGTTTGTAAGAATTGTATAACATACACACTGTAAACTGTTACTGTGAAGTGTTCGGAAATATTTAGAAGATGGGCAGAGGAACTATGTGTTTTTTGTTTCAGCAATAGATTTAGTCAAACAAGCTGTTAGGAAGCATTATCCATTTTTATTTTTGTTTTCCTGTTGTACTGATTCATTGTGGACCCATCTACTTCATGCAGCTATTCTGACCTAAAAAAAATGAGGTTTCAGATGCAATGTATTCTAAGCCCTTAAAATTGAAGCAATGTGTCTTGCTGCCTATATGAAGTCTACTAACAAAGTAGGGATTAAAAAAAATGTAAAAAATTTCTTCTGAACGATGTGAGATCAACTTGATTCTAAGCAGAGTGTTGGCAAATCTCTGTGTGGTAACAATTCTAACTATGTGACCCCTGTGCCATTTACTCTGGAAAATGCAAGCCTTAAAATTCGCAAAGCAATCTGAAAATATTTGTTCCTGTCCCATACTTATTCCAGGACAAAGCAAAGGGTCATTTTAAATGCAACTGTAGCAATACAAACTGATCTACACAATGGGATTTGTAGATTAAAGCTTAATTAGGGCAAGTAGCTCAATAAAGCCTCCTCCCAAGTGCAACTGCTCTCCCCAAAAATGTACCACAGAGCAACTGGTAGCAAACACTCCTGTATGTGTAGCTAAGTAGACTAAATATTGAAAGGAGTATTGGTCTGGAATATGTCTCTTGCTTTTGTTAAAACTGGAGTATAGAACCATTGAAGTAGATGAATGCTGTGGGCTTTTTTTTTTTTCTTGATGGGAAATGAGGAATTTGCTCAGAAATACTAAAGTTAAAATAATCAACAATATGTCATCCTTCTTTACAAATGCCTGAACAAAACTCAAAGCTGTTCTTAATTTTTCCCCAGGAGATCAAATATTCTTCTCCAGACAGGCTGCTTTTTATGCTAGATAGAATATCAAGAAACTGTGCTTCTATTTTGTTTAGCTAATAGTCTGGTATATTTTCTTATTTATCGTTCATGTATTAATAGGTTTATTTCTTATATATGAGATAGAAGTTGATGAGACAAAATAGGACAGTAATATTGTCCGTGTATTCACATTCTACCAGTTCTGCTCAGTATGGCAGTTCAACACAGAGCTGTTTAAATTTAAGCCTGTCCACGCTTACTTTACTCAAGTGTGTTCTTACTGCTCTTTTCAGATTTTGTTCACTATTTTGGTACGACTGTTGTTGATGTCAGTGGATATTCTGTCTCAGAAGGAATTCACTAGAACAAAAAGGAAATTTGAAGGTCTGACACAATCTAAAAGAGGTTGAAATTGCTTGCACCAGAAATGCTGGCATAGAAAACATCTTTTGCACAAAGGATGGTAATAGTGTGCAGCTCTATCCAGTTGAAATTACAAGGGAAGGTTACAAAGACATAATGTGACAACCCAAATTAGATTTTGGCAAACTGGCCAAAACTAACACTTCACCCTCAATTTTTTTTATAAGATTTCCAATGTCCCCAGTGGTCAGGACCTTAGATTTATTTCTTGTAAGAAAACCGGCTTGTTCAGGAGTAACGCATGTGAATTAGAAGAGAACAGGGGGAAAGTAAGTCAAACAGCAAAAAAAAACCCACAACCCAAACTAAACAACAAAACCCAGAACCCAAAAGAAAAAAAAATTAGAATCACTTCTATTTATATGAGAAGAGCATAACGGTGTGTGCCTAGAAAACTAAATTTCTGTGTGTAGATCTGAAATGTTGCTGTTTTATGAAATTCAGTGTTGATCAAAGGGACAGAATCAAGCTGTTAGCTTCTTTGAATGAATGCTAAAATGCATGTTTTACTACAGTTTCAGGTACTTTTCAGATGTGTGAATGCCATCCCTGCTGGCTGAGCTTGCTGGGGCTCGCAGGAGGGAGGGTCGGGCGCAAGACCATGTGCTGCTGCCACCGAGGGGCCCCGGTGAGCCCCCTGCTGCACTGCTTCAGTGCAAATGCTTTTCACCGGCATCTCATCACAGAGTGCTGATTTAGAGCAAAAATATTTGTTGCTGTCTGTTTCGCTGATGGCCAGTTTTTGTGGGAAGGAAGGGCCCCTTGGAGACTGCACGCCAGGCTGTGCTGTTACCTGCTCATGCTTAGTTAGCAGCAGGCTGAGGCAGACCTGGGAGAAAGCTTAGCCTTTGCCAGGAGTGGTTCTGGGGGAAAAGAATCTGTTCACTGATGCAGAAAGTCTTTTCTTGTGCGAAGTGCCCCCGGCTCATTCAGTCTTGTTTCCCAGAGCGGCTGAAGGCTCCTTCTGCGGCAGCTGGGGCACCATCAGGAGCCTGCTGCGTGTCCCCGCATCGCCTGCCCGTGGCTCCCGGCGCGACGTGCCCGCCCGAGGGCATGGCCCGGGGTACACGGCCCGGGGGACGCGGCCCGGGGGGCATGGCCTCTGCACGGCCCGGGGGACACGGCCCGGGGGACGCGGCCCGGGGGGCATGGCCTCTGCACGGCCCGGGGGACACGGCCCGGGGGGCACGGCCCGGGGGGCACGGCCCGGGGGGCACGGCCTCTGCACGGCCCGGGGGACACGGCCCGGGGGGCACGGCCCGGGGGACATGGCCTCTGCACGGCCTGGGGGACACGGCCCGGGGGCACAGTCTCAGTCCCTGAGGCTTGGCTGGAGCTCAGCACCGCCCGGGGGACACAGCCTCGGTCCGTGAGGCTTTGCTGGAGATCAGCCTGACCAAAGTGACACAGCCTCCATCTGTGAGGCTTTGCTGGAGCTAGACACGGCCCAAGGGACGCAGCCTCTGTCCGTGACTCTTTGCTAGAGCTCAGCACGGCCCAGGGGACACAGCCTCTGTCCGTGAGGCTTTGGATCTCATCACTCCTTGGCTGCCGGCAGTGCTGGCACCATCGCCGGCCGCAATGCCCAGCCTTGGCAGTGCTGCACAGCACAGCGCGACCCTGCCGCTTTACAGGCACCATGCTCCAGTGTCTCCACAAAAGCTGATCCACTCGTCTGGGTGCCCCCAGCCCCCCACTTGGACGATGCAAGGATTAAAGTAGGAGCGCCTTTCTTCTTTTCTCTCTGCCTGGTTTGTACAACCCGCTACCGGGGACAGGCAGCGGCTGCCAAATTGCATCCTACATCTGTTCATTTCCAAATGCGCCTTTGTTAGGTGAAAACGAAAGCCTCATTATTGGCTCTAAGTATGTAGTCACTTAGGAAAATAAGTCAATAAGTAAACATCTGAGTGAACAAATTGGTGATTTGCATCTCCTTGTTCCCTGAATGCGTTCACAAGTGGTAAGAAAAAGAGCCAGTGTCTTCAAACAAGTCCACGTGGCATTTCCCCACAATACAGTTTTTGAAATAGACTGTCTGGCTTTTTCAGCCAAATGATATGTAAGGAAGTCTAGAGAGAAGAAAGATGGATGTATTGGATTTAGTAATATGGAGTACTGAGGTACAGGTATGAAGATTACGTTCCTTCTGGAATACTTCTGATTTACTCCTAAACACAAAGTTGACCATGTGGAGAACTTTCTGTGTCTGAAAAAAAAGCAGCTTTGCAAGAGAAACTTCTGCTTCTTGTAATAGTAAATCTCTGGGCTATTCATTTTTCTGCTCAGTAGACTGAAATTTAGATTCAGGAACAGTGTAGAATTAGAGGCAAATAAACTGTTAGAGAAACTCTTAAGTCATATTGACTTAAGTGATGAGATCATGCCAAGAAAGTTAATGCAGGCAGCTCTAGGGGAATGCTGATCAACTGATTTATTCACCTCTGTTTGTTTTAAGCAAAAACATATGTCTAAGGAGGGTTTCAAAGCAGATTAAAAAGCTGAAAAAACCCAAATTTCCTTTAGACCCTTGTCGTCTTCACTCCATTGACTAGATATTTTTCCATATACAGGTAAAACAGTATGAAGAGATGAAAATACAGCATAAATGCCTTTTAAAGTACCTCTTTTATTCTATATTGACATTTACTAAAAAGTAACCCTGGATTCCAGGTTGTGTGGTTCCACATCAGTAGGGCAGAATCTGGCTATATGTTTCTGCTTGCCTTGTTCACTGCTGATCACCCTTGCTTGCTTTGGTTATGCTTGCAGCTACTGCCTATGGCTTTCTTATAAATGCTTTCCTACAATTTATGCTTGACTGTAAGTTTGTGAGTTTGTACAAAGATAGATTGATAGACTAAGATATAAAGTGAGTTTAGGCTATTCCAAATTCTAGATGGACATTGTCCACACAGACACATGGTCCCTTGTTAAATTAATTAATCTTTTTGGTTAGTACCCCCTTGCATGGAATCCAGTCTCACCCTGCTATACAGATTTTTTGAGTCTGTTAGTGGATCCAATTTTCATTTAAAAAAACTCTCCAAAATGGAATAAAACAAAAATTTCAGAAAAACTTTCATGAGGACACAAAAATTTATTTTATTTCTAGACTATAACTTTTCCTGGAAACGAATAAATATACAATATCTACAACAAATTTATGCTCTCAATTCAGTATGGACTTTGATATAGTTAGTAACCCATCAGTATAGACTATGAAGCATCTGCATCAAGGCACTGAAGAAGCTTTTAAATATTGTATTTTTAATATACTTAATAGGGACTTACAAGTTTAGTTGTGATTGACTACCAGGAAAATAGTGCATATTTCACTTGCAAACGTACAGCTCTGAGGGCTGGCTGTGTAAATTAAATTTGTTTTGTAACTGTGATTTTGCATGCATCTGCCTGTTTCTGTGATAATCAGATGGAAAGACCACAACAATGAAAACCCACATCTATGAGAGATTTCACATCTCTGTTTTGAATCCTTTCTCATAAGAATTCCTTGCATGTGCCCGGCTTTATTTATGCTTCTGTTTACATAAAAATTTAAAGGCTATCTTTTCTGCATCTGTTTGTAAACATTGAGAAACACATTTAGCTCTACACACCACGAAGGAAGCATGGTGTTCTCTCCAATAACATATTTTTTGTTCTTAGATGTTCAGATCATTAGATGTTAGATCATCAAAGTATTGAGAAACATTGTGTTTCTGCCCCCAGATTCATTACCACCACTCCTCTTTGCCAGAGCATAACCACAAAGCTGCTTAACAAAGAAGGGATCTGCTTCTGGAAGACTTTTAAAGGGCATTGTAATTGAGTGGGTATGGACTGACCAGCATTGCTTGAAAGCTCAAGTCCATTTGTTTGAAAGAGAGAGAAATGAAAAAGAGCAAGTTTAGACTGAATGTAATGGGAGAACATCATATGGGCCCAACAGTGCTCTCCACTGTGGAATGGTTAAATAAAACAGTTGAGCTGGATTAAAATATAGGTAAATAAGAGGTTGAGAAAAGTCAGAGAAGTGTACCTCAGGGAATGATTTTACATGGTTTCAGGAAATGACCAAATAATACCTTCATTCTTATCTCAGTGATTCATCTTAATATGAGCCAAAAGCTCTCCAAGTCTCTGAAGAGGCACATTGCTCATCACTTTTCAGTATATATAGATAACAGAAATGAAATCCCAGATTCTTTCTTTCTCTCCAACTAAGGCATTCATTGTTAAACCTGATCCACTCTTAAGAAAAGGCTTTCCCCGTTAGGCACATAAATCCTAGTGAACATAAGGATTCCCAAGTTGCAGCATGATGGAGAATTTGGATGTGAGCAGAATCAGAGGTACTTTTGAATTTCTGAAGCAAAGATCCTTGTTCATTAGCACAGGAAATACTGCTCAGGACAGGGTGTTCTAGAGATGAACCAGGAGTTAAAACTGAGTATATGAAAAGCATTTGTTGCATATGCAAGTCATGATCATTATATACGTGAATAGAAATTGTTGCACCAGCAAGTAATGTCTACATTTCATACTTCAAAAAAACCCACCTTTTAACCAAAGCTGAAGGCTCTCCTGGCATAAATGATGGCAATACTGTATTAAAATTTGGAATTGTAAGTCTTTGGTATAGTTGGAAGAGATTGTCCTGGTGGATCCAAAAGCCATGGCTTTAAAAATATGGAAAACATTCTGAAAAGTCCCTGATAGATGACATATAGAATCATCTTTTAAAAGTAATACAAATAAATATAGAAATAATGGGGGAAACTGGAAGTAGAAGCACTGAATTTAAATTGCAGGTTGAAAATGCAGGCAGTGAAAAAGAGGAGCTAAAAAAATCAGTGAGATATAAGTAGAAATAGAATTAAAATTGTAAGAAAGACTTTAAAGGATATTAAGAATAAAAATCATCTTCATCCAAGACTAGGCCCATTGCAATATGAAGAATATAAAATCAAATAATGCAAAAAATGAAAAAATATAGAAGCATTCAGTTAATAATTCTGTTCAATGTTTGAAGAGTAGTAGGAGATGAAATGGTGGATGAAATGAGAAGTTTACCATCTCCAGTGAAAGAGAATGTGAAACAGTATCTACTATAATTAAATGCCATAGAATCAAGAAGCACAGAGAAGTACAATTAAAATCTTAGAGGAATTATCCAAGGAGCAGAAGGAGCTGAGTCAGTTTGTGATTGAGACATAACCCTAGGAGTGGACATGGATAATTACCTGTGGAAGACAGGCTTGTTGGAAGCTTAGAGATCACAAACAAAAGCAAATGAGGGTCCGGTGGGTAAACATTGAACTTGAACAAATTTGGCCTCAAAGGAGACAGATTTTCCTTGTATTAAGGTAATTTAGCATGGGAACAGCTCACCAGGGAAGGTGGCAGACTCATCAGTTGGAGACTAAAATGAAATGAGATAACTCTTAAAAGAGTTGCGTCTCAGGAAAATTCTATTCTGTATATAGACGAGGTCAGACTAGATGATCATAGCAGTTCCTTTTGGCCACAGCATGTATAAATTATAAATTAAACTCAAACTAATTTAGAAAATGATGTTTCAACCCAAACTAGAAACTAATTTACTGTCTTCTGCATTAGACTGTTCTCTCTGGTAATGTCTCCAGCATAACTACCATTGATTTTTTATTAATTAATGGCACATGTTTCTAATGTGGTCTGTTTTGTGGCCGTCTAGTCCTTAGGTTCCTTTTGTGTGGCTGATGTATACGCATATATAATGAATTATATATAAAAAAAGGACTATGAAAGAACTTACATTCAAAAGAAAGCATGAGAGCAAAATAGCCCCACTGAAGGGGGCTGAGGGTTGGTACAATACTGGGTAGAACTGAAGAGTTTCTGTTGAGTACAAGAAGGTGCCATATGGTCAGACATGCCTGAATGTGTTATGGGGGCTTTTCAGTAAGACCAGCTGCTCTAGCAAAAGGCTCACAATTAGCATAAAAAACTACTAGGGGGAAATTTTGTTGAATTGTCAAAAAAATCAAACTCAACAGTGGAAGGTACCACAACCCTGCAAATACAGAGGCCACCTGCAGAGAATCTAGGCCTACATAAATATTTGCAATGTCCTTGTTTTAGAGGATGTTGGCATCCTTAGAGAAGCTGAACTAAGTCATTGAAGTTATTCCTTGAAAAGCCTTGAAATACATACTTCTGTTCTGTGACATCTTCTTCCAAAAGTATCTGGGCAGTGAAGGTTGTTTTATCATCAGCTCAAATAAAAGACAGGATATGTCTCCTAGCATTTAAAATAAATTTGGAATGGAGGTGCAGTAAGAATGCTTGTACTAAGTGAGCTTTTAGATTGAGAAGTGTTGCACTGCTTTCTTCCCAATCATTTGGAAGGTAACCTCCTAAACCCTGCGAAAGATACCCTGCTTTCAAATTCTCTGTGGCATTCTGTGCTTTACTGGGTATTTTTCACTTGTTCAGATACTGTTCTGCAGGAGTCTACCGTTCTACAAGAGTCTGGTTAATTGTCTTTAAAGACAACAAAAGAAAAAATAAGCCAGATAAGCATCCCCAAAACAAGTTGTAGTGCTTGGAACATAGTGGGTTTCATATATATATACAATATGTATTATACAATATTTCTTTACCTGTTTATTTCTGTAGCTAGTTGAATTGGTTGTACTAGATAACCTAAAATGATTCCCATATTTCTGGGACAGTATCCATGATGGACTGGGGAAACAAATTCTTTACTTGTACTACATGCAGTGGTATGCATATGGATACTTTTGTCTATAGCTGAATGTGGGACAAGTGTGTAAAAGGTGATAGAGAGCTTCAGAACTTTATGTGTCATCTCAGCTGGCATTTAAAGTGCACTGTATATGGTACTCTTATCTGTCACTCTCCATACAGCTTATTAAGAAGCAGGGGCAGCAGTTTGCTAATATGCTCATGTTTACACGTACTGTGCAGGAGTACACAGTGCAAACTGAAATGTGGATCATTTGAAAAGAGGATTTTGTCCAGTGATTTCAGTGGGCAACAGATCAGGCCCATCCCATTTGTCATCATTTCTGCTTAAAGTCCTAGCAGTTACTTCTGAAGAGGTGTGCAAACAGCAGAAGCAGAAAATCTTTATTTCTCAGCAACTAGTAAAAGTCATTCACTCAAGTATTGTGTCCGTCTTACGGAGAGCAAAAGTGCTTGTGCTGCAGCAAGGCAAGATAGGCACCATTGGGGATTTTCTCTGCACTGAAACCCCAAGTCTGGGACAACACTGTAGTTTTTTTAACCTCTGCATAAGTCAGTTTGTATTAACATCATAGCTCATGGTCCTGGGCACAGGAAGAAGGAGTAATGAAAAAAAGATTCTTCATACATTTCTCAGGGCCTGTATCTGCCTGACTCTCTGGGTGTCTAATTATCAGTCATAGCGTGGCCTTCCTAGAATGCTGCGTGTATTTATCATTTGAAGTGTTTTTTCTGTCTGCTCTTTTTCTTGTAGAAATGTAATGAATTTATAGTGCAAGCTGGGATGTTTCTAATATCCCCATAATTTGGAATTCAGGTGCATTAGGAGAAATTGGTGATGCTATTCTTTGCCCAGTCAATTACTGATCTGGAGTAATTTTGTTTTTCCTAAAAATTGAACAATTGCAATCCCAATACAAATGTTACAAATCATTACTTATGCAAGCAGAACTATTGATTACAAAACATAAGTGATGGCAGATAGCTTCTTTTGTTTCTTACTGTGTTTGGCCTCACCATCTCAATTCTCAGACAGCAGCTCTTTTTCTTCTTCTGTACAAGGCACATTTCATATTGTATTACTGAAATGTACAGCTGTGTTTAGTAGCTCCATTCTCACACATTTAAGAATAGCCATGCCTGATTTTTTTGAGATTGTGCCAGTATTCCAAATGGCTTCTCTTTTGTTTTGGGGAAGTTAAGGCTTAATTTTGGCATTTATCAGTTCTGAAGTTATGTTCGGTTTCAACAGCTTTTTTTTTTTCTAGATGCATCATTTGAAATCACCCTCAGTAATTACAAGAGTTTGTCAGGATGTTGCTGAGCACCTCCTGTGTGTGTTTTTTGGAGAGAGGCGTGGGGCAGGACGCACGAAGCGCTGCCCGGCTGCCGCCCGTGCCCGGCGCTGTCAGCACCAATCCACCTCGGCGCCTCCCCGCTCTTCACTCAGGCTTTGTGGCCCCTTGTCGCTTGTTGTTCAAGCTGTGTGTCACAGCCAGTCACAACAGTTACTTCAAGCAAATTTTCACACTCTTTGGCTCAAACTGCTGGCAGCATTCCTAAAGACTCTGAGGAAATAATTCCACAAAGTGGCATAAATTAATGTGACTAATTAACATGATGTTAATTATTTGTAAATTGTATGTTTGGATACACATTACTTGAGAGGCATATGTTACATTCAATGTTTACTGAAACAAGTGACTGCTAATCGCATCTCCTGAGTGTTCCTTTCACAACAGTCAGCAAATAGAGGCTTCTCTAAAAATAAAATTGTGTCCTAAGGGAATGCATGAACTATAGCATGCAGTGAAATGAGGAACTGAAGTAGACAGTTACCTTCATGGTGGCCTAAAGAAGTGTGTTGAAATGAGTTTCATAGGTAGCGACTACTTTCACATGTAAATCAGGACGTATATAGTATATTAGCAGAAGGTTTTTAAATGATCCTTTCCCACGCCAGTGGCAAAAATAACCAGAGCTCATGTAATTAAAAGTTGCACACAAGGACAAGCCCCCGATTTAGAGCTGAAAAACCAACAGTAACACAGTTGTTTTCTAACTTTTGAGTTTCTGTTGAGATGCTGAGATGATCCTCCTGCATCATTAGCAGCAATTGCAGGCACTTAAGTGGTAAGTGCAAGAAGGGCAGAAATGTGACCTGCTCAGTAACCTGTGACTTTCTGAGCACGAGAGGCTGGTGTGGTGGGTTACAATGTCTGCAGACACCCACTCCCACTGCAGCTGGCAGCAGACTCGGGTGCACGTCGTACTGAGCCCACACAGGTTCTCCTGTGCTCTAGAGGGCATCAACAGATCACACAGGTGCTCATCAAGGGATGCTGCTTTTGTGACCAGGGAGCTTGGCTCTGAATGCCACTATTAAGGGGGTATAACAGAGAAATGAAGTAAGTCCAGTAGTGAGGTACCACAGGCCATATAATCCCTTTATTAAATTGGTCAAGCTCCATTATTTAGGATTGTTTTCTCAGTACTGCTGTCAGAAAGTTATTTTAGAATACGAGGTGGTCATGCTTAAAAACTCTTTTTGTAGTTTCTAGTTTACATTTCTCCATGCTTGTTTACAGTTTTTCTTTTTGGTCATATCAACATTCTCTTTTAGATTAAATAGTTCTTTTACTTCTCCTACATTTCCTCTTCCAGCTTCATTCACATTACATCTTTCAAAGTTCAGGTCCATAGAAACTTAATTACTTTAAATGCTGGTTATTGTCCTGCCACAGCAGCTCCCTAAACTCACTTGCCACCTGACTGCACATGCACTAGAGTTGGTGCAAAGCAGAGGAAGGGACCATGTGTTTGTAATATAAAGGCACAGACAGAAATATAGACAGAGATAAAAAAAGGACAAGCACAGCATGTCTGTGAATTACATTAGTAATAAGAATTTTGAGAAGTGATTTTTCAATCACAGTACACCCATATTCTATATATTTGGGAAACTTTTGTATTTCACCCTTTCTCTTCATCCTTCCATACTTCCCCTTCTTGCTTCATACATCAAGATACAGGAGCTTCCCAGTAAAGAAAAAGACTATGACTTTTAAATACTTTTTTCTTTTTTAAACACAAGCAAACACCATGTTTTCCTAACATGCATTCTTCTTTTGGAGAGACAGAAACTGCTTTTGTCAAACGTTAAAACATAAAATTTCATCTGAAGCAAACATCTAGCTTGGAAAATTTCAGTGAAAAAATTACAGCTTGGCAAAGACATAAGCAACTGAAACCAACGTATTATAATAAAAAATATTAGGCAAACTTAACCAGAGCTCTTGTCTATAATAAAAATGTATGCAAGCATACATATGTATATACCGTGCTATTTTCTTATACGTGTAATGAATAATGCAGTTCATTATTTTTGGAACTGTATCATTTGTGGTACTTTTTCAAGCCAGCTCCTGAATTCAATGGGGCTTATTGTATATGTAAAGTTTAATACATGCATAACTCTTTTGCAGAATCATATCCTACAATATTAATGTGGTATTCACATTATGAATTTACCTGCCTGAAAATCCAGACTATTTTAAAATACGGCTGCATACACACTGACAATAAAATTAGAAACCCTAGCACTCTACATTTTCATGCTTTTTTTGTGTGTAAAACGGTTGCATATATTGAAAAAAGAAGACAACATGTAACTCCTGGTTTGTTTTTCTCTTGTAAATTTATTGCGGTTTATAGGGTTTTTTTCATTGTTTTTTCTTTTCCTGAAAGGGGAAGTGATGATACATGCAAACACAGATTGTACGTTTTGCTTGTTTAGCGAGTATTTGGGTGCACGAGTTCTCTACCAGCAAGGGTGGGGTGGAAGTCCCAGTTGCTGCTGTGCTGAGGTGCAGATGTTGAGGAGGCTGGTTTGGGGCAGATGTTGACTTAGCTCTACTTGAATAAAGAGCCTTCCATGAGCAGATGCTCTGAGAATCTGTTTTGTGACCAAGAGTTGGATCTGTTTGAACACCCTCATATGTTAAGTTAAAGGAAAAACTCAACTCTGGGCATGGATATACAACCAGGACTGGGATTTGGTGCTGAAATTATACAGACTACAACAGCGAACTTACTTCCAGAAAGTTACAAGTTCCAGACAGTTTTCTAAAGAAACTTAGAAGAGCTTTATTAGGCCGCAC
The DNA here is from genome assembly GCA_037013685.1 of Acridotheres tristis. Lineage (NCBI taxonomy): Eukaryota > Metazoa > Chordata > Aves > Passeriformes > Sturnidae > Acridotheres > Acridotheres tristis. The sequence continues at coordinate 56,691,796 of CM072888.1, forward strand.
TTCATAGTGACTGTGAATTCTCTGTACAATGCATTTTCAGATAAATGGAAAAGGGTGAGTACTGAGAAAAGTTTTTGTTCCATAGAAACAAAAATAAAATTTTCGAGGTTTTGCTGTCATGCTGAAACCATGCTATGGTTTTTGAAAAGAGAAATGTGAAATCACATAAAAACAAGGACTAACAGCAGGTCTTTAAGTTGTGAAGTCTTTTTGAAATGGAAATATTTATGTATCTGCTCCTCAATGGAAGCAGTTTTCTTAGCATTTAGGTATTTCCTACATATTTTGACAACAAAAAAGCCCAACTAGAATAATTCAAATTATTTTAAAATAAAAATAATTTTTGATTTTTTAAAAAATAAAAAGTAGTTATGATCTCTCACTCAGCCAGGCAGTTGATAGCTGACTCTGATAGCAGTTGAATCTATTACACTGACTAGGCCACCCTTAGAAAGGTGAGAAAGTATCCTGGCATGCCCTGTCTCATTTGGCTATGTTGAGTCATGTGAAACAGAGCCACTACCCATAATAAAATAATACAAAACTACCTTTGGATAGGACAAGAGGTAAATAACAGAAACTGCAGAGGAGAAATTGCAACCTACAGGCAGAATTCATCACTAGAGCTGGTGACAGGAGAAGTGCTTGAAATAAGTCCCAAGAAATACCATCTCACTAAGCACATGCACTAAGGACTGTTTGGGGATCCAATTTCCACTGTGGCATTGTCCTTCAGGGCTGAAACCTTGCCCAGGCAGCTGGGCAGCTGAAAGGAAAGCTGTGGTTTGTTTGGCCACTCCATTCTGCAGTGCTTGAGTTATCACTGGATGTTTCAGGCAGAATCCAGCTGGGATTAGTTGGAGGACAGGCTGAGACCTTGTGAAATTGGCCATATACATGAATGTAATTTTAAGGACCTGACACAGACCCAAAGATTTGGTAGGGAAAACTGACTTCCATTCAACTGCTTAACAATTTGTAGTTTTCTTCTTCCTTGTGACTACCCTCCCTGTGCTGATCAGCCCACATAGGAATTGTTGTGAAGTCCCAGTTGTGAAGGCGTGATGTACAGCTGACAGCCAGTGCTTGCTAATCCCATGGGTTTCACTGGGAGTTCAGCCAGAGCCCAAACACTGTGACAGCACAGGAAACCCAGTGCTCTTTCTGAATTCACACAGTCTCCAAGTTGTATTTTGTAATGGTACAAGGAGAAAATTTGGGAGACCAGTGGCTTTTTTTAAACTTAAAAGTAAATTTTGTTGGTGAAACGGGAATGGAAGAAACTCCAACAGATGATGGGGAAGTAAATAGCCAGATTAGGCCCCTAAAATTAGAAGTACCTCTCAGGCTGGGTCAAGTGAACTGCTGTCTCTTAGGGAGCTTAAAATTGAAGATAGCACTTAGGTTACATCCTAACTTCCTACTGGGAAAAATTGTGCCAATATATTAGATGTTTTTAGTTTGAGCATCTACCAATTCACAAAAATAGCCAACTAAGGTTAGGTTAAACTGCAGGCATATAACTTTTAATCTATGCATCACCTTTCTTTTAGGGTGCTTCTATTTGTAGGTTATATCCCCAGAAACATGCATATCCCATCAAACAAAACTGAAAAACCTTCTCTTACTCTATCCTTAAAGGACATATTCTTGTTCCGCCCTTCTCTGCCTGATGGGTGCCACAAGGGCCAGATACACCCACCAGCCTCTTCAGTTTCATGTAACAAGACACAGTTCCAGCCCTTGTTAAGACACCTATTGGCACTGTGCGTCTCAAAGATGATAAGTATCAGAAGGAAAAACCAGCCCAGCATCTCTGTGTTAAAATTAGACACGTACAAAAAGTCACATGAATGTGATGTTCTTGTTAACTGTATCCTTAAAAACTGCTATAACATTCAGTAGTGTGTTTTAAGAATTTTTTTATAATATTGTCACAATTTGCCTATCCATTACTTAGATATCTCAAATGGATGGATGTCAGTTAAAAGTTTAACAGTGATACATTTGCTTGATTTATAGTCCATTCTTCTCTCTCGCTTTCTGGCCTCCAGTGGGAATCCTATTTGCTGTTGTTAAATCTTAGCATAATGGATGCCACAGCTGCAATGGACAGCTGTAATTTTTACTAACTTCTGTGTTGGTGTGTGTGGCTCAGCTATGCAGTTCTCTAGTCAGCCAATGTGTTTTGAAAACGGATTTGAATAATATCTGTATATATTGTTTAATTAACAATAGAAAGTGTTTATTATTTTGAACTTCCACTGTTGAAAGAGAAGGAAAACATGTGTCTATTTTGTATTTAATATTAGCATTCCCTAGGTGCTTAATGGGGGGATGTACAGGACAGCTGTTTTGGATGTACACAGAATGTAAACCCACAGCAGAGTATTTAACTTTTTGAAAATACATTTAATTTTAAAGTCTCATGAAAGGTAAAACAGTCACAAAACACTGAAGTGGTCATAAAATCTTATTAGTAAGAGAATAGGATCCTTCGTACCTAACACCATGTTTTGGTGCTTGGAGGAGGTTTTCTTGCCACCATTTACTAACTCGTTTTTCACCCCTGCACAAAAGCATTAGAAAGTACCTTCATCATCCCTGAGCTGAAATCGAATTGATATACCCAGCTTTTCACTAGAATATCCCAGCACATTCAACTTGTCATATTCTGTGCTGGATTCTGTCGTTTGAATGACACCTGATACCTCATATAATTGAACAGGAATTGTATGCTGCTATTGTTGGGGTTTGTACTTAATACCAGCTAACACACACTTACATGTAACCTGCTTGAAAAGCTGAATAATTTCCTCCAAACAGCTTTTACTTTGAGAACATATGTAAACACACACTAATCTCACATCACTTGTCTGTGAAACCAGAGAAGAAGGAAGATGGTATATTTGCACACTTGCTGAAGTGGAGCAGTGTGCCCCAAAATCATTGCTAAACTTAGGTTTGCACAAAACCCTCTGAAAGTAAGAGCTGTCCCTGAGAAATAAGACAAAGATGTCACTTAGCAGTTTGGCCTCTCTGATCTGTACCTGATATGCCAATGAATATCCCATAATCTTATAAAGGAAACAAAAATTACTAAATGGTTTGCAGATGAAAAGTACGGTGCTAACTACAGTTTAAATAGTTAAATAATATCTCCTCCGTTGCATTAGGTACAAATCTGTTTGCTGTCAACATTTAGCCAGTCCAACTAGGATTTTATAAGAAACATCAGTTAATCACAAGTCTGTCTCTAGGCTATGTAAGTCTCTCAAATGTGCAGTTCCAGGAAAATTGCCACAGGGCTAATGTGTATCCAGCACTGAAGCATGTAGCACTCTCCATGAGATCCACTGTGATAGAAAAGTGGAAATAAACCCCTTAGTCTTTCTAGGAGGAGGTACATTAGTGTAATAGTTGGCCATTCTTAATACCATTTGATATCTTGTAAGTGCATAAAAGTAGTGAGAATTAGTACTCTCTGAGGTGGTTTTCTAGCTCTTCTCCAGGTGAAAGAATTTTGCTGTTAGCAGAGGTATTTTAAGAGAGGAAACAATGTCAATACATCCATTTTTTTATCTGATTGCTATAGCTATTTAGCATGATTCTTTACACTGTTGGTCAGGAAGAATGCTAAATGCAGTCTACTAATTAAAAGTGGAAGGGTTTGGGTTTCCTTGGAAAATTTTTGGTCAACTGCCAAGGCAGTGGTCAGCAGAGACACTGGATACTTATGACAATATTCAGCTTCTAACCATCAGAGTCAAATTCTGTATTGGGTTGATAAAATTGAGAATGTAAGGCTGTAAGAAGCAATGTAATAATAAAATTAATAATCTTTGATATATGAAAAATTATGATAGCCAAGAACATTTTGAATATTTACAAATTGAAACTTTTTAGCTTTGGATATCAAAATTTGCTGCCATGGATTGGCATGTGGTTTACTGTTCCATTGGAAGGAGTTTGCCTTTTAGATTGTTTAATACAAAGCCTATCACTGTATGAAAAAAACCCCAAACTTGTTCTTTTCACCTAGCTATGATTCACATGACTAATGCAGTAAATGTAATAACACATGTCTTCACAAATATACCCACGAAGGTATTATTTGTTTTTTTTTGTATTTACCTTTGCATCTGTGTGCTGTTGATTTTTCCTGTTAATAGGTTATTATTTTGTACTCTCTTGTCAAATAAGTTTCCATTAGAAGAAATGGCTTGCATGCAAGATCAAATACTGTGCTATGCACTCCACTCATTAAAGAATCAATAGCTGTTTTCTGTATTGTAAGTAGCTTGTTCAAAGTAACAGCTTGCAAAAGTAATAGTAAGACATCTCCAGTCTGTTTTTTCTGTTTCCCTGGATATAAAAGGAGCAGCTGGTTAGAATCTGTTCTACCATATTAAATAACATCCCAGTAGGAACTGCTTCTCTCTCAGAGAAAAATCTGGCACGGACTTACTAAAATGTGCAGAGTGTTGATTGTACTTCAGCTTTTACTTTAATTCATCCTGCAGGTCATGTCTAGGTACATGTTGCTACTCTTCTACATATGATTTTTAATCAATGTATTTCTTGGTTATTTAAATTAAGACCTTATAAATGGCAAGGAACATTAGATTTTTCAAAGTGAGGATGTACAACTCAGATCCTGAATTTTGATTTGAAAGTCCTTTGGGAAGGAAGAAAATCCTATAAAAATATTTTTGGTGGCTGTTGCACTATGTATGTTCACGTGTTATGTATGTAGACAAAAGCAGTGTTTAAGAATTTTCAGAAGAGCTTTGTGTATGATGAATCTGCAAATCAGATTTGCAGAGATTTATTTTATTTAAAATGCATAGACATTTGTCACATAGCTTGGAAAAAAGCTGTAATTTAGAAAGGGTATGTCAAGTTTTACACAGTCTGAATGTCTGAAGAGCATTCTGATTAGGTGACATCTTTGACTATTAAGTACAAGGTACTCATCTGAGTGCCAAATATAAACTGTTAAGACAGTTATTTGGCATGTTGGCCTGTTGTATGTAATTCTTCTAAAATTTATGTGATAATATTTGTTAGATTTTTAAAGCTTTCCCTTTATTCTGTAATCAAGATTTGCTGGTAACTATACTTGATATATGTTTATGTAGGTGTACACAGACACGAAGCCTTAGACATATGTATGAAATGATGAGGTAACTGTTCATACAATAGTGAGCTATTTAAGCATAAACATTGATTACAGATTCATTATGCTTTAACATCATATCTGTTTGAATAAACCATGAAATATTCTTCTTCCATAGCAAAGTAAGCCTGTATTATTAAAATAACTAAAACAATTAAAAGATAGAAGTAGTAGTTAACCAGAAGCTCACTTTGATGAGTTAAATTTTATTTACTTCATATCTACTCCACTCTGCAGAGGTGTGAAGGAATTTCATGTAGATCTTTTCCTGCACTATACCTGCTTTCAAATAATCTAAACACAGGATTTTTTCCAGTAGATTATGTTGCATCTATGCATGCTTAACATACCAGGGCAGCCTTTAGAAGCTGCTCAGGAGACCAGATACCACCAGGGCAGCCCTTGCTTGTTGGTAGAGGTAGAGAATCTGCTCTGGCAGATGTGAGCCATGTAAGATGCTGAAGCACCAACTGAGGTGCTTCATCAGGGACCAGGTCAGCACTACCTTGTGCCATGTTGCCTTGCTCTGGCATGGGGATATGCAGTGCTGTGAACAGAAACCCTTCAGTCACAGAGGAAAGGCCAGGGGAAAGACTCTGTCATTCATGGAGTCACAGAAATGAAGACAACATGTTACAGAACAGATTCCTTTTTTGTTTGAAGCCTTTCTTAAGATGATAGAACAGGATTGTGCTCTCCCCATTTGCTTGGATTTTCTTTAGGAAAGAAATTTTAAAAACGAGCTAGCAAACATGTACTACCATCCATGAGAGAGATCAGTAAAGTGCATGTGCCCACATGGAGGTTTACAAAGACAGCTTTGTCCTTAGAGATAGTGCAAGTTCCAGTGATATATGTACAGCAAACAATGAATTATTCTGGCATCTGCAGTTCCTGTAGTAATAGAAGCAGCTCATCCAGTAGTGAACTCTGTTTTTTTCATTTGTTTTGTTGCTACTTTCCATAAAGTGAAATACTGGGGCCCATTCCCACTGATTTCCCTGCTCAGACTACTGAAGTTCCATGCAAAAGCACTGCTTGTGGAGAAATTCAATACCACAGTCATGTAAGTTGATGCTCTAGAAAATTATGCACAGTCTAGCTCATCACATAGAAAAACATCAGTTATTCTGTTACTCAGATGTATCTGTAATACATAAATAACATTTTAAAAGAAAGTAGGAGAAGGTGCTGTGGTTATCTAGGAATTGGCTCATTTTCCTCCATCTTTTCAGCCATTCGTTACCAGTGTACTTGGTACTATACCTTAGAACTGTCATTTCTGATGCTGAGAGTGTAGGGGGAAATGGATTCTGCCTGATAGTTTTCACTAATAACTTAATTCAGAAAACAATAGGTTTCGTCTTTTAATTAACATAATCTGATTCAGTCTTCAGACCACTTTTTTTTTTTTTTTTTTTTTTTTGTCATCCTGCTCTTGCTGTCTGCAATCAATTATTTTATTTTTCCTTCTTGGAAGAAGTGTGTGGCTAGGTTGTTTATTTCCTTCATTCCTCTACTTAGCTCTAACTTTGCCTTCATGTATGCTACAGTGTGTACCAGAAGATCTTACTAATTTCAATAACCAGTCAATCTCTGATTTGAGATCTCTGAGGTGACAGCAGCATTTCTTAGTGTTCTGTAACGATTTTGGCAAACAGAATTAAATTTAGTGTAATGATGACAAAAACTCATTCACTATCATGGATAGATCATATCTAAATTATAGAAACATTTTACATTATAGGCTTGTATTCATAAATTACAAGGTGAAGGAAGTAAATTCAAAATCTGTTCTTCAGAGCGTGGAAGTGAGAGAAGAAAGCCCTTGCAGAAACTAACTTCATTCATATGATAGACACTGCATCGGAGGAAAAGGGTCATTGCTCCTGAGCTTTAAACAGAATTTGAAACATCCCACACCCAGATCTTTAAGTCACTTGAAGCTAAGGCTGCAGAACTGACCTTAATGTAATATTCTGGAGGGAACTGGTGATTTGACATATTCTTGGCAGTATTTCCAAACTTATGGCTGAAGTACCCTGCAGGCTTTCTTTTGGGAAGTGTTTGGTAGCCCCCACCCCATTGTCTGACTACAGAGGTGATTGTCCTGTGATCCAGGTAAATCAGGAGTCAACCATATGGCAGCCACACAGCTGTCATATTCACCTCCTAAGTCATGCTGGGCCGTTTCAGCAGCCTCCATCACATCAGGAAGGGCAAGAGCATCCCCAGCATGTCCCAGACAGGACATTGTGGAGTTCATTGTGGAGTTCATTCCAGACAATTCATTGTGGAGAAAGCTGGAGAAGGCAGTGAGGCAATCCCAGGAGGCACAGCTAGCCTCTGGTCTGGGCTTGGGCAGTTTTTCATTCAGAACATCCTTTCAAATGAGGTAGAATACTGCCATATTCACTATTTGTAGTTGCTTTCAGTGGGATGTTTAAAGCTCAGACAAGCTGCAGTGTTATAGCCTAGTCAGACCTTCCTTTCAGCTGTGGATAGGCGTGTTAATTTAGTTACATGCTCTCAGAAACATCCTTGGTATCAGTGCTTAGTGGTTGCCTTCTGGGCAAGTACAGTTCCCCAGTAAAGATCTAAAAAAGCTCCAGGAAAAAATGGGTCCAGTGGTGCAGAACATTTTCCAAAAACTCTTTCCACAGCCACATAATAACTACTGAATTTAGGCTAACAGCTATGTTCACTTGCTTTCTGGCAATAGAAAACTCAAAACCCTTTAGTTTTACTATTAGTGAATGCTAATCAGTCACTAATCAAGTCTCTAACCAGCCTGGAAAATGTGCTGTTTGAAGAGCAAAAGTCCATGTATTTGTAATTTTTAAATTTTTCTGCCTAGCACTTATTTTCTTGCTATGCTTCATAGTCAATGAGAAAGAAGCTGGGTAGATTTTCACAGATCTGTGTTTTTCAGTTCTTCTGTATTGTGAATATGCTGAATGCTTAGTTTTTTAATAGATATAGGAGGATAGTTACGTTTTAAACAAAGGTTAATAAAATAATGTTTATTTCTTGCTACATGTTGTATTGTAAGGCTCTATATCAAATCTGCATTATAAATTACACTTTTTCTTACAAAAGAAAGATCACTGCTGATTAATAGCTGATTTTAAAGTGCTTTAGTTAATTTTTCCAGATAAGTTGTCTTTATTTCATAGGTTCCAATGAAATAAAGTTTCTTTAATGACAGTTTTCCTAAGAGGTGATTTACTACAGTCTCATTTTGTCTGACCTTTAAATTAGTTTTATGCAACCAGAGTATTAGAACATTCAAGCAAATGCAACATAGATTTATCAAAGTTATTATCCCAGTCTACGTTGAAGAACTAGACATTCAGAAAATGTGGTAGGCCTGTTATTAGTCAAAGTTCAACATTTGATACAGGATCACACATGGGAAATTATTAGTCCAGCTGAACAAGGTGGAGGTTAGCACTAGCATTACAGAATGGAATAGAGCTGAGTAAAAAAGCCATCACAACAGGTTATGTTAAATGGAGAACTGTCACGCTAGAAGGAACATAGCAGTGGAGTTTTTCAAGGATCAGCCTTGAGTACTTGACTTACTTAACATTTTAATTAATGGTTTTGGCACAAACTGTAGAACTCGAGGAATGGAATTTGGTGGTGGCAAAATATTGTGAGGCATCATTGATATAAAGGATGATCAGAATATTATGCAGGAGGAATGTTCTGACCTTGAGGACTAAAGTAATAGAAATAAGATTAAATTTAAGAATACTGATGGCACTTAAGGGCTGCTGTAAAGAATTTCTGCTAGAGACTTATCAGTTGAAAACGACAGAGGAGGCAAAAAACCTGTGTGCAGCAATCAGTCATAGAATAACTATGAGTCATCGATGTGATACAGCTGTGAAGAAAGCAATGTGATCCTAGAAAGTATCAAATGAGATATTTCCTGTGGAGATGGGGAAATGTTAATGTTGCAGCAGCACTGGAGAGCATGCTTTTGAAAAACCATACACCTGCTTTTAAGGAAGATTAAATCCAGGTGATCCAAGCGTTAGGAAGGGTTATAGGGATGTTTAGAATGATAGAGAAGCAAACAAAATGTACTGCAAACAAAATAAAATGTTGTGGCTTGTTAAGGGAAGTTTAGGGTGAGAGGAGACTAGATTGCTGTCCACACGCTCTTTGGGGGGAAACAACAGGGTCTGAGAAAAGTGACACTTGGGACTGAAAACAAATGGACATGAGTGAATATAGGCTGAAAATTAAAAGAACATTTCTAGTGATCAGATCAATAGGGTCTGAATTCAGTATCAGGAGTGAAAAGAGAAATGGACTGGTTTTAAGACAGAGCTCAGTAAACTCATGGAAAGGTTTATATGGAGTGATTTTCATACCATGTGATTTGCTGGGTCGGTTGGGAACCAAATCTGCAGATTTATAAAGTCTTATGTTCTTCATATATGATGCATACAGCTTGCTTGGATTCTGCCAATTTATTTAACCTCAAATTGTTACTCAATAGTGAGACCAACTCTCCATGAGAGGTATGGAAAGAGGATCCTTATTCATAACTACATTGCTCAAAAGTACTCAGATGTTCTCATTCATACCTGCAGCAGTGCTCAAAAGTACTCAGACACAGAATATTTATTTATTTATTTATTAGATATACTATAGGTGTATAAAGGCCACATTACAGTATTAAAAAAAGTATGGAATTATTTATGTGAAACCTATGTTTCATAATTTTGGCAAAGGAAACAGATAATGGGTGCAAACAAAACTTCTGGGTTTCTAAGAGGACATAAAACACCTTTAACAGCAGTAAAATTTACTGATATTATTTGCTTTTTTTCTGACACAAGTGCAAATCTTAAAAAATAGACAAGAAACAGTAGTGCCTGTTCTCTCAATTACATACAAAATTCTACACCTACTTCACTGGAAAAATGTAGTAGTAAGTTTTACTGAAATAAGAGATTGAATTTGGCATAGAATATGAAAGGAGCCTCTTGGATATTAAGATCCTTGCAATGTGAATTCCGCCAGTAGAAAGTCTATCAGAATACTAATTTCTATCAGGGTAATAAATGCAAAGGCTCATTAGATTATCATTAGATAAAAATGTTGATCCTCAGATGCTTGTCAGTAACAATTAAAAAACAGGAAAATTTTCCCATTAAAAATACTTGTAATGGACTATTCCAACCTTAGGAAATAGTAATAATAATTTGCAAATATATGCAAGAAAAGAAAGGGGATCTGGTGAACAAAGGTTACCTAATTTCAACCATGAAGTGTTTCTTCACTTTACTCCTTTACAGTCGTGGATTGAGGTTGGGGGAGGGAAACAGTATGCCTTAATAGAGCACTATAAATGACAAGAGTTGCTATTAAGAGAAAGGAGAAGAAAATTCTTAGGGAGGTGAGCATCTTGGGTTTGCCTGGCTTGCACTACTGCAGAACACTTGTCTTGTTGGAAAAATATTTTAGTATTTCAATTACAGAACCCTCTGGGCTCTTTCCAGAGCACAGTATCCACTGCTTTGCCATTGCAAACTCTGCAGAAGGTTGTGCATACAGTTCTGCAAAAAATCAATTCTTCCAGTATAAACATCCTTTTTGCTGAAAGTTGAAACAGAAAATGCAGTACACTGGCATGTTGCTAAGCAGCAAAAAGGACATATGTCAAGAACCATCTATATCTTTTGTATTAGTACACTTCCTTTCATCACACCTTCATCACACAAGCTGTTATGATTCTTATGTGCCCATAATATGGAGAAAAATTACATAGAAGCTAGTTTTTCCTCATTTATTATCTATTTCCCTTTTTAAAAGATCCAGTATTAAAGACAGGTCCTTGGTGGATCTTATCTGGTTGAGACATTAGTAGTTTCAGGTCAGTCCAGGGCTTTAGGCATTTTTGGTGTAGATGATTAATTCATTAGTTGATGGGCATACTGTTGTGAAGCCTTTTGGGTCTGGGTTACTTCCCGAAATAAAATGAAAATCTTGCCAAAAGGGAGAATATTAACCTTAGAAATAAAGCTGGCCTCTCTAGACCATGAGGAGGTCAGCAGTATTCTGCTGGGATACTTAAGAACTACAAAATGGTGACTGCTAGAAAGAAAGAGGTAATTAGAAAGCATTAGCAAGTAGGAATTTTGAGATGATTTGCACTGACCCCTAGTTTATGTTGTTTGCCATATCTTTTATTCACTGGAGTTGGGGTAGTTTCTTCTTAGCAAGTTTTCATGAGTAAAGCATTAGAGTCTTCCTCTTGCTCTCCCAGAAACATTTGTGTGAGTAGTTACAGTGACATGTATTTGTAGAGTGCATTAAAGTGCTTTTGATAATTGATTATAATTTTTGCAAGGATGTATTTTATGGTGGTGACATTCCATGGTTTTAAAAACATTTATTTACTGTGAAACTGTTACTGAGTACTTTCAGGGCACACTCTCTTCCTGATAACAAATGTCTTCTGAAATGAGAAAGAGCTTTTCTTAATTTAAAATTTCAGTGTTGAGATTATTTTTTATTATTACTGCTATTTAATAATCTCTTCCAAGTCCTTACATATTTTCAAGGTCAAGAATTTTTAGAAAGACTTATGGGACCCAAATTTCTTTTTGCTTCTATCAGACCAACTGTGATGAGGTAATGGTGTTCTGGAAGTTGGCATTGGAACAACAAATCAGCCAGGGCTCATGCCTTTTTCCCTATGTGCCCTATGACTATATGACTAATAAAATGCCTACTTTTATTGTGTGTGGTCCAGCTTCAGAATAATAATCATCCTTGAAGATTAAATTAATGAAAAATCAATTTAGCAATCAAATATTTCAGCCATAGTGGGTGGCTGAGTTAAGAAGGTATTATAAGCAGAGTATAATTTGTTCAGACATATAGGCAGTTGTTGGATTTCTTATTCAGCCATCAATTACTGTAAAATGCTTAGCCGAAATTACAATTAAATAATGGTTGCAAACCACACTGTTAGAACACAGTCACATGTGGAAACAGCTGTAGTTATTTTAGAAGTGACCATCCCTGCTGTTTTCTACTGCTCTTCCTTTGAAGGTCACAGACATCAGCAAAGGGTTTCTGTCGTGCACTGCCTTGCTCAAGCAGCTTCAGCCACCACGAAGCCCTGGTCTGGGCAGGAACCTTCCCAAGGCTGCTGTGGTGTCTCCTCCTGGGCTTGTAGCTCCCAGGGAGTGACAGCAAGCAGCCAAGGCTGCTCACACCTGCACTGCTCCCACTCCACTTCCCGTGGGGTTTGCCTGTGAGCATGTGGTTTGCTCACATGAAGAAATGGTCCTTAACCCCTTTCAGGATGATAACTTTTGTAATGGCATCTTTCCTGCCTGTCTGTAAAGAGGGATTACCTGAATAATATGTGTTTGCCCAGTGCTGCTGTAACTACTCCTGCAATGTTGCTGCTGTAAGTACTTCAGTAACATTTATTATCCTACAATTGCACTTCTGTCCAACTGTGCCTAGGTTAGGAGCTAGGCTGTAAGAGCAGAATTTTCAGAGAAAGCATTTTAGGCTTTCTGTTTCAATTTCCCCCATGTTCAGTACCCATCTTTATGACATGACTGGAAATAATTAATTGCTTCTTGATTAAATAATTGCCCCCAGTTTACTGTGTGCCATAGGACATTATAGAGGACATGGGAGAGGCTTTGAAATTTGCTTTCAAGATTTCCAAGGGAAAATGATTATAAATTAAGAATTTGGACCTCCTCATGAGTTTGTGATTCCATTTCAGGGCTCAACTTTTCAGAGAAAAGCAGTGACTTAATAATCCAAGCCAAGTAATTCCTTTTTATTCATGGTACAAGGGGTTTTAGTACTTGCTGTCTGTCTCGTAGGGCATTATGTGGTCACTTACATATTCGGTGGAAAGGTTGTTCTATGTAGGCTTATCTGTTGCAATATTCCCAGATATCCTGTTTAAAAGCATTTTCTAGTAGGCATATGTATGAAATACATCATGACCAAATGCCAAAAGAAATCCTATAAAAACTTATTTTGTGTTGTGAAAGAGGATGTAAGTTCAGATGTGCTTCAGTGCTGCACCACGGATGTGTCTTTTTAAGCAGTTTTACATGTAGGCGTTTGCTATTAGGTGTTTGCTATTGTTAAAAGTGACAGTTACATCCCCCTCTTTAGGTGAGCCTTTTAAAAATAAGTGTAATCTACATATGGTTTGCATATTTTATTTTGTAATTTGCATATGTTAATTGACAGTCATTGAAGCAGCAAATGGTTTTGCATGTAGTCAGCCTAAGTTGTAAGAGTTACAGGAAAGTTTGCTCAAAGGCTCAGGAAAGACTGAACTGCCATTGATTGTCCCCATTGATGCTGAGGATGGGGAGGGCTCTGTATTGCACACTTCAAAAGTGTAAATGAATAAACGCAATGGTTGCTCTTCTGGTTTTGAAAGATACCTTGCAACTTTGGAGGGGAATCGTTCCCTGCTGTCAGTGCCTTCCATGGCAGTAGAGTTCATGCCAGATCATAGAGAAAATTGCTCTTGAAGTGAGCCTACATTTCTAGAACATTTTTGGGGGAAAGAAGATCCTAATTTTACCAGTTAAATAATATATGAATTCTCTTGTACCCACACAGAGAAGTCAGGAAGCAAAACTGTGGTGCAGAGTGAACTACATGAACACACCACTTTGTAGCATAGAAAACACAGGATTCATTTCTGCAGATCACCCGTGTGTTCTGCAACAAGCCAGATCAGCATATTGAAAAACATCTATTGGACGAGACATCAAAATTTTTGCTCAAAAAGGTGTTAGATAGGAAAGGACATAGTAGGGAATATAACTGCTTTAATGATATTTCGGTTGCTGAATATTGCAACAGTTGACCTGTATTGGAATAATCTTGTAACAGGAGCCCCCTGGGATTCTGTTGCTCTGTAGCAGACACACTGGCATCAGTTTATGTATTTTCAAGGCCACTACATTTCAAATAAAAGCAGTTTCATATTACTACTGTCAGTGATGCATTCTGAAAAAATAGTGAAAAAGACAAAAAGAAAACCTGTACAATTTTCCATCACAGTGACACCATTGTGGTATCAATAATATGGATCATCCATCTTGCAGTAGTGTTTCCCTGTGGTTAGCAGACAAGTGGCTTCCCTTCAGCATATCTAATGTCACTGGCAGTACAGTTTTTATTCCATGTTTCAGCAAGACTTCTGCTTAGAATCACATTTAATAAAGGCAAGGTAGAAATTCCTGGTAAATCTAAGAGAATGGTTCATAGATGGGCAGGTAGTTGGAAGAATCCACTGTACTTGTCATCTCACTGTGCCCTTTAAGAAACATCCACTGGCAGTCACTCTCTTGGGACTAGTTTGTAAATGTGGCAGGGGGAACTGCTCCAGTTGCCTAGGACATGTCACCCCAATGTACCACAGTCAGTACAGGCAGCATGGTGTATGGAAAGGAGATGATTATTCCACATCAGCTGGCTAGTTACATAAAGGATTTTTTATTTAAAATAGATGACTATAGAATATATCAAAATATTCTTAATTTCTGGAGTCACTGAGGAGAGAAAAAAAGGCACCCACAACATAGCTATTGTAAATTTTTTCTATGACACTGGAGTGTAAACATAGACATTTCTCTGAAGAAAAAGAAAAAACTAAGAATTTTTCTTGATTTCTGATCTTATTTGGGTTAAAATTTACTCCTTATAAAGTAAACGCCACTTCTTCTTGACACTGTTAAGAGTGTCATTCCTCAAGTGTAACGTGTAACTGATGCAGTAAACAAAAATGTTGTTTCGTTAATACTACCATTTGCTCTTAAATTTTCTCACAGTTGCATGAAAACCTGTGTTTTGAAATTCAACCATTCCCATCACCTTTCTTATGATTCTGAAGGTTTGGGTGCATTTATCACTACTCAGAATTTACAGAGCACAAATAACTTAGCAAACAAGCAGCAAACACAAATTCTTCAATGGAAATGCTTAGGGTGACCCTGTGAGTGACTTCCATGTGAGTACCCCTTTGAAGGACATTGAATGGAGCAGACAGCTTACAACATGGGAGAGTAAAATGTGAATGGGATGACATACAAGTGATGAAACTCAAGGGGAAAAAAGCAGGTGGAAATAGAAGAGGAGGAGCAAAAGTTCAGCTTCCCTAGGCAGCATCCCCACGCAGAGCAAAGGCTTCCTGTGAAGTTGCTCTTTGGGGGTGTAGCCTGCCATCTGCCTTGAAAGTGGTGGATTTTTAGGAGACATTAAAGGTGACAAAAGTCATTCAGAGCCACTGTTTGTGACTATGCTGCACACCACCTCATGGGAATAGCTCTGGGAAACAAGACTCATGCTTCTTTGCTTACAAAACGTGTGTGTGGTTAGAAGCTCCTGTTCCACCCCAGTAGGATACTGCATGAGTGTGTAGGCATAGATTATCCTGGAGAAATTCAGCATTACTTTGCTAAATGCGTAATGCTCCTGAAGTGGGCACATTATGGATACAAAGCACGTGCTGTGAGAGAGGGTTGGCGTTTTCTTCTTACAGAAATATGGGGCCCTATACCCTGTACCAGTGTCAGGGCAGTGACAGGGGAGACTCAGCTCTCTGAATCTTGTCTGCAGCTATGTGACACACATTTGGTACACTGTGCAGTCAGTGTGGGCACCTACTGGGTACAAAGGGGAGGAGAGGTTTTAGTAGCACACTGGTTGCTGTGAATTGTTTTCTGTGTTATCTTGCATACATTCAAATATTTAATGGGTTATTTCTAAGTACGAAGCCATAGCTCAGCTCATCAAAATAATTTCAATCTCTTGCAGTGGCAAGCAAAATAGCCATCCCTTTTTAAGGCCCACTTGCCTCTGAGGTTCTTGCAAAAGCAGGAAACAAGAATTTCAAGCTCAACATCCTGAAAGAATAAACTTCCTCACATGATTTTTAGCACTTCCTAACTCTAACCAGATGTGAGGTATGCAAGAACAGCCTTTTAACTTACATTTGTAGTTGTGCTGATTCTAGAAACAGGAGGATAGGAATGAAGTAGCTAAAGTACTGTATGAAATACAAGAGTGCTGATCCAAAAAAATTTTAAATGTCATGTTCAGTCCACGGCTTGTGTAGAGGTCTGGGAGCAACTCCTATTTATCTAAATTGTTTTATGCTTCACTGTGGGCAATTTTTCCTCCATTTCTATTTTTTGTAGAAAATGACATTTTAGTTTTGAATTAATCCAGAATTTCGCCGAAAAAAAATTATTCAAGCTTCACTGTGTATTAGGAAGCAGTTGCAGAGTAGAGCCCATGTTTTAAGGTTGTGTTCAGCATGCTTTGTTGGCATAACCCAGAAGCGTGGGGGGCAGAAAGAGTGCAGCTTACCCAGCCTGCATCTGACTACAGCACTGCTCCTCTGCCCTTGCCTCTTAGGTGACTAACTTTACATAAATGAAAGTTATTTTCTTTAATTCTCCTCATCATTATGCAAACAAAATTTCTGCTCTTTTAGTGGGGATTCATGAGGGGCCAGTATTTATGAATAATGTCTGAAATAAGATCAGTATTAACGGGTGGGGACTTATTGAAAATATTAATATATTAGTGTATCAATGCAGTGAAGAAAGGTTAGCTTTAGGCAAAGATGTTTTTCTGTGGTGAAAAAAGAAAACTTTGTAGGATTGTTCTTTTCTGTTACTCTCCTGTGTAATGGATGCTCACAACAGAACAATTTTGGACTGGTGTATTCTGCATTTTATTCCAGCATCTTTTATATTTGTCATATAATAAAAGTATGACTTGGTTCCTACCAAGCTTACACTTAGATGGTTTTAGGTTTTGTAAGCAAATAAGTCAGCTCTCTATTCACTGCAGTAGCTGGCACAGAAATCTGTTTCCAGATCCTGAGCTGAGCTGGCAATGTTGAAGTTAAAAAAAATATATTCTTCATTGTGAGATATGTACAAATTATTTGAAAGTCAGGGAGTATTTCAAATACAGATGAATACAGCAATATATTTGCATATTCACACTGCAAGGTGGAGTATCTTATTTTTTTATGCAGAGTCATGTTTGACTTAGTGAGTTTGAAGTATACCAAATTAAGTTAGTTTTCCCACATTAGGTGATTTTTATACGTTTTTAAAATGTGGTAGATTTAGAAAAAATACATTTAATTTTTCAAAGAAGCACTTTGAATTGCATGTACATATTAGGATATCAAAACATCAAGTTATCTATCTGGGATCATTCTCTTGTCAATAGGATGTCAATAGGGATTCTTACTGGGAGACTTGCACTGTAACCCTATCAAGCACTCCTGTTGCTAAACCTTTAGAAAAGAGCTTCCCACCTTGACTTTCTCTCTTGAAGTTCTGCAGGAAAACATGTTCCAAGAAAAATTCTTTGTATGCTTTCAGCCTAAGATAATACAGTCTGTATATATTTTTTCATAATTAAATTAAGAGGATTTAGGGTGGCATCTGAAGCGTGGAGTTCCCTGCGCTGTCACTGTGCTTGGATGTCAATAGCTGTTAGTAGCTCTGACTTCCATGTCTAACTGTATGCAACCATCACCTCTGTAACTTTCCACCTGTTTGTTTTTGGAAGTAGGTGTGATGTACGAGGGCAAGGATTGTGCCACACTTCTTTTTATTTCAATTTTTTTCTAGGTTTCTAGTTTGTCTGTTGTTAAGCAATGATGTTGGTTGGGGTTTGGCATTTGGTGGTGGTTGTTATGTTTTATGGTCAGGCAGTCCCTGAAATTGTCCAAACAGTGGCAGTTCAAGACTGCCACGGGAACTGTGTCTTACCCTAGGGTAGTTCCAGAAATCACAGTGAGTCGTTGTAGAAAAACTGTTCCAAGAAGATAATACAATGACTCTCTGGGAAATGTGAAAAAATGTACCACACAGCTAAAAGGATAGAAAACATAGGAAGTAATTGTTTCAACTTCAGCACAGATTTGTTGCAGTACTTATTACTGACTTTTTCAAGTTTAGAGGATTTTGCATTACTCGCATAAAATTTTATAAAAACTATGCATAACATGTGTTCTGACTGAAGCTTATAAGCCTGCTGCATTGCTTGCCCTTTTCTGAAAGTGCTTCTTTATTATTTCGTGTTATTTTGTAAGACATCTGATTTGTGTAACTGAACGTAGGGCACTTGCCTTCATTTTAAGGCTAATAAACAAGGCACATTTTTAAAACCAACAAAACATTTTTAAATAGTAGACTATTTTTCTAATTATCTTATGCTCTGTATTCAATACCATTTTTACTTTCTCTGCAGTTAGCTTCCATGAGCTTGAAAGAGAAAGAGAATGGGAAAGCAAGCTTTGCTGCTGAAAAAAAAAAATCAAAGCCAACCACCAACAGCTTTTTGAAAAAGAGTGTTCTGGTTGTTATAAAACATGTATATAACTGACAACTGATATTATCCACTGGTGAGATATTGTTCATACATCTACAGCATAACATTACCAGAAAAATCATGCTGGTTATCAATCCACATGTGCTCAATGCAGTTTGAGGATTTTGAGAATGCCATGTATATCTTTTATCATGTCACTGTAACCCCTCACCTCCCACCAGTTCTCCAGACACACTCCCCACTACGTTATCTCCCCTTTGATGCACGTATCAACCCATTTCACCTCTGATATTTTTCACCTGAATGTGGACCATGCTGTGATGCTTGACTGACAGTGGTTGAGCACAAGCTCCTGTGCTGGGGGGGAAGGACTATCTTTCTCCTTCACGTGGGCAGCCTGTGGGTGTCTGTCTTGCCAGGTAAAGAACTCTTACAGTGTTGAGGAGGCCAGCTGCACCTGTGGGGCAAATGCCTATATGAGCCCATTTTGCCCCCACACACCAAGCTGACTAATAGAGCCCGAACCAATATATGTTCCTTCCTCACAGGAATTGCTTCCTCAGACATGATACCAAGCTATGCAAACGTGTAGCTTTGGGATTACTCAGTGTGTTAGCAGAGTAAGTTGAGGTCTGCCTACAATATGCCTTACAAAATCATCCATGGCTATGTTTGCACTGTACTAACCACAGTGAAGGAATACCTTTGACTACTTATATTAGCTGCCATAAGCACTGATGGTGCTCTCTCTCAGTGGAAGGGAGCTTGTGGAGAGCTGCAGAAAGCATCCAAGAAAAAAAAGTAAATTCTATCTGAGCTAAATCCTCTGAGGTCTCAGCAGCCTGTGCTTCTCCTCAGACTTCACATCATGAATGGTGTCCACAGGCTTTTCATTGGGCATGGTGGTGATGACATGAGGTGCTATTCTGGCAGATGCAAACTGGATTGAAACCAAAAATAGAATTTATCTAAGTTGCGGCTAATTGAAGGTGTGTGATGTTGCTGATTTGCCTGGATGACAATCAGGAACTTTAGAAGTCCTCCACTACACATGGTATTCTGTCTCAGTCACTCACAGCTTCTCTTCCAAAGTTTCTAAGGGTGAAAGTGACATGCATTGTTCAGATTAGATTGTTTAATCTTCCCTCATATAGGCTGCATATGTTTAACAGTATTTCTAGAATGCGTGTAAGACTTTTTTTTCCTGCCTCAGCTTCCCATCTCAACATGGCTCAGAGGAGAGTGGAGATGAGAAACTGGTAGAATTATATTTGTAGGCATCTGTCTCCAGAACAACTTCATTCCAGAAAATATAGCACAACAGATCTTCCTATGTGCTTTCGTAGCAATAGTTGGAATATTTATACCATTTGGGGGTGGGAAGGGGGAAGGCAAGGGAGATCACCAGCATAATGACCAAGTTCTTAGCACATGTTAATTGGTGTGGTTCTAGTGAATTGCCTGATTTTCATGGAATTGTTTGATTTAGGCCAATAAAAGATGAATCAAGTCAATGGCTGTGAAATATGTAGGTTGGTCCCTTAACCCACCGCCAGCATGAACACACCACAGAAAGGCAGACACTTCTTTTCTGCAGCAGCCAAGCTTTGGCTTTGAGGTCTATGTCTAGGTTCTGGTTCAGACCAGCTCGGGTACCTGCCTAAAAGGATTGTGGCAGTATGTGAGGGTATGGCAAATATCACTTTATCTTAACATCATTTCGCTTATGTTTTTACATAAGTCTTTTTTATTTTTTTTCCGTGTTTAGCATTCTGCTAGGTCAGATGAAGTCAGGGGTCAGGGGTGTGCTTGATTTAATACAACTGGATAGTTTCCCTGGTTTTTGTCCCTTCCTTTTGGTATCCTGTCATTTGAATTTTATGTTTTTGCCTTTATTTCTTGAGACAACTTTTCTGGGTATCATTTTCTCTGCTGCGTTGGTCCTTTATGCTGGTACAGATTGCATTTGTTCATCTAAAATGCCTGTCCTGCACAATTTCCATCATTTTTATGGTCTTACATTTTGTCATTTTCTGCTTGAGTTTGGTTATGGTTTGTTATGTTTTGACAGTGGTTTGTCACACAGCTGTGAATAACCTCTTAGGTTTGCTTTTAAAACTTTCTTCTTTGCAGTTGTTGAACAAAGTTAACTGAACTACTCTTTCTTCAAACTGAATGATTAGCACAGACAGAAGTGTGAGTGGCTGTATACTGCAAGCAGGCAAATCATTTGTTCTGGCTTTATTTGCGTTCTGAATGTAGAAATTTTTTGCAAACACAAATACTCTCTTTTCTAAATTTTCATCATGGGGAGTGATGGTTTTGATTTATAAGACATGGAAGTTTTAGAGTTAAAACTGGAGCTTCCTCATCTAAGGTATGTCTTTTTGTCTGTGGAACAAGAATATGGGCAACCCACCCCTTTCTCACCTCCAGACTAAAAAAATCAGCTTAGAATGTATGCTTCCTGATAAATCTGCCTGCCATGAGAAATTCTGAATTTTTTGATGTCATGTACTGCTCTGTACTATTAGAAATCTAATTCAGTTGTTTAAACAATAAATTGTATGGGCTCTGAGTATTCATTTTAGGATCGAGTAGCAGGCTCCCTAAGTACTTAGTGTTGTCAATGGATACAGGGAAAAAAAAGTTAAAGCTTGAAGCTGGTACGGAACTGTGCGGGGCTGGTGCTCTGCTATTTGTGCTTCAGCTTGAGACACTGGTTATGAGACCTGCAGGAAAGGAGCTGAGAGTTGAAGCTGACTGTGAGCCAGCAATGTGCCACTGCAGCAAAGAAATCAACAGCCTCCTGGCCTGCATGAGGGAGAGTTTGAGGGAGGTGGTGGAGGTGACCATTCCCTCAGCACTGCAGAGACAGATCTGGTGTAGGACAGTCAGTTCGGACTCACCGTTTTGAAGCAAGACATGGATATCTATACTGGAGTGAGTCCAGAAACGAGATGTGAATATGATAAAGGGCTTGGAGGATTTGCAGCATGGGGAGAGGCTGAGGGAGTTGAGACTCTGCAGCCTGGAGAAGCCAGGCATGTGTGTAAATATGTGATGGAGACAGAATAAAGAAAATAGAATCGGACTTTTCAGTATTGTGCAGTGTAATGCAAGAGGCAGTGAGCACAAAATGAAACGCAGGAAATTACATTTAAACACAACAAAAACTGTTTTCTTTCAAAGGTGGTCAAACACTTGCACAGGTTACCCAGAGAGGTTGTGAAGGCTTTGGAGATACTCAAAACTCAGTTGGACACAGCTCCAAGTCCAGGTTCTATCCTGTGAAAGGGATCTTGGACTCTACTGCTTGCTCACTACATTCCCTGGTCTAGATTCTCTTAGGCTGAGGCTGAAATATTCAAGATCTGATGAATGAATTTTGCACTGAGCAGTTCTTTAAAGACTGGTGGTCAGCTGCCAGTGTAATAAGAAAAAGGTTGGGAGGAGATTTTGTTATTGGCTGGCTGAACCTTAATTAAAAATTATTCTCATGCAGTTTAACTTTGTGCTGAGACATATAGAGGATTTTATATTTATTTTCTGAATGTTTTTTCTAAAATGAATTCTAGTGGAATATTGCCTCTCTTCAGAGGTATCAAGGATTTAAGACTGAGTTGCAGATTATGTATCTGTTGAGAATAAGGGTCATAAGGTGCAGGGAGTAAAGCTGAGTTCTCATTGTCATAGTTTCTGTTACTTGCTCTTGACTCAAGTGTGTTTTAGAGGATTGAAGTGCTGGTTACACTCTTTCGAGAAAAGGAAATATGCTGTCAAGTGAATCAAATTTTACACGCAAATCTTCACCAGGGTAAAATATTAGAAAATACTGGAGAAAAGGCGCAGTCAGACCTAACACAATGATTGAATTATACAGGCTAGAAGGAATTGGATAGAATAAACCTATACATTTGCAACTTTATAATCTTAATGTTTTGGGTTATAGCCTTTAACTGTAGGCAATGTTGTTGATATAAAACAAATAAGATACTGCAGATACCATGAAAGTGTCATGGATCTAAACAAAACCAATGGGTTCTGATTGTGGGAAGGATTCAATTGACTCACTACTGATCCATGTTACACATCCCACTTTGTAATTTTGACACGAAATTGAGAACTAAGTCAAATTGGTTAGAAACACTAGATTTCCACAATATCCAGAAGGTGCTGTGTGGATAATTAAAAATACAAATAAAAACATAACTTTAAGTACATGGGAAGAATATATATATAATACACTAATTTTACTCCTGAAAAGGTGTGCTTTTGCAATATGGAGCTACTTCTTCCATTCTCTTCCAAATTTCATGTTTAAAATTTATGTGTGTAGATTATGCAGATGTTTTCTGAATGTGCAAATACAATGTAGCATATTACTAGCATAATACTATTAAAGTACACTAATGTACTCTAATATAGTGTTATCGTTATTACTATTGTATAGATTTTATTTTTTCTTTTTACTTTTTAAAGTAAAAGCAAAGCTTTTTACTTTTTTCTAAAGCAAAAGTATTACTTTTACTTAATATTTAGTTAGTATAAATAAACAGAAATTTCTGTAAGTGGAAATTAATCATACATTCTAATTTTTATTCTGAAAGTAACCTACATGTTAGAAGCCCAGTCTTACACACTAGATAGGGATTAAAAAAGGACAGGTCTGTGTGTGCCAGATTCTGCTTTGGATACATGTGGGTGGTTTAATCAACATGGACCACATGTCTCTGAGACAGAATTTGGATTTATTAGACTGCCTTTTCACTGCCTTCTATGCCACACTATCAAATCTGACAGTGGCTTTTCCTAGGAATTGACAGATTTGTGTTGTCTGGGTTTGAATCCACTGGGCAGATAAGGTCTTACAGAGGTGGAGAAGCGGTCCCATGAGCATCCTGCCTTGCAGCTCTTCCAGAGAGCAGGCCACAGTGCTGAAAACTGGAGATTTGCTGTTGTCCAGCTTCAGAGAGGGATCCCTCCCTGCACATCCCAGCCAGATGGACTGTGTCTGGAAGAGAACACAGCTGATGTGCTCTTCCACTGGGACAATTTTGGGCAAATAGAAGTGTAGGCAGAGCAACAGCAGTGATGTCACTACATAACTCCATGAAGTTTTGCTCTGTGTGCACTGATTTGTTTACTTCAGTTACAGCAACATATGTAAATGAACATGCCAAGCTCTGACCCACGCAGATGTTAGTTAGTCATGCCCACAGATGTCAATTAACAATTAACAGAAAGCTCATGCTCTCTTTTTCAGTGCCCAGGAAGGTTCATTTGCAATCAATGGGCTGTTGTCTCCTGGCTTCCCTAGTCCCTGCATCTGGCTGAGGAGAGTTAGTTACATCTCCATTTAATTACTGAGATCCAACTGTGATAATCTCTCAAGCAAGAGACTCTCATAGTCTGCCTAGAGCTTTATGAGACAGCTCAACATTTTGTGTTTGGAGCCAAAAAAAAGCCCACAGCCCCAACCAGCAGAGTTCCTCAAGCCCATCTATAGCATGTTGATGAGATAATCAGCTGCAGGCTGCACCAGAGCTTCCAGAGCTCCTTTGAGCTATAGGCAGGGGGTGTTTTTTTTCATTCCATTGCTGATTCTGTGGAACTTTAAAAGACTTTTTATCTTTTATATTTTTGGGTTTATTTTTTTCTGTTTTATTACTTATTTTATAACCTAGCTTTAATTAAAGACAGAGGACTTGACAGGATTCAAGCTGCAAAAAAAAACCAGCCTGAAAGCAATAAAACCAATATTTTTATTTCACTGATTAACACTTCCATAGTTTCTTTGCTACACCAACTTGGCAGTTATTTTACTTGGTATATATGCTAAATCCAAATGTCTGATTCTGAGAGCTTCTATTGTAAATGCAACACATGAGCAGTTCAGTGAGCAAGGAGGGGTTTGCTATCAAGCCCTGCTTCTGCAAAGAGGCCGTGACCCTTCATTCTGTAGAGGGGGCTTTGAGATTTTGACAGCCTATCTTTGGCACACAAAGGGAGGAAATGTTCTTCTACTATTCCTAGCCCACAAATAATACCAGTTTCCTGTGAGCTAGAAAAACATGTTTACTTTCTGTTTTACTCAAATCTTCCGTGGGGAAAAAAAAAAAAAAAAAAACCAACCATCCAACAGTACCATTACCACCCCACTATGTGGTGGTACCAAAATTATAATGTAAACTATTTTTTCAGTTGGCTTTCTACCCATAGCTCATCTGAGGCTTGGAATTACCCTGAACTTCACAAGTTATGGACAATCCCATCTGGAGATCATTGGACATTTTGGCTCAGTTTGGGATGGAAAAATAATTCTAGAGTTAAACATATTCCTGACAGAACTAAGTGTTTTATGCTCAAGCAAACATATCTAAAAGGGAAAATAAAGTAAAGGAACAGGGTGAGAGAGGGACATCCTAATCATCTTTGTTGCATGCCCAGGCCAAAAAGCAGGAGTGTGACCTCAGTGCATCCCTTCTTAACTGTTACTGATCTATAAAGCTTCTTGCCTATGTTCATAGATTGAATTAGTTGATTTCTGGACCACTCATATTTTGGGAGGATGGGTGGGGGGGTCACAATTCTATCTTACTTCAATTCTAAAATTGTTTTTTGGTCTCTGATGCACGGAAAAGTTACATAGAATCACATTTAGCCAAGCTGTGATGCTACAACCTAAGCTGAAGTTATGTCATGCCAGTGGAAGACAGCATTCTTTTTTTGTGCAAAATATTCATTTCAGATATGCCTTTCTTAAAGACATTTTCATATAAATAACTATTTATTGTTGCTAAATCCAGCTGATCTTTGTCACTTTGCTTTGCTATCTGGGCAACTGCTAGCAAAATCAAGCAAAGATTACATGACAGTGCCCACTTCTCATAGAAATCCTCCTTCAGCTAGGGAGGAATGCTGCCCAGGACAAAAATGATAATTTAAGGCAGCATTCCAGCGATCTGGAATTAATGCCTGAGGAGTGGGTGATTTTTCTTTCTAGTATATACAGTGTCTTGCATTGGAGGGTGTCACGTTTCACGCTATTAAATGGTCTTTTCTGGGTAATGGAACATAAAAGACTCTTATTATTTGTGTAGATGAAGGCATTTTTTCCATGTTATGAAAGTATTACAAGTTTGTTTTTTAAATGTTTAAAAATCTGTATGCTTTGGAGCAGGGTTGCTCACCTTTGTGGTAGGGGTATCCCTTTGTCCTCTTTGTGGAAATCTGACTGAATTTAACAGATTTCAAAATATTTGGGGGAAAAAGAAAGGTACCCATTCTCAGGTATTCAGTGCAGGCTTTACTGGAGTTTGACAGGTAAAATTTCCAAGGTCTCCCTTCCCAGGAAGCTAGCTCAGTGAGGCATCCACATGCCAACTACATAGAGTAACTAGATATTTTGCAGGTCAGGGCTATGTGGAACCATGGTCATTTCCATTACAAAACCCACAGGGAAGGCTCAGCCAGTCATGCATGCAAGACCAGGAAACCTTTCTTCTACACTGCTGGCAGATGTGCCTGGGATCCAGGTGGCCTTAAGAAGGAAAAAACTTGACCTAAATGTAGAGGAAAGAAAAGGGAACAGAAGAGAGGAAAAAAGCAGGGTAAAAATCAGGACCAGATGCCATTGATATGATTGAGGAGAGCGAAATAGTAACTGAGAGATGAAAGGAGAAGATGGAGGATGATTGAGTAAAGGAGAGTTGGAAGTCAATGAGAAAAATACAAGGAATGGGGATATGTTTGGCTGGGTAGGGGATAGAGAGGAAAGAGGTCCTCTTGACTGCTCTCTGGCTGATGAGACACTGAAGGGAGGAAGGAAAGATGGGATTAATTTGGAGAAAGAATCTGCTGTTACAAGGAGACTGAGTGGGAAAAAGTGCAGAGAGAGAATTTGGCAGGGGTAACCCACAAATTCAAGATCCAGGAGGAGTGCTTAGGCTGCTAAGGCAGGGAGGCTGGGACAAGCAGCTGTGGAAGTCTGACTGGGTAGGCAGGGCACCGAAAAAGAGTGTGTGAAGTTGGCATTTCAGGCAGTTTGGAGGAGAACAAGGAAACTGAGACTAAATAACTGGGCTTTCTTAATTAAGAATAATAAAATAATCATGTAGATTTAGGGTAGGTTATTGAGTTTCCTTGAGCAAAAGAAAAAGAAGTATCATTGAGGAGGGGGAGAAGAGAAGGAGATACTGGGAGTTTAACAGTGATCTTAGAAGATAAGCAACTAACCATATGCTGAGAAAACAGACAATTGGACCATGGCCATGGGTGAGAAAAAGGACCGGAGAGAGAATAAAGTCCTGACATTAAGAAAGAAAATTACAAGAACTTCTCCATACTCAAACTGCTCCTGCAAATACTCAGCTTAGAGCTCCTGTGGCTAAGATCTGTGTGCTAGCTCTGAAAGCTCCATGTGATGCTCCTTTAGGGAAGTGTGGTGTGGTAGGGAGGAACCCTACAAAACCAAGCACAGACACACATTCTTGAACATGTATTCTTGTGGACTAAAAGCCAGGCTCTAAAACATGAAGGAATTCCAATTGTAGTAGCACATAAAACTTCATTCAGCCCCACTGGTGCAATTGGATGTGCTATTAGACTATACTTTCCATTACTGCTGCGACTGCCACTGGGGAATTGCAAACCCAGGGCTGGCATGCAGCTTGCTCTGTGCTCTGCAAGGGCTGAGTTCATTTCACGGGCCTAAGGATGGCTGGATCACTTCCTGAAGTTGCAACAAGTATCCAGTTGTTCCGTAATTCTACCTTCACATTGTTGGGGCTCCTCCTAGAAAGTATCCTGCTACCTCTAGCAGAAGATTCATGGTGTTGCACAAATCTTGTTGACATGTACAGTGGCAGGCACAGGCGGAGTGTGTACATCCACATGTGAGCATCCATCTACTGCAAGTAGGGAAGGAAAAGCACCATTGCTATGTTCTTTTCCTCAGGAAAGGACTGTATGTATGCATGCAGCAGAGCAGGGAGTGCACACATGTATGTGCTTGCATACTCAGCTACACAATTATGCCTTGGAAGAGAAAAATTCAAGGAATAGTCCTTTCCACTAAAAAGTGCACAAAGTTTGGGATGATCTCTAGGCCTCATAAGAGTTATTCCACAGCCTTTTGTTGTTCTTGGAAATTTCATCTCCTGCACAAAAACCCCTTGTTACTGCTGTAGAGTTTCATGTTTATCCTAGAAATGAAATGATCTTGTTAAGCCATTGAGTGCTTCAGGAAGAGAACTAAAACCTTGAACATGCTTCAGTCTTTCGTGGCAAAGCAAAACAGTGAGCTGAGGAGAGGTCTGCTCATTAACACAGGTTTCCATTACTGTTTCTACTGGAGCTGAACATTTAGCTATAAACATTTATGCTGGATATTTGCATCAGTTATTTTCAGTTCTGCAGACCGACAGGGTCTGCATGTGCATCTGTCATGGAGAATGAGGTTCCATGGAGCACATCCTTGTGTGCACCTCTATTCCTATTCATCCTTTTGGTCTTCCACTTTGTTCTTAGCAGTAGCATATCCCTGTGGCAAACATAGATAACACTTACCAGGAAATAATTTTTACAAAAATGCTTACTAGTAATATGAATAAATTATTCAATGTTTTTCTAGTCTTCTTTAATGTTTTGTAGCTGTAAATACAGGGCAAAAAGCACCACATGACCATGCTACTTTGGGAACAGTCTGTGAACTGCAGTTAAATAGTTTCAAGATATTTATGCAGTGCATAAGTCACATGAATAGAAGTTTATCACAATCAGTAGGAATGCTGGATTTTCATATCACCCATTTGCTGCTTAAGATGATTAGCAGGAAATTTAATTTGTACTAATTAGCCTTAGGGGAGCAAGAAATTAACTTGATGGGTAAATTTCACTTTTTACTATATACCACACCAACATGAAGAAATTTGAGCTAAACCATGAATTCAATCCTATGCTAATACACTGGACTTCAGTTTTTCTAAATTAAGTTAAAATACTGTAAAAAAACATATTCATGGTTAATGGGTGTGATTTTTTAGGATCTATGGTTATACAACAGTCTTTCAATGTATTGACTGAATTATCAGCCACTTCCAGTGTGTGGTAAGTTTTTGTACATTAAACTACATTGATTTGTGATATTACAGCAAAAGCTTTTACAAGTCCAAATTTTCTATATTTGCATATTTTCATTTTACAATATGTGTTATGACTGCCTATACAATATTACACATTGCAATGCACTGAACAAAAACAGTATTCACAGAACTACTGTGAAAATTCCTTATTTTTTAATTTGCAACACCCATTTGCAAATGCAGTTTTAGGTTCAGGAGCCTTTGTTCATATGCTGGCAAAATTTCTATGAAAATAGTTTTTTTAGAAATCACTCTCAAAAGTATACAGCAAATGAGTCACCACATAGTCCTAATACACGAATTAGAATTAGTAACTAATAAACTCTAATCTTGTCTGTGGATGGTGACTTTTCTACCTCATTCTTCCAAGAGACCATTTAGATTGCTTGGTTTTTCCTTGTAAAATGGAGACAATTTTTATATATCCACCACTCAAAATTACTGTGGATTGATTAATGCTTGCAAAGCAATGAGTCATTTGGTATGGAAGTATCCATCTATTATAAACTGAAATGTTCTCTTATACCAGGCTTGTGGTTACATTCAAATTTATCTGTAGAGAAGGAGATGGAAAGCATCAGTTGCATATGAGGTAATTGCCTTTGATGTCAGTGCTGCTCCTAGTTTGTGCATCTGAAACACACTCAGAAGCTCACTCTCACTACTACATCTTTGGAATTAGACCTTGTAAAACTTACCTGACACTACTGCTGAGTGAGAGATGTGACTTCAGTGAGAGTTTTTCCAGCTAAATAATTCTGAATTGGTAGCATCAGTCCATAGTTTGGGGTTTAAGTGGTGCATGTAAGGGAATTCAGGTGTCAGCTCAGACTTTTCTAGCCTATGGCATAAATTCTGGTCTAAAGAGAGACCTCAGATAGATCTGTGCATAGTCATACATTGTATAACATTCTAGTTTTTCCTTCTCAGGTCCTACTTTAATCCCCAGTACTCTGATTTCTCCATAGCAGCCCTCCTGTTGAATCAGGGGTGCATGTGCACGTGTGTGTGTGTGTGTGTGTGTGCATGTATGGGTGGGTATATATAAATATACACATGCCCACACACAAAAAAAACATATATGTGTACACAACCTCCTTATATAAAAGTGCTTTGCTTTTTTGGGTGTAGAAGTATATTTCTGTCAATACTCACCACTTGTATTTATACACTTATGGGTAATATTCAGCTTTCAGTAGTAATTGACATCATGTGGGTTTTTGTGTAATAATTACTTTGGGACAAAAAGCCTTGCAGATGGTTTCAAGAGTGACTCTAACTTGCCATCAATGTAAAAAGATTAACTGTGATGAGCCCACTCCCTCTGAATGGAGTCAGCCATTTTCATTGATTTCAGTGGGAGCAGGCACAACTTAGTCTTTACAAAAGGGAGAGAGCATGTATTATATTCATTAAATGAAAGTTTGATTTCATTGCGCTTAAAATTATTCATGTGCTGTTAGCAAATGGTTTGAGATTTTATAACCTAGAGCATTTGCTGAATTCTGCTTTGTATTTTCCTCACAGCAATTGGAAGAACCCTCATTCCTCGTTATTTTAGCACTGTCTTTGAAGGAGGTGTAACAGACCTGTATTACATTCTCAAGCACTCAAAAGAGTCATACCACAACTCATCCATCACAGTGGACTGTGATCAATGCACCATGGTCACTCAGCATGGAAAACCCATGTTTACCAAGGTAACAGGGAAGACTCAATAAAACATGTTGTTGGTTTTTGGTTTTCTTTTTTCTTTTTCAGAGTGTTTAAGGGTGAAAAATATTGGCTGTTGAATTTTTCTGGTAGACTGAGATTATTTCTAATACTGAAAACCCTTGGAGCCATTTAATTACTGTTTTCTGTATTCATTATGTGACTGGAAGATTGTGTGGGTATCTCCTGTAATTCTCCCAGAAAGATTGGAAGAGAAGCACATAATGCCAGGCCAGAACTATCAGTTTTATGTGAATTAAATTCAGCCTGCCCATTTCCTTTTCTCTGGGTTGATTTTAAAGCAGCAATGAGATTTCACATTGCTGGTACCTACCATTTGGGACAGTATGCATTACATGTGATACTTACCTGGTACAAGGACTATAAATCTCTAGGAAAATACTGATATAATACAGCAGGATGCCAGTCCAAAAGGCAGTGAAGTCAATGGAAGGAGTCGATTGAAGCACACTCGGGATCAAACAGTTAGTGACTATTCGATATTTGCAATTGATAGTGAATTATCTTCCTGCATAGGGCACATCTAGTCTTGTAATTAAAATGGGTGCCATATATGTATATGAAAAGCAGTACCAAAAGTGTGAAAAATAAAAATTAAAACAAAATTTTTCTCGTATTAAAAAAAAATCAGTAAACTTGTTTCAAAATGGAAGTGAATACATTGTAATACATTAACAGTAAATAATGACAACAGGAATTACTGGTTTTCCATCTTGTACCTGTTCGTCTTTAGCTTTTTCATAAAGAAAAGAACAAAAGGAGAAGGGGCCACAGGGGAATCTGTGTTGCCCTTGATCTGCAGGACCGTGGAGGTTTTAATTTTAAGTTACTGGCTATTAACGGAATTATGACCTGGGTTATATGGCTTGTGCTGTTGTAGCATGTATGTGAGTCCCATCCCTTTGCAGGTCCTGCTCTCCATCTCCCCTGGGTGGGGCTCAGAGGGAGAAGAAGCTGCTGGTGTGGTGCACTGGTGAGCCAGGACATGTGAGCCCACTCCAGCCCCTGTGGCTTACACAGATAGACAGAGAAGAGACCAAACATTCCTATTTCACCTCTTTGCCACCTCACTGCTCATGAGGAGCTGTGAGTCCTGGCCATGTGCAGGAGATGTGCCAAAGTTACACAGTAGCTGCTTCATTGCTGAGCTCCCTAAAGCGATTTCTGTGTCATTTCCCTTTGTGTTAGCTTCAATGCAAGAGCAAATAAAAGGGGCTTGGTTTGGTTTTTTTTTAACAGAATGCTTTTCTCAATTCAATTATATTTTTTTACTTATCATGGCAGCACATGACAGTGTTGTTATTTTGGAAAGGAGGTTAGCATCCAGCAAGTCAAAGTTGGATGAACATTATGGACTGTGCTGGGTGCCCACCTCGTGTGAGGGGGCCACAGTTGCCTCCCATGGCACTGACCTGTTGTGTGCTGTGGGTCTCTGTCTGCTACAGCCCTGGCAGTGCACACCTCCCCCCAGCCTTGGCTGACTTGCCAATTTCTCTAGCAGATGCCAATATAAACCTCTGTGTCCTCGTAGAGAAGTTCAGGTGGGGATGTGATTTGGATTCCAGGAGAAAAATTAAGAGGGTTTAATGTCTGCATGTTTAAAATATGACTTGTTAGTAAGAGTGAATCTGAAATTAAACACAGTCGTTGGTGGAATAGGGGAGAAGAAATAATACTCTCTAAGAAATAAGGTAGAGCTGGATGTTGTCTCAGCTGTGCTTATTTAACTTCTAGCAGATATACCAAGGGAACAGATCTTGTACCCAAAGATAAACTACTTTCACAGCATTGGTGATGGAATAAAGCAGACCTCCAATAATAAGCACCTCTGCAATAGGATGTGTAGCTCCTTGGATCATACCTGAATTTGACCCAGTGAAACTATCATGAGGGGCTTTAATGCAAAAATACAAACTGCTTCAGTTTCACAAGCAAATTCTAAGCTGCAAATTCACTAACTTCTAATAGAACAGACTGAAACACTTTTCTTTATATATTGAATCAGGAATCCACAGAATCAAGAATCAAATGTATTTTATTCATTTCAACATTTTGCTAGTTAGAGCAACTCACTGCATACGGCAGTATTGGATGAATATATAAAATGGCATTTCCAATTCTTTTGAAACA
This sequence comes from Acridotheres tristis, assembly GCA_037013685.1. Classification (NCBI taxonomy): domain Eukaryota; kingdom Metazoa; phylum Chordata; class Aves; order Passeriformes; family Sturnidae; genus Acridotheres; species Acridotheres tristis. Next base: position 56,724,364 of record CM072888.1, read on the forward strand.
AATATGGCCAGAACATGCCTTGTAGAGACAATGTGAATAGTCCAGCTTGTCTTTAGAGGCTAAGAGGTCCTTGTAAAATGTCACACACTTAAAAATTGTTTTATCAAGATAAAAATAAATAGTATAAAGAATTTATACTAGTTCAATGGCATAAATAAGCTGTTGTAAAATACTGAAGCCAAGACCACTGTTTATTTACCTGGGAGATGCTCCACTTTTTCTTCAGGTAGATGAAAGTTTTAGGAGTCCTCCTAAGTCTCTGTTTTCACTGTGTTTACTCCAACTCTGGCACTCCCACTTGATGTGTAGGCAAATTGTTTTTCTACAGTTACCAATGATTGTGTTTCCCAGTGGAATGGCAGAGGTGAGCATTTCCTTCACCACTAAAGCAGTGAGCGCCCCATGTGCTCACTACTCACTTCCTTCTCCCAGGAGTGCAGCCATCAGCTGGATTTTATTGGTGAGGCCCTTGAAACTCAGCAATTTTAATCCCTACTAATAATATCAGGCATTGCCCAGATTTGTATAAGCTTTAGGTTTCTTTTAAAGCAACAACTCATGTTTGAGAAATGGTAGTTAATAAAGGGGGAACACTTCTAAAGATGCCACGTGTTAGGAGAATGAGATTATGAGCAAGAAGCCACAGGACCAAAGTTGGTTTTCATAGGCACAAGCAGTTGAAATTCCTACAATTAATAAGTGCAGTGAAGGGGTTAAAAAGCTATTGGTTAGTTTGAGAAATGTTCTTTTTTAGTTTTTTCCTGGCCTAGTCTAGAGGAACCACGTGACACACTGAATGCCTGCCAGCCTCTTTCTTGTTGATCCTCCGGAGACCATCTGTGCTGGGGGCATTGATTAGAGTGTGTCTGCTGGGATTACATCTTTTCTGTTGCCATGCCAACTAATCAGCTGATTTTGGTTACCACAGAAACAAAATGTCAGAGCTCACAGTACGGTAACATGAATTCAGCACAACAGAAAATGTTTTCTTAATTGGAGACCCTTTTGATTTTTTGGATTCTATGTAAAAGGCAGCTTTCGGGGAAAAAAATAGCCCTTTTAAAATAAGAACTGTGCCAATTTTATTGATTAAAAGCAATGTGTAAAATTCTACTTTACATAAGGAAATTAAATTCCTTTATAAGATGTATAAATTTTTACCACTGCAATATGAGGAATGTGTTTAAGTTTTTTCTATTAAAATTTGTTAATGCCGGTGCCTAAAATCTGCTAAGAGCTTTGACAGTGTGAGCTTAAGAAAAGAAACATTTGAAAAGCCACAGGTATTCTTATTAAAAAATTGTTTTAAACCTGAAATATTTTCACTTTAACTGATCAGTAACCAGGATCTTTGGCCTCAACGCAGTAACATTAATACAAAATATTTTCGTTCTGTGAATTCTTATGTGCATGGGTATTGTGTAATTTCTCATCATAGGGCAGGTGATGTGAAAATCAAAGGTGAAATATAAGGCACATTAAATATCTGAAGGCATCACTAAGGTGTGTTGAAAAGGGTAGATGAGAACCTGTTGCAAGATTCTCCTTCGCAGGTCTACAGGAATTTGTCTATGTAGCCTGTTAAAGCTGCCTGTGTGTTTCTGCAGAAACAATAAGGAGGAAAAACTGCAAGGACATTAAGTGAACTGTTAACCAGAAAAGCCACACATTGACGAAGTGAGACCTGGCCAAGTCTAAGTTGGAACTTTTAAAAAGGCTCAACAGACTCAGCTGAATCTGGGATGGTTATTTTTCAATCAAATACTAGCTCTATGAAAATTAAGGTTGCAGAAACCATTTCTTTTGAAAGCCATTACACCCTGTTTCCATAATATGTCTGTACCCTGCATTTGCAAGTTTACTATGAACAGGGATTCTAAGTCTAAATACACAATTTTTTAAAAAGTCTACAAGGGTGGTTAATTTTCAAACCAGACATAGTTTTCAATACTCCACAGTACCCTCAGTCAAGATACCATGCTGGGCTTGTATTTTTCACTTTAAAGAAGATCACAACCATGTACTTTTTCCACATAAAATTGTGGAGAGTTGCTTAAAAGTCCCCAGTAATTTATGTTTCATTTATAGGTAGTACCCACTTGATGCATTTATTCCTCCTATGTTTTCTGTCCATTCTTAGACAAGACTCCCCACAAAGCTGTATGAGCCACTTTCTGTGGAAGTAGCTCCATTGTCTTGGCTCTCCTTTGCTTCCCTCACTCTCAAGCCTGTGAGCAATGCAGCTCATACAGCCCCATGGCAGGCACCCATCTGGCTTTCCTTGGAAGGGGGGATTAATAAAACTAGATAAGAGGGGAAAAAGAAACACTGAAAGGAAACCCAGAAAAAAAACAAACCAAACCAAAACAATAACAAAAAACCCAACCAAACAAAAAAAACACTACCAAAAAAACCCTAACAAAACAAACAAAAAAAACCAAAACAAAACAAAAAAACCCCACACCCCCCAAAAAACAACAAAACAAAACAAAAAAACCACACCCCCCCCAAAAAACCACACACACACAAAAAAAAACAAACAAAAAACCAACCAACCAAACAAACAAACAAAAAAACCCAAAAACAAAACACAAAAAACAAACCCAACAGGAGAAAATGCTTGGAAAAGAAAAAAATATATATTAAAAAAGTTATGAAAAATTACGAAAAAAAAACAGATTTGGCCACAGGCATTCAAGGCACTGCCTATTCCAACTGGACATGAGAGAAAGGTTTATATACCAAGCTATAGTAAGTCTAAAACAGGTTGGGAATGACTGGTTCAGCAACTTGCCATCAAGTGCACTCAGTTGCACCATAGTCACCTCCACTGCGAGGTTCAGTCATTAATTAGCAGTAGCAAACTGTGAGGAAAAGAGAATTGATGCAATAAATAAGATTTAGCACACAATATTCTATGTTTGTAAAATGCTATAAAATCTATAGCATTATAAGTTACTGTCTCTGAGGTAAGGCCTATGAAGTAATTTTCCCACATTCGTTTTTTCTCCCCAAGAGGATGAAAAACAATTAATCTAGCAGAGATGAACAATAGAATACTGCTCTGATATTTTTGAATGTTGTTTAATCGATGATGCAATACCAATGAAAACAAAATTCCTGGGAATTTATTTCATGCATTTTATGTATTCTAGGTATGCACAGAAGGACGTCTTATCTTGGAGTTTACTTTTGATGATCTTATGAGAATAAAAACATGGCACTTTACTATTAGACAATACAGAGAATTAGTCCCACGCAGCATTCTAGCCATGCATGTAAGTAATCCTTTATTCATTTGACCTAATGCAAAGAGATGAGATTAGGTTTATGAAGAACTCCAGCAAATTTCACACCCAAGGCAATTAACTATAAATATTTTGGCTTTCCTGCAACTACATCTATTCACAAGTTCTTTCATGTCCCCCTTGCTTCTCAGTGCTCTATTATTGCCACTGTTGCTATGTTTTCATTCTATTTCAGCATGTAATTTTCTTTTTAAACCCACTTGGTGGTCTGTGTGATTTGGGTCCCAAATCTGTTCTTATCAACCTGAACTACACCAAAGTCTGTGAATTTTCATCATTGTAGGTGCCAGTGATAAGTTTTAAATGAAGCAAAGTGATGTTACCTTTGCATAGACAGAAGATAAGAAATTGCCATATATTTACTTGGAAACCTGTAGAATTTTAATCCAGAAGTTTTTGTTCCACATTTCACAAATTTCTTTTGTTATTGAATGAAAACACACACAATGAAGCATTAACGTATTAAATACTCTACAAGTTAAAGTCAAAATATAATAAAGTAAATTGTAGAGAAACAAAGAATATACTTTTATTGACACTTTAATTTCTTCACCATAGACCCTTTCCTACTAGTAGCACCCTGATACATAAAATAAGTTGCAGGACTATAGTTTATAAAGGGTAAGAACACAGACACAAACATGTTCCTATATTTTGACGTCAAGTTACTTAGATATCCACAGATAAAAATATATTAATAATGAGGAATTTTATATTGCTTAGGCTGGGCCTTTTTTTCAAAGTGCTATTGCAAGCCTGAAGAAAACACCTTTGAAAACTATCCCACCATTTATGTCCCAGGATTATCTGCTATTTTAGGGAACTGATAACTGAACTCTTCAACAGTATCCCATTAAGGGACAATGAGGATGGCCATGATTGACATTATGTATTTAGGGGGCTGCTAAATTCAGAGTTGAAGCAGGTTAGACAGCAAGCAGCAGGTATTAATTTTAGTAATGAGATTGATCTCATTTTAAAGAGGAGGCTGGTCTCACAGGTAAAGCTCCTGGCTAGGGTCAGGGAAGAACTATACTTGCTTTTTTCACCATTTAATTCTGGGAAAATAACTTAGATCAGAAGGGTTCTCCAGACTATGTTTAATGTCACATATTTGATGAGGTCTTTCTGCTGCAGTTTCTTACTCACAGAAAGAAAATGATACGTTTTTTATTCCTGCCTTTTTCTGTCTAGTCTCCTGGGACTCACAGCCAACAAATAGAAGACTCAAGGTGTACTGCAGTCCCCCAGGAAACTCTTTGGTGGGGCCCTGCTCACTTGCATGACCAGACCTCTTAGGTGTATCTTTTGAATGGATGGTCAGGGATCAAAGGAACATACTGGAAAACAGTCTTTAGTCTGCTCCAATTTCATCATGCTTTACATTTTCCTATGCATATGGAACTCTAGCTTATTACATAAATTTAGCATCAGTGGGTAATTTTTCCATAGCAGTGGCACTGCTTTTCAGGGAACTCTCTCTGCATTCCACTAAGCACATAGAAAAAATACCCCAATGAAAAGCAAAGTGAAAATTATTTTTTCCTTTGTCGTTTAGGCACAAGACCCTCAGGTGCTGGAGCAGCTGTCCAAAAACATCACTCGAATGGGTCTGACAAACTTCACCCTCAACTACCTCAGGGTAAGCACATAGCTGATGATTATTGTGAGCATTTTCTAAAAGGTACTGTTGGCTTTGAGTCAAGGTAATGAAAGCAGATTCTGTGTTGATCAGGTAAGAAATTGACCTAACCCTTAATGAGGGTGGAGGGAAAACAAAGACAGTGTAGTAGAGATGTACCTGATAACAAAGGGCTATTAAAAAGGCTAAGAATTTTATAATTCACTCCAAGCCTTGTGTGAGTAACCTCTCTTTTTAGCAGTCTTTCTTCTTAATTGAGTAATGCCTTTATTTTGTTGTAAGTAAGAAATTCCCAGTATTTTTCCTCTCTGTTTCACCGTGCCTGAGAAAATGGCAGCTAATTCTTATTAAAAGCTGCCTGTCTTCAGCTTTTCAGCCTTGCCACCTCTCCCAGGCAGAGGCATGGCTGAGGGAAAGTTCAGCTCCAGCCCTGTTTGCAGCAGTTCCTCAAAGCAGTCCTCACTTCACATGCCTCTGGGAGCCTGAGCTTCCTCTTTAGCCTTGCACTGAATAGAGTGTGGTTTTTAAGATTAAATAATGCATTTGTTCCCATTGCTTTTTGACCCTTAAAGTGCATTCAAAGTTTAGATGTTTATTTTTATTTTTGAAAGTATTCCCTGGTGTGGGCTTACAATACATACAGAGAAATACAGATTTGTAGAGTTCATATTTTAAGCTTAAAATTCGGATTTTGCCTATTTCTAGATCTGCCATCAGTGGATAAAATGAGACAAATTGCTTAATGATACACCAGGCTAACTTGGCCAGGACTATGTGATTTTGTTCTTTTTAATTTTATGAGTAATTATTCAAGGTACTTTTTTAAGGTAACACAAACACTAGAAAATGCAGTTATTTTCAGCCTAATGTAGAGCTGTACCTAAGTGTGTAATTTAGCTGTACTTCATTCAGTTCTATAAACCTTGTAATACCTTCCCTGTGGATGGATGGATGGATGGATGGATGGATGGATGGATGGATGGATGGATGGAGTCCTGTCCCCAGAGTGTTTTGAACTCCAAGGGAGACAGCATGCAGAACTGAGATGTGTGGCGAGTTCTCTCTCACAGTATCCCTACAGTTTATAGATAGCCTGTAGTTGTATTTACTCTCCCAATAGCATAAGCCATTGCTGATTGTTTCTTATGTGGTGTTAATGTAAAAATTACTGTTCACATTACAGCCTGAGTTGTGCAGGGCAGGTCTGCTCTATTGTAACTGAAAGAAGAATATGGCATAAAACCTCAGAGGAATAATATATTGCATTAGGATTTTTCCATGTGTAAATGTAAGATTAACATGCCTGTGTAATGCACATTGTATTGTTGTTGTTAGTTTAGTTTGTGATTTGGTACAGAGAGCAGCTCTTGTGCTTTGGCAACCCTACAGCCACACTGTCATTGTTCTGTGGTGGGGCATCCTTAGAGCATGTCCTAGAGAAAATCCCACTGGCAAGTCATGGCAAGTTTTGAATTACATATCACGCATTACATGCTCGTGGCAAACTGAGCAGAAAGCTGCTGACTTAGGTAGGGGATTTCTGTGGTTTCTTTGCAAACTGTCCAGTGGCACCAGGCACTGACCACTTCTAGGGTGTTTGGTCCCCTGAGTGTGACAGGGCCCTGGGGCTGGCCTTCAGCAGCCACAGGGCTCTGCAGCCTGTGCCAGGCTCTGCGGGCCAGGTGGAATCCTCAGCACCAGCCACCTCTGTCACTGACCCCTTCTGCTCTAGTCTGTGATTGCTCCATGTGACAACGCACATGACAAAGGCAGGGCTCCAGTTAGGAGGCAGCTGGCATCAGGCACCCATGCTGCGCCTCTGTCAGCATCAAAAAAATAAAACAGTAAGAAAGGAAGACGGAGAGGGAGGGAAAAAAACGCGGGATCAAGATAAGCACTAGGGAGATGAGCAGTGAAGTGGAAGGGGATGAAAAGATGAAGTCTTACTTTTTTTCTTGTTCCAGACTAGTTTTGTTAGCTTAACAGATGACATTAGGTCTCTGGGTGCAAAGCTTCCTCTGGCTCCTGCTGTGGTGATTCCAAGAGGAAATCTTTTTTTTCTCAAGCCAATCTTTACATGTCTCTTTTTCTTGTGGTGAGGGATTGATCATTCTGCTCTTTTTTTTCAGATGTTCAGCTCATCATGGCAGCGTGTATTACATGGTGTATTTCCACTTTGATTTGCTTCTTTTCCAGTTACTTTCCTCTGTTAATTTTAACATGAAAATATTTTCTGAGCTCATGCACTAAAAATCACGTACTAAAATAATGTGGCAAATTTACTTAGGTTTAAGGTGTTCTGTTTTGTCGGTTTTTAAATCATCATTTTATGATATTTTATTCAGTCTTCCCAGTGTTTAGTAATTAGCACTGTTGCATGATTTTGAATAAGGATCAGAAACTAAGCATAAAAATTATTTTCTTTTTTTTTTCTGCTGCACACAGCAAAGGCTTGTGATACTCATAAGCAAAAACTTCACTGATGGGCGGAATTAATCATTTTTATTCTCCAGTGTGCACATAGCAGCAAGCTGTGCTGCAGTTTCTTTAATGGCAGAATTTAAACCTGGATTTCAGATGGTTGTGATATAAAGGCATAGCCTGTGTTTTTTGGGCTCTAGACATCACAGAATGCTAAATCATTGCTAGTTGGGATAATTGCAGTTGCTGGCATGTAAACCTCCATTCCTGAGTGCCACATGCTTGTAGAGCCACAGCTTTGGATGTGTGCCCTGGTTTGTCTTCATTCACTCCAAGTAAAGCTGTCCAGCATAGAAGAATATTGATTTTGTAAATCGTATTTAATACAAATTTAAAATATATCTTACTGGAACCTGGAAATGAAATATTTTCTCCTATGTCAATTGCCAAATGGTCTTTCTCTCTGTTTTCTCTGGCTCTGTATAAAACCATAGGCTTCCTTTCTTTCTAGTTACAAGTTTGTTTTGTTCCAGCATAATTGATTGCCTCATCAATGGGGTCAGCATACTTTGCTGTAGCTGCTGACTAGGAGTTGAATAGGCTGTCTCAGAAATAATGAGCAAAACCGTGTAGGTTTTAAATTAATATCAAGATTTTTAAAATTTAATTTCTAATCAAGTCATCAAGTAGTAGATATTACAAACTATCAGATAATAAGGCCAAGACCTAGTCTCAGTCAGTAGGAATCCAGGAACAAACAGGAAGCCTGTACAGAATTTGAAGGTGAGGATAACATTGAGAAGAACAGTTTCCACCAAACTACAATAATTTAGTCCCCACATTACCGTATTTTTTTCTAATTTTTTAGTTGCTGAGCTATTTTATCTGTATGTTCAATGCATAATGGATTTGAATGTACTCTAAAAACAATAGCTCTATACTAGCAGCACTATTCAAAATTTGGAGCTCAGCTATTTCTTGTTGCCATCTATAAAATGATTCATTCTCTTAACATTTCTGACATTATTTAAAAGTCAGCCCCTGCTGTCAGTTAGGCAGGATTACTTGTCCTGAGCCTTGAAAGATTGTTGTATCTTGCCCAGCTGTTTTTCAAAATTTGTCTCTGCTTTCTTGCTGGACTGGAGTGATTTCATAGAGCTCTTGCCCAGAGGTATCTGTTACATCCTCCCCTCGCTGTGGCCTGCTCTGGTAGCCCAGTTTATTAATGGCAGCGCACATAAATCTGCACCTGCCCCTTGCTAAGCTAGAGTTGGTGTGGCAGAACCCTCCTGCTCTGTGTCAGGAGAGGTATCTAGGCAGGGGAATGCACACTCCCATTTCCCCTTGCATCCTGTATGACTCTGTTAACCGGGACTTGCTTATCTGAGCTACAAACTATACAATTTGTTTGTTCTCTATATAAGACAATAATGAGGTGTTACTATTGCTACACAGAGGACAATATTTTCTAAGTCCTCACTTTCACTAATTTAGTTCCTCACTAGACACTTCTGGATTTCTTCTTCTGGGAGGATAATGCGAATTATTTAATGGGACATAATTTTCTAAAGGCACTACTTACACTGCAGTCAAAAGCCATTTGTATGTATACCCATTGTGTACACAAAATTTTCTTTTCCACATGCAGAATAGACACACATGCAATGCTTTCCTTTAATGTGCAGGGAAATTTGATTTTTTTAATATGGTTTCAAGAACAGGAAAGATATGAGCTGAAATAATTTTGGAGATATTTTGCTCCTAATCCGTAAGAGTTTATGGCAGTTAATCTGGCCAATATTTTATGGCTGTTGGTGTATCTTCAGTGAAGAAGAAGCAAGTTTACATGTATACGTGTTAAGGATGCAAAGTCAAGTGCTTGGGGGAGAAAAAGAAATGCTGTATTTATAGCAATATGAACTCATTTCCCTTTGTGAGTTATGTTGTGTCATCATCAAACAGCATCATCAGGTAGTGCAGGTGATGCCTGGGCAAACTAGCCCTCACTCAGGAGCAAGTGCTCCAGTGCTGCTCATTTTCTTGTAGGGTCTTCCCCAGTATCATTCTGCTGCCCAGGGAAGTGGTGGAGTCACAGTTCCTGGAGGTATTTATTTAAAAGACCTGTGGAGGTGGCACTTAGGGACATGGTTTAGTGGTGGCCTTGCAGTGCTGGGTCAGTGGTTGGACTCAATGATCTTAGAAGTGTTTCCCAACCTGAGCAACTCTGATTCCATCTCAGCTGCAAACCTTAATGGCTGCATGGCTTCTGCCAGCTAAGGAGGCATTTTCATTCCAGTGCACACATGTGGGATTAGGGCACGTGGATGAGCACTGGGGCAGTCTGAGGGGACAGCTAAGGGGAAGTGCCCTTTCTGATAAATCAAGGGCCTGATTTTCCAGAGCACTTGGGATTTCATCTCGCCCAATATACTAAAAACAAAACTATTGCTATTGGATGCAGTGTGTTGTCTAAGGCTGGCTACGTATCTGAAAAAGTAGATGATGTTTCTGGGAACACACTAGTGAAAATTTTTTTTCCATGACTGAGTATCACAGTTAAACTTGAGAACAAGACCAGTTTGTTGAAGCAGCTCTGGGCCACTCTAAAGCCTGTCCTTTCTTGTTATACAGCCCCCTGCTTCTGCCATGTTTCCATGTCTTCAGTAGCTACAAGTGAAGCCCTACACAAAGGAATTTATTAGTTTTGTGCCATGCATTGAATGGGGGGTGCTAGGGAAACAGAGAATATGTTCAGATGCTGTATCCTACTGGATGTGAATGAGAAGTTTTATTAAGGGTTCTCAAGCACTCAAAAGAGGGGGTTTAGATAATTTAATCATTTTGGTGACTTTCAAATGAAAGCTGCCAAAATTTTACAGAAACGTCTGTGCTGTAGATGGTGGAAGCAGACACAATATTTTGTACTTTTAATTCCTGTAAATAATGGAATTTTTCAATCTAAACCAATTGATCTTGGGGTAGCTCTCCACAGGAAAATACAGCTGAAACCAGAGGATTCTCACAGAAGGATTCAGATTACTGTATCTGGCTATCCATAATCTATCTGTGCCAACTATAATTAGCTGATTCTGCCAAGGTTTTCTGGTAATGTAATTTCTTAGCATTTATTTTAGTAATGATCAGAGTGGTTTCTGTTCCCCTCTTTTATGCATCTAACGCTTTAGGGATAGTGTTATATGTTACTTTCAGAATAATAAATGAGAAGAAATGTATTTGCAAAAGCTCATACAGTCAAATGTTAGCTTTTCACTTTTTTAATAAAGACAGAACATTACAGAATCCTTATATCACGAGTTAATTCATCATAAGCTTGAATATCAGAGAGAACAAGTATGGGAGAGTTGCAGAAGATAGGGCAGGTAGAAAATTAAGCACCAACTTAGAAATTTTCTAAAGCAAAAATGGAATCTGAAGCAACCATTGGATAGGACATGGATTGGAAAGATAATACTCATATTGTTAGAAATAATACTGGTGTATTTCTTGATTTATAAGTATTTTGCTAAAACAAATGGGAAAATCGCTGCACATGAGAAACAAAAAAATATGGAGCAAACCCAATAGCATTTTAAAAAAATCAGATGGCAATTCTAAACCAGACTGGAGAGTACAGTAAGCTGGTGCAGTAGTGTCCTCTTCTGCTCCTAATGACTCGGAAACAGATTTTAGTGTCTGTGAATATCAGAAATTTCAGAAGTCCATGAAAAGTGTGCAGTGGGAACAAAGAATAAGAGACAACAGACATCAGAGTACAAACTGGGATTTCAGCAGAAATGGCAGATTTTACCAGCATTCTGGAGATGGTAATGGCCAGTTTTCACACAAAGGGCACTACCAGGCTCATGAGTATCAGTTAAGGAGAAAGATGTGTGTGTATGAACACAAGCCAGTTACTGTACTCACTGGACACACAGACCATATGACCTTTGAAATAAAATTAAGGTCTGGACTAATGAGAATGGAAGGATGATAATCAGTGATGTGAGTCCTTGAAGCATCTATGAGTAAGAAATCAGAATGAAGTTAGGTTGGAGCAGTTTAAAATTAAAAATGTCAGAAGGGTAAAAGGGAGAAAAAGAAAGACAAAGACAAAGCACTAGTCATATAAAAACAAGCTACAAGATTTGAACTAATAATGTTATTTCAGAAAAGAAAAAAGATAAAGAAAAAAATTCCAAGAACAGCCACAGGCTCTCTTTCTAAAAAGACTAATTTGGACTAGTATGCAGTACAGTCATAAATAATAATAACTATTAATTAAGTTTAGGAATGAGATCTGCAGAGGTACAATTTATATGAAGACCTGAAAATGCCCAAACCAGCTTCTTGTTCAAAGCAATGAAAACAGCAAAAATTTTAATTAGTTGTTTAATATTGAATATCCATCAGTATTTGGTATGAATTGTTATGCAGGGAGGAGTGAGTGCTCCAAAGAGGTCAAGAAATAGCCTTTAATGCAAAGCTGGTGGTTCAAACCTTTGTTCTTGGAATGAGTTGTTTTAGAGCTTAAAATATTTATTGTGGAAAGATTATGGCAACCCTAAGTTCTGCTATTCATCTGGAAAGGGAATCCTCTAACCTACCCACTCATGTTTTTAATCTTCATAACGATAATTTCATGAGTCTGTCTATTGTGATATCACAAGCAACTAGCTCATATAACCTTGTAAAGTTATTTTCTATATGTAGTTAGCTTTACTGGTTAGCCTGCTCATCACCTTCCCTTTCCCTGCCACTCTTTGTGTGGTAAAACAGCATTACTGTTTACCCATCTCTGCTGGAGAGATCTTCTTTGATGCATCTCAAGCTAAAATTTGACTTTTCAATTGAAGATTTTCCTTAGGCTTTCATCGTACTTCTAGGATGTTTCTGAAAAGCCTTTACCTTTCTTGTGTAATGCCCTGATCCTTGTGTTTATGAAGGATACTTACCCACTTTGTCACTTTTTTCTATCTATATACTTCATTTTTTGTAATCTATCTCTGTAATCTCTCCATTTTATATTCACGACAAAACCCCTAAATACCAAAAGCTGACTCTAAGCAGTAAAATAGTTCAGAGGCTATTAGTCTGGGTGAGAGACTGGCACACAGAAAGTTAAATTTGTCTTGCAGTCATCTCCCTTGTACTGGTGCAAGCACTGTTAGAGGTCAGGTGACTGATCTGATGAAAGAACTAATCTAATCCTTTTCACCTAAATTATGACCATCCTTAATAGCTCCCCAACTGCTACTTGGGCTGGGCAGAGAATAGAGCAGCAGTATGGATTCATATCAGATGGCTTCTGTCAAAGCTGGACCTCATCTCCAAATTTGCCAGCACTGATAAAAAAAGACAAGAAAGAGGTGGGGAATCCTACAGATCAAGTAGGATTCCATAAAGCTGTAAATTTCCCTTTTGTTCTTCTGGATCTGCACCATTATACTGATTGTGTCTGACCTATTATTGTTTCACACTCTTTTAAATGTGCTCATTTCATTAGAGTGACCACTGACTTTCAACCATAGATTTTAGAGCAGACACTTGCTCAGAACTGATTACCATAATTTACAAAACTTGAATTGAAAACAAAATAAGCATAAAGATAAAAGGTTGATATTTTGCACTACTTCTGAGTGAAAAAGAAAATTCTATCTATATACACATATTTATCTATATAAATGGAACACCCATTTCTGTAGGAATCCTCTGAACCATAGTGTTCACTAACCTTGCAACTAATTGTCATTCCTCTCCTACTGGAAAACTTCAGTAAAACATTTCCATGCTATATGCACACATATATGAATATTAGTGTCCATCATGAATGTGTAGATCTGTGCATTCCTTTTGATTTCTAAGCATACCTTCTGTTGATATTAAAGGGAATATCAACAGGTGTATCAAATTCATAAATGGAAGCCCACGATTTTGTGTTTGCTCTGCTTCAGGTAGACCCATGGGATGTAATGTGGAGAATTTATGGGCAGCACTAATGAGCAAAGGTGCTGAACGAGACCTGTAGCGATGCCCACATAAGGCTTGTGAGCACGGGGGGCAGAGGACATTGAGACTTGACCCAGGAATGTGTCATCTCTAGTGCTGCATTCTGCACAGCTAGAAAACTGTGCTGTGTTAAATATTCCCTACTCTGAATTGCTTCCTTAGTCTTGTGCCTTGTTACCTTTTCTTGGTGTTGCTGCCTCACGATTACTCATAATAAGGAAGTTTGTTAATCAAGGATCCAGTTCAACATCCATTAGAGTCAATGGGTATATCTCCTTTGATCCAAATGTCATCTCATAGTTTTTAATTTGTTCAGAGATATTTTTTGCACATAAAATCCAATTCATTGAAATTAATTTCTCTATTCCTTTAGGCAGTTTTGGCCATGAAAATATCACGCTTCATGAACAGCAACAACAAATGGTTATTTTTATTGCTTTTTTGTTTTTCTTTTCTTTTGAAATTTTGTGACAAAAGAAAATTAGCTTGATTAAGCACAGATTATAGTTCTTAGGTGAGCCCAAAGGAACAAATATCAACTTGGGGATCTGATTTGAAGAAAGACTTTAAGCATAGAAAAGAATGGAGGAATACAAAAAAGTAGAGCTTTCATAGAAAGACAGAGTATTTTCTCATTTTATTAATCATTCAGGCAAAACTTAGAGCTGATTTAATTAAAGGACTGTGCACCATTTCTATCCATGATAAGATGGTTTTACATAAAGTAAATATGAGTCACATGAAAAAAAACTCCACAGCTGTATTCTCTAGGTAAGATTTCATAGCATTTCATTTATAAAGCATGATTGGACTCGGTCTTGCTGGATCAAAGCTTTCAAAGAAAACACATGCAACACCATTTTGTCTAAACAGGATGGTGTTGGTGATTAGGCAGAGATCACAGTACTCTGCAGTAGACTTCGTCTCATTCTGGTACTCAACTAGTCCAGCTTTTCAGTATTACTGCTGCATACCACAATGGAATGTAGGTCCCATGTCTACAAGACAGCAGAGGTTTCTTTCTAGAGGGATTCCAATCCAAGTAATGAAATATAAAATAGAATAATATTTTAATAGTGATATGCAAAGGAAGGAAGTAGATTTCCATCTTCTAAACATTACACCAGACCTTTTCACTGATTAACTTTTCATGAGGTGTATTAGAGCTATGGTATCATTTGAAATATTACAGTCTATTTAATAGCAAGCCTGTGTTTTATAACTATCCCAGCATCATGGTGGTATTCTAGTGGGTCTTTAGATACCTTACTGATTTTCTTTAGCAGTGTGTGAGATGAGATTTTCAACCATACAAAGGACAGTATATCATATATTCTATTGCTAAGTGCTCTTGAACAATGTAATTTTTAAAATGAATTAATTTTACTAAAATAATTGCAGTAAAAAACAGAACATGAAATACAGCTTGCTCTTTATGATAGTTAACAGTGTAAGGAGAGCGACAAATTATTCAGAACAAAATGTATATTCTTGAAGTCTTTCAATGTTATCACCAAATATATTCATGATACTTTTTTGTTTCTTTTAGGCACCTTCTTGGTGTCTAATTGCATTATGAAGGCCATCTGGTCTCTTTATTTCTCAGTTTCTTTGAATTCTTTCTAGTTTAATATAGATAGGTTAATAAAGATAGGTTGATTCCTATAGTCTTATTCTAATATTTAGATTCCTACTGTGTCTAATACTTAGATTCCTACTGTGGGCCACTTTACTACCTAAGTAAGCTTTCTGTTGCTATAATGAATGATAAGGAAATCTTCTGCCTTCAATCACACACGTATAGAAACTGGAACAACATCTTGGAAAGCAGTGACCTTTCTCCAGAGTGACATAAGTGGGTGCAGAGCTTCTCCTGTGTTAGTCACATGTTTCCTTACCCGTAGAAATACAAGGTAAGAACACCATCAGATTAATCACAGCAGCAAAGCACATGTGGACACCATCATGGTCTGGCCTCCAAGGCTTGCTCCAAAGCCTCTGCTAATCAGCCCAGTTCTGCTGAGAGCACAGGGCCCAGTCAGGAATTTCTCAAGGCTCTTGTGAGTACAAACCTTGTTTAAAGGGAAAAGGCTGCCTTCCTTATAGACCGAAAAACCCATCACAGGGGCTTCAAGAGCTGTCTTTTTCATTGACCACTAGACCAGAAATTAGAAATAGATGAAGCAAGAGGAGACAGCAGAAACAAAATTTACCCACATAAACGAAAGCTCTGTAGACCCCCAGGGGACTTGAGAAGGATGCTGTCTATGGAGATGCTCTCACTTTTCTGCTTACACTGTCCTCCCACATTTCTTGCATCAAATTCTGCTGAAGGCCACTTCCTTAAAGAACAAAGAATTCAAGAGAAATAACTGGAAGATTCATAATATAAAGCGTACTTTTTTAATGCTGATTGGTTTGGAATGATATTTTAGGCTTTTTCCTCACCTTTTCCTTTAAGTGAAATTAAAGAGGAAAGCAGGTTTTTTTTGATACCTGCTATGAAGGCTGTTATTGGTCCTCGATAATGCCTTTATGTAAGTAGAAGTTGTGATTGCTTAGTACATCTCAAGGTGGATGTATCATGCCAGCTTTTACCCCTAATTTATATTCTTAAGCAAACCTAAAGGGAACTTATGTTTTTAACTTCCAGTGTTTGATATAATTGTTCAAAGTTTTGTTGGTTTTTTTTCTTAGTTTCTTTCTGAACAAAAATTAGATTAGAAAGAACTTCAAAGGATATCAGCTGCAAGAGGGTTGTTGATTTCAGTGGAATTATACCAACTTCTAAAAAAAATCAGGTCAAAACAAGGGAAAAACTTAAAGAAGTATATGCATTTAATATTCTCAAGCTTGCTTTGACAAAGCTTTTAAAAGGTGATCTGCTTACATTTTGCTCACGCTCATTTCTTTTAGATACATAAATTCATGCTTTTCCAAACAATTACAGTTCATCTTTGCTCAGCTTCATACTGGTAAGGCTGGAATCAAGTTCTTGAAACAGTGTCTGAGGTCAGTTATAGATACAGCCCAAAAATCTGTTCATCTATATGTGTAATCAAGGAAGGTGATGTATACAAAGGTGGAAACCCATTTGGCATTGCAATCTAGCTTAAAGATAGTCTGTGCTTTAGGAATAAGGCAATATGGGCATATTTCATTAGCTACTTTATTCCTATCTACAAGGGCTGTTAGAATCATCCATTTAATGACATTCATCCTTTTGTGTTTTAATAAATAAGGTTGTGTGAATCTAGACTATAACAGGAATTGTGATTGTGCAGAAAAGTCTTTTGGGGATTAGCAATTCAACTTCGCACTCAGGAGCACTCAAAAAACTTAAACAACACCCCAAAGGGGTTAATCTGTGATAACTTTTTTGGGGTTTTGCTTATCATACAGATATTTTTATATGAATATAAAATGTTGTGTTTTCCTCAATTTAGTTGAAAAAACCCCCACCCCTGTATTTGTTGGCCATTTTAGGCAGTGTGTTACTGCAGCAATGGGAAAGTCTGGAGAGTGCATCTGTGCTTGGTTATCAGTCTTAAACACCTTGAATAAATAGCAGAGCATCAGGAAAACCAGATTACTTCAGCCATCCAAAAATACAAGAAAATGCATTGCCTGCAGCCTCTTGCCACTATTATAAAATAGAAATAATTATGGAGAGGGGAAAGAAGTTCATCTGTGTACATTTACTAAAGTATATGTCCATGTCATCACTGAAAATGTGCCTGAAAATTCTAGCATAGTAAAGCCATTTCATATAATGAATTTTGTTATGCCTTCTCATTTTCTGTGGACTCTGAAAATCTAGATCTACCTGGACTCCCATCATCATAGTATCTGATGGTTTTGCATTTTTATTTTATTTTATTCTAGCAATATTGTTGTAAAAGCCATTCTATCCATTGCACAGCTGAGGAGCTGAGGATGCTTAGAAGGACATAAAGCCACAGTCAGACACAGTGTCTTGACTGCAGCCTTCAGCTACAGGCTTATCTTTTTGGATTTCATTGCTTGGGACACCACAGGCATCTGTGCCATCCTGGTTTGAGCCAGCCACTGTTTATTTTTAGAGCGAAGCATGGGAGCTGGGAGGAGATGCCTGACTTTATCTGGTACTCCAGAACCCCTGCCCCCAAGTCTTGACATATGGGTCAACATCCTGCTTAACCTGAGGGAGTTGAAAGCCTCGTGTGCACATACACCATGAGCAGGCTGAAAAAAATAGTGGGTGCTGTGAGCAACTTATTGAAGCAGGACCACGATGCAACCAGGAGGGCATGGCTCCATAGGTTAAAAAAGGAACCAGATTATTTCAGCTGCTGGAGATCTTGGCTGAAAGAAAACGAAGACTTATCTTCTCCAGTCTGCTCTCAGGATTCTTTGTTTTTAATTGAAGAGTGTCTGAAGAGCAGGTTGGAGTGAACATGCTAGTGATTGCTCTTCTGTATACACAACTTGCACTTCTGTATGCTTAAGCCATCCACATCTGTCAGACTCACTGAAAAGGCTCATTTGCCTTTTCAAGGCCCTCAGGTTATGTTCATCTTTGTATATTAAACAGCATCTAGTTGTGTTCTTGGGTATCTGAATGCACTGTCTATACTCTTTTAGAGCCCTTCCTTCCTACTTTGCTCACTCTCAAAGTATTCATGGCCACATTTCAGGAATTGGCATGATAGTCAGTCCATTGCTGGAAGAAAATTTGTATGTAGTCTCCTGTGCATAAGAAGGCTTAACTTTATGAAGGTAGGACATTCTCTGTCAGTTGGCCTCACTGCCAGAGAACAGTGCTGGCACATTTCATTTACTAGAGTTGCTATGTCTTAGCGGTCTTAAACATGATGTTTTTTGAATTCTGAATTGTTTGAGTATGTACCAGGCTCATCTCAGCAAAGGTAGATGAAACACAGGACTTTTGTGGCTCATACTCTTGTAATTGAATGTTTAAACGTAGGTACTGTGGTACTTCCCTTCTGATATTTGATTTAGTGCTACAGCTGAGGTCACAGACCAAGAATGAGCTTTAAGACCAGCTCTCCTAATTTTTTTTTCCTGATGTCATTAGTACTATTTAATTCAGCTATTTCTTCTGTATTAACAGAAACACATGCTTGTGTGTATCTTTTATTTCTGTCACAGGAAAATACTACTACTGTTCTCCTGTGTACTTGGATCACAGTAGGCAATAACAATTTTCCCTGTCAGCTAGTAGGAGAAGTGGAAGTCTCTTTTTACTCTACTTCCATATACACTTCTAGAAGTGAAAGAAACTTGTCTCTCTGGAAGAGGCCTTCTGCCTGGACTGAAGGCAGGCGTGTAGCAGCCAAGCAGCAGTGACCAACTGGTCAGAATGTGTTCCACAGAACACAATCCAGAATGTGAGGACAATTCCTGATTGCCATGGAGAACCTGTAACACTTGGAAATGTGTACCTGAGTACACAACGTGGGGCTAAAATCTGAAAAAAAAAAAAAAATAAACAGCTCTTTCTTGAATACCTCTGGTCTTTGCGTGTCTGTCTGAGTAAAGTAAGAATTTACCTTTGGTGTTTTCTGTTCGTGCTGCACAGTCAGGCAGCTTGCACAGATTAGAGGGGGTTCTTTCTTTCTGAGTCACATTTTACAGCAGAACTGTTAAGGGCCAAGTGCAGTGTTAATATATGAAACAGAAGGAGCATGGCTTGATTTTCAAACTCCAAGTAAGAGTTTGCAGTACTAGCAATTAGGATGAAGATATTTGTACATGTAAACTGTCTTATCTGGAAATCACTGAGTTAATAATCTTGGGACCTTATGACTTTTTTTTACCAAGACACAGCAGTTTAAGGACAATGTTGTGTGAAACTTTGTACAAATCTGGTAATAGATCAGCTGGTCTGTTTTTAAAAGGAGGGAAGGAAGACTGTTTATTTCCCCCCAAAGGAACTGCTACAAAGCTGTTTTCCTTATCAGAAGAACACCTTTTTCCTGAATGTTATCTCTGACATTTGTTCTTTATAACCTAATGAGGGCAGGTGGAACACCATGGGAATGAGTAATTGTTGATTTGCTATAATTTTAACTTTTGTTTCAAGCCTGCACATGGAGTAGTTGGTATTTTGAGCTTTCATTTTGCTTATTGGTGACCTTGGGCTATTTTGTAGTCAATAAGAGGGGGAAAAGATAGTGCTTCTTTTTACAGCTAGGCTGTTAGATGACTGAAACTCTTGCCTAGAGACCATGCAACGTTTCTATATATTTTTTTCTTTTGTGAGCAGCAGAGTGTTGCTTGATCTTCCCAAGTAGTAGGGTGTATTTGTAATTTTGACTCTTTGAATGTTTGAATTGGACCCCTGACACATCTTGTAGCAAACACACAGTGTCCTTCCTGGCTAAGGGCTGTGATGTGCAGGTGGAGTGAGGCTGCACTGTGGCCCTGCCTGCTGCCCCACTGCTCAGTAGGGCTGGATATTGGCTGAGTGCTGCCTGCCCTGGCACACAACCTGACCTTTTTTCCTTAGGAAAGTTTCCAGGAATTCCCCCAGGAGTCTTTGGGCGTGGTCATTCCCAGAAGATGGACTTTCCTCTACCAGACCTCAGGGGCTATGCAAACCTGTTACTCCACTGGTCAGTGGTACTGGCATAGGGATTGATCCTCCCTGGACTGGATGCAGTGTTGTGCATGCAGTAAAACCCAGGGGCTGGGAGAGAAGCTTGTGTCCCCTCATATCTGCCCATGCTCCACCCATGGCCAGCCTGTTTCAGTTTGCCTTCTTGGTACTCAAGAAGTAGGGGCGACACCTGAGGTTACAAACTGTCAGCATGAAAAGTAAAGCCATGAAAAGTAAAGCCATGAAAAGTAAAGATTTAACCTTATCTGTGCCCAGGTGCAGCCTCTTTCTATCCAGGCAGAATACGAGCTTGCAGAGTATCAAAGCTCAGGGAATACTCTGATACACTGTCTTGAATCTTAAATGGCTGAACAACCATGGTATTTTTTGTATGTCCCTAGTATTTTACATGGTACTCCAATACCAAACCCTAGATGAAGGTGAATACCCAGTGTTGCTAATTTGCCAGGATCAGAGGACAACTTCTGTAACAAGAGACAGAAAAACTGCTTTGGCTCAGCCTGACAGTTAAATGACCATTCTTTGTATTTCCATCAGGAAAAGGTTTCTTTTAACTACCACTTTCTCCTCTTCACCATACTTGGCTGCTGGAAAAACCAGAAGTCATACACAGATAAAAAGTAATTTAAATGCAATCTAGAATCAAATTTATTTTTTACTATTGTTATCTCTCTTGGCTACTGGCCAAAGAGATTTCGTACCCAGCTGTTATGTCATCTTACTCATGGATGTGTAAGGGTGATCCCCAAGAGCTCGTCCAAGTCTGGGCCTGAGAGCCACAAGCCTCCTCAGTAACATCATCCTCTGTGCCAGAATGACCCTTTCTGGGGAGCTGAGACAATCAGCAGTAATAAGAGCTAAAATAAGATAGCTTTCCTTAAAGAAGGCAGCAAGAATCTGGCTCAGAACACAACCCTGAAAATGCCTTTGTCTATCACCAAGCAGAAAACTTTTTCCAATTGCTTTCAGAAACTCACATATGGTTTGTCTGTCTGTACAGTTTCTTAAGCAGCATTGGTCCCACATCACCAGTTTCAGCCACACATTTCTTCCCACATGCTGCCTATTTCCTTAGTTATTTTTTGGAGAGATCTCTTCTCCCAGCTGTTTTTCTGTACAGCCACACATAGCAGTGCTTGCACAGCAGTGGGACATCATGGTGCTGCTTTAGCTGGCATTGCCACCTAAGAAACAGCAGCCTTAGTGCAGTGTCCTTTGCATCCTGTCCCTTCCTAAACCTTCCACGTGATTTTTTTGACCTTGCTTTCCATGAGAGGGGGAGAAGGAGGAGAAAACAGTCTATGACTACTAACATCTCTGAATTAAGGTTTTTCCCAAGTAGCAATTTATTCAACATATGATGGACCATTCAGGTTGAATACAAGTACTTGCAGTCTTTTCAGAAGAAAAAGTTTAACTCGTTTCTCCACTTAGCTTCAGATTAATGAGGGGTTGGGGACACTGGGGCACACTTAGAGAACATAAAAATATCTCCATAATTTTTTATATTCTCCACACCCTAAATGTTCACTTTGTGGTGCACATACCATATTGCCTCCCAGAATACCCAGACTAAGGTTCTTTTGCAGTCTGCAAAACTAATTAAAAGCTTAAAAACAAGTGGTCTGAAAGAGCATATTCCTGCTAAACCTTTACTGGTCAGTGGTGTCTGCAGACTAATTTGTCCTCACTTCTTGATCAATTGACTCATGCCGTAATGATCTCATACTCTTCCCATTCAATCTCAGAATATTTTTAATGATTGGAAGTCTCTGTCTCTGGCTGTGCTTTACACCCTGTGCCATTTCATAGACTTCAGGAAATTTCTTAGCAAGAGCTTCCACCTTTCATTGGAGCTAACTAAAGGGCACTTCAAGTTGTATGATTCTTCAGCAGCACCTCCCAGACTGAGCCCATTCAGGAAGAGCAAGATAAATCAAACAATATAGGCAAGGACATAATGCAGACAACTCACAATAATAAAGTATCTGCATTAGTCTCAAAACAGCAATTCAGAGGAGCATAGGATTACCCAAATACTGTATATGCCAGTTCGTTTTCACCATCTGCTGAATTAAATATCAGAAGGGGAAAGGATAATAGACACATGGGGCTGTGTGTTGAAATAGATTTGGAACAAGAAAATTGTTTCAGAAAGCTAGGAAAACAAAAATCTGGGTGCTTACAAATCTGCAGCCAGGAGAGGGGAGAAAGAATGATGTCGACGTCAGAGATTTGCTTTTTTCATTTAGCATTTTTAGAAGTGGGGAAAGTTGTGGAGTTTAATATAATCTACTCTAGAGTCTAGTTCAGACAGGAATTGCTATCTAACTGTAGGAACCACAAGCATGGTTCCTATTATGCAGAGAACATGAAGCACAAATTTTTCAAATGTACGTGGATGCTGTGAGTGAGTACATGCAAAGTTGGGGCTTAGACATAGTCACCAGGATACAGCCACAGACTGACTGTGTTTAGATGGTTTAGACATTGCAGCCACTTACTACGAATCTTTTGTATTCACCAGAGCATGTGAGAGACATTTGGACCCCTTCAGCTGGCCTTCAGATCAATGTTACTGAGAATGATTTCCTAGAAAATATGATCAAAAGCTGAGAAATTACGTTGTTCAGATACAATTCTAAAATATATGTATTAGTCAAAAGATGATATTGGATTTCTGCATTGCCAAACACAGGAACACTAAAATAGGGAAAAAGATCCCATTATTCCAGAAGTCTGGGAAATGCTGGTGAATCTCTCTGAAGTGTCATATGGTGTATTATCATAAACCAACCCATTTCAAACCCTGAAAATATGTGTTTATTTCTCTTAATCAAGACTGCTTAAATATTGGAAGTTACAGTTTTTCCCTTGTAATATAAATTGCTACAAGAAATGTAAATTAATTGTTACTTATTTAATTGATAATAATTACACTTAACAATCTGTGCTGCAAAAGGTAATGGCTGTGAAAGTCGAAAGGCATTTGCACAGAAGTTTAACTTAGTGATAAATGGCTTCCTTGTGTGAGATGACACATAAGAGCTGAAAATACAGTCCCATCTTTAAAGACCTGAAAAATTCTGGTTTAGCTGCATGAAAAAAAAAAAAATATGTGTCTCTTCTTTTGGTGTTGAATAGGACAGTATTCTGGAATGTGCCTGTAAAAATTAGAAAGGTCCCTTTAAAATGCAGTATAAAGTAATTGTTTATTTTAAATTTTTAAATTTCAGTTCTTATAGTGTCAGAACACCTCAAAAATACTCATGAAAGCATCACTGATTCATAGAGAGGTGGTGTTAAAGGACATAAGGCATCAGAATAGAATTCAGTCCGACTTTGTGTATATCACGGGCCATTATACTTCACTGAATTACTGCCAAACTGAGCCTAGTGGCTTCAATTTCACTGAGACATAACTGGTGTTTGGCAAGAGCAGAAAGTATCCTCAGAGTACCCATTTCAAATTATGGAATTATTAGTTTCCTTATTATATAGATGGGACACAGAGTAGTTTGGGGAACCATTGAAAGGTCTTTCTGGATGCTATATGCTCTACCAAGAGGCTATTTTCTCATGGAAAAAAAAACCGAAAACACCACAGGAATCTTGAGGTCTCACTAACTCCTTCTCCATAAAACTGACTTCTCCTGACGCTAGGGGTGATAATGAGAATTTGACGATTGTTCTGTGACTTGTGTGATATTTTCGGTCCTGGCTGAAACACATTAAAAAGCTGTTTTGAAGATAGAGGATGCATTACTGTGATCACACTAGCAAAAAAAGTTCAAAATCTCTCCTTGCTCTCTAAAAGCACTGAACTGCCTGAAGAAAATAGATGTGTTAGCATAGGAAAAATTACCCAAACCTTGTGCCAGAACTGAACACATTGCCTTGCTCACGTAAGAAGGTGTAAATTATATTTTTTTCATATAAAGTTTAAAAAGGCAAATTGTAGTTGTTTTTGCGGTCAGAGTTCCCAGTGACAGGCACCATGCCTTGTGAGCTTCTGAAGATATTGTGAAGACTCTGGAAATAACAATTGTACTGTCCCCAGCAGCACTGGGATCACTGCACACCCTCTACCTGCATCAGTAATATATGGACAGTGCTATTTGCAAGACACCACAGATTTTGGCTTCCTCATCCAGAAATGTCAATCTGTCCAATTAATCTAGTTCCTCTTCATTATGGAAAACAAGCAGGACATTCCAGTCACCAGACCTGTAGCTGTCACTGGATAGATGATGCTCCCTGCCTGCATTTCCACAAGTAAATGAGATGGACCTATGGTATTGAGAGCTGGCACGTTTTCTCAATTTATCCCATGCCACCTCACTGTCTCCCAAACTTTCTTGGTGTCATTTCCAGAGCAACCTGGGTGAGAGTGATTTTCAGTAAGTGTGATTGAGACCACCCTCTGCTGGGAGCAGGCAGGGCTGAGGTGTGTGCACACGAGTGCTGCACTGGCACCCTCCCTGAGGGCTGAAGAATGGGCCTCACCTCCTTCATTTGGGAATATTGTACTTTATAATGTGTCCATAAGTGGTTCCATATCCATCCTTGTGCATTGGATCATCAAGCCTTATAAATTTAGAATAGCTCAGATGAGAGCAAAATTATATTTCTGTTATATTAACAGAGCATCCATTGTGGAACTGAGTCTGACTTTGCTGTCTGTGTTGGGCAATACCTGATCTGATGCTGGAATGGAACTGGCAGATGATCCCCTTGTATGCCATGAAGCATGCTGATACAAAAGTAATGTGTCACATTTTCTTGAAAAATATTGAACTGGTCAAATTAATTTCTACAAGCACAGCTGTCTGCCTCACTGATACCCAGGAGCTTTAACACCAGGGCTGCTGTGCTGCTGAAGCACAACCTTAGTCACACACTTAACAGCTTTGAGAGCAGTGCTGCAGTGCAATTGGTAGCACTGATACACGCACAGAAGACCTTTCTCAATATTGCTGTTACTGAGAACTTCAAATGAATGGATGCATTTGAAAGACTTCCCAGAAAATACATTTCCTTTTCAGCTGGCAGCTCAGTTATTCATCTAAGTAGTCTGTGGATTAAGTAATTTGACAGGTTTCTTTTGTGAAACAATTGTGTGTTATTGCTCTCTCCTTTTTCCATCTCACCAGTACAACTAACCTAGAAATTCAACACAGATATTTCAAGGCACACACCAGGACCAGCCAGCAGCCACCCCAAGTAGCATGTGATGATTCTGGTAACCACCACAGGGCCCATAAATGGGTTCACAAACCAGAGAGGGAAAACCAGAAGCAGGGAAAGGGTTAAGAAGGTTGTTTTTTCCTATTTGCTTATCAACTCAGTTCTTGGCATAAGTCTCTCTGGACATGGACAAAGAGGGAGCACAGATTTTAGTCATTTAATGTCTCAGAAGATTAGTGCAGGGAGGTCAAATTGAGCTCAGCATCATGTATTATAATGCAGCAGAATGATCTGGTATCTGATTTATTAAGTGACCAGGCAGATTGGATATCCAGATTTCTCTACATGTGTAGGAACTCTGTTTGTTGGTACTGTTGGTGCTTCTTTCTGTTTATGCTGTGCTGCAAGTGTGGGGTGGGTGGGAAGAGGCTGGACTCTCCCCATTCAGATGCAGCTGCCGTGTCATGGCACTTTCCTGTGTGTTTCCCTGGGGATGACTTCCACAGCACAGACACTCAGACCACGAGCACTCATGAGCAGCTGCTGGTAAGGCAGTGCCAGTGTCCCCACACAATGTCCCCACACAGTGTCCCCACAGCACTGCAAGATGCAGTCGGTCTGGGAAGCAGAGGCCACACATGCCATTGTATTTTACCTCCACCTGATCATCATATCCACCCACCTAAAATTCCATCTCTGTTTTCTGTATAGATCCTGACAGAACAGCTCGAGTACACTGTGTACAGTCAGAGGACAAGTATTGATTTTGCTGTACTCAAATAAAATTCTTAACAGAAAAACAAAGCTAACGTTGGTGTTTCGGTTTTTCTCTCTTTTGACTTCTGTGTGTGGGTTTCTGTTCTCACCATATAGTATTTGATCCATATGAGGTTCACAGTCAGAGCTGGATTTTTAAGATGTGCACGACCCAGGCTCTGATCTGTGCAGGCACAATTTCAGAGCCAGTAAATAATTTTTCCTGTGTTTATTGCCTGTATTTAACTGAAGTGCAAAGCAATAATCTCCTTCCTACCAACAAATCAGCAAGTTAGATAGGCAGTTATTACATTTTTCTGATGTAATTATGAGGGACCATACTCTTCCACCATCAGCATTGCCTAAAATTTTCAATGTGTAGTTTATTTGCACTTCACTGGGCCAAAGGACAACTAGCCTGATCTGAAGTGTATCCTTATTTTTTATGAAGATGTTGCTGTAAATTAAGGTTATTTATGCATTATTTTAATAGTAGGTATAGTATACATTAGTTGTGTTGCTAATTATATTGTCATGAAAACATTTGAAGCCTTATTAATGCACACACCATCGATACTTAAAAGCATCGTTGCCTGATGGTGATAATGCAGCTTCACCAGTGGATGATCTATGACTGCAAGCATTAAATACTCCCTACTTTAAAGTCATTAATCCCTACTTTCTTCGAATACGTTTAATTAAAAAGTTCCATTTCCCAGTAATTGCTGTTTTTATATAAGCCCGAAATGGAATTTTATTCAGGCACAAGGTCTTTTATATAAACATCCATCTGTCCGCAGCATAACAGTGCTGGGACAAGTTTTGTGGATTGGGTGAGAAGTGAAGAGATTACAGAAGACTCTGTGTCCCTGCAAGAACTGTGAACTTTTGTCCTCTGTGTAACAGCTTTGGAGCACTTTTGCTTTCATAATTTTGGTGCCAAACAAGGAATTGCAGAGTCAATAGGAGAGAAAATCATGAAACAATGGGTTTTATGCCTACTGGAGTTGCAATATTAGCTGATAAAAAAGCTCCTTCCTTATTCCTTTTTTTTTTTTGTCAAGGTCTGCACTGCAAAGTATCCTTTCTATTTAAACACAGAATTAAGCAAACCTCAATTGCATGTATAAAAATACATATATATGTGTATCCTCTGCACTTCAGGCTGAGAGATATCACTAATAAAAAAAAAATATGTTGGTATTAATAAGGTCTGCATTCAAAAAGTATGAAATAAATGCATGGAAGTTTGTCAGCTTATTAATCATTCCATTACAAGCGGTGTTTTCACTTTCATTGCTCTAACATCTAACCACAGTTCACTGGCTAAAGGCCAAGGTAGCTTTTGCACTGGCACATTACCATGCGGTGTACTTCTGTACTTCTCTTCCATTTATTAATGCTGCAGACTTCCTACAATTCAGGCTAAAAATAGAACTGGTTATGTGAAAAGCACTGCATTTGTGTTTGAGCTGCAGTATAGAAAACAAGAGGATTTTATGTGGATGGGGGAAGAGATTCATGACACAGAAGAGCTAGCTGGTTATATTCTGGAAAAAGCTTTCTTTTTTCATGGTTGTAAATAAAATTAGGTTGCTATGTACACGTTAGTCTGGAGGATGAATCACAGTTGTTGTATTGCCTCAGTCTGTATGAATCTCTATGTGTATCTTTTGTATGAAGGAGAGATGATTTCTTGTATGAGGAAAACTGAAAATAGAACAATGTATGGAAGTAAATTTGTAAAATCAAAGGTGAATGTGACGTTTTGTTTTTCAATATAGAGATTGTCTTCGTCTGTGGCATATGTTTTGAAGTAGCCTCAAAAATGATATGCAAACCAAAAACTTCAACCTCATCATTAAATTTTTGGACTTGAATTTTTGCCAGGCATAGCATCTCCCATTTTTCTACTTTCAGTAACTTTCAGTCAACATTTGCTCTCTGCGGACCACTTTACCACAAAAACATTTCTGAACTTATTTCCAAGCTGTAACACAGCTGCACACTAAAAACTGTCAGCATTCAAATGCAGTCCTTACACTCTTGATCTTTTTTATAATGCTGTGATTTGTTTTGAATCAACAGTAGTTTGAACAAGACAAACAGCAGACCCGGTTCCATCTGAACCTAAGGGAGCTGCCAGGGACACAGGTGAAGAGTGATAGTGGATGCATTTCATAGTCAAAATGAAAAACGGCAAACCTGATAAGGTCTCATTGTTGCACAAATAGAAAAAGCTAACAGTTTGCATATCAGAAATATCAGGTGTTAGGATTTGACTCAGAACTGCTGAATAGGAGCTTGTTTGCCTTTGGAGAAATAAAGAGGAAGGAAATGTCATGCAGCAACATCACACGTGGTAATGATGGGAGATGGCAAACAAGGAAATAGACCTTTCCAATGCTGTTTCCTAGAGATACTGTTTGGACTGGCTGTGATGGTGGATTATTAAGGAATTCTGATTATTAAATATCTGTGCTTGGCAAAGAATAAGAGAGCAGTGAACTTCTTTTAAGTGCATGGCAGTCTCTGAAATCACCCTTGTTTTTTTCTTATCTTGGTAGTGTGTAAGAAATAAAATTGGTGATCATGTTAGAAACAGAGACAATAATATTGAAATGAGAAAAATTATAAACTGTATGGTTTTTGAACTATCAAGAGAAAATGAAATTAAGAAGCTTTCAAATGTCATGTGCTTTGCACCAGGCCACTGAAACACAGTGAGATAGAACAATAGCTACTGTGTTTCTCTGTCAATTAATAACCTATAATTGGACTTTTAAAAGGAGGTCTTAGTTCACAGGGCAGGGTTTAAGTAAAAAATATTTGGTGCAAAGTGCTTTGTTCCTCCTCTTAATTACTACAGACCAGCCTTAAACCTTGCCTAACAGTGGAACTCCATCCAAATTTAGTATAGACTGGAATTAATAAATCTGCTCCAATTTACATTAAAATTTCATTTTGTCCTGACAAGCTCTCTGAAACTAATACTCACTGCAATACTGAGTGCAGTATAAAAGATCATATCATGCAGTCAACATGATGCACTTTGCAATGTAATTTAACGCTAATGTTAAATTAAATTACAAAGATAAATTTTATGGTCTCTCTTAAAATCATTTAAGAGCTTAATTCTTATCTGAGATGTGTAAGACACAAATCTTTCCTATTGATCACTGACTATACAGATAATTGTGAGAGAAGAATCACAAAATATGATGGTCTGTCCAAGGCTTTTCTTTATGATACAGACTTGTGATTTGATGTATTAGTCCTTTACTGCAACTAGGATCTCTGCTGAAGGAAAAGGCTCAAGTAGGTTGTCCTTGTTGAAGAAAATGCCAATCTCTATAGTTTGGATGAGGCCAAATTGCCCCAGGAGATCCATAAAGAAGATTTAGACTATATTAAACAAGATTTGAGTGATTCAGATTGTAGATTTTTGTGGCCTTCAGAACTAAGCCCATCAGGAGGAAGATGAAACTCATCCTATAAGTCCTTTTATTTTCATTAGCTGAAAATACATACAGCAACTGGATGCAGTTTGCCTCTGCCATTGAGATTCCAGGAATATCTACTTATGTTGTTGAAACCAAGTGCCCTTACTTTGTCTGATTTATCATCAAGGGAAGGGAAAGAGAGCAGATAACCTTCACTATTCACTTTGGTGTAGGAAGAACTGTGAGCCCAGCTGTAGAAACAAAATTAAAAGCCCATAAGACTTGTGTGTGATATTGTTGAAGGAGGGGGTTTTCAAAACATCTCCCCATTGTAGAGAAGGTGAATAGGAGAAAGAGCATTTGTTGAAAGGACATTTCTTTTAATGTGTGGGTAATGAGAGGAAGAGTTTAAAGTTGCGAAGTTCTTGCAAAGAATAAAAAAAATAGAAATAATTTTAAAAAACAGTATTAAAACTTCAAAGAGACAAGCAAAACTACAAACAGAGGAGCTCCTTTCTAAGCCCTTTCTAAACAGTGGATCTTAAAGAAAAAGATTAAGGAAAATCACAAGGAAAAACTTTTCAGAGTTTGAGGGGAGAGGGTTATCAAATAGTTA
This sequence comes from Acridotheres tristis, assembly GCA_037013685.1. Classification (NCBI taxonomy): domain Eukaryota; kingdom Metazoa; phylum Chordata; class Aves; order Passeriformes; family Sturnidae; genus Acridotheres; species Acridotheres tristis. The sequence continues at coordinate 56,754,365 of CM072888.1, forward strand.
CAGCAATGACTGAGAGCCTTAAAATATTGTTTTCAATGATTAAGAATATTCTGAAACAGAATTCCTTCCAGCACATGCTGTAACGATGAGCATACTGACTGAAGTGATAACTAAGCAAGGTATACGTCAAAGTCATCTCCACAAATGCACTCCAGCTCCCCCTTGGACAAGGAAAGGAGAGCACATCTGTCCAGTTCAGCATTCATTATGTGGGTTCTTGAAGGTGCTTCACACCACTCATTACTTACAAACTGAAGATGTCACAAAGACTGATCATATCCACTATAAGAAATGCTCAGTTTAAGGCAATATGATGCTAAGTAGGCCCTCAAATCAGGTTCTTTTCAGGGAAGAATGTGCTCAGCTATCTGCACAGCATTTCAGCAGAAGATCTGCAGGAACAGGGACTTTGACAGGAATCCTTTCCTGGTTCTGGAACTGTTAAAGCCAGAGCCCTTCTGCTAGCCTGGGCACACTGCAGGGAGTGAGAAACCTGCAGTCCTTGCTGGGATGCAAGGAGGGAGGAAGAAACTTTCTGAACTGTGAAGGAGGTTGGGCTCCCTGCTGACCAGGCACACAGTTTTGATGTTGTCATGGTGCCATCACAAGGGAAGGCAGAATTAATAGCCACAAGAGCTATCAAAATTTCCATAGTCACCTGAATTGCTCCAGAGTGTTGGAGGAGAGGACAATGGTGGAAGTTGTTTTCTAGCTGACATGTAAAGGAGGAGGAGGAAAAAAGGAAAAAACATAAAATTGATTGGGGTGCAACACTCTAATTAGAATTAGCTGTAGTGCTGGTGATGGCTGTGCTGTGTTACAATCTGTTTCATATCTACTCATAGTTATTTGCCTGAAAAACATGTATTTTAAGCTCAGTCTTACCTGAAATGAATGCTGCTTCTTTCCATTACCACTGTTGCTGGGAATTGAAATGGCTGCAGATACAGAACAGTGTAAAAACATGATGAGCTATGTAGCTTGGGAGCAATTGAGCAGCTGAATACTGCATTATTGAGAAATCATTCGCTACCTCTGGGTGTTAGTGAGAAACTGGAGAGTCCTAGACTGGCATTCAGGGCACAGCATAGGATGAATAAACATTACTGAGTGCTGAGTATTTGCTTGTGAATCCAGCATGGAGCTTCAGCAGTTGTGTGTCATCCCACTGCCTCCTCCAGGGCTGGCAACACACACAAAAGGAATAGTGAACGCCAGGAGCCTTGTGGCAGGATTGTTTCCTAAATAACCAAATTTTCAATGAAATTAATTACATTTTCTTTGACATGCAGCAGGCAAAACAGCTATATTTTTAAGTGTCAGCATGTGAGAACCATTTAAATATATATCAGTAGTCCTCAAGGGGCTTGTATCCAGATAGGTGCATGAAATAGTTGTTTTTATGTGCATGTCTGTCTATTGCCAAATTATTCCTGGTTTAGTATTTTAGCTCTTCTCTAGTTAAGATAGGAATCTCTTTAGAACTGAAGGAGCTCAGTATTTTGTAAAATATATGTATAGCTCTGTGATTGTATAAATATTAAGCTGTAGATGCAAATGATCACTAATATTGCAAGTGTTAAGCTGCAAATTCTAATTCCTAGCTTCTTAGGTGATTGCAAATACAAATATTTCTTGACTCAGCATGGTATCACAAAACATGGAACCTTCTCCTGTGCTGAGAGGTGGCTATTAAATATATCCCAAACCCTGTAAATCTCAGGTTGTGGAATTTGTCCCAGAATCTGCTTTTGCTATGGTATTGTGCTGCAGAAGCTCGTCCTGTATTTTTTAAAGCTAACACAAAATATCGACTCCATATGGTTTTGGAGATGTACTTAAAATATGAGCCAAGTTCAACCTGATGCTGTCTTGCTGAACCCTGAGCTAGTCTAAAACATTTTCTTTCAGAGGTGTGATCTCTGAAAGAAAGGATCATTCATCTCAATGAGATTTTAAGTCAAAGCCTAAAGAAATTATTTTAGTAACAGTTTTAAAACCTTTTCATTACTATCTATTTAAATCAAATGTCTTTAATTTAGGAGGAAATACAGTTAGCGTGCTTATACCATATTTCCAAGCAGTTTCCCACCTCCTTGTAGATTTCAAAACTCATATTGTTTTCTACCTATGTAGCAAACCCAAGGACTTCAGTCTGTTTATACACAGCCATTTTAAAAAATCTTTGGCATAGAAGGAGTTGGAAATACGGAGAGAACAGTAGTCACAGTAAACAAGCTAGGGATTACTCTGTGGTATTGGACTACTTAAGCTATTGGGGTTAAGAGCTGGCTTTTCATTCTGTCCCAAAGATCATCTAAGGTTTCACTAAAATAAATGACCCTGTGCAGACTGGATTTTGAATATTCAGGTTAAAATAACTGGGTTTAAAATTTAAGTTCAAGCAGTTACTGTATTTGCTGCTTGCTACACTAACTATTGTCAAAATAGAACATTTATTTATTCCATGCATATCATTACATGGGATGTACAATGAACATTTATTAATTCCACATCTCAGCAGGAGTGGCTCTTCAAAAAGGGAAAGCAGGTAGCAAGAATAGTAAGTTGAGTGATGGGAATCTCAAAGCCTCTTCTTTTGGCTTAAAGTTTATCTTGCAGGGAAGGACCATGGGTATAGCTGATCCACTGAAATCACTGATGGAAGAGACTTGTATTTGACTTGACATACTGGGCAGGAGCTTAAAGCAAAGCCAAAGAATTCCCCTCTAGAAAACAAGTATGTAAAAAACACCTAATTTCTTTCAGTTCATAAAACCCCGAAACATTTCTCATTTATATCTCCATGTTTTTAATGGAAAACAAAGATGGTTTTTAAGATGAAAATGTTCTGTATTCACATGTGATTCTTAAAAAACACATGCTATTTTAAGCAGTGAATTGCAAGCCGGCCAGTGAAAGAAGCAGCAATATGTTCCTAGGAAATTTTCATTCCTCCCTCTGTTCAGCAGGGGAATGAAACCTACATTAATTCTGAAAAACAAGCATGAGCAGAGAAATTTAAAATCAGCTATAAGCTTTCTCTGTTTTTAACTCCAAAGAATGAACTGTATTGAGGACTGCAGCAATGCTTTCCTGTTTCAGTGCCATGCTGTTGGGGATCCAGGGCCCTCATACAGGGTTTTGAAAGTACTCCAGGAAGTCAAACTTCCAGGTATAGCTCTTTTACAGGGCCTGAAAAAAATAGCCATAGTGTGTCCCCTTCCTCACTGCAGATGTACCAGTAACATATCGTGGACATCTGGAAATGTGTACCTTGGAAATGTGTACCTGTGCATGGGCATAAAACAGTAGATGTGGATGTGCAGAGACATTTCAGTTCTTTTCAGAAATCCTGCCCCACTGAAGAAATGGGACCTGTCCCAGGGAAATGCACTGGGGCCAGAATTTCTCTAGCAGCATTAACTGGAGTTGTTTTCTCTAGAGCACATAGAGGGTATGCAGAGGGAAGACTGCATTTCAGCATAGAAATAAAATGTCGTCGTGTTTAGATTTGTTGGTTAATAACCCAGAGTCTTCGTGGAGTATAAAAAATAAGCTCTAAAAGAAAGAACCGAACCTCTTCAAGGCTGTGTATTGTATTCCAGGTATACCTTCACTGTCAACATCCTACCTGAATATTAGCTAATGATTAATACTCTCATTCAAGTGAGGGTTTTGTCATTTTGGGAGGGATTGTAAATCAACGTTTGCTCTGAATATGCAAAAGTTCCTATAATTTTCAAGTGATTGATACAGTCATTTGACCAGGAGAAGTTTCAAGCATCAAAGAGTTAAAACTACATTTCAGTAGAACTTCAGGGAACACTCTCATCGCTGCCTGGTTCCTTGCTGGCTCATTCAGAAAAACTGATGTTACATTATACATTAACATTTGTAAGTGTCATCTACATGAAAAATTTTTAGCTATTTCCATTTTTTAAATTGTAGTTAGTGAAACTTTTATGTATACAGACAAATTGGGCAGCCATAGGAAGATACTTAAAACTTGCTTATTTTGGTAGCCCATGGGACTTGTTGGCCACCTGGCTTACTGACCAGATATGTTTCCTGATTTAAGGAAACTGGCTGGGTGATTATGTAGTGTCACCAGCTAAATATGGCAAGACTCGAGGCTCACGGATTTCTCTTTAAAATGCAAAAATCATTAAAAAGCTGAAGGGCTGCCGTTCCTTTGTGCTGCTGGCAGGGAGGCAGGGGAGCCTGTTGGCTGGGGCAGCTCTGCCACCTGCAGCTCAGCGCCGGCAGGACCGCAGAGCAGCCTTCAGCACCGCCAACCCAAAAACCCTCCTGGAGGCGAGAGCCTTCATGAGGAAGGTAATCGCTAATTAAATTAGAAATAGAATACATTAGCTTATGGTATGCGAAAGGTAAAAGAGAGCTTTCACATCGGTCTTTATTGCTAATCTGCACCGCTTCCAGAATGAGCGTCTGTTCTCAGAACAGAATAAAAACCCAGCATTAGAACAAAAATCATCAGGCTAAAACTATTCTTGGTGTGACTGGACTGATCTCAGAGCCGAATATGACTCCTCACTGATGAAGGCCAGTTTGTGCCCTGATGATAACTGAGGTATTACAGGAAATTATGTGTGGATCCATATTCTCAGAACCCTTTAACTCCTGTCTGCAGTGCCAGCACTATCTCATCATATAAGTCCCTTCTTGAAATACACTGGTTTTTGAAACCTGTAAATGCTAGTCTTCTCCTCCAAAAAAAAATTTAAAAATAAATAAAATTCTTCCAGATATGTTTTACTAACACCAAAGAAAAAAGAAAACCCCCAAACATACCTAGTTATGTTCCCTATTTCCTCTTCCTTGAGCCCCAAGGGTATAGCATTACAATTTTGTCAGGTTGGATCCAAGTTCTCTAATTGATGAATTGTCCATAGGATCCATGTGGAACTCCAGGAAAGTCACAGCCAGTCTATATAGTACCAAAATGTGTTCATGGCACCCACAAATGCAGGCTGCTTATGCCAGTGACCTGTTATGCCAGTGTGAAGTGTTCATCCCTAGAGCTGGCTCCAGCTCTCAGCTCTGACAGTGAAACAGCGATGGTTCTGAGTAATGGTCAGAAATCACCACAATGAGCTCAGATAAGATGGCTAGAAACTAATTCTAATTATATTGGGTTATTAAGCATAACGTAGAGTTCTTTCAGTGGGTTTTAGTACTGCAGAGGGAAAGTATATAATCGACTGTGATACACGTTGTTCCCAGTATGTTTTAAAAGCTAAAACAAACATAATTTTTCTTTGAACTTTAAGCTTTACACACAATTAAGACACATTCTAGTGCCTGAAACATCCACATGGAGCTTTGTGTCCTTCTGCGTCAGCAAGAGCTCCATGTGGATCAGATCCAGCGTCATCTAGGGCATTTCAGCTGGTACTAGACACCTGTGCACAGGCATGTGGATCCCACCTCTAGTGTTGCCTAAGCCTGGAACTCGGAAATATCTGTCTTGTCAAGCATTGCCATTAAAGTTTCGGTATTCCTAGGAATGTAGAAATTATTTCTGTAATCATACATCATCACCACACTAAATTCTTGAAGTCTTTAGGCTATTTTCTTGGGTGACTGATTTCAAGCTGTGAAGAAACTGCTTGTAGAAGAGATTGGTTTTGTTGGTGTTCCAAATATTATTAATATAGTAGTATAGTAAAAACTTGTACATTTTGGTGTTATCCAGTGCTTGAAAAAATGTTAAAATGGATGTTTTGAAGAAATCTCACAGAGGGAGACTAGATGATCTGTGAGGAATAGACAGTTTAAGCCTCAGGCTTCTTCTATATGCCAATGAATGCAGGAGTATAAAACATTTCATTAGCTTTGTTTTAGGAACTCACTCTGTCAACCCAGCCTGCCAGTTACCTGCTCACCAGTGGTTAAAGACAGCAGGTGGTTTTGGCCAATCAAGCTTTTAAATGCATCTTGTCCCCACATTTTTAATCTGTCTTTTTTGAAAAAAAACAAGCTACTGATTGTCACTGGCAAGTTCCTTGGACTTAAGATAATTGGAGCACAATCATTTCCTCTTTCAAGGATTTGGGTTTGAGTCACTTTAGATTTGAAGTAGGTCTCAAAGGTCACCAAAAAAGACTGTGAGATTTGATATCAATAATTTTTAATCCAGTTCATTTTAGTTATGCCCAATTCACATGAGTTAGTTACATTTAAAACTATAGGGTTCAATGCCTTCCTATTACTCAAGTATCCAAAGCTGATCTTAAAATTTTTGGACTTTAGAGGAAAAAAATGATTATGAATTCCCCAAAAAGCAGAACAAGAATTCATGTGAGCTCCCAAGTACCCAGAAGATGAGACTTTCCCATGTCCTAGAGTAGGGCTCTCAGTACCCATATTTTTTTTCTCTTTGCAAGTAAGATCAGGCAAGCATTTCTACATATTGGGTCTGTATTCAATTTTAATCTTGTGTGTAAAGGGAAAGAGATTATGTGCAATATTAGCAGTCGAGATATCCACAGGCAGCAGGGACAGAATAGTTCTCAGTGCACATTACGGTTAGAGCACAATAGCAAACATCTTTGCCAAGATGATAAAGAAGAAACATTCTCTTTGTTGCCAATAATGAATATCTAGGGAAGAGTAAGTATATAATGAATAAGGTGTCCCTAAGGAAATGTTGGAAGAACCTACATATGTATTTACATATTTTTAGTCCCAGCAGCAGTAGAGCTATGTGAGTCTAGTGCTCTGCCCAGGGTAACTAGTTTGTTCAGAATCATCACAAATATCTTTTCATGCTTGCTGCTATCCGCTCATACTGAGAAAATTCAGGCAGCTGTGCCAGAAACCCAGACTTTTGAGAGTCAAAACAATGGTGCCCTTTATGATCACAAACCTCTTTCTCACATACACACACGCACAAAACCTGAGCAAGCACCTGCAGGTCTCAGAATAAATTGAATATGAACTAAAATACAACACCTTTTCACAGCATAAACTGGATCCTGCATATATTTTAGGACCTGATGATCTTAATTTTTGTTAGAATATTGAACTAGATGAAAATCCAAGCTCAGAGTGCACTATCTGATAGCAGCTTTCTATTATCTTGTAGATATCTGTAGTATCTGTAGATTATCTTGTAGATATTTTTTTACAAAAAATATGTAAAAATTATGTAGGAAAAAGTCAAAGAGGCAACTGCAGATTCAATTTCTACAGTTGGAAAAAAACAATTTCTCATACTGAAGCTCTTCATTCTCCCTGCTGCTTTATGTTATATCTCTGTTTTAACTTCTGTTAATGAAAGGCTCATCAAACAGCAGTGCCAATGCACAGTAATATTTAAATGCTGAATTAGTCTCAGTCTTCATGGCAGTTCCCTTTCAACTATTTTCCCTGAATACTTTGCATCCCCATTTATATGAATGAGAGAAGGGTACACATGGGGAGAATGGAGCAAGTATTGCTCAGCCCTGCAGCCCAGAGAGAAGAATTTGTTTCCTGTCTTATATATTTGTAAAAGAACTAAGGGAAAACATCTCCTGATGAAGTAAATCCTGGATACTCCTTCAGCAAAACTTCGTAAAATTAAGTAAATCATGTAAAACAAGACTTTGCTTAAGTTACATCTTTCTTCAGTTGCCATTTTAACTTCTAATCATTTGATCAACTTGTTGCCCTGCTTCTGTTGGTAAAAAAAGCCGAACCTGTCCCTACTTCTAAGTGCAGTTCTGCTTCGAAAAATGAGTAAAAATGACATGCAGGCTCCATGCTTATTCTGTACCAGCTACTTCTTTATCGTATGTGCTCAGTTTGCAAGTAAGGAACCATTTCCTCCTATGTGCCAGCCCTGCAAATTTCAGGTAGAACCTTTAGGTCAACTTGGATTTTTTTTTCTCATTTAGGATACCTAAAAATCAAGGCTCTGGCAAACAAGAGTAAGCACTCAGTTACACATGTGAAATTTTGTAGCCTCCTATGACTTTGAGTGAGGTTTAAATGAGGAAATGATTCTGTGGTTATAAATAGAAGGGAATAGAAAGCAGTGCAGTGCTCTTTCTGCTGGATCTGCTGTGCTAACAGGAGTAGAAAGCAGTGAACAATAATTTTAATTATTATGTGAACAGATAGAAAATATATAAGACTCTATTTTAAAAAAAGGTGTTTGAAATGCCATGTTTTCAGAAATCTCTGTGTCATATATTCAGTATTAAAGCAGACAAGAAAAATAAAATGCTTCTCTCTTTTTCTCATTTGTGTCATTCATGTGATAGGAGGAGAGTGTATAGTCCTCCTATGACAAAAAAGCCCAAAATTACCTGGATTATTTTGCACGCAATATCAAAATAAAATATAAGAAGTTCTCATTATGGTGTACAGCAGGTCAGAAGAACACATTTTGCTGTAGGGGAAAGATAATCCACTATTTTGTTATTTATTAATCTTTGCAGCTTTGGCAATGAAGCATGAACATTTTCTAGTTTTCTGAAATCTCTGTAGCCTAGAAGACTAGAGTTGAAGTTTATCTGACACATCCAAAAATTACCTAGGATACTAAATAGCAAGAAAAGTTTTCCCTATTCAGAGTTTTGATTTTGCAATCCAAGTGCAGATTAAACTGAACTGTACAGGGCATGCTCTGTTAGCAAGAGTAAAAAAAATCCAAAAATACAATTATAATTACCAGCTATGTAAATACTGATCAATGGAGGCTTTGCTTGGATGAAACTGTTCCATTCTGATTTTTTTCTTCCAGTTGTGTGTAATACTGGAGCCAATGCAGGAACTGATGTCAAGACATAAAACTTACAATCTAAGTCCTCGAGACTGCTTGAAGACTTGCTTATTTCAAAAATGGCAGAGAATGGTGGCCCCACCAGGTATGTTTCACTTCCAATATTCCACTTATTTTATAGTAAAATTAATAGAGAAGCAATGGGAAAGTTTACTTATAAAGGAAAGTAATAAAAATTAACAATGCTTCCAAAGCAAGCCTGAAAATCATTCTGATATTTTATGATTTTAGTCTGACACAACTGATTTATGGATGTGCACACTGAGATGGCTTCACTATGACTAGGATATAATTTAGTACAAAAATATGTGTACAAAAATATGGAATGCAAAATGCCTACTGGCTCCATTAGAATTCATTGTTTATGTAATCCTGCTTCCTGCTGTGACTCTGAAATTACAGCTACAATTCATAATTAATTGTCTTTGAGACTAATATCAAGTTATTTACAGGCCTGGACCTAACCTCCTTCCTCTTACACCTCAAAATAATAACTCTCTTTTTTCAGATTATAAAGGTTTTTATATCTAAGAGTGTTCGCATGGGTGCCCAGGCCAAATTTGGAGAAGAACAATTGCCCCTCTGTGCTTTGCCAGTTTAAGCAAAGCTGTGTAATTTGTCCTGATTAGATCTGAGTTTTGCAGGCTTGCAGGGCAATGGCATTAGCACACTTTATGGGTTCTCTGGGGAGCAGCAGTTTTAAAGGTGAAGCCCACACAAGATGTAGAGGGAACTCAAAGGGTGGTTGCTTGTTGCTTGCTGCATGGATGGCAGCAATAGGGTAGAAAGCTCCTTTATCCTTTGTCTCTGGCTGGATCATTTGAGGCTGTACCCTACATCACAGTAAGACCTGCATTTTTGTTTAGCACCGCTTCTTGCTGTGTGACCCTCAGCAAGTTCCACAGTCACTTGGACCATAATGATCATTATCATGATACTCCCATCAGTAAAATCCTTTTGAATACCTTTATAAACAATGCTGGGATAATAAGCTTTTTTAATCCATCAAAAAAAATTGAAAGAGGATTCCATTAGTTTGGGTCCAGTGTTAAATCTAACACAACTGCTACTATTAAACTTAGCAATTTAAAACTAATTGAAAAAAATATTTCAGTATTTCTTATGGATCATTTTAGTTCATGCTTTACAGTATCTGCCATTTGCTTTCCTTCTTATCGTTTTATTGCAGCAGAACCCACAAGACAACCAACAACCAAACGGAGAAAAAGGAAAAACTCTACCAGCAGCACTTCCAACAGTAGTGCTGGGAACAACGCAAATAGTACCAACAGCAAGAAAAAGTCAGCTGCTGCAAACCTGAGTCTATCAAGTCAGGTACCTGTAAGTCTCACTTTCCTTTTAGGCCTGAATCACTTACAGTGCTTTAATTCTTTGCATACCTTGTAAAGAAGGTGCATTCTTGAGCCAAGACTATCACAAGCAAAAGGCAAACTTACACAGTGTGCTGTGGAAGCTGGGGAATTAGTGGAGAGGTGTGAAGAAGCTGTTCTGTAGTGCAGTTTTAATGCAGGACCCTCAAATAGAAGTGCCCTGAGGATCAGATGTGATCTTTTAATGGTCTGGGCCAGTTCCCCTTTTTGTCAGGGGGAGTCTCTCCACTAGTGGTGGGACTCATATCAGGCCTCGTGTTTTCAGACATAGCATGAGCCTTGCAGAATTCTTCTGCCAGGTGCTCAGTGGGGATGTGTCCCAGTGGTGCAGGACAGCTGTGCCTGAGGAAGCCACTGGTCTCTCTGTGTTAGTACCTTACCTCTAATTGGTGCCAGGTTCAGATGCTGAACAGGAGCAGGTTATGATTTCTCTTACCTGCAGAGCTTATCTCTTTGTCCAATCACTCCACTTGTAGAGGGTAGATCCCCTGGAATGTGGCTCTCAGTTTATCCACCCTGCTAGCTGTAACTGTTGACATCCTAACTGTATAGGGAGACACCAAGTCATTTCCAGGATAGCAACTGTCTCAGCACTTTAATAATGTCTCATTTACTGCCTTAGTCATAATATAGGGTAATCAGACCCCAAATTGTGACAAAGTGTGCCTTGGTCAATAAGGAGATAGCTTATGCATTTTAAAGCTTGGGAAATTAATTTGATATTATAGGAACCATAAAGTCATATCCTGAGAATAACATGCAATATTTTTATTGGATTTCTGATCAGCAGATAGGAAGGGGTTAGCTCTACTCTGAAACCTGATAAAGGATATAGGTGTTTTGTTAGCACAAAGCAGACACTTCCTAGGAATATCCAGATTAAAAAAAAAAAAAAAAAAAAACCAAAAAAGGAGGAGTAGGCTAATACCAGTGAAATGAAATGAAGATTTTTGTTTAGCAACTGATTTAGCAATCCACTAGTTTACAGCTTTGGGCTTCAGTACATTAAACTCATATTTCCTCCGTGTCATATTAAAATTGGCTCGCACCCCCAGAGTCAGATTCTTTCCCTAATATAGGCATCTCTGTGCTTTTCTGGCAGCACCAAGCAGTCAGAAGGCTGACTACCTGATCTCCTGGTGGCAGGCACTACTCTGCCCCACTGATGGTGTCTGCCAGAAAAAACCTTTGGATGAATATTCAACGGTATTTAAGAAAAAACTGCAATGAAGTGCAAACCCAAGCAACCAGCTAGTTCCCTGTTGTCTCCAGCTTTAAAGGACAGTAGAAAAATTTTCTGTCAGCTACACTCTGCTCAGAATTCAGCAGGACCAGAATCTGTCCCCCTCCTTCTCTTCAGCCTGCTCCTCCCTGGAGAGAGGACATTTGTTGCCTTCAGTGGCAGCCTTGTGTACTTGAATGTTTGAATGTGACTGAGCCCTCTGATAGTTACCTGTCACTCCCACTGATATTGAAAGGAACTTCAGGTGCTGAAGGCCGCTTCTGACAGATGAAGTAGTCAAGGCTGCTCTTCTGATGGAGATGACAGTTGAGCATCTGACACATATTGGTGAAGTTTATTATGATATGAGGGATGGATTTTTAGCCTTCATTTACTTTCAGGATGTTGCATACTCAATGTTTTTCAATATTTTTTGCTTTCTGCACCAGAATAGCAAAATGGTCCAAACTCTTTTGTATGGAGGATCAGGTTCCATTTTTAGGACACTTTTCCTTTCCATCTGCAAAGGGGAAAATGCTTAGCTGTTCGATTTGACATACTAACAGCTCTTCCCATCTTCCCCACAGCAAAGATAGCAAACCAGATGGAATTGATGGTTTGGCCACCCTATAGAGTAGACAGAACTCAAAATAATTTTAGCAGGAGGATATTTTGGTGTAAAACTATTCAACACTTTTCAGTTTAATAAAGAGATGTTATCCCACGCTTCTTCAAAATTATGCATTCTTTGAAGTGGACCTTGTTGTCATTGCTTTCTGAAGATAGCTGCAGGTAGCAGTAACTTGCTTTCTGTTTCTTTCCCATAACTGTACCTCAAACTGTATCACTTAGTAGTTAATATTTGGTTTCCCTTACATGGAGTAGAAGACAAGAGATCTTTGAACACAATTTTGCAGTTTTCAATTCACTAAAATATTCATTTGGCCATACAGCTTTCTGTGAATGGGACTTTCCTGCCCAGTAGAAAAAAACCCCACCCTACTGAAATCATTCACTTTCAGTGTTAAAAGCATTTCCCCTCTACTTATAAGAGCAGGGGAATGGAATCACTGCATCTTCTATCCAGATTGTTCAAATAACCAGAGATAGCTTCAGTTCCATTTTTCTCATCCTCCTCTCTGGAGACCCCCACAATGAGCTCATATCTGTCTCAACCCTGGATTAATATGAAGTCCTGTATTCCAACTTTTTCTTTTTTTCTAGTGATTTCTTCCCTGCCAGCAAAGTCAGTCTATCCACCATAACCACATCTCATTTCCTGTCTCTTTTATGCTTCTGTGTTGTTTTAACTTTGATAGTAAATTAATCCTGATTAAATAGTGTTTTCTTAGCCTCTATTCCATGTGATGTTTCTTGATTTAGGACATTAGTAATTATTCCCTTTTGCTCCTACATTAATGCTGCATAAACTCTGACAAATATGTTAAATTACCATACACCTCATCCACACTTCTCACTCACACCATTAACTTGTGTTTCTTTAATGAGGTCTTCAAGCCTGGGGAGGCAAATGTCCCATGTTCAGGATAGTGTCCAGAAAACAGAAGTACCGTCAGCTATGGCAAAGCTTGAAACGTCAGAGTTTTCTCATTTTCCTCACAACCTCTTCCAGCTCTTCAGATAAATACATCAGTCTGAGAAAACCTTGATTAATGAGGGAATGTTACTTGTCACCTAGACATTCTTCTACTAGTAGAAGGAGAAGGTTGTGCCATTTCCTCTATCTTATTTCCTGATCAGTTGTCCAGGCAGGGACAGTGCAGACAATACAGAGCCAAGCTCAGAAAGAGGAATGACATGATTGTGTTTTCCATGCATGGGTCAGGTTGGCACTGCATCCTGAGGTTCAGTTGTTGAAGCCTACTCAATCAGTATCATTTGTGCTCCTTGTGCTGCCTTAAATTTATTAGCACTTCCACAGTGCTGACACATTCTGATACATCCCTAGTGACAATCTATAAAAGCATCTGAAGGGTTTCTGCTAGTGGGTCGTTATCTTCCCTCTCATCAGGAATTTGAAAATGTTCGCTCTGAGTCCATCCTCTTATCTCTAACTATTGTTTAAACTTTCTCAACTGTGGTACTCAAAATACAAAATTTTGTCTTTTTTACAGTCACTTGCACTCTGTTGTACTCATTTTATCTTATGATGGTGGGATAATCTGTGGTTTCTGTGATTCTGTTGATTCTCAGGCTACTGATTGCAGTCCTTCAGTATCTCTTGTCAGCATGACTCTTCTGGCCCAAGTCCCTTGTTTAATGCCTTTTCTATGTATTACATATTTCCTACATATTTCCTACATTCTTAACACAGATGCAGTTAGCCAGTGTGCCCCATGACTGCACCACACAACTCATCCTTAGGTTGGCCCATTGCTTATCCAGTGATGCTTTTGACCCAAATCCTGTAGGTGCTGAGACAACACACAGTAGTGTGGTGAAAGTAGAACTAAGTGCTGGTAAAGTCAGTCCGATAGCACAAGTACAAAAAGGTTTTTCTCACCAGAAGTTTTCTTTTCTCAGGCTCTCATGGGTGCAGGCTCAGTACTGCCAGTGCTTCCCATAGATGCATTGGCTGGTTTTAGTGCATAAAGAAAACAGACAGGACAGGGACCCAGAAACTGTAGTCCACTCATCTGCCTTAGTCTCAGCAGATGCCAGTAATTTAAACATGTATCTGTTCATATCCTCAATCACATCTGATCTTTGGAAGGCTCATTGGGCAGAAACTGGAGTTACCAATTTCCACGTTCCTCTAGACAAAGAGAGATGAGCAAAAGTTCTGCAAGGTTCATAGAAAACCAGCCTTTCTAATGTTAGCCTTCCTATCATTTTAAAGAAGTTAGTTATCTAATTTGGGTGTGTCATTGTCTTACCACTTACACAGTACTAATAATTTCCCCTTAGTATTTGAAGCTAGCTGCAACATTTTCAAGCATTCTTACTGGCTAAAATCATACTCCTTAGCATTTTTCATATTCTTCTGTTTCAAATAAAACTTTCTGGAAAGCCCAAACCTTTGTACTGTAGAGCAGTGTAGCCGTGGAAAGGGGTTTTAACCCTTTAAGTGCGGCGGAAATAAGATGCACAGCTACATAGTCGTCTTTCATGACAGGAAGAAAGAGACAAGTTTATTCAGAAACACACTTGTTTTTATAGCATGACTCGCAATTCCAAGAGTAGAGAAAAGGTGATTGGTTCAGAGAGGAGACACCCCATTGCCAGGGCCTGGTCACACACCACAACAGGTGTTCTATCTTTGTTATTAATTCCTTTTTATTTTGACCAAATTATCACCCTGGGAGAAATTCTCCTTAGCCTTGAACTGGGCCAGCTTATCGGCTGGGAACAGAGCTGAGAAGCTCCAGCCTGGAATATTTTTCAGGCTGTAAATGTCTTACTTTCTCAATATGTGTCCCACAGAGCAGTGATTTGTATACTGTGATCTGTGGATTACAGGTATAAGTAAGGTCATCAGAAGGGGCCTATACAGCTATTTTCACATAAATGTTACTCTCTGTTAAGTTTAATTAAAACAGGGCACATTGATCCATTTTCATTTATTTGAAGCATGATAGCAATCCACACCTCTCACAAACTCTAGGAACCATTGCTCTGTGGTCATCACCACAGAAATTAACAGGTGGATCTTGCTTTCATTTACTAAAGAAGATCCTATTGAGTGTAATGCTGTAACCATGAACCCAGTGAAATATCATTTGTTGGAAAGAATAAAGCATCACTACGTGCCACTGTGTAAATGTAAATTCTTTTATACATCCAGAGTCTGAAGTAGAACCTTCTTGCACTTTTTAAGCAAGTTACATACCTCAATAGTCTCTCTTTCTCTTTGTAGCTCTCTGTAAGCTCCTCAGAAACCAAATCCATAAATAAACCTGCTGATGTGGAAGGAAGCAATACAATCTCTTATGTGTTTCAGAAACGGGGGTAGGTTTAGGTGGTTTGTAATGGATGTTGTGGAACCAGAGCTGCAGTTACAGGGCCAGAGATTAGTGTCAGAAATTATCCCATGTCTCAAAACCATGCAATTCAGAATCTAAGATTTAGTAGTAAGGAGATGAGAGAACAACTTTGTTTCCAGTTCTTGTGCTTTAGGAAAAACATTCCAAACAAGAACAGAATGTCAAGTTAACAGTGAGAATTATGATGAGATGTGAAAGATTTTTCTCTAGAAAGTGTTTACTCTGAAACCTAATTAAAATGTCAGTTCTGTTTCTAAAGATCATTTCAATACCAACATCAGTCTGATGTTCTTCTCGTGGAAGCAGTGACCGTTATGGGTGTGGGCAGCAGTGGGGCTCTCAGTCATTAATAATTTTTGTGCCAAGGAGCTAAAAAGTCAATTATTAAAATAAATACCGCTAACACAAATCTGTAAAAAGGAAAGCAGGAGGAGGAACCCTTCTCGTTTTGACTTAGTACTTAGAGGTATGCTACCTGCTCAAATGAGTGCAACTTCCAGTCCTTGAAAGGATGAGATATGCTTGAATTATATACTTAAGAGTGCCAGGCATTTTTAATTACCTTAGGCTTGTGAAGTTTGTCTACTTGTAGGGGCTGTGACAAGAGAGCTATGAGCTGATCACTGTAACACACTGGGCAAGGCTATGTATTAACAGCAGCAAAGCTGGCAGCTCAGGGATGGGGAATTTTATATGGCCCATCAGATATTTTTACCTCCAAACTTCACTAAGACATTGTTTAGACATAGGATGATCCCGTTTAAAAGTATAGTCACTTAACTGAGCAAGGCAGAGTTAAATTTTGAGGCTTGGTATAAAAAAGAGATGAAGCCTAGAAATGACCAGTCTGTTAAATAGAAGTGCTTGCATTTGAGTGTTGTGTGAAGTGATCTCTGTGTATAGTTTATGTGCATCTATTTAAGTTTGGATGACAACTAGGGTTATTACAGGATGAAAAGTATGATATACATGAAAGCTGCTTTTGTGGTTATATTATAGAATACTACATTTCTATCACATAATGTAAAACAACCACTGCTTTATTTACAGTGCTTCACTACAACCATATTTTACTATCATGAGACATTCCTTGACCAAAAATGTTGTTTCTAATCACAGAGTAAATTAATAAGATTGAGTGACTACAGTCTAAATTTTTTTAAACTAATTTAGTCAAATATGTGCTGCCATAACTAGGCCATAGCAGTGTGTGCTGCCATGCAAGAGACTAGGGTTTAATTCTTGGATTCTGCTTCTCACTCCATGAGCAGGAGCTAGGAGCACTCCAGAGCTGCAGCCTCAACCCTGGGAGGGATGGAGCCTTGTGTCATTCAACAGCAGTGACCCCCACTGGCCAATTTAAGGAGAAGCATTGAGGGGCTCTAAAAGGAGTCACTTCCAGTCCTCCTCAGAGGTTGGTGGTCATTGCACGGGATCTAGTGAGTGGAGGTTCAATGGGGTGCACTTGGTGGGGTCTTCAGCTTTCAGTCTGAGGAGCAGAATCCTCTGGGGAAGAGACAGCATGTGCGCTTCCTGAGACACTATTTTTGCCTGATATAAGTGGCAAGATTGTCAAGAATTTTTTTTCAGATGTCCTGTAAAGAATGCTGTGATATCAATCTTTTAAATAGAGGGAAAACTCCACTAACCTCAATATAACTGTAGTTCAATTCCCAGAGAGAGAGAGAGACTCAATAGCATAGAGGGAAATACAAGTGCAAACTGTTTTCTCAGGGGGAGTCATTATACGAAAGGAGTAATATTTACAATGAACCTGAGAAATTAGAGGTGGAAATACTTAAAGGTCATTGAACATCACTGATGCACGAATGTTTCCTACCACAGACTGAGATTTTTTCCTAGCCTAGTGTTAGGTGACCTGAGCAGTAAAACTATCACTGTTCCAGTGGGATCATTAATCCTCAGCCTGCCATTATCAGGAACAGGAATATTGTCTTAGCAGTGGGGATTACATTTTTGTTTACTTAATGCCATCTTACTACCCTAGACTACATCTCCTCAGATTAGCCTAAAGTGATTGTCTTCCTTTCAGCACTTGCAGCTATTAAGGATATTTCCCCTCCCAGTCATTTTGTGGACGTAAAAATTCTTTCACGTGTCCTCCCCAGCCAGCTGTTGCCACCCCATAGTGATTTTTGATGCGCTTGTCTAAGTCTCATCCAAGTCACTGACTCCTTGCTGGTATGGCAACAGAGAGAACCTGAGGCCTGTCCTTGAGAATGCTGAACTAAAAGGAACTGTTGCCACCTTGGTCTGTGGTTCTGTGTTCCAGCCACTGTGGTCCTTTTTGCCTGCCATATATCACTGCACACTCACACCCAGCTCGCTGTCCTCTGCCAGGTCTCTTTCATCATTAATGCTCTCGCAGTACAGTGGGATCAGGGCTGGTTCAGCAGTGCACACTATATATTGCCTGTTGTTTAGAGAGATGGGATAAATTAGAATAAACTTTTGCTTATGAACACCTTTGTCTTTTAAACTTCTATGTCACAAAGCTGTGTGTGAGGTATTCTTAATGAAATATTTTATGGATACCTGGAGTAACAAAACAGACAATTTTCATATACTCACAAATTTTTTACATAGCACAGGCTGAAAATGCGACACAAACATCCTTTTGTAACATGCCAGTCTTTGCTGAGGGATATAAAGAAACTGAAAACACTTGCAGGCAATAATTTGTATTGTTTTGTGGTGAAGGAAGTAGATATCTGATTAAAAAGAAACCTTATTAAATGCAAACATTTGTCTTCTGTTTGCTTTTAACATTCATAAGGAGGAGCAGATCCTTTAAAAAATGAATCCGTTGTTCACTAGGATTCTTGGAAAGGCTTGTTAAATCAGCAGGAACAAAGCTACACATCTGGAATTACTGCACTTCTACCAAGCACTACCTCATGCCCTGACACCTGAGCTGCATGAAAAGATGCATCCCACATATTTCTTTAGCTGTTAGCACAGCAGCCTGATTCTCCCTTGAACAGGGAGAACAAGAGAGCTCTCTGGCTTTGCACCTTTGCTTTCCAATCTCAAGTTGGCACCTTTCTATCCCATGCTGCTTAGGTTTTTTTGCAGCAAATCTGTGATGCACTGGAGTACAGTAGGCGGTTTACTTGTTTTCATGGAAGGACAATTTGTACTTAAAGCAGTGATTAGATGAATTCTTTCTTTCTTGCATGCTTTAGTTTCTGATGAGTACTAGTTTCATCAGTGTAATTATAATTAGCACTCTTCATCTTGCTTTTACGGTACCAGCTGGACAGATTGGTCCTCTTACTGCACAGATTGGCGGCAGGGTTGCCTACATGGAGTAAGGTGACAGGCACCATGAAATAACAGATGGTAAATTCAGGGCTTGTTGGCAATCAGCAGGTTTTTGCTAATGACTTAATTAGCTATGCAAATTGTCAAATCAGTGTGAACATTGTTTTTATCGAAAACTTTACCTAAATTAATTACCATAATTAAGTAGCAGAATGTCAAGTATATTGGATGCGTAAAAGGGCTTGGCTGGCTATGGATAAGAGAGTTACCATCTTTATTAGAGTGCTGTGCTCCATGTTTGAGAAGTCTGAGGATAAGAAATGTGGTTTCTTTTAAAATACGCATATCACCAAGTTCCAACTGAGATACACCCTGGTGCCTTTCCAAAGAAAATGGCTCAGGAAGGATTTACTGGATAAAGGCTACATATTTCAAGGAGAAGTTTAAAGGCAGTTTCATAGCCTGTTTATTTGCTTAAAATTAGGCATGTTTTTCAGCTTATCTGATTTTCAGTTCTGGGGTTTCTGAGATCCAGAGCCATGAGCATGCGGCTATAGAGATTTGTTATAGTTTTTAATTATATTAGAAATAAAGTGTAAGCCTCTCTCCTTGTTCCTACTATGTGGGAACTTTTAACTCTTGTTCAAATGTCACAAAGTTAAAGAGATGCGAATTCTCTAACCTAATTTTTTTAAGTTGATTTTTTCTCTCTCAAGGTTTCCATATAACAAATATTGGGTGCTGTTCACAGGATGTGATGGTGGTAGGAGAACCAACTCTGATGGGCGGCGAATTTGGGGATGAAGACGAAAGGCTTATCACTAGATTAGAGAATACACAGTATGATGCAGCAAATGGCATGGATGATGAAGAAGATTTCAACAATTCACCTGCACTGGGAAATAACAGCCCGTGGAACAGCAAACCTCCTGCTAACCAGGAGACTAAATCTGAAAACCCCACACCACAAGCTTCCCAATAGGTTATTCTGCAGCAGTGCCCACTGCAATGTACCTCAGTGGGTTATTAATTACTGTTTCGCAGCATTCTTCAAAATAAAATTTAAACAAAACACCTTTCAAATGATACAGTATCTATTTCTAAACTAAAACTATCCAACTTTTTTCGTTAGGGAAAACTCTTGTATAAGCTTCCATATACGTTTCTTGGAAGTATTGTCATACAGCTAGATACTGGCACTGACCTCAATTAAAATAATTGAAAATTAAACAGCATCTCATGGCAAATTTCTAACAGTGCATTTTATTGGAAGGGGTTGTTTTTTTCCTCATCAAACAATGGCCATATTTTAACAAGTCATCAGTGCTCAGGATCTCATTAACATAACTATGTAAAACTTTTTACAATTGTAATATATTTTCTGCTTTTCAACTTGCACCTGAAATTTCTTGTTTCAGAAAAATATCAGCTTTTAAGGAAAGTAATTTAAAGTAACTTTTGTTCATTGTTTTACTTTTCTTTCATCAGTTAATCATTTAAAGGATCCAGCATTTTTCATTTACATTTAGCTGATGCCAGTAGATACTCTATCCATCATTTAATAAAAATACTGAAACAAGAAATGTCTTTTTTTCATCGAAGACATGAGAAATATTTTTATGTGGAAAAAGACACCCAGTCCTATGAGAGTTTATGCTTTGTAAAATTGCTGTCGATCCAGATATTTTAAAGCCATGTAATCCATTAACTTTGTGGGCAGCTTAATAAATCTAAAACTTTTGTGTTTTTATTATTGTATCTGAGTTGGCTTTGTTGTTATTTCTTTTCATAGTATATTTCTTGTATAATATTTTTGTAAAGCCCTCATTTTTTGTTTTACTTTTTTGTTTCGTTTTGTTTTTTATTCCGGTGTATTTATGTGAAACTTTATAAAAGAAACTAATTTTTTTCATTTACATATTAATATGTTCAACTCATCATGTAAAGACACAGTGAGTCAGTGTGTTATATAATACAACTGTATTTTATGTATGCTTTGCCAATAAGTGTGCCAATAAACTGTGTTAACAAATGTGCTCTTATACAGTGCATTTACAGTTCCTTGTATGCACAACACACACACCTGTGTTCAGGATCATGCACCAGGGACTTCTGGAATTAGTGTTTCACTGAATTGCAGTCTTTTTGCAGCTAAAGGGAAAGCCTATGGTTTGGTGTGAATCGTTTGCAGCTCCATTTGGCTTGATGCTCTTGTTCTGACAATAACGATGTGCAGCACCACAGGTGAGTTACAGCAGTGAGAGCCAAGTGTGAGGGAATGCTGGGCATCCAGCCAGAGAAGCTCCATCCTGAACTTTGCATCCCTTGCCTTCCAGGGCCAGGGCTTATCGGAGCAGGGGTTGCACTCTGCTGAATTCTGTCTGATAGTTTTATGATGAGTCCCTCAACTGGCGATGAGAGGATTTTAAAAATCCTCCTTTCTTTGCTTTGCTATCACATCAATTGTTCACGGGTGACAGTGAAACTCCTGCAGTGGTGCAGCTGCTCTGAGCACAGCCCAGCCTGCAAAGCCCTGGGCTGAGCTGGAGGACTGAAGCACACACCCACATACCCAGGCACCTGGGAAACCCTGCAGGGTGCACCCTAAGAGTGGCAAACACAGGGAGAACTGTCAGCAGAGAGATGCTGAATCTACACAATCCTGCCTTTTGTGCAGGGGAGTGGTGTTTTGTTCTTCCCTGAAACTCTACTTTCAGTATTGCTGACATTGTAAGAGCAGCTGAAGAACTCCTTGGGTTTTTTTGAGTGGCTGTATGTATACCCAGAAGCCAGCCTAGGGATATGTGTCTCCTTAGCATATAAACATATTTTTTTAATCATGCTTTTTCTGGATGTGATTCTACCAAACAAGTTTAAAACCACCACTGCAGAAGGAACACAAGGCAAAGCACCCTGTGTGGCCCCTTGGTTCTTGGTGAGACACAGCTCCCTCCCTGCCCCAGGAGCCAGCCTTGGCCCTTGATGTGGGCCCGTACTTCTGCAAGCAAAATCCTTGTTCAATGAATTTTGGCACCCATTATACTCCTTGCAGGCACATAGCCTAAAAAAGACACCCCAAGCTCCAGATCAACTATAGAATTTAAAACTAGCTAAATAACAAACGTAGATAGCCCTGAATGCTGCTCCTTTGTAACACTTTCAGAATGTAGGAAACTGTAGTTCTATCATTCAGTGACTATATCAGCCCTGATTTTTCCATGTAAATAATTAAATTCACAACTTATTCCGTTAAGGGATCTCTGGCTTCTATATAACCGCTATAACATTACAATTATACACTGTAATTCTAATGTTCAAGAGCACTAATCATTCATATTACATCTCCATGAGCACACTCTAAAAGGCGTTCCTTATTATTAATCTTTCAAGACTGGCACTACTATTTCAATTTTTAAAAGATTTATTATGTGATATTACTCCTGTTGTTTCAGTAAATAAACACAGGAACGCTTGAAAAATGGGCAACAGACTCCTTAGAGTGCTGTCCTTGAATTAATCTCCAAGGACAGTTTCTCCATATCTCCTCAAAACCCTTGTCTGCAAGCTATCAATCCACCCTATTGCGGTTAGGGTGAACAACAGACACAGCTAGCTGATTTTATTTATTCATAAAAGAAATGTCCAAAATGGACCAGCTTGAGGAAGTGGTTGAGATGGACAGCAGCTGCACACACAGTCTCCTCACTGCCCCATGCCCTGGGCTGCTGCATGAGCTTTTCATTTCATGTTTGAAATGACATAGTAGACTCAAGACAGAGTCTGTGATCCCATTTCTGATCCTAAGAGCTCATGCCCTGTCCTCAGGAATTGTCCCCACGGGTTGAGGTTTAAAGAACAGTGATTCCATGAACTAATGGATTCTATGGCTTTCGGTTGGGGGCTGTCATTAAATGACACTGTGGCTTCCATTTGTGTGGGACACATATTGAAAAAGTAAGAAAATTTACAGCCTGAAAAATATTCCAGGCTGGAGCTTCTCAGCTCTGTTCCCAGCCAATAAGCTGGTCCAGCTGAAGGCTAGGGAGAATTTCTCCCAGGGTGATAATTTGGTCAAAATAAAAAGGAATTAATAACAAAGATAGAACACCTGTTGTGGTGTGTGACCAGGCCCTGGCAATGGGGTGTCTCCTCTCTGAACCAATCACCTTTTCTCTACTCTTGGAATTGCGAGTCATGCTATAAAAACAAGTGTGTTTCTGAATAAACTTGTCTCTTTCTTCCTGTCATGAAAAACGACCATGTAGCTGTGCATCTTATTTCTGCCGCACTTAAAGGGTTAAAACCCCTTTCCACGGCTGCGTCATGTGCTCCATGATTGCCTGGCACAGAGCAGTGGGAAAGGTGGATAAACACCACAGATGAGTTGAAGCAACAGGTTTGTAAGAGCTGAGGTTGCAGCCTGAAGAATGAAAGCTGAAAACCTATAGTTAATTTTACTGTAATCTAATCTCACCACCTACCAGAACATTGTATCTCTCTTAGAATTTGGAAGGAAATAATGTTTTTGGCACTTGCCCCTGGGGAGCCCTGAAGCTATTAAAAGGAGGAAGGAAACTTATCTCATGATGTTGAAATACTTTCAAAAAGAAAGCTCTTATTTGTTTTAGCTAAATGGAGGGAAGTACTGGCCCTGAGAAGTGCCCGTGCAAATCAGAGGGAGGAAATTCCAGGAGTTTACTTGGAAAAGCTGAATCACATAATTAGTAAAGTGACCAAATACGAATACTGATAACCAAGCTGGTTGCTGTTACAAAGAATTTGAGCCATGTGAGAGTCATAAGCACTGGTGGGTTTTGATTGTTCTTTGAATTGTTTTGTTTGAGGATTTATTTTTTGGGGGGAAGTCTTCGTTCAGCAAAGTCCATTTCTTAGAGAATTTCCAACTCCTGTGAATCACCAGCTGGTCTCACCAGCTGCCCCTTTTGAGAGCATTTCAGTTCCTAAAGCTCCTTCTTTTCCACAACAAGAAAAACTAAGTAGTATTTACAAATTTGTAATCTCTTCAGAAAGCAGGTTTTCTCAGGTGTCATCATCTTTGCATTGATATGTATGTGTCTAATAACGTGATAGGATAATTCAGTTTGGAAGGGATCTTGGGAGGTATAACTAGTGTTTGCATTCTTTCAGCATCACAGACCTCTGTGAAAGTCATGACTAATTTTTAGCCTTGGTCCTGGAGAAGTTACTGCTCTCAAACATTTGGGAAGTGACCAACTCACATCCTTGGGGAACAGAGTGAAAGCACCCCATACCAGAGAGCTGAGGATGCCAAGGATGATCAGTCAAAATGTGCAGGAAGACACAGGAGTTAGAGGGGGAGGAAACTTCCAAAGGGAAAGGCACAATACTGAACATCACTGGGTGTTCTCTCACACTGGAGTGGAGAGAGGCTCCCTACCCAGCCATGGCTGCAAAACACCATTAAAGGAGTCTAAATGATAGAACAGACTAAATTTTGCAATTTCACAGCCTCCATGAAAATCCCATTTTAGCAAAGACAGGATGAAAGAGAAAACATGAATGATTGATATTGAAGAAAACCCAGTTTGTGTCTAATATATCCTGGAGAAACTGCTAATGGAAATTGAATAGTCCTGAAAATATTTCCTGAGACTGCAACTCTGATCAAGCAGCCCTATGGTGATATATTGCATGTCCAAATTAAAGCTGCCCTGGGGCGCACGTAACCCCAGCAGCTGGTTTTACTGAGCAGGACTGGATGATTTGTATGTTTTTTCTAGCCTTTTGACAGCATATTTTTATACAAGGCTAAGGCCTGAATCTTCTACTAAGTAATAGGAGCTACTGAATATTTAACATCCCATAGAACTGATGTTACTCCAGCATGTCATTATGCTCTATTAGGAAGCCTGGTGGTACCCCAGCATTGCAGAATAGCAGATGGTACCTTTAGATAGAGAGTCACTTATGGAAGTCGCTAAATTTATGGACCATACTCATACATTTATTGAGAAAATATGAATTTCCACTGAATGCTTACTGTATTATAATCTGTTCTAATTTACCATGTTAGTTTGACTGCAAGTAGTATCAATTCTTTAAAGGGGAGAGGTTTTATTAGGAACAGTGATGGAGCAATCTAACTGTAAAAGCATTTCTTCCATGACCCTGTGAATCACTTCTGAAATAAAAGAACTTTATCCCTCACATCAAGAAATAATTTTTAATGGGTCTATGGGCAGTCTTAATTCATAAGCACATTTTAAAACACCATTATGCACTAAAGATGACATCAGGAAATAATTCATTTATGCATACAGAATCAAAAACTTATATAAAGAACATCCATCTACAGCAGAGTACAAACACTCCAGCTCCAAACACTGCCCAACAAATTCCCAATTCTGTTTCCATCAATTTTACAGGGATCAGGATGAGATTGATCAGCTTTAGTTTGTATAAAATACTTAATCCATCCCTGATAATTCTGATTACAGCTTACTACACATTAGCAAGGGAATGTGCTTCAGCTGAACCAGGTAAATTCCCACCCAGTGTTCCTCCACACCTGTTGGACAACCAAATTCAGGATCCTTTAGGTCAGTGCTCATGCAGGACTCCAAATTTCTTCAGGTTAATTTTCTTTATTTTCTGTGTGTGTTTGTGGGGATTTTATGAGGATGAGGATTTTTAATTTGGGAATGTTTGGGGTCTTTTTTGTCTTTTTTTTTTTTTCTTCAATCTGTACAGTGCCCTGTAAATATTTCACAGATGTCCAAGACCATATCAGTTGGAAGGTGACATGCAGAGCACGTTAGAGTGTGTGTGTAGCAGTATTTTCTCTTATGTTAAAAGAAACTCTGCATGGTCTCTGGAGATCCTCAAGTTGTGTATCACCCCAGTTTAATTAATAGCTCTGTCTCAACAACTCTGAATTCATCTAAGTTGCTACATATAATTTTGTATTGAACAGCTGTAATGTATAAGGTTAGCAGCTCCTTTGCAATGCATTAGGAGACATTTTAGCAAATGCTTGATATAAAGCAGGCATTTAACACTCCTTATCGAATTCAACTGCAACTCTCATTTCATCACATGAAGTTTCATCCTCCCTGAGTAATCTCTTGTGGGGTCTGAGTACTGAAAAAGCTTTTAAAAGCTGGTATTTGGTGCTTTCACATGCTGGGGATTTTTTTTTCCATTCTATTTTCTTCCATCTCTCTTAGATAGCTTATGAAAATTTGTTTGTGATTTTGCACAATGACATTAACTTTCCATCTTCTTCTGGCCATGTGCAAAACAGAACACAAGACTCTCATGTGCTTCACACAGACAAACCCATCAAAACCAAGGTGAGCTGCTCCCAGCTTGCCAAGAGAGATCAAATTCAGCAAACAGAAGGTGTGAAATTTAGGAACTGTGATCGATACTGGGGCTTGTGTCTGTCTTTGACTGCAAACTCCATTCTGAAAGGGAATTTTCAGCTGTTTTCTTTGAAATCTCCCCTTCAGGTTAAACTCATGTTCCAAAGGGTGGTAACAAAGGGTGACCCACTGAGACAGCTATCTTTTCATTTGAGTTTGTCAGCAGCTCTGTGTCTGTGCTTAGACACCAGCTCCTCCAGTGTGAATCAGGTGGGAAGTGCTGCAGGAGATGGGCTTATAGCTAAAGTGTCCCTGGACAGCAATCACGAACCTTTATTGTGGTTCCTGAGCTCTGCAGCAGTAATGCAATTTCATTTTTTACGTATCGCAGCTAACTCCTCTTCTGGTCTTTGTGTCAACAGGGATGGGGAGCTTCAAGTTGGCTTTATTTAATTTGCTGCTATTTCAGCCAAAAAACTAAAAAAATATAACCTCTATCAGCCTTCTTTCTTCCAGAAAATGTATTATTTTTTAATATAACCCCTTTTTCAAAGAAGTCAGGACTTCCTTGTGAAGGGCCTGACTCAAATTTCACGCAGCAGGATTTGGTTTTACTGTAGATGCTGGTTGCATTCCTGAGAGGGAGGAAAAAATACTAATGGCCAGGTTATAATGAGGGGCTGAACAGTGGCACTCCACAGGGAGGCAACATTTTTGAGCTCAAGACCATGTAATAGTAGGATATGGGCTTTTAAAATGGAAAGAGAGTTGTCGAGTCCTATGATTTTTCTGCGAGACCCACAGCATGGCCAGTTCTCAAGTAGGGAAGGGAACTGCTGGGGAAGGAAGGAGTGGTCTGTATAATAATTGCCTTCAAACAGTCTGAGGCTTCTGAAAGTGGCAATCTACAAGACAGCAGTTTCCAAGGAAAAGCCATATAAAGGGGAAGAAAACTGCAATCAGTAATGAAGGAAACCTTCTAGCGATGGGCCTCATGCAGGCACTGCCAGGCACCAGGATGGGCACATAGCTGCAAGGTCAAGACTCAAAGGGGAAAATCGAAAATTGATCTGATTTAATATGTTTTTAATTTTATTCATTTGTTTTATTTTTTAATCATCTGTGACCACGCTGTTCAGTGCCAAAACTTCTGATTTCTTAACTGCAGCAACCTACTTTAGCTGATTAACAGGTGGATTAATTTAAAATATCCTTTGAGGTAGAAGAAAGAAAACACAGGGACAGCTCTACCTTAAGACCAGTAGAGTCATTTTGTCACACTAAGAGCCTGGCTGCAGCCACAGCTTTTCTGGGACTATTATACTCAACACCTATACTTCACCCTCCATCCGAGTACCCTCCAGACCTGCTCTTTCCTTAGAAGAAGTTTGTGGTGATTTGAATATCATTTAAAAATGTCTGCCTATATGACTGCAGGCTCTTGTGAAATAGTCAGAGTAGATGCACAGAAATAATGATTTCTCAAAATCATGATTCTTTAATATTTTGCTTTGTTTGGTTTGGTTTTTTTGGTTGGTTGGTTGGTTGGTTGGTTGGTTGGTTGGTTGGTTGGTTGGTTGGTTTTCTGTGCAACCAAAACCTTTTAATTTGTTTGGAATGCGTTTTCCCTTTTGGTTCCTTCTGGGTATTGAAATTTTAAGTTTTACTTTGATAATTTTTTTTCCAGATGTGATTGTCATGAAACTACAAGCACCACAAACTAGTTTTCAGTTTAAAACAAACATTTAAATTTTCTAGAGCTGGAAGTAAAATACCAAATGCAAGCACCTCTAAACTAGCCAGGAGAGGACTGATGAGGTTCTCTTCTCAAGGCTCCTCCTGACTAAGCCCCAGCACTTCAGAATGAATTACACACATTGTGTCCTGCCCAGCTCTCTATAGAAATATGCTTGTAAACATTGCAGAGAGATAGGTTGAAGGACATATGAATGATACAGAATGATATAGATCACCCAAAGCATCAGCTATTCCATCTTTATGCTCTCCTCCTTCCCCAATCCCCTTCAATATTTGAAAATAAACTAATCCAGGAGACTTGCAATTAAAAAAAAAAAAAAAAAAAAAAAGGTGGTAAAGGCTTGTCATCTCTGGTTTTCCAGTTACAAGGGCAGGTCTCAGGATGTGTTATGTCAGCTGGTGCTTTATATGTGACCAGAACTGGATAACGCTGACTGGACTGTGGCCACTGTGTACATGTGTGGCTTTACAGCACTTTCTGTGCATACAGCACAGTAAGCAGTTCCTAGAAAGCACAGTTTCCTGTAATTCCTACAAAAGGACTGCTTTGAGTACCTCACTTTCTGTACAAAACCAAAAGGCTTTGGAGCTTATGCACACCCTTGTTCCCTGATGGGAAGCCAGCAGTGCCATGATGAGGAGCACAGTGTGCTCTGCTGCCCGGATCATTCACAACCCCACCCCACCCTTTGGGCACAGCCCCTCTGCTGAGCACCCACAGTCCTGCACTGAGGCCACTCAGCCTGATACACAACCCAAGATATCTGTATGTCTTCACATTTGTGAGTCTAGAGTGGAGCTGGGCCAATTTGGATCCCTTTATTAGCAGTATTAAATTCCATTGTGCAGGTATTTCCACAGCTGTGAGTTATTCAACATAAACTACTGAAGTAGAGAATAGGCTGCAAATAACCCACCAGGGAACAATTTTTTGAGTGCTAGTCATCCAGCAAATTCCTTTATTCTCAGTTTTTATAGCAGGATTATTTGATGTAGAGGATATGTCCAGGTTATAATGTATTTGATTATTTATAGCAGATACCTTGTGTCATGAGCTCCATTTTAAAATGGACAAGGATTATTGAAACTAGACAGATGTGATGTTAATTTCCAAAACTAACCTCGTTTTCAGTGGAGCCTGTGATATTGCTTGTACTTTTGAGAATATCACTTTTCTGGTAATTTGTCAACTCCCCCAGTTGTTTTGCTACTAAGCCTACTTCATCCTGTGATTTTTCTGTTTCCTATATCTTTCCTTGATGACTATTCCTATTTCCTAGTAAAATATTTCCCTCCCAATGCTACCAAATTGATCTCCCTGTATATATAAAAAAAAATGCTCTTTTTTATTCCACACTTCATCAACACTCAAGATATATTTTCAGATCTGTGGAGGCCCCAAGAGCAGGTGTCACCTGCTTTGTTCCCTCCTGAATAGAAACTCCCCCTTCTGTCTCACCTGCCTGAACCAACAGTGTGGTCTCTCTCCCAGGAGATGTATTTAGAGGATATACATCTTTTTTTAAATGCTATTCCATTACCCTAAAGACAAGGAGATCTTTACACAATTCTTGCTGGTGTCTCCAAATCAAGCTATTGGCGCAGCACAGCTGTCGTGGTTTAAGCCCAGCTGGAAACTGAGTACCACAGATCTCTTTGCTCACACCCCACCCACCCTTCCACACACACAATTCCTCTCTGCTGAGATGGGGAGGGGAATCAAGAAAAGAAATATAAAACTCCTGGACTGAGATAAGAATAATTTAATTATTAAAATAATAGTAATGACAACAATAGAAATAATAACATTTGTAATGAAAATGAGAGAGGGAGAGGAATAAAATCCAAGAGAAACAAGTGATGCATACTACAATTGCTCACCACTCACTGACTCCATATCCTGTTCATCCCTGAGCAGCAATTGGTGCCTCCCAGTCAGCTCCCCCCCAGTTTATATAATCAACATGTCCTGTGGAATGGAACAGCCCTTTGGTCAGCGTGGGTCAGCTCTCCTGGCCATGCTCCCTCCTGGCTTCTTGTGCACCTGCTGACTGGCAAAGCACAGGACACTGAAAAGTCCTTGATTTAGAATAAGTAACACTGAGCAAAAGCCATAATATTGTGTTATCAACTTGATTCTCATACTGAATACACACTACAGCACTGAAGCATATGAAGAAAATTAACTCTGTCCCAGCCAAAACCAGGACAATGGGTCAGTTCCTTTTGGAGGCTGTTGTTGCTCTTTGTCTCTTCACCCTTGTTTACTATTGAAAACATTTTGACTGACACAATGACATCACTGAGAGCCCCCACATCTTGTGCCAACATGGTGTCTGAATGCCAGCTCCACATTCAGCTTCTCTGCCACTGCCTTGCTTTCACAAAGTTGATCAAATTGCACAGCTCTTCTGCCTGCAGCTTCCAGATCGACCCATCAGCCCAAGGCCAGATTCTGCCCCACCATGAAACATGCTCAGCAGGGATGGTAAATGTGCTAGAGCAGTGGCCAGGCAGTGAAGTCTTAGCAGATGCTGTGCCTCTCTATTTGCAGTTCCATCTGCCCCTTTCTTCCATGTGATGGAGAAACCAGTTCTGGAATGTATTTTTGAGGTTATTCCATACTGAGCCGAGCCATTAAAGTGCATTGCCTAGTACTAAGGTCCTTTTTTATTATTTTTGTTTAATTCCCATGTCTTTATGGTATCACACTGGTGTGGTTTCAAAGTGCTATGCATGGTTTTTATTTGTGTAACTTCCACTGAATTTTTAATTTTTTTTTTAATAGAAACTGTAGCAAAATCTTCCAAGTGCCTCTTAGCAGTGCTAGGATTTCATTCCTGTCATCCTTATCCTTTTTTTGCAGACTATTCAGCCAGCAATATTCAGAGCTTTTCTTAATGCCTTCCATCTCCTCCGTGCTGCTGGGAAGGGGCCAGCTATCAGCCAAACAGCAAGTAAATAGACTGCCTGCATTTAGTATAGTGATGGGCACATATGTTTTTAGTGAAGAGTTTATTTGCCAGAAGAAAACTAGTTTTGAGAATTCAGGTCAACTTTTGGTGAATAACTTCGAACTAATAAATATAAGAGGTGAGGACAGAAAGATTTCAGAAGTGCAGGAAAAGCTCATATCAATTTTTCTGGAACCAATCAGCTCTGTTTAGTTGGGCTAGGTTACTCCTGTTGCCAGCAGGAAACAAATAAACAAACAAATAAAGGAACAAACAAAAAATAAATCCTAAAAAAAAAAAATCAGGGAGGGAGGAGAAAACAAGATAGGAGATTGCCCCAAACACAACAGCCAAGTCAGAGGTGTTTAATAAATCCATTTCCTTTGGTGCCCATCGCCCTCCCATCCCAACCCTTTCCCCAGCTCTCCCCCTCTCCTGTACCAAAACTCCTGTTTCTGAACCTATCCATTTCAATCTTCCCCATCCCTTGGTTCTTATCATGAACATGCCCAGGTGCCAGCTGGAGAGCCCCCAGCCTCTGCCATCCCCATATCTTTCCAAAGCTCTGCATTAAACTCCCCTTATCCAAATCCACCAAGAGCTTCCGCACATTCAGGCACCTCCAAAAATCCTCCCCAAAGCCTCTTCTTGGTTCACTCGTGTGCCTGAGCACAGAGAGGTGCTTGGCTCTTCCCAGCACCATTGGCTGCTGCTACCCACTGTGCCCACCTTTCCTCCTGGAGAAGCCTCAGACAGTGCTCCAGCAGCAAGCCAAAGATTCCAGAGGGCTCCTGTGCTCACTGGCAGTGCAAAGTCCTGTGCTAACAAGTCTCCAAGGCAAGGAAAGGAGTATTATGATAAGGGAATATCTGATGTGCAGAAACTCTTTTTTCAGGATAAATTCACAAGAGACTGAAATGTCATTTATATCTTAAAAAAAAATATTGCCCCTAACACTCACTTAAGATGTAGAAGAGCTGGATTCAGCCTTCAGCCTCCCATGTTACAAGAGGGTTACACTGAAGAGGGGCCAATCTCATCCCCTGTGGAAGGGTAGAGCTGATCTCAGTAGTATCTGGGCCAAAGTGAATGCCTCCAGAATGTGCTGATGCCTTCTGCAGAAACTTGTCCATATCTATCCTCACAGCAAGTCACAGGGAATTTGAGCTTGGTTTTTGCACCACACGGAATACACTATCCTGTTTGCTATCCAGGTGCCACTGGGATCATGGTCTACTGTCCTCTGTAAATCTCAAGTTTAATTTTTATTAAATTACATAAAGGAGCAAGTGAACAGAGCATGATTCCTTCAAGCACACTGATTAATTTTTTTGAAAGCTGATTCAAAATATCCGTACTTAATTTAACATCTTTTTCATTTAGTACATTAGAAAGCACTGCTGCTGAGAGACCTCCAGCCACATGTCCCTGCCATGGAAGGACAAGAGTGTTGTGTTCCTGGGGCAGCTGCCTTGCTCATGCAGAGAAGAGAGAGTCCAAGGTACCATGTAGCAAGGGGCAGCTTCCCACTGGGGCAGGAAATTCTACTGATTTTGGTGAAACAAAAAGCTCTGAAACTCAAAATCCCAATATTAACCTGCTCCCACCACACTAAATCCTTGTTCTGACTTTTTGAGGTTGGTGAATTCAGCTCATGCAGCTCTTGTCAGCAACCACCTGTACAGCTATTTCAACATAATGGTCCTTCTTCATAGGCACAGCAAAGGGAGCTCTGTGGAGATTTATGGAGGATCACATCACAGAGCACAGCACAGCTGAAGATGACAGAGGTGAATGTCGGTGTGATGGACCCAGCCTGACTCCACAGCGCAGACTAGAATGTCTCTCCCTGCAGAGGCAGGGTTTATCTCTGCCCTGCCTCCCACCTAACTCTGCACTTTCCAGCCCAGTTATAAAGCTCCAGTCCTCTCCCACACCAGCCACAGTTCCCAGCTTGAGCAAATCCCATATTCAGCTCTGCCCTAGACTCACAAAAGGAACACACCTGAAGTCTAACTGCTGGTCAGCAAACGACCTCATTTAGAAACTGGCCCCTCAGTCCAATTATCCCTCTACTCCAGCCACATGTCCTTATGTAGCAGCATTGCTCATTTATATGCTAATTTTACTAAGTCTACTTCAAAGGGGAGAATTGTTTGTTAAAAATCTTACACTCCAGCCTGAGTTCAGACCATCTCATTATTTACCTGCAAATTTAGGGAGATATGGGTAAAAGCTCTGTTCTTTTATGATCTATTGTCTAGGTGATCAAAGGAAACCATTCAATATGAAGATCAAAAAGAGTCTGGCTCCCAGCAGCCCAGCAGCTGGCTCTGCCAACTCCCAAAGTCCACAACCTCAGTTATAAGTAAAGGCTGATTCTACTATTAAATAACTTTTGATTACAAATTGGAGGGAATAAAAGAAAAAAAAAAAAACAAACCTCACATCATAGTCTCTTTACTAAGGTGTTAATGAAACTAGGCTTCATATTGATATTATCTCAATTATTAGTCAAGGAATAATCACTATGTATATAGTGTCTCTATTAATAATCCTCAGATAATGAAAAATATCCCACAGACATAACTAATGCTGCTTGATAAATTGCTGGTGGACCACAGCTAACCCAGATTTTCTTTTTTATATAGATATACTGCTCAAAGGATTTTTTAAAACAGGAACTCAGAGACAGAAGTGTTTACTATTTAGAGGAGGCAAAAGCAGTGGCTGTAGGTTCAAGTATCAAAATGGGACACCTCATGTCCCAGTCTGTTAGGGAATTATGTCAACAGAGTAACACGATGGGAATAATGAACCATGCTTTTCAGGGCTGACATAATGCCTCAGCCTAAGGAATTTCAAGAACCATGATTTCTAGAAATTCTACTCTTCTTGAAAAGACAACCCACTGAAAGAATTTTTCATCTTCACCACAAATAAACATTAAATAGTATACAGCTTGCTTTATAAAAATGTGAGAAATGAAAATGTATAGACGTTCAGGCTTTAAGCTTCCCTTTAAAGTTGACACACTCTTATTCACGACAGTGTGTCCTTTTTCCATGCTACAAGTGGCAATAAACAAGAGGCCGAGCACTGACACATATTTGGGGCTTCTGCAAAGGGGGCACAAGGATATTTTGACTGCTGAGATAATATGTTGGTGTTTTTACTTGATGCATTTCTGAAAATACACTGCATTATCCTAAAAACATTAAGCCTCCAGTGCTGATAGGAGAGATATTTTACTCACTGTGCTTTACTTTAGCTTGTTTGTGTGAATCAGTGTGTTGTAGCCTTCCTGTCAATCAGTAGTAAATTAATACCTTAACAGGTCTTGGATAGCTTCTAGTGCTGTTCTCATTTGGAGCAGATCTAAAGCTGATGTTTTGAGCAGTTGTTAGTATTAAAGATCTGATGGCACTTTACAGGAGGGTTGGGGTGTAAGTTTTGGTGTCCTGGCCAAGTTCCAAAATGGGTAATTAAATTCTGTCCATCTAAACTTCCCCCTGTGGTTTTAGTTGGCTCAGGTATTCTTAATTTCCTGTCTTAAAATGTTCCATAGTGTTGCAGTGGTGCTGTTAAACAGTTGCCAGGTTTCACCTCGGCAATGTGTGAGATGATTCATACCTTACAGATCTGCAGATAGCAGCACGTTCAGCACAGCCTATGGCAGCTGGAGAAAAGGCAGAGTTGGAATGACAAGATGTCATAACCACTGCTCCCTCCATTCATTTTCTAATTTTGTGACACTTCAGAAAGGTATAATAAAATCCCTCCAGTTTTTAATGAAATAAGTTCCTCTCCCCCTCGACCCTTCCATTCCTTGCATCCCCAGGAGAGAAGAGAGAACCTGAAGAGATGTGTACAGGGTTAAATGAAAACTTGGATCCCTGACTATGCCAGGATGTGAAGAGAACTGAGGTCCACATTTGACCTGCTCAGAAGAACATTTTTCACCTCACATACTCTGAAGGTTTGAGAAATTTCAATTCCAAATCAAAGTTTTATGCCCGTATGGTAGTTCTGCTTCTTAAAATGTAGCAACACAGCACCAAAAGACTGCTGAAGGTGAGTCCAAGTTAATGTGTATTTTAAGTTGCTCCCTGTTTTGTTCTTCCACTGGCAGTTTAAAAGCTAAACAAAGTCTAAATTACACACACACACACACACACCATAAAAACAAAATATAGCCTCCAGAAAATCCTTGTTCAGAATGGTACATGCAAGCCTGTTATTTTCCCCTCCTTCATTGCTACCTGTCCTGTTTTTCCCCTTAGTTTTCTTCAGTCTTTCAAAATTTCTAAACTCAGTCTGGGTATGAGGGAAGAGCTTTAAGCATTCAATCTCTCATCAAATATAAGTTAGGAGGTGATAACGTCTTTGTTAGGGAAAAGAGATTTTTATATTAGCTGAATCGGCCCACCCAAAAGTCCATCTACCTGAATCCATTGCTCAGGTGAGAAATGCAAAATGAGGCTTTTAACTTTAGCACCTCAGTTTGCTGTCTAAGTGGGAGGAATAGCCCTGCCATTTTAACACAACATGTAATGTGTCTGTCTTGTGGTATGGCTCATGACTTTATCATGAGGTAGCAAAAACAGAATAGGAATAAATTGGTGAGATTTCATTTTCATACAAATTTCTGAAAACTCTCAATAACTATAAAAAACACTGTGAGCCCAGCAAACTACCAGTACTGTCCTCTGCAGTGTCCAGTATAACAACAACCTCTTTTGCAAGAGAGGGGAAGCAGCTGAGATGTGCAATAGCTCCTGGTTTTGTGGCTTTCTCCCACAAACCTTGCTTCAGGAGCCATCACCAGTGCGGCTGACAGGGAGAGCTTTGTCCAACCTGTCTGCTGAGGAGCTCAGGGAGTTACTGGCTGGATTACAACTGCTTGGCTGCCTGGGCTGCTGCTCTGTGTGAGTGAGGGATAATGGGCAGACTTTTAAACTTCTTTAAATAAGGTAAAAAGCTCTTTCAGAAAGAGAAAGCAAATATGTGCCAGATTTTTTAATGACAAAAACAGAGCAGTAAAAAAGGGGGAAATATTAATGCCACTTTGGGATAGAAGTGCTTTGAAGAGGCACATCTTTAACTAATCAGGAAGTTCTGGACAGTAAGCCTAATTTTTTTGGTCTAAGCAAAATATCTATGAGTATCATTTTTCTGGCAGAAAGCCAATTTTTCTTGTCATGAGAGTTCCTGAAATGATATGAATTGGGGCCTGATCCTGGAAACCTTGGGGGGCTGAATTCCTAGGAATCCCTGTGTAGTAAACTGAAGGAAAAAATAGTTTTTGTGACATCCTGAGTAAAGAAAAAGTTGAGCCCTTCCTTCATGGGGATAATCACTGGTTATGTAAAACCCAAAAGGGATGAAAAATGTGGTGCAGGAAGTCCCAGTGATGCTATTCGAAAGTCAAGAGTTTTCATTTTGTCCTCGTGAATGCAGGCAGGGATCGTTTTCTGGAACTGCTCCAATCCTACTGCCCTTAAACATATAAAACACTCACTTCAGTCAATGGGATCTGTGCATGCTGAAGAGCTACTGGGTCAATTTACATACTTGTAAATGTCTGACACTGATTGTGTGACACATGGGCACTCTTACAGCTGATTGAAGGAACAACGTACCAGCAGCAGAGGAGACCTTTGCACAAATAGGATAACAACACCATGTCAATATTTTCCTAATGTGTGAATAAGTGCTGTGAGGGACAGGGCATACAACATTCCAGAAACTGAAGTGTGGGAGATGGCTGGGAAAGCTTGCTGAATTCTTATCTAAACACCAAAAAGCGATATTAAATATTAATTAAAATTATTAATATTAGAATATAAAATGTTAGCACGACACTTCACCTTCTCTAAAACTGTGTGTTGCCACTTGCCCTTGATGTAAAATCACGTGCTAAATGAATGATTTTTCTGATACTCCTTTCCAGCATTAAATCAATGGGGTGGAAAAGCTATCGTTTTGTCAGAGAGAAATTCACAGACAAGGTTGCATGATGTGGTTACTGGAAGTGGCAGCAGTGGGTACACGTGTAAGACTTGGCCTTTGTAGTGTGTGAGGACAGAGCTATGAAATTATGTTAAGCCACCCCGAAGCCCTCCAGCCCTTGGGTTCCAGCTCCAGGACAAGTCCTATGTGAGAAGTGAAGCAGTGCTGTTTTCTTCTGCTTTATGCCTTGTCAAATTCAGCACAACAACAGCTAATTGTGAAAGGACAATTCCGCATTTTTGAGACCACAAATTGATCTAAGTCTAATTGATTTTTTTAATATATATTTACTTACTTCAAGCTTAAACAGAAACCCCCACCATTGTCATTTGTAAGCGTACAAATGTGTTTGAAGAGGCTTGTGTGGTGTCTGGGACCACCTGGGGATCCCACAAACATTTTATCCTTGTTCTTCCAGTACCAAAATCGGTGTTACAGTTTATTGGAACAATGCAGAAGAAGGGAAGTGGTAGTCAGCTGTGTACATGTGCAAGGGCTTCCCTTCTCAGCAAAGCTTCTTATTGCTACTTGACTGCTTTGTAGCACCTAATGGGGCAGGACATCTTGCCTCCTTCCCCACAAACTACAGTGTTACATGTTTATCAACTTTTTTTTTAGTTTTGCCATTTTATTGAGAGGTAGGTTTTAATTTTCTCAAGTCCAACAGAGTGAGAGTGGCCCTTGTTTAGGCCATTTTCCCCCTTTCCTTAAAAGGGACACATGATGTAGAAATATGAATTCCTCATCAACTTTGTCTTTCCTCCCTGCTGACCCTGAGCCCTCAGAGTGACACCTCTTGTGTAACCATTCTCAGGGTAGAAAGGCTCTCTAAAGACAAAAGTGGGTAGCAGTGGCAGTTGCCTGAGCTACTTGCATGGTTATGACCATGGCAGACATAAGTCCATCTCTGTCCACAAGAATTCTTTCAGGAGTTTTATGTAAACAATGTATTGGCAACAAAAAAACGGAAGTAGACAAAAGGAACCAATTTAATATTCCAGCCAGGCTCCTTGTAAGAATAGGAGCCAAGAGTTATGGTTGGACCTTCTCTGAGCAGGACCTGGACCAGAAGACCTTCAGAGGTCCCTTCAAAGCTTCTGGAGTCTGAGTGTGGATGGAGGATGGAGTGGAAATGCATCAGCATGTCATTGCAATGTATGTGCCCAGTTCAGATCTTGGACAGTCATAAAAAAAAGGGATGTGAGGCTTCACGATTCAGAAATGAATCCCAGAGCTCCCAGGAAACTGTGTGCTGCTTGGCAGGCTTGGATGAGCTGCATTAGTTTCAGGACACAAGTACACGGGGTCAATCATTAAGGAAAATACAGGAGGCCTTCAAAGTGCTTGAAGTGAGCACCTGATGTCTTAAACTCAGGGCAAGAAGCTCTGGGGAATTTGGAAGTCCTCAGCAATCAGACTGAGAAGCTCAGTCATTTCAGTGCCAAATTAGTGGGGATTTCTGAAGATATCTGGGTGCTACAAGAAAGCTGGTCACGGTTCAGCAGCATCTGTAACAACGGAACTTTCACATCTGTGTTTTTGAAATAGAATTTGTAATTCTGTAAAGTACCTCAGTGCTTGTGAAGCCCATCGCATGAATTAATAAATAATAATATCTTGGAAACTGCAAGAAATTCTACTTCAAATCTAAGAGGACTCTAATCCTTTCATGCTAGGAGGACATCTTTTCTATATTCCCTTTCTTGGGATGTCAAAGATATATTTTTCCAAAACATTTGAACAATTTGACTGGGACCCAAGGGGAAATTCTGGATGAATTGTGGTGAAGTAATGAGTCAGAAAGTTTTCTTGCCAGGGATTGAGAAATGCCTGACCTCATTTCTGAGCACACTGCATGAGAGGGAGAGATTTTGCCCTTAGTGGAATTCTAAATGTTTAGTGTAGACCTCTGAGCATTAACAGCATTCTTGTTAAAAAAAAAAAAAAAAAAAAAAACTGTGATTGTTCTTGTATTTACCTCTAGAGAAATAAATTTTTAAGTCAAATTTAAATCTAATTTTAGATGTCAAAAGAATATAATAGTGAGCATATTCTAATTATTTTTATTGAATATATGGCTTTGACCTACGGTGCAGCTTTATACACATAACATAGTTTTTTTAAATCCTAAGTGTAGGAAGCCAATGGGCAGCCAGCCCCCTGCACCAAGGCAGGATTAGCCATATCTATTGCATTTCTGACAAGTATTTATCTAAATATTTCCTACAGATCTCCAGCATTTATGATGCCCCAGATAACCTATTGCAATGTCTAATCTGAGTCACCCTTGCTCCAAACGTGAGCCCAGGGTCTCTCAGATGTAGAGAGCAATAGGCACATATTAGCCCTGTGACTACAGGGCACAAGTTTTACTGAACTGCTGGCAATTAAAATTTGTACTCAATATATGTGTTCCATAAAAAGAATTAATACTGTGCCTAAGTATATAAATAATTGCAATTTTTGTATCATTTTCTTCTGCAGAGGATGCTTCGTTGCTTAGGTGCACAACAAAGCCTCTGTGGCTGCAGCTACTCTTTGGGTGGCAGGCTGGGTGTCATCCCCAGTGGCTGCAGGCAGCTCCTGCTTTGCTTTTTGGTTTGCTTTGCTTTATGATCTACTTCAGGAAGTCAACAAATAATATTATTCACTGAATTTCATTTATTTGCTACAAATAAATTCTGTGTAAATACAGTCAATTCTGTTTGAATTGACTACATTGAATTGACTACATCAAGGATCACTGCCATTTTATCTTGGTATCTGGTCATCAAACACACCCAGGTGTATACAAAAAATACATGGAAAAGGTACCAAAGATAATATAGTTCACAAAAGTTTTCTTTATGGTAATTGTTCCAACCGATGATATTCTACAAAGGAAGTTCCTACATGCACAAAACTTTTTATATTATTATTTTATTTTTGAAGGCAGTGGGTACCACTGTCTTTAATGAAAATCAGTCTTTTTATCCTAGAGACTAATATAACTCCTGGCCCTGGAGTTTGAACCCTATCTCCTTAGACTGCCAGAGCATTCTCATTTTTCATCCCTGCTGAGAACACAGCTACAGCACATTTCCTAATTTCTATCATATGTTAGTGTATTTTGTGAAATGCAATTCCTTTTTTTTTTAAATAAAAGTAATCAAATAAAACACTTCTGAATGAATACATGTTTTTCACTTTTTGCCTTGCTTGATCAACTCATTTGAGAAGCCAGTTATTTTCACTAAAGCTAGAATTTGTAAGACCTCAGTCAAAAATGTGACTTTTTTATATCTTATTAAATTTCATGTGAGTTATGCAGAAAATAAATTACATGCAACTGCACTACCTAAGTACCACTGCTGTATTTTTTTTTCACTGAGCAATTTCTGAAAGAAGTATAAATCATAGGCTAAATTTTGCTGCCCTTCCTCCAACCTTGCTGAGCCAAAATCCCATTAAAGTTAACTTTGAGATTTGGCCCCATGACTGGATGAGTATGGGAAAGCCTGTAATTTATAAGGCCATATCCAGTCTATTATATGTCTGGAAAATGTGCAGAAATATATTTTTAGGAGACTTTTCTCTCCAAGTTCCTAAAAAGGCCTGAGTAATTTCAGGGAGGCAATCTGATAGACAGATTTGTATGAATATTTATATAACTAATAACACAGCCAATATTTCTAAATATTTTCTAAGAATATTCACTCAAGTAAAACAGTGAATGTGTCTTGGCTGTTTGTCTTCTTTCCATTTACTTTCTGTGACTATTCCTGCAGATGAGTTCACAGGCAGAAGTGCTGAAGAATATTTGAGAATAATGACACTATTCACCAAGTGAATTTAAACTCATAGTTCAGAGCAGTTTCATCAGAAATCTCTCCTAATTTGTGAATAGAAATAATGATATGTAGCAAATGAAGTTCAAAATTATCTTACACTTTTAATTTTGAATAGTGAGTCTTTCAAATATAAACAATCTACAGGTAATATTCAGAGAAGCTATTGAAAGAGTAATTTCCACTAATTCAATAAAATTACAAAGCGTCTTCAGAACATATGCAAACAGAGAAAGGTTAAAACAATTAAGTAGGCTATTTACTACAAAATAATCATTCAACCATAGAAACTAACCCCAAACAGATGTACACTGCTCTGATGAACACTTGTGGTCTATTTGAAGACAAATTAAAGTTCTTCTCTTAATATCAAATAAATACTCTTCAAAATGCTTCTTCAGATCTTCAGTCATTACCATGAACATGTGT
This sequence comes from Acridotheres tristis, assembly GCA_037013685.1. Classification (NCBI taxonomy): domain Eukaryota; kingdom Metazoa; phylum Chordata; class Aves; order Passeriformes; family Sturnidae; genus Acridotheres; species Acridotheres tristis. Next base: position 56,795,387 of record CM072888.1, read on the forward strand.
GGTGCAGAATTAAACACTGCAAATATGTGCATCTTAAAGGTCAGGGCCTGAATGGCGATGCCTGTATTTACACTGTAGAAATTAATAAATTCTCACATAACCTATATGCCTGACATCAAGTTCTTCATTAAATATATTGAATTTTGATGGCTGGGATGAAAACATCCAATAAAAATTTAGGAATACCCTAAAAGCCATTTCAGTTGTAGCCCTGAGTCCCCACTGGTGGGCAGGTCCTATAAAGCTGGGGATCCACATTTTATCTCCTGCTGACTGTTTAATTAAGGAAAGGAAATCCAGGGAAATGCATCAGTTTGGTCCATTTTTCTCCCTACTTACTGTCCACCAGCAAGGGGGAAGAGACTAAAGCTTCTCTGTCTGAAAAAGGAGTATGGACGCATTTACAGGGCATGCAGAAAAGCTGGCATTGATTATGAGTCTCTTGGATCCATTAACAGTAAAGCTCAGTATAGATTTTAAAACCGTAGGCTGTTCAAGTAACAGACATTTACTACAGGGCTAAGTACTTCATTCATCCAAGTTTTATATTCTTATATGTTTAAACTGCTTGCACACATATATAAAAAACCCATATACTTAAATGTGTATAAGGCCTACGATTGTTCATAGAAAAACTTCCATAACTTGTCAGACATAGCTGGTTATTACAGTTTGCAAGCACTAATACGACTGATTGATGTTAATGTGTTCTGATTAAATTTACTGCTGATTAGTTGATCATCACTTGGAACAACAAGAAATTATATTTCACTGTTTTTATTACACTGATTGGCATTTAGTTTATCAGCCATGGCACCAATGGGAATTATCAGAGCTAAGTGATTTCTAATGAGGATATATTAATTACATAAATGTAAGGAAATTCAATCAATTATAATCTGTTTTATTTTAAGATGAGCAATCATGAAACTAAAAAAAGGAAACATGCAGAATCCTACAGTAATCCTTAAATTCTGCACAAGTACATTGAGTTATACTTCAGATTGATCTGCCTGTGCAATGGATATTCACTTCTAAGGCTTTCTCCTCTGATTCTGACTGAAGATTTGGAGAACTCTATCTTTTTTCTTTTAACATATTGTGTTTTTTCATCAAGAAGTCATTTTTAATGGGAGAAATGATTATTTTGGTTTTATGTCTTAGCATTTCATGCCTTCTGGTGTAAGACAAAATTATTTTAAATAACATTGTTATTAGTTTTAAAAACATGAGTAGAAAAGAATCAAGAACATAAAATAGAAAAGTTAAAAAAAATAAAGCAATTAAAAACCTCTTTAGAGTCCCTCCTTAAAAATCTCATATATCTGCCTTCCACTGCTTGAGGGTGCCAAGAAAAAATGCTAACTAATTTTGCAGTTTTTAATACCAGCTTTCTGAGTTTTGGTTCACAAGTCAATTACACCCCTACTCTCTGGTTTCACATGCTGATATCATCAGTGCCATTGGCCTCAATTCAGCACAGCACTTGTGTGTGTGTACAGATCCCATCCCATAGAGGGTTGCTCTCTGCTGAATGGGGATCTGCTGACATCACAAAATTAAATGGGGGAAAAAACCATAGTCGAGACTTTCATATAGAACCAGAGAACTACCAGCTGTACACATAGACCCCTGCTTGCATTTTCCAGGACACTGTCCCAGCCAGCCTGCTTAAGCTGCTCTGGACTATGGAGATGCAGTATCCTCACACCAATGAACTTTCCTGCCTTTGCTTCACATACTCATTCTCCTCTCTCCCTTTCTCTTTGTGAGATGAATTTGGTGTTTTACAGGTTGTAGTCTCATCCTGCTTTAATGCCTTCTGAAAGCTGCTTGCTGTAGGCTCGGAATCATATCTAACTTGTTTGTGAGTATTATCTTCCATGCTCTTGTTGTCTTTTAGACCTGCTAATGAAGGCTGAAGTGTTTTACTTAATGTACAGGGAAGGATTTTTTTAAATGCATTCTACTTGGAGAATAAGTCAACAGTTTCTTATGAGCACATGCTCCAAGAAGAAAGCACATACACTCCATCTTTAGGAAATTGCTGGCTGTCTTAACACCCCTCCAACATATTTAATGCTAAAGCTCTTAGAAATATCTGTCTGTCCATGTGCCCAACTTCCAGACTGTGCAGAAGCAGCAGGAGTGGTCTATTGGTATGAATAATTTATGGCAGGGGGTAAAGCATTTTTACGTATTCATATGTTCACCCATTAAATGCAATTCAAAACCCACAGGAATGCACAGAATTTAGGGACTTCACCAAGCTCCAAGAGCCTTAAAGGAAAAGAAACTTATCTGCCAACACTGTAAAGAAAAATAACTTAGGAAAACTGTTTCTAATGTAGTATTTCAAATGGAGGATCTTAAGACACTTAATATTTCTTAATTATTTTACTGCCATAGTGCTGGCCATAAGATAGATGCCAAACTGACAGCACAGTTATTACCTGAATGCTAAAGTTTACAGATGGATGTGCTTGCAGCACGCACTCATTAAAGAATACATTTCCAAACAGATTCAACTCTTTATATTATTACAAGACTCCTGAAATAAAAGAGTTTATTATTCATTGATAAGATGCTTATAAAGCACAGGGTAATGTTTGTTTTCATGAATTCTTACCTTAACTCAAAAAGGTTTGTTTATTTTTACAGTAAATTATGAGCATGTCCTATTTTCAGATGTGTGCAATTTATTAAAATACTCAAATTCCATATTTAAATATACTTCTGCTTTTTTAAGCTTGACATTCAACTGATGGTGTTTAGCCACCAGTAAATACCACATAAGTGATGGAAAAAGGAAAAATACTCTCCCACTATGCTTATGGGGTCTGTGACATGTTTCCAGATGGACTGTGTTGTATGGGGAAGGGTAGGCATTACTATGAAAAGCTTGGATACTTTAAAAGTGTCTAGCCAGAGCTGAAGCACCAGGTAAACAAGCCCCAAATAACCATAAATTCAAGAGGTTCAGAGTTGACAGTCCTCATCAATCTATGGGAAGATGCAGAATTGCTGTAGAAAAGAGTCTTTGAGAAGCAGCACCCTGCTGGTATGGACAGTGCCAGAATTATCACTTGGCAAATGCTTTCAACAGAGCTGTAGCCTTGCTGGGAAGTCTGAGAAGCCCATAGCTGATATATTTTGGTTAGGCTGGGAGATGGCTCAGGCACAGAACAGTCTAACTGGCAGACAGAAGCTTTAAGAAGATGGAGTCTGCACAGTGCAAGTGAAATCTACTGACAACACAAAGTCACAAGTCACAAAACTCTGATGTGTCACAACAGGGCAAGAAGAAAACACAGATGAATTTTCATGAGCTTGAAAAAAAGGAGTGTCACTGACACCAAACCAACTCCCTTGGCCAGATTTCAAATTCTGCAATAATTATGAGCATGTTAGGTGCTTTCTGAAAAAGTTCTGTTTCAACTCTAGAAAGGGAGTTCTATCTCTGGAAAAGCCAGAAATCTGTCCTAATTCTGGAAAAGCCATCTGAATACTGATTCCCAGGATCCCCAAAAAGTATCACACGGGGCAGAAATGAAGCTCATAACATTTCACACCAGCTGCTTTATATTTGGCAAAATCATAAGAACTCACAATAGGAGTGGCCAAACAAATCACTGATGATGACAGAGAGAGGCCTGAAGAGCTCTCGGGTGCAAAGCCAAGCACTGAGCAGTCAGAAAACTGATGAACTTTAGTTTGCCCAATGTAATCCTCAAACCCTTGATGACACATTTCTCTTGCTCCCTCCCATTGAACCACCACCATGTCCAGTGCCCAGAATGAGCAAGGTTCGACTGTTGAGCAGATCACTTCTGGAGAAATGTGATAGGGGTCCAACGTGAGATAGACAAGTTTGCCCTTTGCATACTCCTTTGAAAGCACTTATTTGCATTCACTGAAATGAAAAAGAAAACATTCTTCTGGGCCAGCCATCAATGATATCAAACCAGCAAGGTACCACAAACTTCAAGGCATCATGAAGAAGGTATTAAAATAGGAAAGCCTGTGGAACTATAGCAGCAGTGAACTTAGTATTAAAAACAAGCAAACAAACATTAAAACAATCAAACAAAACTTTTTTTAATTGCTTGGAAAACAAAAGCCTACTTATTAAGTTTCTATGAGCTGTCAGGTTTGTTGATGGTAACAAAAGCCCAGTATATTTCTTTAATAGTCACACAAAATATGTTTACATCTAAAAAATAGCATTTTGTGAATATTTACTATTTTAAAAAGTGTAAAAAAACATTTTTCATAAAACATGATTGATAATATCAGTAATTTTTTTTCAGATGATATTTTTGGGTTTAAAAATAAATATAATTGCTTGAAAATTATTCAACAGTTCCTTGAAACCCATTAGCCTTGACTGCCATTCCTAAAGGAACAAGAAAACTCATGCATTTAGGGAAGTACAGACCAGTAGTCAAATCTGGCATTTTGCTGGATTTATTACCATGAACAGAATGCCAATAGGAAGGATGCTACTACATTATTTTCTGACTTTATTGAAAGCAATACACTGGAGGAGGCATGTGAAGGTAGGCAGCCCTTACTCCTGAAAGGGGAATATGCATTCTGGAATATATACTTTGCATCAAAACACCTTTAGGAACAAAAAGTGTTTCCCTGCAGAGATATTTCTGAAGGGTTTTCTTCCTCTATAGTGATGCTGAAATGGTTAACAACAAACTTTTGAAATGAGATTTGAAAAGCTTGATGAAAGAGCCTGATGCTTTGCCTGATTTTTCTTTTCCTCTGTGGACAAAGGCCTTGAATGCTGAAGGCTGAAAAGCCTATTATCACCAGAAAGAAATGTAAGTAAACAAGGCATTATAATAATGAATTCTACAGTACACGAAAGCAAGAACCACTTCTGTGCAGCAAGCAGTGAAAGATTTGGCTGTATCTTGGCAATTTTTCAAAAATGATAACAATAAGAGGTTTTGTCGCTTCAGACATGTAAATCAAAAGGATATTTCAGAACTAAAAATGATACTGAGAGTTTCTAACCATTGACCCCAAACCAGCATTCAAAAATAGACATTAAAACTAAGAAGCTATAATCCTACAAGCCATGCACAATCAAACCTAAAGAGCTAAAAAGATTGAATTTTTAAAGTCCATTTGAAATTAGGTTGGCAATAACTAGCCTTATCCACAGGAGAATTTCTGATATTCAAAGTTAAGATGTGATAAAAAGGAATAATACAAAAATTATACCAAGAGTATATTTCAAAACCAGTATTTGAAATGGTTTAATATTCCCCAAGCTTGTTCCTAAATAAACAGCAAATACAGAGGCCACACAGAAAGGTAGTTTGGACTATAAGACGCAGAGCATTTTATTTGTAAGAAGTTAAGGAGAGCATAAGTGAAATGTGAAGACTGTGTAATTTAATATTTAGGCTTTTTATAGTGTATTAACAAACTGTGCAAATGTGCCTAAAAGCAAATAAAACCAGCAGCTTGTGGCCAAAGCAGGGCAGTAGAATTTTGGCAGAGCAGAAGGGATCCAGATAAAACTCATCTACTGGTAGAACTTAAAGCTGCTTGAAATTCCCAAAGCAGAAGAGAGCATCTGTGTATGTGAGCAATGCCTTACAAACTTTAAAAGAACACAAAGAAGAATACAAAGTTTGCAACCCGTTAATGGTGAATTGAGCCTTTTGCACTGCCTGTCTCATCTGTGAAGGAGGGCAAGAGCCCTTGCTGCAGCAGCCAGGTGTAGCTTTTTAATGCCACTGACGGCAGAGCACTGCTGACTTATCTGGGGCATCCTATGGGAACATCAGTGTCACTTCAAGAGACACATCCAAACAGCATGCAGGATTGGACTAGGCACTTGTTCCTTTCCTTACATAAGCCCTCCTTACATACTCACGTGAAGACAAGCAAACAAAAGAGCAAAAGAAGGCTTAAACAAAACACACACTCCGGTGAAGTGAAATTCCACCACAGAGGGTGAATTCAGGTATTGGAACCAACCTCACTGAGATCCACACTGCATCTGGCAATGCCAGGGCCTGCAACACTGCAACTCCTTTTCTCTCACATCAAACTGGACAAGTGTGACAGATTCCCTTTGAGATTTGCCCCTTGAGTAATTTGTCAGATCCAGGTTTGCAAAGGGGGAGCACAGCAAGTTCAGGAGGCAAAGCCCCTCAAATCTCAGTTCATGACTGTGTGTTCTTCTGCATCAACCTCCCCCAGACTCCACTTGACAAGCCTGATCCTGAAAGGGCAGCACAGAAAAGGCAGAACAGCCTCTGAGGACGTTTTAGCACAGGATCTAGGCCAGGAAGAGTAGCTGAGGTGATTTGATTTGGGTGAAGATGACCTTTGGGGTACAGAGTCCTCTTGTATAGACGGTCATCAAAGGGTCAGCATCCAGGCTGCAACATGAAGAAGGCAATCCCATACTAAGGATTTGGTCTATGGGAAAAACTTCCCCTCTGGGAAGGATCAGATTGGTCTTATATCCTGTCTTGGATCATCCCAAACTACAAGTATTTCTATGCAGCTCAGCAAATTCCGGTGCAAACAATGCACAAATTTGTGCCAGTCCAAGCCATCTCCAGGACCAGAAGTGAGAATAACATGCCACAAACACAGTAATGTCCCCCCACAAGTTCAGAAATGTCTTTGTGGTGTTGGGTGGCAGAACACGGCATGGTCTTATACAGCTATGGGTACTTTAGAGTAGAGCAGAAGAGTTCAACGTGTTCTGAATTAATATCTTCTAATCCAGATTCCCTAAAAAGATGAGGTCTTTCAGTAGCAGAAGTACCTACAGAGAAAAACAAAGTAAAAAACTCCTAAACAAACAAACAAACCCCCAAACAAAACAAAACAAAACAAACAAACAAAAAAACCCCCAACAACAGAAGCCCTTGACCTCTTTAAGATTTACAGTAATAAAGTATATTTACATGAATCATGACATTAGTAAACTGTGAGACTTTTATTAAGGTTTCTACAACTGGCCCAGAATAGAGCTGAAACCTCTGCTCTCCAGGGAAATGTCCACCTTCCTAAAGGTCTGCCCTAGCTTCAACATGAAGCTGAACAACTGAAAAAGCAGCTCAGTTTCAGTTAGCACCAAATTAGAATCAAGACCAAAGATTTGGTTCATGATTTATCCCTGCTAGATCAGTTCTGCTGAAGGCAAGAAATGTTAGTTTCAATTAAAGCTGCAGTTTAGGATATATAAATGAACCAAAAAAAGTGTTAGAAATTATGGTCTTTTTTCAGTGATAAATAGTCCACTTGGGGTTTTCTACTGATTCCATTTGATAAATCATTTTAATGTACCTGTGAGGTAATATTTCCATGCCAATTTGAGTTGCTTGGTGCTGACTACCATAGGATATATATACATACATCTGTACAAAAATGAGGACGAAATAAGTAGACAAATGAAATAATAGAAATATTTGTACTGTGAAACAAAACTTGACTATTTGCTGAAACATATAATTAGACATTAATACTTCATAATATGGAAACATTTATCTAAAAATAACAAAAAAATATTTTTCTCCTATTATTGTTAGAGAGACCTAATCATATACTGCTTTCAGAGACAGAAATGCTGCCATGAATGTGAAGACCCTTATTTAAATAATGTGTAAGGCAAAACGACGTAAAAACATAATTTTCCACATGGACCTTTTATTCAGAAGTAGTTGGTACTTAGTATACTCACTGGAAGCAATGGGATTACAGATGATCATGCAACTTTCAGCAGTATAAGTTACTGAACTTTCTGCCTTATCAGCATATCTCATACATACAGAAAATGTATTGCTGTTATAATGAAAAAGTTGTTGCACTAGCCACTGGGCTGGTATACTTTTTCTTGACATTAAATGGTTCCTCTAGAATTTTCTACTTTCCACATACGTAATTAATTCCCTATGGATTGAAGTGATTTCAGAAACTCATTGACAACATCAAAATACTTTATGTATCTAGAAGTTGAACCTGATATTTGTATTAAATTACTCCATTTGGATTAAAATATAGGTAGTGAACTACAGCTTCCAGACACATTCTACAATGTTCATGCTGAGTAAGGTCACAAAACCATTAAAATGTTGCTGTAAAACTCAGGAAGGTCTGGGGGGGTTGGGAAGGGCTATGGGGAATGAGATGAACCAGAATGAGAACAACCAGGTCAGCCTAGAAAAATGCTCAAATTCCATAAGCTATGCAGATTTGGTGTATGTTATATATCCAGAGAACACAATGCTGTGTAGAAATGAGGAATAACACTGCAAGATATAAAGAGGAATTTCATACGAAATCAATTTATTCCTTTTGAAAGAAAAGGAAGCTCTAAAGGATTGTCATTGGACAATTAATCCTGATAGGAGAGTTAAAATTTTAGGCCATGTGTCAGCCTGGTTACCTGTGGAAGCTGTTGAGTGAGTTGAAGACAAGAAAGCACGACATATCTGTTTTTTGGGGGGTTTTTTTGGTGGCTATGATTGTACCCTTTAATTTCCAGCCTAAGAATAGACTCATGGAACAGAGGAGCTTTGCTGAGCACTGCATCTAAATTAACAAGTTATAGTGAAATTATTTTTTACTATAAACTTGTACCTAGAAATATTTTCCCACTGTGGGAAGTCCATTTAGCTCACAGTGAACTCTCCCCTTCTAACAGAAGTTTAGTCTGGTGCCTGTTTAGGTCCCACCCAGAGCTCTAAGCTTCTTGGCACTGTCAGGATATATTTCATGCCTAATATGAACATATCTGATGGGTACACTCCCTGTTGGCCACCTGTCTGGTGTCTGGTCTAATAGCTAATTCTGACTACCTCAGAGGGTAATAGTGTTTCTTCTGCTTTTGCTCAGCTTCTCTTTCCATTTTTCATAGTCCAGGGCCTTAAATTATGCCTATATACTTTATATATCCTGTTGGGTTACTGCTCCAAGCAGCTGCACCTGAGAAACCAAAACCCTATTAGACTGGGTGCTATACATACATCTGCTTAAAAAACAAAAAGAGAGTGATCCTGGCATAAGGAATTAGGCAGAAAGAATGTGTCTGAGGACATATAGCAACGCTAATAGATGTTTGCACATTTTATAAGATATTCTTAAAGAGTGTTTTAAAAAGTAAGGCAATTTACCAAAATTCGAATAGAAGAGCTGACAAAAAAAAAAAAAAATCAAGGTGGAAAAAAGGAATGAAACCGTGCAGGCAGCACTGATCACAGTTTGAAATCAGGCTGGTTTAGCTAATCCCAGAACACACACCAATGCACATAGATCTAGTCTGCCTAGAAATACATCCATTTGCCTTGTTTGTAACAATGCAGCCTGTATTAATGTTTGTATAATAAAGTGTTAATGACTAGATAATAAAGATCTACATGCCTTACAGCAGCAGTTTTCTGCAGTTGAAGGTCCTCACCTTCAGGGAAAAGAGGTCCTCACTTCCTCATATCTTAACTGTGTTGGACAAAACTTAGGCCAAATTGACTAGCTGACTATTACTGGATTTTATGTTATTTAAAAAGAATTTTGGTGTTAGGCTTCTTTCTGTTACATTTATAAAATTTTGTGGCTTTTTACATATTTTGTTCAGTATTTTTGTTACACAAATTTATTTACAGTGGTCTGGTTTTAATATTTTCAGCTAACTTTGTCTACAATAAGTGCTTTGAAATGCTTTACTTTTTCAGGCTCTGTTTCCTGGAAAGCTGCCTGTGACTTCCAGTCAGGCATGGAAATCTTCTGTCCCTCTGAAAACATATCTTCAGTGTCTGACTCCTCCCATTCATCGGCTGGTGACTCAGATCTCTGGGACGGAATCGTGGCAAGGGTGATGCTACAACTTCCAGCATTACATTATTGAAGGTGTCCCCATGTAAACACCAACTAACCACAGCAAAGGTCATAGAACAAATCCTTCTACCCAGGCAAGCTAGGAGCACTGAGCTTTTCCCTAAAGACTGGATGCTGCCAGCTTTCTGGATGTCAGTTAAATCAGACATCGGGGAGCCTTCAGTTCTGCATCCCCAGAGAACAAAAAACACTGCCTTACTCTCCCATGCTATTCCTTAGACTCACTGAAAAAAGTCCCTGCAGACTTTTTTTACTTATATATTCAACTTATGGGTTAAACTCATCAAGGAATAAAGAATAGGTATTGTATCAACAATTCATTGTTGCAGTATATGACATTTGTTAAAATTAGAAACTTGTTAAATAGGGCCTTGATGATAATTGCTAAGGTTGAGTATTTATGGTAAAGTGACACAGACTTAGTCATTAGAAAAGCAAAATTCAGCATTTTGAAACTGTTGGTTTTCACTGACTATTGAAATTCAATATGCTATCACTGGAATTATTTATTGATCTATTTAACAGTTTTACAGACCATTGCTGTATACTTGTTAACCATCTTTTATGTTCAGTCTATCTTGTACTATGACACATTTCCTGGATGAACTATGAGCAATAAATTCCATGTTTGTTACATGTTTTTGCAAAACTATAAAATCTATGGAGGCATCAAAAATAAAATTTTATAACACAGATGATGCCCAGACATTCCTTTCCCATTGAAAATCCTAAGGGCTGACTTGCAGAGGAATCCAGATGAGCATTTCCCCCTGATTTCAGTAAAAGCTATGAATAAATCCTCAAAGTGACTTAGCCACTGAAATATCTTACTCATAGATGATTGCCATCTAATACCATCTCCTTTCCTGATTTAGGAGCCTGTAGGAGCAGAGAGCACTTCTTGGAGAAGACAGAGCTGCTTTGCCAGATACAATTGCAGTTCAGAGGAGAAGACAAGCCCCAGGAGATGCAGAGGCTGAGGCACCCGGATTTGGGCACTAACTCAGATCAGGAGTCCCCCTTCAGTAGGATCCCAAGGGAGAGACACATCCTGCAAAGATGCTCTGCCCCTGTCCACAACCCAAACTTCAGTCAACATTTTCCATCCCCTGGGTCAGTTTAGGATAAAACTTTCCAGCTGTCCCACTGCTGCTGTTCACTTGATATAGTTAACACAGGAACAAAGAGAGGCAGAAAACATAGAAGAATACTGTTAATTAACATAAACAGAATACTCCTGCTCCAAGGGATATCTTTCATTTATTCATAATAGGACATCTGAAAGAAGTGACATTTGGAAAGTACAGAATAACCAAATAACTTGCCCATGGGGGATCTGGTAGAGCTGGATTTAAGCACATTTTGTGGATCACAGAGGAGTATGAATCTTGGTTCTTCATCTCCCTAAGGGAAGCTCTAGCTACCCAACTCCTCTGGACATATGCACACAGTCTCTCCCCCTCTCACTCCCTCTCCCTCCTTCTGTTTCATGCTTCAAGCCCACCCACTGACTGTCCTCCTGTTTCTTTGCACAGACTGAGATGTTGGCTTTGGCACTGGGCAGCAGTGATAGCAAACCATATGTAAGTTTCTATATGCTAAAGAATGGAAATATTTCCTAGCTGAGTCTTGTCCTAAGAGTTGTATCAATTTTGCCAACTACAATTCTGCTATTTTTAAAAGAATTGTTAGAGTTTTCACATTATATTTTTTGCATATTTTAATAGAAGCAATTAAAGAGAAAAAAAGGTTGAAAGATACAGATGCAACTGAAAATGTTTAGAAAATGAAAATTAAGTTTTACACTCCAGTACTCAAATTCAGCTAAGACATACTTGGATTGGGACAATTAAATTGCCACACTTCATCTGACTTCAAAAAATTTTTGTACAGTATCTCCATATATATCTCTATTTTTTAATTAAATAACAAGAATAGAAAAAAAAAGAGCTTGTGTGTAAAATGTACCCTTCTACTACATTTTCTAATGACAAACAACACAGCATCAGTATTGGATTTGCTTGGAATTGAAGAACAAGATTCTCAGATGTCTATAAAAGAGGTTAAGTATTTCAGCTTTAAATGTGGCACTAAAAACCAAAGAGAAAATCTTGCAAAAGAAAATGAGAAATGAGTCGTTGTTATCCATGTGGGCGGGTCTTCACCATCATCTTTTCCTCAGCCCTGGTGCTCAGTGAGGACCAGGAAAGCAAAACTGGTGCCAATTAAATTCACTAGTTGGCCTTTACACTGGGACAGTGCTTAGGTTTGGGCCAGGCAAATCAGTCAGCTGGGCTACAGGCACAATAGCCCTGAAACCCACAGCAAGGACAGCCAAGTGCACATTGAGCTGTCCTCTAAACTTGAAAGCAAGAACATGACCTTTTGTCACAGCCACCAGGAAAGTATGGATATGAGTTCATATATGATCTTTTACTTGCAACCCTGGACAATCTTTTTTTCCCAACCCAATTTTATGTGGGTGCCGAGACCTCATTGTTTTCTGTCAGTACACCTAGTTGCAAACTGGCCAGAAATTACTCCTCAGTATTTTAAGGGGATTAGTCCTAAGTATTTTAACAGAAAATCTTTTCCAATAACAAGAAAAAGCATTTTATCCTTTGGCCAATACATATTTTCAAGCACTGCAAAAGCTAAACAAAGGTTTGGGAATACTAAGCCCTGATTGATTAGAATTAAGCATTTGTAATGAAAGATCTGATTGCCTCATTCACACCTCAGAGTCCTGCAGTATTTCATGAGGTATGTGAAGGATGCAGGTTTTCAATGAAAATATGACATTTTTTAATGCAAAATTCAACACAGTAGTTGCAGCTAAGAAGGCTGAACTAGCAGAGTAGGCATTCTCCCTTTCTGTCATTTTATTTATAAATCCATATTCTTTCTGGTGGGTCAGGTTTTTGTTTTAATGCATTTGAATATTGTGGCACATGACAAACATTATAAGATGGGGCTTAACTGCTAGAATGGAAGAGTGTTGATTTTATGCCATGCCTTGTGATAAATGTGTCTTTGTGTAAAGAAGTAAAAATTGGTAGAGATGGGATACAAGTAGCAGTAAAAAGAAAAATGTTGAGACTCTTTTAAAATACATCCTGCAGTTTAGCTATAAAGCTCCTTATTTTTAGAAAACCAGTAGAATTGTTCAGGCTCTGCCCCTGCAGTTTCAATAGCAGTCTAGTGCTTTAAAACCCTGACCTTGAAAAGAAAGCGTTTACATTGTAAATGTACTGGCAGTATGGAGACTATTCTATGACTGAGTATCCAACTGCAGCAAAAAGTTCAGAAGCAGGTTTTCTTTCTTCTGAAAGGCCTAATCCATGGGGCTTTTTTAGTGGTAAAAGCACTTGGCACTAATTGTGACTTACTCCTAGCAGTGAACCTGTATAATTCTCAAATTTCACACAGCCAATTAATTCCCTTGAATACCAGGAATCACAGACTTTGATAGGTTTTAATATACAGCATTTTTTGATGCTTAGATTTTCTGCAACTCTAAAAGCTGGTTCTTGTGTGGTGGTTTCATAGCCTGGGATCACACACCAGTTTATGATGACCAGAGTACTTAAAGGATAAGCAGAAAACAATCTGTGGAGGTACCACAGAGATGAAGTGTGGCACTGGAGGGATGTGCAGCCCCCCTGTTCTGAGGCTGCCCGTCAGAGGAAGGAGGATGGAGAAAAGACAATGTACAACTGCAGGGACTCCCTCCATTGAGTCCAATTCACAGCAAATCCTTTGTAAAATGTCTCAACTTCAAGAATCGCCTTGAAAAAAGCTCATTTGCCCCAACTGCTCACAAAGTTAACAGGTTCTCAGCTCTGCTTTTAAGACCTTGGTCACAACCCTATTGTTTAGGGAGACTTCTCTCTTGCTTGTAGAGCACAGACTTACCATTTTTATTACGGACAAAAAATGAGCACACCTCTCCAATCTTACAATTCTCATCCTTTAGAAACAGGTTGAATGTTCTGAGCATTAATAAACAAATCTGTTAATTTGGGCTAAAATTAAACTGGTTATTCAAAGAAATTTAACATCTGTTCTTTGACCTGAATAATCTTAAAACTACAGACTCTCAACTCTCCATGTAGTTAAAATTTATCAAAAATTTGCGCACAAGCTGTACTATATAAAAATAGATTGTAGTTAAGATAAGTTGCTAATTATTGTTTTATCTAATTGTAAATATGCAAAGAGGGTCAGGTCAACAGTTAACCCTTAAGTGGAGCTACTTCAGCGATGTAGCCAGTCACCATCCTCCTCTACAGCTGGTCTTCACCAAACAATCTGCAAGATAAGACAGGAATCCAGCTTTAGCAGGTCACATCAAGTCTCCAGCACTAGTACATTTTTCTGCACCAGTCTCACTGGCTAAAGATGACATTAATGACTGATAGGTCTCTTAGATATGGTATTGTGCTATGTTTTGGATTTAGGATGACAATAATACTGATACACTGACACTGATGTTTTAGTTGTTAATGACCAGTGCTTACATTAATGACTTCACAAGTATTCACATGGCCTGTCAGTGAGGAGGGTGTGGGTGCCTGGAGCTGGGAGGGAATACAGACAGGACAGCTGACCCCAATGGACCCAAGGGATATACCATATTATATGGTATCACAGTGAACAAAATCTGGGAGGAGTTGGCTGTGTGGCAGTGACCACTGCTTGGGGATTGGGTGGGCATTGGTCAGTGGGTGCTGAGAAATTGCATTGTGCAGAACTTGTTTTGTATATCCCTTTATCGTTTTTGCTATTTTCCCTTGCCTTTCTGTTCTGTTAAACTGTCATTATCTCAGCCCATGAGTTTTACCCTTTTTCCAGCTCTCTCCCAGATCTCACTGCAGGAGGATAAGAAAGCAGCTGTGTGGTGTTTACCTGCCTGACAGGTTAAACTGCAACATGCTGCAGATCCTTTCAAGTTGCAGTGATACCACAACTGTGCTAAAGAAGCCTGATGAATGGTGTTGCTGGGCAAGATCTAGAAATTTCATTAGCTGATCATGCCCTGCTACATTGAATGAAGTAATTGATGAAATCATTAGAAATAAAACCCCACCAATTGTGAGCAAGTTCCATGAATTTGTGCTAAAGATGATATAATCATGACCTTCTAGATCAGTGTTGTGAAAATTTGACACTGGGCCATCCTCAAAAAGGCTACTGAGGCAGCAGTTATCGCTATACAGGCTCCCCAGTCTCTCAAATGTCCTCAGCACTCTGTGTTATGCTTCTTAAGTAAATAATTGGTGTGCTCTTCACATCACAGCTGGACAGTTTAATACAGAGGTGGTTATATTCCAGTGACAATGGCAGTTTGATAGTTTTGTCCAGGGACTCCATTTGACAAGATAAATAATCAGGTCACTGTGCACTGCTTGCTACACGTTTGATTGAATCCCACCTGCAAGAATTCATCAAATGAAGTCAACAAGACAATGTCGTTCTAGCTGTTGATATCCTGAAGTAAAACAGTGTCAACTCAAAGGTCCATCAAGTAGTCAATGAAGATCTCAAAAAAATAATAGTAGAAGGTCACAGCCTTATCAAATAAACCCACCTTGTTAATAGAGAAAGCACAGAATAGCTATACATTTTTAAGGTTTTATAAATAAACCAGGGCAGTCAGTTTGGGAGTTAATTTTCATTTAAAAGGTTTTCTTGAATAAAAGTAATGCTCTGTTCCTCTGATCTTAGTAAAATAGGGGATTCTTTATGTTCTCAAAGTACTCAAAACAATGAAAGACTGTGCCTTATTCTCTAACACAGTGTTGTAGGATTAACAACCATTTCCTCCCTTAAGTATTGGTTTTAGAATTTCTTCTGCAGGAAATTTCATGGACAATGCAAAAAACTTCTCATTCAAAATGGCTGCTTCTTCCTTAATGGAAGTGACTTCCCAGTACAAAGTTGCATCGATACTGTGCTTAAATAATCAGAGTCAGAATACAGGCCACCAGACTCCCTGCCTGGCTCTCTGAGGGCATATCCATGGGGATGGCCTTGGTTACAGCTGAGCTCCCAGTGTCCAGTAGGAAACACTCAGGCTGCCCATCAGTCCCAGCTACCTTTGTAGCATATGGTATGAGGTACAGGCTGAGAGCCTTCCTAGGAAAGATGCCAAGAAATCCAGACTGCAGGCTGCTGGCCAGACCATGGCACCAGCATGGCAACAGCAATGCAGAGCAGCAGCCTGGTCATCCTGCAGCTCAGCCTGCAGACACCACCAGCACAGCCCCAGCCCATGGCACAGAGGGACCCATGAATCCAGTCTGATCCTGCTCCTCCCTGGCTGCTTTGAGGCTTGCAGTGCTGGTGTGCAGAGAGCTTATGATGAAAAAGCAGAGCAGAAGAAGCTTATATCCACTGAGGCATTTTGAGAAGAACAGCATGTTTCCATTGTTCTTCCTGCAGCTGAGATCACAGACTTCTCTTAATGAAAGTAGCTGCTGGCTATATTCTTAATGGCAACATTATGATGACACAAAGAGAAAAAAAAAATCTATTTTTAGGCAAACATTTGAATATGGAACTAGAAACACAAAATGCCCCTCACTGGAATGATTTCTTTTATTTGATAATGTTAGATAGCAGAGCTTTCTTGGATGCTGTTTCTGAGCATTTCCCATGCTACCTTCTATTCTATGCATTTCTTTAAAAGATCAATTTCCTTTGAAATTTTAGATATTATGTATGTTGGCTATTGCATAATTACATTATTTCTACAAACTTCTTGTTTAGCTTGAGCTTAAATTGAACATTATTTCAATGCAATCGGTCTTTTTCCTTGACACAGAATATTTTCTGTTCTTAAGCACCTGCAGCTAGTTGCACACAAGTCCTTGAAAACAGAATAAATAGGTCATCCTGTCTATTTCTCTGCCTCAAGGAAGAATCAACCATACCTATGTCATTGCTGGCAGATATATGTCCAACTTGTTCTAAACAGTTCTAATGATTGAATTTTAACAATTTCCTTATCTATTCCAACACTTAAATATCTTCTCAAAATTGCAATTCTTATGAGATTATTAAGAATTAAACCATGTCACCACATATTGCACTGGAGTCCTTTAAATTAATGTGAAATTACATCTTAATGTAAAAATGAACAACTGTGCCTAGCAGTTTGTTCATGATGGGTGCCCTTTCACTCACACAAGAGATAAAGAATGATCCCTAACCTTCTAGCCCTACAAGAAATTGCAAATTCCTTCTCTTCATTTCCCTTTCCCTAATTCTATGAGCAGGCATTGCATACCTGAACTACCTGCATGCCTTTCAAGGTTCTTCAGGAGGCCTTACTGAGGAGATGTTAGAAGTTTACACGGCAGCAATCTGATGCTAAGATTAAAATTATACACTAAGCATCTAGATAGTGTATCATGAACACAAACCTTCCAATTTTATGTACTTGCTCTTTGAATCTCCAGCTGCACTATTATTTGAGACCTTGGCAATAATCTTGTGCCTCTGGTCCCCACCCAGCTATTGCATGCAATATAGAGTTGTGAAGAGGGGGACAGCTTTCCATAGACTGACTTTGCCTGTTTTTGCCATCTCCCAGCTGCTCACCCCATCCTGCCTCCTTCAGGACTGAACTCTGGCTGTGAGCTCCTGGAGAAAAGCTGTCTCCTCACCACACACTGCTGCACCTTGTTGAGCAACACCTTGATCCTTTCACAGTGCCAGTAATAAATACTAACAAAGCATAACTAAATTCAAAATAATGACAGTATATCATCAAAAGCTGTTTCAGTAATAATAGTAGTAACAAATAGTTGTGGATATTTCATGGGCAATATTTTAAATTAAGCTGCTCTTCAGAAAATATATTGCATTTCTTTAGAGATTCACAGAACAATGTTTTCATTTGAGAACTCTCCATAACATACAGGTTTTTGAGGAAATTTCAAGGTAGACATATAAAATCTTTACTATTGGGTTTTTTCCACAATAGGGGCAATAGCTGGCATGGTCCTTTCATTCACCCTCCTGCCAGCTACTTTATTAGCTGTTTTAGCTGTTGCAGTGCAGGACAAACAAGCCACCAGAGAGACTAGTTGAAAGACAGGTTAAGCAGCTGAATGAAAGAGGGCTGGAGGAACAGGAAAGCATAAAACAAATACCTTAAAAAAATTAAATATTTTTTTCTGCTTTTCTTTAAAGGAAAAAATGCTATGGGATTTACTGGGGCACCTGCTTTTTCTCCTAAAGTGCAGAACTCTGATTTTCTGAAAAGCTGGAGACTGCTGCAAAGCTATTGCCTACACTCATATCCTGAACAAAGACTGACCCATCCTAGGAATATTTTTCTCTGTAAGTTATAACAACCAAGCTTGAATAGGCTTATTTATTATTGTGCAGGCACAAAGTAACTGGAAAGAGGAAGAAAATTAAGAGATCTTTTCCTGCCTCCATTAGTGCTGCTTGCTGGGTCACCTTCTCCACCCCCTGCAAGACAGTAGTGGGTTTGCAACTCTCCCTATCTCCAGACAAGGCTGCCTGGGGTCATGTATCATATTTCCCTCGGGCACCCCTGGAACCTCTGCAACTCTGCACAGCTGAAATCCCTGGGGTTTTTATCTGCAGAGCACAATAGGAAGTCTAAAGAGACTGCTGCTGCAGTGCAAAAAGGACCCAGTCCTTTATGAGGTGCATCAAACTGCGTGACCAAATTGCTTGTGAACTCCACTTTATAAAAGAGAAGTTTTAGAAAAAACAGATGCAGCTCCTCAAAGGACATGCCCTGGTGGGGTTCTCCTGAATGTGGGAGGCAGTAAGGCACCTCCTGTCCCGGCAGAGCAGCTCAGAGGCAGATCACCCTGCTCTGCATGCACACAGCTGAGCACAACTCCAACATATGTTCCCTGCTTTTTTGGCTGAAGTTACTGTTGTCTTTCCTTTCCTCTTTCTCTCCCCCCAACTCTCTCTCGCTCTAACTCTCACAGGAGCAATAAATGCCAGCAATAAATATTCTCAGCCTTACAAGGATTTCAGTAAATTAAGGTTCACATCCAAGCTTTGGGCAACTTCCTGTGTTCTAAATGGGATCCAAATGAAGGTTTTCCAAAGCCTATACAGTATAATAATAATAAAAAACATATCTAAATCATTAAAATGAGTGACAGCATTCCCTATACTAGTTCTGGGCTCCATAAATAATGTATAAAACCAATCTGCATTATATTAGCAAAAGATAAAAATTAGAAAAGGGTGAGAGCAAAACCGTTTCATTTTTCGGTGACACAAAGAACGTCATCCCCGCTCCTGAGCTGCGAGCTCCATCTCGTGGGGGGTGGTGGAGGCGCCGTGGTTTTCTGCTTACCGCCCTACTATTATTCTTTAAATTTTCAGGCATTTTAAATACGATAATATAAGCTCTTTATTGAAAAATAACAGCAAATCAAAGGAGGTAAAGCAAACTAGCACAACACATCGTCCTGCAGCCTCACGACCTGGTATATCTCTGCTGCATCCCACCTTTTTTCCCAAAATCTCTTGTTAGAAATGGGCCAGTAATTAGTTCTCATCAGCTGTGTTTGTAGCCCAGATGAATGTAAGCTGTGATGCACGGTGTCCCACTCGTGAGCCGAGCGCTGCCCATGGTGTCACAGCAGTGCATGGGGACAGTGCCTGTCCTGCCCTGCTCTCCCTGCCGCTGGCACGGTGCCCATGGGGGCAGGGATGGGCTTTGGGCAAGGGCTTCATGGAGCTATCGGGACCAAGCCCTGCTTCTGGTCCTACTCCAGCGAGTTTTCCACCAGTGTGAGCCTGGTTATAGCGCTTTGGTTCAGCTGAGCTTCACAGGGGTCTGGGCTTCCAGAAGGGCTCCATGGGGACTGAGCCCATGGAACACAGCTCCACCTGCTCTGGGGTGGCAGAGGGCAGCGTGGCAGCCCTGGCTGCTGGCCAGGACAAGGATGCTGCTCAGCCTCCCCTGCCTTCTGTTCCCGCCCACCTGGCAGAACTCGCTGATAGGAATCCTCCCCCAAAAATGTTTGCAATTGCTATTTCATTTTTGTAACATTTGGAATGTTACTTCCAGGATAAAAGACTACTTATCTGGTTAGCTTTATTGCCTAATTTCATCCCATTATGCCTTGATAGATACCCTTTGATGCCAGGAGTTCCTGTAGGGCAGCACTATCTCTTCGAGCCACTCTTCAAATATTTGTGAACACATCCCTCATTCTCTTACCAAGAGACGTGAGATAAAGCATTAAAAACCTAAGCTTTTCTAGTGATTGCCTTTTTCTTTTCTTTTTGTTAATACACTCTACAGAATTGGAGAGGCTTTAAATTTAACCATTATTTTCTAGGCATTATTAAACAACAAAAAGTGCTTTGTTGTAGCCAATGGTGAATAGAAATGAAGAGTTTACAAAGCAATACCCTCCTAAGCACTACCAAATGCAAGCAACTTCTGCTCTGTCAGCCTTGTAATTAATAGGAGTTTGGAGACAGCCTTGGCTTTTTAAAATTGCAGACCAGAGCTCAGAGGAGGCCTAAGGAATGAGACAATATCAAAAAAAGGGAAGACACAGATATTTCATCAGAAAAGGGAGGGCACAGATATTTAATCAAAATGGGCAAAGTCTCTCTGGAGGGCAGACCACAACAGAAATGACACACAGAGTAAGCACATTAGCAAAGTGTGTGGGCTTCCACAGCTCTTGTGCCACCACAGGTGTGCACAGGTAAGGAGGCACTTCCCTCCACACACTGCTAAGACTGCAGCTGGATGTTTTTGGATCAGGACACATGCTTTGATACAAGGAATGGGAGCTGGGGGCTGAGTAGGGGGCTCTCTGAATGCCCAAATGTTCCTAAATTGCAGCTCTAGCTTAGTGTCCCAGCTCTTAGGGATCTGGAAAAGAACAAAAAGCAAATCTAGTCCCTTTTCTTTTTCCTTCCAAAGCAACTATGTAGTTTGGCCATACTGGGCGCTTATGCCCAAAAGTATCTGCACTAGACCTCAAAACTCTAAATTTCATATGAAACTCATGGGACAAGTGGAAACCTACAAAGAGGTGAAGGACAATAGGCTGGAAGACCACGCCATTTCTTTCTCAACTGAGGCAGGAGCTCACCTTGACAGTACTGGAAGGTAGAAGAGTGCTGATCCTGCTCTTGAGCACAGCAAAGCACAGACTTTGAAGCAAGGTGATGAGCTGGGGAGTCTGAGATCAACAATGCCTTTTGTAATGAAGGAGGAAAAACAGGACATGAAAACCAAAGGAAAGAGAGGCAAAAATTAAGAAGCTTACAAATTTAACCTTGTATATATTAGACAGAATAAAATGTTGGTGCTCTGTTACATTTATACTCCAAGCAAGAGGAAGTACTGTTAGGTGGATTGCTGCTGTTTAATGGCCATCAGCTGTTCATAAATCAAGTACCCAGACAGACTGCAAACTGTCCTGCTGCCATGACAAAGACATGGTGATTAATGCTTCTATTATGGATTAGGGAGACACTGAGGTAGTATTACAAATAATACTAAGATTTTACCTTTTTTCACTTCTCTGTTGAAGGCCAAGTAAAGTTTGGTCGATGTTGCTCAGAATCAAGCTGTTAGGGGAGTGCCATATGTTCTACAACATACACACATGCCTGTACTTGTAAATAGTTTCATAATTTTTTTAAAATTTTAGTAAATTAAAGAATTATTATGGAGTAGATTTGTCAGTATTTGCTTGCACTTATTTCTCTATTTGTGTTATGTAAATTTCTGTACAAGCAATGTATATACCTAGCATATATGTATATATAATTACATTCCCTTTGCTGCTTTTTCAGAGTTTTTCAGTCTCTGCAGTGTGGCATCAATCTAGTAGCTACAAATCATCTGGTCTTTTCAGCCTGGAGAAGAAAGGAATGGCTAGAGATTCTCTAGATTCTTCACGGAGAATGAGCAAAAGAGAGTCTTTCAGCAGGAAGAATCATCGTGCCCCAGTCTGCACAGAGGCTGATCCTGCACTGCCAAGAGGATCAGGAGGGGTCTGGGATGTGGTAGATACAGCACACATGGATACAGCACTCATGGCTGTCCTACATCGTCCCTCCCCTCCAGACCATAAGGTTCTTTCTTCTCATATGCTTCCTGTATACAAACTCCTGCTAGTAAACTCTGATTAGCCCAGGTTTGGAAGGGAATAAATACAGGGGTGCAGCCGGACTGTTTCCCCACATTAGATACATTCTGAAAAACCTCAAGAAACTAAAAGATCTGTAAGAGCCTCTCCTCTCCAATGCCTTTTTATGCTCCCTGCTATTTTTCTCTGCCTATGTGCAAAGACTCAGAGGATTCCACAAAGGCATTTCCCACTCTCATTAACTGACCAAGCTGGGGGGGGGAAAAGTCACAGACACTGATAAAGCTAATATCTGAGTCTGGATTTCCAGATTTTAAAATGTACCTGTGCCTTTGGTTTTCTTGTACAGCTGATCTGCAGCAGTCTGTTGCTACCTATTGCATCTGCCCATGACTGTGGGATTCCAGTGTTTTTACCTGAAGGCACTGTCTGATAGATGGCACTATTCTAACCTAAACCTAAATGTATTGACATTTGTGTGAATCACTGTAAGGAAAAAACACTAACTCTAAATTTTAAAATGTACTCTTCTATTGTTTCATTCGCTGATGAAAAAATAAGTGAAATGAAATGAACGAAAATGCAAAACACATCCATCCCTACATTCATAGAAACAGTAGGTTGCTGCTATTTTAGCAAAATGCTCACAGAACTCATAGAATGTATTTCCTCATTTTCGGGTTATTATAGGGCAATTGGTCCATATCTATCAAAAAACCTGGAGAAACGTAATGTTCTTATGTGATAAAAGCACAATATTAGTGGACAAACTGTTCGCTTAATTTTTTTTTGGCTTCACAAAAAAGGTAGCTGCTGTATTTTGAATGCCCACCACGTTTCCAGCATATTGCTGTGTGCACATCTCTCCATTTGCCTGCTTAATTCTGTCAGTAGGTATTTATGAAAGGTACAGACTGCTGCAAACTATTTCAAATACTTCGAAATTTATTCACCCCTTTCTTTCTATCTTTATTTATTGAGAAAGCAAGAACACTTGTCTTCCGAATCTTTTACTGACTTTAATAGTTCAGCTTTTATGAAGCACACAGGTTTCATGAGAAAAGCTCATCAAAGTCATTCATATTCTATATTTATTTGCATCAATCAAATCTCAATTGGCCTTTTATATATATTAAATTCTTCTTCATATTCCTCTATTAACCATTTTTCCCTTGTACAATTGATTAAGTTTTTAGTTTAACTTTACTTTAATCAAGACCATGACAGAGGGTCAAAATTAAAAATAGCATTTTTGATACTGTTTTTTCCCTATGTAAAATATTAAAAGACATATTTTATTCACATTGATTTTCTTTAGCATACATTTGTTGGTTCAGTAGGTTTCAGCTATTTTCCTTTTGATTTTAAACAAAGCTTTTCAGCACAAATGTTTCTTTCAGACTATTCAGATCTTTTAGCATGAGAAACAGACATTGAAATTTGAATGAATCACTATATAGGTAAACAGTTCTTTATTCCATAAAAATTACAGAAAGTGTTGTGACAAGTATTTGCATTTTCATATACAGTTCTTGCTCTTTCAGATACTCAGAAAAAGTATTTACACTAAAGGCTTTGCAGTTAAGTCATAGGAAAAGCTCTTTCTTAGGCATGAGTCTCATTTCAGAAAGTGCCTCATTAGGGAGTAACTCCATCATCCGTTAACATTAGTTAATCAGATAGGTCTGATCTTAAGTAACTTCAGAGCGTGAGAAGACGAAACATTCCGGCCTTACACTTACTGTGGGTATGCAAAAGTCCTCCTCAGACTTCTCATATGACCTCACATGACATACCTTTTCATGGTCTCCCAAGGTGCATGGAGCTCCAGGATATAGGAATGTACCTTAAATCCTGATTTTGGGGTCCTAAGCTCTAATTCCTACCTAGGAGATCCTGGCAGCTGATGGTTCTGTTCCGTTTTCTTTACACAGAAATGGTCACTACACATTTGCAGTGTGGATACCGCTCTTACACACCCTTACACACTGCAGGGCTCAGAGCTCTCTCTTTCTGGCACCCAGCTGTAAACGGCCACTCAGCTTTCCAAGAGTATGAGATTCTGTGCTAGACATAGCAAAGTCTAAATAGGGGTAGGAAGGAGGTTATGTCTGTTGTTATTGCTCTTCTCACTAACTAGTTCACTAGTTCACTAGTAGTTTGTTGCAAGAAGAATATACAGTAAATCAAAGCGGTTTCTAATAAAAGTGAGCAATAACATTTCTCAGTTGGCTTTTTGCAGGGGAAGAAAAACTTCCCCTTGTCAGTGTCTTGTCCTGAGTAAGATGATGCTCTGCTGCCTGGGGCCTCATCACCCTTTGTCTTTTTAATTTTTCTTTGGCAAAGACAGGTCCTTGGCTCTATTAGTACCAATAGGAGAGGTGTGGATTATGGAACTTCTTCCTTCTCAAGAGGAGGAATTTCTCATGTGGTTTGAAACTGCAAGTGTGAAAATTTGTCAAGTTTTATCAGCTACATGCTTTAATTATTGTGACTCAGAGTCTGGTGATATCTTACATCAAGGAATAAAGACATTTACAAAGCCCCAGGTCTTTATGGTAATAGTCAATGACTGATCAATAAATACAAAAAACTCTTCCTTGTGATGTAAAACAATGGCCCAGAGGAGACCAATAGTTTAGTGACATTAAACTGCAGCTTTCCTCATTAGAGCTCTTGGTAAGGTGTGCCCTGTGATTAATGACAGATCATTTATACAGCATTATCAGCAGGCAAATAATTCTAATTACCAATAACATTAAGTCCTGATCACTATGCAAATAATTTACATAATGTAATGGAATATCTGGTCATTACAGGGCAAACAATTCACAATGTTAACTGAGGTTAGTCAGTTATCACAGAGTAAATAACATTAGAAATTAAACAAAGCCAAGCTAATATCAGGTTTTATCCAGTTAATAAGCAGTGAATGTATCCGTAGCAAAACACATCAGACCATGTAAAAACACATCAGACCATGTTACTTTGCTGTCTAATGCAATACAAATTGGAGATAACATAAAAACATCTTATCTAGCAGGATGTTCCTGGCTATCTGGATGTGTGTAAACAAGGGGGTGGAGGGATTCATGGTGAAGCTTACTGATTTTTACTGCTTCATAGATTATATTTTCCTCTCTTTGATGCTTTGTCTTTGATCCTGTCTTCAGATGCAGGCCACAGGATCCTTACACATTGAAGGATAAAGTACCATGGCAATCAAAACCAGCCTAGATGAGGCCATTCTGTGCTCACACGCTTGAAACATAGCTGTAGAAGTAGCATTATATTAAATCTGACATTAATCTAAATCTGCTAACAGTTATTTATAATTCCATGATTATAAATCCATCATGTCCTCATCCAGCACATGAGGCATACAACACTCCAGGAATATGGTGGGAAGGAAGACAGCACACAATATACAGGAAGTAATGTATTTGGGGGAAAAAAACAAAAGGCAGCCCAGAGAAGGCTGGATTACCACAATTCTAAAAATACGGATGCAAGAATTGAGTTACATGTTTGACTAAGGAGGTGAGGGTGGAGAGATGTAAAAGGAATGGTTGGATTTTAGTTTTTCGTCTCCCTACTGAGAGGAAAGGATAAGAGACAGACACTGCTACTTGGAATAATGAAAACAGCCTGAAACCTAACAGCTGTAATTGTGAGCTTCAATAGAGAAGATTTTTTACTAAATATTACTTTTATCGTCTTTTTCTCATTTCGTTTTGTCTTCTGAAAGGAACACCGGACACTCTAGGTAGTATGAGGGGCATTAAAGAATTTTTCACAAAGGACAAGTCTCCTTGTGACGTTGGAGGACATTTGGACATCAGCAGTGAATTCTAGTTGAAAACTCCATTCATGGTAATGAAATCAGAGACAAAGCCTTGATTTGGCCTCTATCCTTATTTGGCGTTGCTCTTGTGACTAGCTTTTGTTTTCCAGTGTCTCAGGTTAGGACAGACATTCTCTGCAAGATCCCACATGCCTGTTCAAGCATTCTACCCCAGCTGTTTGCACAGGCAGCACTGTCCTGGAGGCTCCGGTCCTAGAAGGGATCTTGGGTAGATATGCTAAAATGCTCCTGGCAAACTTCACCCTGCTAGTGCAAACCAGTTTCATCAGCTCTTTAGATTAACCCAGTTGTGGCTGTCTGAAGCAGAGCAGCAGCAAATGCTGACATGATTCCTCCTGAGGTCAGTACCCTCCAGCATAAGCAAGCAGCTATACATCTGGGGAAGAGAGAGTATTTCCAGGAGCTGAGTGGATGTCCAGCCAGATCTCGGCTGGCTGTGATGAACAGCTGTGCAGGACCGGAGCATATTGAAAGCAGGTTAAAAAACTGGGTCCCTCAAAGGGATAGAAACGTGCAGCATGGTCTTGAGGTTTGGCGTGTTCAAGGACCTACTGAAAAAGCTTAATTTTCATACAAGCTGCCTGTTTTCTGCTCTTAGAGAACCAGAGAATATGCTGAGTTGGAAGGGAGGCATCAGGATCATTGAGTCCAACTCCTGGCCCTGTGCAGGACACCCCAAGAATAATCGTGTGCCTGAAAGCTGCCTTGTCTTTTTTCTTATACACATTGCAGGATAGCAAATACTGCTTGGAAATGATTTATGGAAACATTGTTGCATTACCTATGATCCACCTATGCTGTATTGAAGCTACATAACCTAAACCAGGGAAGAACACGTTCATAGATACATACATGCTGTATCTACATGTTTACTATACGAGTATTTGTATTTGGTAATTTTCTCACCAGAAAAAAGTTGTTGGATTTCATGCATATTCACATATTCTTCTTCCTAACCTTAATGCTGAGGTCATCACCTCTTTTATTTTAATTGGCATTGAGCAAAAGATGGAAATCTCACCAAAAAAGCATTTATTTGCTGACCACTCTGAATCTGGGCAGAAGAGATAGTGTTTGATGGATTGTATGGAGTAGGAAAATATAAGTGTTTGCCTCTTGCAAACTGATACAACAAAGAGAACTAAATGAAGCAGGAGAGGCAGCAAAAGAGAAAGGAAAGTGAAAGCTGATTTTAGAAGATTACTTTAGAAAGGGGAATATTATATAGACTGCCTATGCTCTGAATTATTAAGGAGACAGCTGGAGTAAGCAGCAATAGAATACTTTATGGAAATTTCAGGTTATGAAAGTAAGTTTTATGGAAAAGCAAACAGAAGCAGAAATGGGAGACAAATCTTGACAAATTTTTAACTTGAGAGAGAGGCAAAAGCAGAGCAACCTCCTCTGTTAAATGAGTCACAGGTCAGTATTTCAAGTACTGAAAAATTTCAGAAAACTTGAGAGAAAAGGTAATTTAAAAAATACATTTATTTTGCAAAGTAAAAGAATGGAAACAGTGATACTGAAATAAGTGCATGACCTCAGACAAATCGGGTCTTTTTCCTCAATGTTGTCAAAGTTAACTATGAGTATCTAGCTAGCTCTTAAGCAGTGTGACTAATGCCTGTAATCCTCAAAAACTAAAATAGATCTAACCATTCCATGCAAAACAACAGATCAAAATACATTTTGAAACCCTCAATTTATCTGAAACCTTATGGCTGATAAAAGATATACTTCTTTAACAAGCAATTATTTTAACCAAGGTTGCCCTGTTTCGGTGACTGAATTAGTCAGGAAGGCCCACAGCCAAAAATAACCCAGATATTATTTTATTTATTTTTCTAAAGCCAGCAGTTCCACTGAGTAATTCAAACACAGACCAGCTTTCCTACTGCAAGTTCAAGCTGTTAGGGAAGCAGCAAATGTAGAAGCTCCCCAGTTCTTCCAAGCTGCAGCACATCCAGACACAGCACAGCCTTGTTCAGACAATGATGCAGGGAACTGCAGGGGCACATGCAGAGAAGTCAGGATTCTGAGATGGCTGCAACTTGCAGGTCACCTTTGAGCTGGGTTATTGAGGTATCTCTATGGTACAGAATGCAGGAGGTGAGCAGAGCTCCCCAGGGAATGGTACACGGTGAAGAAAAGGTTTCACAGCCGTGAGAACTTAATAAATAGCACCCAACCCAGTTTTATTACCACATGGCATTGCCTTCAAACCACAAAGTAGGTTCAGAAAAGGATGTAGCTACAGCTGGTATATGAGCTATGTATCTCACCACTAGCTCACTGCAGTTCAGAGAAAGAGGTTATTCTGTTAGAATTTGTCAAAGCAAACCGTGAGAAAGAAGGAACATCATGGTACGTACAGGTTCAAGAGCCTAATTTCCTCTGTCTGACACTCTTAATCAATCTCCAGCCTGCTGTGTTTTCTGAGCACCTGTAAATGGAAGTGTATTTTTCCTTTGCTACATCCAGTGGAATATTAAAAAAATCTGCTAAATGCCACAACTCTCCTACACTAATCTTACAAATTGCCGTAGTATAACTCAGTAATTTCAAAATATCTGTTATAATAACATCTGGCTCTGTCTACAGCTTTCCTCAACAGTCAATCTTCAATGAAGTCTCCATCTCTGCCATTCACTTAACTAGCTGCCCCTGCCTTCTTCAAGTTGTCCAAAAATACCTTCTAACAGAAAAAGAACTGCCACTCTGTCCATGTACACAATATGCTCAGTATGTCAACTCAGATACATCATTGAATGCATCATTGTATTCCCTGAAGTTTAGCAAATATGTGAGTCATGAAATATGGGTAATAAATGCATCATCTGTGTACATAAAATATGTACTTTATCCTGCACCCAGAGTACAATATACCATACCTGCTGCATGTGCTAAAAAATCAGCTCCACCTACTTTCTACAAAACATTATTTCTTAATTCACCGTGATCATGTACTATTTGATCAAAACTGAAGGTGAACAAAAAATCAGAAAATACTTAAAGCAATTCAATACCATAGTGTTGTCCTAACTGAACTTCTCACTCTTCCCTATGCAATCTTCCACACCGGAGCTACCTGCCACAAATTCTTCCAACAGAAGTTCCTCCACCTCACTACAGGGGCACTTCCCTGGGAAAAAGTATCTCGGATTTTATTTTATACACCAGCAGGCCACCGGAGCAGTCACAAGATGGCAGCAGAGAATCAAAGATTTCTGATACCTTGTGTTTGAGTTTACGTGATTTAGTTAACGTCGATTTACACTAAAAGGAGTGAGATTTTTTAGCAGTGCCCAAAACATTTTATCTTTGGTGCTAAATTTATTAACTATGTTATGGAAGCCTAGTTAAATATTTAGTTTATATCTTTCTAAAGAATTTTAGGCCTTTTTTTAAAAACCTGCTTACCTTTTGATTTTCTCCATAGCGAGTCTTTCAAAGAGAAACTGTTCTTACAAGCAGTGAAGCACACAAAACTTATATCCATGTCAGAATTAGAGAATTAGTGATAATTCAACTCCTGGCAAGAACTCTTCACTAACAACTATGTAGATCTAAGTCCATTGACATTGAAAACAAGTATTTATTGAAAAATAAAAAATACCATGCAGGGAAAGATGCATTTTAAAACTCAAGGAGTTACTCATAAATAACTGGACACATCAATAAGACAGTATTGAACAGAGTTCTGAGTTGAAGGTCTCTAAGATCAACAGAGAGCTAAGAAAAGCCATCATTAAAAGGATATATGCACACACAGGTGTGTGCAGCCCCTGGAGTACACTTGCCTAATTTAAATCTCTCCCATAATTTGTGCTGTGTGCTTATTTTTACCCCCAGAACTTACAAGAGCCAAGCCGCAGGTGGAATGATAGACTACCCAGGGCATATTTTTCTCCTTCTTCAAATATTCCCTGAGGTGGCTTTGACACCCTTGCAGTGGCTCTGCAAGGGCTGTGTCAGTACCACCGGCTGCACACACGTTTGCTCTGGAGCCTTTCGGTTTGGCCATGCAGTCGTTCTTTGTTAACCTAGCTGTGGCAAGTCTCTAGAATACAAAAGAGAATTAATTGCTGATTGTTTCCACAGTTCACAATGCTTTGTACTGTTACTAAGAGTTAATAATCAGTTAATATCAACAGAGATTGTGGGCTTGTTACCATTATCACAGGTCTGAAGATTCAATAGGTTATGTCACTACTGTTTCCGAAATAATCATATAATCCACACAGACTCAATGGAATTTCTTCATCACACACATGATCAGTAGTCCCTGCATGTTTTTTACCTTCAAAATGGCATAAGCTCACAAGTGACAAATTAGGAACACACAAGCCACCCAGATGCAGTCTTCCCTTTCTGACTGCTGAGGCAAAGAAAGCCAGCAGGATCCCATGGAAGCAGAAGCCCGGGCAGAGCCTGATGCCCTGGTCCTGCTTCCAGTGTGGTCCAGGTTACAGCAGCAGTGTGAGGTAGAGACCAGAATCCACCAACCAGCCAGACATGAATGATCTCAGTCAGCCTGAAATACTTCTGAGCCAATTTTGTCAAAGCTGCAAAAGCAGGTGAAAGCAGAATATAGCAGAAGCATGAGGTGTGCCAGAGCTAGACCTAGCTCATCCACAGGAGTGCAACCACAGAAAGGCAGCACTCAGTCACTTGGGAGCCTCTTCTGGTTTTAAGTGGCAAATTCTTTTCTGCTACTGGTAATTGCTCATTGTGTCGTCCTAAAATGACCTATCATACTGGAATGCACAAAATCTGTGCATGTTTTGGATAAACAGATAAGCACAGCTGGTGAGATTTCTCCTTACTATGAGGCAGTATCCTGTTACCAGCAGCCTATCTTCAATCCCAATTGTTTTCTTCTGAGGAAAGATCAAGAAATCCTGAGGCATACCAGCCTGGAATAAAAAGTGATCATATAGGCAGATTTTTCTAACTCTCATCAGTTAAAATTTGATTCATGTACAAAAAAATGAAAATTAATTCTTACAACAGAACTGAATCTTTGCCAATTCAATTCTGGATATTATAGCTCCATTTCCTCTTTGAGGCTGTTGTGCAGTATACCTATATGCTGTTAAAAGAGCTTTTCTTCATCCCTATTTTGATTTAGTTTCAGTTGAGGAGACAGTCTTAATGCTTTTAGGAGGGTGGGGGTTTATACATGTATATATAAAAATGTATTTATTTCTGACAGGCATGATTACACAATCTCTAGATGACAATGTGAACCCTTGCTAACCTTTTTTGAAGTGTTTATCCAACACTGAAGGATCTTAGAATGAATGATCTTAGATATTACCTTTTGTTAATTTATTGTAGCTATATGACTCTAGGAATAACACAAAAGTAAAATTTTACGGGGCCTATATATTTTAAATCCAAGCTTAAGTTAAATAAAAGATTTTAAAACTGCTATTATTTTCAAGAATAACTAAAAGTCATTGTGCTTTGGATAATTCATGTAACCCTTAATTTTCCTGTTATATCTGCAACCTTCACATCTATCTTGTACTCAGAAAGAAAACCTCCTAGCTTGTAAAAAGCACTTGTCCTTCCCTTTTGTTTCTCAGGCAAACTAACAAAATGTGTATATCATAATAACTGCTTTTTTACCTCTCACAGCTGTATTTTTCATTTCCTTGTAGTTCACTCATTTTTCATTGTTAACACTTGATTTTTATTTATTATAATTTCCATTCAGACAGGAAAATTCTTGGAACAAAATTTTGTTGTGCTTTATTTGTAGAGATGATGCAATGAATTGATACGACTGTATACACAATTGTAGCCACCATGCAAAGGAAATCCAGATGTAAACCAAAGTTATGGTATTTCCCTTCCTGTTTTACTTCCTATTTGAGAATTTCAGAGATTTCATAGATATAACACTCATTACACACATCACACACAAACACACACAGCCCACCCCATGGCAGCAGGATTGGAACTAGACGATCTTTAAGATCCCTTCCAGCTCAAATCATCCTATGATTCTATGTTCCAGGCTCAAACACCACAGTTCTGGCAAAAGGTGGCATATGTAGTAGTATTCTCATTTTATACATAGGAAAAAGGGATATAATGATTCTACATGTGGAATAAAGAAAGAAACATGCTAATTCCTTATGCCTTAATGATACACTGTTCTATTTTTCTTCTATTTTAAATGGTCATTTGTGAGTCTTCTACTGCAGAGAAATCCCTTACTTAGCCCCTCTGGCTGGGAAGCAGAGATGCTTTTAATTTGTATCCAAATTGATGAGATGGCTTTTTACTAAAATACTCTACTTTTTGTTCCATGTATTTCATTTCTAGTTGGATTCAAATGTCAACAAATTGATCCTTGGCAAACCAAGCTTTCCACTACGTAATATCATTTCCTCACTGAACTAATTACTTCATCATATCATTGCTTTTAAAGTAATTGGGGACTTATATATCCATATTCTTTATGCAAATTAAAATTAATAGCTATATTTAGTAAATGGGAAAACTGCCTTGTTAGAGTAGTTCCCTACCTGGAAATCCATTTCCCACAAGAGATAAAGTCCAGTTGTTAACCAATACCTAGATTTTCTAATTTTCAAAGTAACAACTTTGAAATCTGGGTATCTAAAATGATACTCTACAACTCAGATCTAAAATTTTAAATACAAATGGCTCCCTTGCAAAACTGCTTGCCACCTCCAATGCCTCTAACCCAGTAGGACACACTCTCACTTTCTCAGCACTGAATTATCTGCTCAATGATCCCTGAAAGCCCACAGAAACTGGGCTTTGCTGCACAGAAAGAGCTGGCCCAGGATCAGTCTATTCTTTAACTTCCTAGAACAGAGAGCTTCTAGCATAACAGTGTTTGAGCGGTCACTGCAAACAAATGGGAGGGTGTTCCTCTCTCCCAGGACACCAGTTATTTTCCAGAGTGAAACACGCAGCCCTGGCTTGCCTGCTGGACACTGTGGTGCTCATCATGTGGCTGATTCAGACAGGCATTAAATGTGCTCACTCAAGTTGGGCTAGAGGTCTGAAAAGTCCACAAATACTGTTCAGGCAAAGTTGTAAAGTCTGGCTGCTGAAGAACTGAGCAAAACATGTTTAAGGGGACAAAAACAAGATGTGCCCTAGAGGCACTGTAGGAAAAAAAAAAGGTGATTTCACATCATGAGTAATCTTAAATTATAGCCTCAGAAATCAAAAGTATGCTGTGAGTAGGAAAGAGTAAATAAAAAGGCACAGTGGTTCTGTGAACATCATTAACTTTTTTCCTGCTAATTCTCAGGTATCTCTTTCTTAGTCCATATCAGGGACTCCAATTTAAATGTACACTCGTGCTCTGTGGATAATCAGAAGGTATACTTTGTATATTACCATAAAGTATGCTGCTTTCAATTAGGATGATAGCCTTGCATTCATCCAAGGGGCAACACTCAGGCATTCAACTGTTCTTATTTAAATTTATAAATCTCCTGATTTCATTTCAAACAATCTCACTTAAGGAAATGGGAGAATGATTGTTATGGATCATGAAATATAAGAGTACTGGGAGGGAACTGAATGTACCAGTTGGGAATATAAAAACGAGGGAATGAGTCATGCAATTTCCAGTCATTCGGAAAGGGTCATCCTGACTGGGTAGGACTACAATCATAAAAATTTATGTATCAAGCATTTTATTCCTGGGTTGAATGAATAAATGAACTTCTAGCAGACCATAATGATCATAAATGACCTGCTAGCAATGCTGCGATAAAGGTTCTGTCAGCAATTATATTATAGGGATTTATAATACAGAAATAAAATAGTGCACCCTGGTCACTAAAATAACTCCAGAGTCAGACTTTGGATCAAGTTATCATAACCAAGCAACTGACTAATGCCCACAAAAATATCCATATACATGGGAGTCATCTTTGTGCAAGCTGGTTGGATAATTGCTTGTCTAGGCTTGTGCTCATCAACAACTCCATGGGATGTTGGGTACTTGGTCAGGTGAACATGCACCTCTGTGTGCAGGTGCTCTAAAGGAACATGAATATCAATGCATATTGGTGCAAGCTTTTTAGTCCAGAACAAGCCATTAGAATGTAAAGAAGCATATATTCATAAAGCTGAGATAGAAGTTAATCTGGTACTTCCCAGTAAATCCTGCTAACTCGAATGTTGTCAGTACTTCAAATGCAATAGTGTTTAGATACACTACTTGCATGACTTTTTCTTAGTCATCTGCCTGCATTTGAAAATGTGATCTCATTTTCCAAAAATGAATATATTTCATTTTGTTTCAATTAAATTGCTAGATTTTTTAACCTTTGATGATTTCCCCAATACATATGTTCTGGTATTGCAAATGTGAACTCGGCAACTGACAAACAGAATCTCAAGTTTTACTCTTGATGTCTCTCCACGAGTTCTGTCAACTCAAAATGTGACTCTGGGGTATATAAATTGTCGACAATTGCAGAATCTCACAACAATAATAATTTGGAAATGGAAAGGAAAAACAAGTTTATTTATTGTTGTGCTAGTTGATTCAAATATAGGGCAGGTAGGGTTACTCTGCAGGAATACCAAGCATTTTCAGTGTCAAGTGCCTTTCTTTATGATCTGTCAGGGCTGAAAGAGCAATCCCGACACATTCCAGTGGATCTTGTTACTCATCAAGGTAGAGCAATACTCCTGCAGTTCCAAATGATAATTGGACTTGTACAGAACTTGCCAAATTAAAATTGCCTGCTTAAAATATAAAACTTGAGCAAAAAAAAAGGACAGGAGATTTTGAGTTCCAGTTGGTGATGTATCCTTATCTCATCAAATGACTACAGAGGGTCTTTGGCACATAAAAATAACTCCCTTGATGCTCTAATTATGCTGTTGATAGACACAATTTGATATATTGATAGACATAGTTTGTAAATGTATCAAAACTCTACACATGCACACTAACAAATAAAAGATCATACAGACTATATTGGTGTTACTGAAATTAATTCAGAGTTGAATTTAATCCAAATTCTGTTCGCACATTTGATAAGTGAATTGTAAGAGTTAATAACAAAACCAATAAATAAAGCAAAAACCCATCTAAAGGGATGATTGTTATTAAAAATCACAGCACTGAACTCCTTTCTGAAAGAGAATGGCTGATTCTAGAACATCTTTTATGTTAAAAAAATATTTAAAATTGACCTTGATTTCAGTTCCTAAAGATGACCTTGATTTCAGTACTTTGTTGCCATATATATGTAAATAAACATTTGTGTGTCTTTATATATATAAACAATATGTGTGTTCATGAAGAGCAGTTCTGTACAAAGTTTCTCATCCTCATTATATTGCGCACAGTGGATTAAGTGTACTTATTCTAGCATTGTTTATATAATAAATAACAATTGAACAATAAGAGATTTATTCTTTCAAATTTTAAATATTTCAAAACCAGTCCCAACCTCATGAACGCTGCATGAGTCCAGTGAAGGTCATGACTTTATTTTGACTTACAATGACAGAAGATTTGGTCTCAAAGCCGTTAGTCCTACATTTATAAGCAATACATTTCCTTTACCATGTATGCTATAGTTCCATGGTTTTAATGTGCAAGTATAATTACAAAATGAACCACGATTTTTTCACAAATAGAAATCTAAGTTTAGTGTACCAGAACTCCTAATTGATTCAGTTAGTCCTACAGGAGGTGCAACATTTTTGAAGAACACATGGGCCCTGGTAAGATGCTTCTGTGAGTGCTGAGAGCTGGCAGACACTATAGTGAGGCCACTCATGATCATCTTTGAAAGGTCATGGAGATCAGGAGAGGTGACTGAGGATTGCAAGAAAGCAAATGTCACCCTGGTCTTCAAAAAAGACAAAAAAGATGACCCAAGGAACTACTGTCCAGTCCTCTCACCCCGGAAAGGTAATGGAGTGCCTCATTCTGGAGGCCATCTCTAGTTGCATGGATGACAAGGTGATCAGTAGTAGTCAGCATGGAGCGGTGGATATTGTCTCCTCTGACTTCAGCAAGGCTTTCAGCACTGTCGCCCACAACCCCCTCAGAGGCAAACTCAGGAATTGTGGACTGGATGAGAGGACAGTGAGGTGAATTGAGAACTGGCTGAACAGCAGATCCCTGAAGTTTGTAATCAATGACACAGGGTCTAGTTGGAGGCTTGCCACTCGTGGTGTTCCCCAAGGGTTAATATTGATTTTAGGATTAACTTCTTCACCAGTGACTGGGATGAAGGTACAGATGCCTCCTCAGCAAGCCACTGACAACACGAAGCTGGGAGGAGCTTTGGGCTGATCCCCCTGAGAGCTGTGCAGCCCTTCAGAAGGACCTGGGCAGGTTGGAGAGATGGGCAGAAAGGAACCATCTGAATTCAACAAAGGCAGGTTCAGGTCCTTAATCTGGAAAAGAATAAATCTGAGCACCAGCACAGGCTGGGAGCTGACCTGCTGGGAAGCAGCTCTGTGGAAAAAGACCTGGATGTCCTGGTGGACACCAAGCTGTCCCTGAGCCAGCAGTGCCCTTGTGGCCAAGAGGGCCAATGGTACCCTGGGGTGCATTATGGAGAACATTGCCAGCAGGTCAAGGGATGGGATCCTGTCTGTCTACTCAGCTCTACTGAGGCCACATCTGGACAGCTGTGTCCAGTTCTGTGCTCCTCAGTACAAGAGAGACATGGAGCTCATGGAGCATGTCCAGCAGTGGGCAATGAAGATGATGAAAGGACATGAGCATCTGTCTTATGAGAAAAGGCTGAGGGAGCTGGGCCTGCTCAGCCTCGAGAAAACAGAGGAGACTTCATCGATGTCTGTCAGTATCTGAAGGGAGGGTGCCAGGAGGATGGAGCCAGGCTCTGCTCAGTGCTGCCAAGCAATGGGAAAAGAGGAAATAGGCAGCAACTGATGCACAAAAGTTCCACCTGAACATGAAGAATTTCTGTTCTGTGCAGATGACCAAACACTGGAACAGGTTGTCCAGAGAGGTTGTGGAGTCTCCCTCACTGACGATATTAAAAAAATGTCTGGATGCAATTCTGTGCCTTGTGCTCTGGGATGGACCTGCTGGAGCAGGGAGGTTGGACCAAATGACCCACTGTGGTCCCTCCTAGTCTTACCTATTCTGTGATTCCATGATTTTTACTGCCTAAAGTCAGAAAAAACCCTTATATTCAAATCTAACACATTTGAATTCTCTTCTGAGTAGAGACGTTTCCCAGAAGCAAGAGACTTAAGAGCTAGAGATCTCAAAACCTAATTTTAGGCACAAAGCATGTATATGTGTATATCTATAAATATATACATTTCTACATCTATATATCTTCTGATATTATCATAATAGAAATGCTCTTGCTGAATTGAGATCTTCAACTTATTAAAATCAATTTACAGCAAACCTAATCACTAACGATTCTTATAACAGAAATTTCCATCTCCACTTTGGGTTTGGCATGACTGAAAATTCATATTGCAAATTCAGTCATAAAACCCCAGTCACTCTAAATTTGGGATTTCACCTCTGCTCCCTGGACTTGAAAAATATGAAGAAACCATAGACTGAAACTTGTACGTTAGGAAACCCATTTTTATAGGTAACTTATTTTCTGACACCTATACAAAACACCAACCAATTTCTGTAGGATACTGGAAGTTTCATTTTTAGGTACGGGAAACTCATGTTTAGGTGCTGTGACCCTATTTGCCAGGTGCTCTCCTTTCTCAATTCTTAACTTTTGGAGCTCTTTATAAGCATTTTTCCATCTGCATTTTCTCCATCGATTTCCTCCCACCTAGTCCTCTCACACTTCATGTCTGGCTTAGCTTTCCTGAGGAAGCAGCTGAGGATGGAGTCAAAGGCAGCTGCACTTTTATTTTATAACACTTAAAACTATCTTGTCATGTATAGAGCCATCTTTGAATGTTATGCAGCTACAGGCACATAGTGTGAGAAAAAGAAAAGAGATTACAAAACCTTTTTTCCAGCATCTCAGAGTGAAGGTTGTGATAAAAGTAACTTGGAATTGAAGAGACTTAGGAATCTTGGTACTACTCTACTTTCAAACTTTACTTTACTTTGAACTCCACGGCAAAATTCCCCATCACAGAGTTCAGTGATGCTGATGTTGAAAAGATACTTTGTTGCTTTTCTTACATAAAAGATGTCAGAGGTTCTGATATCTGCACTCCAACAGAGACAGCAGTTTTAGTTGTGGCATTTTAAACAAGATATAAAACCTGAAGAAATCTTGGCACTGAGAAATGGAGATCAGGTCATGGGCAGGAAAACACTGTCACTGATGGCCACAGAAAAAGTACTACTTTGATAAAAAAAAATAATAATGAAATTTGAAAGGGAAAGAAATATAAAAACTATTACACTGGGAAACTCTTAGAAGTCTTAAAAATCAAATAATATTATCAATTTTATTTTTGAGATAATGTGAGTACGCATTTAAAAACCTGTAATACTGAACTAACTTTCTGTACCTCTTCCCTTCAGTTCTGCTTGAACAACGGTCCCAGGATAAAATGCCATATGGAAGTATCTCAAAAGAACTATTTCTCAAAAAATGTCAAAGATGAAGGTGTGGACAATCATGATGTCACTGGAAAGCACCATTGATTTTTAACTGTGCAGTAGCTCCTGTGCTATATGAGGTATCCAAAGCAAACAAACAATGGAAATGTACCAGTGAGAAGTCAAACTCGACTTTCAGGTACTGTAGTATTGCATAACATGATTTGTACTTTCATTATCCAAGGACATGCTGATGTTGAGTAATACCCTTAGCTTACCTAGGAGTCAACCTAATCTTTAGCTTACAACACAGGAAAAAATATGGTAAAATCTAGCATTGTTATTTTCTATTGAGATATTTTTAAAAAGTGAAACAGCATATGAAAATTTCTCATACTAATTATTTTTCATATGTGAGGATTATCCCATGCAAAATTAATGTGCTGCATAGATGCTGAACAAAAAGTGGAAGAAAAAGTCTTTACGGGATTTTTCCTCTGTGGGCGTAAACAGATATTTTTAACTTCAGCTACCAAACACAACTGACTGAGACAGAATTAGATTATATTTTCACCCAATACTTTCATACCTTGCAAATATATGACAGCTGCAATTCTGAAAGATTTAGAACTAAGTTTGTTAATATCAGTTGTTGCTAAGAGATGCATTGCCTTTAGTAGAAGAATGAATATGCACTCACATAATAAGTGGATTGATGAACTAAAACTCACGAACCCAACACAAAATACATTGTTTATATTACAAAAGGAGTAAAAAATA
This sequence comes from Acridotheres tristis, assembly GCA_037013685.1. Taxonomy (NCBI): domain Eukaryota; kingdom Metazoa; phylum Chordata; class Aves; order Passeriformes; family Sturnidae; genus Acridotheres; species Acridotheres tristis. The sequence goes on from CM072888.1 coordinate 56,834,574, forward strand.
TTTTATTGTGGAAATAAATCAGCGTTATTGTACTTTGAATTCACCATTAATTTTGTTAACTTGCCTCTTCAAAAAAAGTGTACACACCAATGACACTTTTAAAAATGAAAAGTTATTGAAAATCGCATTCAAGATCATAGTTCAAGATAATTCTTGCAGGAGACTCAAGAAATTAAATAATTAAACCATACATTTTTAGTATCTAGTCTGTTTTGAATGATATTGCAAAGTCTAAAGAAGTTTGAGCCCCACTAGCCAAAAGCTTACAATGGAAAGAAACCAGATGTTTTCACATAGTTCTGAGTATTGCACTTACTTGTAACTGTTTCACATTGCATTGTTATTATCATCATTTTAACACCTGCCTCTTCTTTATTGTTACTCAATGTATTTGTGCTTCACCTAAGTTTGCTTGGGGCAATACACTGAATTTCTCTAGACTTCTTTCACATTTCCTAACCTATGTACACAATTTACTTTTCATATGAAAATAATTTTAATGATAGATCTTTTTTCCATGTTTCTATTACTACCTAAAAAGACCTTAATTTACTTCTTTTTAACACACATCACTGATATAGCATCTCTCTTAAGAGGGCTGTCTGAATTGGTGGGGGTGAATGACATAGATGGCAAGGTCTGAAAAGACAACAAAGTTTTGCCAGCAAAAAGCACTAACAAAAAAATTATGATGCATTTTCTGAGTCTTCTTCTTAGTGACCTTTTGTGGAGTCTTGTGGGGGCAAAAAAACCCACTACAAAAAAAGAGATTTAAACCATGTAAAATGATCTTCAGACTACAAGACCTCTCCTCACTAGGAGAGTATTTGCAGCAATGAGTACTCAGAGATTCACTGATGAACTTGATACACTATAAAAGTTTTAATACTTAACAGTTCCCGACAAACATTTCTGATATCAAATTAGTAAAAATCCCTCTGTGATGATTATGTATAAGATACTTTTTGAGTAGTTGAAACATTAGTCTACTATATGTATGGAAATTTAAGGTAAAAAATTATTAACTTGTGTAAAGAAAGCCCCAGAGATCAAAATAGCTGACATTCCTAATAAAATCTAAGTAGCCCTTACTTCTCAGTCTATATTCACTATCCTAGTGTTTTCTTGCTGTTCTATGAATGGAACTGGGTTTTTCTCCTGGGAGACAGTCATTGTTTTGAAACAATCCTCCCTCTCCTCCCCACCTGCTAATTATCTCCTGGGGAAAAAGGTGGAACTGCAGCTGCAGGAACATTGACAGGGCTGTGTCTTGTTCTAAGAAAATCGTTTCAGGAAAAAGATTCGTGAACAGTTATGAAACCGTAAAGCAGATTCTGACCTGCTGCAGAGTAACTCCATAGCATGCCTCAAAGCAGATGAGCTATTGAAGGCAAAAATATCAGTTTTTCCTGCCCAAACAGCAGATGGTTCTTGATAAGTCCCAACAGCAGATATCATAATGAACCACTACTTCCTATATGAACACTGCTAACATTTCTCACCAAGCAACTTTTCTCCTCTGTTTTGGCTAGTTCAAGGCTTCAAATACCTAACCACGGTATTTTGCTGCAGTTGGGTTGACCTTCCAGAAGTGGCCACTGTGCCAAAATATCACATGTAATATTTGGAATACACGTATTTGCATGTGAAACAGAACATACTAATAATCCAGCAAATGATGTTTAGAAACTATATGTAAATACAGAAAAGAAACGCAGAGGGACTCCATGGGTAGAAATTCAAAGATATCTGCTCAATGTGCTTTTGAAGTGTCAAAAGCAGAGTGAATTCTTAGCTGAACTATATTGCAGTCATAATATTATCACGCCTTCAGCTGAATTACTTCAAGCAGAAAACTGAAGATATTGTAAATTAAGCAAGGTTGTCTTGGGTCAACCCCTGAAGACAAAAATGTATGTGCTGTCACAACTGGTGCCAGCAACTCATTAGATAGCTTCTCAGTGGGCCTGAATAAGATGTTAGATGATGCTTGATGCTGCAAGCCCCTTCTTTTCGGTGAGAGTGATAACAAGATTGTGACAAATTGTTGTCCTTAAAGATCATGCAATACATCTTATGGTTGGATAAAATTTTTATACAGTTGGAAGGAGAGAAGCAGAACATCTCTCAGGGTGTCAGGTAACTTTGCATAGACTGCCCAAGCCCTTCAGCTGAGAGAATTTTTCAGTTATTTTTGGAGCTTTTGTTCTGCATCCTATTTTTCCAACTGCTTTTTACATCTAAAGAGAGAAGATGAAACTCCAGACTGATAATGTCTGGAGTAATAATGACAATGTGTAGTATAGTAGCTATCACAGCTCCCTCTATGATACTCTTACTACACAGTATCACTGTCTGCAAAATGCACTTCACTGCCTGAAAACACAAGATTTGGATACAAAAATTGGATTGAATACAAAATTGGATTGGATACAACATTTTGATTGAAAATACAAGATTTGGCTTCAAATGCCAGATTTGGGGCATTTAGAACTACTAATGGTAATGGAAATGGGCCCATCCAGTCTATCCAAAGCCCAAAATGCTCTTTGAGACAACTGAACAATTAACTTAGCGTTATAGAAGAAGACTTCTATGGCCTTCCAAAGAAAGAATAAAGCATTCTTTGTTTTCTCAGGGTGAGTGGCTAAATATTAAGCTGACTGAAGCTGGCCTGTGAATGCATGATAAGAACACGAGAACTGAACGTGAAGGAGATCTTGTACTTGAAATTCAGGCCAGGTATTTTGTCCTCGTGCCCACGTGAATGCCTCTGCAAACAAGTGCTTCACTGTTACCTTGAGCTGCCCGCTTCTTATACTCACGTTTGTGTATAAATTACAAGAAGTCTGTGGCAGGAACAATAATTTTTCATTAGTATAGTCTCTAGCAAGCCTCATCACCACCAGTACCATTCTGCCAGGCACGAATGGCATTTCCAGCACTTCAGGAGCCACGCGATTGCAGGCCCTGTTTTTCGGCTGGTGGGGCTCGCTGATCTTTGCGGGCGCTCCGTGCGGGCCGGGCGGGGCAGCCCCGGCCGGGGCAGCGCGGGGCCGTGACCTCAAGCGCCCGGCCCAGGCCGACTCGTGCTCTCCAGTTCATTGAAGCCCTGTTGGCTTTAAAGTTAATAATTCACCACTCGCTTTCCATTTTTGAACAAGGTCTTTATTTGCGTGGCTCAAGGTTTAATCACCTTGTTAGCAACCACTTTAAGCTGCTGTCGACGGCCCGTGGGGAGTGGAGGGGGACGTGAAACTATGACCGTCACACGCGTTTTGTGAAAAACAGCGGAGAACCCGCTGGGTGTCCTCTACGCAAACCCAGTGCCTTCCGCTGCAGGGCCCTCGGAGGCGGGGGGAGCCTCGGGGTGGCGCAGCGGGAGCGCCGGAAGAAGGCCCAGCCCCTGAGGGGTTAACGGCGGCAAGATGGCGGCGCGCCGGTCCACCCCTCTCCGCCCACCGCGCGCGGGGCAGTGGCGCGCGGCCGGGCCCGCGGCTGTCGCGCGGTGATGAGTCACCGGCAGGCGCGCGGCGCGGGGGCGGCGGGCGCGCAGCGGGCGGCGAACATGGCCGGCGTTGCCGACTCCGCCGCCGCCGCTCCGAGCAGCGGCGGGGATGGGCGGCAGGACGGCGGCCGCGGGGAGCCGAAAACTCTCTGGGGGAGCAGCGAGCCGCGGCCGCCCGCCGCCGGCCTGGGGCAGCCGTCCCCGCAGCAGCGAACAGAGACGTTGGGCTTCTACGAGAGCGACCGGGGCAGGAAGAAGAAGCGGAGCTTCTCGGGTGAGGGGCGGCGGCGGGGCGAGCGGCCTCCTCCTCGCGGCAGCGGGGGCCCCGGGATAGGGTGGCCCCCACAGGGAACCAGGGTGGCCGTGGCGGTGTTGCCCGGGGCGGGCAGGTCTTGGCAGCGCCGCGAGCTTGGGCGAGCGACTTCAGAAAGTGCGGCGGGACCGGCCGGGCCCGGGGAACGCCGGGCGGCCCGCAGAGAGCTTTCCCTCACCCCTTCCCTGTGGGCTTGGTCCGTGAAGTGGCCCGGTCGGTGTGGTGGAGCCCGTCGGCGTGGCCGGCTGTGTCTCGGCTCTCCGTCCCGGTCTGCTGGGGAAGGGGAGCGCGGGCGGACGGGTCCCCGTGCCCTGACACGCAGTTTGTCCGCTGGTGCTGCTCAGGAGGTTTGCGAGCAGCACGGGCACCGTCCGTGGAGGTGTGATATGCCCTGAAGGTGGGACTCTGGCTGTCGGGCTCCCTTCCTGCCCTCCAGTGTGTGACTGGAGCGGAGAGGAGCCGCTCAGAAGGCGGCCCCGCTTTTCCCGAGTCTCGCGGGCCGGGAGGCTGCGGGTTCGCTCAACTTTCTTGCTGAAGTGCTAGAAATGTTTCATCGTCTTACCAGTTCTTGTTACACGCTCACAGCTGTGACTACAGCGGTCTTCGCCTCTGGTGCTGGCAGTAACGATGCCATTAGAGCTTTGAAGTTGTACGCAGATTATTAAAAGTAATTTAAAGTAAATGAAATTTACCAACTGAGGATTTATAAGGAAAAATAAGGGGAAAATGTCATGGTCTTTGCGATCAATATGCTGCTATATTTACATTCGCACTTCAAGTGGTTATTTCAGGTATCTACCAAGAAATTTTTGTAAATAGCCCTGCCGTTTTTGTAAAAACCGTCAGTCACAGTGTCAGGATTAATTTAATGTTGATAAGGTTATAAATAACTATATTAGCACTGTATTCTTAATTGATTGGTTTGCTGAAAATCTGGAAAGCGCTTGTTAAACTTTCAAGGCTTTCTCAGTCTTGGCTTGAACGTGATAACACAGGTTATAAGAAAGAAAGAATGGGAATTAGGATGTAACTTTAATAATGTGTCAACAATTGAATGCTTTCCTTCTGAGTTTGATAGGTATTGTCTATTTCTAATGTGTTATATCATCAGACATGCAGCATCAGTGACTGCGGTTCTGTGGTGTTGATGAACACTACAGAATGTAAAAGTGATGTAATTTCCATAGTTATAAAGGACTTGGCTTGATTGTAGTAGTATTAATTGCTTTGAAGTGAAAAAAAGAATGCTCAAGATACATACTAATGTGCCTGAAAAACAACTGAACAAATAACTTTATAAAAAGGGATTGTTACTGGAGGTGGTGGAGAGTACTTAACTATGTTCAGGCAATTGGTTTGAAATTTTAAAATAGCTAAGAGCTTTGGTGCTCTCTGATGCTTCATGGAGAGAAAACATAAGAACAGGCTTCTTGATTGAGCAACTAAAAATTCTAACTCATCTAAGGCTAGCAATATGTTAAACAGTAGAAGTAGGGTTTTCTTCACATTGATGAAGCAGGACGAGTACTGTAAAGAGAAGTGGATTAGAGGAGAAGAAAATACTTTTTTAAATATGTATTTTCTTGATTGATTAATTGGCATGCTTATGGAAGAAGTGTGTATTTAGGATTGAGAGGAGTGAATGCCTGGAATTGTTGTATTTAGGATTAAATTTATGATTATATAATAGAAACTTACTGAAATGCACTGCATTTCACATTTCCACAACTTTTCCTCTCCTTTCTGGTTAATGGTTATCCTTTGTACAGCTATGCATTGAAGTATAACTTAGTTAAATCATTATCTTCTTACCTGGAAGGAATTAGTGTCCTTTTGTGTTTTTTGAAGGTGCTTATGCTTTCCTGTACTAAGGTGTGGAGATAAATGAACATACTGTAAGCATTAGGAGTATGCTGTCTGAACATATTAAATTTGGGCCACAGTCTAAAACTGTCTTGACTGCAAAAGAGGGGAATTTGAAGTAGGGAAGGAATTTAAAGTAGGAGGTAGAGTTTACTTTTAAAAGAAAATGTTGCTTGATACTTTGATAGCAGAATTAAGCTGTTTTGCAAATGATTTATTACTTTGTTCTGCCTTGGTGTCTCATGCTGTTCTTTTGGTTACTGTGTTTTTCCTACAGGGTCAGCCACTAATCTGTTTCACAGCTGGCACAGAGCTGAGGCTGGTGCTGGGTGGCAGTAAGTGCTCAGAAGGGAGGTGGCTGAGTGACTGCGTGCTCCAGTGCATCCCCTGTCACTGGAGAGATGATTTCGCAGTCACACCCTGCAGCTTATATTGACCAGCCTCAGTCACAAGGATTGATTATCCCTCAGTATCTAGGGCATGAAAGTCTAAGGTGTTGAAAACTTTAAAACATTTGGTTTTCAGCTATAGCCTCTAAAATACTTTGTGTGAGGTAAGAAGGGGTGGAAACAAATAGTCCATTAGCTAAAATCTTAGAATATCTGAAGTTGGCAGGGACTCATAAATTGCCCCGTGGTGCTTGCCCATATACATGTATTTACTGTGCAGGCAACTTCTTGTTTGAAACTGCTTTATCTTTAAATTAAATACACCCGGGCAGTTAACAGAGTAATTATCTGGTGTGCTTATACGTATCTTTTTTTTACTTTCAAGTTTTTAAACACTGAAGAATTGGCATAACCAAAAAAAGTTACGAGTGATAGTGTTAGGAAGACTCCAGAAAACAAGTTTGCGAGAGATCTGAGCAGTGATTTCACTTAATGAACTTTGATTGAAACTTTCTACGTAAATATTAGTTTATTACTACCCATTAAGCAACATGTTGTTTTGTTTATTTAAAAATAAAGGCCTTCAAGACCTCAAGTGGGTTTGGCCTACTTAGTAGAAGTGGGTCAATAATACACAGATCATCAAAATCACTATCCAGTGACAAGGTCATCCATGGGAAAATGGTTAAGTTCTCATAGTTTAAAGGAAATAATGATTTCTTAGCAATACATAATTATCAGGTAGTTAGTGAGTTTTATAGCTGTGATCAGTATCAGCAACATGATAAATCACAATACCAGACCTACAGCGAATATTAATGCACCACCACAAACTCCAAAGTGTCTGTAATTCCCCCAAGTTCTAATCACACCTCCCACCCAAGGTAATGTAGACTGTAAGCACACCCTCTTTTGCTTCTTTTATACATCTGCCTGAGCTGATTCCTTCTTTGCTTTAAAACTCTTCTTAATGTTCTGTCTACTGTGAAAGTCTTCATCTTCAATGTGATGAATATTGAGAAGGCATTGCCTCAGACAGTTTTGGGTGAATTCTTCATGCAGAGTGTCAATACTTGCATTCCCCTCTTAACAGCTGTTACCTAAATTGTTTTACTAAGGATGTATTTGTAGTCTCTTCCTGTCCTGAAAAATGTGGAGCATTCTACCATGCAAGGTTGCTTCTACCTCCTCTGATTCCTAAGACTTTGGTGGAAATTTGAATTTACTATTTGTGAACGTGTGCTTATATCGTAGTGAGTGTCTGTAGCTTTTCATCTTTGCATAGCTAAATGATTTTCATCTTCTGAGTGTTGTGTGAACATTGAAAGTTTCTGGTTTTAAATGCCAATAACCAGAGACGTTGAACTTCATTGTAGTGTTCTGTCACTTCTGAAGTTTTACAAGGAGGTAGTAATGTCAGACCTCGTCAGTGAGTGTTGAAGCTTAAGTTCAGCCTTCTTGTGCTGACAGCCTGAATTTCATAAGTATAATTTCATATGTCATTAATTTTGTAAGACTACTCTGTGCAAAGTCTTTTTTAGAAGCCATATGAACTGCTTAAACACAGGCCAGTCAACCTTCAGGTTATTTACCCAGATCCATTAAAGAGCAGGAGATCTGTACGTGCTTGATTACTTTTTGGTTGTGAAAGACCTGATCACCAAATGTTCAGTGTGTTTGTATTTTTTGTGCACTGAATCGCTTGGGATCACGTATTCTGTGGATGTTTTGCTTTTGCAGAAAGCTATTCTTTAAAATAAAGAACAAGTTGCTAATGTTGCAGAGAGAGAAAATAGATTTTAAGAAGTTGAAAATAGAGTTTAGTCAATTTAGGCAGTCTGATAATACATTAAGGATTAGATTCACTCAGCATGTTGCATTTTGTGTAGTGGCTTTGAGTGATGTTTTGTAGAAATGGGATGTCTGATTGCATGGGAAAAGTAGCTTGTGTGTTGGGGGGCAGCAAGGGCATGAATGGGAGAGCACTGAACTTGCATCTCGCCCCTTCTTCAATGGGAAGTTATTTAACCATCAGCAGAAACCTCCCAGGCTAGAGGCCATATAAATGAAACATGTAGCAAGTAATAAGTAACAAAAGTATTGCAGCTTCTCACCCTCTAGAGGTCATGCCATAAATGTCTTCTGCTTATGTGTGTTTCTGAATAGATCTTTCCTTGCTGAGATTCATCAGTGCTGAGCTAACAAGAGGTTATTTCCTTGAACACAATGAAGCAAAATACACCGAGCGGCGAGAGAGAGTGTACACGTGCATGCGGATACCAAAAGAACTGGAAAAGGTGAAGTATGCTTTAATGTTTGATTCAACTCAGAGATGAAATCTGTTGAAAGAAATTTATTTAAAGAACTATTTATTTTTAAAACACTTTTGCTACAAAAACAAGTTGTAAAACTCTATAATGATTATTTTTCAGTGTTACTAACTTAAACATTTTTGTTTCGAGTTTTTTTTGCCTGTTTGCTTGTTGCTGCTGGCAACTCTTATTAGCAGAGACAAACAAGTGCAGATGACGACAAATTAATTAAAATATAGAGATGTTACTGATCCTTAAAGGAACAATCAAGCAAAAGAAAACTTTTTACAGCAAAATGTAGTTTTACATTAAAAAAAAATGTTTCCAAGATTTTTTCCACTGTAAAATTCTCTGAGGATTGGAAGGTTTCAGTCTTATAAAAATATGGTGACAGATAAATTTTTCTGAGGTTTTTGACTTAATATTTCTAGTCTTTTATTTTACTTCTTGCCACATCTCCCCTCTCTGTCCGAGTGTTGCGACCCTTCCTGAGGGAGTCTTGCCACCTCCTTTATGTCAGCTTAGATATAATTTTGGCCCTGCAGTGAGCCAATTTTGTTTTGGCTTAACCATGTTGATTTGGGAGGCAGGAGCAGTATACTCAGGAATGATGAGTAAGGCAACACTGGTATTAAGGTTTGGCTAGGCTGCAGTGTAATGATAACATTAGAATTAATACTGCTAAGATTCCCAAAATCTCTAGGGATGATAGGGCTAAATCATTTTAATTTAGACTGAAGGAAGAAGCTTGTTTTGCTCTTCCTCCCACTTCAGTCTCCCGCTTTATGCATACTGCCTGTTTTGCATGAGCTGTGGTGCTTGTTCGACCATTGCAGGAGTTAAATCTGCTCATAGTTTGGCAGTGAATGTTACACTTTCTTTGCTCTGTACTAGAATAGTGAGCTGATTTGCTCAGCTAGTGTTTTTGAGAATCCAGAGTCTAAACAAGGACAGAAAGGGAACTTTATAACTGAAGATGAAAGAGGAGGGAGGAAGGGTGAGCAGGATTCCCTTGGTCAGTAGTGCTCATGTTCCCCTTCAGTATAATTAAATTCATCCTTCAGCCATAATGAGACCTGGCTTTACCAAACTAAATTCCCAGTCAGTTACTGCAGAAAACCACAGAATGAATGAGATGGGGATGGACCCGTGGAGTAGTCCATGCCCTTGCTTAAAGGTGTGTAACCTACAACAGGTTGTTCAGGATTGGAGGCTTTGAACATCTCTAGGGATGGTGTCTTCACATCCTCAGTATTTATCCATTCCAGTTTATGATCGAATATTCCATTTATGGTAGATACTCAGTTGAAAAATACAGCATTTCTACATCATCTCCATTTTAATTATGTAGATTATTACATGCTGTCTCCAAGGCACAGAAATTATTCTGAAGGATTGTCACCATAGCTTTTCAATAAAACTTCCAGTGTGTAAGAACATGTAATATCCAGCAGTCTTTTTATAAATAAGATTAATGCTGTAAGTGGTGCAATTGATGGGTTTTGCATGGTAAATCAAACTTCAGTCTGTGCTTTGAATATGAAATATTATGAAACTGAATAATATAGATATTTTGAAAATTATAGTTGTCCTTTTACAGTGAGATTATGAAATAATTTTTTGGTTCTTTGCATTGGCTTAGTCCCTGTTAGTATACATACTAACTATATCAAATTGAGGACCTAGAAATCAACTAAATAGTGTGCAGATCATCACCTGTTGCAGAAACGACTTGCCATTGTGATACAAAAATCTGCTTATTTGAAATGAAGCATGTGAGACACTAGTAAAGGAAGAGAAGAATTTTCTTGGTGGCTTGTTTTGTTTACTACCTAATAGTATAATTACAGAATAAGAATGAGAACTAAGACCAGGTAGAGGGGGAATAAATTGGAGTATATTTACCAAAGTCTAATCTCAGGGATATTAGTTAATAGGCACTTATTTAACATCCATAGTTTTAGAGAGGGGTGTAATGTTCAAAGGGTCGTATTTTTGTTCTTGTTCTGAGTACTCCTTTTTTATTTAGAGAAGCTAGATAATTTAAGTAATGTAAGTGCCACTTCCACTCAAGTATTTTGTGCAGTTTCAGTGGGAGCTTTTCATTGTAGTAGGTTACTTATATTAAATAAGGTGGTCTGATGGCCTTTATTCCTGCCATCTTAAAAGTAGTTTTCAGTTGATCTCAAAATTAAACTTTGTGCTCCTTTGTTAAGTTATAGTTATGATGAGAGAAAAGCTCTCTAGGCTTTGCTGTTAGCTCCTTAATATCTGGAATGGAGCAGCAAAAATAATGTTTACAGAAAGGAGTAGAATGTTCAGCACCAATTATATTTCATCGAGTGCATGCAGTAAAAACATTGGGAAAATGAAGACATTAAACAATAATTGCAAACATTAATGCAAGCTTATAGAATGTGAAAAACTGTCATTTCACTCAGGTGGAGAACACATCTGTCTAAATCTAAAAGAAAAAGTACTGTTGTTTTTGGGATTATAAAGATGTCCTCAAGAACACAAGAAAATGTCAGACTATCTTTCTGTTTTGTTTAAGGGGTTTGAAAATACTACCTGTTCAGTTCCAGTCATCTTCAGTGCTTTAATATTCAACACCTAGTTTAAAAGTTATTTTAAAATCAGTAGATAGCTTAATGGCATATTAAGGCAGTGCATAAATTTATCCACGGTTCATGTAACCACTGCTCCTGATAACATTGAATAATAACTCAAAGTGCTGGAAATATTTGAAAATGGTACTAGAGGTGAATGAGTAAACATCAAGGAAGAGACCTTAACATCATGATGGTATTGAATTATTCTGCCACTGTAGAGTTGGTTGAAATAGTATTCCAGAGGAAAGTAAAAACTCAGGAATGATGGCAGTGCTGCTGTGCCTGAGTCAGTTGTCTTCTGTGGCTTGTGGACAATTGTTCTGGAGTGCAGTCTGTAGGATTGCTTTTGGAGTTACAAGGATGTATAAGGTGTAGGAGTTCTCACTGCACATGGAACTGGCCATTGCACAAGCTAACAAAGAAGGTACTTTGAAAGACAAAGGGATTGTGAGAGAAAAGTCATTTACTTGTACTTTAGTTTACACCCCCACCCCAGTATCTTCCTTTCCTGTCAGCAGTACATAAAACTTCCACGTGTAAATGCGTATCTGACATGGATATCTAGGTCTGCTTAGATGTTGCTAGTCTTAATTGTGTAGCCAGTTAAGCTGGTTTCTATGGGATTATCCTTGCAGGAAAGAATACTAGCTATGGTCCAGCAGAAGCATAAAAGCATATTTCTAGACTTCCATTTAGATAGAACACAGAATCATTTAAAGGGCAGATAAAGAAGGAATGTCATCTGGGGAGAGTCTGGTATATAGGAGCTTTGGAATTGTAGAGTTAATGTCTAATTTAATTATCACAGAGTAGCTTGGCTTGTAGCCACAATGATGTCTTTAATGTTTGTGTAAATTAAGGATAAAAGATGTACACTGAGGGCAACTGGAAGTTTACCTCTTTGTATTTTATATTTTTTGTATTAAAACGGTGGTTATTCTTTGAAGGAGATCTGCCACAGCTCTAATTAGCTGTGCAATAGAAAATTTACAAGATAACAGAAAACTTTTTGGAGGGAGGAAATAACGTTGAAAAAAGAGGTAGGCAGAAAATGGCTGGACACATTTACACACAGCTCTATGGGCTTTTTCCCTAAGGTGAAAACATGAACTTTGATAACCTTACGGGAAAATCACCATTGGAAAATGAGCTACAGTTATATTCAACTGCAGTTTATATATTAAATAAAGACTAAGTTCAGTGAGCTGTGAAAGTCTACAAAAGCCTTCACTGCTTGGACCTTGTGGTGCAGAATTTTTTGCTGAATAGTCTTCAAATGCATAGCATGTTAATTTTTTTTTACAGTTCAGCTGACTGAACAAGTGAGAATATTGTGCTTATTTGGTTAATTAGTCTTACGTAAATGTATTTTTCATAACATAATTTTTTATAAACTTATTACAGATTTTATAAACTACTAACATACTTCTGTTTTATTTTTGTAATTTAGTTGATGTTTTTTGGAATCTTTTTGTGCCTGGATGCTTTTCTGTATGTGTTCACCCTGCTTCCTTTGAGAGTTTTTCTTGCAATGTTCCGGTTCATCACTTTGCCTTGCTATGGCTTACGGTAAGTTGATTCAAGACAGAGGTGTTGATACCCTTAAATAATACTTCACTGTTTATGTGTGTGCTTCATTTTATGGCTTTTCAGTGCCATTTGAACTACTAATGACTTCTTCCACTGTAAAATAGATGTCTCAGTCTAAATTAGCCAAAGTAAAGGTGTGTGAGGGACGTTTAAGCTTTACCAGCAGTCACTAACTGTCATCATTGCTTTCTTCAGACACAGCAGTTTGATAACAGGACCATTTAGGCATATTCAGGTTAGTAAAGGAGAGAAATGGAACCTTACCTTATAGTTTTGTTCGTTTATCTAACGTCTCTTCGAACATTTTTTAAAAATTTCTTAGAGTTGGCTCATGTCTTTTTGCTAGGCTCTTTGATATTAAAACAGAAGTTGTTTGGAAAACTTTGCTGGAAAGATCCCTGAATAAAATGTGTTATTTTCTCTGAGGAATCCTAGGGAGTGAAACATGTAGAAGAAAACCAATCAGAATATTAAGAAATTTTAGATCTTCATGTCTTAATTTTCTGTTCATATCAATATTAGGAAGTTGCTAATACATACAGTTTTTAGTTTTCCTCTCTGGCATAGGCATCAAAAATTGGACAGAATTAATTTCCTTCATAAAATCTGCTACTTCATTGTAAAGTTGGTTCTATAAGCCGTAATTGTAGCCTAAAATAAAAGGAGCGCTTGTATTGATGTTATCTTTTTTGCTTGAATAAATAAAGACTTCTGGACTTTTATTCTGAGTTTTCCAAAACTTGATTTATGGTTACTGATTTTTTTTTTTTTAAATCATTGTATTTGTAAATAGTATTTGCATTATCAGTATTGTGTTTCATTTGTGAAGGTCTTCTAGATGCATAGTTTAGAAATGTATGTTCTGATTACAGCAAATGCTAGTCTAGTTGCAAAAAATAATATTTTAAAATATAGTCTGAAATTGAAATGTTTGTATATGGTGATGTTAAACATCGGCACTAGATGGCAGTCTCTTCTGTTTTATTGCGATATTAGTTTTAAACTGAACCTCAGCCTTAATTAGGTCAAGAGAGTTGTCTTAACTGTGTAAAAATGACAGTTACTTGGTTTTAGCCTGATGACAAGGCAAATGATGTGCCTATTTGTAGATATCTACATGGACACTATTACTAAATTCAGGTAAATGTAATGGAGTTCAACATATCATTTGAATCTTACTTTCTTTAAAATGTTCTTCCTCATTTATAAACTCAGCTTTGCTTTTGGCAAAGAAATTCTTCTGCTCTTCTGAAATTACAATTAAAGATTTCAAAGTAGTTGCTGGTTTAGGTTATTGTTCAATACTGACAAAAGTGACATTTGAAGCACCATATGCACTCACTTGTATGTAATATGTGTATATCTGCATACATGCACCTGCAATGCGCATATTTAGTCTATTTCCTTGACAGTATTTTGTGTATAAGGGACAACAGTAGCAGGTTTAATCTATTGAACTTGACTGTGTTAAAGTGGTATCAAGTAAGATGCTGTGAAACTGAGATTATCTTGAGTGAAGAGATCTTTGTTTTTGTAATGACTCCTGAAGCAATTTCTTTCGTCACAATTTCCTCCAATGTGTTTGGAATTTAGTTCACTAGAATCTCTACTTGTTCAGTACCTGAGGCTTTGTCTAATTCATTTATGTTCTAAAGTTGGTGGCTTTTTACTGAAAGTTTTAGGACTCATGTCTATAGTATGTAATGGAACTTCTTCAGATGTAATGATTCTTGTTTCTATTCAGAGCCTGCACTTTAAATTTTTGGGGGTTTTCTTGGTTTTTGTAGCTATGCTGATTTTATTTGTTACGGCAAAAAATATTTGTGATTTTCTTCCAGTTCAGCAATATATTTTTATGTATTTATAACAAAATAGAGTTGAATAGTAATTACACTTGTAATTACAAAAGGTAATTACAAAGCAGGTGGCTGTTTATCTTGTAGCTTGCTCTTCCTTACAAATATCAAATAAATGTTGACTAGTTGTTACTTGAACCTGCCACATCATATTCCATTCTGTGTAGTAAATAAAAGTGCTCCTCCCTTCATCTTGACTTTTTTTCTCAACATCTCTGTGAAGTAATTGACCAGTGAGTGTTCTGTCTCTCTTCCCGTTTACTCTTCAGCTGATTTATATCCTCATAATTCTCTCTTCTCTTTTCAGATTAAAGAAAGATTATATTACCCATTATTTTTTTAAAACAATAAAACTGCATTCTATACAAATGGGCTAATTCCTCTTCATGGTATATTATGCAAAGTGCTTAAATATAGGGGAAGTGGTTTATAGCCTCTTCCACATGTTGTAATATTTCGTTTTACAGATTTCTGAAAGGAAACAGTCAATGTTTTTCAGCAGGAAATAAATAGAACAGTATTATTCTAAGAAAGAAACTGTAGAGAGAAAGCATATCTGGAAGAATAAAACAAGCAAATACACTGACATTCTTCTTATAGACATTATTTATTTGTTCATATTATCAGGCTATTAAATAAATTTGAACCTCTGTTGCACACTTATTCCCAAACCTATTTTTTTCCTGAGGAATTTAAGATGTGAAATCCATAAACTTCCTATTGTCACCTGAAGTTCATTGAGGAAGTTATGCATCTGCCCACCAAAATGTGTAGCTTTTTACCAACTAAAAAAAGGAAGATGCATTCATTATTTTCTGTAGTATACTCTCAGATCAAGTACTCCTTTCTCCTTTCCATAACAGTGCATAGTGTAGCAACATTACAACCTTCTCTTTCTTTCTTTCTTGTAAATCAGACCGAAAGGAAGAGCACTTTCACTTCCTTTATAGGATGGAATGTGGTGTCACAGGGATTCCTCCTTGGTGAGTAAATCCTCATTTCCTTTTTCCTTTTGTGCTGTCAGCCAAATTGACACATCTACATGTAATCAGTAAAAAGACTGGTTACAAATGAATAGTATAGGTAAATTAACCAACATACCTCAAAGGAGAAACAAACACTTAGTTTTAATAACAAGCACATGAAATTGATTCAGTGCTATTTGTGGTAGGTATTTTCTTATGTAACTTTACATCATTGTGGGAATAAGTTATCTTAGACTTAAAGCATTTTTTGCACAGAGTGCTGGTGCACCAATTAGGCCCAGTTTAAAAAAAGGATATCTTGGAAAAACTATAGCCCCTGCTGTACTTCAGTTTATAGTGACTTAAGTTTTTTGAGGTTTCTTCTAAGTACTGCTTCAGTCAGGTTCATAGCTGCATTTTTCTGTGTACTTAGAGCAGGGGTTTTTTTTTTTAATGTTTAACTTCAATCTTAGAGAGTTCAGAAAGTTCATTGCCAGGTATCTTAGTATTAGACTTATAGATAATTCTATGCATAATAAAATACAGCACTTTAGCATATGTTTGTTTACTGTCTTCAGTTATATTTCATTCTGTTATTTTAAAAATAAAAGCTTAATAAAAGCTTCTTCCAGTCACTTATTTGAAACCTCGTTTTGTTGTTTTTTTATTTTTTGAGACAGCTCTCATCGGGGCCTAACAGCAAGGTTGGTTTCGTTTCATTCTTAGCATGGTCTCGTGCTTTATTGTGTGCATGAGGAGGCTTTTTATTGTTTGAGAAGTGCAATGCCACCTAATTTTGGCAAGCTCGGCTCTCAGTTTCTTAGAATTCTTCATTTGGGACATATTTTTCTTATCAGTCTGTATAATCACAATTTCATCAGTGAAATCCTGCATACTGTAAGGTGTACCTCTTCTTAAAATCTCATACTGGAAATTAGATTTGCTCAAAATAGTTTCTTTTCCTGAAGCCAAACTTGAGCATATATTGTAGGAAAATATTTTCAATAATCACATAGTCAGTTTTAAAAATAATTTGTTTTGTAGTTATGTGGGCAATATACCCTTCAGACAACCTTGCTTGGATTTTATTCTCCCTGACATCTTTACTTGTGCATACAGGAAAATATCCCCTAATGTGTTTATGTAACAATTTTTGTTAGTGCTTCATGTAAAATTAGAAATTTACAACACCACAGTTCATTAGTGAAGGATATATTGAAGAATTGGGAGTTTGGTAAAGACTACATGTAAAACAAAACCCCATTGTTCAGTTTCCACACAAGTATCTGATGTAAAACGGAGAAGGAAAAGATACCTAAACAAAATTTTAACTAGGCCACTATATCAATAACTGAAATATATTACTCTAAACCTCAGTGGTTGACTAACTGTTTGAAAATGTTAGCATTGAATAAATAATACAGTTAAGTTTACTGTAAAATACGTGCTTAAACTTGTAACATGCTGAAAGACTTCAGTGCATTAACTGAACAATAAACTCAAATAAAAAGGGTTTTTTAAGTGTCAGTAGTGTTTTAGAAACATTACTCTTACAAAAGATTTAAAATAGATGTCTGTATGTTTTTTAGATGAAAATATCCATCTAAAGCATTTTTGCAGTGACAGTGTATTCATATCTTTAATTTACTGTATATATGACATCAGTATTGGAAATTTTGTATATGTTGACTTCATAGGAATAATTGTTAAGAGTAATCTGAATTATTTGGATGAAACTACGTAGTCCAAAGGAACCAATTAAAATGCAGTTAATTGTATCAATAAACAAGAAAAAATCTCGAATGCCTGTTGATTTAAAAAAAAAAATCTAACAATCAAAACCCAAACAACACTAAAAGATGATTGGAAAACCATACATAATCAGACTAGTGAAAAAATGAGGAGCACCAGGAGGCCTGGAAGACAAAAATAAAGAATTTATATGGCATGATGTGACAGTCTGAAGTTAAGTTTAAAATAATATATTCAGAGTGCATATGGGTTGGATGCCAAAGTAACCAAGTACTCAGACAAGTGTATTTGTCTGCAGATTACACAATGTAGTGAAAGTATTGTTCGTTTTGTAGTGTCAGTTGCTAAAAAGCATACCAGAAACAGCTCTAGTGAGACTTTTTTGAGATGTTTTATATAGCAAGAACAAATTTCTCTTTGCCCAGGTTGCATTTCATGTTCCAATGGTTTAACTACTTTAAATTCAATAAGCAAGGCTTATTACAATACCTAAAATAAAATCTTGGTTTTCTTGGAAATCACTTGCTTAAGCAATCTTGTGCATTACCTACTTGTGATTTTGAACACATTATTGGTAAACTGTGATTTATTTTTAATAATGCTCTGCTTGATGCTGAGTTACTTCAGTTGTACAGCTGTTGGAATAAAAACGAGTTTGGTGGGGTAGATACCAATACTTTGACAGCTTTGAGCTGTTTTTCTTCTTCAATAAATTAAAAGAGAAAGTACTCTGAAGTCCATCATGCTGTTCAGTAACAGACATTAAGGATCAGTAGTGTGACCATCTGTGTAGTCATAGCCCATATGGATGATGAAACCTAATGCTTTTCAACCAGTAGGTGGAGACAGAACTCTTACTACTGTTTAAAATGTGGATCATGGCATTTTGAGTATGGTGTTAAATGGAAATGCCTTGAAAATTACAGGCAGGTAACTAATTCCTTAAATTTTCACTTATTTGAGGAGTTTGCTTATGATGAGCACTGGTTTTCTCATTAGATATTTCTTCATTGGGTAGGTATTTTATGTAGATTGTGATTTAAGTTTGACTTAATTTTGTAACAGAGGGGATTTTTTACAAGTGTCACATGTTATCTTAAAAAAAATGTTGTTTTTCCCTAAAATTTATTCAAGTTTGTGGGTAGCCAAGGTATTTGGTGACAGTCTAATTTGATAGTATTTTAATTTAATTTTATAGAATAGGAAAGTAATTCTTGCTAATTATTTGTAAGACAATTTGCTTGCTTTTAGCTTTCCAAAGAGAGAGGACATAGACAGATCCAATAGTTTCCTAAACAGAGGAAAGACTTGGATTTACACTTTCTAAATTTGTCTCATGGTGGACAGACCATAAATTGGAAAGTTTGAAGCAGGAGTATTAAACCTTGATTTTTATTGTGTTGTAAAGAATAGTTTATTTCTGTAACAGACTGATTTGCTCAGTTTCTGATTGATGTCAGTCAGTGCATTGTGGAAATTTTGCTATAGTTTGATTTTCAACTGCTTTAAATAGTATGGGATATGTATTGAGCATGGCATGCTTCTGCTTTTTTAACAATTGACTATGCTGAAACAGAAGCATGCTGTGGTGGAATAGGGAGATATAGTAGTATGGCTTGCACATCACTTTGTTAAAATTAATAATGAACTTGTATATCCCCTTAAGTATTGATTTCTGTGTTTATGGTATTTTGAGAAGTAAGGCTTTTTTCAGTGATTTTATGTCAATTAGTAGATATAATGATAAATATACCCAAAGGCTGAGGAGTTTGAGCATCTTGTTAAGTACATGCTGTAGAATGGTGAAATCGCTCTGTTTTTTTTCTGTATTGTCATAATTTGCTGGTTAACGTTACAGTGCGAGAGAGTTTCTCTGGAGAGGAATGCTTGGATTTTCACTGAATTCATGCAGATAGGAGAATCATCTCATGTTTAAACATTTTGGTGTACTCAGTGCTAGTAATAGTAGAGCAATATGAGATTTTACATAGTGGATTATAGAAAGAATGGATAAGTCTTACTCTATAATATTAAGGTACTTGGTTGTTTGAAGAAGTTTTAAAATTTGATTCCTTGATGGTCTAGTCTATACAACTGATGTGGGAACCTGAGACAGCATAATGAAACTGCTTGTAAAATTCTGTAAAGAGCATCTCAGCAAGTGTGACTTAAAGTAAAAAATATTTGAAGTAGTAATGGAATAATCGTAGAATCATTGAATGGTTTGGGTTGGAAGTGACCTTAAATATCATCAGTTCCAGACCTTCTGCCATGAACAGGCACACCTTCCACTAAACCAGCTCTAATAATGGCATAAAATAATTAGGTGAAAAGATATAAATCATGTATTGTAATAAGGCACATTTGGAGGACAATCCAGATGCCCTGGATCCTTTTATTTACTGTTTGAGATGTGAAAATTGTGAGGTAAATTATATTCAGCTGAATTGAAACCATGTAACATTATTTCTGGAATCTGGTAGGATTATTAGAGGAACTACATTATGGACAAAGGCTCTCATGATACTGTCTTTCAAGAGCAGAGTTCATTAAAGCCAGGCAAGTGTTAATATTTAACTCAGTTGTGTTGCATCACTTTATGCCTGGGATAGCTTTGAAGGAAAAGACTAACTGCTTTCTTCAGAAAAATTCTACTGCCCACTGTTTTGTTATATTGCTACCAGAATGATTGAGATTGTGTCATTGTAGTGCTCTTTAATTGTTGTTCTCATTTTGTCACTCATGAGAAAAAAGACCCATATGTAATTTTCATATGAAATCTTCCTCTCTGTATTCTGTCATGCTTCATGCACAACTGTAAAAATGTGAAGTGTTTGGAAGTGAGCTAAGCTGTTTCAGCTTCTCATATCTCTATTCAATGATTTCTAAAGTTGTACAATATCACATTCTGAGTTATCACATCAGCTCAGTTACGTATAATTCTTAAAACTTGGGTCCCTACTTTCAAGTGAGGTTTTGAAATTACCAGTACTATGCTATGTTTTTCTTGTTTGTTTTTTGGTCTTTATGTAGTTGCCATAGCTTGGCCAATGTGATCTTCTAAATTTTGTTTCTTTGAGATTCTGTGGTGCTCATGATGTGCACGACTACAGCAGTATGAGTTTGTATGTGATACTAATCACGAGGTCTGATTAGTTAGTGCTTAAGGTGTCCTGAAAGTACTTTTCAGTGTTGGTGTTGAGTACTGGAGACAATAAGTAAAAACATACACTGAGAAAAATGAATGCAGAATGCTGGGATGCTATGACAGGCATGAAACTGCATCAGCCTGTGTGTGTTTATATGTATTAAACAGCTTAATGCAAAGGATAGGAATGATTTGTGACAAATACAGATTGAACTCCTTTGTGTGATTGTATACTAAAACTGCAATGATCAGCTCTCACTGAACAATGACGACATCATTTCATTCCTGCAGGGTTTGCAGTCAGTTCTGTATATTCACCAAAAGGTGACAAATCATTAGATTAATCCGTTTACTTATTTCCTTGTCTTTGTAGGAAATAATTGTCCCTTTTTTATATTATATTCAGAACCACGCCTCAAAATCCTTTTTAAAATGTTATTAACCAGAGTGGAAGATGACTCTGCTACAGTAAAAAAGCTCGTATGCATTTATGGAGTAGACATGTTTAATCTCTCTCAATTGGAAACATGTTAGTGGTACACTGTAGATTACTTGTTTAGTCAATATGAAAGGGTCTTTCCTAGTGTACAATGAAAGAACACTGGAATCTATTTTAAATACCAGGATCTTCTTACTTTTCTTACTTTCTAAAAAGCAGTTTTCTGTAGTCAGTCTTTGCAGTAATCCCTTTTACTGAGTAGAGGATTGAGATGCTGACAGCTCTTCTGTCATCAAACTGAAACTATGAGATTATTTTTGTGACTAAGATGTTGTGGTTTACAGCTGTCAACTAAGTACCATGCAGCCACTCATTCACTCCTTCCCCCACCTGTGGGGAAGTGAATTGGAAAGTTAAGGTAAAGCTCATGGGTTGAGATAAGAACAATTTAATAATTGAAATAAAATGTGCTAATGATAATACTAAATATTATACTAATAGTAATGAGAAGGAGAGGTGATGAGGTTGTCCACCAGCCACTGCCTGGTAGCCAGCCAGTCCCTGGGCAGTGGTAGACCTCATTCTGGGTAACTCCCCCCGTTTATATACTGGGTGTGATACTCTGTGGTGTGGAATATCCCTTTGGCCAGTTTGGGACATCCTGTCCTGGCTATGCTTTGTGCCAGCTTTCTGTGCAGCTCCTCACTAGTAGAGCAACAAACACTGAAAAATCAGGGTAAACACTTCTTAGCAGCCACCAAAACATTCAGTGTGTTACCAGCATTCTTGCACTAAATCAAAAAAAACCAGCTACTAAAATAAAAGCACTCTGTCCCAGCCCAAACCGGGATGCTTGTTCTGAAGTTGTCACAGCATTACTGCTGGTTCTGCTTCTCATGAGGATGAGAAGCACAAGAAGTTATGTAGAACTTGGAGTAGAACATTAATAGATTGTATTTTTAATTAAAATGATAGAAAAAATATTGTTTATTGCAGTTTTTTTCCTAGACATACAGACAGATGACTGAGAAACTAAATCCAAGTCACCGTGAGAGGTAGGACAAGGGGACTTCAAGTTGTGCTAGGAGAGGTTTAGATTGGATATTAGGAAAGTTTTCTTCACCAAAATGATTGTAAAGCAATGGAACAGGCTGCTGCTCAGGGGGGTGGTGGAATCACCATCCCTGGAGGTACTTAAAATATGCATAGACTGTGGTTAATGGTGGACTTGGCAGTGATAAGTTCCCAGATAAACTCGATTATCTGAAAGGTCTTTTCCAACCTAAATGATTCTAAAATTATCTAAAAACATTATTTGAATGGGATCTGTTCTACAAAAGTTTAATTCCTGTAAAGCACAGCAATCAAGAGTAGTTGATCTGACTCTTTAGGGCAGCTTTTGTATTGAATCTCAGTGATAATCAAGTCTGTTCTGTACACAGCAGATTCTCAAAGTATTTTCATCTTTCCAGTTGTATGCAACCATACAGAATTAGTCTCCTGAGATAGTTTTCAGAGTTGAGACCACCTTTAGAAAAGCAGTTGTGCTCGTGGTTTTATGTAGTGTCTTCTCAGAATTTGTAGTCCTTTGTGATGATTGCAGTGTGCATTTACACTGGCTTCTGAGTTGCTTTTACTTAAGTGTAGTCATACAGACGAAAATCAACACAAGCAAAAGAGTGAGAGAGTTATCAGTAGAGAACATGTGCAACTTTTGACTGGTGGTTGAGCTTCTTGGATGCTACTTGTAAGCAAGATAACCTTTGATGTGATATTTTCAGTCTGTATTGATTTGTGGACATCAAAGCATTTTCCTGTGAGACTCTTTCTGGACTGCTTCAGAAGCTTCATAAACAGATTCTGCTCACTAGTGCATTTTAGTAAGAGACCATCCTATCATTAAAATTGGTACCTTAACAAACTTTCAAAAGACAGTGAATGAGATTTTCAAGGTTTTCATATCTCTTTTGTTCATCAGATTTTCTCTACCAGGTACTCGCTAGTTCTCTAGTGATAAGGTAGTTGTTGCCTGAAAGAATGAATATGCTGATTTTCTGAGTAATAAAATCTGATTCTCTTTTTCACGTGCTAAGGCCTGGCATTTCTGTTGTGGCGTAATAATACCTTTGCCACTGTATCCCAATCTGTATTTCAGAGTTTGAATGTTGACTGGGAAACCTGTACAGAAATGACTGAATACACTTCCAAAATGGAAGTAGATTGGAGAAAAAGGAATATGCTGTTACTCAGCATATAAACAGTAATTATAATCATGGGCTTGTTTAAGTCTTGTAAATATTTCAATATATACTATTATATTTTAATAACTATAATCCTTTAAGTCAGATGTAATTAAGTAAGGCAGTAAATTTTCAAAGCGTGATTTTGCAGGTTGGGGAGGGTGCATTTTTTTTGTGTGTCATGCAAAGACAGGCTTTTTAAGCAGTGGGCAAAAGGTACACTTTCAGTTTAAATTTTTCTGTTGGTGCTTGCAGTTAAAACTCAGTTTGAGGGCTGAAGATAGGAAAATTCACTGAGGCATTTTGTCAAGGACTTAGGCTGAAATAAGATATGGTGTGAATATTGTTTGTTACTGGAGGACTTCTGAAAGCAAGACAATGTCTCTTAGGGAAAGTCCCTGTAAGCAGTTCTGGTATGCTGGACAAACTAAAATTCTTTTATTCAGAATGTAATTGATTGTGATGCCGTTTATGCAGTACAAAAGTATATAATAAAAGGAGCAGTTGCTCTCTGTTCAAAGTGCAATACTGTCAACCTGAGAGTTCTGGAAACTTTCTTGCTTATACTCCCGGCAGGAGCACGACCTGTTTGCCCATTGTGGAATGTCACTGTGTGGTGCCAGGAGTGATACAGTGCATGAATGTTGTTTTCAGGGCATTTTCCTTTTCAATGGAAGACAACAAAGAAACACGAAGTATAACAGTCCAGCTGTGGTTTAAATAGAATGAGTGAGATAGCAGAGATTTTTGACTTCTCTGCAGGATCTGTAGAACTACTCCAGAGGTCATAAGTAACTGTTTGGATATTTTTTACAAATGGTGTATATTTTTACAAGATAACTCCATAATTTTTTTCTAAATGTGTTATCAGTTCGTGGGAACATTGCCTCATCAGTAGATGGCATACTGATTTAAAAATACAGAAGCTGACAATTCTTTAATAACTTGAATTCTGCTAATTGTTTGCAACGTCTTTGAAACTTTAACTTCTGTAAAAGCATTTCAGTGTATTTAAAAAACAAATATGTTTAATAGAAATTATTTCCTCTTTTTTTATATTTAATTCTCAACCTTTTGATGTAATTCAAAGGCTTTTTAACTGCTTTGCATCCTATTAATACTAAACTAAATAAATAGACTAGTGAATACAGCCTTGCAATTTCATTATGCTTATGAATACTGTCGTGGCAATTGAAATAAAGCTCTTTTCTTCCTGTAGTTTTACTAGGAAGAAATTGTGTAACAATTCCTTTAATGTCCTGAGTTACTCATGGAAAACTCTGCATTTGGTTCACGATCAACCTCTAGCTCTGATGTCAAATTGTTTGCATTTACTGCTGCAGAGCTTAGAGCTAAATGAAGATAAAGAATTTACAGCCTGTTCCTCAGCATCTGGTTCATTATACTGAAATTGAAGATGCATGCATTTCTTTTTGTTCATAGTGAATACAATTTCTGTACCTGAGGAAGTCAAAATCATAGAATTGTGTGGAAGAGGAAAGTAAATTTGAAACCAAAGGGTATGCATGCAGAAGGTTATTAAAAAGTGGGAGCTCTCAACAAATACAGTATTTTAATTACAGGGATGTGGCTAATAAGAGACTGTGATCCTGTTCATGAGTGTGATCTATAAATGTGTTTCGTAGTTGTGGTGTTGGAGTGAAGGGCAGGGGAAGGGACATAATAAACTACGTTAAAATATATCCATGATGAACAGCTTCTGTAAATTCATATTGACTTAGTAACATCTGTATTTTGTGGGTATATGGCATTTAATGGAACTTTTTTGCCCTTTGTACTTCAGTGACAGACGTTTGCTACAACCTGCTCAGGTCTGTGACATGCTCAAAGGAATTATATTGGTCATCTGCTACTTCATGATGCACTATGTTGACTACTCTATGATGTATCATCTGATAAGGGGACAATCTGTCATAAAGCTCTACATCATCTATAACATGCTTGAGGTAAGAATGTTGGCATCAGAAGATGAAGCATGCTTTTGTCAGACTATCTAAAATAGTTGTTTTCCAGTATTTGTACGTAGAATGTGGCACATCTAGTGTTCTCACAAATCTGCACATGCCTAAGATAATAAGCATAGATGCAGTGAAAGAGACAGGTTTATGAACAATGAGTTTTAGATACTGTTTCATAATGCCTAATTTATGGAGCTTATTCATCAACTCATAGCAAGAAACTTGAGAAATGGAAATGAAAGATATGTCTTATGAAATGCCAGGTAATGAATGAGATTTTAAACTTGCCAAGAAAAGTAGAAACTGTGGATTTGAAGTAATAATAAGATCCCGAGAGAGAAGAGAAGGAGGATAATAGAAAATAGGGATTTTGGGGTTTAATTCATCATTATGGAAATACAGCTTTTATTGTATGCAAGGACATGTTACAGCTTTACCTCAGTCCTGGCTAGCAGACACAAGCCTATAAGGTGAATGAATGTAGTGACACAAGTAAAGGAAATTCTGTTTTGGGAGGTAAGCTAAAGAGAAATTCTGTTGAGAATAACAGTTTATGTTTTGCTATTAATGTAAAGTATAAGATTTTTAATTGTGCTTCCATGATCAATGGTTCACAAAGTAAATAATATTCTCATAGGCACAATCTTATCTCCATCCTACAAATATAGGACATAGTAGGAATACAGCCTCTTAAACGGACTTAATCAGAGTTTTGTGCACAAAACTTATTCTGCTAGAGTTATGAGATTCCCGAATGATGCATTACTCCTTGTTTGAACATCTGTTGTACCTTTGTTTGAAGACTACCGAAACAGGGTTACATTCTGCAAAATGCAAATAATTTGTCTGAAGGCATTTGTTCTTTCCTAATAGGATAGGAAAATATTGCATAAGGAGCACACTTTGTTACACTAAGTGAAATATCATATAAGCCATCTCAGTTGTTTATTCGGGTTTTTGTTGCCTTTGATTTTACATTTGCTGTACAAATATTAAATTGGCACTGAGTTACTATCTGGATTTTAGTTGTGTGGGGAGATACTCATCCATATATAGCTCCATAATTGATGAGAGATTATCACTTACTAAATAAATCCATGTGCTTAAAATAGTAATTTTTCTTTATTTCAAGACTACTTGAATCACTAAGTGCTGTACTTTCTCCACTTTATGTGCTTACCACATAATTTGAAACGATACTGCAGTGTTTGCTGTGAATTGGAAGGCACGTGCCATTCTGTTTGGAATGCGGAATTGAATTACTTTGCTATGTTTGGCAGAACCAAAACTGTGTGTTTTGACTAAGAGAAGTGCTGCATGAGTTTGTTTCTTTTAGGAAAGGGGGAAGTCTGTTACTACTATGGTTATGAGAAAAACTACATTAGACTTTGAAATTGGAAACAATATTTAGCTTCCATGGTGTCTCATGAAACCCAGACTGCCAAGCAGAGTGCGTGTTTTTAAGGGGCTTTTTTAGCATGAGAGGTTGCAGCAATATTGGCAGAAAATGTTCATGCTTTCAACAGTTTGAATATTGGCTTGCTTAGACTACTTTGGTGATTTTTATTAAAAGTCTTTGCTACTGATGCAAGCAATTCCTTTTAAGGAATTCATAATACGTTCTTTTTTAAGCAATACGCTTTACATTTTTTCACAAGTTTTCAAAATAAAGAAGATCTTTTAGTCTAGTCACTGAGCGACAGAGATGTTTACAATGTTCTAATGTTTTCGGCTATTGGCAAGTCCAGGGAGTAATGTCCTGGACAGATATGAGGAATGCAAAATCTTCAAATTATGTGCTGAATGCTCCCAACTGACAGGTTAAGGGGAGCATTCAGCACATTTGGCTTAAATGACACTTTTCTTTTTTAGATTCAGACCCACCGGCTCCTGCTCCTTGTGAAGCCCCAGTGTGCGTTATGCTGGTGACAGCACTCACCATGGAATTCTGCTGGAGCCTGGAGCCGGCATGTAGGGTTTAGGTAAGTCATATTCGGAAAAACAAGCAACAATATTGTGTGGTGGGTTTTAATATTTTCTATCCTTTCAGCAAAGAACCAAGGACTTCTTAAATAGAAAGGAAAGCAAAGCCACCATTTTATCTATTAAAACCCTCACAATATTGTGAACAAAAACTTACCAAACTCTTAAGCATTCTGTAGCTGGTGTTACTACGCCAGATGTAAATTACTCAATGGGTCATCACAATGAGCAGGAACCAAATAATGCGGACAATCTCAATTTATAAAATCTAAAAGCCGAAAACAATGCCACTGTAAATATCTCTAAGACTGATGGGGTTGGGAGCTTCAGATTTGAGATAATTCATTAGCTCATGGCTTTGTTAATTTTATTTCATAGGTGATTGTTAGAGCGCAGCACAATGTACATTTACTTGAGGCATCCCGTAAAATTTTGTTTTAATTCAATTTTCATATTTTAGGAAACTTCATTCACTAATAGTATCAGAAATAAGTATGGCTTTCCTCACTTCAGTATCTTTACCTTGAGAACTATTTAATTTTAAAAGTCAGGAAATTATCTGAAGTCTAGGTTTCTGTTGTCCCAAGAGCTTATTTTCTATTTATTAGGATCAATATTTGCAGGTACTTTGTGCACCTGGTTTCTGTATTGCTACATGTTGATTTAACATGTCCAAAATTGTGGTTTTACAGAGAGACACTAAGAAAAAATATTCCTTGTCTTTCTTAAGTAGAGATAATCAGTTGTGTCATCTTTAACTTTTCCATTTGCTTGAATTAGTAAGCAACGAGAGATAGCTCGTTTTTTTTTAGCCAGACATGTGCCAAGTTTTATTTTTGAGGTTCTGGTTTTGTTGCCCTGTGCAGCCTGGTTTTAAAATTACTGGACTGCATTGTATAGGCAGAAATAATGTTCTTCCTTGTAATGATTTTCAGTTTTATATGTTTGCTGCTGATGAAATGTTGGGAACTGGTGGAACTCCCTGTGACCTTTCTTACTGTGGTATTAAATTACACGTTCAAAATGCTGTCCATATGTTTTCTATCTTTAGAATTACTGCTAGAGGGTTTTTTTCCTATTTGTGTATATATTCTTTAGATTATTCCAGGTGTTTGTTGTTTTTTCAACATGTTTTCCATTTTTGGCAGACTTTCAAGTCCCTCTTAATTGCTTGTTTTTGTGTTATAGTACTTTTAATTTTGAGTTCTGCTTTATGCAGACATTTGCATTAAGTATATACATAAGTATATAGAAAGCAGTAGAGCCAAGTCTAATTTCAGGGGGTTTTGTACCTGTAAGCTAGTGTTCTGTGTCATCTGGAATTCACTTTTTATTTTTGGAGTTTTTTCACTAACCCAGAGGGATGGGGGAAAACATTTTAAATGGTTTGATACAACATACATACTGCTTTATCAAAGGCTGAAGTTTGAACTGTACTTGAGTATCTTTCAAGAAAATATCTAAGATAACAATAGGTGATTATTTATTCCAAATACTGTTGCGAAGGGGAGTGTAAACTGCTTAATATACAAAAGGAACAGTATTGCTGCGAAATCCAAAGAGAAAATGGAATAAGTAAGACATCAAAAGTGATGTGAAACTTTAAGATTGAACTATACTGTATTTTGAACTGTTCTTGAAGTGGGCATACTCAAGTGCTGGAGAGAAAGGTAGGCAGTAAAAGGCAGTAAAGTTGTTCTTTTTAGGTGGCTGATCGTCTGATTTCTTCATTTGGACAAGATATTTTGGATGCTCTTTATTGGACAGCTACAGAACCTAAAGAAAGAAAAAGAGCTCACATAGGTGTGATTCCTCACTTCATCATGGCAGTGCTGTATGTCTGTATCCTTTTTCTTTGATAAACTGCAAAATTGTCTGAGTTAAATTACGGAGTAATTGCTCTGCATTGTTTTATTTTAGTACACTTGAAAAATTGATAGCATTCCTTAATCAGTGATCCTTTACTTGAAAAGTAAGATTGCCAGTACCACCTGTTTTAAAAAAAGAATCTCTTCATGATGGTAACTATAAGAAAATGAAAAATCATAATAGGATAGTTCATGGAAAATTTTATTTCTGATTTGTATTAGAGTATTTTGGCTCACAAGGCCTTTAAGACAGTGGGGTTTTGTTATTTAATAGAATGTTAAATGCATTTCACTTGAATATATTGTCTTGAAGTGAAGGGATGCACTCATGCATATTCAAGACGCAAATGTTCGTAGTGTGAAATAATCTTAAAATTATTTGATGAATCTAAAGAGAGTAATGAATTTGGTAATGAATTTAGAATTCTTACAAATTTTCTGTATTTTCTCTGAAATCTTTAGGCTAATTCTGAATCTTTACCTCAGGTTTTTTTCTTCAGATTGTATTGATGTTTCTCACAGCTAAGGTCATTGGGTTCTTTCAGAACAAGAAAAATTAGCATCATTATTGCACACTACAAAGCAGTGTGCATATATTACATACATGTAAGTATTTTCTTGCTGTAAGTCTGGTTTACAGGAATATGGAAATTTTCCTGTTAAACTTTGGAAGCAAAATAGGGAATCTGTGTTTCACTGCTCTTCAATACTGTTGTGCAGAAAACCTATTTCAAATATTCTTTCTTAACCCTGCTATGCAGTCCTGCATGCTATTCTTATAATGGTTCAAGCAACAACCCTTAATGTGGCCTTCAACTCTCACAATAAATCACTGCTTACCATTATGATGTCCAATAATGTAAGTATGTAGCTTTATCATATAGATACCCTAATTTGTTACATAATCCTTTGTCTTTGTGTATCATATATCTTAAATATTAATATTTTAAAATAACATCTTTTTTTGATAATATTATTTATTTATATCAGTCTTTTATGAGTAAAAACTAACTAACTGTTTCTAAAATTTTCAGTTTGTCGAAATAAAAGGAAGTGTTTTCAAGAAGTTTGAGAAGAACAATCTTTTTCAAATGTCAAATAGTGGTATGTATAGCAGTGCTGATCAGGAGAAAATGTGAAGAGAGGGGCTGATTATTTAATTCACTAATGTATTTCATGTAATCAATGTATTTAATATTATTCTTACTATAAACATTTTACCTTGGTGAATTTGAGTGTTCTGACTTGCATTCCTCATCACCCGTTTTACTGTTTGGTTCAGTAGGATGAAACTGAGCTCCACTTCAAAGAACACTTGATCCTTTTATGGTAAATTTTTATTTGAGGTGCTAAAACAGCCTACTGGCTTTGTGCTGAAATGCCTGTGTTTCCAAGTGATCAAGTCTTCTGTTTTCAAAAAATTGACTTTATAATACGCTGTATTGGCACAGTGATCTCAGAATGCATGTTGTTGAGTGTCTGTGAGAGTGGATCTCGAAATACCTCCCCCCTAACCCTAAAACAAACAAAAAACCCCAAACAAACAAAAACCCAATGTAACAAAGTAGCTGACATATGAGGGAAATACCAGAGATTGCTCTAATTTTTTATATGCTCTCAAGATAATAGGTAGAGGGTACTTAGGAAACATTCTTCTGGCACTTTTTAACTGTGTTGATGCTTGGGATGAATTTTGCTAACTCATACTCAGTGTGTCTCATGAGGAAAAGCTGTTCAGGTATCCTTTGATGGAGATTCTTCCTAATACTAGTATCAGCCATTTGAAAAATGTGTTGAATTCTTGATTTGAAAGCAGAAGGAGTGATTGCACTTTAAGGTTGTGCTAGAGCTTCTTTGCTTCCACTAGTTTTGTAGAATCTCAGATTGCCCTGAACTGGAAAGAACCTCAAAGATTGTCTTGTTCCAGCCCCCTGCCATGGGCAGGGTCACCTTCCATTAGACCAGGTTGCTCAAAGCCCCATCCACCCTGGTCTTGAGCATTCCAGGGATGGGGCTTCCACAGATTTTTTTGGGGCAACCTGTGCCAGTGCCTCACCACCCTCACAGTAAAGAATTTCTTCATTATGTCTGATTTGAATTTCCCCACTTTCATTTATACAGATAAGCAAAGAAAATAGAATATATTCTTTTTATTCCAGCTCATAATTCTTAAACCAGATAACTCAAATGTGTAATAGGTTAAAAAAAAAGGTACTTATTTAAAAACAGATGATACATATTTTTGTATCACAAGTTAAATTTTCAACAGACTTACATCAGGTTGTGAGTTCTGACTATTGATATGAACTTTGTCTAATTCATCTGCAAACTGCAATATTGCATGCGAATGTTTTTTAATTCTTTGGATGAAAGACTATTTACATAAAACTTTAAATATATCAGAGAAAATTATGTAACAGAAAATTAACACTAAATTTTAAGCTACCACATAGTTGCTCTTAAACTTCCCAAAAAAGATCTTCTATGTTGATAATCTGTTTGTTCACTGATAATAGTATTATTTTTGGTTCCAATATTTAATGACTTACATTTTTAAAATCAGAGGTATTTAACTTTACAGTGAGAATGCTAAAAATTAAATTTATGAAACTATTGACAGTAAACCTAGATAAGGTTTCTTATTAATGCAGAAAATAGTTACAACTATGCATCTAGCTCTCCTACATAAAGGTGAAGCCTCTTGTTAAAATAAGCAAGGAACTGCTATTAGAAATTGCTAGTAATTTCCTCCATAAAAAGAAAAGAATATCAATATTTTATTGCTGGACATTATTATTGAAGGCCTATAATAGCAAAACCAGATCGTCCTTTATCAGTTGATGGAAGAAGTATTGCCATTCATTAGACACTGTGGGGATGGAAGCAGTGAGTGCATACATAGAAGAGTGCACAAAACAAGCTAATTTATTCCTTTCAGACAGATAACTTTTCCTGGAACACCTTTCTGTATGGTTATAAATAGCAGCGTTTTTCTTCTCAGAGATAAATAACAGATTTTTAGTAGAGCTTTTCACCTCTTTTGAACTTGAGAAGATTTGCTGCATCACAGCTTCAATAAGGATGGAACAGTATTTTTTCAATTCAATATTGTATTCTAATCACTTTAATATCCTTTAAATGTTTTATTTCATGCAGCTGAAATGATGGTGCATCTTGTGTTGGCATGTTATGCCAATACTTTATCCTAGCCTGGAACTGATGCTAGTCTGGTCCTGTCAGTTGAGCTTCCAGTTAGCCTTTGGAGTCTCTTGTGTGTCCTAGAACACGTTGTGCTTAAACTGCATGGCTGGGCTGGACTGAACTGAAAAAAAACCACTAAATCTTGACACTTCCATATATTTCCCACCTTTCTCTGCCTCTTCCAGTAGTTTTCTGAGGTCTGCAGTCACCTCTAGGGTAATGATGGCAGCAGTAGTTGATTAAGCTTGGACACACTGAATGGATTCCCCTTGCCCCACCTTTTCTGGGACTCAGCTCAAAATATGCTGTTGTCAAACATATGTTTTCAATTCAGTGTCAAGGTACTGGTTAGTACACAGTAGCTAAATATAGTCATTCTTGAGGGGAATAATAGGAATCTCACAGGGGCATCTGAGGAATTTCTCAGGAGTAGGTGAAATCTCTTCCTATTTAATGTGTTAATCAAAATTAAAATATGACGTAGCAGAAAAGATAAGCAATGACCACAAGAGTAGGTACTATGTTCAAGAGAAGTTACTACAACTAGAATTCAAAAGCAGGTTGTCTTGTGAATACAGAAATGAACTGTGCAAGCTGTGCTTTCTAAAACATGCCCTGTATCCCACATTGAAATACCTTGGAGAGCCCTGCCTGGCTCAAGCTTCAATGTAGTCAGGCATCAGGATAGGAAGTGCCAGCAAGCTACCAGTTTAGATCTGAAAATTGTGAAATCATTTTCACTTGGCATCGTGCTTAGCACCAATTGGTGGATAGCAAGCTGATGTGTGGCTGTATTATTTTTTCCAGTATTTACCTTTCTGGACTTTGTGGACTCAGTAGTCCTTCTCATCTTTGTATAGCCATTTAAAATTCTACTGTAACAGCTAATTCACTAAAACTTCAAGACTAAAATAACAGTGAATCATCTACATAAAAATTAATTGACCAGGACATGAAATATACATTAGTTAATTGTTATCTAATAAAACTACCTGTTATCTTTTAGGGGCAGATCAACAAAGACCTTGGGGCTTGTATAGCTGCTTGAGACTGCAGCTACAGAATCTGGGACTTCAATCATGCTGTCCCACAGCTTTGATTTGTCAGCTGCAGCGAAACTACTTTTGCATTGTCACCCTGACTTTTACAAGGAAATTTATGTAACACCCAGGCAATCTAGACACTGTGGCCATTGTAAAACACTTCTATACCAAAAACCTTTTATTTGTTGTATCAGGAAGAAATTGCTCCCTAAATTTAAATAGTATATTCTCTTTTTGAAATAGTTATCTGTAAACTAATTTTGTAGCGTCAGTATTAGAGAACAAGGAGACCAAATTATAAAGTGAACTTCTTTCATCATTATTGAAAGGCCAGCATGCTGCTTTCATTTATGCTTTTAAATGTCTTATTTTAATTTCAAGCTGTGTTCTAAACTAATTTTTTTTTTTTTCACAAAACTCAATTGTACCTCATACAAAGAAGGGCATTAGATGCAGTGCATTAGATTATTTCCTTTGGTTGGTTGTTAGGCCTGACTCTTCCTTGTTTTTTAAATCTCTTGTCTCAAAAATTTAACATACTTATTCTGAAGTTTTAAAGCTTCAGTTTTCTTCTCTCTAATTCTGTACATTTTCTTCTCTCTTCTTTGTTCCCAATTTATCAGTCTCTTTGACTTCGATCACAATGTTGAAGAGCCTTTATTTTTACCTTTGGTCTTTGAAATTCAAACTGCTTTCTCATGTGGCTTTAGGTTTTTTTAATACCATTATTCTAATGAAGTTGTTCATTTTAAGAATGAGGGATTTGGGAGCAGGACTGTTTAAGATTGATGTGTCCTTGATGATTCCTTGTTCAGTGTTTGATCCTTTCTTGTGCTCTGGTCACTTGTTAAGAAGTAGTTGGCACTACAACTATTTAGGAGTTGCTAAGATATAAACCAAAAGATCTTGTTTCACTTCTTACATGCTACAATTTATAACTAGCTTTTGATCTAAACATACAAACAGTGGGATTAACGTGATTATACTTTTTTCTTTCTGATTTGGGATTCCTGCATAATATGTCAGGGAATCTGGAAGAAAATAGCTATATGTTCTGTAGACTATTTACCCCACTTCGGGATCTCTGTTTCTAGGATCTCACTGTCTCTTTTAGTTACCACTGCAAAGTACCTAAGATCTTTGGGTTTCAGAACTTGCTTGTTTGAGATATTGGCAAATTAATTAAACTAGTCCGTACTAGATGCAGTGCCGTGCCAGGAATCTTAATTTCCAGTAACATTTGTTTCATGTCTTTTGCATGCTTTCTAAAAGCAATTATATCTTCTGGCACACTGGAAATTAATTG
Organism: Acridotheres tristis; assembly: GCA_037013685.1. NCBI lineage: Eukaryota > Metazoa > Chordata > Aves > Passeriformes > Sturnidae > Acridotheres > Acridotheres tristis. The sequence continues at coordinate 56,868,941 of CM072888.1, forward strand.
CTGGGTATGTGTTGCTATTTTTCAGGAGAATTTATGGAATTTATGTGTTATTAATATGGGGATAGAATTCTATTAAAATTGGAATGGCAGAGTTCATGTAAGTGGGGAAAAAGTATTTAAAATCTGATTTGGCTATGTGCAGTCCTTTTTTGGGTTTTATACAACCAAGAGGAAAAAAAAATACGAATGCTTTTTCCCCCTTAATTGTATTTATGGCAGTATGTGCATTACATGTCTTTGAAATAAATGTTTACCACCTCTAGTCATATGACAACCCTTATAGGCACGCATGACTTACCTTAATGGAAAAAGGTGTATTGTGGTTAGTTTTTGACATGTGACTAAGTTCTGATGTACTAAGTCTTGGAATGTCTGGCTCTTCCTTTCCCTTTTCAAAATACTGAAATACGTACTTTAAAGGCAGTTGAAAAGATTTAAGCATATCACTCTCACCACTAGAGGACGCCTAGAAGCACAGGCAAATACAGTGTCATCTTCCAAATAATCTGGAGTGTGTCTGGGCAGTATGTAGTATGATGTGTGTCAGGCTGCAGGGCCAGCCTTGGTAAGTGTACAGCTTCAGCATGGCGTTAGAATATGGCCTATCAGTCATAGAATGGCCTGAGTTGGAAGGGACCTGAAAAATTATCTACAGTTCCAACATTTCTGCCATGGCCAGAAGTGACCTCTCACTAGACCAGCTTGCTCAGAGCTCTATCCAGCCTGGCCTTGGGATGAAGCATCCACAACTTCTTTGGCAACCTCTGCCAGGGCCTCACCACCCTCACAGTAAAGAATTTTAAACTAATCTAAACCTACTCTCTTTAATTTTGAAGCCATTCCCCCTTGTCCTGTCACTATGGGCCCTTGTAAAAAGCCCCTCTCCATCTTTTCTGTAGGCTCCCTTCAGGTACTGGAAGTCCACAATTAGGTCACCCTGAAGCTTTCTCTTTTCTGAACAATCCCAGTTCTCTCAGCCTTTCCTTACAGCAGAAGAGGTGTTCCATCCTTGTGATTATCTTGGTGGCCTCTGGACTCACCCCAGCAGGTCCATGTCCTTCCTGTGCTGGGACCCCAGAGCTGGAAGCAGCCCTGCAGCTGGGGTCTCACTGGAGTGGAGCAGAGGGGCAGAATCTCCTCCCTCACCCTGGTGCTCTCAGTGCTTGGGATGCAGCCCAGGACATGTTTGGCTCTCTGGGCTGTGAGCACACGTTGCCAGCTCGTGCCCAGCCTCTCATCCCTCAGAATCCCCAAGTCTTTCTCAACAGGTTTTGATCTGTTCATCCCCAGCCTGTGCTGATACCTGGGATTGCCCCAACCCAGATGCAGCACCTTGCACTTGGTCTTATTCCATCTCTTGAGACTCCCATGGGTCTTCTTCTTGAGTTTGTGAAGGTCCTTCTGGATGACATCCCACCCTTCTGGTGTGGCAGCCTCAGCACTCAGTCATCTGCAAATTTGCCGAGGGTGCACTCAATTCCTATGTCTGTGTTGTTAATGAAGATACTAAATAACACTGGTCCCAATATGGAACTCTGAGGGACAGCACCTGTCACTGATATCCATCCATATTTCATGCACAATACGTCATCAGCACTATGTGTGGTATGTACTGACAAGAGATTGGTCAAGGGGATAAATATATCTGAATTAGTGCTACACGTCAGGTTTTATGATCACTTAGGATCATACTGAGAAAGTAAGCTTCTTAATCCTGCCCTTGTGGAGGTAGCTGAAGACCATTTAAAGTGTCATTGGTCTGTCATTTTGGCTCTCATTTAACCCTGTCTTATAATGGCAAGGGTTATTGAAGCTATATACTATATCCTAACAGAAAAGCCATTATGTGATATGCTTATCATATATACTTAGTGGAATACATGCAAAACTGAGTTGAGATGGCTTATATCAATGTTGCTAAGCATTGTCACAATGGAGAACAAAAAGCGTTCACTTTTTCTTTCTATTTTACTCTTCGTTATGCTGAAGCAGAATAGAATGATTTCGTCTTGCTAGTACCTGTGCTCTCTGTAACTGATCACTAACACTGGGGGTTTGTCACTCTTTTGCCAAATTCACAGATACAGTGTTATACTTTGCCAGGGATGTAGCTTCACTTGTTCTGTAGCTCACCACATCATCCAAGAAGTGGCAATACATGGTACAGGAAACTCCTCACTGGTTTAAAAAAAACCAAATGTACATCTACAACATTAAATAAGTTAATAATAAATGATGAAACATTACTGTACATATTTAGTATTCTGAAATTTTAATTGGTATTTAGGACTGAGTACCAGTGATTGTTTTGGATATCCTGAAGCCTTTTTTGTCCATGAGGGTGAGAAATGAAATTAATTTTTGAATTGTTTGAGTTTACTGTTGAAGCTGCTGTTAAGTGCCTTGTCTGCCTTGCTTGCAACTCTGACAACTGATGAGAGGGATGAGCATGAAGAGCAGCAGCCACAGTTATTCCTCTCTCTCCTAACAGCCTTGAACAGCTGTGGCAGAGCAGATAACAGATTAGAAGAGAGGCCACTGAGAACAGGCAAAATAAGCAGAGGGAAAAAATAGGTATCAGCCTGTCACCCAGTCTCAGAAATTAGTAGAAGAAAAATTTGTATTATTACAGCATTATAAGAGGAAATTTAAAGCTCAAAATGTCCCTTCTCAATTTAATACTGTTGACTGGTGAGCTAATATATAACAAGCAGGTAATAAATGTCTGGAGGATTCGCTTGAGAAATGCTTTAATGTTAGGCCTGAATTAAGGTCCTTGCTTCCCACTTGAGAATATCTCTCTGTGCTGTCCTCCCTCGGACTTGAAAAACTGAAGATGAGATGTGTGTGTGTTATGCATTGCTGACCAATGATGTGTCATGGCAGTGTGGAAGCATGTGATGTGGGAAATAGAAGATAAAATAATTTTGAAATTCTGTGCAAAAGTCTGAAAACTTAGTGTTTATTTCCAAGGGCAGCATGGTAGAGAATGTCAATCAATGACTGCTTGACTGCATTTTCATCCATTTGTGACAGTGTTAAGCAGTATCTTGTAACTAGGTTTTTCAAACAATACTGTGTTCTGGTCATTTGAGCAGTATTTTGTGAATTCAGAAGCATAGAAGAATGTACTTCACTTGTTGGAGTGTTATTGGCAGGAAGTCAAGGAATCATGGTTAGGTTTTACCTATGTCCTTTTTTCTGCTCTAGATTTATTGCACTAAAATATTTCCTTCCCCCCCATATATGCCATTCATTCTATTTTGAAAGCTTGTGCTTCCCCTGTCACTTCCTCAGCCCATACTGACAGATGAATTTATGTACCCCAAGATGTGCCTTTTTTATATTGTACATGAAATCTTATTCTTCTTGAATTCTGTATGCTTTTTCTTCTCCTGGAGGATTTCTCGTTTTCTTTTTGCTCCATTTTTTCAGACTTGCCAGTAGTTCCAAACTTCTATTCTAAAATGAGGGATATTATTATACTGACTGTAGTAACTGCAGCCATGAGCATTGCTGTCAGTCTGTAGTCAGTTAGAGATGATGGAAACTGTTGACACAAAGTCAAATATTTTTTTGTCCAGCTTAATCTTTTTGTGTTCTTCCAAACATTTCTATTTCTTGTTTTCCGAAATCAGTAGGTAGAACCCCACACAATATTGCAGGTGCTTAAGAAAATGAACCCTTTGGATTTGGAGGGCCCAAAAAGAAATTGTTTTTGTGGTTATTGACAGATGTAACAAGCAATAATAGTGTCTTCACAGATTTTCTTCGTAGCTTTATCTTCTAAAAAGACTTCTTTGGACTTCTTAAACTGTGATGACATTATGTTTTAGGTTTTACCCTTTTCAATAATACAGTTTCAGGAAGGTGTTTTTTAATAACCAAAAAAATGTGATGCTTCCTGAAGCAAGCTGTGTTTGTCGTCTCTGGAAACAGGACACCAAAGCAGAAAAAAAGCCTTGTTTAGGAGAGAAGTCATAGGACTTTGTCCCTAATTACATTGGTTTTGTGTTACAGTGCTTATGGTTTTGATAATTTGTGCTGGTAGCATCCTACTGTTCCCTTTTAAGATGGCATTGTGAAAGACTGGTAGGAGCCTTCTAGCTAAGGTGTAACAGTTAGTTGTCTTCAAACATTTCTTCTTCTACTGAACCCAGTATACAGCAATTTGGATACCTATGATCTGTAGCAAATGGAATGTACCTCGCTAAAACTTGAAAGGACAGATAGGTATATTCTCTTCATTTTAGTAATAGGAAGTGCTGGTTCTTTTTGAATCAGAGACGGAATGCACAGACTTTATCAAGGAGAATGATTATTTTATTAATGTATTAGAGGAGGTGATAGTAAGTCCCAAGTCCCTTCTGCTGCTGGGAACCCCAAATTGAGGCAGCATCAGACAAACCAGGTCACAACCTACTGCAGAAATTCTGTCCATAGTGTGGTTCCCAACATTTCTCCCACCCCTTAAACCCAGTTAAATAACTTGTGGAAAATGTTAGCTGATCCAAGAATTAATAAATGATAGAACCTCTGAATGAGTAGATATCTTTGTATGCAAATAAATGTTTATTTGGAGCTGACAGGTTTTGGTTTTTTAATCCAGATATAAAGGAGAGGTTCACCAATTACGTGCTGCTACTAATTGTATGTCTAAGAAATATGGAACAGTTCTCATGGAATCCAGGTGAGTAAACTAGGAGAAAAATTCCTTGCTATCAAGAGCTGTATCTCTTGTTTCTTCTCTCAATCTGAAAGATAAGGGTAATCAACACATTTAAACAAATCTTAATTTTGTAAAATACCTTAGATTCTTGTTTTTCTATTTCTGGTATTCTTTTAAAAATGACTCTGTTCTTTCTGCTAGGAGTATATATTGTTATGCTATAAACATGTATCTTTCAAGCAGTATCTGGAATGATTTCGTCCCAGCCCTTTCCTTTCCTTGGAGTCACTGTGAATGAAGGATCCCCTGGGAAGTGGCTAGTGAGATTGAAATGTGAAAAAGATTAAAAATACAATTCTTAATCTAATATTGATTATACTCTAGATTTTAATGACATATTTAATAAATATTGTGTAAAATACCGATTTTATGAAAACATTGTTTTCATAATTTTGACCCCTGATATGTGTGATATATTTTGCCTGAATCTTATCAGTCTACCTAAATTTTACCTTAAGTATCTAAAACTGCAGATGCTTTGTCTATGTCTTACACATACTGAACATGTAGTATCTAATACTTACAAAGGTTGTCTTGCAACTAGAGGTAAAGGTTTACAAAGTGAAGAGTTTAGAGCCTGATCATAACTGTGGTGTGATTATGCTTAGTACTGTTAAGTTTTTAGGAGAGCAGTGGAATAAGCAAGAATTTGCACACTGCATGCTCACTGATGATGTAAACTTACAGATTCTTCAGACTCATGAGGATTTTTCATTGTTGAATAAATTCGTTATAATTATTTTTGTATGCTGGCATTAAATTAAATGGCCTAACTTGTTTCTTCACAACCTTCAGATCACTTTTGGGTGTTATTCCCGGATGTTTGCATGGTGGTTGCTTCAGAGATTGCAGTGGATATTGTGAAACATGCCTTTATAACAAAATTCAATGACATCACAGCAGATGTAGGTATCCTGTTTGGAATGCTGGGTGCTATTTTAAAATGTATTTAATTTTGCTAATATTTTTTTAAATATTAAATTTTCTTTCCAGTACAGAAAATATAAAAACTATTATTTTCATATATTCAATATCAATTGGGAAAGCTTGCTAATTTCCTGATACGATATACTTTTGAGGATCTTTTTAATGTGTAACTAACACCTCTGATTTTAAATTGGTAGTTCCAGATCCATAAATTATTGCAAGTGTTGTATAACAGCTCGCATAATAGTTACAATTCATGTTACTGGCAGATCATTTTGTGAAGTGATGGTTAGTTAAATTGGAAGGTTACTTGTTCTGCAGTCTAGACAGAGCTTGTAGCCTTTCCTAACAAAATGGATTGTAGCTTAAAATTCAGGCTTTTGGAAAAACAGATCTTGTTAGGCAGCTTTAACTCTACTTTGCATGTGTGTTAAAAGTGGAATCTGAAATCAGAGATTTTTTTTCCCACTGTCTCTGGAGCACTAATATGAAGTAGGTTATGTTAGTTTCTCATTCCTGAAACTTCTTAGGCTGCATATATTATCTAGTCCTTTTAAAGCAGTGGGTGAAGCTGCTTCTTGTGTGTTGCAGCATGATACATGGGCTATTTGTGTTCCACACTGTGTAAATTCAAACATGCTTGATAAATTTGTGAAGATTAGAGTTAGTGTCTTTTCACTATTAAAACCACTTCTCAGAAAATGAGATCAGAACTTGTGCTTTCTTTTTCAGCATCTCTAAAGTAACTCCATTGTGGGGTGTAGAAATAAGTGTAATAGATGCACTTAATAGGCTCCCTTATGCCAGAGGCATTTATGTATGCCCTACATTTGTATAGAGAGTGTGGAAAAGAGCAGTAATGAAGTCATGGTAGCCAAAAATGTAGCATACTTCAGAGTGCTCAAACAGCTGGAGGATGGGGGTAATCACTGGCAATTTTGCAAGGTTTATTTAATAAACTTTGTGGAGTTTATGTATGAAGTTCTAAAGATTTGTGATTGCTAGGTCAGAATTTTTCCAGAGCCATTAACACCTGCAGTGCAACTTGTCCTGCCACTTTCCCTTAAAATAGATGCTTTTCTTTCTTAATAGGCTGAACTGTTTTAAAGAGAGGGAAAAACTTATCTTCAGATGCAATTTGCTTTCGTTTTCATAGGATCCTATGCTTAGTGTACAGGAAAGTGCTCTCATTTGTTTAATTTGATCCTAGACCTAGCTTTCCTGTAGCTTAAAAGCAGTTACGAGCTGTGAGTGGAAAAAATTAAATGTGATTGTTGGGATTTCTGTTATTTTGTTTCTTATGATCCTGAAATTCAGTAACTTCATGAAGTCTCATTCACTTCCTAAAGCATAGTGTAGTGTTGTTTGTTTGTTGTATAGATATATATATGCAAATTACTTTACTGCAGAAATAGAGGCTCATCTCTTAAAAAGTGCAGTTAGACCTCAGAAAAACTGGCTTTGACTCTTTCAGCAAATGCATAAGTTCATAATACTTTGTGGAAATACTTTATTAGTATCTGTGTTGCTTTTATAAAGTGTGATAAATTAATCACACATCTGATGTGCTGGATTTTTTCCAGGTCTACAGTGAATACAGAGCCAGTCTTGCATTTGACCTTGTTAGCAGTCGACAGAAAAATGTAAGCCTGAAAATAAAATGCACTTTCCTGACAGTTGTTACAGGGGGGATATTGGAACAAGCATTTAAATACATACAGGACTGTTACAGTCCTGCAGCGCTGAAACTCTGCTTTGCTTTCTTTAATTGCAGACAATAGGAATATTTCTTTATGATTTATATTATTTTTATACAGTTGTTTAGGTCAGTTTGAGCTTTATTTAATATACTGCTGAGTAGTCTCTTCCAAATACACTTAGACTAAGGGGACAGTTGCAACAACTTTACATTTTTGACATACATAGGAAGTAAGTAAACTTAACAAGGTAATTTTAGATTATTGTTCTTTTCATGGTATTTTAACTGTATTGAGTTAAAACACAGTATTCATTAGGAATTTCTATTTCTTTACAGACAGAGTGCACAGATGTTGAGAGATGTTTGCGCTATGCATATTATTGTCATGGCATGGGTATTTATAGAACACACAGACCACTTGTTTTTAATTAGTACCATTTTTTGGAAAGCTGTTTACTGCACACCTTTCATGGATGAGAACTCCTTAGGGTTCACTTGTTAGCATGCCAGTCATCAGTGCTTTAGATGTGTGCTCTAACTATTAAATGAACTTCATTACTATGATTTCTGTAGTTTTCTTGGGCTTGTTTCTTGGGCTGCTGTGAAGAATGCAGTAGTTAAACCTCATAAAGAAGCTGGACCCTGTCAGCTACAAATAGTTAATAATAATTTATTAATGAAAAGCCCACCAGTTTATTAGTTTTGAATACTCCATTACTTTTCTTAAGGTTCCTCTGTGGGAAATAAAATAGCATCATTAAGATACTAACGTTGGTGTGATGTTCAGTACTGCAGGCAAGTTGTCATTCAAAGTATTTGTGTTTTGAGTTCAAATGTAAAAACATTTTCAAAATAATTTTAACACGGTTATATTAAGGCTAATTATAGATGTTTGTAGAATGATTTGAAATTGCTAGTGTGGTGGATAATTGTTCTTTTATCCCTATAACAGTTTTTTTGTACAGTATTTGAGGATCACTTAAATTAGTACAAAAAGGTCTCTAAGCTGGTAATAACATACAGATGAAATATCATAGTGCCTTTGGACTGAGCGTCCTAATTGCTCTCGATTTGGAGATTTGTATTATACTCCAGTTGCTCTTGATTTAGAGCACTGAAGCTAATCTTACTGGTCATGGTAGTATTACATTTTTGTCTGAGAGTGCAGCTATCTCCATTTGAATTCCAAAATGTGAATAGGTACACTTTATACCAGTATAGTGTTTGTTAACAGAGCTTTATTCATATCTGGAGGGTGTGTCAAGCTAAAATAAGCTCATTCCTTTGCATAAGTAGTTCATTATTATTCTTCTTCTTTTCCTAGGCATATACAGATTATAGTGATTCAGTTTCCAGAAGAATGGGTTTCATTCCTCTTCCATTGGCTGTTTTAGTAAGTTGTATCATTCCTATCAGTTTTCTGTCAATAAGATCTCACTTTGAGAATCTGTCCCACTGAGATAGCTGGCTGGATGTTTTGAGGATGAAATTATCATCTGAAGTAACAGAAATGATGCTGAAAGGTTGAGTTAACACTCAGTATAACCTATACCTCATACTACTTGTGGCTTCACAAATGCATTATTGTTTCTCACCCTTTCATAGAATATGGAATATATATTAATTTTGTAGAATTTTTAAGAACTTGAATTGTACCAGTGGAATTAAACTACATCTGCGTTTACTAAACATATATTCCTTTTGGCAGCTATCCTATTCATTCATTTGGAATAGTCAAAGCAGCTCATTGCCAGAAGGTTAGCAGTAGTGCAGCAGTTTATTTAGGTTTTTCATAGGAGTCCTTGTAGCCGTCCCTGCAATGGCAAGCCTAATGACTCAATGTTCTTTTATATGGGGCACTGAGCTCCTGAGCTGTTGTTGAGTACATCACTCTGAAATAGTTGACTTTGTTACACATACATGTTGCTATAAAATTAATGACTTCATTAATGGAACATGTGTCCACATGCTGTCCTGAATTAACTATTGCAGAATGTTTTCTCTAAATAGCTACTCTGACTTTCCCCATACACACATGCAGACAAGCAGTAGTTATCATAATGCTGGGGATCTGTACATGCTTTGTCAGCAAATATGCTAATTCATTATGTTTCTGGAAGAATATCAATATGAATTAACTTAAATGTAAGTCCTCCCATAGAGATGGGGAAAAATACTATTCATGGGATTTGGTTAAGCTACAGAAGTAAAACTGAAATTTCAGGATCCAATTGTTAGTCAAACTTGGGAGTCATGCCTTGTCCACAAAGCAATTTTGTAATCATAAGGTTACGTAATGTGTAACACTGATTCTGTTTTGCGTTGTATGTCTTGATATTTTCTTCAAAATTTGCTAACTCTCCTTCTAGCAATGACTTTCAGAGGTTTTTTCCACTTCTTATCTTACATGAAAGTCAGTGTTAAGGAAACATTGTCAGACTCTGGTTTTGGCAAAGTTGCAACTAAGTGCTAGTATAATACTTATTCGAATCAAAATCTGGAGTAGTTAGTACTGCTCAGGGGAACATTAGACTAAATTTCTGTTAATGTAAAAGTTTCTACTTTTTCTTGAATTTACTAAATAAGAAATGTCTATTACAATGTTCTTTTAATAACTGTGTGCTAAGTTTTAACTTTTATTCTTAAAACAGCTCATCAGAGTCGTAACAAGTTCAATAAAAGTACAAGGAGTCTTAGCTTATGTTTGTGTTGTGCTGTTCTACTGTGGGTAAGTAAATCCACACAATTGGAAAGTATTCAGCATTATTTGATTCCATATGTGAAAGAAGTTTCTGTTGATCCTTCTGGATATAAGGATAAACACAGTTTATATTCAGTAGAACATAAGTGTAAAACCCTTATGCTAATAATCTGAAATTGAGAGTGCAGATTTGTCTCTAAGTACTCTAAGTGACTACACTGGGGGATTATATCCCTCAATAAATAACGTCAGTAATGGAAATAACTCATTGCAAAAAGACTGAGAGAATCTGAGAGACAAGCACCGTACTTCTGTGTAAAAAAGGAAATTGAATTCCAAGGAATTAAGTTTTCTGTAAAAAGACCAAAAGATTCAATAAGCCATCAAAAATAAGCACTTCAACTGCTCTGAGCAGATAACGATTTTTTTTCTCTCAGGTAGTTAAATGCAGGGTTTACTTTGGTTTGGGAAAATGCTGTTAAAAAAATAAATGCAATGATACCTTTCCTGGGAAGGGTGGGGTCAGTAAGTAATCTTAGTTAAGAAATATAATATTCTATGGCAATTTGTATTCCATGGGCAATGATGTGCAGTTATCCCTTCACTGCCAAGTCAGTTTATACTTGCCTTACCTTTAACTTCTCACCAGTTGATAGGTACTTCTGAGACTGCATAACTGTACTTTACATCCAATTTAGTTTGCCTGTCTTGAGACACTTGCTGTGTACTATCTGTGGATAGCACTTTCTAGGAAAGCTGTATGCTGCACTGTCACTGTCTGTTGTCTCTCAAAATTGATCATAAGCAATTAAGTGTTTCAAGTTGCTGATGGAAGAAGAATCTGCCTGCAGTATTGTGGGAGTACTTCTTCCAGTGTCCTACCAAGTTGTGTTTTGAGTGAAACACAACTTAGCTTTAGGTTTGAGAAGTGTAAGACTTCTAAGGCTGAGGCAGTGGTTCAGCAGGAAGACAGGAGAGCATGGTGGAAGAGAGAAGAATTACTGTTCTACAATAGCTTGTGAAAAGAATAGGATTACTACACATTCTTTTTTAATAGGTAGACTCTTATCTCTAATCTGACCCTGATCTGCAAAAAATAGAGCTTGATCAGATGCATTTTGTCTACATTAGTGTAGGGACACATCTGTTTAGTGTCAGATAACTAAGACTGAGATATTGCACATAGGCCAAATAGTAAAATTTTAGCCACATTCCTCTGCACCATACTTTAATTTTTTTCCCCAGCATACTACATGCTGTGCCCATGTTCTCCCTAAAGCTAGCTTTCTAAAATTCAAAGCACTATGCCCTCGTCATCACATTCAACTGTGGTATACCAAGGTCAGCACTTTCATCCTTCTCAGTGGTTTTTCCTTTTTCCCAATGCAATATTTTTCTACCTCTATCATTCCACTGCTGCAGCCCAGGATTTTTCACTGTCTCTGTGGCTTGGAGAATGGAGGGCAGAAAGAAGTAATGTGATTAACATGAAGTGCTAAATGCTGTTCTTTAAAGACATAGGTCACAAAAGTAAATACATTTTAGTCTATTTTGTCCATATGGAAAAGGGAGAATAGTTTTTTACTTTTGCTGTGATCTCAGACTTGGATCTATCTCACCTCTTGCATCTTCCAAGTAATTTTTCTTCTGAACATAAATTTCAGCTTTTCATCAGATGTGAGAATATATATAGAATACAGACATAATAGCATAGATATGTGAGAAATTACATGATAAAATCTGAAGCAGTTAACTAGGCAAAGAATTGAGCCTATACTATGGATGAATTAATTTTGTATTGTTATTAACAATTCTAGTTAAGCTTTAACTGTAGTTAAAGAATCTTGCAGAAAAAAACCCTTGAGTTTTCTTTTTCTAGAATTTTTAACAACTGCAAACTTACATTGTTGTTAGAAATTTGAGCCTGGGGTAGGCTGGCAGAAAAAAATAAAGGAGAATTGCTAGAAATGCTAGCATAATTTTCCATGAGAAGCTGGAAGTGATACAGGGAAGTGGTGATTTATGGCCTTTTCAACTTCTGATCTCATTAGATCAGAGTCAAACTATGCTGTAGAAACCTACTCTCAAAACAAAAACATGTTACATAACAAGCATAAGAAAAACACCTCTACAACATTAAAAATGAAGGAGAGCTTCTCAACTCTGAGATAGAATCTGTCCCAATAATAAAATAATATTGAAGAGAAACACAGCTTTCAACCTGTATAAAATGGTATCTTCTTTGTGGTTGCTGGGATACTAAAATGTCGATTTCTTCTGAGTACTTAAAGTGGTGTGGTCTGCTCATTCTTCCATTTCTCTATTGAAACAGAATAAGCAAAACTTATTTTTTCCCTTAAAAGTGCAGTGTAGTTTGTTTTTCTGTTTGACAAGTCCTGATTACATTTGCACAGAGAGAGATAGGGGAGCTGCTGCTGGAGTATGTTTGGGTCTTTTTCATGGATCTGTGAATGTTCATTTCAAATTGTCTTTTTAGTCCATGAATGATGTACATGATAAACACACTTCTCAGAGAGTGGAGAATGAATTCAGAGTCTGCATTTGGTTCATTCTTGTTACATAGCTTGATTTGCATAGAGAATATTTCATTTGTCCTGTAGAGAACAGATCACTTTCTCCTTGTCATTCTGGAATGAGCCTTCGTGTCCTGGAGTGGACATTGCTCAATGGTCCTGTGTTACTAGTAATGAAAATTAGATTTTGCAAAAAATCTAATCTCAGTTGAATGATAGAAAAGCACTTGATGGTAGATGAGGCCTTCCTTTTCTTTAAACGAGAAGATAGGTGTGAAAGGGATTCAGTGATTTGCTGAAGTTTATGCTGCAATTTTGTCATAGTAGAAAAGGATCTGCCATCATCTGGACTGTGCTATGATGGTAATGCTGTGCTGTCTCTTTGGATTTGTTGAGTTTTCTGTGATGTGAAAAAGGGCTTATTATGATTAGCCTGTAGTTTGTAAAAGCTAGATATTGGACTTGGCAGTGCTGGGTTAATGGTTGGACTCAATGATCTTGGAAGTCTTTTCCAAACTTAATGATTCCTTGGTTCTGTATTTGCTGTCTTGTGGTTCCAAGTCCACTAGAGATCCTTGGCTGGGCACACTTAATTTGGGTGCATTTATTTTGGACTTGCAGTGTTGAGGGCACTTTTTAATTCGGTGTTTAAATATTTGATGTCTTAAATGGCTGCTAAACTGCCCTTGTAGTCCTTTAGTTAAATAATAAAACTTAATGTTTTTCTCTAGATGCTTTCTGGAGGAAAAAGAAAATTAAGCATTGAACCTGAAACAAATTTTTAGTAAAAGGAATTTACCTTTTGATCTAGATATTGAAAGGATTGAATTTGTTAGCTAATCCTTCTAAGACAGCACTTATCGTATGCAATTATTTTCATATGAATAATTGCAGTATGAATAATATGCAATTATTTAAATATGCTAATGCAAAGCTGTAAACAATTTTTTTCCCAGGTTAATATCTCTCAAAGTCCTTAACAGCATTGTATTGCTGGGGAAATCATGTCAATATGTAAAGGAAGCAAAAATGGAGGAGAAATTATTCAATCCTGTCCCAACCGCCACCCCAGGGAAGCCAGCTGGCAAACAGCAGGGCACATTTAAATCTACCCAAGGTAAGGCTAACTGCCTTGATTTGTTTTCAGTGAAAATTTTTCAGACTAAATTTGGTATTAAACCAGATGCATGACAATGTTTGCTGCACAAACCCTGTTACTGGACCTTAATTGTGCCATAGCACAGCTGTGAACACGAATGTATAATAGACTATAATGTAAATATAATAGAATTTATTGCTTTTAGTTCATGCATCTTCTTTTGGTAATAAATTCTCATATCTCTGTTAAGATCTCACTGTGATATGTGGAGGTGATAGAAACAATGGAATAGAAGCATGCTTTTGTTTTAAAATCATAATCATAGAATGGTTTGGGTTGGTTTGGAAGAAACCTTTAAAGACCGTCTTTAAAGGTCTAAAGACCTCTGCCATGTCACTGCACAAATAAGTGAATATTTACACATCATCTCTGACAGTGCTTAAGTCTGGTAGGGAAGCAATTTGTATTACTCATGAAATCAAAGTAAAACATAGTAAGTTTATGCATAGGTATAATTAATTGTAGTTGTCATTAACACATAATAGGAATTTCAATGGGTCTCTACCCCATTTCCAGTCTATTCACACAATTTCCTCTTACAGGACCTCAGCATCAGTGGTTAATTTATAATGGGAATATGGCATTATTGTATTTGTGTGACACATTATAGAAGGAAACAGAAACCTTCATTGTTCCTGTCAACTGAATTGGATTGCATCTTCCTGTGGGAAAAGCTCAATGAGAGCCTTAGAGAACTTAACAGTGGGGCTTTTATTGTGTTCAGTCCATGGCTTGCCAACAACTTGAACAGCTTGAAATGCAAGGTGCTCGTTAGTCGTCAGAGTGTCTCGCCAGCAAGGGCAGAGTTAAGAATCTGTCAGTGTTTGGCATAAACCTCTGTATCTCATAGGTGTCAAATCACATCAGGCAGAAACTTGGTGCAAATGTTTATGTCTAAATTCATACAACTGTATTCCTTTCATGATGAAGGAATGTGATATGAATTGTTCTGAATTCAAATTTGCATTCAATTTTGCATTTCATTAGAGTACTATAATGATGATAATGTTTTAATTAAACATTCCATTACTACATTTGGATGTGAGACTCAGTAAGTTGTACTTACTTATTTTGAACCTTCAACTTACAGGATATAAATCCTAAAGATTATTTTGAGCTGAAGTAGCAGGGATGCTTATTTTCTCCAATTGAAAGATTTTGAGGAAAAATGAACCAACCAAAAAGATTTTGTGGATTTTGTTCAGGGTATTCCTCCCTTCCACTGATGATGGGAAAAGCTCAGTTTTACATTTTTGGGGGGATTTTATATTTTTTAACACCTCTTTATTAACTAGAAATCTTGATTACATGAAAGGATGATTTTACCTTCCCCCAGCTTTTGCATTATTACTTCTGGGCTCTGCAGTATTAGTTAATCTCTGTGCCCCACTTACCAGGTTTTTACAATAGTCTCTCAACCCATCTCTTACTAGGATGAGGGGAAGGGAATTAATTAGTCTGGTCTCCTTTCTGACAGCTTATAATTTAAGTCAGTTAATTTTCTAAAGAGTTTCCACCTTGTCCACAAAAACAGTTAAAATTTTGAAGAATAAAATTCTAAACTGCCTCTTGAAGGATGAAATCTCTAATTACTGGTAATAATTTAGAGGCTGACCAGCTACATCTGGAAGCTGCTGGGTTAGAGAATACTTATGTTTGTCCTAAACCAGGACAGTAACCAAGTTCTAGAATTAAAATTACTTGTGTCCTTTCTTAATGCAAGTTTAGCACCTTTAACTTGCTTAACATTGTAGAGAGTAACACCTGTATCTTCAAGTAGTAGATGGCATAATGTGGACAGATGCTTTGCAGAAATAAGTTTTTGTAGTAATTTGGATAATGCTGCCATTCTGACAGGTAACATTTTCTTGGCCTGGTCTGCAGTACTCTCCACATCAGTCAGATTTTTTCAGATTCCTTTAGAAACAATAACTCAGTCTTTACTGAGGAGGAGATAATTTTTTTCTCATTTTTTTCCTTATATCCTTTGCTTGTGCATTTTAATTTTTAAACGTTTTAATGAAATATGGAAAAAATACATGGATATTACTTACCAATATCCTAGGTTAATGAAGCCAGTGTTCAGTTCCACTGAAGTAAGAGACAGGAATAAAAATAGATATCTTTAATAGCACTGCTTTAGGAGCCAGTGCTATTAAAGTGCATAGCAGTGCATGAGTCATTTATTAGCTATCCCTGGAGAAGGCAGGTTTATTGTACTTATGGAGAGGATTAGGAACATCTAGTTCCTGCCACAGAGATTCCTTTTGTTCATTTTAGTAGCAAACATTAGTGTGATTCACACAAGGACCATCAGAAATCTTTTTGCTTAAGCCAACAAAAATAAGTATTTATGTCCTAACTTCTGCTGCTTATGCTCTTGCTGATTATTTAAACTTCTGTAGAATTTGTTTTTTCTGTCTATTTATTTTCTATATGTTTTCTAAATCAGAAAAAGCAATCTCTTACAGTAAAGCTAAGAAGAGGTAGTGGCTTCCAGAAAGCATTTTTCTGTTGCTTCTGCTGGCTTGATGCAGCACACTTTTTCAGGATAGCTTTGGATGAATCTGGATGTTGCACATTGTATCAATATGTCTATGTTAAATTCATTATTGTTTTTGTAATTGTCTTCTGTTCCAACAGGAATTTCCACAGATGAAAACGGTTCTACATCAGTTACCAATCAACCAGTGCATCAGAAGGAGAATATGCCATCTTTACTTATAACAAGCAATTCTGATCAATTTCTGACAACTCCTGATGGAGAAGAAAAAGATATAATTCAAGACAGTTCAGAATTAAAACACAGGTCTGCAAAGAAAGACTTGTTGGAGATAGACAGGTTTACTATTTGTGGAAACAGAATTGACTAAGAATTTATTTTTTTTTAAATCAATGTGCTAAGGATACTGAGCTGTTGGGACAGCAGATGCTACCAGAATGGACAGTTGCCAAAAGGCACATAAATATTTATTTAAAAACTTAAATTATTAATGGCAAAAAAAATTATTAATTTCTTTCTACAAGTAACTTGGCTTGGTATCTGGTCAGGTCAAGTAAGTGATCTTTAACTTGCCTCTTGGAAAATGTGGTGGATCGTGAGTCTCTAGCCTGGTGGCAGAGCTGCAGTTATCACTTTTCTGGAAAACAGACTGGAAAAAAACATAGCCCTGTTCTGCATTATGAAACCATGCTTCCAGAACACTCTTTTTCATGAAGGTTCCTCCAGTGTAAGGATATTCCTGGAAATGTATGGCGACTTGACCGGAAGCTTGCCTATCCAGTTACCGTGTTTTATTAAACGTCTGCAAGCAGAATTCAAAACTTGTGCTTATATCAACAAACACATAAAGCATTGGTACATTAAACAGTAAGTCAAGATAGTTATTCTTGTCAACAAAAATCTTTTCAAGATGTATCTTGAAAATCTTGTAATCAGAATAAAACTTTGCCTTTAAGTGAAAGACTTACTGCTTAGTATTTTATCTGAATACTAAACACCGAGGAAAGATCACAGTAATGAAGGTTCTGCTTAACTGGGAAAATATGAAGCATATTCATTTCATGTGTTGTGTGTCCTGCAAGGCAAATTATTTAGAATTTTTTTTTAAAGCTGAGGATTTTTTGTTGCTGTAGGAAAAAAAATATTAAAGGGGCACTTCTAATGTGAAGGAACGGCAGTGTTAATTGCAGCAAACAAGTGTTGTGTTGGAACTGTCTGTATGGCATTAACACAGCAGTAAAGAACATTGCACTGCATTTCATTTAACTCTTAGAAGAATGACATCTGTGTATTAACTTGCCTGAGAACATGCCTATAAAAGCTCACACTGACAATCAAATCATAATTATCCATTTAATGTAATTGATTGGTTGTAGTGAAACTTAAGTAGATGGACTAGATCTATAAAGAGCGTTTAAGCATTAAATGCATCTTAATTTCTGATGTGAGATGCAGAGTTGTGAGGGTTGACAAAAGAAGTTTTGGAATCCTCAGACCAAGAGAGGATTAAATTTGAGTCAGAACATAGGCTGGAGAGTTTTATCAGAAGAGACCCCTTAGTTAATGATAAATTCTTCATAATGTTGTTAAAATACAGCATTCGCTTCCAAAATGCCTTTCAGACATTCAAGTAAGCACCAATCTCACTTTCCAAGGGAAGGTGTCATAGAAGTACTTCAGTGCTGAACAAATGAAGACAATTTGCTCTTTGCTAATTTCATCATTTGTGAGAATGGGAAATCCAAAGTTTATTTGCTTTATGAACATGGGAAAGTTTAATGTATCTGCTAATCCCTGAAACTTGCAGGACTACAGTAATAAAGCAGATGGAGGCAGTTGGACAGAGTTACATGTCTGAGCAGGCTTGGTAATGAGAGAACTTTGCTGTACAGTTTAGGGTTGTCTGCTGTGGTGGGGGCTCCTTGCTACAGTCTTTCAGCCTCTCCTCTCCCATCAGAGTAGTGGGAGTAATGGCCAAAATCTGTGGTTATATTCAGGGATGAAAGTAAAAAGAAGAGGACTTGTGCTGTGGAAAAATTGGAAAATCTTTAAATTTTGTTGTATTTTATACTAATTGGAGATGTTCACACATTGAAATTAAGATTATCTGTCAATTTGGTGTATCTTATTTTATAATTATTTAGCAGTTGCTAAAGAAAGCTTGAAATTGCATTCATTTTTTTTTCTGTTGAATGACATTCTGTATCAATTTTATAAGTGCATCTTGTGTGAAACTCAATAAAATTCAATTTTGTAATATTTGTTTAAAAAAGGAAAAGTACAGCGTCGACATTTCTTTTTTAGTATTCAGAGTTGGTGATCTTGCAAAGTATTTAATATATTAAATTCCGATTTCCATAAAGAAGGATTGTTGCAAATGTGGGACACAAACGAGCATAAGAACTGGATTATCAATGGCTTCAGATCTATTTCTGTAGCAGTTGGTTCTTGCCACTTGTAGAAAGAAGATATGGATGCCAACCTATTATTAATTTGGTTTCTAAGGGCACACACCATGGGAATGAAAAAAAAACTGTGTCTCAGGAGAGTTGTAATTTCCACAGTCAACTGGATTTACACCTACACAGCCAAGGCAAGTGTGAATGCAGGATCAGCACAGGCAAAGCCCTTGCTGAGCTCACCGTGGTGGCAGTGCAAGGGTAATGGCTCACGAGTCCTGGCTTGAATCCTCCCGGGGCTTTGTTCTGACGCTTGAGTGGTGGTGCCTGGGTGTAAAGCAGTCCCGCTGGGCCTCGGGCAGGGCTGGTACATCCCTGCCTGCTGTGGAGGTGTGACTTCATGGCCCTGGCATCACCGTAATGCCAGGTGTACTCGAGGCACTGCTGTAGAGGGCATGGCAAACACAGCACTTCCCCTTAAACTCCCCAAGTCTGGTAGGGGCCCAGCTGGGCCTTCATTCCTTTGCTGCAAGCTCTCTGATTGTTCTCTTCATTCATGATTTATAGGGATTCCTTGGGCATCTAGTAGTGTATCTTTAAGGAAAAGTAACAGCTGCTTCTCTGGCCCTGGGTGCTCCTCTCAGAACTCTAGAGGTGGCTGAGGGGGACCAAACCACCAAACAAGAAAAAACAGCAACACCAAACTTCTCATTGATAGATAAAGCTGTTCATCTGGGTTTTCTTGAAAAGCTCCTGTCTTAACAGTGATACATGTAAGAGCATCAGAGGTTAAATAGTGAATAAATTAAGTTATTGAATTGATAAATCCCTCCAAAAATAAAATCTAGGCAAGCAGTGATATTTCAGCTAAAGTCACAGTTGCCAAATTAATTCCAAAAGTACACATTGAGCGCAGTGTATATTCATAATTAGTATTATTCATTATGGGAGCATTAAGAAACAACTGGTTTTGACAGGATTATTTAATTAATCTTTTGAAGCCTTTCAGACGTTCATCAGCCAAGCAGAATTACCCCTCAAGCATAGTAGTTTTACAATCATAAGCATGCTGTTAATTTACTCTCCTCTTAATTTAAAGTGAGTTTGTGGAAACATTTTAACTTTGTCTTAATTTTTTGTGGTGCAAAATTTTGTGTAGTCTAATAAGTTTGTTTTTGTGACTCAGCATAATTGATGAGGTCACTGTTGTTAAAGCCAGTATTTGCCCACTTGTGGCTGCTGGGCCAGCTCAGCTGTTGGGCAGGAGATGTGAATCTTCTTGGTGGTGGTGAGCAAGGATGGATATAACTTAATTATAGCACAAATGTAATCAGACTCTGTGAAGCTCCTGAAGCACTGCAA
This sequence comes from Acridotheres tristis, assembly GCA_037013685.1. Lineage (NCBI taxonomy): Eukaryota > Metazoa > Chordata > Aves > Passeriformes > Sturnidae > Acridotheres > Acridotheres tristis. Next base: position 56,888,954 of record CM072888.1, read on the forward strand.
CATTTAGTCTTACCGACTGGGCTCCTCCATCATGAGTAAACTTGGAGCTGTACCAATTCAGCCTTGGGGAGTCATAGCTTCAGAATGCTCTTCACAAATGCTAAACAAAATTTGCTTTTAAAACTTCTTCAGAGTAAGTGCTCTTTCTTAGAAATTTGGACTATCTTATTTTGCTGACTGCAGGGAAGCAAATAGCTTTGTGTAAATACTGAACAGCTGTCAGGGAGCTGCAGTTGGGCCCACCTTTATCTCATGGAAGTTTTTCTGTATATAATGGTATAAAATATTTAGACTTGGAAGGCTGTCAGAAAACACTTAATGTATCATTTCTGTAAGTCTTTTTCATAGTAGCTTTCATCAGCCATACCTACCAAACCTGAGTCTAGTTACGCTTTTTTCAGGACTTCAGTATACCCTGATTTAGAAAAGCACTGCCAGCAGAATTGCAAAAGATCGTAAATATATAACATCAAAGAACATTTATTCGTAAGGTCACAGTTACAGAAAAATCCAAAATTGCGATAGGTTTAAAAAAAATTCTCAATTTTGACCAAAACCTTTATCATATTTGTGATTAAATAAACTCAGATTTTAAAATGTGCCCTTGTTGTAACTCTGCTGCCCACCTGTGTCTCACAGCTGCAGCTTTAGGCTGTGTAGGCTGTCATTGCTTCCATTCATCACCACTGCCTCGGAGAGTGATGCTATCAAGCAGAGATGAGGTTCATTCTCAGTTGGAGGCAGTTCTGTTTGACAGATGAACTGCAAGGAAGTACTGAGCCTTGTGGGGAGAGGGGGAGAGAGGAGCCAATTTTTGTGTGTATGAAGATGTGGGTTGCAGCAGCACTCCCTTGGATTCTAATTTTTTTAGGCTGACTTTTGCAGTTCTATTACAAGCTTTGCTAGATAAATGCTGTATTGTATAGGCAAACATGCTGCATGCATTATATGTTGTGTTTACTGCTTCCACGTTTTTATTATAAATTGCAAGTTACTAATCTTGGATTTGTGGTATAGAGCTATGTTTCGAGGCTGTATATTTTTAATAGAGCCATTTTTGGTGTTCAGGGAAGTCTCAGGTTTTGTGTTGGTTGTTCTTTTCATCCATGCTCAGTTTGTTGGACAAGAGCAATAATAACTTCACTGACTGTTTTCAATATCAGGAGTATGTTCCTGTGATGTCCAGTCCTGACAGGTGCTTAGATCATAGAGTCATTGAATGGGTTGGAAGGAACCTTAAATATCATCTAATTCCAACCCCACTGCCATGGGCAGGGATGCCTTTCACAAACCCACGTTTCTCAGAGCCACATCCAGCCTGGCCTTGAGCACTGCCAGGGATGGGGCATCCACAGCTTCTCTGGACAACCTGTGCCAGTGTCCCACCAGCCTCACAGTAAAGAATTTCTTCCTAATGTCTAATCTAAACCCACTCCCGATTTGAAGCCATTCCCCCTTGTCCATCACTATATGCCCTTGTAAAAAGTTTCTCTATCTTGTAGGCTCCCTGCCTGCTGTCCCTGAAAATACATTAAGTATCAAGGTAGCTCTGTAATCACTTGTTTGATGCTGACAGTTTAAAATAAGTGGAATTGCGGATTCTTAGGAAGCGATGCATTTGATATACTGAGAAGTGTGAAATGAAACTTAAAATCCTGCATTGGACAGCATATTCTTAGGATTGATACACTAAATCAACACAAGAAAGTGTGTGAGTTGATGCTACCAGGTACAATCCTGTGACAGCTCTGTCAGACTAAAATTTTCCTGCAGTTTTGATTTGAACTTGACACTCCTGTTAAAGGCAGCAGTACAGCCAGTACAGTATTATAGCCAAGGCAGCAGGAGCTGTGATAAGTGAGTTTCTTCTGGGATCACTTCCTGAAGTATGGCGTGTATCTAACCTGGAAGCTGTGGGACATTGTTTTCAGGTTGATGCTTTCTGCCCTTTGGACTCTCTCAAGGTGTAGGTGCAATGAAAATGAAGCTTGTGTTGAAGCTCAGCACTAACCACTGATGGGAGACAATGTCCCTAACGCAATAGCAGAGAACCCACCTGTTGGGCTGATGAATAAATCTGAGTGTCTTTAGTCACTTAAAATTACTTTGACATTGGAGCAGAGCGAATTCTGCTGCATCTGAGGTAATGCTTTATGGTGCCTGCTCTGCCATTCACTGACTGACCATGAGCTATTTGTCTTCCATGTGGGAAAGAATAAATTCTCCAGCCAGTTTCTGTGCTAGACCCTCATTTCTCAAAAGCAAGGACCAAAACCCCAGTACTGATTCTTTGCATAGATGTTCTGCTAATGGCATCAGAGTAATTTTGTGGAATTGGTTTACCTGCCTTGTAGAAGGCAAAAGAGGCATTGGAGTCATCCTACATCAGTTCCTGTCCACTACTGGGCTTTTCAAAGTTTGGGCCAGTCACAGCTTGTAAAGAATCAGGGAAGACAGTCCAGTGGCTAGAGCAACTGGAGTGTTCTGGAAAGCTAATGTCAAAATTTGGATCTTTTTGGTCCTATTCTGCTGCTGTTCCCCCCTTGTTGCTGTGTGTTGGTGTTTGTCACATAGTCCAGCACCTGTGCCTGGGTTCCCTGCCACGAGAGCAGCTTGGTGCCAGAGCTGAGCTTTGTCCTCTGCACTGTTCAGCTGGTGTCTGCTTGTTTTGTTCTAGTGCTCGCTGCTGCACTCACCAATTTTTTAAAATCTTGTTAATCAAGCCTGTTTCACAGTATCCAGAAGCTGGATAGAGCTACTGATTCTAGCTCAGGTCCTGTCCAATGCAGTTTCCAATCCTGATATTAACATCTTTCTCAATCTCAAATGACAGATACCACAATCTTCTCGAACAGTGAATATGTACACTGCAAATGGTGTTATTACCTTCCTTCTATCTGTTTTAAGTCTTCCTTACTGAAATTTAATCCTCTCTACTTTTTGTCCATCTGTGTCATGGAGAATAGATTTCGCTTCTCTCTCTTTTCTTCTTACATCCTTGGCAGCTGAGACTTCTGGATTTCCCTTCAGGCTCCTGCTAAACCCCCACAATGAGTTCAGCTTCTGTTTGTGTGGAGAGTGTGTCCCATGCTCATTCTGAGCACAGAACTCCAGCTGATACGTTCCATCCCAGCTGAGCTGAACCTGAGGATTACATCAGCCAGCTTTTAGTTGCCATATCCTGGTATGGAATTTACCTCTTAAAAACAGGATGCCACTTCTGACCCAAGAGAGTTCAAATGTGCTGCAGGAACTATATTCTTCCTATGGAACTGCCTGATTATTCCCAAGCCTGCACTTGTGCTGTAGTATACTGCTGCCAGAATGTAAAATACTGTATTAGAGCTGCTTTACTTCAATTTTTTTTACCATCTGTTTCTGTGGTTAGTCAAGTTTGTTTTGAACTCCTGTTGTGTAGTGCATCCACAGCCTGCACTTCACCTTTCTCTGGCATCTGCCCAACATTACTGATTAAAAACACTGATGGCAATGGACCATGAAGAGACCCCTGCAAAATCTTACTGCTCTGTGAGGATGAAATAGTGATAAATATTCCCCAAGCAGGATTTCCCAAGAAGCTTTATCAACTGCTCCAAGTAATTTTAATCTCTACTATGTTGCCTTAGTTTGTGAATATCACATGAAAGAGTAACAAAAGCCTCATAAATTCAATATATGTGATTATCTAACGCTTCTCACCTTATGGTGTGCTGCGTTGTTGAAGGGAAATGCACTGGTTTGAAATGATCTGACAAATGTATGCTGGCTTTCATTCATCATTTCATTCATCACATTACTCTTCAAATGCTGAAAAGAACAAAACTCAGATCTGATTATGTGCCCAGAAAAGCTGTGGAAGACTGCAATTGGTTTGATTTATCACTTCTTTTTTCCCTTTTCCAAAGACTGCTCTTTTAAATCACAAGAAATCTGCTAACAATTTTGTTAGCCACTTTTCAGAGTTTTCTGTTTTGCTGCCAAGGATAAGACCCAGGTTGAGTGAAAAATCTCACATACTTCCATACTGATGTGTCAAGATGTCCATGAGTTCCCATGAGATTGCTGGTGGTATATTTGGCAGGGAGAGTGGTGGGTTTGTACTGCTGTGTTTTTTCTTAGTGTGGTGTTTCTACAAAGAAGGGTGATATGAATAAAGTAAGAAGCTCTCACAATATGCAAAGCCCTACTAATGTGCCTTTGATCACCTCTAGGGGTAAAAGGAGAAAAGTGCTAAGCTGTCACCAGAATTGATGTTTACCAAAGGTCCTTCAGCAGGAATAGAGAAGATACAAGATAAATCTCTGAAGCATTTTGTGATGTCCTAAGTGTGATGAGAAACAAGAAAGCAAAGTCCTGTCAAAGTCAGCCACCATGAGAGCCAGCTGTGACTCTCTGTCCCAGTCCTCTGCTGTTTCAGGGAGATGGAGTGGTGTGCAGCTCAGGCAGTATCCACAAGCATCTGAAATGTTCACTGCATGCATATTCCTACTGCCCTGCCCTTGGATTTACAGTAACTACATGATTTTTTCTGGTTCTTAGGCTTTAGTTGAGATTGAGAACTGTTACTGCTTACCAATGGGCTCCTTTTTTTTGTTATCCTTTTCCTCCCAAATTTGGCTTAAAGCTGACAAAGAAGCTTCCCTTGTCAAGAGGGTTCCCATCTTCCTCAACAGCTCATGCAACACTATCCCATGGCTGAGGGTGACAAAGCCATCTTGGAAACATCACCTGTGTGCTTCCCTCCAGGAAGCTTTTGGCTTCACCTGACCTAGAGCAGAAGGCTTAGGATTCACAAGTCTAGAGCAGCATCCATACTATTTTCTCTCCTGATCTAAGTACCACAGTTGATTGGCCACGGTCCCTTTCTGTGTGGCTCTTGGCTTTCTTTGTGCTGCTTGTGTGCAGAGAACACATCTCCTGGGCAGGAGCCCTTCCATCACACCCATCTGAAAGTTCCACCAGTCCTTGCTATTTTTTCGTTGCAGTGATGACTGTAATTTGTTTTTTTGGCAAGACATTTGTTCCTTTCTACAACAAAGAATGAATCCTTACTTGCTGGCAGGACACTGGAGCAGCATAATAAACCATCTTTATTCTGGTGCTACCTGCCAAGAGCAGAAGCAGAGGAAGCCTGTGATACATTCATTTCCTTTCTCCTTACCCTAGCAGGTAGAGTGAGCAACAAATCACTTTCCTCCTAAATGTATGTTTAGTGGAAAACTGTTATCATAACTCTTCTTGATCACCTCTTTTCCTAGGCTAAAGTAGCTTAAGGTTCTTTCTTCTAGACTCTTCCTAATTTGTCTCCATTGGTCCCAAGATTGGAGGTCATTCTCCTGTCATGGTTTCCTAAAAACCTTCTGTTGGAACAAAACCAAGTGTGATTCTTCCTTTCCATGTTATGTTCCTATTGAAGTACCTTTATAGTTGATAAAGCAAATCTATCATTAAGTTCTCTGACAGCATAAATTTGGATGTTTCTCATGGAGCAGCTTGGCCAAATTGCACCAAGTCTGGGCTGGGCTTTTAAAATATTTAGATTTTAATTAATTTTATTTAAGCACCTGTGTAATTTTATGAAGCTGATCTCTTGCATATTCTGTTGAGATTGGCACTTCTCATTATTAAGGTGTAATAGCCACAAATATTGATTAATTGTTTGGCTTTGGGACCCTGACACCTTGATTACAGATAATCAAACATCACTTTATTTCAAGACCTGAAGCAGGAAATTGAGATGCAATATCAGCTTCACTTAGAATGTCACTATCTTGACATGAAATCCTCGATGCAGTGCTGTGAAGGGGAGATGAAAGCTGCAAACTTTGCCCAATTTCCTTTGCACTTCAATAATCTTTACATTTGCACTTCCAGCGAGGTGTCAAAGATTTGGATGTTATATTTTTGGATGAGAATTGAAATAAAATACTTCAGGCAAGTTAAGTCTTTGAGTCTGAATTCTCAGTGCAATACCAGCAGACCACAAAAATCAGAGACATACTTCACCCTGATACGTTTTCTGTGCAATTAATGTATTTTTATACAGTGCTAATTTAAAGACCCCAATCCTGTCTATAAAATCTAATGAAAAAAACGTAAAGACAAATACTTGTTTAAAAAAAGAAACAAATTCCACAAAAACAAAAAACAAGGAAATTAAAACAAACAAGCAAACAAAACCCTACAAAGAGAAAAAGCCAAAACAAACCCAAAACCTCACAAAACCCACCCAACACTATTGCTATCAGGCAAATGGTAGCAATTTCCAGGGCATTGCAACTTACAGAAATCTTCAAAATTATGTGGGGCAGCTCCTCAATTTTAGCTGACTTTTCGTAATTAAAACAAATTCAATTAGTAATTTCTAGGTTGTAAGTCGAAAGCACCACTATAGCATTCTCTTCGATGCAATAACATTTAAATATACCTTCAATCTGAAGTAATTAATTAGGAAATAACTATAGATCGTCCTGGGACACTCCTCTAGCAAACAACTGGCACTACTTAAAAGTTTGTGTCTGCTTGAAAGTGATACACTTATGAAAACCTACACCTCAAATTTTATAATAACTTTCACCTAAACCACAGTCTTTTCTGCTTTTTGAAATGTGCAATAAATCCCTGTGCAAATGTAACATCATGCTTTCACATTTCAGTGAATAATCTCAAAATCAACAAATCTCAGTTAAGCCTCACAGCAGCACGTTCTCTCACACTGGGACATAGAAGACAATTTCTACTTAAGAAATCCATGAAATGAAGAGCAGGGAACCTATCTCATTGACCCAAAATCTGTCTCGGAGTAAGGAACAAGGCCAGAAGGACCTATAGTGCTGGTCCATCCTAAAGAACAGCACTTGCCTGAAGCAAAGAAACTCTTTGATTTACTTTAGATTTACTCATTAGGCTTCACCAAGGGAATGTGCAAGGCAATTTCAAGACCCAGTTTCAGGATTATCCATGCTCTGCAGATAAAATTCAGGGCAGGTTCACTCCTGTCTGAAGCACCACGATTGATACACACTGTGAGATTTGAGTAACAAAAGGCTTTGAATGCCACTTTCTTTTCTTGGACCTCCAGGACATCTTTTTTCTTAGTGGTAATTGCTTGGAGGCTTTTGACTGTAACCCTAAGAACTGGAGACTTTTTCTCGAAAATAATTACATAAATTGCAGGTTGCTGTACAATCAGATGACCCCAGATGTTGCAGCCTTAGGAAATACAGCAAGCACAAGTGTGAGACTGCAGTGCAAAAACTATGCTTGCCACCTTAACTAAACATTTTCTCCCTGATTGAAATGCTCCTTTAGTGCAGATAACCCACGGAAGAAGTTTTGCATCATATTATCATATAATTATATGGGCTTATTAAGAGCAATCACGGCAAGAGCTGAACAACTCTGAATTCCCATGTGTGTAATGAGCATGTTACAAGTTGCCTCGGCTGTGCACAGCTTTCTTTCAGGGCAGCAATTAGAGCAGACCCGACTGTAGCAGGGTGAGCTGACACCCAGCTTGCAGAACAATTTACTTTGACTGAACTGCTGTCACAAGTTGTTGAGTTTACAGTCACATGCAATTCTCTAGAGCTAATAATAATCTGATAACACAGAGAACATTTTTTCTCTTTCATTCTTTAATGCACATCTGAGAATTCAGAAATCTAAGTTCAAATAATAATCTTCATCTGTCCTGAGCTTATGATTTCTCTGTGTCTTTGAATTGTACAATTAGAAGTGAGAAGTTAGACCTGCTCCAGGTCTAATGTACAATTAGACCAAATTTAGTATGGCAATATTAAAATGATTGTACCACTTTGGTGAGGTAAAATACACATTAATCATATACACATTAATCATATACACATTAATCATACCTACCAGTCAAGTTCTGACTGACAGCCGAGCTCTACTGCAACTCCTCTGTTCATCTTGTAGGTGTCACTGGCTATAGTAGAAAGCAAACACTAAAATTTAGGTTGAGTAACTCCTAGAAGAGCATCTTTTCCTCTATTTTCATTTCATTTGAGCAACATTCTCCAAAACACATCAATGTGTATGTCTGTGCCATCCTGTGAACTGAAATTCAGCACGGGTCACATGCTTGTGGATGAGTACTGAAGGCATTTTCCTCTCCAGCAGGATCATTTGTTATCTGGTGAGTACAACTGCTCTGAGTCCAGGCCAGCCACTACAGTGCTACAGTTTCAGGGAAGCTGCTCTTGGGAATGACCATAGCTGTGTGAACACTTGAGGACAGTAACTGATGATACGAAAACTTGACTTGGGTGAGTACCATTTGCTTCTAGCAATATTCACCAGCAGAAGTTGAATGGGAGCATGAAAATATAACAGCACAGCAATTCTCTTGTGCTAAAGAAGGCAGTGTTTGTCTGCTCAGGCATTTCGATAGAACAATTCTCTTCAATAAATTCTGAGTAAGTTGTAGTTCAAATTTATTTCTTTTCAAGAAAATCACAAAATGCAAATCAAATGCTTCTGTCTCAAAATCCAAACATAATACATCTCTAGCTTATAGAACTGATCAAAAATGTACTAACACTGAAACAAATGTTGGTTTTCACATATTCCTCCATGCAATCACTAAACATTCCCTTAATTTCAGAGAGCTTTATTAGGAGGCTTTCTTACAAGAGTTGGAAAGAAATGTAATGCTGATCTTCATTTTCTCGTTCATGGTAAAGCAAGGACAAGCTCTAAAGCAATGCAGATAGTTGTGCAGATTGCATTTGTAACTCTGGGAATTTCTTAACATCTTCATAGGTTTCACTCTGGATTGCTGCACAAGTGAACCAAGACAGTGAAGATCAGAAATGTGTTTCAGGCTGTTTTAACTGCAGGAGGATGGAACATGGATGCGTCTTTAAGGGGATGATGGCAAAGACTGGCATTGTTTAGCAAAGCCTGAAAAAGACCAAGCAACATCTCATCATCCTTGCAGTCAGTACCCAGAGTCCTGTCTTTAAAGACTTTCTTTTAGGGTCCTGCTGTGTGTTCTTTTGCAGCTGTACCCACGGCAGTCCCCGCTGGCCCCCTCCGAGATCTCCTTTCTTCTCCTGTGCTCATACCTGCACCTACTTGAGCAGTACCCAAGTGAGCTTTGTGGCTGAGCCTTGTCCTTTATACGATCCAAAGCTTTCCTCTTGAGCTCGGTACCACCCCTGAAAACACCAAGTGGTGGGTTAGGAGCGGCATTCCCTGGGTTAGTGACCTCCCTTTCCTTTCCACGGAGAGTCTCCCAAGCCAGATGGTGCTGCCCTTCCCCCTCATCCATGGGAGACAGAAGGCAGAGATTACAGGGCGGGATAAGAACAATTTACGTGCAAGGACAATGAGATAAGAAAACGAAAGTAACAGCAACAGGATCAATAACAAAAATATACGACAAAGAAACTATTACACAGAAAAAACACGGCGAAGTATCAACCAGCTCTTCCCACCCCACCATTTTCCCCTGCCCTGAAGGAGTGAGTTCGTCCCTTACTCCTTTCAGTGATGTGAGGTGGATCCGAACCGGCCACTGTAAAATTTAACCCTGCCCTGGCCGAAACGGGGACACGCATGCACGGTACCACAGCAGTCCTCTCCCCTCGCCGGGCACGGTTTCATTGCGGAACCTCCTGGCAGCTGATGGGAAGAAATGAGTTTGAATTGGACTGCAACCCTTACTGTGGGCTTCACACACATCCTCCTCCCTAAACTGTGACCCTCTTTTTGACATCCAGCCCTCCTCCCAGTTTGTTTATTTCCTCCTACAAGGCCCTTCTAACACCGGAATGATCTCATTTAACCCAGCAGTGTCCTATTTAACCTGGTGGCTCCCACTGTGGGTTAACAGAAGAACCCATGTGGAAGAGTGAGGTCAAGGACAGTGCCCTGGCACACCAAAGCAGCTGCTTTCCCAAAGAACACCCTGGTTCACTAGCAGGAGTGAAGAGATGGAGATCACTGCAACTGTCAATTAGTGCACAAACTGGTTTTTCAACAATTTCTCATTTCAAAAGTCAGGATCACTTTTTCCAGAACATCTGGCATTGATACTAATCAGCTCTCCATCTTTGATCTTCCAAATTTTTTTACTGCTTTACTACTATATCTTGCACAATTAATGCAAGTTGTTTGTGCCCCTTTATGGCCACCATATGTTGGAAGCCTGAGCTCTGAAGGCAGACTCAGTGCTGCACAAGCTGTTGCAGTGTTTGAGTGGAGCTGCTGGAGTTCTGCCAGGGGAGGTTCCTCTGGACCCATCCTGCTGCACTTGCAGCTGTCTGTTTCCCAGATTCAATAGCAGTCCTGAAAGCTCTAATGAGCAGGGAAGACACTTGCACAAACACAAGCAAGAGTATTTCCTATAATCCCCACGGATTGTCAACAATTGAGAGATTGAGCTGGAATCTGATATCTGTAAAAGACTCCAGTGAGAAATTTTCCAGGTTTATGTGCTGCTCTGTTCAGTAGTTGTTTGATGCCCAACTCAGAAATAAAAAACACCATTGTTACCAGAAATTCTTTTGATGAATATCTGAAAAATACTTCTAGTAGGATCATTATTTCCTCTGATGTCTCTATCTAAAAAAAAAAAAAAAAAAAAAGGCAAGCTACTTAGAAAACAAAATTCTTGTATATTATTTTGACAAGAAGCCCAGTCAATTCCCAATGTTTATGTAAGTATTCTGTCCTGAAAAATTAGAGTCTTTGCATCTGGGGTATATAATTTTCTGGCAGGTAACTTGTCTGTTTTCAAGCTGCAGTACAGGTGATTTCAGTACAGGTGATTTTAGTGTAACTCTGCACAGCCCAAGTGTCTGAATTAGAGTCTTAGATTCCTTCATGTAACAGAGACTGTAGTCCTGCACAAGTGAAGGCAGCACTAGTTCTGGCTGTCTTAGATGCTTGACAAAGGTACAGGTGGAGCATTTGGCTTGCAATTTTTGAATATCAGACATCCCTTCTTCTGTGGATCTTCTTTATGACACGTGCTGGAAAATAAAGGGAGCCCTTTGCTCCATTTTTTTTTAGAGGTGTCCATACTTTCCCTTGGGCTATTAGCATCAGTAGAAGAATTCTTGTCCCATTGTATGAAATAAAAACATTATGTAGAACATAATTGTGTAAATAGAAATGGTTGGATTGATTTTGAGAGCATGGAGGAGATCTCCCTGATCAATAAATGCCCCAAGGGAGGCAATATTCACCCAGCAGGGGTAATAGAGGGATGCTGAGTGATGAGGGCACAGTGATATGGACTATGACATTGAGTGGAAATATCACATGAGTACACATAAAACTCAAATTTCCCCAGTCAGCCAAAGTGCAGGTGGTGAGAAAGTAGTGGCCATAGAAGATGAAACACCAAATAGCCTTTTTTTTTTTTTTTTTTTGTCATGGCATAAGTATAACTGACTGTACCCAGAAAATAAGAAAATACTGGGAAAATGCTCCAGGCTGAACAAAAATATCTCTTTTTTTTTGCAGCTGGAAATGGAAAGAACTGTTTGGTGGGTTTGGGGGATTATTTAATGACTTCAGAGTGCCTGATACTCCAAAACAGAGGAGAGAGAGTGTCTGCCTTTAAGCTGGCTGCCCCAACAGTGAGCACGATGAACACTGAAAAACAAGACTACTGCAGCATGAACCAGTTGTCAGCTTGAGGATGGACTTTTTCCTTTTTCAGTCTTTCTCCAAACAGATAATGGGAGAGGTTTCAGCATTGTTATTTTCTTGGGGAAGAAGTAGTTCTTCCTGCTCAGGAAGAAATCTTGAGGAATTGCATGAGTGACACTTATTCTCTCTCTCTCTCTCTCTCTTTTTTTTTCTCTTTTAAGCATTGTTATTTCTGTGTCTTTAAGCAGCTTTGCACTGTGGATCACATCTATTTTGAAACCTAGAGACTGAGTTTTGTATGAATACCAGTTAGAGAACCTGATCAGCAAGACTCAAATCCCCTTAGTATTACATTTTGCATAAAGTATTCAGAATGAATTACATATATTTGTATGGCAAAGGAGGTGTAAATTAGTAAATAGGAAAAAAATTATATAGGAAAGCATGGCCTGAAGTCTGTATCTGAGACTTGGGAAGTTATGCATAATGAATAGGTAAGCGTGCTGTTGAATTTGGATAGTGTCTGTAGGTGGATGATGGAAATTGCACAGCACTGATGTGTAAATAATGCACAATCACTTAGTAACCCTGACCTGTTACTTATGAAACAGAGGAGAATGTGGCAGGAAGAGCCTGACAATGATGCTCAAAATAAGCATGAACATGTACAGCTCCCAGCAGCCATTACAAAGGCAGTATGACAATTTGGAAATGGTATTTGGATGATTCCTTCACCTCTTCTGCCCTCACTCACCACAAAGGGTTCTTTGCAACTCTGTGGATGAGGGCTTCCATTGCAGGATGCTCAAATACTGAACTTTTCAGTTGCTGGAGGGAAAAATCACCTAAAACGTGTGTCCTCTCTGTGCAACTGAAAACAAGTATATGCACAGTCTAATTTATTTATAAATCTCAGAAACGGGCATGTGCTGCTATAGATGAATCTAAAAGAACAGCTGGCTCAAGCTAGATGCTGTGGATTGAAATACTAATTAATGTTTTTCTAAAGGCTGTATCTCATAATGCAGTTCACCCCAGGACTAGGGAAAAAAAAAAAGATACTCACAGCAAGAGGCTGAGCATTGCCAGTGTTTATACACTATTGAAACTTCACTCAAAAGCAGCACAAATTTACCCTGAGCTCTTCCTCTGCTTCCACACTCCTAAATCACTCTTTGCAATACACCACAGTGTTTGTATTTTGGAGCAAAACAATTGTAAATACAGAAACCAGTAAGCAACTAGTGTTTTCTATATCCTGACATTTTATCTACTACCTCTCTGCTCTGGTAATTGCCATGGTGTTGGAAGTGGAGGGACCTCCAGGTAATTCTGCCTAGCAGGAGCATGAAAAATGGTGTTGTCTCCAAGAGGAGCCACGTGCTAGGGAGTCCTCCTTCAGACCCTCTTGTTTTGGTAAGTAACCAGATCTTTTGAAATCTGGAGAACATAAATCCTCTACATTTTTTTTTCCAATTATAGAGGACAAGAAAACCCCTTCACCTTCTCTTTCCACAGACTAACTGGGGGCACTAAGTTGAAGGCCTGGGTCTTTCTCCAGTTGGCAGCAGTGTTTTGGTTTTTACTTCAGCCCCTGGCCTCTGAGGCTCCAGGACTCCTGCTGTCCTGGCAAGTCACTCCAAAATAAAATAATGCTGTGGCTTTGGTAGCTTCCCACTAGACTTTTTATTGCCTCACTGGTGAAATGTTCCTTCTTGCTTGGAGAGGGAGCTTCAACAGCCTCTCTCTTTCTGTTTGTTCATAAGACCAAAGGAAGATCTTTCCACAGTACAGAACTCAGAGCTTTGTCCCTGTCTGACATACTGTCTAAAAAAATCAATAAAGGAAGAAAATATTTCAGGAAACATCTTAAATATTTGTAATATTTCTGCTTGAAGGTGATGTATGTTTGTCTCTGAATATGGAAAACTAACTCCTCTCTAGAGCATTCAGAATGGATAAACAAGTTTTCATGCATAATTTTAATGGTGAAAATACCTTTCCATGGGTGACAGAATGACGATAAATGCATTTAATATGAAATCCTTGTTTATATATAGACATATAGGCTATATTTCTCATACATGGTGGTGTGATTTCTAAAGCATTTTTAGGGTTTTATAGCTCCAGTTCTGCTCAAAAGAGAATACACCAGACCACGTGGAAACTCTCCTCTTCTTTTAAGTGGTTTAATACATGAGCAAAAAAAGCAGCTGCTGAAGGCAGAAGCCTGACAGCAAAAACCCCACAAGAGGCAGCCACTCCCTCCTTTGCCTACAAGAAGAGTCATTGCTGCTGGTGGTGAGGGTTTGGCTGTGTGGGGCAGGGCTGCTCTGGTGGGGGGCTCTGCCCCATCCTTCAGTGGGAGCTGTATCAGGAGATGTTCACTGTGAGAAAACAGAAGTTCAGCTCTTTCTGCTCTGTCAAGAAGACTTGCTCCAGTCTTATCCTGCCCTCACCCATGCAACTTTGAACCTCTGTGGAAGATGAGTCTGTGTTTATAACAGGACACTCTGATCTCAGCTGAGTTTCTCTGGTGTGGTGGGGGAAGCAAATAAAAGCATGAAAAAGGGGCTAAAATGTATTTGGAATCTTCTGCCCTGATGTCAGTGGCCATGATAGCTGCACGGCTGCCATGCTGAAGGCAGCCTTTTTCTCAATCAAAATACAACAAAAGGGAACAGTTATCAATGTTGGCACTGTAATTTCATGTCTAATGGGTATTTTACTATCTGAAGCAAAAGCCCAGCACTGCCAGAGGGCTCTTGAATGGTTTTGACTAATATAAACAAATATTCAGATGTGATTCTTCCTTTGCAAGCTGATCCCATAGTGTATTTACCTAAGCCATTGTCTTCTGGGGGTAGCTTGATGACACACTTCCAGTATAAAAATCACTAAACTAGATTTAGTCATGCATACTTGAGTCACAGTCTTGTGTTACTTAATTTAGCACAGGCCATTAAATATTTTTACCTTGGTATTAGGGTCAGGATAGGAGAACTAATCAAGAGAGATTCACAGAGGCTTTATGTGTCATACAAAGTACTCAAGTTAATCTTCAACACTCAAACTTACTCCTCACTACATGTGACTGAGAGAAAAACACACAGAGGTCACACATTTCATGTATTTACATGTGAGTTTGCTAAGACGTGTGCATGTGTGCAAGAGAAATATTAAACATTAAAACCATCTTCATTTCAAAGCAAAGCTTTTTAAGGTGAGAATAAATATGTTCTCGGTGACAGCCAGAGCAGAGGCACAAAATCCCCAGCCTGGTCTGACCTGAACATGTTTTGTTGATACATCATGTAAGTATTGCAGTGCCACAAAATATTGCTTAGTTCAGCATTACTACCTTGGAGCAGGATATGATTGTTGGGGTTTCAAAGCACATGGTTTATTAATTAGTTACACTGGTGCAAACATCCTTGCTACATAGAGGCCCAAAGTAAAAAGACACATTTGGCACAATCGTTTTGGAAATCTTAATCTATTTATCCTCTTTAGTATTCATCTTGTTAAACATGTACAGCACTAGATAAATTGGTGCTACTTAAATATTTATCAAATGTCTCCCTGCATGTTTAAAAAGCAAGCAGGCAGCCAGTCATAAACATAAACTTTTTTTTTTTATCATTCCTGCAGGATCATCTACATTTCTTCTCTGCCCCTCCAAGGCTCAGCATCACAGCCAGCCCAGTGCCAGGGAGAAGGGAGAAGCTGGGCAGGGTCTGGTAGGCTGTGCCAGAGGTGTGGGAGCAGAGCCCCGTGGGGCTGAGCCCCAGTCCCTGGCACAGCAGAGCAATCCCTGCCTGGGGCTGCAGGGCTGCAGCTGTGCTCAGCCTCCTGCAAGGTTACCCGGTGCTGTGTGGGGCACCAGGCAGGCATTTCAGCACATTTTTATTCAGAACAAGTTTTGTTTACCCCCAAGATTCCAAATCTCACTCCAGCTTCAAGCTGTTGTATTATCACAACCTTTTTCAAATAAGCTTTAAAAACCTAGTTTGCATCACTATCAGGAAGCTTAAAAGCAGGATGGAAAGAAGAGAACTATTTTAATATAAATTACAAAATCATAGCAACAACCGTGAACACAGTCTCATCCCACCCCATTTTACTGGTGACTTACATTTTAGCAGTGCTGAAGTTTGTGCCAGGTGCACACAAGGAATTGCAATTAGAATTTGCTTCCAGCCATGTTCCACACAGCACCAGTGCCAGCCAAGCACAAACATGCATTCCACTGCTGGGTGCTAGAAGGAGAAATGGAAGCAGAGGGTCCTGAGCAGACCAGGGCATGGTGCAGACCTGGGTTCTGACACCAACACTGGACATGTCACAGGCTCTCTGGGCTCAGCACGATTTGTTTCAATTGCACAAGTGATGACAGGGCCAGAGCACAGCCATGGACATCCTGTGCTGCAATAGCATCTTCCCCTGAGGAGCCGTGCTCTTCACAAGCATCTTTACTTCCCCTTTTACAGACAAGGAAATTAGTGAAAAAAGATGTTATAATAACTTTCTGCCGTTTGTATTAAAAGTTGAGGACAAATGAACCAACAAAATCAAACATCCCTGACTCCTAGATTTGTGCTATTTCCACAAAACCATGTTTAACCCTGCTCCATGTACAACCAAGAATACTGATGGTTCATTATTCTTTTCATTGTACACAATAGGATGCTTAGTATCAATGGTTCAATGGCAACATTTGAAGTTGTTTCAGGTCGAGTTTTTTGGGGCCCAATTCTTTCCAAAACTTTGTTAATCATAGAGATAAAGGAGTGGAGGGTGTCCTTATAAAATATGCAACTGATGCCAATTTGAAAGACAACAGCAAGCATTTTGGAAACAGAATTATTCAAAATAATCTTTAGAAACTGGGAAAGTTCTAAATCAAATGTATGAAATCAGATAAAGCAAAGTGAAAAGGAGGAGAATAATCAAACACATAGCCAAAAACCCCCAACCCTGAAAATACATGCCTTACCAGCAGTATTGCATAAGAGATTCTGTATATTGCAGGAACCAATACACACACTGAGTATGTGCCTACCAAGAAGGCAGACTCATCAGTGCATGAAGAAGAGGCTTTTTATGATGTGGGATGTTGCTGGCTCTTAGGAAAGGAGCTCTCAGCTGGAGTAGCATGTTTACACAGGGAACTATATGTTTTAAAGGACACATGCAAACTGGAGAGAGGTCACAAGACAGAAATGACAACATGACTCTTAAGACAGCTTTGAAGGACTGGGCTTTGTTCCAGAAACCAGAAGACCAGGGAAAGGACAGGATACCATGTTCCAGTGCATGTTTCAATATTCCAAACACTGCTACAAAAATGACAATCAATTATTCCCCATGTCCACTGAGGGAAGGATGAGCAGAAGTTAACCTCGTTTTCAGGTTTAATATAAAGAATATTTAGGTTAAATATTATGAAAATTTTCTTAATATGAGCATAATTAAGTGTTGGACCAGACTGCCTGAGGGACATGGTCTGAGGCACTGCCTTCAAGGGAGGTGCTAGAGCACAAGTTGGACAAGTGCCTCTGGATGTTCTGGGAAGACTTTGCAGCTGGGAGGGGGAACTGGGGACACTTCCCCCTCTGTTTCTCTACACATGTGGTATATCACCCGTTATGAGATCCACTGACCTAATGGAATGTAATATTCTTGAGACTACTATCTGTCTTAATAGTCATCTGGCCTTCATAGCAGCTTCTGGAGCAAAGAGAGAGGCTACACGTTTGCTCCAACTGATTAAACAACACAGTTGATAAGACTGAATAAAAGCGCTCCAGAGAAATTATTTTGGTCACAAGTAAGTTCAAAATGACTTCATACTATGATCAAAGCACTACTAAATCTGTGCTAAACCTCTTCCTGACCACCAAGAAGAACTGACACTCTGCAGATTTGAAATACAGCAACTGAGGCAGCCTAGATACAAAGGTTAACCTAGACAGATTAATATGAGCTTGTATAAAGCTCTTAATGCTATTCCAAATGCTAATAGTGACTGACATTATAGGGTTTCTTGGAACTGATTTAGAAAGACAAGAATTGTTTGCAGTAAAAGTCTGTTTATCTAACAAGAAGAGCAAGAATTCGTTAACTACCCAGCAATTTAACCAATTATGACCTCATTTAAGAGAAAAATCATTTCTAAACATGGCATTTATCTGTCTGATTTCTCAAGACACTGTACTGTACCATATACTGCTCTTCAAACAGGGCTCCAGAAGCACTGCTGAAATATATGTTGGCAGAAAGCTGTGAAAAAAGACAAGTTTTATTTTAACTGTTCTGTCAGTCAGTAAAGTGAACTGCAGCAAGTGAAGTGTTTTCCTCAAGGTGAGAAGGAAAGGACAGACAGATTCCTAGTGAGAAGCTTTAGATTCTCAGTGTCCATCCCCATGTCTTTTGTTCAAGCCCTGGGATGGACAGCTCCTGGCTAAGCAGTAAATAATCCTCAGTGCTTTTCAGCACACAGGTGCTCTATGGAGTTGCTTTTGAAGCCTTTTAGCCACGCACATTTCTCCTTTTTATTTTAGCCAAACACATAATTTTCTCTTTTCTTTTTTTTTTCTTTTTAGTGAAATAACAAATGCGAGACTATTGTGAATCTGGCAAAGGCATAGGAGGAATTTGGAGAACCTCAGGGAGCTGAGCCATTTCACTGAGAGTAATCTTAGCTCACAAATAGAACAGCAGTCCCTGGTAGTATTGCAAATCCTGCTTCAGCAGCAAAAATATCATAGATTACTTTTCCCCTCTTAAAGAAAAAGAGAAAATAATATACTTTGAAAGAGACAAAATAATATACTTTAAATATTTAAGTGCCTCTGCCAAGAACTTTAGACCAGATGATCCTTGAGGTTCCTTCCAATCTGGTATTCTAGGATTCTGTGATTTAAGCTTCCAGCTATAAAATACTATCTCTCCTCCTCCATCATGGAAGAACCTCAATATTAAAAAAGAAATTGAGCTTCTCAGTAAAAATCAAAAGACAAGATACTTACAAAAAATAAATATTAAAATGGCTATAATATAAACTAAGGCTGGAAATTTAACTGGAAGATTTTTTTCATGTGGTATTCTGTGTCGTTAAGTACAAACTAATAACATTTGATGCATACCAGAATTCAAATTTGGCTAACAGCTAAACACATACTTATCTCCTCTTGTTGAGTGCAGTGTAAACTGTATTCATTCCCATCCAAGGGAATATTTCCTAGTATTTCTGGGAATTTTCATAGATTCTCATAGGCAGGAAATATTTTTGATGTGATCTCTGTGCTTTTTCTTTGGCAACCCTTGGGCAGAATTACTATGCACACTTTTTATAATATTTTTTCTGGGTTTGCTCTGTGTATTGAGATATTCTGCAATCTACTCAAATCCAATTACAAAACCACTGCACTGTGCATGTTTCATAATATGAAACAGCTGCTAAGGAAAGCTCAAAATACATCTCATGCACTTTTTAATTATATGCCTTTACTGTACCAACTCTCAGCTCATACAGAATATATAAACTAATACATTTTACTGCAGTGAATTCTGGATTACTTTTTATAGGATGATTGCTTCTACAACTACAGCACAAATTGGGAATTTATTTATTTCCATACTACAAATAGCAGAGGGTAACAACTACAAATCTGAAAAAGCAAATATTCAAGCCTGTACAGAGGCAAATGCTGGGATGAGCAAGCTGCACAGAAACAGAGAAAGCTTAGTCAAAACATGGTGAAAATTACTATTATTTGGACTATGCCTCTAATTCCCTTGTAAGGCCTTTCTGTGGCTGCCTCATCAAATGGGCAGAATGAAATGCAGAGGAATTTAATGAAGTGTCCATTTAGCAAGACAAATGGGAACAGGAGTTTGCAATCTAAGCTCTAAGCTATTAGACCTCAGATCTTCAAATATCTGTAATTCAATGTCCATGGAATTAAGGAGCAGAAAGATTGCCACAATATGAGTGAGACTCAGATTTATAGATAAAGCATTAGAATAATAAATAATGGCTTCCAGTTTTGTCAAAAGGCCTTTTCTACCTTGGAGGATTTGCAGGCTTCATATGCTGAAGGGAATATTGCTACTTTCTAGTTGGAATTGGCACCAAAATCCCAGTCTTTTATCTGTCATGTCTGCTTTGGACCACTGCCTGTTCCAAGAACAGATCCTCTTTTTAGAAACTTGCTTCATTATTTAACATTTTTTTCCTAATATATTATTAAGAAAAAAAAGAGAAAAGCGTAGAAGTTCTACCTGGCAAGATTCAAGAGTGGTGCTACACTATCATATCTTCAGTTTGTCAAAGGAAATAAAATAATAAAATAATCTCATAAAGGTCAAATGGTATCAAACAGTGTTGGGTAAAGATGCAGAGGTCAGACTTGAAGACTTACTATCACCACTGAGTGGTACCACACCTAATTCTTTGGTATTGCTTGGCACTGTGGACCCACTACACTGGTCATCACTATTGTGAGGCTGTTCAGAAGAGTGAAAAAGAAACTGGAAATTTAACTAGACTACTGAGGTGAAGGCTAAAATTTTAGTCTTTAATGATGACAGAAGATGTCCATTCAGACATTTCACAGTACACCAAAGTCTACTCTCATCTGACACCCAGGTACCTCTTCCCAGGAGTCTGCCATACCTACTAGCTTAATATTGAAATTAGTATAACTCTTCCTGGATTTGTGTATGTTGTGCATATGAATCACAGGAAAGGTAATCAGAACAGTCCTCTCTGGCTAAAAAAAAAATCGAAATCAAAGAATGATTGTTATGAAACAACACCTGACCATTCCTTTCTTCACAGGATGCAGTACACACTGAAGAATGCAGGAATTGTCACAGTCCCTTTTACGAAAGTAGGTGATGTGCAAACTTGATGAAAGTTAATCTTTGTTTTGACTCATGTGGACTTAAGGAGCCAGAGACTGGACACCTGAGCAAAGATCCAACTAGCATAACAAGGGGGATGCATCCTGCTGTACTCATCAGCTCTGTGAACTCCAGCAGAGAGGGAGGGAAGCTGCAGCAGGGCAGAACCAAGAGGAACTCTGTGGCCCTTGGAGCATGAGGCTGGTTCTTGCTCTGCTGCCTGCACAAATACATCTGTGTGCTACCTCAACTCAGGCTACGTTTTAAGATTACTTAAGATTACTATAAGATTTCTTAAGATTTTAAGATTAAAGCAACAAACCTCAGGTGTCCTCCAACGTATATGTTCTCTGTTCTCCAAGACTTAATGTTGCTATGAAGTACTTATAAAATGAAAATAATTTGATATTCGGGCATGCAAAAAGACAAAGAATCAGGGCTAAATGTCAGCTTTTCTTTTTCATATCATACATACTTCAACAGTAGAAATGCTTCACAATTTCTTGGTCTCTTACAGCCTAGCAGCAGGAAGGTAAAATATAGGAAATAATAAATTAATGAGAGCATTAGGGAAAGAAAAAGTCAATCTTCACAAAATTCTGGAAATACCTTCCTTGGAAAAAAAAAATCATTACATTATAGGAAAAGAAATGTCATTTTGCTTGGATCATGTTATCATCAGGGCTGCAGCCTTTTGCTCAGCCATAATGAATGGTTTTGTATCAAACCTAAGAAGACCAAGGAGGGAGCTGGAGCTGTCAGGTGGCAAAGGGGAGAGGTTGCACTCCTATTTTGTGTGATAACAGTTTGTGGGTAGTAGGCTGCTATCCCAACCATTCAGTAGAAATTGGGAGCTTGAGATGGGGACAGAAATGTCAGGGGAATTTTTAAATGTGGAGCTGAACACGAGGACAGGGAGGGAAAAGTTCATCACCTAGACCATAAAACCTGGACAATGATAAAAATTGCTCTCTACTCACACTATAAGAACCTTAGGGACCAGGTGCTCAGCACAACTCTGTGAAGGGCTTATAAAACCCAGGCCTTTACTATCTTGCTAATAAATTTAGAGCTGAGCTATAGTCTGTATTAGATAAATTGTTATGCCTCATATAGTTCATTTGAGGAGACTTGCACTAGGTGTAAAGTTAATAATAGAAACTGGAGCGAAGGGGCCCTGTCAGGTTAATCCTGCAACGTGTGTTGTTTATGAGATTCCTACAAGATGTTGTAGGTGGTGGTGTCATTCTCCCTGAAAACAAAATAAACGGATGCCTTCCTTTCTTGTGTTTTGTTGTGCTACAGATTATTTAATACTGATATTAAAAATAACCTTCTTCCAATCTTCTTTACTCATGTCAGACAGCGTTTACTATAGAGCAAGCAGACCAAAGAAGGTCATTGCAGCAGCTAAGCTCCTGAGGTAGGATTACATTTTGTGGAAAGCATTGGATAGTCACCCTGTGCTGAAAGGGCTTCTGCTTGTCAGAGTCACAAATAGAGATGAAAACCAATCTTCTTTTTCCTGAAAAACGACTATCCAGATCAATGACTCTGCTTCTGTGATAGTATTCACATATCTGCTCAATTTGGCTGATTAAATATTTTTGTAGTGTTCTGTTCTTACTGGCATACACATACTTTCATCGGATTCATAGTTTGTGCAAACCATGTATTACAGCCTCTCTTGCCTCTGCCCAAGCAGTCCATCTCAGGTCCCAGCTTTCAGAAGAAATTTATAAATGCATTCATTAAAAAAAGCCTAAAATAGGTAAGCCACAAGAGAGAAGAAGAATCTATCAGATCTCATCTCCAGGTATCCACGAGAGTAGCCTGAGATGAGGCCACTGTCTAGGCTCGTGGTGTCCCCCATGCAGCTGCTGGCCACTTGCATCATCTGCATAGATGAATTCATTAGCCATGAACTTTGTGATTGTGCCTGTGGGACCCAGCCCAGCCGAAGCCTGTATATCCCCCACAGGAAATCAGTATATCATAAGAAGGAGCTGTACTGGCAGCCAGTGCTTAACTGGTCATAAGCAAGGAATTACCAACATTGAGAACAGACAGTCCTATGTCCCATGGCAGTACCCTGATTTCTGAAGGGGGAAGGCATAAAACCGTGTTCAAGTTTGGTAAACAGGAGCATCCTTATTTAAAATCTCTTTCTCTATCAGATGAAATTACACATGTGCAGGAGGTTTTCAGGACTTCATCTGAAAGTGTTCATTCAAAGCCATAAGTTGCTTTCTAACAAACTGAAATGGCCTTGCTGATATGGCCATGTCCCCTATCAGTCAACTCATTACCTCCAGTTCCCACAGAAAGAACCTTGGAGATGCTGACCAGGACCTTTTTGTCACTTGAGGAGTGTAAGGTGCTGGAGCTGGAACCAAAATCTGGAGTGCTAGTTGGCCATTGTAACCCAACCTGTTACCAAACAGTATCAGAACCAAGTCAGAAACTTGAAAATAATACGAAAATGCGGGTGAGAAGAGCATGGAATAAAGCTGCAGAAAATCTTGACTTGCTAGAGCCAAAGATATTTTGATTTTCTTTTGGGTTACTAATTTTGTTCTAGTGTCAAAAAGACATGTGCCTTTCCCATTTTCGTTTCAAGCATTCCTGACTTTGTAGTTTATCAGGATGCCAGGAGTCAAAGCCTGTAAGCAGAAATAAGACACAGAAATGATGGAAACACAGAGTGAGTTGGGGGTAGGGGGAGAAGCTCATAAAAGAAGATACAAGCTCCTAGTATATGCATCTTGTAATCCCCGTCATTTTGTATCTTTGTTTAGCTGTGAAATCTGTTATAGCAACTATTACTGGTTTGTTTCCTCAGATGAAAAACAACGAATATAATTTTTAAGTTCCCTGACAAGTTGACATGGAGATTTATCAGTCACAAGAAAAGGGCATAACAGAGTGTAATGGCAAGACATATAGCTGACAAAACATCAACTCTGAAGGCATCCCAAAGTGATATAAATCTTCCATTCAAATGAAGGCAATCCTTACTGAAATCATATCCTAAAGTGGCATGAATCTAAGGTCTACAATGCAACGTCACATTGTTTTCTAAGCTTGAGAATTAACGTGAGTAGCATTGTCAATTTCATTTTTTTATTTTTCCTTGGGAGTAAGAAATCAAGCAAATACATGTCGGAGAATAGCACACAGCAGTTTTACTGTTTCCCACCATTTTTATGGATTCTTTCAAATTTTGCATGTTTAGTGTCTAATAGAGCAACATGTTCCTCCTGCTTGCTCTAACTCCAGTTCTCTACTCTTACAGAGCCTGCAGAGCCTGGGTTAGCCAGGCTCCAGCCTCGGAGAGTTCACAGCTTGGAGTTCGGGTTGTGAACTCATACAGCCTGTAATCCTTTAAGCCTTGCATCCCACAGAAGAATTAAGGATGAGGAAGGCTGCAGCTGTGGATGTCAGAGAGGAGAGAAAGGGCGATGATGGGGAGCTGAGCAGAAGGAGGGCATGGGCTATGCAGGTAGCTGGTGAGTGCTGCTGGGCAGAATTTGCTAATTGGGAGGGCTGGCAGAATCCAAAGGGCTAAGCCAGGCCTAAAAGGAAGGGTGGTATTGAGTGGCAGGAGGAAGAGCAGAGCTAGGCAAGGTGCACAGTGGCAGAGGACAAAGAAGGACTCAGAGGTTGTAACCCACAGAAAGCAGAGCAAAGTGGGCAGGTATCAGGCTAAAGAGTAGAGCTGGAAAGAGGGATAAGTAGACTAGTTTGATTTTGGGATGCTGGCAGAATGCTGGATGCTGTCACTCTGACATGTTCTTGGCAAAGTGTGTACATAAATCACTTTTCTCCACAGCCCTGGTGCAGGGAAGGCAGGCTGCTCCTCTCCCACACTTCCATGCACCCTTCTCTCCCTAAACAAACATCCAGAGGAAGACTAAACACAGCATAAGAGGTTTTCTGCCTTGTCCTTTTTCTTTTTGGGATGTGGAAAGTTTGGAGTTACGATTTTAAGTCTCTTCAGGGAATACTATACCTAGCTTGACTCCAACTAATGAAAAAGGCTATTTATCTAATAGACCTTTAATCACAAGCTCTACTTAAACATCAATTACATGATACAACCATTATAGTTAAGCTCTAAATCTCATGCATCTTCCTGTTATCTGAGGATTTTCCTCTGAGATAACAGAGATGATTGATATGCAGCCAGATTTTCAAATGCTCACCACAGAGTATGGGTCAGGTTTTTTCATCCAGCTGTTACTGTTTTGGATGCTTATACAGCAGGTTTTCAGATGCCTTATCACCTACTGTGCTGTGGTTTGGAAGACTGCTTCCTCATTTATGTGAGCAATTAGGGTTCAGCTGCCTCAGGACCCTGACCACAGCTCTGAGTGCTGACATCATTTTAAATTTTTGGCCATAAAGAACACAGCTAGTAGGCATCCTGATTAAATTTAGCCCAATTGCCCTAATAGGGCACAAAGGACCACAGATAGTAGACGACGCATTCCCTCAAGGATGGCTTTTCTTGACGTCTCTGGGCTTGCTAAGACTCCACCCTGTTTTTACACATTGTGCCTCTCCAATGTGACTGTGTTCCACATGCAGGCAAACCACGGACCAGCACATCCTTCACTGTGCTCATGAGAGTGTGCAGCTAAGCAAGCCCAGGCACGGCTGTGATTTAGATGGCAGGGACACAAGAGGGAAAGGGCTGAAAACTGCCGCAGTATTTCCCACTGTACAATTGTCTGCCTCTACCTGACGTGCAGTTAGCAGAGAAGAAACATCAAGGAAAGGTCACCAGCTGCTCAGAGCAGTTTCAGGTCACACACATGCTCGGGGTTGCCAGCAGTGTAACGGGAGGCAGCTGAAGCAGTCATGCTTCCATTTACCATCTCACAGTGACAAGCTCTGACATCTTAACTAGGTACATTTTCAGTACCCAATATGTTATAAATTATCTTAACTCAGTCACTTCCAGACACCTTAGGCAAGTCCTTTATTTCAGGCTAGATCCAAATTGTACAGAGAAATTCAAACATGACTGGAAAGCTTTCTTATATCGATAGCAACATCCATAAAAATAAACAGGACATCTGTCATACATGGATAATACTAATCATAAAATAGGTGTTGGCTTAGTCTGCTGAAGAAATCCCTCAATTAGTAGTGTTGATCTTGATTCAGATTCAATTTTTGTCTGAAAGCTAGTATCTTTTTCCTATTACTCTAGGCTCATGTCCTTGTTTATGCAAACTACAGATATTTCTCATCCAGAAGTACTGTGGTATCCTTCCATAAATGGTAGAAAACCTGTAACTTGTATAAATTAGTAACCCAAGAGAAAATCTAAATGTCTTTGGCTCCAGCAAGTCAAGATTTTCTGCAGCTTCATTCCATGCTCTTCTCCTCTGCATTCTCATGTTCTCTTTGAGTTCCTGTAGACTATTCCATGCTTGCAGATATCTATCACTATAGACATGTGTCTTCACTCTGCATTTTAAAATCAGTCAGTGCGTCACTGAGGTCAGTAGGACTTGGCCTTTCTGGCTTAACTCTGAATGGAAGCAACAGAATCAAACTCACCATATTGTCTCAATAACAGTGTGGGGCACCCACAACCCATTATCTGGAAGGAATATTCTCTTGTATTTAGAACAAGTTTCATCCAAAGCTTAAGCCAGGAACTGTAATTCTCTTTTTCAGACTATCCGACTAATTTAACACTTTTGTCCATCTGTCAAGGTGTTCTGTTTTCTCCAAGGCTACTCTGTTGTTCCTCTGACACCTGGCTTAGAGTGCCTGTGACAACTATAACAAGAACTCGGACAAGAGCCTTTCTCTGTGCTCTGCACCACTCCATTTTGGGTTGTACCTTTACATATCCTCCTGCTGAAGAAGCTAAGATTAGCTCTGGTCAGGATAACTGTTCTGTGTGCAGTCAGTGTAGCAACTTGTTCTTTGATGTACATTGCTGGCAAATGCCCTGAGCTGAAATACAGGTAGATTTCAGCAACACTGAACACCGCCTGTGGGAAAACTGTTCAATGTTTGGCCAGGCTTAAATTAGCAATGCAGAGTGGTGCCATAGCTGTAGCCTTGATTTGTTTCTGCTTGCAAAAAGGAGACTAACTGCCTTCTCCATTTTTTTTACTGATTTCCAAGGAACTAGCATAAGCTTGGATGTCCAGCAAAAATTCTTGCTTTGTCTTGAAATGCATTTGTGATGCTGAATAACAGAAGGTGTAGTAACAGAGGCAAGAATCATGTTCATATTTTACTACTGCAATAGAGAAACCACATTAATACACCAAAGTTGCAAATAAAAATCAAAAGCACAAAAAAAATCTGCACAGGGCAAAAGGAAAGCACAACACCCTTTGAAAGCGTATCTTACTGTACTGCAACCTGTAAGGAAAACACTTCTCATTTTACCAGTAAATCACTGGCCTTCGGGAACAGAGAACACTTAGGAACATAGATAACAGCCCTAAATGAAATGCTAAATTCATCAGGAAACAAGGACACTTCTCGAGAGGAGTAAAACAAGATTTTTTTTTTTTTTTTTCAAAAGCTAACAGGGAAAGTCATCTTGATGGTTAAAGCAAACCCGCCTGACCTCGAACCAACCCGCAGAGGCAATCGCCGAGGGGAGACGGCACGGCCGTGGTCGGGGCGGGATGTGCGTGGCGGAGCACCGTGCCGGCCGGGAACAGGGCGGGAGCCGGCCCGGGATGCAACAGGTCACCGATGGCTGCGCGCTGAGAGGGGTGCGGGTTCTGCCTGACCCGCTCGGCTGCGTTAGACCGGCCGTGGCTCCCAGCCTATCTCCAGCTCCGCTCGCCCAGCACAGCCCGCCGGGGTTAAACCCCTGACGCTCCTCCTCTTCCTCCCCCCACCATCCCGGCCTGTCGGGGTGGTCCTGCAGCCCCGGCCCGGGGCAGAGCCCGCCCTCCATAATCTGTGCGCGGGCGGCACCGCCACGGCTGCTGCGGCGCTCTGAGGCGGAGCGGAGCGGGTTGTGCTGTGCTGGCCGTGCCCCGCCGCCTCCGGCTCGCTGTCCCCGCTCGACCGGTGAGTGCTGCGGGCAGGGGGTACGTGAGGAGGGGTCCCGGGCAGCTCCGGCGGGGCCGTGAGAGGCAGCAGGCGGGGATGAGGCTCCTCCGCCTTCTCTCGCTGCGGGCGGGAGGTCCTGGCTGGGAGAGCGCGGCCCCTTCGCGGGAGGAGAGTGTCGGTGAGCGGGAGAGCTCCGTGGGAAGCCGGGTGAGGGCGGGCGGATGGCCGTCGAAGGAGGCGGCTGCCCGCGGGAATGGGGCTCCCCGCGGGAAGGGATCCCAGGGGGTTCGGCTGGGAGAGCGACCTGTGGGAGCGGCGGGATGGAGGCGCCCTGAGAGGAGAGCGCGGGGTGAGGCGGGGGCAGGGGGGCGGCCGGCGGGCAGGGCAGTGCTGCGGGGGCTGGGGAGCGGGATGGCGGGAGAGACGGGCTGCGGCACGGCGCGGGGATGCGGCCGGTCCGCGGGGAACCAGGGCGGGTCCTCTCGCCGAGCAGAGCGGGGCGGCGGGCACGGGGTGCGCGTTCCCTCCCCGGGGGTCGTGTATGGTGGCGGCGGCTGGGGAGAGGTCGGGAATAGCTGTGAGCCACGGGCAGATGAACAGAGAGGAGCGGTGCGAGCAGGGCGGGGAGAACCTCGCAGATCTCCGGGTAGAGGGGAAGCTGCTCCACGGGAAAGGAGGAGGAGGAGGAGGGCGGCCGCTGAGGGCACCTGCCCGGGGCGAGGAGGGGGGAGGCGGGCGGTGGGACTCGTCTGAGCCGTCTCGGTGAGGCGGACGGGGCTGTGCTGTCCTCGAAATTGGTTTGTCAAGGGAGGGGAGGAGGAGGCAGGGAGGGAGACCCCAGGCTGGGCTCTGCGGAGGATGTGAGCGGGGACAGGGCCCGTGCGCTCCTGCGGGCTCCGCGCTCGGCACGGCAGCGCTGCGGCGGATGCCGCCCGCCTCGGAGGAGTTCCCTGAGGCGGTGCTGCCGCTGGCTGCTCGCTGAGCACCTGGGCAGATCGCGCCAGCCCGCCCCGGCTGGCCAGACGTTTTCCTCAGCAGAGGTGAGCTCTGCAGGGAGCCAGGAACCTCATCCGGGAGCTGGGGAGAAGGGGCAGTTGTGGTAGTAAACACGGGCTGTGTCTTCTGCACACAGATGCGGAGGAGCCGGTGGAGAAACTACCGCCACATCGGTCGGTATTGCAGCAGAGGCAGAGCTGCGGTAGCCGCGCTCCTCTGCAGTTTGCAGATAAGGACTAGGCGGCCTGTTAGAGGAAGAGGTCTCTACAGTTTAAGCAATTGGAAAGAAGGTGAAGGAAAGGCTCAGTCTCAGCTGCCAGTGGGAGACGCGCGTCGTGTTGCGGTACCTTGGTGTCGGGACGTGTACACAGCGCTTATCAGTTCACACTTGCCAAAAACTGCCTGTTTATAGGCTGGAGTTACTGTGTTTTACAATTTTCTATCTGATGCTGAGAAGTAATTTAACAAAGAATGCTCTATAAATACTGGGGTAAATGCACCACTTAGAATGAAGTTAAATAAACTATTTTGTTTGGTTAGTGAAAATGTACTTTAAATATTTAGGCAATCAGCTGAAAATTAGACCTGCTTATACTTCGAGGAAGGTGTCTCATCTGGAATTTTTACAGGTGTGCTTCTGCTTGCAAATGGCTGTGACTTGTAAAACAGAAGAATGTCTTTATGTTGCTTTTTTTATTTATTAGTTTTGAAATTAGTGAGAGGCTGCTGAAAGCAAACTGGATTCTGAATATTCAGTTTTTCCTGACCTGAGCACTTACCTGATTTGAACATATAGCAGGCGAGTCAGATGGGTACCAAGGCTGCCTTGTGTGGAAGATGCTATTTGTTTAGGTTTTCTCAGTGCTGCTAAGCTCTGTTCTGCAGTCCCTAGTGTTTATTAGGTTTATCTGCTTCTTAATCCTCCTATGGCAACAGGTTGTAATTGTTGGTAGGCCTAGGCAGATTTTGTAACAGAAAGCTGTACCGTTTTAGCCTGCCAGTATCTAACTTGGCTTGGTGTATTGGATCTCTTGAACGGGAAGGTGGTGTTTTTTGTTGGTTTTGTTTTTGTTTTTTTTTTTTAAGCATGCTTAGAAGTTTCAGTCTGCCTGTGTAACTGTGTTTTGTGGCTGTTTTAATTTCACTTCTGGTGGTTGCTGGCGTGGTGCACGGGGATTATGGACTTGGATTTTCAAATGTGTAATTAAAAAAAATGTAACAAATATACTCAGAACCTGTGTGTGGGCTTCCTATGGACAATTCATCTACCACCATCCCAGCCCATCCTGGTTCGCTGCCAGCAGGCGGCACCCCCATTGAACTTCAGCAGTCTAGCCCCTAGTTGATTGAATTTCAGTTCACGGGGTTAATCATAGTTGCATCACTGCACTGCAGTGTTGTATTTGCATGGATTGCAGTGTTAAACAGAAGGAGGCCAGTCCCATTGGAACAAAGGGCTGGATGGCATGCTGCCTCTGAGCTCTGTTATTCAGAGTTGATGTATCCTGGAAGTTGCTGAACTAAAGCATCTAGCTCTGTCTCCTCTTCCCTTTTTAAACTTAAAGCAGAGGTTGGTTTGGAAAATATTTTTAGTAACGGATAGGATAGGATATATCTGAGATGATAATGCTGCTGCATATTTGAGTGATGCTGTTCTCCACAGGTAGTGTTTCAAACCCCAGGAGTTCTGCTTAGTGACTTGTATGTATAGAATATTAGTGTCAACCACAGAGTGAAATGCAAAAAAGCTTGAGTCTTTTCCAAATGGACATTTGCAAACCACACATAATAATGAAAATATTTAATTTATCTTAACTTGTTAAGTACTTCACAGGGTGTGTAGTAATGAAATTGGTAGCTCATTTGATAATTTCTGTAAGAATTTCTAAGTTTCACACAGCTTCTTTTCATTCACTGTTTGCTTGAACTTGGAGAGAGTTGTACTGGCAGTTTCTCTAACTTATTGACTGCAGTGATGCCACACTGTGTGTGAGGAAATGAGATGCCCACATGCTGCAGTGAAGATTAACATAAACTGCTATTTAGTTCTCTTTATTTGTGTCAATCCTGTGTATATAATTTTTGAAGTTCTCAGAATTGCAGATTTCAGGGATAGATTTTTTCCTCTTCAATGCTGTTTGTCTAGCATATTTAACTACTAATAAGCTCCCAGCTAAGTTTCTTTTAGATATCAAGAAAATGAAAACTTCTGGGAGCTTTTTACATCTGAGTTATTTTTAGGTAGGTTGAATACATATTAGATGCTCAGAGGCATCTTAAATTATAGGTTTAACAGTGTTTCTGCAAGTTCCTGATAATTATTATTATTAATATAACCTTGACAATATTAGTGTTTTATGTAGTACAGAGAAGGTGGTGTTAGTCTGGAGGAATTGCTCAGTATAGACTGTATATACCATGTTTACTGTGCTACATTTGCCAGCAAAGGGAGAGGAAAAGAGTATGGCCATAATTCTGCAGATTTCTTGATTTGCAGGAAACTCACCTGAATTTTATAAAAGCTTGAATGAAAACTGTATAGAATTGGAGACTTACATTTTTCCACTTAGCAGAATATTGTTAGTTTTTGCAGTACAGGGAGTGTCTTTGCAATTTCAGTATTGTCCTTGTCTTAAAACTGCCTGCTTTATCTTGTTTAACTTACTTCTAGAAGGTGTAGTAATTATTTTCCTGTATTTGGAGAAATTTGAACTGTCTTATTTGCCTGTTTGTGCAATTAGATAGACTTTAAATTGCCTTTAATCTAAAATCTTACAAAAATAGTTGTGTGTGTGTGTGTACTTTATCTTCTTCTGCCCTCTCTCTCTAATATAACAGAGTACACTACAGAGAGTTTTGCCTTAAGACACCAGTTAGAGAAGTTGTCTTCTCAATTTTATCTTTCTCTGCCACACCTAACATTTCACTGAAATGGGTTCTTTTACACCTGTTTCCTTAGATTTTGGATCAAGGCTCAGTTACCATGTGTGTGCTTTTTCTCTTGACTCACTGAAGTGTTGCAGCTGCACTTCAGAAATCTCTAGAAAACGAAACCTGACTCAGAAAAATTGTTGAAAATTCTTAAGAGATTGGACTGTTGCCTTTGAGCCCCTAAAATCAAGAGCCAAATAAGTTTAAGGTGATAAAAAGTGGTAAGGTCCTCCCAGCTGCACAACACACTGACATGCATGCTGAAATTGCCTTGAAAATGTACACATGATATGGGGCTTTTACACTTTTATAAATTTAGCAAATTAGCATAATTGACAAGAATCGCCAAATAGAAGTACAGTTAATTAAGTAATTCCCCTCTTGGTTTGACCCCCTCTGAAGCCCCTCCACCCTTCCTGCTAGCTCTGCTTTGTTTATGTCTAAAACATGAGAAAGTGTCTTGAGAAGGTGGCTTGGCCTCGATTCCCAGAAGCAGCAAGATCAGAACAGACTTTCAGGAATTTGTCTAATAGGAGAAGTACTGGAGTTAGTTAGGAAACTGTATAGCTATACAATGATAGTCCATAGAGCTATGAATATATATGAAGAATATATGTAAAAGCAAAGGTAATTTTGGCATCAGAGCAGTAGTGCATCAAACCTGCACATTTTTCATTGTTCTGCCATAAAGGCAAAATGATTTTTTTTTCACCTAGTTGCGGTCTTGAGATATTTTGGTAATAAACTGCAGCCTAAGCAGTTCTCACTTATTGACCATTTCTATGCTCAGCCTTATAGCAAGATGTGCATATGATAAAACTTCACTAAAAAGTATCTTCTAGGCTGAAGAAAACTAGTCTCAGTAAAAAAATTAAAGGAGGAAAATGAATTTTTGGATTTGAACTTCTTTTTGTTCTTTCATTATTCTTTTCCAGGTAGGAAAATCCTCATGGTATTATTTGTTCTAAATTACTGTGTGCTTGTGTTGAGCATACTTCAGAGTGGTTGCTAACATCACCTTTTTGAATAAGGCTTGTGTAGTGGTGTTAGTCCTAGCATTATCACTGTTCATTCTTCTTGGTTTTCATAAGCCATGAGGAGGAAAGATAAGATTGAGTGTTCCCTCTTAACTCATTTAAACAGTGGAAAAACAAAACTGTCTCTAGCTCTTTGATCTGATCTTGTATTCCTTTGTTCCATGTTTTTCTTGATGTATCCTTTGAGTGCAGCACAGACTACTAAACAAGCTTGCAATGTGTTGTTGACTTCTTGCAGAGTACTGGCTTTCAGAAAGGTATCTGGTGCTTTACCAGAGGTAAAGCATGGGAGACATTAAGTCTCACCTTGCTACAGGTTTTAAGTCTTCTGTCTTCAGCATCTCTTTGACCTGGAAGTACCTTGGAAGTCAAGGTGTTGGTGTAGCATTGGGCTGCCTTAAGCTGCCAGGTGTTTGTGTTATTTTGCTGTCGTTCCTGCTGGTGGATGGTCTGAATCCCAAGGTGGAGACTGAAAGCATTTCTCCTGGGTAGTGCTGCTGAAAAGGGCAGCAGAGGCCCAGCTGTGCTTGGGGAAGGCAGATGGTGTTGGGTTGGAAGTGATGTCCAGTTGGAAGTGGTGTCTTGTCATGAGCAGTTTGCTTCCACATGACCCTGCCAGCGGCATTCTGAGGGATCAACAAAGGCATCCCAAAGAGAAGCCGGCCTGGTGAGTGGGAAAGTCAGCGTGGTGCTCACTGGCACACTCATCCAGTATGTGCAGCTTCCAGAATCAGAGAAGAGCAGCACTTTCTCACTTGCCTTTTCTCTGGTTGGGTTTGGTTTGTTTCCTCAGAGACTGCTGTTGAACGCTGAAGTGAAGGAGTCTTGCCTGGCTTCTTGTAGTCAAGACATGGTCACTTGCTTTGTTGGAAACCCAGGGGTGTTTCTGTTTACATTTCTTAAGTAGCGGTAGATAAAGCTGCTGGGATTTTGTTGATTCAGAATGCTCTTAAACATGTATAACTCTCCAAAGTCATCTTAATGACACTCAGCAAGGTGTAAATAAAAATTGCTGACTTCTCCAATTCCTAAGGAGAGCCTAAAGGTAGCTTGAATTAATAGAAAGTAATTGCTGACACCCATTGTCATCTGTCAAGAGGGTGATGTTTTGTTGGGGTTTTTTTTGTTGTGTTTTTTTTTGTTGTTGTTGATTTTTTGGTTTTTTTTGGTTTTTTTTTTTGTTACTTTTAAGTGGTATGTAATTTTTTTCCTCAATCTTGGAAGACAGTTAAGAATATCTAGGATTGAAGGTTTTGCTAAAAGGTGTAAATTAAAGAAATATGGGGTATGACTTGTAGTGTCATCAACTACAGAACCATCAGGTGGTAATTAAATGCATTGTGTAATAGTTGTGACATGACATACTGAGTTAGAAGCACAATTCATACAGTGTTCCTTCAATTTTGTTTCCCTTGGAACTGTACCAACATTCTGCTTTGTTTCTGAAAACTCACTGACCTGGAACTGTGCATAATTCTTTTTCCACCTCTTTCAAGTACAATGTATGGAGTGTAACATATTATTCACAAACCTCAATGTTTTTTTCTTCCTTGTCCTGTCAGGGTCACTTTTGCAACTGTTGATATGTTCAATTCCCACAAAAGATTGCGGGTTGTCTTGCACTTTCCTATTTGCTTGCACACACCTTAATGAGCTGTTTCTTCTTTTTGACAGAGATGGTGCGTTGAGTCATTTTCAAGTGATGCTGCTGTACCACTCTGAAGTAAAAATACATTAAAGAATTGAAGGTGCGAGAGTGCACCAGCATTCTCCTGCCTAGAAAGCCACCCTTCAAGTGAATGTACTGAAGATTTCTAGGCTTGGTCGGACAAATACCTCTACCTCCAGTTTTATGAATACTGCTCACCATGGCTGTGGAACTCTGTTTGCTGCTGCTGCTGTTTTGTGGAAGTACTATTTCAGAGGTACAGCCTATATACAAACCACCTCCTGGAACTTTGGATTTTGGATTTGTACCAGCCAAGACGTATGATACAGGTGCATACCATGAACCTGGGGCAATAGGAATTTTGTTTAAAATAGTACACGCGTTCCTGTACTTAGTACAGCCAAATACTTTTCCTCAAGGTAAGCAGATAAACTACTTTTGTTTAAAATAAGATTTGTTATAGATGTGTTCACCCTATTGTAGATACGAATGCCATAATGAGAAAGTAAAATATATGAGGGGCTTATTAAGTAGCATGTGTTATGATTTGGAAATCTGTACAGTTCTGTATAAAAGAATATTTTTCTGCTAAGTACAGTGGGGAGGAGATTGTTAATGAAAATAAAATGTTGGTGACATTTCACAGAGCTTTGCTTACATATCTCAGAGCTGTCACTGATAGATTTGAGGCTTGTTTTCTTAACTGAAACAGCATGAGATAGAAGTAGAGGATAAGCTGCTTTGTATTTAACATTAAATCCATAAGAGCTGAATTTTGCCTATTGTGATAAACAGTCAGGTGGTTATAATATAAGATTTAGCCCTGGAAATTTGAAATAAATTTTATTTGTTTCTATATATGTGCATCCATGGTCAAGTTCCATTGCATAGCCACGTGTAGCTTGTTCCTTTGAAAGCTGCCAGGTAGAAACTGCACTTGTTTTAATGAGACTCTTTTTTTCCATTCGTTTCCTACTAGACTGTCCCTTCTAAAGAAAAACTTAGGATGTTGGAGAGGTGTATGCAGCCTTATTGAGGTTGCATTGATTAAAAAGTGCTTTTGAAAATTGTATTTTTATGGGTGTGGTAGTTTTATCAACTTAACTTTTCAACATGCTTTTTGTTTAATTTAGCTCTTAAAAGTGATAATGTGTTTGTATAATACTGGCATTTAAAATTATGTCAAGGTGAAGCTTTAATTAAGTCTAAGAATGGCATTGGTTTGTAGTGGATTCCTTTCAGTAGTTAGCTGCAACTGTGTATAAAAGGTGTTTATATTATTTTGTAATACAGATTTCAATTTATACATTTAAACTTTTAGTAATATAAAGCCATAAATTCTTTAGTCTCATTGGTCACATACATGTATGATATCTGTGAACTAGTGTTTGCTTGGATTTTTGACATTTCTTCATGCATCTCTGACATAACTGTAGAAGAATGAGCTCAGCTGAACTTGAACGAATAAATTAAATTTGGGCAAGTGCTCAGAGTCCCAGGGGTTAACCAACATAATAATACCCTGGCCTGTTTTCCTGAAGGATGTGTCTTTTGAGCAGATCTTACTCAAGGTGTAATGAGGGCAGTTGCATGAAGGTGACAGTAATCTCACCTTTGGGAGGCACTGTTTCCAGATACCTCTGCTTCTTCTGCCTCTTTCCTTCTGTTAAATATGCAGGTGAACTATTTGTGTCTCTGTGAGACCTGATGGTGAGGAGTGCCATCTGCATTCAGCTCCTAGAAACAGGCCTCCACTCTGCCTAAAGCCCTGCTTCAATATTTTGTTCTCTTACGATTGTGGAAACTTGATTTCACTGAGACGTTTACTGTGTTTTTATATTACCAAGAATTTGATCTGTGGACTTGTATGTGAAAATTAATATCCTGTGTCCTAAGCATGTGAATAATTAGTGAGTATAGACTTTATGGTCAAGGTTATGGTCTGGTGGGACTGCTCGTAATAAGTTCTTCATCAAGTTGATATTGTGAACTCCAGCATTAAAGAAGTAAAGTATTTGTTCTTAGCTTGTAAGCTTTGAACATCTCATACTTCTCCTTATTTTCTTGAAGATACCTTTTGCCAAATCAGTTATTTTCAGAACTTTGCCTTTGTTATTGCATTAAGTGGAGTCATGTTCCCATGGCCCCACATACTTCACTGCAAAACACAGATTTGACAGATCATGTCGGTTTGAGTCATACCATTTAATTGACTAATCCCCATAATCTCTTTTGCCATATGCTGCTCTATTTTCACATTCAGTGTATTAATGATGCAGTTACATATTTTAAATGGTTTTGTTTTGTTTTGTTTGAGTTTGTTAAATTCTGGCTTGAAATACAGTTAATTCTGATTCAGAGATGAAAATAAACGTGATTACAAATGGGCACAGAAATCAAGCCTTTTGATGTTTCTATTTCAGACTTCATCATTCTGATGAAGCTGGTGCTTCAGAACAGTTAGCTCCAGGTTGATGCCCCAATGTATTGCATATAACCACAACACAGACTTAGCAGTCTTGTATTTTTTCCTAATACTTGGAAAGTAATACTTGGAAGTACTCAATGTTCAGTTTTCTATCTATTAGTACTCTTACCTGGGAGGAAAAGAAGTGATAGGACTATCTAATTGCATGTAGATACTCCTGCCTTTGTAAATCATCTTCTAATAGTGCTCTAAAGGGGCTGAATATTTTACAGGATAACATTCATACTCCTAGAGTCCGAAGTATGCCTTTATATTCTATGCTTTATACTGTATAAATATATACTATATATTTATATATATACTATATGTCTTTATGCTATATACTGCTATGATAAAACAAGATCTGAAGTACATGAGTCATTGGGAAATGTTATTCTTAATTGCATGCTGCTAAGACTCAACAGTTGAAAGGGATTGCTTAAAGAAAAAATCAGTCAAGAAATATTTTGTGAGATGGTTTTCTTTTAAGTTACATCTAGATAAGTAATTATTTATTCCCTTCTGAATTTGTTCATCCAGTCAAGTTTGTGGAAGTACAACTTTAATCTAAGTTTAGATTTAATAAGTAAGTTATTAATCAGATTAAATATAGTTCTCATGTAAAGTACAGTAACAGAACCAGGGCAAGGAACTGTAACACCTTTTAAGATTTTTTAAATTGCTGAATCTTTAAGACCAGCACTGTGCTCTTTGGATATGGCAAGAAACTAGCTCAAAAGTGAATTAGGATATCTGATTGCAGTGCTTCAGTGAGTCTAAATAGATTCTGCTTTCAACTCCACCAGTCAAATATTTTTTATACTCATTAGCAGATGATGTACTGCTGTAAATGGGAGTGTGTTTACTTAAGTGTAAACTGTTATTCAGGGAAGCAGCCTCCACTTTGAGTTAATGATACACTGGAATGGAAAGGGCTGGTCACTGCTTTGCTACCTGAGGCTCAGTAGGTCGCTTTAATCTCAGCATGCCTTTGTTCCTCCATGGTCATGATTGTGCTGCTACTCCTTGAGGACTATTTAGAATAGAGGCATCATTTTCCTTCTTGTTAATAACAGCACTTAAAATAAAGAGATGATAATAGGAAAATTACAAGTTGCTTCTAGCACTTAGCTAAGAAAGAGGATGTCTAACAAAACGAATAATCGGTTTTTCTTACTTAAAAATTTTCATATCCTGTAGCATTGATTTATTGATAAAGTGGTCACTTCATGGTTGTGAGATGGTGCATGCCATCTGTTGTGTTGGAAACCTTCAGATATGAACTTGGTATGGGCAGGGCATGGTCAGTATGATGGTGTGGCTGCTATGAATTATCATAGTTTTGTCTTTGTTCCCATGGAAACAGGTGTTAGTTGCAACAAGAGAATGTTAATCTGAGATTCCAGTTGCCAGCAGGATGTGCCCAAAAAATCTTTGGCTTCACAACTTGTGTCTTGTAATAAAAATATGAAGCCTTCACAAAGGAAAGAAGCTGGGAATAAAGCTCCTGCTCCTATTTTTAGGTGAAATAAGTAAGAAACTTGCAAGCCTGTTTACTGTACTGTAGCTGAACATACTGCAGAGCAATTCTACCAGTTAAGTTACAGCTGCTTTTCTCCAGCTTCTGACTTTTACTCTAGATAAGCATTTGTACTGAAGCGGGAATACAACTAACGTAAAAGTCAGCTGTTGAATGCAGGTACTTTCTGGGCAAAGGATAGTATGAAGAGTTAAATGTACTATTTGCTGTGGGGAACAAAACCCAGATTTTTAGACCAGGACTACACCTCTCAGTTCTTACTGACTGTGGAATCTTGCTTGCTAAACAGTTTAATCAGACTGAGGATCAGAATGTGAATATTTTAATGTCAGGTCCTGTGTCTGACCCCTTTTGTCCTTTTCTCCTCATCTAGTCAGCCTTTAAAGCAGCTGCATATTGTGAAGTTCAGCAGGTTAGTCTTGTTATCTCAATAATAAATCATGAGTGTATTAAGTAATTAAATTATTTCCTGATATTTTAAAGAAGAAACTTGTAACTTGATGTGAAAATAAACTGTATCTGTAGCTAGTATAGCTGTAATAGAAAATGCATATGCAAAACCGTATTATTTTGGGTAGGTTTGATGAGCTCCTAGGATACTGACTTTTTAAATCTATTGGCTGTGTTGAGGCTGTAAAGCAAGTAATCAAAACACTTCATCACCCCCTCACTTAAACTTAGTAAGGAAGAATTATTTTGTGTGTGCAACTAGCTTCTTTGTCTTTTGTAACTAGTTCTTCAGTACTCATTTTTACTTTCATTTTGCTTCCTGTTAGTAATAAGTCTTCCACAGCTCCCCTACAAGAAAATACATCTATCTGGATGTTGGAGCTAAGCTCAGTTATGTGTAATTGGTAGTGCCCTTTTATTTTTGAATTTAAGATTTTTCCAAGAATGTTGGGCATGTCTGCCCGAGGTGAAAGGATTGTGCTCTGGCTCTGCAAGTGTTACAGTCCAGCATCATAAAATTTTACACAGATACCTGTAGCCATTACGATGTTTCATAAAAACATAATTTGGGATATCCTTTTTTCCAGTTGTGTGGTGAAGTTTCAGTTTTAGTTTGGATGTGATATACTACTCTTTTGAGCTGGTGTTTGATAGCTACCCCCCTGTGCATGTGGGTTAGTTTTCTCAAAGCTTGCATCCTGGAGCTGGGAGCACAGGGGTGGAACTGGTGCAGCAACTGAGGGAAAGAACAATCTGCCCATTAGTAACTTTGCTGTTAGTTTGGCTTCTTAGGTTGGCTCAGTTCTGTTGTCAAGAGACAGTTGGTGCCTTCACTCCATCCCTGTGGTGTTTTTCCACAGCTGTGACTGTAGTGTGAATTTAGAATAGTGGCTTAAGTGTGTATATCAAAAATGCAGGTGTGACACGTGCACTGCAAAATGCAGTGACAGGTGTTGTATGCGGCGGTGGTGGGAAACTGGGATAACAGTGCTCCTTTATTTGGAGATACAGTGTTTACATTGAAAGAAATTTCTTGTCCATAATGTTGGAAATACTGGGGAAGATGGAGCAGCAGGAAGATACGAGATAATTTAGCCTCCTCTCTGCCCACTCGTATACATTTAAGGAAACAGTGTTAAAAAAAAAATCACTGCTCATTTGGTGTTGGGAGGTTAGGAGCTGCTCTGCTTGGTGACATGCCCATATAAACGAGGAGCATTCTGAGAACATTTCTGAAGCAGATTTAAGGCTGGCTTTTTAGTTTTCTTAGGCATCAGAAGAGTAATTATTTTTCCCCTGATTTATTCAAAACGGCAGACCAACAGATTGCTTGTCAAAAGGACTTTCTGTGGGCAGGGAGGAGATGGATTTTAGGGAGGGGAGGCTTATATAGATAATCTACTGGAGGTTACCACAGAAAACTACCGTTGAAAAGTTAAGGCTTCTCTGATGCCTTCCCGCCTGCTTCTTTTGGATTATGTAAACAAGGAATCTCTTTTGCAAACAGGCATTTTATGGAAAATATGGAAGTAATTTTTTAATCAGTATAGCATAACTGATAATCTGAAATTCTTGTTCTTTATGCCCAACTGGAATCCTTTCTCTACAGTATCCTCAGTGCTTGCCCTGATCTGGTATAATTCTGCCTGCCAGATGTGCCTAGGAGAAAAAATATGCTTTGACAGCAATTGGAAAACATCAGTTCAACTTTAAAATTTCAACACTTAGGACAAAAGGGAGAAACTAAAGAAAACAAACCTCAGGTAGAGATTCAGGGCATTGGGTTACTTTCTATGGGAAGGGTACTTGAAAGTAACATTAGCACAGATGGCTGTGGTAATTCCTGCAGGGTACCTCAAACAGATATGCCTCTTGGAGTTCAATAATAATAATAAATTAAAGAGGCTTACAGTTGTGCCGTGTTCAGACATCTCATATTTCCCCAATCTAAACTGCCTTCTCCCCATTCCAAATGGGACGGCTACATCCTTTCTGGGCATGTTCTGGGTGGAGTACTGAGGAACTCAGGAAACCTGCTGATAGTTGCACCATGGAAAGTTCTTAAAACTGTCCTGACCTTGTTCTGTTTGCCTGTGGATGTTAGTGGGAGACACAAGGTATAGCCAGAGAGCTCATCAGCAGCATTTCCTGCTTCAGTGCACAGGGGATAAGGTCTGGATGCAACTAAATCCAGGCGTGCTGACTACAAGGAAGGGAAGGGTGTGAGTACAGGATGGTATTGTGAGTGAACATGGCCTGCTTGTTTGTCATACTAAGTAGAGTCTTCATTGGTGGGGTTTGCATATTTTTAAAGAAAAAAAGCAAAATTACCATGTTCTAGAAATGCATATATTTAGATAATTAGCACTTTCGTACTTTTAGTACTACTAAAAGCATGATGAAAACAAGTCTCATTGTTTGAGACTTGCAGATCGTATCTGCAGCATCTCCTATAGTGAGAAGTGGGACACAACAGGTTTTGGATCAGCCACATTGTCTGGCACCGTGGATGAGCCTCTTTGAAAATTACCAGCAATTGCAGACATCTTTTGGGTTTTCAGGAAATTCTGCTGAGGCACCATAGTTTTCCCAGCTTAGCAGTGGCTACTACTGTGCTGCCCATCCTGCCCCTTCACTTAATTTTTACAGGCTTATTTGCCTACATAGTACTGAACCTCATTCTCATTTCTAGTTTGTAGCTCTGGAACCGATGAGGAGAGAGGAGGGGGGAATATCACTGAACTTACTGGAATTATGTTTGCACAAGCTTCTAAGAGACTTCTCAGTTCTTTCATCATCTTGGCTGTTATGAAGCATTTTGAGTTAATCATGTGAAATACTGTACAGAGACTGCCTGTTATTAGAAAAGCAGTCATTTGAGCCTCTCTTTTCTTTGTTACAGACCATCATAATAAGATAGCACAGCCTAGCCCTATTATATTTGTCTGGTAATTTGCTTAGGTGGTTGTTCACAGAACAGTAAACTCCTAAGTCTTTTTCAGTGATGGTTTTTCTTGAATGATATCAGCTGAAGTAAGGGCAGCTTGATAGAACTTTGCAACCAATCTTTGCACAGTCCTGTTAATCAATGTTTCGTTACATTGAAAACGACAATTAGTATTTTTTCCTCTCCCTTTTTCTCACTATAGTTTTTGCTTCTCAAGATGGTCTAACTTTCAGATCTTAACCAAAGTGGTGCCTTTTCCAAGTGCATATGCAATATTCAAAAGTTGCTGGAGCAAAATAAATGTGTAAATGTTAATTATAGTGGGTTTTGTAATCCTTTTAACAGTATTAAAATTTTCCATATATGCAT
Organism: Acridotheres tristis; assembly: GCA_037013685.1. Classification (NCBI taxonomy): domain Eukaryota; kingdom Metazoa; phylum Chordata; class Aves; order Passeriformes; family Sturnidae; genus Acridotheres; species Acridotheres tristis. The sequence goes on from CM072888.1 coordinate 56,930,936, forward strand.
TAAGGCTTTTGAGTATACTTCTTCCTTCTTCCAAAAGTGAGTTAACCTGTTGTTAGAAGAGCAACCAGGTGCCACAAATGTCAGTCAGTGTAGTTTAAGCTGACTAATCTATCAGTATATACATTTTAGTGTAAGCCTGCCAGTTATAAAAAAGCCCCACAAACCTACTTTGACACTTTTTTCAATAAACACGTAAATTTCTTGCCTAAAAACACTTGTCTGATTAAATTATGACTTGTATTACATCATAGTATATTCAGGATCTGTCTTTTGACAGAAAGTATGCAAAATTATTTTGGTGAACTTTAAAATGTGATTACAATTATGAATGTGAATATTGCTACTGCTATTAAGTATGCTTTGGCTGTTTAGCTCTGTTGAAAGATGCCTGTACCAAATAAATCCAAGCCTAATTTGCTCTCTTCAGAGTATCAATCTTTACTTTTGCTTTGATTTTTGAGTGAAGTGGTGATCTCTGTAGTACTTTGAACCAATATGTGTCCCCAGTTATCAAACATACATTGAAAGTTGTGGCTGTGGCAAAAACGGGGAAGCAGAGAAAGGGAATTCTGAGGAGCCTAAGGGAAGCTGCCACAATGCCAGTCACTGAGGTAATCTGGTCAGCAGGGTTCCAGCATGTCATTCTCAATTAATTATCTGTGTTCATATTACCAATAACCCAAGTTATGAAAGAGAGGATTTTCTGTGCTTTCCTCAGTTTACAGCAATTCCTGAGGAGATAAAGGAAGAGAAAAAATGTTGTCCATACAGTCCAAATATTTACTACTTTGATCAATGTTACAGGTCCAGTATGTCTACACAACCCAGCCTATGAAGAAGTTGCTCATCCTGCTAAACCAGACAAACATACAGTGCTCCAAGTTAAATCTTTGCCTGTAATCTGTTGTAAATCCTTACCAGATGGTGGCCTAGGGACAATTTGAGGTAGCTACTGCTAACAAAGCAAGTGGCAAGAAATAGCTGTCGTGGCACAAACAGTATGCTGCAGAAGTTTTGTTGCCTTCAGAAAAAGAGAGACTGTAGTTTCTGTGTGGAATACTTCTTCAAAGCTTTCAACTTCATTTTGTGTCTGCGTGATGCATGCAAATTCATTGCAGCCTCCTAAGGAAGGATTTTTCTAAAGACTGCTCTGTCTTTTTTCTTCTTCCAAAACTTCAGCAAGAACAGAACTTTCTTTGTAGCAAGGAACAGCTAGAAAGGCCCTGCAAAGGTTATTTTCAAAGGAGAAATCTTTCATTCCATGTGTCCCATAACGGTTGATATTGTAGCTATTTCTTTTTTCTTCAAACCTTTTCCTTGGCCAGGCTCTTTAATGTTGTCTGTGCATGTCAGTGGAAAGCAGGAAGTGCCTAAAAGAAAATGTGACTGTTCTAAAGAGTAACCTCAAGTTAATAACCTGAAGTTTGGGGCAGCAGCTGTATGGTGTGAGGATTTCCAGTGGAAGACATAAATTACCTGTTTGGTCTTCCTGACTAATAACTTCAATTTTTGGGAAATGGGGAACTTTTTTTTGTGTGTGAATTAAGTTCACTGACTGTTAATTTTATCTGATCCACTGCTGTATAATTTATTTCTTCAGTAGACCAGTGTTATTTTCTGGTAGGAGGGATGTAAAGGAAGTCTCCTTAATTTCACATTCAGTTACCTTGGAATCTGTTGCTGCCATGCAATTCCTTCTCTTCAGCAGTTCCACCATGCTTAGTCCTACCTGTGCTCTGGCTAAAGCTCTCCCTGTTAGGCCACTCCTACAGTTTCAGCCCTGCTCATAGCTGTTCGGAGCCTACTCCATATTGCCTCTCTGTTCCCTGCTGTCTCTGATGTTGCCCTGCACTGCATGCAGTATAAGCTAAGGTGCATTTCTAGGTGGTCTGGTACCTTGTCTTTCTGTTGTGGATGAAGAAGCATGTGCTTTACAAATCTGCCAAGACTTTAAAAATGTATTTATTGTATTTCTGCTTGTGTCATATTGTGTATTGATGAATTTTGTGACAGCCAGAGTGCTGTAAGATAACAATATGTAATTAAAGAATGCAGAGTCAAAGAACGAGAATGGGCAGTGATCATGTTGATGAGAGGAAACTGTGTGCTTAAGGCAGAAGAGGGTGATAAGACAGATTGCCATAGCAGATGAGAGGTTAATACATTTAGTATGGTGGGGAAAAAAAGTTAATTGTATAGAGAGAGACTTTGCCTAAAAAGAGGGGGGAGAAATTATCTAGGGATGCTGGGGTTATTTTCCTAGTTAAGGACAAGGGCTATGTCTCAGGTCTCTCTGAGGAAAATACTGTGAAGGGGGGAGTGAAGCTTTACAATCTGAAGTTGGAAAGGAATAGTCTATACTAAATGAGTGAATGCCTGGATTAAATTCCTTATCTGTGCACCAAAGTGATCTCTTACTGTGTGGGAATTGGGAAGATCTCCTTGTCTGTGAGGCTTCTCACTTGTCCTACAGAAGGAGTTTTCTTCCTGCTCTGCAGCACGGGGTGAGCAGTGTGAGTGTGTCAGGGCCCTCCCTCTCTGCAGTCACCAGCTGTGCATGATGGATTCTTCACAGCCGTCAGCGTTCCTGGGCTCTCACCTTGCTCTGCACTAGAACCAGAGGGAAATGATGCTATGGGATTAGGGGCAGCAAGAGTGAGCAGAGCACTCGTGGAGGCAGGGACAGTAAAGGGGACCAAAGGTAACCTTGGGTTACCTGAAGAAGGAGACCTCCTCAGTGGGAGCAGAGTCTGACCATGGTAGAGGCTACTGGCTTGAGGCTTTGGGGAAACAACCAAAGCCCCACTCAAGTCAAAACAAGTATTTTAGAATGTCAGTAAATTGAACTTGCTATAAAACTTGCTTTAAGATACCTGGAAGGTTTTTGTCTTGGTAAGTGTGAAAGGCTTTCCTGGTTTTCCTGGCTTTGCAGGAGATATTCATTAGTGTGACTTATAATTAGGGGGGAAATGAAAGACAAGTTTGAAGTAAGTTTAATTCATTAATGTCAGACTAATTGACCTATGTTCAGAGAAGAATTCTTCAGTGTGTATTGACTCTATTATAGATGAACAGGAATGGACTGAAATATTGTTTTATACATGAGAATGAGGTAGCAATAAAGTAGTTATTAACTGATCATTTGTATTATCTATGTAATTCTCTCCTGTTGTTTGGAAAAAAATCTTTTAGTGCAATGAATGCTTCAGTCATGGTTCTTATTGGCTTGTTTGAAGATCTTTCAGAATAGAAGCATAATATGTTATATTCTGCATAATTCCCTAATATATTATATTTATGCATAAAAAGACATTAATTTCTGGCATAATTTGATTAAGGCTGGAGTTGCACTACAGCTGAACTGGCTCAATGGAGTTTTTTGAGTGAAGTGGAAGCATAGCATTCCCAAAGGTTTTCCTCCAGCTATTTTCCTGTCACCTAGATATGAAAAGCTTCCTTGGCAGAAGAATTTGTAATTAATTTATGTTAGTACTTAATAGCCAGACAGTTTATTTAAAAATCTCTGTTATTTTTGCTATCCTTTTCTGTAGAGCAGTTCTAAGAAGCACACTTAGTGATAACCTCATTTTCCTGCTAGAGTAATGAGATATTGAGTGTATATACACAGTACTCTTGCAATGCAGGAGTTAGTGATTATGTTTTCTTAACTGGAGCCCTCAGAGGTACTTAATATTTCTTCACAAATTGCATTGGTAAATTAAGAGTTCATCTGGCTAGTTAGATTTACTAGGGCAGATGGCATTTCGCATGTGTGATGAGAGCAGGAAGGATTCAGCAAAGCAATAATGTAATTAGCTGTGTAAATGAGCCTCACAAGGTAAATCTCTTTAACCCCAATGATAAAATGTGTTTTGTGCTAAAGCTGTGGATTACTGGTCTTGTGAAACAATGTGTACAGCTAGTCAAGCCAGGATTTCAGGAATAATCCAGTTAATTTGAAAATAAAGGACATAACTTTTTATTACACTTTCCTAACACTTTTATGTTTGAAACAGAAATTTGCCTCAAGATGGTACTTGGCAAGAATACAAGAGAGAGTTGTGTGGAGTTACCTGAATTCAGTTGTAAATAAAAGCATATTTGAATGCCCGAGGTGAGGGAGGAGAGATGCTTCATAAAAGCAGACCAAAGACCCAGGCTGAATAAAATGTGAGCTGAGCTGTCTTTTCATTGTGCTGCACTGAGCAGTGTAGCTGTATGTAGCTCCTGTTTACACAGTACCTGGCACAGGATGTTCCCCCATTTAACCCTTAAGCTCTGCAGTAGTAGCTGTGATTATCATCAATGTGCAGTAAAATCTGTAGAATCACAGTTGTTTAGGTTGCAAGGGACCTTTAAAGATCATCTGAGCAGGGAGGATTTTGGTGCTGCGAATTCACCAAGGCCTGATATGTGAGTAACTGCAGCTAATCTCACAATCAGTTCTAGCTAAAAGTATTTTTAATGGGAATACATACAACTTCCACATTTAATTTGAAATCAATCAACTGGAGATAAGTCTAACCATGTTGATATTGAAAGCTATTGAAATAATAAATTCATGGTAAAGACTGGTCAATCACTCTGTGCTGCCTGGTTAGAAAAACACCCTGGAGCATTGTGTTACTTCTGAAAAATCATTGAAAGTAATCTAAGTAGCGAATCTTTATTCAGCAGGGCAGTCTCACATTTTGTAAAATTAAGCAGAAACACTGGGCTGTGTAGCAACCCTTTGTGTTGTGCATGAAACCTGTATTGTTCTTACTATTAAATTTACTCAATCCATGTGGGAACCTTTTGTACCGATTTTCAGGCTTTCTTGTTTATTATTAAACCTAAAGATGTTTTACTTTCTGATGAACGAGCTTTAGAGTCTAAATTTCAAAACAAGGTGTGAAGTGCTATTTTCTGCATAAGTGTGTCATAGTGTAGTCAGGTTGACTTCTGTCATTATTTTACTCACAGGCTATAAAATACAAACAGTATAAATAAAACTGTGAATCAGGGACATTCTGAGCAATTTAGGCATATCACAAGAAATCAGAGCAAGTTTTGGGTTGTTTTGGTTTGATTTTTTAAAAATATTCTCTTTTCTACTTGGAGATACTCAAAACCTGACCGGACATGGCCCTGGTAACCTGTGGGGAGTCACTCTGGCCTGAGCTGGGAGTTTGGACTGGATGATCTTGAGGGGTCCCTTCTGATCTCAACTATTCCGTTTGTCTTGAGTAGTTACTTTCATATGCATAATGTATGCATACAGAGGTCCACAAATCGCTGTGGGTGTGTTGTTTCTACAAGTATGTAACTCTTAATATAACATGTTTGAGAGTTTGGGGTTTTTTTTTAATGTTTAACATATTATGGAGACAGACACTCTAACTTACTATGGGGACAGACACTCAACTAGAAGAATGGGTAAATGCCTTCAATTTTTAATTAACAGGAAAAGCTAACGCTTCTAAGATTTTCTTGTACCAATTCTCAATAATAGGAAATGTATCAAAGGACATTTTTGTCAATAATAAAATCTTGCTTTCTCACATGCGTACTGGTAGTGTTTTTACTACTGTGCTAAATAATTTATAATAGTCATTATGATTGCAGGATAACTGGAATAATTCACATTGGAAGGGGCCTTCAGACATCAAGTCCAACTGTCTTCCAAAGCAAGATGAGCTTTGAAGTTAGGAGAAGCCTAGAAATGAGAGCAGGTTTCTAAGGGCTCTTCTGGTTGCCTTCAGAGCAGCATCAAGAAGAGTAATGCCACAGAATCTTGGGCAGTTGGCTCCTGCATCCGATCACCTGCACACAGTCTGTGCTGCTTCGTGCACTGAGGATCACAAAAGTTTTTTACTTTTTATTCCTTCCTATCACATTCTAATTGAAGCTGGTCAGTTTCTCATCAGTGGCTGTCAAACAATGCTAAGTAGTTGAATCAATATGTAAACAAGAAAGTTGTTTTACCTCTTTTCCTGTATGCTGAAAGCCATCTAAAAAAATTTTTGCATTTATAGTTTCATGCAGCCATATTTTTAAAATTTATTTACATGGCATAGAAATCAGCAGGAAGAAAGAAATGGTTGAAGAAGAAGAAATTGCCCAACAACCAGTGTGAATTAGATCTTTGGGATTTGTGCATTTTGCTTCACTTAGATTTGTATCTCTTTGTTACTGAAACTTTCAGAGAAACACAGATGCTGGCTGAGATGGTCTCAGTGCAGGGAGGACTCTGCTGGTCCCAGTGCGTGAGGTGTTTCAGAGTTGCAGCAGTGGATCAGTGGGGTGTTGCCTATGCAGTGGTGTGTGCCCTTTCTTCCAGCAGTCTCATGACTCCCAAGATGCAGACTGTGAAAGGAATTGCAGGGATTATAACTCTTTTGTGCTTCCCAGGTGCTTATTCTGTGTATGGTTTGGCTTTATTTCTCTTATTGTGGGACTAAGCCTTATCTTGTACTTATGTATGGTCTTTCCAAAATGAGATTGCTTCAGAATAGAGGCAACATACCACTTGCATACCACCAGCACTCTCTGAGTGTTTTGGAATGTACTCCCCATGCAAGGAATGCTTTTTGGCTTGGCACTTCAGTGATGCATTAACAGATCTTTATTTTTTAATTGGCAGTCTTGCTGGCTGCAGCTCCCTTGCCAGGGACTTCCTGCCTTAAACCAGCAGTTGGTGCTTTGCTGTTGTGTGTTTTCTTTCCTTCGGCAGTTTCCTGTGAGGAAGTCTTCAGGGTGTCTTCAATCAGTGGAGTCTATGTTCCCACTTCGGGGTGTTGAGGAAGGAGAACACTGCTTGCTTAGGAATTTGTTTTCCTGAGCCATGTGTGGGGTGAGAGAGTAGTGAGATCAGCCCCTGTGAACTCCCTGAACATACTTCATAAGTGCTATAATAAATTCTGAGAGGCCTTGTATTTTTGGGAGGTGAAAAGTCAGTTTTACGCCTTCAGGTTCTTTGTGGATCCCCAGGTTAGGTAACTTACTGGAAGTTTTTATCCTCCAACTGGAGGTTGTTTATTAACTATATTAATTTGCTCATGGGGATACTGAAAAGGCCATAGTAGGATGAAGTCCATCTCTGTATGAACATAGGGGGTAGAGTTATTCCTTGAGCTGTTTGAGGTGTAGTGTGCTCCTTTCTAACGTGCTTCCTCCTCATCAGAGGAGACCAGAAGTTTGGTCAATTATTTCTCTGGAACATCCAAGCACTGTTGCTTTTACACTGCCTAGCACGGAGCACGACCAGAGCCACTGGTGCTTCCCTGAGGCAGAGGGGCTGCAAAGCTGGCAGTGCCATTTTTTGAAGGTGGTATTAGTGGTGTTAAATTCCTACCTGTTTTTTTTGTGATTGCTGTATTTTTTCTTATTGTGAATAAGTTAGAGTGAGTGTTGGATCTATGCACAATAAATAGTAACAGCACAGTAAATAGTAACATGTTAGACTTCCTGATTTGTTTTGGTGGTGTTACATACTCACTGTTAATCCAGAGATCAAAAAAGAAAATACAAAAATAAAAAGAGGGAAAAGGATTGGGATAATGTGGCAAGATAAGGGTCTTCTTTGTACCCTTCAGTCAAAAAGTCATCATAAGCATGCTTGTTTTGCACGTTATCTATCTGATGCTGTGTGTGCATATGTATATATATATTTGTGCATGCATGTACTTGGCATAAACATGAAGCAAAGCTGATATCCAAAACATTGTCCAAGTAATTGATACATATGTGATGAACTTTCAGTGATTTTATGGTACAGAGGAAGACCTTGGAAAAACCTTCACTGTATTTCAGTAGCAACTGGTTAACTGATAGACAACCTGGCTACATTCCTGTGAGCTCATAAAACACACAGTTGATTAGAAATGTTATTTCTAGACAGATTTATGGGGGCACTTATATTCTTCCTGTGCTGTTGATTGCTGTTCTTAATTTCATCTTGCCAACCTAACACTAGAATTCATGCTATTCTCTTTCCTCTGCTTTTATCAATTATGTTGTTTAAAACTGTGGAATATTCTTGCTTATTTTCAGATCTCATCAGAAAACTAGCACAGCAGCAGTTTGGAAATACACAGGGCGATTATCAAAAGGTAAATTATATACGTGTATCTGCATAAAATAATGAAAATTATGACTTTGAAATCCAGGGTTTTTTCTAAACCAGTAATTAGTATTTTAAAACTATATGAACAGAATACAAATACGATGTTTTCATGAAAAGCGTGAGACCAATTATAAAGAAAATTCCACAAACCACTGTAAAGAAACTACTCGTAGTTAAGGATGACTTACAAATTCCGACTGTAATGGGATTATTGCACAAAGACTGGTGGCTCTTTGTATTGAAAAATACTGTTTTTATTTCAAAAAACTTAAGGAGAACCATTAATGCTTAGCTGTAAGCTTCAGTTATTTTCAAAAAGCTGAATTTATATTAAAAATATACTATTTATGTATTAACAAGAAGATGGAATGGAATATGCATCTGAGTTTTAGGCTCTTCTGGAGCACAGTGTTCCACATTCAAATCAGGAGTTGAGTTTCTGCAGTATGAATTGAACTGTGCCCAGGCAATGGACAAGTTACTTCATATGAGCTACTTGCTTCTGGTCCCCACAGTGTAGTGTACCCATCAGGAGGATGAGTGTGGTGGTTGCACACAGACACTGAGCTATTGCTATGACCAGGATGGCCTTACTGGTGCTTCTGTGTCTTCCCAACAACAAGCCTATTTCTCCAGTAGCTTGATAAGCTCTGCACGACATCCTGATGTGTGGGTTTTGTTGTTACACTGCATCAAGTGACTCTTGCTGATCCCATCTGCTTGCTTGGTGGGACTCTAGAGAGTGATGCATCACAGATTGTTCCTGCATAGCCAGGGAAGAATGTAGGAGTAGGGCTTGGATGAGAGTCCTGGGACAAAACTGTTAGACCTTAGATGGTATCCCTGACCACAAGCAGAGTGTTTAGTAACTAGTATGTAAGTCACGAGAAATCAGAGACTAGTCCTGTGTAGGGAATGTGATTATAGGGTGGCAGTTAAAATATTAGGATGCTTAAGAAGCAGAACAGATACAAGGCATTTATCAGTCCAAGTTCTGACCTGTATACAGTGCAAAACCTTGAAACAAATTTGGAAAATGAAAATACATCAGGACAAGTAGAGTGTGCTTCAGAAGACAGAAGCATCAGTGAGAGTCATCTGTGAAGCTGCCAGCATTGCTGTAGATGTGCCCCTGGAAGAATTTCCAATGGAGGCAGGGAAGTGTAAGTGTTGCTGAAAGGTGTGACTAAGTAATTAGAAATGCTTGCCTGTGGTTCTGATCACTCAAATTCAGGGAGAATGAATTCAAACTAGAATGAGTTCAGGAAGTGTCCATTAGGGTGATCTGGGAAACCTGTTGATCTTCAGATGAACCTGGAGCAGTTTGCTTAGCTTAGGAAAAGAGTTTATAAGGGTTGTGGTTAAAATATATAGGGGAGAGGAAGCACTAGGAAGAAGGTTCTGTTTCTTGGGCAAAATATAGTGCTAGCACAGAAGCATGGGGGCTGAAATGGACGTGTGAGAAGACTTCCTCACCAAGAACTGTGAGAACACCTTCAGTAGCAGGAGCGGGAAATCTACTTCTCCTATTTATCCTGTTAAATTTCTGCTGTTGTTCCTTTGTATCATTTTTTTAACCTATTTATAGAATGTGTTAGTGACCCAGGAGGCCCTTCCCACTTCTGTGCTGTGTGTCCTAGTGTTCCCAGTTGGACTCTAACCATGAACATCTCCCTGTGCTCTGCCAGGGCAGCAGTCTGCCAGGTCAGCCCAGCAGCTGAGCCGTGCCTGCTCAGGGGAGCCAGCTCACTGCTGCTGCCATTGCTTTGCTTCTGCTGGGAGGCTGTGTGCTTGAAATGTTCAAAATCATACTTGGTACGAGATTCATAAGGGAGGGGAAGCTTTAATCCTTCCATTGATACAGGAGAAAATATGTCAATACTTTCAAAATATGATTTTGAACTTTTTAAGTAGTACTGCACAGTAGAAGTTTCACAGGGATCTGTGTGATGCTGATAAATCGCTAAAACTTGAACATTTCTGATTCTCACACATGGGACTTTGGGCTGAGGGGTCTTGCCATCTTTGGCTTGTCTGCTTTACTTCCACTTAGGAGAAAGGGGAAAGCACTGTCAACTTGAATTTGGCAAGCAGAGATGAAGAGGAAAATACAAGAAATTAATTTTCCATTGTGGAAACAAAGGGGATTATTGGGTTCTTCTGAAATTCTGTCATTGAATATTTAGTTTTCAGTGTTTTTCTGGTTTTACAGATTAGAAGATAGGTAAGCACTGTTAAATAGATTTCTTCAGTCTCTCTTGAATGTCTTTTCTTTTTTCTTTTGAATAATTTAAATTGAACCTCTACATGGTTAATTAAAAGTGAGGGTGAATTTTGTGTGTAATATGTTAATATACCGAAACTGCTACTGCAGCTACTAAAGTAAAATATGCACTGAGAAGAAAAAGGTAGTCGAGAACATCATATCAGTTATGACAGGTGGAATTCATGAAGAAATCACCAAACCGCAAAATAATGCAATCTCTGGCCTTCTGTGAAATATATTGGGAATTACATGAAATAGATGCTCAGTGTGGAAGTAACTAGTCTGTCATTGTTTTAAGATGGAAGTATTTGTTGGACAAATCCTAGATTCCTTTCATTCACAAAGGAAACCAGAAAATAGGTGCTATGTATTTTAGTGTAAATATTTTTCCATAATTATTGGATAGTGCTTCTGTGCATTATTTTACTTTAATGTTTGTTATTGTTATTGTTTCTGTGTTGTTAATTGTTATGGTCTAGTCATGGTTAATAATTCATTATTCACGGGATTTGTTTTCTGTGCATGCTGCCTGTGTACTATACACATTCTCCATTTGTTTTGACTTCCACAGCCAGAAAATGTTGTCCTGACTCTTCAGGTAATGTCTTATGGTAGATGTACACCTTTGAAAAGAAACTAACCATGTCTGCACTGCTCCTGTTAAAATATCCAGAACCATTTTTAATGTTACTTTAAATACTGTTTTTCTATCTAACCTATCTTAATATACGCTGTCATATAATTTTTGGAGTGTTCAGCTATGTAGAAAACAGTGATTCTTTTGCAAAATCCAACCAAATTTGTCTTTTAAGCATGTAGTTCATATTTTTCAGAAGGAAGTGCAGATTTTAACAAGCAATAATAATTAAAAGAGTATTTTCATCCTAGAATTGGTAATTAGGGCAGAAATTTGCAACTCTGCTAATGGTGGTAGTTGCTGTATTTGGCTCAGTTGGTAATTAGGGATTGTGGGGAAGGACATCAGCAAGGCTGAACTAGAGCATGATTGATGTCTTGTGAGAAATTGTAACTTATTTTACAGGACAGTTATGCAGCCTCAATTTCATCCTTTTGCTGCCAAGCTGCCCTCGTGCTGATGGATCTGTAAAACAGAAAAGGGCTCAAAGAACCAGTGTGAGAATTAGTTCTCCTAAGATTGGGAAAGGAAAGGAGAAAAGAGATTTATCAGGGAAGGACTCCTGGGGTGTGCCCCCAGTGTGCTATTCTTTGTGCACAGACACGTCCCTGCTCCGGTTTCGGCTGGGTTGTGTTTTCAGCAGAGAGAAACAGCATGGCCAGCTCACAGTGTCCCCTGGGAGCCACACTGCCTCGTGTAGGGCCCTACCAGGGCTGCCTGGCCCAGCTTCTTGGTCCCAGGGCTCTTGCAGTGTGAAAGCAAGTCAGGGTATTGCATTGCATCCTTCCCTTTCACTCCTGCCAGCATCCTTTCAGTTGCTGCTGCTTTGCTGTTTGGCAGCAGAATAAATGTCTTTACCTGAAAGATCTTAAAATCTGTCTGCTTCTTCATGTTTTCCAGTCCCTAAGCAGTTTTAAATTCAGCACTTTGGAGTAACCTCAGCCATTGTAATCGATCATCCAGTGAAATACTTCCCTTTGGGGTTCAGATGAATTTTCCTACTCTTAACTGAATAAAAAGGAGAAAAAGTGAAGCCTTCTTTTGATGAGGTGTTCTTCTAGTTAGCCTTGCTGACATTTATGGAGTCTTTTTGGAAACAGATGTGAGAAACAGTAAATTCGTGGTCTGGGAATTCAGATGTGTTCATTTTTAACCTATTTCCATTGCATTAATTCACATTTATTTCTTGTGAGCCTACTTCTCTCTTAGCACTCACTCTTGTAGTTTGCCTAGCTGATACTCTAGTGAAATAATTATTAGCTATCAGTATCTACAATGTTATGTATCTTTCTGTTAGAAAAGTTGTCAATTATTGGCAAAATATACAAAGTCAATAATCTCCGTAACTTAGTAGATGCTTTAGTATGTAGTTTTATTTTTAATTATTTGCTCTATATTGATTTCAGTTATTGTGTGATATCTTCTATTACCATTATTTTTGTCTGAATTACAGGCCATCTACTATGAAATCGGTTTTATAGTCTCCGCAGCCTTGGGATTGCTATTTATTTTGTTACTGCCTCTTGTGGGACTTTGCTTCTGTATGTGTCGTTGCTGTGACAACTGTGGTGGGGAAATGCATCAAAGACAGAAGAAAAATGCTGACTGTCAGAGGAGCTGTTTTGCAACATTTCTTTTTGTTGCGTCTTTAATAATAAGGCAAGTGTGATAAAGAGAACAATATGAACCTTGGTATAGCACTTACTTTACAGTGTCATATGACAATTAATATTACTGTATTAGCCTACAGGTGCAGAAATTATTTTATTAGATTAAGTACTATTATTGCTTATTAAAGGAAATGTAACTGCATTATAAAAAATGCTGCTACTGTTGCTATACACAGGTCATTATGTACTTAAGCAGAATGTAGGTGTGAAACAAACAAAAAATTTTTTTGTATTGGGCAAATGACATTTTTGCCAGGCTCAAAACAGCAGTTGCAAAATGTTACATTATACTTGTGAACACGAGAGACCATGTCCTGTGTTCAGTTCCTGTCTCATAGAGAACCTGAGATATCTCATACTGCTTTGTTCTTGGTAGTGTTGCAGTGATGAAAAAAGGCAAGTAAGTGCCTTCCTTCAGTATTCGCTGTACTCCAGATATTTATACTAGTTAAAACCAATGGGTTTTCTTCTGGGTCCTGTGTTGTTTAAACCGTGCATGTGCTCCCTGTAAATCCTGGAGTTTGGAGACATTTTTGCACTGTTGGTGCTAGGAATATACTCCTGTTTGGAGTGTGTAATGGGTGATGAGGAACTACAATCAAGACTTCTTCCCACTTTCAAAATACATTATTTACTTTCAGGCTATTTTCCTTTAACTTTGTTTTCACCTGCCTACTATCCTTATTTTGTGATTCTATTAAAGAAGAAAAAAGTGTTTTGATCTATATAGTGTGATTGATGTGGGATGTACTCTCTCACTTCACTGTAATCTAAATGATTTTTTTTCCTGTTGTCATGACAAATGGTGACCTTGTTTATGCTCAAATAGAGGACAGGCTGATATCAGACATGGAAACATGCTCTTTTCTCCCAGACATCACTAAAAAACATGACCCAGAATTTGAAGACTCGGAAACCAAATGGTGTAGGGTGATAGGTGCATCCCTGCCATGATGGCAGGAAAAAAGTTCTTTATGGTTCAAGTGTGCCTTGAAAACAGTAAGTTATTAAATTATCTCTCAGACTGTCAAAGCTGGAGGTAGTCAGAGTTTGCCAGCTGTCTTTCCACCACATTGCAGGATGCTGTGTTGCAGGATGCTGCTTTCTGGCTATAATGGCTGCAGAATGTTGCCTGTTAGTAGAGAAATTAAGATTGTCCCCCTCTTTAGATTGTGCATTTGCTGCCAGCTATCCTTGTGGGATTAAGCATACACAGCACAGGCAAATACTTCTTCCCAGGTCGTGACTGGTAGATCAGTGATCCCTAGTAATATGCTTTCCAGAACTAAGGAAATTGCCTCTTTAATTTATCCTCCCCCCACCTTTTTCTGAGACATCATGATGTATCAGATGCTTACCCTAAGTGGGGGGTGTTACCTGAAATCGATCTACGGGTTGAGTGGAGGTAATCTCGTATGAGGACTCCTTGGTTAAGTCTCTAATGCTGTGAGTTATGTGCAAGGCAAGACAGAACTTTACAAGTTGAATATTTCTGATCCCAGACTGACTGAGGGCTCGAGTCTCCAGTATGCCTCTACAGAGAGATTCTCCTGCCCTTCTTGAATCTGTACAAAGAGAGATTTTCCTGCCCTTCTTGAATCTTTAACAAGGGACAAGAAGTTGTCATGCCTGAATCTATTTAAGCTCATGTCAGGTTGGTTACTGCTGTGCTGTAACACAAAAGGACTGTCTTACTGATAGCCATTGCCCCAACAAAAAATTCTGGAGGAAGCCTGAGGTTTACTTAAAACTGTTTCTACATGTCTTGTACTGTACTCAGAAAGTATCCTTGTGGTGACTGATTTGTGGAAACTTTATTATCTGCTTTTCCCCAAAGTTCCTATGCAATTTCAGCTTAGATAGAAGTTTTACCTGTAATTCTTCCCAAAAATCACACTTCTCAAGAACTGTGCCAGAGCTGAATATGTAAGCTGTGGCAATAACCAAAAGAGTTTAGTTCTGTGGAAGTAAAATGCTTATGGCTACTTGAAGACGGAAGTAAAAGAGTGAAACCTTGAATGATCTCCATCAATACATGATTAGATCAAGATGTGCAATGAAATTACTAAGGCAGGTCCTGTCATTGCTTGGGTATAATTTCAAGTTCATGCAGCACGGGAAGCCTTTGGGAGTAGAAACTCCAAAGATCTGCCAAATGACTGGAATGCCACAGACTCTTCACCCTGAGCTGTGCTGCTTCAGAAGATGCCTTTAGTAAGGCTGGCATCCCTCAAAGTACCCTGAGCCCACACCTTTGCCAGTGGAGCTTTGCTTTAAAGGCACTCCTGTAGAATGTACAAGTAGGCAGCTGGTGGAGGGCCTGGGAAGGATTTCTAAGGGGTGGACTTCTTCAGGATTACCATCTAAGTGTATGTTCTCCATCTTTTCCCTCTCTCTTGCAGTGCCAGACAGTCTGGGATTCTCTCATTGAGCCATTTTCTTCCTTTTTCTTGTTTTTTTTTTTCCAGTCCTTGATATGGAAAAATGGTTTCAAACTGTCTTTCCTTGGCTGGGAAGGACAGGTTAAATGCACAGTGGAGAGTATTGGTAGTGCAGAGACTCTGTGGAGCTTGCAATGGACTGTGTATGTAGGCAACAGCTCTAGAAAACTCTAGTAACATGGGGATGGGTTTTGTTGTGTGCCAGGATGCAAGTTCACACTGACATATATGCTGTTAATGCAGATTTTAGAATATTTCAGCCAGTAGATTTTAATCACAATGAACATTTCTTCTCACTTTTCCACTGATGTAGTGCTCTGGTTTAGACTCAGCTTACTGGAGTGATGTGTAAAGGAAATGTAAGTTTGGAGGTTTTTTTTCCCAGTTTAAAAATAAGGCTCCAATTAGATCTGCTTTCTGCAGGTGTGGCTTAAAGTGAGAAGTACACTTTTCTCGAGGAGGAGTATAAGAAATAAGTCAGAAAACCTGTGATTATATATGCAATTGTTTATCTTAATAGGCCTTCAGGGTGTGATTTTTCAGTACATGCACTTTCTGTTTGAAATATTTCTTTATATATTGAGTCAAAAATACATGCAGTGTTTTTGGTAGTTCACAGATTTTATACCATGATTGTTACCCTACGAAGTAGGATTCTGTTGCTAAAGAGCAGAGGATGTAGACATAATCTATCAAATACATAGCTAAGTAGATTTGATATTCCAGACTTACCATGAAAACAATTCCATGCTTTTCTTCAAATGTTAACTGAAAGTTCAGGGACAGAGACGTGCTATTATATCTTACTCACTAGTCCCTGCAAGCTTACGCAAACATGTTTTCTCTGGGGAAGAAATGTAATTACATTAGTTCTTGTACGTAATAAAGGCAAGGGAGGAACGTTTGTGTTTTAAGAAAGCATATATTGCAATAGCAAATTTGCTGGTGATAGAAGATTTCCTGATGATTGCACAGAAAACCACATAGTCAGTTTTCTGTGCCTCCAAGAGAGCTTGTGCTATAACCTCTTTTTTGGAGTAATGAATGTTAGGGAAACCAAGTCTGGAAGAAGTAAATGGTGTTTGGCATCTTGGCAAGTACCTCATCAGGCTTCACATTTCTCCTCTTGTCTTTGTAGGATTGGTAATACTATTGATTTCCAGGTTCTGAACATGTATCTGCAAGAATTGGTGGAAAAGTTGATACAGAAATCTCTATCCCATTGTTTTCTTAAGTTAATTATCTTGTAGCAAGGAAGGGGCTATTCTTCCAAAATGTAAATGAGCTCATCTTTTCTATTTTGTCACTTGAAATTTTTTGCAAGCTCACTTAAAGGAAAACCTTGGGTTTCCCCCTGCAGCTGGTATAGTAACATTTATATGCATCTGTGAAACCTGACAAGAAACTTGAGTGTGGAGTATTGGACTCCTGAAGAATTGTCAAAGCAATTTTCTTAACCTGTTACAGAAGTGGCATGTCTTTTTTATTCCTGCTTTATGACTTTCTCCTCATAGCTGCTTATTGAATGTTGACTCAAGGCTCAGTTACATAATAAATAGATTTTTCCTCTCGTGTTGTGTGTTTGTTTAGTTACATTCAGAGTATAGTCACAATTGTTCTGAGTACCTTGGCTATTTGAAGTATCTCCACTATCTTGTTTCCTCCCTCTCCTTCTATTTAGGAAGCTGAAGAGAAAGATGGTTGTGCTGAGATCTTACAAAGTACTGCTTTGTTAGTTTCCAGTTGACCTTTCAGATCTCTGAGCATAGAACTGAAAATGTTGTCTGTCTGAAGAGTGAGGATGTGGTTATAAACTCTGAACCTCAGAGCAATGTACACGTTTGCTTTTCCCGATAGCTTGAGATAGTTTGTCTTCAGATTAACAAAGAAAAGCTAAAAATATTTGTATAGCAGTTGCCATCACAGTAGAGTGAAAAGAAATAATATATTGCCTATATCCAAAACTAAACTGTTACTATGCTTGTCATAGAATTATTGAATGGTTTGAATTGAAAGTTGCTCAGTTCCTTGGCATTTAGGCATTCTGAGTTCTCCTTCCTTGGGTGGTAGCTGATAATGGTGTCTGCTTGAGTGTTGGTGTAGTGGCAATAAGACTGTGCCATTTGCTGCAGGTTAAATGGATAAATGTCTGTCCCTTTGTTCCTTAGTGACTTCTGGGAGGTTAATTAACAGCCAGTTTTAAAGACATAGCTGTGAAATTTTGGGTAGAGAAGCAACCTCTTTATGTCCATCTCTGTCATCCTGTTATTAATATTTTTGGCTATCGAGAAAAATGTTAGTAAATGAACCTTAATAGATCTGACCTGTAACAAATAGTCCTGCCATTTCTCCCTGTGACCTGCTTTGAAATTAGAATTTTCCTTCAGAGTATTTTTCGGAGTAACAAATTCTTGCACATATTATCAGTTTTATAAGAAGAACAAGCCTTTACATTGTTTGGAAAAGCAAAATAAAGATGAACGTTTGGTATTGATTCACTGAAGGAGATGAGCATCATAAATCAAGGTGTTTCTTCCTGTCTTGCCAGGATACACAGGTCATGTTATTTTAGGTATCTGTTAGCTCTCCATCATTTAATTTATGTAGCTATATTATGGCTTCCTTTGAATGCATATTCTTCGGAGCAACAGTTATACTTACCATGTATCTTTTTCCCTATAGAGAACCTGGATTAGGTTTTCTGTAAGTCTTATTTAAAAATACTAAAAAAGTCCTCTTGACACTCAGTTTAGAAGGTTGACATTCAGGCAGGAGTACACTACCATTTGTGTTAGTGATTCTCTTCTCTTGAGTTTGGAGGTCCATAATGGCCTTTCAGGGTACTGCCTCTAGTACTGAGCTGTTGAATTGCAATACAAAGTAAGAGACTTAACAAATGTGCCAACCAGGAGTTGCCTGTAAAGTGCCTGACTGCAGCCTCAAGGCAGTGTCTGCCCTTTGGGATAAATGTGAGATGTTTAAGTCATCCTTCTCTTTAAGTCTGTTTTACACCTCAGCTAAACAAAAACCTAAGGTTCATGTATGATAAGAGATCTTTGAAGCCTCTGATGGGACCTTTAATTGCCTTTTTACATACTGTTTGTGTAGATCTGCCATGCCATAATGAAAACTTTACAGTGAGAAACGATCAAATAGAAAATAATTATCAGCAGTGCTGACAAGAAGTCTAGCTCACTTTCCACCTTTTGTTTTGGTATCAGGAAATAGATATTATTTTAGCATTAATAGGGACTATTTGTGTGCTTTTGAATGATTCACGCAATTATGTAAATAAATTGTGTTATGAATAAATCTTGCTGAACTTATCAGATGAATAATACTGCTTTTCACGGTAAACTGCCAAGCACTTGCTTGTTGATGTGTCAAGGTTAATGATACTTGTAAAAGAAACTAAAGTTTCTAAGTCTCATACAATTTGCTTAGATTATACACATTTTATGACAGTACCCATGAAAATGGATTAATAGTTGTACTTCAATAACTTTAGAAGACTTTGGAGTAACATTTCTTTTCCTTTCTTTTTTTAAAATTAATAGTACAGTATTGGCCCTTTTGGCTCAGTCTTATAGTCTGCCTCAGGTGTTTGTGAGAACCTGTAGTAATTTATAGAGACCTTTCTTTCTTTTGATAATATTGACCTTTGTTTGGCTATAATTTTTTGATTCTGTCTTATGTTAGAATGTACACTTCCATTAACAAATACTTGTTATCTATATTTTTTGTAGTGTTGGAGTGCTGTGTGCATATGCTGCCAACCAGCATTTAACTAACCAAGTCCGAGGAGCAAAGAAACTGGTTAACAGTAATTTTAAAGATCTGAAAATTTTCCTTAACGACACTCCAGCGGTAAAAAACTTTTATTTTATGGGGAATGAGGGTGGGAGGGAAGAGACATAAGTAAGAAATATTGCAGAAAATATTTTTTTCTTTCTGTGCACCTGCAGTATTTTGTTTATTCTTTGTATGTGAGTCTCACTAAGTAGAATAAATGGTGCAAGGTAAGATATTTTCACATAGCAGTAAGTGCTTGGGAGTTATCCTGATGGATCAGCATTCCTTGAACAACTTCTGAGCTGTACTTCGGGAGTATACTGCTGTGATGCTTGTAGGCCACAAGCAGAAGATAAATAATTTGGAAAAAAAACGGTTTTAGAAGGAAAACGTTAAAAAAAATATATGACATGAAAACTTGGATTCCTTGTTGCTCTTTCCTGTTTCCTTGTATTTTGGGCATACTTCTATAGGCTCTGGGACAAAGCTACAATAACATCTTTTCCAGGAATATTTTGGTTTTCTGTAAACCAGAGTCACAGTGTACTATACTGAACAGGAAAGATTCTTTTCTTTCAAATTTTTCATGGAGTTTCATAAGCAGCCCTCTGCATATCTTGTTTTGTGTTGAAAAAAAAAAAATAGCTTGTTAGGAAGACTTGTAGACAATGTGTGATTTAAATTCTTTGTGAATTTGTAGGTTGGCTTTCATTAGTTTTAATTATTTTAATTCAATTTTATTAATCTGTTTTACTTTCATGTGACTGATAAATTAGAAGTAGGTGGAATTCATGCAGTTATGTGGAATCCACAATTGTGGTAGCATCCCAGTCAGAGTAATTCTGGGGTGCTCTTCTGCTGACCAGGGCTGTGTGAGAACAGGAGAGATCTTGGTGAATGCCTCAACTGTTTTCCTATCAGGAGTTGTTCCCCAAACTTGTTTGTGTGTGGTGTTGTGACAAATGGATGGTGGAGGTAAATGGCAAGAAGTGGAGGTCATGCCAGTAATCCCTCTTGAAACAGAGTGCTTTTGGTCAGTCTGGAGTTGTTGCTGGGCACAGAAAGATCAATCCAGTCACATGAGAAACCACCAGAGTCCCCTTGACAGTGTGCTGGGTTCCCACAATTGGGAACTTCAGAGGAGAAAATCTATTACGTAGAAGTAACTACCTTGATAGAGGAAAAAAATAGACACTAGCTAAAATGTTAATAAAAACACTTTATTATTAAAAGTGTCAGGACTTGGAACACTTCTGCCAGAGGTTTGTCGAAGTCGTTTTATAGTTTCAGTGTGGGATTATTACCTTTTGTTTTGTAGACTTGGTGTTAATGCAGTCATTAGCTGTATCTCCTGAGTAATTTTGTCAGACAAGGTGCATGAGTATCATGTATGCACACACATTTGTAAGAGTTTCTTGAGGAAAGGAAACGAGTACGGTTTTTTTCAAAAAGTTCTAGTATCCAGCTAATTGTCTATAAAGCTCTGAAATTCGAGCTGATGTCCTTGACTCATCAGTATGAGGTGTGTACAGCATATAAGAGGATTTGAAAAAGAAGTCCTGTGTTAAGAGTTCATGTCACAGGAGATTTGCAGTCTGTGAGTATTGAGCAATAACACTCTTAGTTATACAGAATCACCTTTTGTCTGGGACATTGCTGGAGACAATGCAAAACCTGTAGCCCTGCAAAATTTTAGTCCTTTGGTTAACCTAGGTAGACCAAAACAATAAATAAGCAAAAATATACCTACAGCCTTCTTAGTAAGAAACTCTCAGTTTTTTTCATCCTGTTTTAGAAAAAGGAGGTCCACTTGCTACTTTATAATTTAATTAGATTCATTGATCAATAGGTTGTGGGTGGATTTTTTTTGTCTTCTTTATTTTCACAGAAGGTTTGAGACTGCAAGCCGGATACACTTTGGTACACATTTGAGTCATGCTTAAAATTGGAAATCCTTTGTCAAGCGTGTTAACCTTTACACCACTTTAGCTCAGTTGGGGTAGAATTCATAGTGCATTATTTTAAACATGCAGAAGTCAATTAACGTCTTTTCAAAATCATTGTAAGTTTTCCACTTGGGCTGGTTCTTTATTAGCCTTTTTTCCAAACCCAGGATTTGGTGGTAACTGAGTTGCTGGTTTAATATTGTTATGGTGCCTTGGTCAAGAGCTCAAGTTGAGACTGGGCCAAATCCACTAGAGGGTAAGGAAAACTATTTGTATTAAGACAAAGCAGCCGACTCCTTTCCACAAGAGAAGCTCTGAGAGGCTGCCCAAATACAAATCTGTTCAGTTGGTGAATTGTTTCAAAATTGCCACCACATCAATGCTATGCTTTTCCATGAAGGAGGAACTAGTGCCACCAGAAAATTAAGTGACAAAGTTGAAGACATGGAGAACCTTATTGGCCTGACTGACTTGAAGCCTCCCTAAAGCCACCGTTCCTGCTACTTAATATTTTTGAGCTGAATTATTGACCACAGAGATGTTCCAATTAAGTAGATGTTCCAATTAAACACTTAAAATGTGCAATTGTATTAAGCAAATAAAATAGTTGAAAACAGTAGAAGGCCAGTGTTTGGAGAGGTTGCACAAATACTTCGATTGTTTCAAAGTGACTATTTCATACATTCAAAAGTGTTGCTTTTTTCCAGTTATTTTAATAATTTTTAAAATAATTTTCTTCTCAGCAAATTGATTACTTGGTGAGCCAGTACAACACAACTAAGGATAAAGCACTCTCTGACCTAAATAGTAAGTACTGTTATTTAAAGGGGTTAGCAATGTATAATGTAATTTGGTCATAGTTCAAAGTGAAATTTCATTTATGAGAATATGGTTTTCAAAGAGAAGTGCTGTTCTCAGTGGTAAATGAGACTAAAATCCTTTTCACGTAAAATGTCTCAGAGCTGGTATAATGCATAGGATTTCCCGAAATAAAGGTATTTTATTGAATTATTATCCAATAAGTCAGGCTAATATTTTATCTTCCTTTTCATTTCTGGAATATTTGTACTCGGTTTTTAAATTTCAGCCGAATATCAAGGAACAGAGCTACTAGCAGTTGTGATAGTTCCAATGAGAGATCTCTGTTTATTTTTCTTGTTCTACCGTTGTCCTCTATTTAGCTAGAGGTATAAGCTTATCTTCTTTCTAAAGCTGGTTAATGTATTTGCCATTTCGGAACAAGCAGTTGAAGAGCAGGAGATAAAACTTGAAGTAGAAATGCTGCACTTTCCCTTCAGCACAGTTACAGTATGAGCCATCACTTTTAAAGCTCTCAGTAAACAAAAACAATCAGAAAACTGATTTTTTTCTTTTTTTTAAATGTTATTTAAGATTCACTTTCCAAAATTCCCAATAGAAACGGCTGACCATAATCAGTGCACATAATGATTCAAGGTACATTGTTACCAGGTGTTAATAACTGCACAGGTTTGGATTGAGGGATTGTTGCTGGGCTCAAACTGTGCCGCTGTGGCATTGTGTGACTTTCAATAAATTGATTGTCATGCCTAGAATCTCTGCTTCTATGTAGGTTTAAAATGTATATTAAAAGTAGTTTTCAGTTCAGTCAACTTGGCATACCCTGAGGTTAACGTGTCTTGTCTGTGTGAAGCTTTATTGCACATTCAGTATGTCTGTGAAAGTAGTAGTAGCAGCAGTTAAGTGGTCTTCCTACCTACTTAATTCTCAGCAGGAACACTCTGGTCTGAAAAATAGGTGTAATCTTTAAATCTGTAATAATGAAAGTAATAATAAGAAATTGATGTTTGTATTTTGAGTATTAGCTTAAAGCTTCCCAGCCACTCCAAACTGAAGTTTCAAATTAAGTGCTTCTTTGTTCTCAAGGCAAATTTATAACGTTAGTTAACAGAACCTATGGGGTCTGTGATGAGAGCAATCATCAAATAAAGATAGCTTTTATTTTCTTGAAATAGCAGGATTAAGTGTGTGACACCTGCGTACAGAAGGATTTTTCTTCCTAAGGCAATCAACAGTAGAAGAAATCTCTAGAGAACTGTAGATGAGTTCAGTTTGCCCAGCCTAAGGAAATACTGAAAAGTGTTTTCTACTTGCTAGAAATTCTCATCCCAAGACAGACATGATAGTGGTGACAGTAAGGGATGCTTCTGTACCATGCAGTATTCCCATCTCATCAAAAGGAAAGCAACTGAAAAATCAATTTATTGTGATCTGCAAATGGACAGGACCTGGTGATTACCTAAAGGATAGGTCACATTAAAATGCTTCACCCAACTCTGCTCAGTGTTCCTCTGTCACTTTGCTGAAGCAAGGTTCATTTCTGTTTGTGGGCAGTGAGACTGGAGGGTTTGGAGGTGGGGGTAGCTGGGGCTGTGGGTGCCCGTGCTGGATGTACTACATGGGGGCACAGGGGCTTAATGCGCCTAA
The DNA here is from genome assembly GCA_037013685.1 of Acridotheres tristis. Lineage (NCBI taxonomy): Eukaryota > Metazoa > Chordata > Aves > Passeriformes > Sturnidae > Acridotheres > Acridotheres tristis. The sequence continues at coordinate 56,954,261 of CM072888.1, forward strand.
GGGATTTCAGAGCTGACTGCCAGCTCTGACTTGTGAGTCACCTCGATGTTGCTGGATACAGGAGGAGCAGGAGAAAGGAAAAGAATCCACTTCTTAGTTTCTCTTGCACTATGAAAATACAGTGTGTAGTGAAAGAGTATGTCACAGAATTCCTGTCTAGATGCTGGACCTCTTTTAAGATAAATCGTGGAGAAAATCCTGTTTCCAAAATAGTAGTAAATGCAGCGAAATATATATTGTGGGGTTTGTTGAAACTCTTGTGTGTCTTTACCCATGTAGTCCAGTGTTAATTAATATTTTTCACCATATTTTGATTTACTTCTTTCATTTATAGGCCTATAGATGTGTCCCTGCATTATCTTCTGTCACTTAAGTTCTGTCAGACCTTGGAAAAATTTAAGTAATATACATATATTTATTCATATATATATGTATGTATAAATGAAATTGTATATTATATGTATATATATATAAGCATACATATATGTATATACGTAATACATGCATTTGTTAAGTAAAGAGTGACAGACTCTTAAGAGACAATTTAAATTGAGCTAGTGTATAATTTGTTGAGTTTTTTAATCTCTCTATACTACAGATGTTGGACCTGTGCTTGGAACCAGAGTTCAGGAACAGCTGGGAAAAGAAGTACGTCCTGCACTCGATGCAGCTCTGACAATGGCAGGAGGTAAAGATGTACATGTTGTTGTATAATGTCCTGTTGCCATGGTAAAACAGGCACAGCATGGGATAGCTTTGTGCAATACCATGAGTCAACTTACCATTTTTCTACATGCCTGAATATTTCTTTCAAACGGAAGATTTCAGACATCTGAAGATTTATAAATACATTTAGAAGCTAAATCAAAATTTATGTGCTATTGTTGATACTTAGTTTTGGCAGTCATTGAGTAGAGATGAAATCTGAATTTACTGCTTCAGGTTGCTGTCCCTTTCTGTTGAATGTAAGGGAGACTAGGAAAACTGTCCTTTTAGAGTTGCATAATTATTATAGTCATAACTACTTGCAGCTTAGTCTTTAACAGGTCAAGGATTTTTTCCTATGCACTGCCAAGGTTATTATGAGAGTGTTAACCAGCATTCATTATATCTTTGAGTTTGGCATTGCTCATTCCTAGTTTTCTCGCCCTTTAGAGAAAATACTCCTTTATTATTTTTCCATTTAAGGCTTCTTTTTTCAGGAATCAATACACCTTACAGAGCAAAGGGGAGGCATCCATGAACTTGAGTCACTTTGGTTTTGGTTTTTTTTTTAATCCATGAATTCTTTCTCATTTATTTGTCATCGTTCTCCTTTTTTTTGCTTTATTTCTCTTATTTGTCTTGAAGTCAAAGTGGAAAGGGCTATCAAAGGTAAAAACCACGTGTATTGTGTTATTCTTAGTTGTGTCTGTGTGGTTCTTTGTGTACTAAACACGTGTTCAGTGTTTGAGGTTCTTTTCATTTTCTTGTGTTTGGTGTTACTGGGATGGAATCTAAAGCCAGACAGTGTGGAACACTCAATGCTTGGCTGATGCAACATGATCTCCTTACTTTTCAGCTTGAAGCTATATGATTTGTGAGTTGGATTATAAGGAAAATACAATTTGGCGGATATGGGCTTTTAGTTTCTAATGACCAAGGGTTAAAGTTCTTTACTGAAATCACCGAGGAAGGAGAGGTAGGGAAAGGCTAGAAAAGTGCAAGTGGATGAAATCTCAATAAAAGTTACCTGAGCACATCAATTACTTTGTAGGAAAGCATAAGTGGTATATTTTTATATGCAATAAGTACATGTTCTGTGCTAGAGGGTTTTTGTGGGAGGGAGGCAGTAATTAAATCAGTATCGTTAAGAAGATCATATGATTTATGCATGTCACACTTTCTCTTCATGTCTGTATCTGTAAGCTGCTTTCTAATAAAAATGTTTTTAAAAATAATTCCCATCTTTGCAGCCATCAGAGAAACGAAGGAAGCACTGGAAAATGTGAGTGTCTCTGTAGAGGTTTTGCAGGAGGGAACAGAGAGACTTCATGCAAATTTGACAGATGTTAAAATGCACCTAAGCAACACCCTCAATGACTCCGCGTGCAATGCAGCTCAGGCTGCCTCAACTTGCAATATCATCAGGAATTCATTAGGACAGCTGAACATCAATGCCAATTTTAGTGGGGTAAGATCTTTCAGTAATGTTTTTCAGACTCTCAGAGTGTGATTGCCTTGAATAAGCCCAGTAGTATTTCTGCAACTCAGTGGCTTGTTGTGTGCTGTGGGTAGTGAAATAATCTGCCCTCTCAAAAATGCTGAGGGTTAAGCTTTGCTATTTGTAGAGTAGAGTTTACATGAGTGTTTAGAAAGATTCTCCTGAAGATCACTTTAGTTTCTTTACCCTTTCTCCTAACTTTGAAATGTTTACTAAATAGCAAAACTGCTACTTCGATGTATCTCAGGCATGTTTTTTTTTTTTCCCAGTTGCCAGGTGTGAGCTCACAGCTTGCAAAGGTCAATGATGTCCTTAAAATAGACCTTTCTAGTCTTGTTCAAAAGGTATGTTTCTTGACAGATTTTTAAACTGTTAATGAATAAACTGGGATATGTGTATCACTTGTTTCCCCTTTGTTTCTCAAGCAGAATTCCTTTGTTGTCACCTCAACCTGCATCATGATTGGATATCTCTCATTGTTTGGCCAAAATTTAACACTTGAAAATAGGAATGTAGTGCTTTGTATCTCCAGGATAATAAAAACCTAAAATGTTTTGCAAGTTGTCTGCTTGAATGAACAGTCCTTAAAAAATGAAAAGACAGAAACATGGATCCAGTATTATGCTCTCTGCTTTTTGGTTCAAACTAAGAAAGGGGTTGAGACCCCTTCCTGCTTCTGCAGTGATCAGGCTTGCAGGGAGTAAGGCTGCAAGTATCCACTGCAATGGTTTCTCCTTTCTGTCCAAATGAGATACTGAGCTTGGTCCCCAGAGTGTGGACCCCTTCTTTCCCCTTCTCACTGAAGAAGGTATTGCAATGCCTTTAGAGGCAATTGGATTTCAATGTTTATAATATGCATTTCATGTTTGGAAGGCATAAATTTGGAAAGAGGAGGTGTTAGACTGCTACAGAGTAACTCCTTTCACTTAGTGAATCTTCATATGTGTGATTCTGGCTTTTAGATGAGCTGGATCTGACAGACAGCAAAGTTAGAAATGTCTGTGACTGATTCATATGTATTTAAATACAGATTTTTTTGTTTTCTCCGAAGGAATGTTCTGGAAACCAAACTAAATCTGAAATATACTTAGAGTTCCTATTTTTTTTTTGCCTTTTCTAATATGCAGTGATAAAACTGTATTTTTCTTAGTATTACCATCTATATTTTTTAGTATGTGTGTACTTTTGATCTTTGAATAAAAGGAAAAAAGCTGCAAACAATTTGACAATGAGAAATATGCCATATTTTTTCACCTTTTTTTCTTAGGGCTATGCGGCATTTAATGATACTCCAGACTTGGTGGTGAATCAAACTAGGAACATTTTATCAGGTGAGGACAAACTATCTTTTCACTTTGTTTAATGTTTTTGTTTCCTTTTATTGGTAATATATTTTCTTGGCTAAATATCATTAAAAATGGAAATGTGAAACTTAATTGTTTTTTTAAAATTTGGTGCCAGAGGGAAAAAATGTAGAAAGCAACTGTGTTCTTGATGAGGACTCTAAATTAAATCTAAAAATAGACCATGTGGTATTTTATGGAGGAGTTTTATCTGTTAGACTTTTTACTGCTCAAGTAATGAGGAATCTTGTGACCCTCACTTCACACTGATGCTTTATTTGGTTGAAAATCTAATTTTCCTTGACCGATGTGTTTGTGATTTACTTAGGAGCATGATGTTAAAAACTGACCCCACCTGCTGCTGTATTAAAATGTGGTGGATGGCGAAGTGAAAGTCAATATATGCCTTAAGGATAACTTAAATGGCTGTCTCAGTTGTTTTATTACTTGGGCTTTACACTTTTGCTCTTTGACTGTACCTGTATGGCAGTATAGCATATGTATACTAATCTGTTTCAATTTTTGTTCTTGCATTGTGGACCTGTTCTGCATTATATATAAGCAGCTGTTCCTTGTAAGTTTTTCTGGTTCGTTTTTTTTTTCCCTTCCTCTCCTAGGCAAAATAAAGCACAGTATAGATATAAGCAGAGTGTACTGTGTGAACTTGCCTGTAATGAGCCAGTTTTCTAAAACTGATATTACGCCTTTCGTTAGAAAATCTAGAGCAGATTTACTCTTTTTCCATATCTGAGATGTGTAAACACAGACAAAACATCCTAATTTATCTTTTTATAAATTGTTTGTGCTTGTTTGCATAAAAACCGAGTTTGAGTTACAAAAGCAAAATAAGTAGGTTTTCTAGGAAAAAATTGCACTTATCTGTAAACTCCTAAAACAACTGATTTGTTACCTGGTTGGATTTGAGGAATAGTTATCAAAAAAATGAAGGTGAAGGCTTGTCCAGTTGTGTTTTGAGAAAGAAGATAGTATTGCCTACCACAAAATTGCAACCTGTAGTTACATATCCTGCTTTTTCAAGTATGTTTTCAGTTGAAGAAAGGGAAGAGTGTAGAGAAACTGCATTTTGCACATACACGACATGTATAATGAATGAATTAATCATGTCTTTGTATATCTAAAGAGTGTCTCTGTAACCTGTAAATAGAGGGTAGCACGTTTGGTCATAATCTGAGGGGAAAATGGCTTAATGGATTGTTACCTCAGGAGTGTTGCTAACTAATTGGAATGAGTTCATTTAAGTGATCTCTTTTAATAAGATTGAAAATAACTAGTATACGTTCCCAATATAGGCAGTCAAATTTCTTGCACAGTATTGTATTCCCAAGACGTGGAGCTTAAATAGATTTTGTTCTTCTCCTTTGTAAACTTGGTGGCTAATTGTCTTGCTCAGTGTTGCCATTTGCAATATTGCATGGAAAGTAAGATTTAGGTTGGCTAGATAAAAACTGACACTTTCATTTTAACGAGAGGAAAGAGGAAGAACTTTGGCTTACGTCTGCATCTTCAATCATTAAACTGAATGCTAAAAACAAAATGTGTGTTTTGAAATGCTGTTGTGCTACTTTGAAGCTTGATGCTTTTGTTGCCTGCTTGTGTGTTCCTCACACTTGTCTTCATGGCCTGCTTGTTACATGTGGCAAATGGCTTAATAGCATTTTATAATGCATACATGGACTGTAAATTTTCTCCATGGATCTGTAACAGTGAAATATGTTTGTTCTTTTAGATATCAAAAGTGTGCTGGAATCCATTGGTTCAAATATTACTGCTTTCACAAGAGCGCTCCCTGTTCAGAATATTTTGGCAGATTTGATGGTGCATCTTACACAGACTGAGGCATATGTTCAAGATTATTTTCCAGTAGTGGAGCAGTATGATTTCTACAGGTATGTACAAGAAATAAGGCAGGACTGAAGCACTCCTTGTCGTTAATAATTTGTAATATTTTAATGTTCTGTAAAGGCAATTAAACTGTTAATGATAAACACAGTGAAAGAAAGATGTATAAAGCAGTTATTCGGTACTGATATTTTGGTAAAAGCAAAAAATGCAGCTAATCAATAACTGACTGCTGTTTCACCACAGAGCAAGAGCTAGTTTCTACTCTGTAGACCTTCAGGTTTATTTCAGGAAGGATAGATGTAGGTAGATGTAAAAGACAACACCCAAAGAAGCTGATTATTTCATAATGCCAGGGTGACTTTTTATCTAGGTCTTGTTTCCATTTAGTTGCTGATAAATTGTGAGGGCAGAGGACCAGCGAGGCCTTGAAGCCAATCCATTGTGACTACACCTTTTGCACTGCAGAGCAGGAGTAGCAGGGATTCTGTTCCACATGTTGTAAATATTTGTGCACATGTGCTTGGCCCTACTGGTGTAGTACTGGTCTTTGTGGTTGATTATACCTTGAGAAAAACTCACTTTTTGAGACTTTTGTGTTTCTTACTGTTGAGTAAACTCATATTTTGATGTATAAAGCTTTTAATTTCAATACCATCTATCTTTGTTGAGATTTAATAATTTCAGTACACAAGCCCATCAAATTCTCCCTACATTTTGTTTGATACTTTAGTTGACTTTTATAATCAATATTTGCTTCTGTGTTTATGTGATAATCAGTCTCTCTGCTATAGTATATGTATTGCTGGCTTTAATGCAGTGATAAATAAAAGTGAACAGAAAACTGAACTTTTAGAACCTTTCTTAGAATCTTACCTTTAGCCCATTTCTTATCTGACAGTTTCTCCAGTGAGCCTAATTTGACAAATTTATTGATATTTTCATTGACGCTCATACTGCATTTAATCAAATAAATATATTGTTTTATTCTGCTACAGGAGAATATATCTCATCTATATGGCATTTAAATACCTGGTTTTGTCAAACCTAGCCTAACAGTACTTCAAGTATAAATGAAACCAATAAGCCTGTAGTTGTCCAAATTACTTTCTGTCTATTCCTTTCTTAATTACAGGTGCATCATTTGTAGTTCTTAATAAGTATCCTTTTATAAATATACCTGTCAGAATTCATGATTTTCTTTTTATTGGCTGTGCATGTTCATTACAGTATTTCTTTTACAGATTTTTCTCTACAAAAGTACAGGGAGGAGAAAAGGGAACTTAAAAAATAAAAGCTGTAGAAGTGACAACAGAGGGGAAAAAGAAGTGCAGAGGGCATTGGGAGAGGAGGAAAGGATAGATGTGTAATGTGTGAATAAATGGACATGCTCCAAATACCTGGACAGATAGAACTGTTATGTGATGTAATCAGTGAAAAATGGAAGTTCATTTCTTATCCAAGATTTTTCTCCTGATCAAGTTCCATTAACTGTTCCATATGTTGAAAACAGTCCAGCACGGACACATAAAGCCTAGGTTTTTACAGCCTTAAATACAGTTATTTATAATTGCAAGCCTAACACAGTGACCAAAGTGCTAGTAAGCTCACAGTAATAGCAACTATGTACTTCATGACCAATGGCCAGTTCACATTCATAAATTTCTCCATTTATTCTTGAATAAATTGCTGTTTGGACATCTGCTTCCTCTAAGTAATTGTTTGCTCCACTTGGAGCACTTGGGAGGCTTCAGCACAGTTCACCTGTGTTAACTGGGGAGCACACCTTGTTCCTGTGGTGTCTGTTCCCCAGTCCTTCAGTATCAGCTGACTGCAATCCAGCAGTGACTGTGTGCTGGCCCAAAATACATGTTAGTGTAAGCATATATGTTTATCTTTGCTGACACTGATTGCTCAAACAGAGCCACAAGTGTGACATTTGGGAATATAGTATTGCATGATGTCTCCTGAAGGTCTCCTGCGTGTTCTTCTTGTGAAAATAACGAGGTACTTTATCTTTTATTCCTTAGGTGGCTAGGTTGTCTAATTCTGTGCTGCATGTTGGTCCTGATTCTGGTCTTTTACTACCTTGGATTGCTATGTGGCACCTGTGGGTATGATAAACATGCTTCTCCAACAACCAGGGGCTGTATTTCCAACACTGGAGGAAACTTTCTTATGGCGTAAGTTTCACTTACCAGGGAAAAAGAAAATAAAGGTAGAAGGTTGGTTTGGTTGAGTTTTTGAAGGACATAGATAGGAAAAGAATTTGGTTTGTTGCCTAGGTATATCTGCTGAGAAGAAATAGAAATATTGATTTTACACACCTACATTGAGGGACTTGTGGATTTGAGGTTGTTCTTTCATTGAGAATCACAGCTGAAGGATAAAACCTCTGAATTTACCATTAGAAGGCGAGTGCTGTGGCTAATGAATTTCTGTGCAAGTCCCTTTGAAAATGGCAAAAACTGGGGACAAATAATAGAATATATTAGGGGAAATTAATAATTTTCTAGTAGACTTGGAACATTTGTTCAAAGTTTCAAAAAAAGCCGTGCAAAGAGACAAGAAACACTTGCTTTTCTGAGGGTGTTTCCGGATGTTTGGGCTTGAAAAGTTCCCAGGAGTGGTTTAATGTCACTTCTGCTGGGTGCAGGAGAAGATTACATCTGAAAGTCTATAACTTTTTTGAGAGCACAAGACTAGGGAGCTGAATTTAAAGAAGAAAATTGTATAGTTTTGTGTCCCTTAAATGTAATTTTTAAAACAGTTTGCATGCTTAATGCTAATGTGAGGTTTCAAATGCATTTTAGCTGAAGACTTTACAGGGCTGAAACATTTAATATATTTCAGAGAGCAAGAACATATATGGAAAACAGAACTATTTCAATCATCAGTTTTCATATTTCTGTTATAGCTCTAAGTGTTCATCTATATCCTCCCTGTTGCCTCAAGTATGTATGTATATATATATATGTATACACAATGTGTTCTTACAAAGCAAAAACTTATTCAACTTCTTTTTCAGTGGTGTTGGATTCAGTTTTCTTTTCTCCTGGGTGCTGATGATTGTAGTGGTGCTCACTTTTGTCACAGGTGGAAATGTAGAAAAATTGGTCTGTGAACCCTTTGAAGATAAAAACTTGTTCAAGGTGAGGTTATTCACATTATTAAACAATTAATAGAATAAGATTGAGTCCCAATGGTCTTGTCTGCTCTGTATGGCATATCATTTTTATAGGACACTTCAAGTGAATTTGGATCCGGTTTTACTTCCTCCTTACAGACCAAATAGAGACATTCATCCTTTTTTGATGTAATTTGCTTTGCAGTATTAATACTGCATGCCTGTCTTCCTTTGGAGACAGACTTTTCTGATTCAGTTGTTCCTTGGTAATGGGGAATTTAAATACTCACTTTCTGCACCAGAGAGTTTGAATTTGCTGTTTTGCTTATATTTTTGTTAGTGGGTGATAAGCTTAGATGTGGTTATGTGTCAAAAGACCACATATGAATTAATATGAATTAAGAAGCTTGGAATTATAGTAACATTACTGAATTTTGTCTTCTAGATTTTGGATACACCTTACTTGCTAAATAAGCACTGGAAAAACTATCTTGCTGGCATCATCTTTAAAAATCCAAATGTTAACTTGACTTTTGAAAAGGTCTACAGGTATTAGAGTTATGATTAAGATTTAATTCAGTTCATGTTTAACTCTTTTTTATTTCATTCAATTTATACATACTGATTTTGTGGTATCTTCTATGCTCTATATTTCAGGTATATCCAAAAACTGCATATGTTCCAGAAGCCATTTTGATTATAGTGATTCACAAACAAAACTAAATTGTTCCTGTATATGAGTTGTTAGTGATAGTCAGCACAGTACTGTATGACAGCACTAGTCAAGTTAATTGATAAAATACTTTCCGTCTTTCAGAAACTGTTAACCACTTCTCTTATTGACTCAACTTCAAAAATATAATCAGTATTTTATTTTCTAAAGAACTGATTTTCTTAGAATAAGAAAGCATTTTTAATCATTCTGTAAATAATTGGCCCTCAAGGTGGTTTTTAGGCTGATCTGTGTATTTGTATTCTTTCAGTGATTGCAAGGAAAACAAAGGAATTTATACTTCCCTTCACCTAGAACATCTGTTTAATATCAATGAGCTTTTAAATATTAGTATGGTAAGTAAAGAAACTATGAGTGAGTGCATGATTCTGAGGGATGTTGGCTCTTGAAACACCATATAGCATGTATGAGTTTTATGGGATTTCAGTTTTTATACACAAAATATCTTACAGGAGGCAAGAGCTGCCCAGCTGCCCATAATCTGAAAGAAACAATTTGATTTACAAATAAGATATTTTTTACCAGTCTCAGTGGGCCAGGGAAGATTTTCTGATGTGCTCTTTTAAATGTGGTGATAATGTTTGTTTTAACTTCAAAACTTGTGTGGAAGGTTGAAATCTATCTTCCAAAGAGTGCTTATGGTGTTCAGTGACAATTTTCTTTTTATATAAACACCTGTCTGGGTGTGTTCTCTCATTCCAGTCAGATTTGTGTTGATCCAGGATATGGTATACCTTGTTCTAAGAACTATCATGTTTTTGGTTGGAAGTAGTTGGGTAAAATAGTATTTTCAGTTAAGCTGTAATGATATATGACTGCATTGTCATTACAAGACTCTACTAATTTTGGGGTTGCCTGTAATACCTGTCTTCATTACAGCAACCCCTTGGGGATACATGCTCCATTCTGCCAGGCACTGTACCCACCTAATAGATACAGTCCCTGCCCCAGATAAGAGACAATGAAAATTAACTAGGCAGATTGACTAAAAGGGAAAGTTATTTTGAGTTTCACAATGACTAATGGAAGAGGCTGTAAAGGAAATCAGGTTTTGAGATTCCTCAACTATAGAAAGCTCTGCAGCCCCTGCAGTAACATGGTTTGGGTGCAGTGCAGAAAGGTTCAGGTAACAATAATCAATCACCTTGAGTCACTACTAAAGGTATTTAGAAGAGTCTCATCCAGTCCTGTGGCAAGGAGTGTCAGTCTTGACCACAGCTGAGATACTGACTTTCCTAGGTTTCCTTACTTGGAGCTTACTTACAGGGGTAGAACTTAACATTCTTAAAGGATAACATTTCCTGGAGGGGTGTTAGTTAAACAGAATGGAAGGCAAGTAATCCATTGGTATGAAACAGAAAAAGGCACGTTAGAACATGGCCTGGTTGGTTCTGTTCAAGTTAATTGAATTAAACTAATGTAAGGAAAAAATCAGTGTGTGCTTCTTCATGAAAATGAGAAGTCAGCAAAAGCAGGATGCTTTGGGCAGGGGCTATAGCAGAGTATGTGCTGGTTGCAAGCTACTTTTGTACTTTCTTTTATTTCTCTCTCAGTATACAGAAGATGTAGCACTTAAAATTGAACACATTCAGATAAACCTTAGCAAAATCATTCTGCTGGATGAAACTGGGAAGGAGAATCTTCTGAATTTCAGCTCTTCAGGAATAGATGGGATAGACTTTTCAGCGTATTTGACAGAGGTGAGACTGTAGTCAACTACAGACATGACTGGGACAAAACATAAAATGCTTGTTTACCAACAAACAAAACACCAAAATCTGCTTTTGTGTGAAACACCATGTTTTGGAGGTTCATACAAGTTGGGGAAAAAAGCACTTAAGTTAATAGATAAAATAAAGAGTAGACAGAGTAGGCATTATAGTAAAGTGCGAACTGTCTGTAAATAAAATAGCATATTCATTTTCTTACTGCTCACATCTTATTTCAGATCAATAAAAGTGTTACGAAGGTTGATCTTCTCTCGTTTGCTAATGATTTAGAAGCAAGAGCAGACCAGCTGGTAAGTTCAATTCAGCAATATAATAGTAGATAAAATATATCATTTATATACCATATAAGTATAAAAACATAGCAACGTAGACTTTATATAGGAGAATTTTTGTACATCAGACATTTACATACATGGTGCATGTAAGGAAAAACATTGAAGAAAAGTGTTGTATATGAGCTGTATTTTAAATGTTGCTAATTATTGGCTTTTGTATACTCTTGTACATTTTCTGCTTTGAAAGTGTATTTTCTTGAATTCCATTCTTTGCTTGTGCAGTGACGAGAATGGTCCATTTCAGTATTTCCTATTATGGTCTTTACATCTTAGGGTTCCGGTTGGAAGAAAAAATGGTTAGATCAGGATGGAAAAAAGTATTATAATTAATTTTTTTCAGTTAGTGAGCAGGAGATTTTTTAAATTAGAAACAAAATTAATACTGTGGCAGCTTTTAAGGACTGTAATGAGAACTAAAGGTCCATTTTGGAGGGAGAATGTACAAAAATACCTGTCTTCTCTGAAGGGCTTTTTGAATGCACCACAATGGTCAGAGGGTATTGCTACAACATTGCCCACAAATGAATCTGCAAGTGGCACAGATCTGCTTTAACAGACAGTGACTGTTCAGTTGGTATGTTTGTTATACATGTCCAGGTCAGGTCATCGTCACTTTTCAGAATAAGGGTCCTGGTTTGGATGCTGGCCCAAGACAGATTCCTGCACTGCAGTGCACACTGCAACGTAACAGGAAGAGTTGTGAGGGAAATATCCTTCACAGATGCCTTTCCAAGTGACTGGCTGAATATACTTAAAATTCTATGCCCTTCAGAAAGAAGAGGGTGCCTCAGGGTGATGTCCACATTTCCAAGACAAAAGCAAGTAGCCATGACTGGGAGATGCTTGTCCCAGCTGGGGTGCAGTGCTGCAGGGTTCTTGCAGTCAAGTTTGGTTTGTGGCGAGTGTGAGGGAGATGTGCTCACTCTTCTGTATTTAAAATGACTTAGTGCATTATGTGAAAATTCTCTTCAGTTAAGTCTGTGGTGATAATGTTATAGCCAGAAAAGCAAGGTAGTGTATCTGGTTTGGTTGCTGAGGTTTGAATTATTAATGCAGTGATTTGGCTTTTTTTCCCCCTCCTTGTGTCAAGAAATTCATTTTACCATACTGCATTTGTAGTATGAGCTGTTCTGGAGTGGATGTGTAACTTTCATTGTTTTTTGCTTTGTTGGAAAGCTTTGAGGTTACTGAACAATACTGCATAATTGCATTTTTTGCAGCCAAAAGGAGCACTGGAAAATGCCTTAAAAGGACATGCAAACAACATTCGAATGATTCATAACCAGCAAGTAGTTCCACTGGAGCAAGCTATGGTAAAACATTAAAGCAATACTGAAACATGCTTGTAGAAAACACAAATCTCTGAATCTCTTAAAGAGGTTAGAAAGCTGGACTTCTATAAGCACAGATTGTGCCAATGAAGAGTAATCTGGCTAAAGTATGTGTTCATTAAATAGTTTCCTTACTTAAAATGTTGCTGTTTTATAATGCTGTCTAAAATAATTGCCTTTTTCTTCCCCATTTTTTCTATAGCTATTTGTGATTATATATGAATAGAAGAAGCAGCAGGGGAGAACTTTACAAAACTCTTAACCCTGAAACCCCCTAAATCACTCATTTTCTTTTTTTGCTTCTCTGTGGTCTTCAGTAATAAAAGCCATTATCACTTTGACACTTTATTTCTTGGAGTTAGCAGCCAGCTAACAGTATTGGAATTGGAAGAAGCTCCTGAGAGTAGTATGTAGAGCAAAAGTTTTTTTTATTGATGCTGTGAAAGATGCAAAAGAGCTGCTTTTGGGTGATTTTGACACAGACTTGTATCAAGCTGTGAATCTCCTGCATGTTAGGTGTTGCTTTTTCCTCTACATATCATGAAGACTTCTAGTTTATCCTAGCATCTGATATTGTGTATCTGTACCACTTCTAGAAAAATACTACGTCTTCTGGTCCACTCTGATTCTATGCTGTTCTTTCCTAATTAACTCCTAATTATTCTCATCTCTTTTTTCTTTTATAAAACTGACTGTCAAGAAATATGTTAAAGCTAGGGTAAGTGCTTTTTCCCTTCAGAAATTGCACAATATAGAATTCTCTAAACATTTGGGTCTAAATTTAACTGTTCCATCTTCCCTCCAATCTTACTTAATTTATTGCATCTAACTTTAGTTATATCAGTGCTGTTGGTGGAGTACTGATTCAGTTATGAAACCCACAACTTATTAATTTTAACGCAGTTGTTTTTGCTGTTGTATACAATGTGATATGTAGTATTAATAACAAAATAATGTATAGAAGATCAAAGCATGAATATAAGCTTAAAACAGGTGCACTCTTACCTGTAGTAATGACTTGAAGCTTTTTTTCTCCCCTCTTTTCCAACAGAGCACTTTAAATCAGAGCATTAGATTACTGAAGAGGACATCATCTGAACTTATGGTAAGCTTTTCTTTCTGGCAACAGGAACATTTTTGTATTTTAAATCTTCAGCCGCATATGCAGGGCCAAAGTACCGTTTTCTTCTATTTCTAGCTGTTCCATTATTGCAAGAGATTGTAATGCATTGAGGAAGTAATCAGGATTTAGATCTCTCTTCTGCGTAAAAAGAACATTTGGGCTGGTTTTGAGAGTGTGAATTGTAAACTGGACTCTCAGGTGATAAAATAGGCTTCGGTACCAGTCTATATATGTGTTACTCATTTTCCTTAGAATGTAGGGAGTTGTTTTCTAGACTCCTTGGAAGCAAAACCTGGGGGGAACAACCACAAAACACAATGCAAAAGTAAAACTGACAGAAAAGAGCCTTGTGATTCACATCCTTAACCATCTTTTATTCCATGCCCAGCTCCCACTGAAGTCTGTTTCTTTAGGTTGTACTCATTACCCTCCTGCTTCTGCACCATCAGCCTTGCTCTGGGATCCTGGGTCTAGAGGCTTTTCCAGGGCAGCCCCATGTTTCCCCTCTAAGTAGTGCCTGCACCACAGTGAGACCAGCTGGCTTCAGTCTGCTAGAGAGTGAGCAATAGGGTGATTGCTTTCCTGGAAGTAAAGCTTTCAGCCACCAGCCTGTCTTGGCTCTGGTAACAAGAATCCAGCCACACTAGTGGTGTTGTCATAGTCTCAACAGCTTTATGGGCCTTACCTATCTTAGTGCTTCTCATTACAGTTTTCACCCATCCATAGCAGCAGACCAAGAAGATATCTGTTAGAATCTGCCATTTGAAACTGGGTGATGTTGAAAGCCATGATGTAAGGTGTTGATAAGAAAGGGGTGATGTTTGACTCTAAAGTATATTTAAACATCTCTCCATTTTCAGGCTCTGTGTACACTGTCCTTTGTGTGTGTTCTGTGAGAGAATTTATGGGGTTGTGCATATATTGAACAAAACATTTCAGTCCTTCAGGTAATTGATTTGGGGCATATTCAGGCTGTACAGAATACTACTTCAGTCATCAAGAGTTGTTGCAATGGTACATGGCCCACTGTTTTCTTCCTGAGCACTTTGTATGTCTGTAGTGTATATGCAGACATTGATTTAAGGAGAGTGGAAGATACAACTTACCCTAGTATATAAATTAGTTATGTAGGTTCCAGGAAAAAATACCACGCCATAACCACTGACACATCCATTTTCAGAATGAGACAATATTGAGGTGATCATGAGTCCTTCAGCAGCTCATGTTCTATCTGGAACTGCATTTTTTGTCAGGTTTTGAGAAGACAGTGACACTGGTTTATCAAGAGAATAGGTAGCAGCCAGTGGCCATAGAGCCATTGCAACATCCTGAAGGGGATTTGTTTATATTAAACAGCATCTCTTCCTGTCCAGGTTAAGGTGAAAAACGTCATTAGTGCTGTTAATGCTGCCCAGAATCTCATAAATAACAATGCTTCTCAAGTTATTGTCCAGGTAAGCTCTATTTGATCAAAGTACATTAATTTATGATGTTATGGAGATAGAGGTTAACTTGCTTTTGTTCTCTTTGATCTGGTTCTAGGAGACAAAAAAGTACATGGACACCATAATTGGCTACTTTGAGCAGTACACGGAGTGGGTCAAGGAGTCGGTAAGGTGCATTTGCTTTATTGAGAGAAGCTGTGTTTAAAAATAAGAAATCTAAACAGTAATAAAAGCAATAATAATAATGTTACTTTGATAGTGTGTTTTATAGTTTCAGGTTTTAATACATTTGCACATACTGTGAGTGGGCAAATCAGTTTCCTATAGTTCTGTTGTGTTTGTGAAATGGAAATTATGAATTATGTTGGTTGGAATGCAGTGCAAATTTAGCAGTATTATTTTCAGGGCTACCCTGAAATCTACCATTTTTGTTAGTACTGCACCGAACCTGACCCTTCATAGTTCAAATTTATGTCATTAGCATCTTGTTTTATTTTTCTTTCTTCAGCAACAGACTTTGAGAATGTAAGCTGATGTTTAAAAGACTTTCAGTTGACAGCATATCCTACTGTTATTTATTTTGAATTTGGATAGGGTAAGACATAACCATTTAGTAAATTATAATGGTAAGCTAGTTTAGAGATTCTTATTCTGTTAGATACTTAAAACTGTAATTTTTTAATCTTTTTTCAGATTTCCATGGAAGTAGCAGCGTGCAAGCCTATTGCCAATGTGATAGATACAGCAGTAGATATTTTTTTATGCAGCTATATAGCTGATTCTGTGGTAAGAAACATTTTGCTACTCAGAACTGGGGCATCAAGGAGAAAATTCTTTCAACATACATCTATTATTCTGACTATTCTGAAGTAAGACAATAAAGTACCACATACAAAGTTATGCAAGGAAAACGTTCTGATCTGGATCCAGTCCAAAGACAAAACAGTGCTGGACTTTCTAGATTTTCAGTAAACTTAAGCTTCTATTAGCAAGAATTCTGTAAAATTGACTGATACTGAACCACCTTGAAACAGAAAATGGAAAAGCATAAAGATCTGAAGCTTCATCTGTAACTCTTGCTTAACTTAAAGGGGTGAGATGTGGGCAGGAAGCGAGTGGAAAATATCAAGGAAAAAATGTTTTCCAGCATCTTTCCTGAAATCTAGAAAACCTGAATGAGTTTTTATCACTAGACTTGTAGCAGGCAGATCTTGATTAATTTGTATGTTGGAGACATTGAGCATGACTCGTAGCAGGATAAAAGGGAAATACTGGCTTTTTATCTTGCCAAAAGAACTTGGAAAGAGGACAGCATGCATTAAAAGTAAAGTAAGACACCATGTGCCTGAAAAGTACCTAAAATGCCTCTTAACTTACTTACCTTTGTGGCACTTTCAGTCAGATCCTAATCACACTACCTAATCACACTACTACGTGTAATATATGTAATCAGTCAAAACCAAAACACTCTGGCCTTGATAATGCTTAACCATGAAATGTTTAATCTTGGTAATGCTTAACCATGAAAACCTCCTAATCTATGTTGTACTCATTGATTAGCTCATACACTTCAGAGCTTCTGTTCTCCTTTGTGAAGCCATTACCCATCTGTAGAGAGATGGACCATGATTTTCCGGATGATAGAACTTAGCTGAGTCACTTGGAAATCAAAATGCCTCCAGCCAGTACAAATCAAATTTGAAAAATCATTTTAACACCAGGTGATAATTCAGTTCAGCTGTATAATAATGAAATTAGTTACACAAATAGGGATGCAGTTTGCAAGTTATAAAGTGCCTTGAGAAAGTGCTGGAAACTCATATTTGGACAAGAACTGCAAGAACTAATTTATGCTGTGTTCTTGTGGTAACAATGTTTAGAATATCAAGCAAGGGTTCAGTACTTTACTAATTAATTTTCTCCATTACCTTTTTTCCTTGATTTTTCTATTGCTTTTGTTTCAGAATACCTTCTGGTTTGGTTTGGGAGGCTCTTCAATGTTTCTAATTCCTGCCATAATTTTTGCTGTAAAACTCTCTAAATACTATCGTAGGATGGATACAGAGGATGTTTATGATGAGTAAGTATATATTCCAAAATAAGCTAAATGGCAAATGGATTAAAATGTTTTTTCTGCTATTTCAGTGAAGGCTCTCTAATTCTTAAACCTGTCCTGCCAGATTAGAACTGCATGTTCATGTGTAATGCTGCAGGTTTAGGTCAGTGTCTGCAGAGTGTTTCATGCAGGTGGCCTTTGCTAGCCTTGACTTGCCATGAATGCAGATAGTGCTGGCTCTGACTCTGAGAATCTTGTGTCAAAAGGAGGTCTTCAGAGCTTTGTGAGCAGCATGTATATAAATAAGTTCCAAATGTGCTAGTTATTAGCTTTGCTAAGTAATCTGTTAAAGTGAATTGTGCCTGATTTGTAGTCTCCTTGAATTAATTATTTGCTTTCTTGCTATTCTTAGTTATTCCTAACCAGTCTTTCCTTTTTCAATTGCAGTTCCTCTGTCTCAGGGACTTGGCATTTTACTTTATGATAACTATTCTTACGTATTTTCCTATCAGTTTTTTTACTGTTACCTTTTCTGCTCCTTGTTTTGCTCATTGTTCAGTTAGCCTGTGCACTGCATTTCTCCCATTCCACAGTGGTTGTTTTTCATTGCACATTCACAAGTCAGTAGAGCGGAAACAGGCATGTACAGCTGAAATTACTCACTTATTAGTGTCTAGTTAATTACTTCTCCTTTTCTGTGTTTTTTAGTTTTGAAAATATACCCATGAAAACGTAAGACATTTTTGCTGGTACCTATTAAATTATTTTATTAATGTGGGAGGGTTTATATTTTTAATGTAACTTGTTACTTCAAAAGAGGTAACATGTTCTGTTTCTCCAGACTTGATAAATTATTTTAGAGTCTCCAACGCAACAAGAATAGACAAATAATTTATTGATTTTTGGCGAATATAAAAATACTATAAAATGTAAAATTATAATTATGCCATAACTCTTGAATGTTACAAAGGAAAAGTTATATTCTATTGTACAGACATAGCTTAATTTTGAGTATAATACCATCATCCATGTACATGTCTTAGAAGCCATATTGTACATAGTGCATCTTATAGTTAACATGGTCTTTCTCGGTGTATTTATTTTATTACAGTACGGAAAATGGTAATAATGGTTATCATAAAGAGAATTTATATGGTATGCACAATCCTGTTTTTACAAGGTAAACCAAGTCTGAAACTGCATGCCTTCATGTGTCCTTACTTCAGCTTCTCTTTTAATCACATTTCCAATTTTTTTCATGCTTTAAAGTGAATCTCTTAATTCTCTAGGATTTTTTTTTGCATGATTATTCACTGTAGCAAGTGCTGTATGATGCATATTTCTCAAATATTCTTTACATAACAGCAGATATAGAAGTAACTTCCTGCAACTTAAAGTAATTGGTAAATTTGATCTTAAAATCCATGTAATCAGGAGTTTAGTCAGCACAGTGAGTGGTCCCAAATTGACAGACCTAATGAAATGCTCTGATAGCAGATGAAAATGATAGGATGGAAATGCATTTGTACTCCTAAGTAGTTTTTAAGTGGTGAGAAGAGATCTCCTGTGTAAATGGCAAGTGTTCCAGATAGTCAGAAAGCATGACCATAGAAAATGGGGGGTAGGACTAGAATGTAGCATCACAAAGCAAGAAGCTCAAGTTATGTTTAAAAAAAGGAGGACATTTGGGATTATTTTCTGCCTCTACAACTTCTGTGCTGTAAAACATTATGTAGTTGTAAGACTCAGTTTCCAGGGGGATAATATTCAGTATCCCACAACCTTATTGTTTGGTTTTGCAAAATTGCAAGTTGCTTAAGAAAGGGCTAAATTTATGACTGAAATCTGTAACTCACTGTGCCTTACTTTGCAACTTCATGAATGAATGTGTAGGTTGAGTATTTATAGAGAAGATACCACTATGCTTTAAATAACAGGTGAATAGAGAGAGCTCAAAATTTGGGTCTTGCCAGAGTTCATGGTTACATCTGATGATGGGGATGGTTCTTATTATTTAGAACTGTATTTTACAATAATTAATTACTGACCAAATCTTCATTCCATATCTCCTTCTGAAGGAAGTCTTTATATAACGATATTTTTAGTGATATTTATGATCACAATTGTTGTGGTCTGTTCTGCAACTTAAGAGTGCTTACTTGCCAAATTAACTGACAAGGAGTTTAAGTCAAGAAAAATCTGCACTGGCATATCTTAAGGACTCTCAGTTTTAAGGACTTTCAGTATTTTACGTTAGAGAAAACTAATAATTTCTCAGGCCTTGGAATTCGTTTTCTGGTCTTTGAATCTTTAATACGACTGTTCATATTCTTGAGGTTCATAGCATGTTTTCTTATGATATTTCAGTCACTGATAAATAGTTCAATTCAGCATTGCTGAAAAGCCTAAAAATTAGTAGCATAAAACAATCTTTTACACAAGATGCACTAGTCCAGTCCTGACTTATTTTGATAAAATGATAAAATCTAAAGATTCGGTTTGATGCAGTGATGTCTTCTGATGTGCTAATGGAGGTAATTTGAAAAACTGCTAATTATGGCATACATGCTTTGAATTTCTCAGTATGCCATTCCCATATGAATAAAATCTCGATTTTAATTTTCATTTCAGTATACTCTTTGCTTGTATACTATCCTTGATTTTTCTCATTTCCTACAAATTACTTTAGGAGATACTTTGAGAGATATGACTTTGAATAGGTCTCTGTACACCTATACTTCTGCAGGTTTAAAGAATCCCATAGGGTTGGGGTTTTTTTATCCTTCAAAATCAGCTGGATAATTTTGCTGAAAAGAGATGCAAATATTTTTGTTACACTGAGTTATGTAAGTACAAGAAAAAGCTGCATGAGGTATATGTCTCACACAGGTATTTTTATACACGTCAAAGACACAAATAACCTCAAATGCAGCCACCATTTTTGTGAGAGCAAAACGTGAGGCTGGATTAAATTAGCAAAAGAGGGGTGTTGAATAGGTAGTCCAAGTATTTATTTCTATCATGAAACCAAAATAACCTGAGAGACTGGTGGAGAAAACCATTAATCCATTTCCTCTTGTTTGAAAAATGCTTGACTAAAGAGTAAAACATTGAGAATGTCTTAGGCCAACTTAGCTTGTCTCACCTAAGTTAGACACAGGATTTCTGTGTAGACACAGTTCCATTTGTGGGCAAAAGAAAATTATGTGTTTGTTTTATGTTGTTTTTTTTTTTTTCTCACATAGCTCTGTGGAACAGTGGTAACACATACTGGAAATGTTAAGGGGTAAGTAACAAGCTTAAATCAATTCTAGATCTATTACTACTTTACAATTTTAGGAAGGCCTGCTCTGATTGCTGCAACATGAGTGGGCTGTAAGGTCTAAAACCAAAAAAAGCTATTCAGTCATATTGATGTTAATATTAAAATATATTATAATATATATCCCTTTGTTCTGTTTAGATTACATTAAAATTCAGTCTTTATAAATTTTTTCCTGAATTGTTTTTTGTTATTATTTCCAGGCTATATAAATGAGGCTCAAGACTCTTGTGTGGGAGTACATCATTATTCTTGCAAGTGTATTGGCTTTTCCATTCATCTGACAGATCCTGAGCCACTTGTTTTATGTCGGCTGTACTGTAAATCCCAAATGTACTATTGAATGTTCTGCCATAAACTACTGTACAGAATATTTTGTGATCGGGGCACTGCCTCTCAAATACCACTGTTCAAGGCTTGAATTAAAATGTTCTTTTGGTTTTTTACTTTTTTACACTGGGCTTTCTACCTTACATCACAGTATATAAATTAATTAGATTAACAGCCTTTGCCTAGTAATTCTCTTAAAATTGTTGAAGTTCTTATCTTAAATTGTTGATTTGTGTTAAATACAGTACATACACGTTTACATAAAAATACATTTTGTATACAGAGACTTTTGTATATACATTTTTCTTAAAACTTCTAAGTGTTTAGTTAAGATTTTAATATTGTACAATACTCTTCACAAATGAATTTACCAGCATGATCAGTGTTGCTATTTGGTGCTCTTGAATGACTACATTGGACTAAATTTGGATTGTAATGGGGTCCATAGTATCTCTGTGTGTCTGGGAAGCTCAGTTGCAGTTTTGTTGTCTCCCTCATTTTTTTTCCTTTTCTTAATTATTTAATATTTAGTGGGTTTTGCTGTATAGACCTGAAAGGGATTTTTGGAGAAGTTTGTTTTTAAACTTTGGGTGGGAGGGTCAGGAATATGCGGGATGCATAATATAGTGAAAAAGCTAAGCTATCTAGAGTTCAGTAGTACTCAAAAAGAGCATGAGGGATGTCCTATGTTGGTGATTTTTAGAATGCTTTACATTCTCTGTCTTCCTTTTCTTCTTTGAGACCAACTTCTGTAATGTCCTTAATAGTATCACTGTTGCTCTATTGGAGGCAGTGATAGTATTTTTGCTAAATAATATTAAACTGTGATTTACAATATTGAAATTCAGATCTGTTTAGCAGTTGGAGTTAACGTTTCTACTGTTAGAGTTATTTCCTTGAATTTAAGCATATGGTTGAACTGATGAATTAGTTAACAGCAGATGTTATTGACAAGGCCAAAACTATGTTACTATATTTTGCTATGTAAAACCTTCTGGCAAGTGAAGTAGGTAAATATATTGATCTAAAATAGTATCTCTTCATCTCTCAGTATTGTTAACTTTGTTTCAAACAGGGTTTATTGTCTTGAGGCAGAGATAATCCTGTACATCATTATTATAATTTTAAAGAAATGCTGAAAAGTGATACCAGTCTTTAATCCGGAATAACCTTAAATTTTTCCGTTTTATGTCATAAATGGAAACATTTCTAATTGACAGTATGTAGCATATGTGTATATGTAATGTTCAGGACTTCAGATTTTTAAAAGTTTCTATTTTTAATTTGAGAAAATGTTCCCAGGTCATTTAAATAAAAAAGATCTTGCTTAACTACCTTATGTTTGGTTGTCCCTTGTTTTGTTTTACAAATGTCTCTCAGAACTGAGTTGCACAGTTAAAATATAATGAGAGTGAATTTCTTTACCCTGATTAAAAATTTTTGCTATATTTGACTTTTACTTTTGCAGCAGGAAGGACTGAAAGAACTTTGATTCTGGATGAGGGAGCTTCCAATTTCCACCAAGAATATGAATTATGCAAAGTTGATAGGGTTCAAGCTAATGAGCTGTGCAGGATGTCCATATAACCTGTTTCTGTATGGCACTGACAGCAGAATTAAACATTTGCTAGTTCTTCAGCTCCCATGGTTTGCTGCTGGCATCCTAGCTTACCTTGTAAAAGGACAATTGTTTTCTACTGATATGAGAGACTACAAACTGTTTAATCTGAAGCACAGGCAGACAGGACTGAAAAGTCAGATTAGAATGAGACAAACACTTGATGGGAACATAGTAGCTGTAACACATAAATATATTTGACTCCAAGCTTTGATACTTCTCCTTATCCTTGTAGTTTATTTCTTCTCATGATTACACTTGAAACACTTTGAGAACAAGAGATCTGAAACTGGTATAAATTAACTTTTGAATTGTTTTGGACTCTTCAGCAAATCTAAAAATTCTCAATGTTGTTGTGCTTAACAAAGTGTAAGTAATACATTTGTTTGTCAAATATTTGGAGGTATTCAAGCTTTTGCAGTAGGGATTTGAAATCTTTGGAATTGAGTGTGAGGTGGGTAACAAAATTCTTTTGTCTGGCTGGCTGAAGGGTGAGAAGACTCCCCAGAAAACAGTGGAAGAGTGAATGGTAAGTCTTAAGTAGGCTTATGCCATTGCTGTCATAGGACTTGGCTGGAGCCACACCACTGTGCCTTGAAAGAGAGAGGAGGAACTAATGGATAGAAGCTTGTTATTAAAATAGCCATGGAGAGGGGACAGAAAGAAAACAAGGTTACTAGCCAGAAAAGTACTGTGGATTGCCACAGCAGGGGAATGATTTTTCCTCATGACCTTCTGAGTGCTAAATGATTTTTCCTTAGCTCTGTTTTTAGTTACTGCAGCAGAAACTGCTAGGACGAGATTCTGCACTACAATATTTCTGTTCTCCTGCCTAGGTTTTACAGCATTTTTACAGCTCATTTGTTATAAACAGGAAAATACCTATTTTAAAAGTGATGAAGCGCAAATATCTGACATACTCTGTAGTCTGTTCCTTGCTGCTGAGAACTGTGATAAGATAGTTCTGTCTTGCTCTGTTGGCTTAAAGTGAATTGTGATGTGAAAATGATGATAAAACTTAGAAATGTTTGGGTTTTTTTAGACCTATAATACCTTATTTTGCTCAATCTTTATTTCTTTTCTTGTGTACATGTTGCTTCCGTGCCTCAAAGAATGCACAGCTGATCCTTCCATGCATCCCCACTGTATGTCATGTATGGACAAAAAGAAGAGCTAAAGATGCATCCTTACTGTGAAAATCCACAGAAAGCCCATTCCACAAATCAACTTTTTTACCAGGACACTTATACTACCAGGACACTTATAATAATTCAGATGCAGAGATTGCTTTGGCACTTCTGTCTTTTACTTTGATATGTTCTTGCAAGCTTTAGCATGAAGATAGCTATAAAGCAGCTGGAGAATGGAAAATATCTGTTAAAAATCAAATACGACATGTTCATCCTGCACAAGAATGTGCTTTTCAGTTATACAACTATTGTTCTGTATTTAACTGCGTATGCAAGACTTGTCTTGTTACCTTCTTGGGAGTTCACACTCCCAAAGTTATTTGACACTCCCTCAGGCTATAAATTATGGGCATTTGCCTACTGAAGTGTGATTATTTTTATAAAAATGCCCAACCCTTACATCCCGTGTTTTGCTGGAAAGAGGCTTCATCGTGCACCGAGACTAAATTGTGATCAGCCTACTGCTTACTGCTTTCACTTCTTTGGATTGTGTTGTTCAAGGATCTCAGTTCACTCCTCTCACCATGAAGAGTTTTGCTCTCCTTTTCCTAGTTGTGATCTGTGGCATGGGAGGATTGGGACAGAAGCTGAAGCCAAAGAAGAGAAGCAGTGGTGAAGAAATCAAGTTTCGGACTAAAACCAAAGATGTTTGCACAATCACCATGAGTGGTGATGATGAGGAGATGAAACTTAGAATTGAATGTAAAAGCCAAGGCATGTCCTACTGGTGTGAATTCACTGGCAAGCCATCAGTCTGTCGTGCTTTTAGAAATAATCCAAAGATTTACTGGAATCAGATTGCCGCAGAACTTAGAAAGTTCCCTCACGCTTGCGAATCCATGGAAGTATTGAAGACCACCATGTGCCAAAAGGCTCCCCCAGAAGCTCTCATGAGGCAAATAGCTGCTGGTGTGGAGCCAGAAGATCTAGCAAACCAGAAAAAATCAGTCCAGAAAGCTTCCATTCCTATGAGAGAAGTGGGGCAAAACTCTGACCCAACCCAACGTGGTCAAAGGTCTGAAAACGAAACAGAAGCAATGAAACTGGCACGGGAACATTGCTGGGAATCTCTGCATGGTGTCTGCTCCTACATCATTGGCATCCTTAGGGGTTAAAGATTTGCTTCAGGTAAAACTAATCTGGAAGCACAGTAGAATATACCTAAGAGTAATTCTACTGTACTTTTTATTTTGGGGGTCTCAGGGACAGGGAGACAGGGATGTGGACAGGGAGGTGCTAAGCTCGCTTGCTAAAATCTAACTTTACAAGGCCTGTTTTGTGGCTTTTGAGAGGCTGGGCAGCTTAAATTCCCAGAGATGTGTATTGCTTCAGGACTCCTGTACAGCCTCCTGTGAGGTCTTCAGTATGTATTAAGATGTTTACCCTATCTGTTGTTAATCCTATGGTATTTCAGTTCTAACTGTTTGAATTGGGCTAATCTTTGCTTTGTTAGTCCTTCCCTTTTGTGCTGACTTCTGGATTTATGGCAAGGGAGTAAGATAAATAACAAATGTATCAAATCCAGACAAATGCATCAGTTAGAAGAAACTACATTCAGAGAGTGAGGGAATAAAGCTTATTCATCAAAACTGCTGATTAATAATGAAATATTTTAATCTAAAAAATTAGTTCATAAACCCCTTGCAGGAAATGAGTAAACCTAAGTGGACTGTCTTGGTTTGCATGTCTGTTACTGTAGAGGCAATAGGGGATCACATACAGGCACTTGTTTGGTAAGTCTCAGGTTTTTAGCTAGTATTTAAAAAGGCAAAGCCCATTATTGCAGAAATGATTGGTTTGATACCCACTTTTGTTCCAGCCCAGAGAGAAATCCAGGATCTGGTGAGTGGACCTGGCAAACTTGAAAGAAATGGGAATAAATGTAGTGTGAGCTGGCAAGCGTTTAGGCTGCTAATGATAATTTATGCCTGAGCAAAGTGGCTAATTCTTTTTCTCTCTCTTTTTTTTTTTTTTGGTTTGTTTTTTTGGTTTTTTGTTTTGTTGGTTTTTTTTTTGGTTTGTTTTTTTTTGCAGAGCAGTGATATTACAGCTGAAGAAGGGTCCTTGCTGCATTGCAATGATTTAGACACAAGAAATTTGGTTAAAAATCAATAATTTCTAGAAGTCTTTTAGCTGCTGCCTTTTTAAAGAAAAAATGAAACTTCTTAACAGCTCTGAAAAATACACAAAACTAGAGTGACTGTGCTTAAAGTGTTAGGATGAACTTACTGCCCCTAGGCTTGTTACACACCAAGGTGTACTGCATTGATGTAAGCAAGGATCTGCTTGACCTTGCATAGGTTTTTGTGTGTACTGACTTGCTTCAGTTTGTTAGAGATGAAAGCTGTTGATGATGATATAGTTAGTGCAAACAATAAAAATAAGATTTTTGAAAAAGTACTTGGTGTACTTTCTTGAAATTTTAACTGGTGCTGTTTGTATAAAGTCACAGTATTTGACACTTGTTAAGAGATTGTTGGTAGAATGTGTAAGAGAAGTTACAGGTCTGAGTCATTGCTTTCCCACTGTGAACAAGTTTGCATGAATATTAATATTTTCAATGTTATGAGGTTTGTATTACAATAATGAGTTTCAGCCAGCAGGAAAAATAAATTGTAGAAGTAAGAGAGTAATGTAATAATACATTTCTGAACATAGCAGATGAAAAGTGTTCAGCAGTGATGCATCTGCTGAGTTCAGTGTTACCAGGACCTGTTAGTGATACTGTTCATGTTTGGTTTCAGTAGATACTCTGAAAAGTAACTTATTTGGCAACTTGGGCACTTGCCTAAATCTCAAAACATAAAACAAGACCTAATGGCCTGTTGATTATTTTTAAACAATTTTCCCTTTTATTCCCAGGTGAGTTTCACAGCAGGAATGTAACTGGAAATACTTAATACTGTAGAATTTAATAGTGCTCTGTGTTTGTCTTGCAAAGTTTCTGAAAGGTATTGTTCACTGAAGTACTTCTCCACCTTTACTCACAGATTTGTAATTCTCACTGCACAATTCCAGATTCTGATTGTCCAATCATTAAAGTTTATGCCTTGTACCAAACCACTCGACATAACTTTCTTTATCCTGACCTCTTGATATATAGGGAAAAGAATAGCAAGTCATGAACACAGGATCAGAGCAGAAGGTTGTGTGTACAAGGCAGAAATACAATTCGAATGTGGATAAAATGTGTAAGCTGTATTTTTTTCTGCTATGAATCCAATGTGGTTAATTTTCACTTGTAGTCTCAATTACCATTGCCAGGCTCTTGTGCTATGAGTAAAAAATGTAGTGGTACACCTACTCACCTAATTCTGTCATAGAAATTAATATAATTGTCTGATTTGCAAACATGCACAATGCATCAAAGTGGTATTAGGGAACTGTTTGCAATGTTAAGGGAGGAAGGTTGAAAGTTTTCTTGAGGTGTGCTTTTAAATATTTTAAAACTCCTGTTTACATATGATGCAAAATCCACTCTGCAGAGTGAGTATTTTGCAGTAGTATCCACAACAGTAATGTCCTCAAAAATGATTCAGTGACTTGCACTGGGAGAAGTCCGGGACAATTGGTCACCCACCATGCTGTTAGTGGGAGAAAAGAGGTTTCATCAGTTCATCAAAAGAACGTTTCCCCCTTTATGGTGTCTTCTCTTTGTCTACACTGTGAGCTCAGGAGGCAGCAGAGTTGTCTGTCTCTTTGTAGAACTCTTGATACAGTCTAAAATTTGTGGCCATCACAAATTCTGCTCAGCAGAGGACAAATGTTTCCCAGGGAGCTTGCGTCTCATTTCAGTAGAGCAGGGCTCTGCTGCAAAGGGCTTCCTGTACTGTGCTGCCTGGAATGACCACCTGAAGTTTCACTGTGAAGAGCAGAAATCAAAGACTTGCACTAAAGGCCCCCCTTTAACGAAGTGCTTTTTGTAATATACTCAGGACCATGGTTAAGCACCACATTTTGGAAAGAGGTGAAGGTGATGCACACCATGGATTGCATTTCATTAGGCAATGCTATGCACCCTCAGCAAGTCAGTAAAATATAATCGTCTTGCTTTCAAAATGTTTAAAAATTGGATGTTAACTGAAATACCTCGCTTCAGTTAACAGCACTGTGACTGTATTGGCTAAATTACCATTTAATTGTGTTTAGCACCAGAAACTTACAGCCGTGACATTTCAGTTTCCTTCCGAGTATGAAAGTACTATTCATTAGTGAAAGGATGACTTGAGAAGTGTTTGTGGTGAGTTTAGGGCAATCTTTGGGTACCTCATGAATGAATGAAACCTGCTGTTTCATTCCTTTTAGATGAACTAGTTAGTCCTGTATATGTAAGTACTTCAGGAAATCCATCCAAGTGGAGGTGGAATTTGTCTTTATTTTCCTGACAGAGGAACAGCAGACAAAAAAATTTGTCTGGATTCCTGCAGGCAGGGAGACTATTGATACCCGGACCTGCTACTTCTGCTGATAATTTAGTGCAGTATGAGATGTCCACCTGCCTCAGAATCCTCATGTTTATGTTTCCATAGAAGCATCACAAGTACTTGCTACTTTGATAGTGGAAGCATCCAAAAAAAGCAAAATGAAGCATTTGGAGAACCTGTGTATGCAAGGATGGGTATTTGACACACATAGTTAAGATCCAAAAATAGACTGGAGCGAATCTAATGGAGAGCTATCAAGATGGTCAGGACTGGAGCACCCTCTGTGAGAAAAGGCCAAGGGAATGGGTTTTGTTCAGCCTGAAGGCTTGGAGAGAGAACTAATATCTGACCCTCAATCTGTATGAGAAAGCTATAGAGAATACAGAGCCAGAGTCTTCACTGGTGTGTTTGATAGGAGAAGAGATCCTGGTCAAAATTTGATAGAGGTGAGGTTCTGACTAAGTGAAAGGGAAAACATTAAGGAGGATAAACACAGGAATGGATTCCTCAGAGCAGCTCTGGAATCCTTATCTGTGGAGCTTTTCAAGACCGACTGGACAAAGTTTAAAGCAACATATTCTGAGTTGATGACAGCTATGCAGTAGTGCACTCTGGTGTTTTCTGAGAGAATTGTTTAGGTGTATTTTCTGGTCATTCTTGCATTGTATGCAGCATTACGTTTTGCATTCTTGATTTTCCAGTAGATGTCATAGTTAATATGGCATGGATTTTAGGGATAGATATCTCTCACAAAAAGAAAAAGGAATAACTAAAATTTCCCCAAAGTTTCCCATTGCTATTCCTACTCATGTGGAAGCTTTATGGTTGTCACTTCCTTTTTTTCTGTTTTCTCTCGCTGTTGTTATTCCCGGTCCCTGCTTTCTTTCTGGAAGAGAAGTCAGGCACATCATAGGAGATTTTCTTTCTGAGTTCTCTGATTTTCCCCTTACAAATGAGAATTGTTCTAATCAGACTTCACAGCTCATTTTACAGTGACAAAAAGTATATGGTACCTACATAGAAGTAGCATATACAAGAAAAGGAGTAAGAACTCAAAGCAGAAGAGATGCAGTCAGTAGATGACAGGACATTGGTGTTATCTCATGGACATGTTGTTCACTTTCCCATCCTGAATACAAATTAAACTTCTTTAATGATAGGCAGGAGGCCGAGTCTGGATTTCTGGAGTGTGGAGCTGTGCCACTGTGTATACAGAGCAAGAATAAAACTAAGCAGTTGTATGATTTGGAGAAGTTTGTGCTCCCCTCCCCGCTGCCCTCCTCAGCAGGTTATTAAATTGTTTTTGTAACCCGCTGCTCTCTGCAGGAGTCTCTGCCATGGTGGCTCCTGCTGCCTCAGGGTTCACAATGATTGTAGTCAGGAAGGGAAACAGAGGTGTCCATTTAGATTCTGCTGGCTGCAGACGTAAAAAATCCTGCATTGCTCTGTCACTACTGCTGTGGCCTGTAAAAATTAATGTGCTAGTGGTGACATTGGTTGCCGCTGTATTTGTCTTACTGGTGTAACATGAGGGCATTCCAACAAATGCAGCTGTAATAAAGTGAGGAATGTGCCTAGGGACTAGGCTAGGAGCCTCACGATGAAGGAAATGGTGAGCAAAATTCAGGCTGTGAATTTCCTCTCGGTTTCCTCTGCCAAACAGCCCAGCAGGAGGGCAGGAGTGCTGCCCCATCCTCCCTTCTCACCCCTCTCCAAGGCACCTGCAGACAGCATGGGGGCTCTCATTTCTTATACTCCAGAAATTTACCACGGGAATCCACAAATGTGTGTTTGCAGATGGAGAAGGTTATCAGATGCCATCGGAATAATTTGGTTGGTGTGAGAAGGTGACAGGAGTAAGGACCATAGAGTAGAGTTTCCACATCTGTGTGCAGGACACATCACCTGAGCCTGTCGTGGCTGTTTCGTGCCTTAGATGGCACAGATGAAGCTGAAGCCCAAGTGTGTGAGCAGGACCTGTTTTTCCATGGGGTGAAGTCCCACAGCCTCCAGGAGGGCTCCTCTGGAGTGAGCTGAGCTGCCTGGCCCAGGAGAGAGGGGCTGTGCCAGCCCTGGGGGCTGTCCCTGGTGTGCTATGGGGCCATGGGTGCTGTCCCTGGTGTGCTGTGGGGCCATGGGGACTGTCCCTGGTGTGCTATGGGGCCATGGGGGCTGTCCCTGGTGTGCTATGGGGCCATGGGGGCTGTCCCTGGTGTGCTATGGGGCCGTAGGGGCTGTCCCTGGTGTGCTATGGGGCCGTGGGGGCTGTCCCTGGTGTGCTATGGGGCCATGGGTGCTGTCCCTGGTGTGCTATGGGGCCGTGGGGGCTGTCCCTGGTGTGCTATGGGGCCGTGGGGGCTGTCCCTGGTGTGCTATGGGGCCGTGGGGGCTGTCCCTGGTGTGCTGTGGGGCCATGGGTGCTGTCCCTGGAGGGCAGTGGGGCCCTGCTGCCATGCTGGGGTTGGGCTGTGGCTCCAGGGTGCTGAGCAGTGCTGAGGATGGGGTTTGCTGCCAGGTGTTGGATTTTTGGCTGCTCTGCAGGGGCTGCCTGGGAGCAGCTGTGCTCAGGGGAGGGGTGGCTGGCAGGACCCTGCAGCAGGGTGGAGACCACAGCAGGAGGGACACCAGTGTCTTTCAAGTCACCTTGGTAAACTTGGGCCAAGGGCTGGTGGGTTTGCCCCAAAAGTGGGTGCCAGAGCAGGTGGAGATGTGGTTTTTCAGAACAAGATGTCTTTCTCCAAGACCTTCCCCAAATACTGCTGTCCCCCATGACCCATCCCATGCCACTTCCTTGCATCAGAAGATGCTCCAAGACTTGTTGTTAAAGCTCCTCTGCACAAATCCACATGGGGCCTTCCACAAAGGGAAGCTATTCCAGGATGACAAGAGGTATTTTTCACAGTATGCCAGACCAGGAGAGATAAGGGCCATTAAATGACAGAACATCACCTGCAGTCACGCTCTTCCCCTGCCTTCTTGGGCCTGAAATCTTTTGCATGGTTGGAATCAGTTCAGTATCCTTTGGTTTTGCTTCACACTGATCACATGGCATCTGGACACCTCAGCTCAGAGGAAATCAGCAGCTGAACGAAATCAGAAACACCATTTCCCTTCGCCTTAGGGAACTATAAAACTTTATATAGAACTCTACATATTTCACCTCAGCAGCAGCAGAGCAGTAGTATTCTTTGGCAGGAGCATACTTCATTTGAAGCACAATAGAAACAATCATAATAATTTGAAGAAAAAAAGCAATATTAGCAATATTTTTTCTTCCTCACTATTAATTTTTTTTTTGTGGAGGATTATGTCATAAGTATTTAATGATTACTTCTAGTCTTTACCACCAGAAAAAATTATTCTTCTGGGTATATCATGGCCCTTTTTAAGCATCTACATTTTAGTTTAATTCCAATAGCAAAGAATAGTATATGACTACTTTGGAGCTACAGTGTAATTTACATGAGCAAAGAAAAGTCAACTGTCTTGGACTAGAAAGCAGTGTAGAAAACTGACCGACTTTAGCATCTCTGATAAGAAAGGCACATTGTAAATATCTGAGAGACAGGAAGAAATTCACCTGAAAGGGACATCCTCAGGTTTTTCATGTCTGTGTTTCTTCTGCCATATATAAAATTTATTTAAAATTAATTCTTGCCATATAAAGACACATGATATTTTAATTTCTAGTGTGCTTTCTGCAACAGCTTTGTGTGAGTGCATCACTTGTCAGCCCATAGACCTGGAAATGAAAACTGAATGCAACAGAATACTGTTCTCAGCTACAAATTTCTCAGTGGTAGATATTGTTTAAAACTGTAATATATTTTATTTCCACATTCCCTTCTATTTGTACATTGCAGAATGTTTAAAGAAAAAGAGAAATATAAACATGGCTTCTTGCATCTGTTTGACATAGACATGTATCATTATATGTCTTTAAAAGGTTAGGAAGGAGACGTAAGGGAGCCTCTGACAACAGATGTGTCGACAGAAACTAAGATGTTAAAAGAGTTCTACAGGTGTATTTAAGCAGAAGCAAAAATTTAACATACAGTTTTGTCATTCTGCTAGATGAGGACACATGTGAACAAATCCTGTCCCTCGAGTGTGCAGTGAGGGTTCCCAGGCTGAGCCAGCCTGTCCCACTGTCTGTCATCAGGGGCTGGTGCACATGGGTACAATACTGCCCTGCAAACCCTCCCTTTCTCAGCTCTTACTGCTTGTGGTTATATCTGCCTGCATATCTTTTCTTCCAAACATAAATCTGTCATGCTGCAGAATGCAGATTAATATATATGGTGTGCCATTAATAATTACATTGAGCCCAGTGAATACAGTCCTGCCTATGTGTGCCAGCATAGGATTTAATATAAATCTCCCATCTGAATGCAGCAGTGTTTCTCTGGTTTAGTTATGTTTATACTTAATTAAAACCATTACTCTTCACTTCTTTCCATTCTTCACCTTAAATACAATGATTTGGAGAAGGGAGAAAAAGCTGATAAGGAGAGGAACAAAGATAATATTTAAAAATCTAACCTTGTGTTTTTATATTTTATAAAAGCTTTGTGCAAATACTAAGCAGCTACTCTGGAGCAGCTGGACCAACAGAGAACATACTGATGGGTTAACAGGAATGGTGCCAAGGTTTCACTGAGTATTCCAAAACTAAAATTTACAAGTGTCTATATGGCAAGAAGACAGAAATTAATAAAGTGGCTTTTGCCCTTTGTAATAATTCCATTTTATGTAATGCTTAAATAAAATATGGTTTAAATTATTTTGTGAGATCATTTCATTAATTTTGCTGACCTTCAGAAATCTCTTTTTGTCCTTTCAGAAGCTGTCCAAATGTTGCAATTTTTATTCTTGATCCTGTCTGGTGCACCCCATCTCACCCCTACCACAGCGATGGGTCAGTCATTGAGCCCCTTTCTGGTGTAGACCACAGTTACACAGAATTCTTCAGTCAGCAGCTTGTCCCAGTTCAGAGCAGTTTTAGACTTTTAGTGGTGTTGAAATCAGGCAGGTGTAAGGGTACTTTGCTGAGCTCAACTATACTGTAAAATACTGTTGTCAAAAGGAATTGGGTAGCTTCAATTATTTTCATATCTGAAGTCAAATCCTGACTTAGCACCACTGTTTTCACCACTAAACCATACAAGTATCACATCCACATGGCTTTTGAACACTTCCAGGGATGGTGATTCCACCACTTGGAAGTCTGTACCGATACCTGACCAACCTTTCAGTAAGGAAATTTTTCCTAATATCCAATCTAAACCACTGGCAGAACTTGTGGCTATGGCCTCCTGTTCTGTCACTTGTTTTCTGGAGGGAGAGGTCACCCCCAACCTGGCTACCACCTTCTCTCAGGAAGTTCTAAAGAGTGATAAGGTCTCCTCTGAGCCTCCTTTCCTCCAGACTGAACACCCCCACCTTCCTTAGCTGCTCCTCATGGAACGTCTGCTCCAGACCCTTCCCGAGCTCCACTGCTCATTTCTGGACTTGCTCCAGCACCTCAATATCATTTTGCAGTGAGGGGTCCAAAACTAAACACAGGATTTGAGGTGTGGCCTCACCAATGCCCAGTACAATCACTGCCCTGGTCCTGCTGGCCACACCATTGCTGATACAAACCAGGTGCTTTTGGCCTTCTTGGCCACCTGGGCACTTTTTGGCTCATGTTCAGCTGCTGTCACCCAGCACCTCCAGGTCCTTTTCCATTTGGCAGCTTTCCATGCACTCTGCCCCCAGGCTGTGGCACTGCCTGGAGTTGTTGTGACCCAACTGCAGGACCTGGCACTTGGCCTTGTTGAACCTCATAAAATTGGGTTTGGCCCCCTGATCCAGCCTGTCCAGTTCCCTCTGCAGAATCTGAAGTCATTTGGACTGTGACATCAATAATACACACATTATCTAGTAATTAAAGATTGTGTCTAGGACTCAATTTGGGCTAAGTGGGAAGTGGTTATGGGAAGGCTGTTCTTTAACAGATACAGCTTTCAGCCCTGTTCCCAATCAGCAGGTTCATTAACAAGGACTTAGGTCCTCTTTACCCACATACAGGAGATAAATCCCTGAATTCCCTGATGGCATGAAGTAGGACATAGAAGTGAGATTTCTCTACAGGTACCGAAGAGCAAATAGAATTAAAAATTAGTAAAAGGTTACTTGTTTCAATTCATGTGATATCAGAGGGGAAAGCAGTAATTTAAACTAGAATTGGGATTGCAGTGCTGCACCTTCAGCAGTGACATACTGATGCACTGCTTTTTATCCATTTTCAGAAAAGTTCTGGCTGAAGGCAACTGAATTATTCTAAAAAATGTCCTAAATATTTAGAATATTGCTAGTTCTCTGCAAAACCATTAAAAATGTATTAATACTTAATGTTTAGGATTATTAATTTCTTGTCTGTTGATGGTCTCCACATGGAGGAGCTGTAGAGTTAGAAATGATCCAAGAAAAAACACTTCAGAGATGTCATATCTTCTCTAGGTTAACTGAGCAACCCCCAGATCTATCATAAATGTTGAGGTATGTGCATCCTTTCAGCTTTTGCTAACCATAACAAGTTGCACTGAAACTTGGAAAGATGGATCAGGAAACTTTTTTACTTTCTTACTTTGGCTTCTATTCACTACATACCTGAACTTACTGAGATCACTAAAATGAAAATGGCAAATAAGATTTGTCCACTTCCTTTCTCCTTTCTCTGTGCCTTCAGAGGGTTGTGTCAGATGTGGGAATGCTGAAGCTGCCACCCCACACAGGAGCTGTGAAATGCAGACCTCTACAGTCATTCTTCTGACTTGCTGAGTTTTCAGCAGCAGTTTTCAGTCCCTTCCAGATGTGAGCTCCAGAGCCTTTCAGCTTATACTGTGTTTCAAGGATAACCCCAAGGATCATGGAGGATAAACTCTGTGGCTAATCCTGGCAGTGGACAGGTCACACTTTGGGACTGATATGTCTTGTAGAGGCATAGCCTGTGTTAGCCCATGACCACTTTTCTATGTACCTGAAATACTTTCTTCAAAAGAAGTCATAATCTGACTCAGTCAAATAGTTGTCACAACTGTGACTGCATCTTCTTGTTGTCTTTGCTGAGATAATTGCTGTGGTTTAGGAGCCAAGGCAGTGTCAGTGTAGCTTGGACATCAGTATTTTTAGTGACAGAAAAGTTCTGGGAGTTAACCCTGTGTTGGTTCCTTTTCATCTGGAATCCACTGAAATAAAAATTCCTGTCGGTTTTTGCAGGATTTAGGTCTCTGTGGTGGGTGACCTCAGGCATCATTGAAGCCTCCCACAGCTCTTCACTTGCTCTCTCCAGTGGGATGGAGGAGAGAACTGGGAGAGAAGTAGGGAGGAAAGAATGTGGGTAGAGATCAATACATTATAATAAGTGAAGAGAAAAGGGGAGAAACAACAGCAAGTGATGCAAAGACATTTACTTTACACCTCCCCCAAGCAGGCTGTGCCCACTAAGTCTGTGGGCTGGGGTTACTCTAGGAGGACACCCCCCAGTTTTACTGCTGTGTGCAATGTCCTACAGCATGGAATATCTCTGTGGTCAGCTGGGGTCAGCTGTCCTGGCCCTGCTCCTTCCCTGCCTCTGGCACACCCCCAGCCTCCTGGCTGGAGAGGGGGCACAGTGAGAAACAGAGAAGGCTTTTGTGCTGCTCAGTGACAGCTAAAACACGGGCATGCTATTAGCACTGTTCTAGTCTCAAATTCAAACACAGCACCATATGGGCTGCTATAAAAAAGCTAAATCCATCCCAGCCAGACCCAGCACAGTCTCCTACACCATGAAATGCCTGGTTTTCCATTCCTCTTTCCTGGTTTCCTTTTCCTGGAGAAATTTCTTGGTTCCTGTTTCCAATTTCCCACTGTACTTAAAAAGTGTGCATGAAATGAGTGTTTATTCCATAGCAAGTTCTAGAAACATCTTGCTCTGCTTTAAACAAGTGCTAAACTTCACAAAATTATAAGGCAATGATAAACTCATGAGAGTTTATGCAATATGGTTTCTTACTTAAGGTAGAACCATCCATTCTTCTCTCTCCACACAATATGCACCAGTCTTTTCAACAAATATACAAATAAAACCACTAATATTAATGTCCATAACAGAAAGAAATAAATTATTTCATGTATATTTTATGTATATTATATTATATTATATTATCACACGTATATTTATTGGTACAGCTTTATTTATTTACAAACTTCAGCTTTATGGAAAGGGTCATGAGATGAAGGCCAGAGCTATCACTGATATAATTACCAGACTATTGAAAGTCCATGTATTCTGACCAGGACTGCATTAGAGAAAAACTAGAAATGAAATCCAAGTGTCTTTGATTTCTAAAAGTAAAAGGTTCAGATCACATGTGGCTTACAGAAGCCCAGACATAACCTCAAAAGAAGTTGTCAGCAGCTGGGGAAGAATGTCCCTCTAATATACCACATCTTGGTACATCCTGTACGTACTCTGTCTTCAATTCTATTTATGTTGATCTGTGTCACACTGCAACACTATCACAGTGTGGAAGAACTTCACCACTGATCTAGTCAGGATTTGAAATGTTCAATACTATAACCCTTTGCTGGTCTTGGTTCCCTTCACCTAGGCAGGATCAATTGGTATTTCTGCTGTGTCTACACCAAGTAATTCAGTACTGATCAGTGCATACATCAGAAAAAACCCAAAAATAAATACCTAAGTAATTTAGAAGTCCCACTAAGAAAAATAAATCTTACTTTTATGAGAAGGTGGACTATAACCAGAAGAGGGCTGAATCTCTTTTCTTACCTTCATCCTCCTGAAGTAACTCTACTAGTACTGCCTTAATGCAAAAATGTTTTTCTGCTCTTCATCTGGAAGCATATGGGTACTTTTTTGGTGCAGTGCTTTAGAGAGAGCTCAGGCACTCATGACAGCTGAAGGAGGTTTGAGCATCAGGCTCAGTGCTTATGGCAAGCAGGACAATCCCTTGTGTTTTAGTGATACTGTGTGATGATTTCATGTAATGTGTCCATTTCTGCCTTCTCATAGTTATGCATGACTTGCAATCACCCTGAGCAGACTAAAGGCAGTCAGTAATTTACAACGGCATCTCTTTGTTATTTTACTCATTTTATCTCTCTGTAAGAGACCCATCCTTTGTCTGATTGAATTTCTGAAGCTTTTCTGGTCAGACAGAGAGGCTCTTGCATTGCTCTAAGCTATGAAAGTTTTAGCAGAATAAGACAGCAATTAGTCAAAATTTTTTTCCCCTGGCTGCCAAACCAACTTGAGCATGTCCTGAATATCCTGAATCTGTGCTAATAAATCTAGCAGGCAGCCTGGTCAAATAAAACCACAGGATTTTGAAATTACTGTTCTTGGAGAATCTTTAGCTATGCTTAAGGTAGAGAAGTGATTAACTTGTATTAGAGCTTTTGATATATTTATCAAAGTAAATGAAAATATACAAATTCAGGTTCTGAGGATAAGTTCTTGCTGATGTTGGAAAGATCACTATGAAACACATTTCAGTCTAGTATAATTTTTAAAATTTATTTTTATTCTAAGATTGTTTTCCTTTTATATATAATGTATCCCCTGTATTCTGTAAAAGATAAATCCTAGAGAAGAAGAAAAAACAGTTGAAGGTTTTTTATCTATCAAATATCATCCCTTATTTGGTGATCCTCTAGCATTATCAGAAGCAATCAAAATCTTAGGGTCAGCTTAGATGTGGATATGTTTACTGCCAACTCTTGTGTCTTGTATACTAACAATCATTTTTATTATGGCATCAGCATTTAACATCCTGTATAGAAGATCGTAATCGTGTTTATTTAATGGCACATATTTATACTTTGAAATTTTTCAAAGTCAAGGCAAACTTTCTTAAGGTTGGTCTGACATACTTTCACAATAAAATGAAGGGAGAGGACACATCTCAAATGTCCCTTGTTTAAATTTGGAAGACCTCCTCCTGCCAAGGCAGAACACTTTGTAAACTCCATTTAGCATCAAAATGTTGGGTCTTCTGTATAATATGTGGGGCTTTTTCTCTGTATTATCTTATTAAACAAGAGGAATTTTCTCATTATTTCAAAAACATTCCTAATGGCCATGCTCCATCATGGGCTTGGATCTGCTTGAGTTAGTCAAAACTGCCTGTATTTTTGTGAAAACACTGCTGTCCTCGCCTACAGAGACAAAGCAATTCTCTGCAGGTCTGAAAACAAGCTCTGCCTTTTCCAGCTGCCCGTGACAGTGTGTTCAGTGAGCAGGTCAGTAACAGATTCACAGCTGCTGACTGCCACCAATGAGCTGGGAGCCAAGAGGGCTGAACCTCTGCTGAACAAAGCCTTGGCAGTAATGATGTCAGGATTTTTTAATTAGAATGTTCCCAACATAATGCATCACATAAATAAAGAACCACTACAAGTAAAAACTACTGACTTCATAGATGAAGAAGGTAAA
Source organism: Acridotheres tristis (assembly GCA_037013685.1). Taxonomy (NCBI): domain Eukaryota; kingdom Metazoa; phylum Chordata; class Aves; order Passeriformes; family Sturnidae; genus Acridotheres; species Acridotheres tristis. The sequence goes on from CM072888.1 coordinate 56,992,917, forward strand.
CAGCAATACTAGACTTACAAATGATGGATAAAATGATTTAGCTGTTAGTCTCACTTAGAGATGACCACTGTTTGAAGCAGTGTTCTCTCCATTTACTGATGTTTCAGGAATTTAGTTCTTAAATGCAAATGTGAACCTCTGCATGAACTGGAGTTTGCTATAAAATAACCTTACTATTTAATCTTCTAAAGTGCTCTTTTTTGATTAGTTTAAAATATAAAGCAGTCATTTGATTTTTGTTGTTCTTTGATTAACTTACAGTTAATGCTTTTTTGAATTAACAAGTGTTTTTTTCTTTTTATTTGGGTTTCATTACATTAGTTTTCATTTGGATGCTGCTTTGCCAAACTCAGTTTTCAGTTTTGGCCAGCTTGTGAAATAACTGGACAGTGTTAAAGACTCGATGAAGAGGGAACCAGATGATTTTTTTTTTTAAATTTAACTAATGTGGATTTAACCCCAGGTCAGAAATAACTGAAAATTGTTAACTGATGAGTTTGCTTCCACTTGTTTCAAATAATTGTGCCTCCATGTAGAATAATTAATTAGCAGATCTCAGTGCACTGAAACCATCACTACATTTTAAATTAAACAGCCACTTCCAGAGAAAGGCCAGTAGGCTATGGAATATTCTTCTGAAGTGCTGGGCACGGGCAGCGAGATGCAGAAGAGCTGGTGATGGTGTCACTGCCTGTGTGACAAGAATTTTATTGCTGTGTAAAAGGGTTGCAGCACTTAGAGCTGTTAGCTTACTGTCTTTTGTAAATGCTCAACTCACACAATCAAGAAGGAAATCAAGTTAGGGGTTCATTGCCTGGAGCTTGTTTGCCTAGGGACGGGAATGCCATGCCAGAGAAGGGCCCACAATTGCACTGGGAGGTAGAGGTGTGACTGCCACATCTGTTAATTAGCACACTTAGTCTTTCAGCAGGTATTCCTAGAGAAATGATGTACAGCCTGTGCCTGATCATATTCTGTTAGTGAACAGCACAAGAACAGGATGCTTTGTTTTAATTACAGTAAGAATTCTGTATTGATGATGTGTGTACACCAAAAATTGCTTGAATGCTGCAAGACAGTACTGATGGACCTTAATTTGAAATGTAAGTAGCTCTTCACATCACTGATGTAGGATCTGTTCTAATTTGCTCTGCCTGAGCATTTGCAAAGAGAAAAATATCCTGTTGTCCACATGTATGACTGACAAAAAGCTAATATTCTATGGATCCCTATTTTTGGGTGGTCAAAGGAGTTCAATCAACCATTTACTATTCATAAATTAAATTAAAGTTTTACTGTTTGTATATAAAATTTATATATATAGTTTGTATATAAAATATTCTGTGGGGAAAATGCTATGAATGAACAGTAGCCTCTTGATGTCACAGAGATGACACCACAAGAAACTGCAGCTTGCACATAATGCACCACTGCAACTAATAGTATAAATTATAATAACTTCCTATATAAAAATACATATATGTGGATAATATTTAAGCAGAAATAAGAACTAACTGAGAAAATACCATGATTTTTCCACACCAATGAATCATAGCTAGGAATTAGGATAAAACCTCTTCTTCTCTTTGCTTCAACAGCAGAATTTAATTATTGATCTAATTATAACAGTTCTGATGAAAAACTAAAGATGCTAATTACCTGTCTGAAGTTTCAGTCAAAAGGCACAGGATTATCTCTGGACTGAGATTTTCCATACAGAATTTACACTGGGATTTGGGTATCCATGTTTGTAATTCTCAATGACTACTTTTATTTGCTGGTGTTGCCAATTTTTTCCTATGCCTTTTTATTTTAATAACTAAACAGCTCTCCATAAATTTTACCTTGCCAAATTAGCTGTCCAGGTTTGCCATTTGTTGCATGGATCAAATTGTCTTTAGATGAATTGTCTGCATTGTTTGTTCTGTGGCAAAACTCTGTGTGTAGTTTACAAGTAAACAGCATTTCAGCTCAGCAAAGGGCACAACTAAGGTGTATTTTAAAATGTGCATGACAGAAAGGAAAAAACCACTTTTTTGGAAATCATATCATAAACAGGTTTTTGCAGCAACTTTTTGTTGGCAATTAGGTGCTAATTAAGCATCTAAGAAATTGAGCTCATACTTTAATTTTGTGTACTTTCTTTGCAAGATGAAAATTGAAGAAAGTGGCTGTTCTGATCACCTGATAGGACAGCTCCCAGAAGGATTCCTGAGGTACAGAATGAATATGTACTATATACCCAGGTAGATAGAAGACAACCACAAAATATCAGTTCATATCTAATGATAACAAAACAAAACAAAAAGATATTCTGAGGGCATAGCAGTAAAACTGCCTCATGTCCAGACCAACCTCCATACAGTCAGGCTGCTTTTTATGCACCCAAATGTGTAAATCTTGGTTTACTGAGATTTTGAGGTCACCTAAGCAGGTCAGGCGAGGGTTCCAGCTGACTCAAGACAGATTATCCCAAGGATGATAACACCCATGTCAACAAACACTTGACTGCAGAATTCTCTACAGAAGCTTCTGCATGCTAAAGACAGGAAGAACTGACATGACCAACTTGCCACAGCCTTGAGGAGGGAGTATCAAAGCAGCAGATAGCAGATCTTCACTTTTTCAGCCTTTTCTCTGCCTGGGCTCCCCCATTTTTATGAAGTAGTAGGACTAGGTTAATATGTCTTATTGACAATGGGGCAGCTGAACTGAGATTGACATTGAAATTTATTTTGCTTTTCAAAGCCATCAATGCAGAGAATTTTGGAAGTGATGAATGGTGGAGTGCATAAATATTTTCAATACCTTGTGGCTGGTTTCACCAATAAAGGGCATTTTGTAAACACTGGCAAAAAAGTCATTGCAACATCATCTACAAGAAAATTTCCTTTTCAGGTGAAGAACATCTGGCACCTCCTAGTGAATATCTGTGACAAAGTCTGTGACACAGCTGGAACAGGAATACATAGCTCCTTCCTGTGAATCGTGTGCTTGGTCACATTTTCCCATGGTTCTTTACATACTTGTAACCTTCCTCTCGTACCTTTCTGGAGACATAGTTCAGCCCCAGTAGGAGGGCGTGGCCTGGTGGTTTGGTGAGGTTTTTGGCTTTTGCAGCTCTTTGCCAAAAGAGCATCTTGCTCAAAGCTCTTATAGCTGAACCTATGCTCTCATCTGTCAAAATATTTCAATTTACTGTATGTTTACCCAAGCAACTGGGCATGTTAAAACTGTACCTAAATTAGTACCAGAACATAAGGTTAGCACGGCCCTTTGGCTTTATGCTGTCCCCAGAGTAATTAGCCCTGATGAGAGGCTCATTAGCTACGGCACAGAGCCACACTAATGCAGCTGCACAGTTTTGAGGATCCCAGCTAAACACTAAGATGGCACTGTGCCTGCTCTGTGGTATGAGGTTAGGATTCCTGAACACGATAGTGCCTCTCTTACTTACCTTTTACTTGGTCCTACTTCTCTGATTCCCATCCGCCACATATTATATTATATTTTCTGATCCCTGAGTCATCCTTGCCCCCAATTCATCATCCCTTGTCAGTATTAACTACAAATCTTTCACATTTATGGACTATTGTGAATAATTTCATACACACTCCTGCCAACCAGAAGTGCACAAGGCACATCTGATGACTGAGCTTGATCAAAAAGCAGACATATCTTAGTAGATAGTACTGATATACAGATCAAACCTTTGGATTTCAAGTAAATTCATCCCATTCTCTGCATTTCTGTCCTGCACATGTTGCAGAATTGCACTTTTTCTTCCTAATTTTTGGTTGTGATTTTTTAAAAGAAAGTTAAGTCTCCTCATTGCCAAACTAGTCCAGACAATGCCTTGCCTATAGCTCTGTCCCTTTGTAGCATTCCTTTTACATTGGATGGAAAAGAGCCAAAGAGGAATACCTGTTTATATCTTACACCAGTTTCTGCTTTTGTCTCTTCTTCCCTCCTTCTTTTATTCTGATATTCCCCAAACGTACACAAGAAATACATTTCTTCAGTAAAACCACCTGAAGCAACAAAGCTACGAAAAGGGATAGTTGTTGAATAAGGGATCCCCAACTCTGAATGTGTTTTTAGATTTATCTAATGCTTTTTCTTTCAATCTGGTCCCATAATGAGCACTCATAATGTTACCCACATCTTTACACACACAGAAGTTGGCATGGGGTAACATAGATCATTGCTGTGCAGCTGAACCTTAGATCTCTCTGTCACTAATTCTGCAGGAGCTTGAATTTTTTTCTGAGTTTCATGCTTATAAACACTGTCCTAAATGCAGTCATAAAATCAGAGAATGCTTTGCATGGGAAGGGACCTTTAAATACTATCTAGCTCCAACCCTCTGCCATGGACAGGGAACCTTCCACTAGACCAGTTTGCTCAGAGCCCCATCCAGCCTGACCTTGAACATTTTCAGGGATGGAAAGTCCACAACCCCTCAGAGTAACCTATCCAGTGTCTTGCCACTCTCATCATAAAAAAATCTCTTCCTTATGTTTTATCTAATCCTAACATCTTTCAGTTTACAGCCATCACCCCACCCTATCATTACAGACCTTGTACAGAATCCCTCTCTAGCTCTCTTGTAGACCCCCTTTAGGTACTCAAAGGCTGCTGGAAAATCTCACTGGAGTCTTCTCCAGGCTGACTTGCCTGCTTCAGCCTGTATTCACAGGAGAGGTGCCCTCTGATCAAATTAGTGTCCCTCCTCTGGACTGGTATTCCTTTCTACTCAAATATTTATTTATTTTGAGTGTTTCAAGTTCTTCGGTACTGTTTTTTTGTGACACAGGGTAACAAGAAGTTCAAAAGATAACTTTGAAATGCTTTGTGGAATTGTTTTCACGATCATTATCAAATTCTGCTAAACACAATGATAGTGCAACATGTTGAGGGCGTTGCAGGATACATCCTTCAATAGCTAGTAAAAGATGTTTTAGAGAAGCTCATGATCTGATAAAGTTCTTATCATTGTTCAAGAGGAGGGAAGGACTTGGCTGAAGGAACACCTAAATTACGCAAGCTCACCTTGCCACCCCCGTAGCCAGGTACTTTTTTTTGTACTAAGAATGAAAACTGGCACTTTTCCAGGGAGGTGTGTCAAAGGTAAGTGAGCATGGCACTGAAGTATCCTATTGTGTTGTAACAGTCTTTCTGCAGACCCGAAGGTGTGTCCCTGCCTTTATAAACACCGCTCTGCTGCTCCAACGAGCTCTGACTCTTTAGGAAGAGGGGAATTTCATCAGGAGTTGTGTTTGGGTGTCTCCAGGCCCTCTGCAAGGTATGTATTTTAGTTATCTTACTTTTGCACTGTTTTACTTGCAGCAGAAAGTTACTATTAAATCGTTATCCATTTTAATGTAATTATTTGCTGTCTTTGCAACAGAACTGTGAATACCATATGAGGTTCCCTAAAGAGGAGTTTATGGAATGAAAGTTTGTGTTATAGTATAAAACATGAAGCAAGTCGAGTAAGAACTAAGTAGAGCCTGCTCACAAAAGCTGCTACCTGTGTATTGTACATTCCAAAATCATGTAACTAAAGATATTTACAGATAACTGAATGTTGAAATAGATTCTTTATTAGCGTGGCTGCATTTGAATCTCTGCTTTCTAAAGCAAAACTTTGCTTTCTAACACAAAAACATAGAGATAACTATGATGGAAACATCTAAAAAATGTATTTAGTTATTTAATCATCAAAATGCCAGGTTTAAACCCCTCTATGATCCTGAAAGCTGCTTTATGAAGGCAAAGATCTACAGAAATAAGCATTCTCTGTGCAGATGCAGGGATCACCTCCATAATAATTTGCTAACTAGCTACATTTCAAAACTGGAGTTGCACATTAATCCCTGGAATTTAGTGGCTTTAAATACAGCCCAGTACACTGCAGGTTATCTTCAACAGCAAAAAGGTAGTTCTGTTTGTTTAGCAGTCAAGGTGGAAGAGGATGCAACAATAGTTACTTTTTGCTGTCTGGCAAGACAACCATAACTTTTTTTCAGAGCAAATTTGAAATACTGGCATAACCAGTGAATAATCAGGATTTTCAGGATGCCTGCAGAATAGTTTTCCTCAATTCGAACCAAAGAGTTTCCTTTCTGTCCGGCATAGTTTTGAAGAACAGCTAGAGGTTGGAGGCAAAAATGCTTATAAGTCATTTTACAAAATGGGAGATTGTGAGAACAACTGCTTTATTGTTGTAATTTAAGATATCCATCTGAGATTGGCAAATCCCAGGTTCAAATTCCTTCTCTGACTGCAGAAGAGACTTCAATTAAGGTACCTCAGTCACTGGGCAGTAGCATGTCCTGGCAGTGATTCTTCTGTTCCCCATTGCATTGGTAGTAAAGTAACTGAAAGTTACTCCACGCCTCTTACAAGGATAATTCATAATGGTATTTAAACCAGGTATTACTTACACAAAGGACAGATCATTTTGCTGATGCCACCACTTTAATAGGTACCAAAGAGCAGTGTAATGCCTTGTCTGAAAAACTCCAACTGTCAAATGTAATACAGCAGTAAGTGAAAACATTTTAATCTTTTTGTTTGTCTGTTTGTTTGTTTGTTTGTTTGTTTTCTTTGAAGGTAGATAGCAAGCAGAACAGAGACCATGAGGATCAAAAGCTTTGGACTCCTTTGTGTGTTGATGCTGGTCTCCCAGATGCTACTAGCCAACTGTGAAAGACAGAAGGAAAGAAAAAAGGGAAGACAAGACATAGAACATGGTGGAAAAAAACAAAAGGAATCTAACCAAGGAAACGAAAAGGGGCAAAAGTCAAAAGGAGGAAAATCATCTCTTAAAGGCAAGTTTAAAACTAAAGAAAATGCTGAGTGCACCTGGTCAGTGACGGACACAAATGCTCTTACTGTGCACGTACAGTGCAAGCACGGTGACAGTGAGTTCTGGTGTGAATTCTCTGGAGACCCTTCTAGCTGTGCACAGTATGCAGCAAACCAGAAATCCTACTGGAAACAAGTCTCCCGATCCCTAAAGAAGCAGAAGCAGATTTGTCAAGACCCCAAAAGTGTTCTAAAATCTAAATTATGTAGGAAAGGCCCACAAAGTGCTCACCTCAGGTTGACTCACTCAAGCCTGCTAACAGCAGTGGGTCCTGCCAAAGAGAACACAATGCATCACACAAAAGAAGCTGTTCAGACTCCAGCAGATGCCTCTGTGACTGAAAAAAGGCTAGAACACAGTCCTCAAGACTGTGTTGAAGATGTAGATTACATTGACCAGAAAAAGGTGGCTGAGGAATACTGTCCAGAAAGCTTGCTTTCTTTCTGCAACTTTTTTATCACAATGGTCCAAGACAAACGATGCTGAGGAGATGTTCCTAAAGCTCTGAATCGTGAAAGTCTGGTCTCTTTTAAGTTACTGCAAACCATTCCAGATTTTATTCTCGTGTTATATAGTGTATATAAGGAAGAAGGAATATATTTTTCTGATTTTGTATATACACAACAGACTACTGTGACATAGTTGAAGGTGTTATAGATGTTATGTGCCCACAGATTGCTACCCAATGGATGTGTTACCAGTGGATGTTACGTACTCTGTGCAGAAGTGTATCAGTAATCTCCTTGTCTCTCTTTGAGCTGTGCTAGCCAAAGTGATGAATTCAGTGCCATGCACTTCTTGGTTATGTACAATGCTTTTGACCTAAAAATTATTAAGGAAAATAAACTCCAAAATACATTAAAAAGTATTCCTTCTCCCTCTCTGTGTTTTACTGGATTTCTCTGTAAGTGATAAACCTTTGTCAAAGAATGATCTTTCACAATATCTAGTGAAGTGTTGTTTATAAAATAGTTTTAAAAATACTTCTGCAGCTTTGCAGACTTCAGCTTTTGATAGCGAACTTGATTATCCTTGGATTTTCATCATTGTAGTAATGAAGGGCAACAAGATTTTCTGATTTGTCAACAAGTGGACAAATCTTCAGGTTTTAATCTCACCAAAGGATGTCAGAACACTTTGGAAACATCAATTCCCTCTTTTCCCCTACAGTCTGTCTGAAGCACATTGTACAAACTTTCTGGTAGCTACAGAGAGACATGGGGATAGAATGAGTTATATGAATTTGTACATAGATCCAGGACTGGATTCCTTATTCAACAACTAAAGAGCTCATATTCAACCCTTCCTGCCTGGTTTTTTGAAATTCCATATTATTTTATCTTTCTATATGGAGGACACTAATATTTTTCTGTTCATTAAACTTTATCTGTGTTAAAAACTCAAACAAGCAAACAAAAACCCACAACATAAAAACCTCTCCCAAACCTCCAAGAATAAAGGTTTTAGAAAATGTAAAGCTAAGTAATGACAACTGATCTTTGCTAATTTTTGAAAATTCAGCTGGAAAAACTGTAAAATACAGCTTACACTTTTCTTGTGGATCTGAGCACAGAAGTATGGTCTTCTGCTAGTGGTCCACTTGAGGAAACTTGAAATTTCAAGAAAGACAATTTCCCTGATAATTTTACCAAATTAAACTAGCATTTCTGACTCTTGAGAAAATGTTTCCTTCTGTTAGTATGTCATTGCTGGAATATTTTAAAGATGGGTAGTTGTGAGTTGAATGTGTGATGCTGTTATTAGTCAGACAAACTGTGTTTGAGGAGGATTCAGATGTATTTTACCAAGTAAAAACGGCAAAAAAAGAAGCAGATTCTTCTTACTGAAGTTCTAGTCTCTGCATGCCCTGTGGAAACACTGGCTGTTAGCAGGCTATGCAGGATAAATTTGGTTGGACTGGAGCCCAGAGCAAAGCAAAATTCCAGTAAAAAGGGGCATCAACAGTAACACTTCCAGTGAGGCTGGAAGACACAGCTACTTTGGTGCCAAGTAGGGTGGGAAAACAGCTACCAGCTCTCTAATATTAAGGGAGATACATAAACACTGAAAGGGCAGGTAAGTTGCAGCTGCTAGACACTTTGTATGTTGGTCTACACCCCTTCACCTTAGGAAATTCTTGAGATAAGAAAGTAAAAAATGCAGAGGAAGTGTTAGGAGCTTTATTTGGCCCAAGTAATCATACACTGCAGTAATTAATGTCTACTCCAGTATACAGACACCTTTCTATTAGTTCCAGATTATAACCAGAGCACTGGAAAGGCCTGATTTAAGAGGCTTACTTGCTCCAGATATTTTGGAGGATGTCCAATCCTACCTACCCTTAGCTGCTGTTACTCTGGGGAGCACTATGGTGAGGACTTTGCTGCCTGAAGCATGATCACTCTGCTCCGAGCTGCCAGAAGGCACTGCACTCCCTGTGGCTGCCAGCCATGCAGGCACATTGGGCCAGTGACATATCCCAGAGCAAACTCCAGCCGAGGATTCCAGAGCTGTGAGTTACATCTCCATGTGCAGGACTGTCAGCACCTGACCCACGTGCTGGAGTTGCACGTTCCTCTCCAGGGATGCATTACATTTCTTCTGCCTCATCTTCTTGTTTCCATTCAGGGCTGACTTTTATCTTCACATGTGGCTCTTTGCAGGGCTCATTCTCAGCAGATCATGGGTGCATTTCACCTTCAATGCAAGCAGTTGTGCAAGGACAGTATAGAGCATCAGGAGAAAAAAAGGGATCTCTGTGCAGCCTTTTTCCTCAGAAGGTGGGGCTAATGTGAGAGTGAAAATCCCAAAACTGTCTCAGACAAAGTATGAAATTTTTTACCTCCCTGAGTGTATAGTTTTGAATGTTCTTCAGAAGGGTACATTTCAGAATAGCAGGGTCTGAGGCAGATATATTTGGAGTCTAACTTCATTACAGCTTGTTCTATAATTGTACTGATCACAGCTCTATGCTAAGAGGGTCTAAGGTCTCATTGCAGCTATCAAGCCTTATGTTTTTTTCAGCCGACATCCACAAAGCAATCACTTGACAGCAATCACACGAGTCTTTGGGGCATTTACAGAGTCACTGAAGTCAGTATAACTTTGATGATTGTGGAGTCAAGCTACTTAACATCAATCAAACATTTCCTGGTATTGTTCAACTTAGGACCTCTGCTCATTATGAAAAAGTTCACAGCTGAGCTTTATTCCCTGACTCTCTGTCCCAGGTGCCCCAGTTGTTATTGTGTCAGAACCTTATGTTTGAAGAACTTGATGATAGTGACTTTTCTAACACCCTTTCTAGCTGGGCAGGCAGGACTGCAATGAAGGAAAACAATGAATGTGTTCAAATTCTGAGTCCATGGTCCAAGTCCTACAATGTTGAAAACATAACAATCTCAGCCCTCTTAGTGCTAATATGAGTTATGGAAAAATCAGCCCTATTTTACACCCGGGGAAACAAAGTACAGGAAGGCTGGATGACCTTGACAATCACGGGTAGAATATCAGAGACTGGATCAGCAACCAGGTAGAAGTCTAGAGCTCCAGTGCTTTCCTTCTCCCATGCCTCATGATCAGACCATTCTGCACAAGAACTGCATGGATTTATTCTTCAAGATATCCAGCTAACTGCTAGTTATTTTAAAATTATTAGGAGTATCTTGGTGAAAATTAGATTACTTTCTAAGCAATAGAGTATGTTTTCTGGACAACCCTGGGTGTTATAATTTGAATATTTTATTTGGGAAGAAAGATAGGGCTTTTGAAGAGAGGAAACTCATTTTAGCTTCAGAGATTAAGCTTCATGGAGTTTCTCTTCTCCTGCAATATAGAATACTTATACATTTGGTAAATTCTTTAGATGATGGATGATCTTTATAGATAGACCCAACCCCCACACACCCCCACAAATTCTTAAACTCTCCTTAAACTTAGGAAAGTAAAAAAAATCAATTTTATTTTAACAAGAAAAGAGGAAAATTTGGAATTTTTTCCAGGAGTTATCTCCTAACATATGATGGTTCTATCTGGGAAAAGTTATGTATTTCTTTGTATTCACTAGGAAATAGGAAGACATTATTAATGCCCAGCAAATAGCTCTGGCAGTGCAGCACTACCTAAGAATCTGTAAAATTTCAGCTCCTTCAAAGTTTCATTCATTACTATTTACTGCAGTGTATTTTATGCCCACTTTCATACACAATTTCATTTAAATGAGTTTCCGCTCCTTTTGCAATCTCCTTTATTCATTTACCACTTTGGCAACAGCACAGATTGCATATCTAATCTCGTATGTTGCTTGACTGCTTGAAGGAGAATAGAACTGAGTGACTCAACCTTCCTTCTTGTGGGAGTTCCCCACCCTCCTCTTCCCCCAGGGGGCCAATGGGTACCTGCCACCTGATATCACCTCACCTGGAACTGGCCAACCCTGGTGGAGACTGTGTTCAGACAAGACACATTTCACATTGCCTTGCTCCCTCTGTGTAGACAGAGCTGAGTCTTGATAATAAATTCCCCTCCCTTTTCCACTTTTGCCTTGTTTTTTTCCTGATGCTGCCCTGAGCAAGGCAGCTCAACACTTGTTGGTTGCTGCTGCACCTCACTTGTACCTTTTGCTGGGTTTGCATTCCAATTCAGTATCTTGTATAGTTTGTTCCTCCAGGCTATTCCGAGAATAATACCGGAACAGGAATTGATCAAAAGGAAAAATCCAGCTTCAAGGATGGGAAATTCAGCAAGTTCCAGCCTGCAGGGGTTCCTTGCAATCTTGTCACTTGGATGATGCTCCTGACGAGCATGTCCTCAGCCTGTTATCACCATAAATGCTGCAAATCCTAGAGGGTATTTCTGTGTTCTAACATCCTGGAGCTTCTTTCTGCTGCCTCCTTGACCAAGCAGGGGAACTCTGAGCCCTGGCTGCAGTCATCACCTCTCTGCAAAGAGCCAGAGAGGAGAAGGCAGAATGCAAGGCTCCTAGTAAGGTTAGGGCTGTCAGACACTGGACACCTGGAGGGCTCAGAGGAATATCTGTGTGTCTCTCCTGCTCCTTCAATTGCTATTACTACTGTGAGACAATACATGGCCACAGATAAAGAGAGGGAACTGGCCATGTCATAAAGCTTTTTACCTTCTTTGCAGAGCAGGATGCATTAGGGCCCAGGTTGTCTCTTAAACAAGGGATTTCTTTGGAAACATGCTGTTATCCATGCGTGTGTTTTATTTCGCCATCAGAATTTCTTCCGAACTTGCTTATCAACCCCACTGGAAATACCTGGTCTTTAAAGAAATGATAGTGAGTAAGTGGAAGAACAGTGAAATGTTCCCATCAAGCCCCTGTTACCCGCCTGCCTTGGCCACAGATCATACCAGGCCCCTTGTGGAAATGATAAACTTAATTAACCCAAAGCTCCCAGGAGAACATGTAAGACTGACACTGATTTCCAGGCAACAAACAGACACATCAAAGGAACTTTGTTATATAATGAGAGCCTGTGACATGTTCAAAACCATTCACCAGCATGCACATATAAGTACTGTGTGGTGTTTTGTATGTGTCAAGGAAGAGAGTTGTTCCAGCCAGTCAGAACTTTTGATATTAAAATTAATCTTAAAATGAAGGAATTACAATATTAACTGTAACAAGAATGTATTCTATACATCCATAATATGTGCACTAATTACATGTAATAAGCGTGCTTAGAAAATAGAATATCATTTAAATAATACGAGTTACCTTTACATCTTTTGCCTGAAGGTGCTGTGGTCTCTAGAGTCACTCTAGAGGTGGTGTGGATCCCTGAAAAATCTTGCACTGCTTTTGGGGCACTCCACATCAGCTGAATCCCTATCCCAGATGTGCATGCCTTAGCAGCTTTGTTCCTACTGCTTGTTCAAAGCCTGCAGTCCTCAGTGTGTGCTAGGGAGGCCTCCAGGTAAGTGCTACACTCAGAAACACTCTATTCCTCACTCACACGTGCAAATGACACAGAGGAGAGCTAAAGGGTAAGCTCAGAGACAGAAAGCACTTGAACACTAGGGATGCTGGATTTGGTGCAGTTCCAGAGGAAATATTTTCTCCAAAGTAACTGTGACACAAGGGCTGCAGGTGCTGGTGCAGGTGGGGTGTTGGGGGGCACAGCCCCCCACCTGAATGATCAGGTCTCTAGAGCTCCCAGGCCAGTTCCACTGGAAGTGAGAACATTGGCTGATGATGTCCTGGCCGATGTCCAGAGAGGTAATTACAGTGTGCTGCCCAAGCTCTTCTCGGAATTTCAATCAGATGCAGCTCTCTTAAACTGCTTCGTGCTCTGACTGTTAATACTCTGCTGTGGCTGATCCCACCTAGGCAGGAGACTGGGAGAATATTTACTGAAGTTCCCTAGGTCTGAAGGAGGATCAGTAACTAAGGCAATTTTCAACTCTTATTTAGAGAGAAGATATTAAAAAAAATTAAAAGTGATGTTTTAAAACGAAAAGCAGAAAAATCATTGTTTTCAGAGAGGCAGATTTAATACTAACAATTGGAAACATTGTTTTCTCATCCAGTGGTTTTATTTTGAACGTCCTTGTGCTTGATGTTTCATTTATACTACAATCCACAGAATCCTATGAAAATGTGAGTATCTTTGCCCTCACAGTGTAAGGCTTAAAAACATAAATTAAGTCTGTATCAGCAGTTCAAAAGCCAATTTCCAAACACAAAGAGCCCCCTATTTATTATTACCTTAAAAATTGCTTTCTAACCTAATCTCATAAGGGTTATCCACAAATTTTGAGTGTTTTATGCTGTGAGGAGACAGATACCAGGCAATCAAATGTGAGCAGTATTGGTAGAAATTGTATTTGAAAAGTTGATTTTTTTCAAAATAAACAAGCAAAAATGTACCTGCAAAAGAAATGTTAAGAAATTATCACATGAGATTCTGTGAGAGTGATTCTTAGTGGTGAATGAAAGTGTAATTCACAGAAAACAGGGACTGCTAATGTAGGAGCTGGGGATCCTACCTGCATGGCTCATCTGAAATTGCCCCATACCTGCTCCTGTAGAAAGGTCTGGCAAGAGTACAGCTGACATTTCCATTAGTGTGTTGGCTTCACCCTCTGGAGCATTGAAAGGTATTTGGAGATTAAAGTTCTCTTACTTTCCTTATAGCACCAGTCTACATATCACCCTTCCTATCTCTTGAATGATGAATTTGATTTCTCTTTGCATTTGTATTCCTTGAGTGGCCTTGTGTTTTCCTGCTGAGCTCCAGCCATGTACAAGAGCACTGTTTTCAAGGATATATGTCCATTCAGTGCTAATGAAGCTCCTCGGGACTTGCATAAGCATAGCTCAGAAGTAACACTGGCTATTAATTAGGATTAATTTTATCTTTTGAAATAGCTACTGTAATTTACTATTGATGAGTAAGTGAGAAGAGGTCAAATAATTAGGTGCTTGCAAATAGAATTAATTGAAAAATTGAAAACAGGATCAAAGGAGAAAGTAGCAGAGGCACAATCAATGTCTATCTCTCAACAGCTCTCTCTTTCCACACTCATATGTCATGTGTTTTAGGCCATGTCTTTTAGGATTCTTCATGAATACAAGACACAAGTGCTGCAGGAGCTCAGCACACACTGCAGCCGACATGACCCCACTGGTACCCAGAGGTAATGTACCTGACCTGATGGATAAGGAGCCATTGTCTGCCCAAACAGATCCAAATGTGCTCATTCTGGCTGGTTTTGTGTCTGGGACACCCAGTTATCATGGAGTGTTATTCCCACTCTTAGGCAGGGGGCTCCTGATTTTTGCTGATGATGGGACCTTCTTAGGGGTGTTACTCTCCTGCAGCCCAAAGTTCAAATGATCATTGGTAGTGAGCAGTGGTGTAATCCAGTGGCTGCTCCTCATAATTGAAGTACAGAAGGAAACAAACTTCACTGTTTGCAGCAACATTTGAAATGTTTGCTTTCTTTAGGCATGTTCTCACTAGTTTAAATGTTCTTGTTACTGCAACCAACTATGACGAGTTACTGCTCATCAAAGTCACCTCAGATTTCATCCACCAATTGCAGGTATGCAAGAGACCACAACATATCTGATGTTTGTAAGAAACATCTTTGAGACTAGGCAATTTCATGGTCCTATTTTCTCTCCTTTATTTGGGACGGTGGTGTTTCCAAATGCCTCTGGTTCTCAGAAGTCAATCAACATGCTCTAAAACTTGACCTCTGATCTCTTAATGCCATAAGAAAAGATATTTTCATGGAATCTAGGAATCTCTGGGTTTGAGACGTCAGATGATGAGTTGGAGGGAGCTGTATTATGCTTCAGAGCTCTGATGGAGGCTGTTTAGTTCTCTTTCTCCTGTGTTCTGTTTAGTCACATGGCACTAAATCACCAAGCAGACATACTGCTGGTGTACAGAAACAACAAATAACAGCACAATCTGGGCAGTGCATCGCAGTGCACACCATTCAGGAGCTTCAGAGGTCCAGACTGGAGTTATAAAATAAATCTATTTTGATAATCATTGTTGAAAAATTATTACCAATGCTCCTTTTGTACCAAGTTGACTTATTGCACATGGGATATGCATCTGTCTGGCAACAAGCGGGATATATGAGCAATGTTTTCTTTGCTCTTTCCAGACTGCAGTTTGCTTTACTGAGATTTAAGGAGATGTCTCACTGTGAGGGTAATAGAAATGAAGTCTGTCTGATGAAGATATCATTGCTGGTGAGCTGCTAAGAAAAGTTCAGTTTGGAAAAATAGTTTGAAAATACCTTTTTCACCTATTGGGAAGTTCATGTGCCTCTTTTGTGGTCAGCATCTCAAAATCCATGACCAATGGATGTGACCAATTAAATAAGCCAGCAATCCCACTGCGTGCAAAATTTTAAAATGCTCGTGCAAAAACTACGATTTTCTGCACAATTAAAGAAGTTTCATATCTTCTACATCCACATTTAAATTACTGAAATCTGTATCTTGCAAGAAATAATTTCCTTGGCCTCACTTTTTCTTTGGGTTTCTAGACTACACTGTTGCCTTGCAGTATTCATCCTGCATTAGAGGCAAAGCACCACATTCCAAGGAAGATCCCAGAGATGGAGGCTAATCCCTTTCTTACAGCTGAACTTGGCTTGTGCTTCCACTGCATGTAATACATGAATTCAAATTAGATGCTGTTGGACTACACCACAGTTATCACAAAGCTGTACATATAAAATATTGGCCTTCACGCAAATTTTTGGAAAAAATCAAAGAGCAGTAATAATATAACAATAGAATCAAGTAGTGGTGTTAGACATTTTGTTTAATGACCATTCATATGAAGAGGTGGATCAAATGTGTAATGAAATACTCAAACTGTCACGCCTAAGTCTTCAGTTTAGTCAAAAGCCTACAGTTATTCACTACTCTTTCATTCTCTACCATCTGCTAATGAATAAAGGTGAAATGCCTCGGGACACGAGGGACGTGTTTGACTTCGTGTAACCAAATATTTGCTGTGCTTAGTTACAAGCAGCAGTACAGAGTACCCTAACAGGGCAAGGTGTTGGTGTTTTGGAACAGCAGGAGCAAGAGTTGGGAGAGGAATAAGATGGGAAATAACGAGCAGCAGCAGAGCAGCAGCAATGGCCGTGCTGAGCAGTGCTGCAGAAGGCAATGGGACATTGCACGGGCACAGCCCTGCACAGGCACTCTCATCCTGTCTGAGGATGCTGAATACCTCTTTTGCTGATAACAGCAGAAACCTCTTACAATAAAAACTATAAAGATAGGGGGAAAAAGAAACGTGCTGCAGCATGATTTTCTTTTGGGGAAATAAACCATCAGACCAATGTGCAAGTTCAGCCTTGCCTGAACTTGACCTATTTTTCCATCAAGAAATGTAGACCTAGATTTCTCCGAGGACTGCAGCATTCACCCAGAATTCTGAACACCTCATAGTTTAAACAAGCTGAGGTAAATTGCAATGCAAAGTATATTAACATATTTTGGACAGACTTGTGTCTTCACATCCTGCCTGCAACCACAGTTAATTATGTTACTTTTCTGAGAGGAAACAGAGAGAGCAGCTCTAGGAGTGTGTGACAGCAATGCTAATCTTATCTGTGCTTCTTGCAGTTTAGACATGTGCCTTTGATGTGTGCCATTGTCCAAGGTCCTATAGGTAACAGACTGAGTTTCTGTTACTGCTGTGTTATTTCATCAAAAGATTTACCCAAAATAACCCTATGACTTGCAAGCAGCATGCTTTCCACAGAACCTGCTGATTGCAGAAAACTTTAAAAATTAAAACTGAAGTTGACAGGTTAAAATCCAACAATAATCAGCTTTTGTTTGCTTAGTTCTATAGCCAGGAAAACAGCCTTTACCTGAGGCTAACTTGTGAATTTTGCAGGCAGGAACATCCCATGAAACAATATTTCTATAGGGAACAGTTTGTTCTGTTTCAGTTGGTAATAAGAGCTGTGGTTTTGTTGAGACCTGTGTTAAGATACTATATCCATGACAGGAAAATATATACTTGCAAAATTAAAAGTTCTTTATTATGCTAGTCCATCATGATAATTAGTAATGTGTGTCGATAATCAGTAAATAGGTATTATTTCATTCAAACAATGATTTTTTGATTTAAATTAGCTGCATTTTCTGAGCATCAAAAAAATGTGGGCGGGTGGGGAGTTTTGCTGGCTGCTAAATGTGAAAGTGGTCAGAGAAGCTGGCTAATCCCCCTTTCCTCTGGCTGCACTTTCAGCTGCAGGGTGCATGGTGAAACCTCTCAGAGATTACATTTTTACCAAGCACTGACTTTTCCAGGGCAATCAAAAATCCTGGCAATCACACAGGGAATAAAAATTCACCCCTGCCAATAATACATCACATTTCTTCACTGGTCCTACAGCTCTTTCTTCTGGGAAATGCTGCGTCTCTACCGACAGGGCTCCTATCCAGCCACTGGGGACCTTTTCCCTGCAGAGGTTCTTGTTTCCTCTTCCTCAGGTTTGAGCAGACCCAGGGAAGAGCTGCTGCTCTCATTCTCTGGGTGTTCTGTCACTGCCAGCACTGCTCTTTGCAGTGGTGCTCGTCAGGGATCGTGGCATGCCATGGATGGGGCTGTAGGACAGTCAGGACATTAAAGGCTCTGCTCCCTCCATGTGCGTGGGGCTGGGCTGTTTCCCGGTTGGACTCAGGACAAAGCAGCACTAAAGGCTGGGCTCTGTCTCAGTAATTATTAACTGGAATATCCCTGTCAATACTAACGAGGGTTTTAACTGAACTCAGGTAACAACAATCTGGATATCTCTGGATATCCAGTATCTCTGGATAGGGATGTTTTGCAACAGACTCTGCCGTGGGTTCGTTGACCCACAGGTGCCAGTGAGCTCAGGGGACAGCCCAGGCATTAATATTCAGTACAACCCACCCACTGCTGAAAACAATACAGCAACTGATATATGAATAATTTCCTATTAATTTTTAATTTGCTGCATCAAGGTTTATCATGTCGTGACGACAATAACTTTTCCTGAACTGATTGAAGATTATCATGATTATTATATGTGAAGATTATTATAACTGAAAGGAGAGAAAGGCAATTTTAGAGAGGCAGATTGGTATGTTCCTACTGTGGGACTGTATAATTTTTGAAATTGTAATTAAAAAGCATTTACCTTTAAACTGGCATGATTTGTCATGCTGCACATCCCGAGATCAAAATCAGTCATCTCCCAATAAATTATCTCTGCTCCTTTGAGACAATATTGTGAGACTGTGAACACAAACAGTCCAAACCAAAAGAACATCAAATATTAAGTGATTTTGCTCCTTTTCTTTGAAATGTAGGTAATCTCTTTTTGGCTTCAGTGTTCGGTTATATCCCATGTGCTGTGCCTTCCACTTATCTTACTTATGGACATCTCTGTTTTACTGGAGAACTGAGTAAAAATGGCATAAACAGGAAAAATGTGTCTAATTATGGCCAAATGGAACACTTGTGGAGCACCTGCAGAACACAAGTGTGGCACTTAAGCAGGGTTGGGAAGTTAAAGGTGACTGTAGAGTATCATCAGGTCTACAGCCATCTTTCCATGATTTTCTGCGCTTCAACTTAGTATTCAAACCAGGAAATAACTCAGATATTGGTAAAGAGGTCTTTAATTTCCCAGGATTACTGTTTTTCTCCTGATAAATTGAGTTAGAGAAATGCTCATGCTGGTGAAAACTTTTAGGCTTTAAGGAAGGCTAATAAATAAAGCTTGATACATATAATTTGTACTTGAAGTTATATTACTGTGTAGAATTCTTTTTCTCGAGGATGGAGTGAAAAAAGGTCTGTATTAGAAAAACAATCAGCTTGTTGTAGTTGTGTTAAAGTGAAATGTTTGGGCTAATAATTAAAGGAAAAGGTTTTGTTAACCATGGTCGAATGATAAGAGAGTATTCTGATGTAAATTTGAAAAAAAATCTTGCCTATTATAATGTGTTAATTGATGCCATGATGTTACAGTATGAAAAATATTGTGTGAAATAGATCAAATGAAAGACATACTTGAAAGAGTGGTTCCTTGAAACATCCCTGCAGCCAAGTATTTTAACGATGATGTCCAGCCACTCCCGCTGGTTGTTATAACAACTGGGCTGGTTTTACATAGTAGACAATTGGCCTCTCAACTTTGCCCCAGCAAACTTGTGAATACCTTCTGTAATCATTTTATTACAACTCATTACTGATAAACACAGTAAAAGTAGGGACTGCATTTCAGTCTAGCTGTGTCAGTCAACAGGCCACAGGGAATACAAGATGAATCTTTGCACTAAAAGAATAATAAGGAATGGGAGAGGGTGAAGAAAAAATATAGAGATTCTAGCAAATGTACCATCCTGAAATGCTTACAAAGGTTGATCTCTCTAATTTACCAGGAAAAGAGAATGAGAAGTGCCTGGATTAAGAATTCCTATCAGGAGGAGAAGATGCCCTTCCCCACGAAATAAATTATCTTTAGCACAGGATACAAGAGGAAGTTGTTAACACCTGAGTGTAATCACAGAATGAATCATAGAATGGCCTGAATAGAAAGTGACCTTAATGATCATCTAATTCCAGCTCCCATACAGGGACACCTTTCACTAGGCCAGAGCTCAGAGCTCTGTCCAACCAGGCCAATACAGGCAAACTATCAATTAATTTCCAGTTACTGGAACAGCCTGTGATGAAAAGTGCTTCACTGCCTCATGTTATCAGAGAGCATGAGACAACTGCTGCAAAAGTTGTGTTACCTAAAGCACAATTTGGGGATAAAATAGAGGCATGACATAGGATGAAACTAAAAAGCTGTAATATTCTTAAGATCAGTTTAGACATTATGATAACCCTTATGGTCTTAAAATTTTAAAATATCAGCTTATCATGCCACCCATTCATTCAGGAAATCTCAAATCTGAAGATCAAATTGTTTGCCCAGTGTCCCATAGCAAGTCCCTAGTAGCCATAGAAATTAATCCCTGGCTAGACAGTATATTCAATGCAGCTACTGCTCAAACAAAAATGTAGTTGATTGATGAAAAAAAGATTTAAACATACCAGGAGCTGCTTAAATTTATCAAGCCATATATTATTATTTTACTTCTTCACATGAAGCAGCCCCACATATCATGTATCAACAGTGTCTGATGTTACTCAAGAAAATTTAGAGCATAAAAAAATTTAGAGACTGCAACTGTCTTCCTGCTTCTTATTTTTAGTAGCATTTTCAGCTCAGAGAATGAGTAATCTGAATTACAATTGGGTTTGTTTCTATAATTTATCTCTGTCTAGACCACTTCTTAGTCTTAATGTTTCCCTACTGTAAACCAAGCACATAACCACAAACTGATGCTCAAAGTCTGACTTAGGGAAGCAAAGCTGGCTCCTTCTGGTCACCTAACATGGGATGTAGCCCATTATAGACAGTGTTATGCTCTGTGTAAGGCCTCATCATCAACAAGTTTATCATCCATGCCATGGGGATCCAAATGGCTGTTCAGTGAGTTACACATCCCCTCAGTGTCTGACCCACTGACATCAGAACTTTGCTGATGTTTTCAGATAAGAGGCCTTTTGTTCATTCCCTGAAGTTTCAGAATTCAACTGCAGAGGTACCAGGTCTAACTGTAGTGGAGAGCTATTGATTTGATTAGTGTTCCAAGAAGAGTAGGAATGGAAAAATGTTTTCCTCCAGAGTTTTCCCAGTCCTCTGCAAACCCTTATTGTCACTCTCTTGTACTGACTAATTTCTAGATTCATTAAGAACCACCCACCCCATTTTTTGTGATCTCAGTCTTGGAAATTCAGGCAGTCAACAGAAAAAATGTATAAATTAGAGTGAGCAGATTAATAACAATTTATTTTCTATTTGACTGCATTTGATATGCAAAGACTTCATTCTCACACAGTCAGTTCCTGAAATTGTCAGCATATTTTAGGATTGTGGCTTTAGATAATCAGAAAATAGATTGTGAAATTATAAATTTTAAATATTTTGCAAAAACGTTTTATCTGCTGCATTTGAGAGGATGCTTAGATGTCCTTTTCTGCTTGGCAATATTTCTCACAGGGAAATATATTTGAGGTTAATTTAATGCAACTTTAACCACCCGGAAGCTAATTTTATGAATTTGAGCTGATAATCTAGGAAGTTTTCATAGGGAGTGGAGAGAGATAAGGATCTTGTGTTGGAGTGCACATTATCCCTTCTGTGCTCCCTCACTGCTGCCGAGCAGGGTAAGTGCTTTCAGGAGGTGCCTGGTTTGTCCTTTTGTTTATAGAGAAAGTCTGCACAATTATGTGACTAACCTTAAATGGTAGGAATCCTATCTAAAGTATTTAGCATGGATTTTAACCCTCTCTGCTCTCCAAATACCAGTAATTAAGTGAACTGGGGGTGAAGTACCTGCATTGCTGTGAAATATCCTGGTATGGAGCACATGCTGCTCTGTGTGCTCCTTGGGTTTTCTCACTTAGGCAACCACTGCAAGAGAGGAGGAGCAGCAAGCAGGCAGCTGCCCTCCCCTGCTCCACACTGCAGTGCTGAAAATAAACATGCTCTTCAAAATATAAAACCTTTTTCCCATTAGATATAAGATCTTTTCTTTCCTAAGCAAGGAAAAATTATTATCCCAGACAATTTGCCTTTCTTGGTTCATCTGAAATTGAATGAAATTTCTGTTGGCAAAGCAGAGGGATAACCACTCAGACATACTATTTGTTTTTAAACTATTTGTTTTTAATCTTTTCACCAGCCTTCATATTTTACATACAAAGAATTTTCTTTAGATTAGCCATTGCTCCTTTCTAGATATTTAGTAAGAAGGATCAGCCTCTTAGTCCATTCAATTGTCATTTTAAGCCTGTAAATGATATTGCTGTTAAGAGAAAGTTCCTGAAATTCAGCCTATTTGCAGGGGTTTCCTCTCTGAATGCTACTAATCTCATTTTTCTATTCTTTCTACTGAGCTCTATTATGCAAGACAATGTCCCTGTTTTGAGTATCAGGGAGTCTTCCCAGGTACCTGCATGAAGGGTAGCCCAAAAAAAGCAAGGGGAAATTTCTGTCTCATACTGATAAACACTACAATGCTGCCACTACCTCAGGTTCCATCCAAAACCACTCCAGAGTCCAGGGGGACCCAGACCCACTGCACAATATGCTGCCAATATACATATAAACAAAATCAGAACCCTCTCAAAGATTGTCTCCCATATCACAGTGCTCAAGGTCAGGCTGCACAGGGCTTTGAACGAGCTGCTCTAGTGAAAGGTGCTCCTGCCCATGGCAGGGAGGCTGGAACTATAGAATCTTTAAGGCCCCTCCCAAGCCAAACCATCCTGTATTATATTAATTCAAACATAAAGCCAAGTGCTGGTTGCCAAGGAGAACAAATCTTTCTATATTTTTTTTCCTAATAAGTTTAATGATTGCAGGCTCTGGTCAGGTGAAGTGTATCAAAGACCAGGGGAGCAGCAATGCTCTTGTCACAGGGTCATAGAAGTAGCTTTTCCAGCTCTGTGGTTCTGGGAGTGATAACATTGATATCATCTTATCACACAGTAATTCAGATTCCTCTCGTGTTTCTGAGCAGCATTCTTTAGCAGTGTTTGATGTGGGCCTGAGGCACAAGCCAGCCTATTTACCTTGAACAAATTATGAGATTTAGCTTTTTCAGACTATAGGCATATTTTCAAAACCCAAACTTTTCCAAACCATATTAAGAAACATTTATTCCAAGTAGTGGGAAAATGCATGGTTATTTTTTCTTTTATTTATTTTCTATGGATTTGGAACATTTTGTATTGGTTTGGGATGTTTTTTTCTTGATAACTCTTCAGCAAAGCAATAGGATTTGCAAGCATAGTTTTCTGGCAGGGCATGTCTGCACGGCCTTTCAGATGTGGATCATGCATAAAATTGTTTGTTGGAAATGAGCTTGCTCATGTTCTGCCATGTATATGATCCTAGCAGCCCAGACTTGCCAGCCACCTGCATTACAAAGCCATCACTTACTCCAGTACAGTTGCCCATATTAATTGTGCACCTCAGCTTCCTAAATTACAGTTTGCTTCTCAGCATCTTAGTACATAATCACTGACAAGAACAATCATCTTTCTCAGCTATTATGGCCAAGAACAATCTATGCTCAAGATAAAGATGCTTCAATTCCAGCCACCTACAAAGACAGTGACTTCTCTGTATCACATGGAGAACACAGCCTGGGAAGGATGTGCTCTGTTTCTCTTCTCCTGGGTGGTTGCATAAAGTGTTTCATACACTGAACAGATTTCTCAGTTGTTTTTAAGAAGTGGCCTATTTTGGCCTTCTGAGAATCTTTCTTTCTTAACTTTCTGAGGTTATGTACAATGTGAAACTGAATTAAGAACATTTTTCATCATAAATTTTATTATAGATCTTGATTTTACAGTCAATATTTTATATTGCAACAGAAGAGGTACAAATGTGAGCATGAAGACAAACTTTTAACTGATAGTCAGAAATAACCTATATAAAAGTATTGGTATGTGTCTATGTTGATTCATCTAAGCAGTTACATAACAGATTGCAAATAAAAATACATTTCATTTAATGTAAACATTATGGGTGAAGTCTTGGGTTGGTCCAGCCAGGCTCAGTGCAAGCCTTCTATTGCTATTAACAAGATGAGGTTCATCTGGAGATGCTCAGAATTACACCAGCTTGTGTAGTTCCATAATGATGTTTTGCACTCTGGGTAAAACACACTAAAACATGTGGCAGTACAACCTTCTCCCTGTGGGATCATGGAAACCCCTAAAGTCTGCCTAAAGGCTTGGCAACTGCTGGTCACACTGGCACCTCAGCACCGAGGAGTGCATCTGTAGCAAAGCCTGCTCTGCTCTCTTAGTGTCAATGGCACTGCACAGAGGCACTACAGCCATGGACTCAAGCTGGCTCTGATATTTGTTTTGCTATAAACACTGCACTTGAGACTGGTAAAATAGAAATCAAAGGAAATGAGTGAAACCTGTTGTTTCAGTGCACTACGGCACGCCGGTGCTTGTGAATTATGCACCTCAAGGCATCACCTTTCGCTGTAGAAACTGAGGTCAGGAGAGACTCCTTATTGTGGCAACCATTTGATGTTTGTTTCTATTCCAGTGGATGGCCAAGTTGTGTCCTGAGGGACCTTTTATGAAAGTTGGAAGGCTGTTTACTGCTATATTAAGAACAAAATGTAATCTGACCAGCAATGGGGTATGCAGTAGGATTTTAATGGAGCTATCTGAGTCAGTCTCACTATTTTCTCTCCCAGCTGCACACTCAGCAGTTCTTACAGATGCAGGCAACCCTCTGAGCAGTTTCTGTTTTTTTCTTAGTTCAGCTCAGCTGTGTTCCCACCAGCTGCTTACTGTGATACCCATTAAAAGGCAAGAACTGCTCTGCCTATTCCATTGCTTGCTTTAGCTGGTCAGCAGTGTCACAGCACCTGGGAAAGCCATGATTTATACTACGTGCCACTGGGCAACATTCTCCTCTGGGATGCAGGGAAAGTGTAGCATGCCCTGGTCATTTCCTGCTTAACCTTTCAGCAGGAAGGAAGATGAGCACTGATCTGGGCGAGTTCTGCCTCTTCTGGAAAGTCTCTTTCTTCTCTGTGCATGCCCCAGGGAATCCCTGTGCTATGCCAGTGGGAAGCTGTATAGGAGGGAGCAGGGCAAAGCACCTGCCTTCAGTCACTGACCCAGCCCCAGCCCACCTGGAACAGTGTGTTTGTGTGTGTGTACAGCATCACATCTCAGGTATCATCTCCTGCTATTTGGCTGTTAGTACCACAGCAAGGATTTCAGGTTATGGACTCAGTACACACCATGCTACTGTTATCACTCTTAGCTATGTAGCCACATCTTCTCCAGCTTTACACACAAGTAATGAATTTTTCAGTAGCACAGAGAGCTCTGTTTCAGGGAATTGCTGAGCTGTTGGTGCAAAGCCTGCAGTCTGTGTGGTCAGGGTTATGCACACACTGAAGGAGCTGAACAGGCCTGAAATAAGACAAAAAACCAAACAAATATTTAATAATCACTTTGCAAGTACAACAGAATTACTTCACAGTTACTGAATGCAATATGAAAGTCAAAGTGCATGTTACATCCGTGCTTATCAAGCAGATGGATTTTCTTAGGGTAATTCTTTTTGATCTTGCTCCAGAAAAGTAACTTTGATGTTTTTAGGGACAAGGGCAAGTCAGGACAAACCAAAGTAGGACCTGACCTCACAGCATGTTAGCTATGCTGCAATATAAAATATAATTACAAAAAGAAGAAAGATCTCTTGCACAGACTGTGGAATTCCTGCCATGCTGGAAGTTCACCATCTGTCTTACTCACTGGTAAACCCTACTGCTACCACAGAAAGCTGTTGCTATGAATGTCAAATACGATGAGATTTTTTTCTAATGCATACAGTGAATGCAGTTTTGGAATTACTTCTGGAAGATACTGTTGACATGGACAAAGAGAAAATGACCAGCACCAGTTACTACATGGCATGCAAAGGCAGATGCTCAGCTGATACAGACCCACATTTGTTTGCAATGACTGCAGGGGAGTGAAGCCAACTTGCTCACTCTATCCTGAAGTTTGGCTTTACCTGTAGATTTCTTATTTTATTATTATTCTGCATCTAAAATAGTAAAATCAATTGTCCATGTTGCTCAACCAAGGTGTTTATATGCGTGTTAGTTGAGCTTTGACAAAAAGTCCAGCTTGTAACTTTACCTTCAGAAGAGAGTTGTGAGACACAGAAATGAGTGAGTCAGGTTCCTCCCTGGGCTAAGCCACAAGGGGCCTAAGCTACAATATATTTCCCCTTCCTGCCTCATCCCATAGCTTATTTCATCATAGGCTGAAATAATCTGTACCTACTTACAGGTCCTGGGAGTATTGGTTAAAGGCTCCATTTACTCAAAGAGAAAGTAAGCTCACGATTTGTCAGATTTATGCCCCACACCAGCACTAGTTTTTTCACAAAGTGCAGAGCACCCATTAATCAGTTTCAGCAATACCCAGACAGGAATATATTGCTCTGCCTTCAGATTTAAAGACCTATCATTTTTCTCCTTTGCAGATCAATTTTTCTTTACTTAAACTATTGCCACAAACTCAGAAGTTCATAGAAATCTGTTTACTTTGGAAATGTTCTTATCCAAGTATGAGTCCTTGACACTGAAAAGCTGTTCCTGACAGATAAGATATGAGCAGTATTGAATGTTTGCCACTTTTCTAATGTCTCTAAAGAACAATTTTGCTCAGTGTGAAGGCCTCTGAACCCACACATAGGGATGGAGGGTCTCTGGCTTTTGTATTTCCTCAGCAGGAAGACAGAGATTTCAGGAAAGTCAGGACTTGGGCTGCTGTTTCCCAGACTCCTGTTTTTCGCTCCTGACAATGGTAAATCAGAGTGATTAGTAATGCTTATCGTGTCTCATGCCTCACTCTTTGACAAAGCAGCAGAACAAAAAGCACACTTAAACTATCGTGAAGGAAGTAAGGACCACCCTTGGCACCCTGTGTTATCTGTATGCAGCAGGTAGGAAAGCTGCCTGTTTGGTTCAGATTATTTTAGGTAAAAGCCCAGCCAGATGAAAACCTGGTGGCTGATTGCTCCCTCCCTGAAAACAACTGAACAGACCCAGCCAACCCCAGGGCTGGAGCCTGGCTGGAAGCCCCTGAGAAAGACCCAGCCACACTTTGGGGATGTCACGGCAGTGAGGTGGAAGTCTGCTCTAGCTTGCTGTAAACCTGCAATATTAGTTTTAGGTTAGCAAAGTCATCACCAATAAGAGTGGGTAATTACCTGTAATTGTCTTCACAGATGATCTTGAAGTTTCGCTCTTCTAAAATGTTCATTAACCTCTGAATGGAATGACCTGAGCAGGATTCACTGTCAAGAGAAGACTTCAGTTACTTGTGCTCCTTGTGTGCACAAAATGCTCACCTAAATTACACATTATGTCACTGCTATATTATAGGTAAGATTCTTTAAAAGCTTGTTTGCTAATGTGCTGTAAAGTCCATGGGGTTTGTGGAGATTTGGCTACCACTGGCCTTGCTGGTAGAAATGATGTGATTTTCAGCTGTGCATCTTGCATAGGAGCTTAGTGCAGGAGGACATCTGTGGGTCACGACTCAGTCCCATTCACAGCTTAGGGTGCTCCAGAACTGCCCCATTGCTGCCAGTGGCTTCTGCCCACAGCAGCATAAAACAAGGTTTATTGAAATGTATCAAAGGACAAAAAGGTCAAGTCCTCTGTGTAATGAGAAAAGGCCAATCATGAGAGCCAGCAGCTAAGTCCCTGGTAGGAAGTAAGATAGGAGGAAACTGATAAAAAGCAGGGGAGGAAGCAGGCTGCCTTCTGTGTGTTTATGGCTGCTGCTGCTCTGTTTTGGCAAGGGGCTGTTTCAACCACTTTTGCATTGATAGGAGCCCTAACCTGTGTATTTCTTTCCTATCCAGATAAAGGTTCCAAGAAGCATGTAGCACTCTCACACCTTCAAGATCTTTATCTCAATGTTTAGTTTAACAGCCTAAGGGCCCCAAAGCTGTAGTGAGAGATTTGAAAAGTGTCATTGGCACAGACAGAGACATGGAAAAAGACTTGTTACCTCAAGGTAAAAATCATCTCCTCATCCAGAGTATAGGATTCACTTCTACTACTGGGGACAAATCCAGTTCCTAACATATGACATTAGTGGAGTGCACTGCCAGCTCTTTTTTGTTCACTAGACTTGACAAGTTATCAGTGATTCAACATGGAATACAAATCAGAAGATATAAGGAATACATACTACTGGAGCTAACCCCCCAGTCTCTCCTTAGAAGCAAGTAGAAAATATAAAGGGAATTTCTATGAGCTGGTCACAGGAGGAGGATGTGTCCAGCAAGGGGGATGGCAGGGCACTGCCTGGTTGAAGCTGTTGAGGGGGAACGTGGTGGCTTTTCTGGTGCTGAGATATCGTGGGACAAAGGATCCAGTGCCATGTCTGGGGAAACTGATGTAAAGATTACTCAATGTCCTTTTCTTCAGCAAACCTTTATGCAAAGGACCACAAGAGTAAGTCTGGTATGCTGACCCCAGTATAGATGCACACCCATGAACCTGGGCAGGTGTGTCAGCTCATGTGGAAAGGGGACACTTCTGGGTGTCTGGGCTAAGGGAGGGGCTGCAACACTGGAGCTGGAGCTGTGTCAGAGACTGAGGCTGTCTCAGCAAGGTCCATGCTCCTTCCTGAGCTGTACTGCATCATCACAGCCTGCTTCCTGATCCATGGCACCAAAGCTGCTGTTTGTAGTGGAGGTTGTTAAGAATGGGTAAAACTGTGGCAGTGCATTATGACTGTGTGAACCACAGAACCGACTCTGAAAGGAGGGGTCAAAGGCACAGAGCCTCATGCTTCGTGTTTCAAATGTGGTAGATCTGCAAATGAGTCTGATTGGGATGAAAAATATCACTCAAGAAGCCTCAGATGTGATTTGAGGTTGCTGTTCTGGTATCAGTAATTCCAAGGTAAGCATTTCAACTACAGACTTGTTATTAAAAATCACAGAATCGTTTAGATAAGAAAAGACTGCCTGAGATCAAACCAATATGAGTTGGAAAAGGTTGCCCAGGTCCCAGTTAGGTTTTGAGTACGTCCATAGAGGGAGACTCCACAACCTGTTCTGTCATTCAAAACTGGATGTGCTTGGCATAATGATACTAATCCTGTGGACAAACACACCCATGTTTGGATGGATACATGGACATGTTTATCCTTGCAGACATAGCCTGGTCTCTGACTTCAGTGCTATATCCCATAGCAAAGGTCTTTAGACCTCAGTGGAGTTGAAAGGAACTTAATGGTCAGGGGACCTCTTGAGAGCAAGGGAAATATTGTGTTTTACCTGTAACCGTTCAGCAGTACCTACAAATAATACTAGAGGAAACAACGGTAGAAATGTTATTTTCTCCAGAAAAGTAAGCACCTAGAAGGTGAGTCTAAAGCAGATTTCATGAGTTTAAAAGCGTTGCTGTCAGACCTGAGCTGTTCCCTGTGCCTTCCACACACTGTTCATCACTACGCACCAGTGTGACTTACCTTTGAGGTCCACCAATGTCTTGCATAAGCCAAATGTGCACTTCAGAGACTTTATCTGGATCCAGGTTAAAGACCTCAATACTTCCAAAAATGCTGTAAGAACGTAAAACAGCAAAACACCTTTAGGTATCTCAGAAAGATGTAGAGAATATGTTCCCCAAATACTAGTGTTTATTAATGCTGCTATTACAGTCAGTGAGAGAACATTATCTTGCCAATGGATTTTCATAGACTATTTAATTGCCTTGTTATCAAATGTTGTCTCCCCATTCTTATTTCACTTTCAGGAGAATTTTGAAACTGCTTGCAGAACAAAACAAGCTGAAGTTTTGCCATCTTTAGTGCTTCTTCTCCTGTTCAGTTTCCTGGCTATTTGATTTGGTTTGGTGCCAGGGAAATGACCATGGCTGTTCCCCCAGAAATCATAGTCTTAATCTTTTGATATTATTCAAGACTGTACTTCCAGCCAGGTAGCCAAGTCTAGTGAAGTAAAATAAAATAAACTGTAAAAATCAAGTTACTTTGAGCAGTAAGAACTCAGTGGATACCCCACCCACATACTCTCTGAAGGATTTCAGTTACAGTCTCTGTATAGAAGGAGTGAAAAGAATCAGCTTTACAACAGCCAGGGATGGGTTTACCAAAATCACTTCTGCACTGAGTCTCACAGGCAGACAAGCACAAGCAGTCCCACAGAAACATGAATGGCTGCTTGTTGAGTGAATACCTGCTGCTTCTGAAAGCTCCAGCTTCCACTGATCCATTGAGCATCACTTGAACCACACCACATGCTGCTTCTGCAAACTGAACCAAACCAAAGGACATTACACTCTGACACTCCATGCAGTGCCATGGCAGACTTGGGGCTGGTAGAATTCGTTTCTGTCCTCAGAACTGTCTAATACAAGCAGAGGATCTGGCAATATTTTTGCAGAACATTTGAGCACCAAAAAAAAGCCTCTGAAGGCTATGGCAAAACTGTGATAAAGCCTCATTAGACAGCTATGAATTGTCAGTGTAAGGTCGCATGGGACTAGTACAGGAGCTTGTCTGGTTTCAGTTGTTATAGGGCTTTCCAGAGCCCCTACAGCTGCAAGTCTGTAACTCACAGAAATCCTCAGACTCCTTTAGCTCAGAGAGTAAGGACAAGCCAGAACAGAGGTATCACTAGTTTAAGGACACACCAACCATCACACACTTGTTTCTTGTCCTTGTGACTCATGCTCTGTGTTCTTTTGTGGCTTGGGATTTTTCTCTCTTGATATTTTAGTAAAACTGAGTTTTGCTTGATTTGATTTTTAATATACTGGATCATGTAACCACTGCTTTTTTTTCGTTAAAACTCATGTCCAAATGTTTAAAGACTATTAAGTCTATGAAGTACCTACTCCAGATATATAATCTATTAAGGCAAAGAATTTTTAAAAAGCTTAATGCAAGTGACTGTACTTATCAAATCTTTCATGTCCTCTTAAACAATGTGGCTCAAACTCAGACCTTGAGAGCTGCAAAGTTTCAGGAAGTTTCATTATGCATAACTTCCAAATGTAATAAGCATGAGTTTTAGTAGATCTGAATTTGTATGGCAAGGAAGCCTCCAGCTGAGCGAACCTGGGTTTGTATATGGTTTTATCTCTCACAGATTCTGGAATGGAACCATTTTCACTCCTAGTTTACCCACAATTAAAGCAATTGTTTTTTATGGTGAGTAGACTTTTTCTTACATGCATGAGAGCTGGAGCATACAGGAATGTTTCTTTTCCACCTGGGCAGTCGTCTACTAAGAGTCATACCAAGGGTGAAATCTCTAGAGATATGTAAAATTAAAGTAATACAGGACATCAAGTTTTTCTGTGGCAGTTTGTTCCTATAAAGTGCTGATTCAACAAAGCCAGGCTAATTGCTTCACTGGGACTAGCAGGATCTCATTCCTGTGATGGGAGTTGGCATGTGTCTGGGGGTGGGGACATCACAGGAACCTTGCCAGGTACTGATGTGGGAGGATGTGCTCTTCAGGTTTATACCGGGAAGTGCAAGGGGATTCTCGGCCTCTTGGAAAATGTCTGTGCCAGTTTGGGTGCTGCTTTCCACATTAACATGCTGAAATAGATTTTACTGTAGCAATTTACATTCTGTGATTTAATTAAGGTGATTGTTATAATTGTGGGTATTACTTGCAGAGCTCCAGCTCTCTGCCAAGGGTTGTTCTAGACACTGACACTCAGCCTCTGTCCACAAAAACAATGCTCAAACTACAAGGACATCAAATGCTGTACATAAAATATGGGACCTTGGATTCCAACACGATGATTTTTAAATTCATGCTAAAAGGTTTTGTCAGCTTCTATTATTCTATCTTTTCAGTCCAATCTGCAAAATCATATTTTTTGGCAACGTCAGTAACTTAGTGCCTTTCCTTGCTTTTGGATTCAGGGAGATTTAGTCTCGATCTTACCATCTTGGATGCCGTTTTCCAGAACACAGAGCCAGGGTTGCTCTCACATTCACTTCGTTTTGGACAAGATTCATAGTTGATTCCTGAGAAAAAATACATTTATAGAATAGCTAAGGTTAGAGTGAATATTTTTGCAAGGTTTATGTGACTTTGTGAGCAAAATGATTTGCCCCGTACCAAAGAAAGAAGGATAAAAGGGAAGAGGGCTCTAAAACGAAAAGGAATTTGCATCTGTTCAAAAGTCTTCCTGCTTGCTCACAGTCTTTTCAGGGAGGCAGTTGCAGGTCCCAAATCACAAATAATCACAAATTGTCACAAATAATTCTCAGAAAACTGAGAAGGGAAAACACACAGTCCAAAATGTGAGAAACAGGTTGGCTCTTGACAAGTACTGTCTGATTGCATTGAAAAATTAAACTTTGCCCAACATTTTCAATAATTCCAGCCCAGTTTAAAGGTTCCTGGCCTTAAGCACCAACTCAGGAGTCACATGGGCAGTGATACCCCCAAGGTACCTGCACACTGCCCCAGCATTTTGACTGGCCCATGGCCAGGTCCTTTTTGAATGACATTCCTGCTTTGCAGTTTGCCCCATAGGAACCACAGGGTGGAAGCAAGCAAAGTAAAGGGGGCTAGATGTGGCCATTAATTCAAGCAACAAATTGATGTTAAAATAACATCCAAAGTTGTGGTTTTAATTTAACCTGAGAAATAGGTATTATTTTCAGACTTCTGAAATATTGGACAGTTAAGGTTTTAAACTAAATCACTAGAAAATAATGTGAAAAGATTTGTGTTTAGGTGTAGGTTTGTAGATTACCTGGGGCAGAGGGGTCTCCACACCATGAAACTTTATCAGCCATATAGCCCAACAAGGTGTCCTCCAAGGTGAGGAAATTTTGGTTGGATTTTGTGTAACGATGAGCGAGGTCACCTGTCTTGCTCCAAAACAGTGACTGTGAAAAAGGGTACAATGTCTGGTAAGTGATAGCTATACTACAGCTGGTCAGAAAATTTTTCTGGAGAAAACCAGAAAGTTCATAATCATGAAGGAGGTTTGGTTTTATTGAAATACAGCGAGTTCACCCTAGTGGATCAGTTCTTATATGAACACTCTCATTTGCAGAATGTTTTGGGTGGGATATTTTTTTGGTGGAAAGGGACACGGTTACCTTTTAAAGAATTTGGAAAGAAAAGTTTGACTAGTTTTCGTAAGATATATACCAAATTTGCTGTTTGCTTTTGAGCTGTGCATGGAAGAACAGCTTTCTGGAAGCAGTGTCCCTCTAACAGCATGATGGCATGCTCCTTACAGAGACCCATATCCTCAGGGAATGGGGACATCCCTGTCGCTTCATTGGGATGATCCTGGCTTGTGGCAAGCCTCATACAGGGATGATTCCCAGCGATAGAGTACGGGCAGGATTTCTGGGGTCCAAAGGTGTACCTGCAGGACTGTTGCAGTAAATGCAAAAGTAAAAGGCCATCCTCATCAACCTAGAGACCCTCACAGTTGTTTTGGGTGAGACCCCACTGCTCAGAGCACTGCCCAGACCTGGCACCCCCCAGCCCACCCTGCACTGTGCTGTTACCTTGTTACAGGGTATAGGATGACTCGCTAGCTCCATTAAAGGCTGATAATCTTCTGGTGTGATATTACAGGGATTCTTGTAAATGAATGCATCTTTTAATGATTCCCATATTTTTAGACAATCCTTATCTCTGCCGAAAGATTAAAACATAGTTAATAAATATTTGTGAGTATTTGTGCCTGTGAAAGGTTCTCCCTCTATTGTGATCAAACACTCTGGACCAGATGTTAGAAGATTTCCAACTGTGCTCAGGCACCAAATACATGATTCATTACAAAAGCAGAGTATCTTCAGCAGATTAAGCATATACTGAGGAATGAACAGTTCAGAATCATCTTTCTCTCTTTCCTGCATTTCAAATTAGTTTATTGCAATATCTGAATGTCATCTAGATTTTTGCCCCTTAAAATGATCAGTGATTTTACATAACCAAAATATCAAATTTCTTGATTATTCATATCAAATCATGAGAAGCAAATAGCTTCTCAGACTACAGGTTGTACATTTTAAAAGTATGGTCAAAGGATACTGTCCCCTGAGATACAGCAAGACAAAATAAGGCCATGTATCTCCCTGCAGAGAGTTTGATCCTAGAGAAAAAAAAACCTGTAATTTTATCTAAAACAAAAGCAGTGGTTTAGCTATTTGGGGCTTGAGATTATTTTTATTTATGCATTAATTTGAAGCTATTAACTTTGCTAGAGGCACAGTTGATTTGCACACGTATAACCAAGATCCAGATGAGGTGCCACTGTACAATGCTGCCCGAAACTGAGCCTGGGAGCAGGGATAGGGCACATCAGCCTGGAGGGTCTCCAGCTAAGTGGCCAGCTGAGGTAGCCCTGGCACATCCCAAATTTCATGTCGTGTCATGCTGTCTGTCACACGGCCAGCCCCAATAGCATTAGGGACCACACCTCTCATTTATATAAACCAAATTTACCTCCTGGTTAATAAAGATGAGTAACAATGATGATTTTTTAGCAGTACTATCATTATCAAGAGCCTAAATGCACTTTCAGTTATATCACTGTAGAAATAAGAAGGCAAACTGTGGGTGCTGCAGGGAACATGGTCATTGTTTTGCTGTTGCACTCTTGTGTCAGCAAGAATTCATGTTTTACTCAGCGAGACTTAATTTGGGTGTATTAAATTTTCTCCTGGAGGAACATTTCTCTGGCTGCAAAGCATAAATAACCCACAGAGACCATGCTCCAAACTTTGGTACTTTATTTAGGGGTTAGGAAGTTGTAACTACATCTCCTTGCCACTAAAGATTTCAGCATGGACACACAGAATCATCCAAAGGAGAGGGTTCCTGCTGATTGAGGGGTGACATTAGCTAGTAGATAGCTGTCCCCTTTGCTCTGCATAGTCAATGGTATCATAAAGACAATTTGCAGAGCTTGGCTGACAGCACAGGCACATCTCATAAACATTTATATGGCTCACACTTTCTAATTTGTCAAATGATTTGTCCTCCAGGCAGGCCTTTATTTTTCCTTTATTTTTTAAGCTACTCCTGAAATCTGCTTTGTGTAAGAGTGTTAACAGCCACAGGCAACAGCTGAGTACCTGGTGATCTATCCTTTCATATGGCAAAGATTTTATGCTTGGTCTCAGAAGACAAAATATTCTTCCATAAACCATAAAAAAATGTTGTTTTTTTTTTAATTTCCAAAGCAGAGAGGTAGGAGATAGACACAATATAAAGCATTTCTGCTGCTAGACTCAATTCATGGCCATGAGAGGCACAAAAAAACCCCATCCAGGTGATTCATGATCACGCCAAGATAATTTACTGAGTCACTAATCCAAAGCATCAATGTTCTATTCTTTCAAGACACCAAACTCAGCACTGGATGACATGTGTCAATGTCACCAATATCTGAGAGAAGAATCTTTATACACAGTCCTGGCAGAGCTGAGCCAGACTTCATCTTTAATGTCATAAAAGCTGGTAGGTCTTAGCCTGCAAGTGAGGAAGGTTCTTCTACAGCTGCTAATCTTTGTGGTACTGCTGGTTGTATCACAGGGAAGGATGGAAAGCCCTGAAGACGGGCTTTTACAGAAACTAGGCAATTTCAACATTGTTCTA
This sequence comes from Acridotheres tristis, assembly GCA_037013685.1. Lineage (NCBI taxonomy): Eukaryota > Metazoa > Chordata > Aves > Passeriformes > Sturnidae > Acridotheres > Acridotheres tristis. Next base: position 57,028,591 of record CM072888.1, read on the forward strand.
GAAATAAAAATACAGATCACCAACGTAAAAAAGAAATATATTAAAAAGCTAAAAAACCTTTTATTTTTGCTGTCCTCACTTATCAACATGGGGTTTTTTACAAATGAATAAAAATAAATCATTGATTTGCCACTGGAAAGCTATTTCTCTGATACTAAGCACAAATTTTATCTCACGTCCTAAGGAGATTAGCAGGCATATGGAACTGTGATTTTGGTTTACATATGATAAGCAGTGAGAAGACTTGAGGACCTGCAAACCCAGCTCCAGGAAGATGTGCCATTCTTTCCAGTCTCACTGCTGAGGTAGATTCTATTAATAAATTTTCACTTGCCCTTTTTCCAACATGTAAAGAAAATACTTGTCTGGGTTGCAGCTTTTAACCCACACCAAGCAGAGGTGAGGGCAGAGACTTTTGTAGCTCTGGGCCTTCTGAAACAATATGAGAAGTTTGCTGGCACATGGTATGCTAAAAATTCCAGCAAGAACAGCTTCAGGTTGAAACAAGAACATGTGCCTTACCAAAAAAAAAAAAAAAAAATTCCTGAGAAACTAACTTTGCTCTTAGAGCTGCTTCTAAATCATAAAATTTGTTGATTTTTTTGTTGATTTCGTGTTCCTTCTGGCTTTGCAGGAGAAAGAAAGGCCACAAAAGAGACCCTCACTCTACCAGTTAATTAAATTTATCTAATTCAGATAATTCTGGAGTCCATGGGGAATACTCATATGTCTCACACTGCTGTGGGACTTGGGCACTCTCTTTCTCTGGCTTTTGTTTGTGTATTTTGGGTTGAATATGAACTAATTCTGCATCCTATCTGCAAATGCCATAAAAACTCTTCAGGCATAATGGACTTTTTCCTTTGAGGCTAGCTTTGTTTATGTCGAAATATCTAAGGCATTTTATTCTACTGTAGACTCTGAAATATTGAATCCAAATTCAGTGGTATGTAACATAAATATACTCTAAATTTGTGTTTAATATTTTCAAGTTTTATTTTTATGAATATAGTTTGGGAAATGCTGGTAAATTTGAAATACTAACTAACAGAAAGAACACTTGAAATCTTCTGAAAACTTGAAAAATGCAACATTTCTCTGGAAAACAAGGACTGAAGAGCTTGCCTTAAGACCTTTTTTTAGGTTCAGAGACTCTACTCTGAACTCAGTATAGCATACAATAAGGGTTGGAATACAAATAAACTTTTCCTTAATAAATCCAAATGTTATGCATACTGCAAAGCATATCCTCCATTTGTCCTTATGTTGGGGTAGAAGTTACATTTTCCAATAAATTTGAGTATTTCTATCCATTTGCCTTGTATGTGAATATCACATTATCTATCAAACAAAAGCTGGGGCCAAGAATATTTCCATTAGCATTTATCCCAGCAGCCAATTTTTAATGTGCAAATTAGAAAAATGGACAGCTTCTGCATCATTATTTCTTGCATATCTATACACTTGTCTGGCTAACCTTGAAAGAATATCCTTACACTGAAAGGAATGGGACAGCATTGAACTATCTGGTAAATCACTGTTACCATAGGTTTCTTTTCTTTGCTTTACAATTTTTTTTTTCTTTAACTGGACATGACGAAGCAAATTCATTCCCAATTGAAACTGATTTAATTGGTATAATATCAAGGATAAGTTTCATCCCCACTGATTTCAATTACACCATGAATAACATCTTGCTTTCAGTTCAGCACTGGATTGACCCTGAATGCTGAAAACATCTTAACAAAGCCAGTGTTCCCTCAGGCTGTGTTGCCTCTAGTTTTCTACTCAAGAATTTGAGGGAAATGCTTAAAGTATGGGACCCATTTTAAATTTACAAGTAAAGAATTACTTCCAGACTTTGCTCTGGAGAACACCATCAACTCTGCCCATGCTTTTAAATCACCCTTCCAGGCAGAGACAGTTTGTAAGTGAGACCTGTTCACCCCTGCAATCAATATCAGATTTTCCAAGGTCCAGAATTTATTTCTAAAATACTGCAATATCTTCAGGCCACCCTGAGTTTTTAATTGTGGTGAAGCTCTGAAGTTACAGCTGGGAACAGCACCCTGAGCCCATGTACCTAAACTGGGCAGTGACCAAACCTCTGCAATTTGTGTAAGAAAATCCTTTTCATTTGCTACCACCTCTAGCCAAAACAGTGATGAATCTAAGCACTCAGAAATCTAACTCTTTAAAAAGTCAGCAGGATGTTTGTGGTGATAACACATAAAGCCAGTTTTCACTCTTCTGGGGATCTAAAGCACAGGTTTCACTTGTAAAAACCCAGTTATCTCAGAAGGAGAATGCATATCAAAGGAACTAAAAGATGTAGCAACATTTCTGCATCTAACACACCCATCTTTGCCTGTGTCAATTTATCTGCTGCATTTTGGTAAACTGTGATGCCTGTACACAGCAGTGAAATTTATACATCCATAGTCAATCTGGTTTTTCATGTGAGCTTATGTGTAGCTACATCTTTACATCAGAAATTATACAAGGACCAGTAATATTTATGCCTGTGTTGAGAGTAAGCCCTCTGTAACTCAGAATCCTTTTGCTACATTTTCTGCCCTAAATTTTTCTGAGGTTTTGTTTCTTCAGCTTTCCCTTCCCTACTTCCAGCCTTGCCGTGCCTCACTGCTGCTTTTTTGGGGTTGCTGCCAAGGACAGCCCAGGCAGCTGCGGTTGGCCGTCTCTGGAATGAAGCTGGGCTGGAGCTGAAGGCAAGGAGAACACTGCCATCAGGTGGGAGAAGGAGCTCCTGAGGAGCAGCAGCTGAGGTCAGCCCCAAAGGTGTGGGTTCTTCAGGCCAGGTGACAGCATGACCCATCTCCGGGGCACGGAGCCAGAAAATGGGGATACAATGGATCAAGTGTGCATGCAATGGATCGGCTTCCTTCGTATTATTGTAGCACCTAAAACCTCCCACCAGGTATCCTTGTCCTAAAAATCAGGCAGATATGAATTAAGAGAGGTCAGCCAAAACACTGTCATTGCTGAGGATCTGAGGACACTACTGCCTGCTGATTTTAGCATTAGGATAGTAGAAAGTGGGAAAATTAGCAAGGAAAAAGACGAAGGAAAAAAAATCAGACCTATCAATCTCAGTGTCTTCAATAAGCACAGGCCTCTCATTTCCCATTTATTTTAATTATTGCAAAGTGTCTGCCACCGTAACACGCAGGGTAACAGACCTTTTGTCAACATGAAAATGACATGCTTGATTTTTTGGCAGCTTGATTTGGTAAGTATTGCTTTCTGCTAATTAAATAGTTTAAAAGTCAGTAAACAAAACATTGGAGGAACTGACTGGATATAGAGAGGGAGATCCAGAACCCTGCCTCACAGGAAGATGACTTCTGGGAAGGTTGCCTGTAGACAGAGCAATTAAATTCTACATGGCAAAGAGAGGGAGCCTGGAGGTCTGGAAAAAGAAGTACTGAGTGAGATTGCTGCTGGGTGCACCTCAGGGCTTTGTATGTTCCTGTACAGTGAATGACCCGGGGCAAGTGACAGCTCCTCATCGCACCATCCTTCACCTTTGGCAGCAATAGGAAGGTTTTAAGGGCAGGAGTATTTGTGGCTTTGGTTTATAGCTCCTGGAGTATTTTATGTGAGTCTGGAATTGTTGCTGCAGGACAACACTGAGACTTATCATCCTTCTGGGAAGGGTTGAGCCAAGAGGTGGCAGCTGTAACCAGTGAAGGGTTCATCTACACAAGCAAATTGTTCTGCTGCCTGGATTTCAGCCTCCCTGGGAGGGAAAACAAGCTGCTAAAGCAGGTGCTTTTAGTGATGCTCTCTAAGTGGAACAGAGCCTCCAGAAGAGCAGAAGTCTCACCAGGAGTGCATTTTGACAGAGGGTCATAGTTGCTCTATAGTTTAAGCCTCCAAGCGAGGGCCATGTCATCAACAGATACAGAGGAAACATTTTAGTTGGCAACTTACCCTTTGATCAGAAAGGGTATTTGTGGCAGAGTTTTAATACTAATACTAAACTTCTAAGAACACTTCTATAACAGTGATCTAAATTAAAGTACGTAGAGAGGAATATTAAATGGCTTAATGCACTTTCACTTTTTCCCACCCACGAACTTGCACTACATTGTTTTGTTTTGTTTTGCTTGTTTGCTTGCTTGTAATAGAAGTAAAGCTGCTGGGATGTGGCATAAATGCAGTGATTTGGGAAGAGGCCCTGCTTCAAGTGTGGGCTCTGTCAGCAGGACACAGACAAGGGAACAGATTGGAGATTTAGTGCATCTGTGAGTGAGCTCCTTGATAATTCCTTATTCTGTGACCATCTCTGGGGAAGACAGAATGCTTCTTTGGCATGTGTTTTCCCTTGGACACTTGAGAAACACTTTTCCCTAGAGGGAAAAAGGATCTATTCCTCCCATCCCTATGATTAACCAGTTATATTTCCTCATGCTCTGAGGTGTTAAACAACTCTTGAGTTTTAACCATACCTTGGCAATGACAGCTGAATGATATCACCTCTGAGTGATGGGATTTTTTTACTGATATATCTACAGATGTTATAGGAGAACAGAAGCAGGAAAAATTGGGAGAGAACAGTATTCCAGTTTTTAGCAATGAGCTCATAAAAACATTTAATAATTTAAATCCCAGGGTAGTGCCATAATTTAGACAGACGCCAGATATTGTCCGGTAGAGTCAATTCTATAAAATCAATAAGCAAGAGAGAAGGTAAAGAACAGGCAGCTAACTGACTGCACACGACTAAATGGCTGTAAAGAGTCACAGTGGAAAACAAAGTTGAAAAGTATTTCATCAGCAAATACTGTTGATTAACATGTAGAAGGTCAGTACAGACAGAATAATATTCTTTCTAGTATCTGGGATTAAAACCAAAGGAGATTTTGACTGCAAGGATATTTTAATATAGTGATGCAATATGTGTAAACTAACCCAAATGTGAAAAATTATTTGAAACCTTATAGAATCTTGCAGTAAGATCCATTAAATATCTATACACTGTAAAATTAATGTTAAAAGTTGCGTGTATGTGAAATATAGAGTCATTTAATAACAATTTTTATATGATAAAAACTCAGTACAGAAAACTGATAGGCGAGTTGACATATGGCTGTCAAGTGAGAGATAAATTCAGATCTCAACAATGTTTCTGTACCTTGGGAGTACATAGATGTTGGCCATGGACAAAAGACAGTGTATCTTTTGACATCTTCCCTTTACACTTGCTGGACTCTCAGACCTTGGGTTGCCTGTGGAGTTACAGTGTGGGAGGGTGGATTCTCAGCACAGAACTGAGCCTGAGCTTTGCACAGAACTGGATGGCTTTTCACAGCCTAGCAGTGGCATTTATACTCCAGAAGAGCAGAAATAAATATGCTGGTGATTAATTATCTTGAGAACAAATAAATGATGGCTACCCAATGTCCTATGAACTTGTCTGTTGCTAAAAGAAAATTAATTCTTTCTAATGAACGTCCTTTAGAAAGAGTTAACAGCAAAACCCAAATAGAGTCTTACCTTACAGCCCAGAGTAATTATGGAAACCTTTAAGCAGCATGAGGACTCTATTGAAGGACAAACTCCAGAGCCAGTAGCCCTGCCTCTATATTCTCAAGTACTGATCACTTTCTATTTGTGCCTGCTAAACATTATATTTCAGCTCCCCATTAAAGCTCAGTACAGCATATTTCAATAGAAGTGTACTTTTAAGTAAGACTCAAACAATTGTTAATATTTTAAACTGTATCTTTGCTACCAAGAAATTCCAAGAACAGTCAAAATCACTTGTATACAATTTAGGGAAAAACAATTGCAAAAGAAGACCTTGCTATAAACATTGCTAGATAGAATAAATGAAAAGCAGAGTAATGCAGGTTTCCTATAACAAAGGCTAACACAGAAAAGGTATTAGAGTCAGCACACAAGCATATGAAATAGGGAGGGGAACATTAATGGCATACACAAATGTTAGGACTGGGGTATTTTAATAAGCAGTGTGTTATTATGATGATTCAGTGCCCATCTTAATGCTGAGAGACAAACCAGATGTAGGAACAAAATATCAACAGCATTTTCAATAAAGAGGAGCCAAAACATTTCTTCATTGCTGTTTGTCCTAGTTTTCCAGTGGACTTCTTACAAATCTAAAAGCATTTCCTAAGGAATGAGAGACAAGAAAGGCCCTTCTGGTGATCATCTAGTCCAACCTCTGTCTCAGAGAAGGTTGCTCAGGACCAGGATCCGTTTAGTTTTGAATGTCTCCAAGGATGGAGCCTCCACAAAGTCTCCAGTCAACCTGTTCCAATCTTTGATCACCCTCATAGTATAAAAACTCTGTTTTTTCCCCTATATTTAAATAGAATTTTCTGTACTTTGCCTCTTGTCCTGCAACTGAGCACCACTGAGAAAAGCTTGACTCTCTCTTCTTTACTCCCCTCATGTGGTATTTATCACCTTGAGCGTTCCCTTCTGCAGGCTGGACAGCCTCAGTGCTCTCAACACCTCTCTGTATCTCAGACACCTCAACCACCTTCATGGTCCTTCACCAGATGTGTTCCAGGTGTGTCCCTGACTCCCCTGCAGTGACAGAATTGGGCCCAGCACTCCAGACACATCTCACTGAGGGGAAAGGTCCCCTCTGTCCCCCTGCTGCCAATGCTCCTTCCCAGGCAGCCCAAGGCACCACTGGCTTTTGCCACAAGGGCACAATGATGGGTCACGTCCAGCTTGTCACCAGGCCCCTGTGTCCTTTTCCACAGACAGTGCAAATAAAGCCTTTTGTTTGCTCTGGGACCAAAAAAGATGGCACAGCAATGATAACAGGTTTTTTTTAGAAAGTGTATTCTTACAAACAGAGAAACACCAAGTCCTTTGTGGTTTGATGGAAATCAAATTAGGAAGCTTTAGAAACCAGCAGAGCACTCTAAGAGAGTCTAATGCATTACAATTGGGTAGTAACTTGCACTCTTCAGAAGACTGGTTCAGTAATTGTTTCTCTCATGTAAGGCACATTTTCTCAATGAAAAAAACAAATCTCAGATAAGTTTCAGTATAATATCATGGCTATAAAAATAAAGTTAGAATTTTTTTCACGGTTATTTAGTACCATTGCTTGATGTGAAAGCATTATCAGTGAACAAACACAAAGAAATTAGATTAAAAATGCCTAGCAAAGCATGAAGGCAAAATGCAAAAGTAAGCATGCAACAAACCCCAAATTTCTTTTGGGAAGAAATTATGCTGTGAATGCAATAGCATCTCACGCAAAATCATGGTCTATATGTTCTTTTTGACAAAATATATCTCCATCTCCACAGGCTGCAAAGGAATGGGAAGGCAAAATGCATTCATGATTGTGCAGTCAGGAAACAGAGCTCTCCTGGACATCCACCAACTTTTACTAAGTTTAATGGAATTATAGACTGTTAAAATTTGAATGATATAACTTGCCACTAATGATAGAAACAACATCGGTTGATTTAATTATATTTAAGGGGGAAACATATTCTGTGTCCACACGAGATTGTGTGAAAAATGTATTGAAGTTTTACGCTTTCAGCTTCATCATCAGGTTTTTGCACTCCTTAGTCAGGCACAGTGGCATCGTTTGGCCTGGCAGTTACATGTGTTATAGAAGTTGCTCCCTGTCTGTGTCCTTGGTGCTCTCCTCCTGTCAGAAGTTAGACAAAAAGTAAGCTGGTTTGATTTCAAACTATTTTTAAAAAGTAGGTCCTTGCCAACTTCTCTGGACAGAACCCTGTGTAGTGTGCTCTAGGATGATCCTGCTTGGGCGTGGAGGTTGAACCAGCTGACCCTCTGTAGTCCCTTTAAACCTGACCTATTCTGTGATTCTGTGATTCTGTGACCGAGAAGTGACTGCAGATGTGCGGGGGGAGCAGTCATCAGCTGAGAACAAGAATTCTCTCAACCTGCAAATGTAAAATCAGTTATTTCTAGATCCAAAAAACGGCATCATTTATGCTTTGGGCATTAGTGACTTTGACCTTTCAGATAATGTGTCTTCTCTGCTCCTTCCCCAGGTCACAAAGTGCTGCTGGTTCCTGACCTCAGCCTGCCAATTCAAATGTGGTGAAGAGGAAACCTAAATTAGTTAATTTAGGCTACAGCTGTTACCACTTTTTCTGCCCCAACAGGTACAGAGGTGCCAAACCATCACAAGCAGCATCCTGCGAGTGATGGGTGAGTTGTCATGTCACCACAAGTGTGTCAGCAGGGATCTGCTGGATTCCCTGACCTGGGCAGGTGAGCCTGCAGCGCTGAGCGCCTGCTGCGCTCCCTGCTCTGATCGTACCAGGGATGAATTCTTGGGAATTTCGCCTTGCATGACATTGGAGGTGAGACTTGCAGGCAGTTTGTTAGCCACAAGAGGGAGTCTGGATTATTGGGAAAGAGAGGACGAAGTCACCGGAGGTCAAATTATTTCTTCAGACAAACTGCTTTTGGCTTTATGCAGCGAAAACTACCATACATGCTGATGGCCACGGGGAATTTTTACACGACTAGTGAAATCAGAACTTCTAGCTTCTGTTAGTGTTGAAAAAAGGTAAGACTGCCAAACCGTGACAAACTATTGCTTTGGAGCCAGTATTTTCCAGGGAAGTCAAAAGAGAAATATTATTCTTTACTGTCAATATGTAGGTGTGTGACCCTGTAGGCAGGGACCAAACCCCCTAAAGCCCGCTGCTATACCATCCACATTTCTTCCTAAAAAATACTACTAATATTGAAAATACTTTATTGAAATGTTTGGTATTCTCTTCCTCATGAACTCTGTCATGACAAAGGTTATGCAGGGAGATTGAGGAAATTGCATGTGATAAATGTTAAGAGTCAGCCACTCAGCAGCAGAAATAAACCTGAGGATTGCACACAAGCAGTATTGCACACAAGCAGTTCAACAAAATTATTACTGGCAGATGCTGTAATACAGTACCAGAGAAATGTCCTTTTGTGAGCAAGTTCAATGCAGAATTTTGATGAATTTGAAGAATAAGAAAATCAACAGGATAATATCTGATTGCATGAGGTGTTTACAAAACTTGACAGCAGACAGCAAGAGCCTTTCAGTGGCCTCTCTGGGCTTGGGTTCAGCCCAAAGATTGTTTTGGGAAAGAGAAGAGCACGACTGGAGTGAGCTGGGTGGGCATGGTATAAGGGCTCCAGTAAATGAGGGAGAGTGCAAGGAGGTATCCTCAAGGATTAAAGAGTTGTGATAGTGCAGGTGTACACTAACATGTTAGAAGCCTTCTTAAATTATTTACAGCACACAGATGCAAAAGCAGAGCTAAATGGAGGCTGTAGAACTCTGCTAAATCCATCTTTGATAGCCAGAAATTGTATAATATCCATAGTCATATGTCAACAATCCTCTTTTTTTCCCAAACCTGCCAGTTATTCCTATATGAAATGAAATGTGTAATGTAGTAAATGTTACTAACTTTCACAGTGAATAGATTTTATGTTCAGAAAATATCATCAAAGGTGGAACTTAGTGACTCATATAAAAAAAAGTAAAAATATAAGGAAATATCTGTGAGTTTATTAAAAGCAGATATATTTTTAAAAATGCACGTGTCAGTGTAAGATTAAAAGGGCAAGAACAGAATATGGACAAATTTATGAGAAAATGAGAAGATTTCTTACCAAGATAATGAAGTTCCCATGATGGGAAGTAGTGGCAGCAACAGTCCTGGCAGAGTACAGGGCACAGCTTGCCCAGCTTATAAGACTGCCCATGTTTCTGCAGTTCCCTGTTCCTACTCTTCTCTTTGATTAAGTGCACCACAGATCCCATACAACAGAGGATCCAAGGCCCACATTAATGATGAAAGAGAGAGGGATGAAAGATCCCACTCTCTGATGTGTCCTAAAGGCACCCAGGCCACTGTCAGAAAGTGCCAGTGACAGAAGTGGTTGGTTACATCACAAACCACACAGAGCTCAGTGCAATCAGAAATGAGCAGTTTTGGATTTGATTCCCAGAAAAGCACCTCCATTTAATTCTCCATTCAGGAAACCTCTGAAAATTTCAGATGTACATAAACAAGCATATTTTTCCTTCTTCTGTGCTCTGTGCTTCAGAAAAAATTGTCACTTAAATAAAATAAATTAAAAAAGAATCCTACTATACAGAAGTCATTTAATCTGAAAGAAAGTGAGCTCACAGCCACAAAGGTATTAAGCACTGTTGGATTATGAATGGCCCAAAATATTGCACTTTGTAATAAAAAACTTTTAAGGAAACTTGTGATCATGGATTTGTGATATTTTTAAAACTGTCCTTGAATTAAATGCCTAAACAAATCATTCCTAGAGATCTTTGTGATCCAGATTCAGACTGTGCTGTCAGTGAAAACACACTGTGGCTGTAGCTGAAAGCATATTCACACAAAAGTGGTTTTCACATCTTCAGACCCCAATTTGAATGAAACAAGCCCATGTAATAAAGGCTATTAGGCTTGAAAACAATTTCAGATTTAAATATTGAGTGTATAATTCTTTAATAAATTAATTTATGCTTTTAGAAATGTGTTTACGATTTTGCAAGTTTCAGAAGCTTTTAAATTTTATTTGCAAAAGAATCCTTCTTTCCCTCACTAAGGCCACTCAGATATTTAACATAAAACGTGGACAAGTCTCTGTGTGCTCAGGCCATGATTTTCCACATGACCCTTCAAATACTGCAGATCAGCTTTTTCATACAGTGCAGGATATCCAAAGCCAAAAGAAACCCAAATGCAAGCAAACTATATACAGCTTTGTTCTCAACAGCTCAATGTCATGAAAACAAGAGGTGGCAATTGCCTTTTCTGGGTCAAAGAGCAGGATGGTTCTGTCACCTGGCCAAAGTGTGGGGCAGCCCCACAGCACTCAGCCCAGGGTGATGGAAAATTCTGCCAGAGGCCACTGCAGACACAAAGCAGGATGGCTGGTGCCACAGAAGGGATGGATGGTTCCCTGCTGAGAGACCCTGGCTACTGTGGATCCTGTCCCAAGGGTCTGGGTGTCCCCAGTACCTGCTGGGGAGCCGAGGTCATTTCCTTATCCTGCAATTAAAGGGATCAGAAAATCAGTTCTCAGCTCTAATACACTGTTGCAGACCTGGGCCCATGGAATCCCTTCTGCAGGAGAGCAGGGATGGGATGCCCAGGATGCTGCTCTACCTGTCGTGATGAGCTGAGCAAGGACCACCTGTGGGGGAAGGTGTTTCCAGGGACTGCTGAGCTGGTATTGTGATCCATCTCTGTTTCTCCACGCAAGCTCTCTGGGCTCATCAAGAAATCTTATTCACATGCTAAAACCAGTTTCGGATAAACCCAAGATACTTCTCAAAGTTATTCTAACATTTTTGTCTGTCCTATAAATCTGTGTTGAACCTTCACCTTTCCCTCCCTCCTGCGTAGTTTCGGTTACAGGACTGCAGTGTCACATTACAGACTTTGGCAGATCAACTTTACAGCAAATTGCTTCACCTCCTGTTAGAATTCAGCTTTTATTTCAGCTAGCATTAGGAAAGTTGCAAAATCTATTTATGGTTATGTTTTGACCTAGAATAAGTGTTACTTTTATTGCCTCTGCAGGTAGTTTCCTTAAAAAGCCACCACTGGGGCACCGAGTTTCTTTCTGTCTGTACATTTTTCTACATAACGGGGTTCTTAACCGCCTGATTTCTCCCTGCCACTGCAAACCCGGTGGTCACGGCCAGGGGGAGGCGAGAGACAGCTCTGTTCCCCCAACACCTGAGGCATGACCCAGACCTCTACTCACCCCAGCTCTGGGTGCTGCGCCGTGATGTAGTTGTAGCATCTTCCCAGGATGACTTCTTGCAAGTTCTTAGTGGTCCCCCTGTCCTTCCACTTCAGCATTTCGGGACTGGCCTCGTGCCTTCCGTGGGTCAGGAGAGAGGCCAGCACGACGGCGAGGACGAGGGCGGCCAGCAGGACGGCGATCCCCACCAGCAGGACCGTGCGCTGCCGCACCCGGGCAGAGCCCTGCTGCAGCGGCATCGCGCTGAGGGGCGGCGGCAGCTGCTCCCCGCCGGGGACAGCGGCTTCTGCGGCCAGCCCGCACCGCCCCCGCCCCGGACGGGGCCCCGGAGGCCGGGCTGACCCCCCCCGCCCCGGGTCAGCGCCCTCCTGGGAGCGCCGGGCTGTCCTGGGAGAGCCGGGCTGTCCGGGGAGCGCTGCGCTGCCCGGGGGTCCCTGTGCCCTCCGGCGATCCCTGCGCTGTCCGGCGGTCCCTGCGCTCCCTAGAGATCCTTGCACTCTCCGAGGCTCCCTGGGCTGTCCTGGGATCCCCGGGCTGACCGAGGAGCGCGGGGCTGACCGTGGCCAGGGGGGTCCGGAGGAGCAGGGTCCGGACCCCGGAGCCGCTTCCCGGCGCCCCGGCCCCGCCGGCTCCGTCCGTCCCGCCGGCTTTAGAGCCAAACCAGCGCTTTTCGGGGCTCGGGGCGGGAAGGTGAGAGCCTGGATGCTGTTTGCGCTCTGTGCCTTACTTTGCCGGACTTCCCCGAGTTAAACTTCGGGAAGTTATCGGTGGTAATGCACACAAGTGAACCCCAGGAAATAACTCTTAAGTCCCGGCGTCTTCGTTCAAATAATTGCAGCGACATGCTCCATCTAACGTGTGAGTAAAAGATGAATTCAAACCACCCCAGTCTGTTTGCTCTGTTTTGTACAAGACAGGTGTTGAATCTGACTTCACCTAAGACAAGAACTCAACTTTGCCAAAACAACCTTGCATAAAAATATAAAAATATAGTTTAGCAACACACAATGGGTTCCCTGCCCATAGGCTTGGATTAGCTGCCACATGAATTTCTAAGGCAAGCGTGTAAATTATGTAAATTATGGGGGTTTGAGGCTGTGTGAAATCATCTAAGGAAGCATTAAGTATTCTCTGCAAGAGGGAAGTTAGCTCCTTGTTAACTTTCTTCCTTACTTCCTTACTGTACTCTCCAAAGAGGGAAATTCTACTTCCTTAATCAAAAAGTCAAAATGGAATAAGACTCAAATCTCAAAGTCTTAGCAAGAGAAGCTATGCAATTCCAGAATGTTAAATAAAAATTGTTCATAGATTTTAAATAGTTGGCTACCAAGCATCTGTCTTTAATAGATTGAATGTGAAAAAGGGCCTTTGTGACACATCTCAGCCAGGCCTAAGCAGCTCTGAAAGACCTGAGAAATGCCGTGCTCTGACCAAAGCCTGCCCATATGCTGAGCACATAATGCAAATTTTTCTGATTCCATTTTCCCAGAAATCATGTTAACTTCACAGAATTGAAACCTCAGTTTTAAATATTTGGCTGTCAGATCCAAAGTGGTCAGGCAGTTACAACAATATCATCTCTTCATAAGAGACAAATCATGCCCTCTATGACTCTCCTTGTGGTCCTATTGCTGATAGTGCACAAAGTGCAAGAAAGTCTGTAGGAGAGAGTTCAGTAAGAATTAACGTATAAAGTAAATTCTTCCCCATATTCCTTTAAGTGAGCATGTGGGTTTTCCTTGACAGGCTCCACTGATTGTTCTTTATTTTCACCATCCTGTAAATGTGACTGCAACGTACTCACAGCTGAACTGTGAACTATTTTGTTATATACAAATACAAGAGAAGTTCTTGAATTTAGTATTTTTTGGTATGTTGTTTTTTGATTTTTCCCCTGTGTTTTCTAGTTGTGATTTTAGTTTCATTAACTAAGAAAATATCATGTTGGGAAAACCAGCTAGTTATCCTAAGCAGTTTATACAGCAGCACTGCAATCTCTGCTTGCTCTGGGTATTGAAGATACATAGCTGCAGTAGGTATAAGAATCACTTTAAGAGTGAAACAATGGAATAATTAATTTAAAGGTTTAAGACTTAAAAAATGCTTTTTTCAGTAGCCTGACTTGTGTAAGCTTTTTCTTCTCTTCAGATACGACAATGGTTCACCAAGAATGAATAAGTAAATAAGGTGAGTGCAGACACAGAAACTCTGGAATGTGTCCTTGCTGCTGGTTTTGTAACACCTCGAACTACATAAGGAGTGTCAAAGACAAGTAAATGTCAAACTCCTTTCAGTAAGCCTTGGCAGCCTAATCAGGGTGAATAAATAGGACAAGCAGAGTTGAGTGGGCAGCACTAAAAAACAGTAAAAGCTCATAGTCCCAGTGTTTCAGAAGATGGTAGATTCTGTCCCAGCATGAATGCAAGAATGAAATCACTCCTTGCAAACTTTCTGGCCCTCAGGTATTTCCACAATTAAGCCTCATGTCTTAAGATAATAAAAGTGCCTCAACAAAGAAGAGATGAAACAGTGTTCCCTGAATGGGATGAGAGAGGAGAACAGAAGATAAAGTGAAATGAGGAGGGCTGAAGGAAGGTGAAAAGCAGTGCAAGGACCTTGCATTCCCTTAGGTCTGTGGAGTGAGCTGCATTCCACTTCTTTCCTAAGCAGCTTTCCAACGCCAATGACCTTAAGCTGAATGACTTTATTCCACAGGAATTCGATTCTTTAAACAGGACCCTACTAAAATCCAAACTTAGGATTTCCCCCATTATTGCAGTTAAGGGCTCATGGATCTCTATTCCTCTTGAACTGTTTTCCTTGTGTTTGTTTTTCCATTCTATAAGGAAAACCACAATTTTTGAAAGCACAGCATCTCATAAACTGACAGCCAACTTCTGGAGAGCTCTGAGCTACTTGAATTTCCAGCATATCAAATCTAAACAAATCTTTTCATGGTGTGTGCACTTCTTTGAAAGCCTTTACACTAAATCTTCAGATGGGATGATTAGAAAGTGTGTGTAAAATGTCAGAAGACAGAAATATTTCAGGAATGTAATTGACAGCCTCTGCCTTGACACCATATATTGCAGCAGGGAACTTGATAAAAATGATTCTGTATTAAGTACGGTTTATCCAACAGCACAGGAGTATTGTAAGACAAAAGAAGCAACCTCCCACTGTTACCTGAGAGGTCTCTGGATGATATTTGTGAGGCAACTAGGGATAAACGACCATCCTCCAGCTATTCCCAAGACCTGATCACTGAAACTTTTGATTATCTTTTTATTTTTTTGCTGTCAAATGTAGATAGTGCTGGCACCCAAAGCATGGCTGAGGAGAGAAGGAATCCCTCATGGTAGAAATTGCTGATAAAAGATGATCTGCAGCAGGTGTGACTGAATCTTTTCAGAACAACTACAATATTCATAGTGCTACTAAATACTCCCAGTACTGTGGACAACTGTAATTTCTGGATGTCACTTCTCAGCAGAACTTAAAAATGACAGAACTTGATCTGAAAAGAGCAGAAGCTGTTACAATAATTAAAGAAATTATACCTTTCCCGGATTTTGTTGGAATAGCAGTGACTGTAATCTCACTGTTTCCCAATTTCACAGGGCAAATGCTGTCATAACATTTAGAGAATGTTTGAGATTAACACTGAAAATAAAAGGGCTGGGACAAGGAAACCAGCTAGCATAAAGTGACAGCTGTGGAGAAATATGTGCCATCTAATCACACACAGCAGCTCCTGCAAAAAAAGCCTTCGTAATTTGGTGTCTGGGCATCCAGTTCAGCTCTTCTTTCTTTCACCTCCTCTGCAGATGTTGCGAAAATGTAAATTTTCCTGGTGAGCTGTGCTGTGGGCTCAGAGCATGACCTGCAGTGTGTAGGAGTATGTAACCTGTAAGTTGCTCTCTATTTTCCTGGTGACAGCCCCCACTGCACCTAACCTAGAGCTATAGGCAAGCAAAGACACTGGCAGAGAGACAATGTTCCATAATATTTTAAAATTATTTTAATCTCTTCAGCATTTTCTCAATTCTTTGAAAGGATATTGTCTCCTTTTGTCTCTGTGCCTTGCTGCATAAATAGCTGTTTGAAAGTTCATAAGCCTTTCTGTGTTTCCTGTGTGGTTTGTACACAAAGTGCTCTGTGCCAGCACACAACAACTGCTCTGTATGAAATTGTGTAGCAAGTCTAGAGATAGACTTTGCTTCCTCCAAGCAACTAAAGCTGAAGATTTGCTGCATTTATCTTATAACTTTGGACTACTACATTGAATTCTTCTTTCCTTCAAATGGTAATTTAATTTGTACCTGACCTGTGTCTAAGTAGTTCACTGGAGCAATCAGTAACGTAGATGCAAAATTGGCCATTGAGTTTAAAGACACATAGCTGTATTCTCACTGTTTTATTTTAGACACTGGCAGCTTTTAAAATCTAAGATTTCAGTCCTGAACTCTTCTTCTAAGTATCCTGAAAAATTGTAGAGAAATTAGTTGTGCACCAGCACTCAAAACTAGAAATGCTTTCTGTGTGTGTGGGAGCAGGTAAATTGTCTCATTGTACTGAATTTTTATGAGGGGGGTTTCCTGAACTAATTTGTTGGGAAAATTAGTGATTTCTTAATTGCTATTGCCTCTGAGGGGACATTTGTGGACTTGCTAATGCACTTGTGTTTAAGCACCCAAGGCTTTTCAGTGCAAACAGAAACACTATTAGATCTTAGGCATCCTTATATTTAAGAATTGCTGGATAGAAAATAGTGTGAAACTACTTTCCCAAGTCCAGATACCATATTACTCACAAATGTGACTATGCACTCTCTGAGTGTTCTCAATATGGCTACATTATTCTTATTTTTGCTGCAAGTAAGGTCATCATGATGAGTACTGCCCTTCCTTAGGAAGAAGGACAGGTATACATTGCTCCGTGCTGAGGGGTTTGGGACTAATCCTCCTGAGTTCAGAACTGGGGAGTGTGCTGGGTTAAAATGTAAAGATGTACCCAAAAATATGTATTCCATCACCATCTGTTGAAACCAGGTGGGGCAGTGATCTTTTCCACTACCCATCCTTCCTCCAGGAGATGTCTTCTGTTAATGGGCCACTGAGTCCCACTGCATGACTGATAAAATGACATCATCCCATTGTGAAATGCTGCACCCAGGGAGAAGAGCCAAACATTTCCTACCTAGATAAAAACAGATTTGGAATACCAAGGCAGCCCTTACCCACTGGTTTCCAGAGGACAAGAGCTACCAGACCTTTCTACATGATCACTACTTCAACAAGACCACTTCATCTGGACTGCTACCACCACCCTAACTAGCAGGGAGGGTGTCAGGTTGTATTCTGACTCTGTTAGTCGTTTTTCTTTTGTACTATTGCATGCTTTTTATTTTTCTCTTTCCCCGCCCCCCCCCATTAAATTGTATTTCTGACTTAGAGTGCCTCACTGTTTCTTTCTTTCAAACCATTGCAGGAGTCATCCAGGCTGCTTCATGCACAAATCCTCTAAGGAGTTCTGCAGGCAAGAGCAGATCCACCTGACCTGTTAGGTTAATGATTGGTCTCTGATCTTAGAAGCCTTTCCAACCTAAGTGATTCTGATTCTATGACCAGAGAGCAACAGGCTCAAGCTGCTGCACCCAGAGCACAGAGATTCATCCTAGAAATTGCTGAGTCATTATTTTTGTAGTTTACCCACTACCAGCTGCTGGGGCTTTCCATCTCTTTCACCTGTTTTACTTGTAAGCAGCCTGTTTTGACATGTGGAAGTTGATCCATTTCATTTCATGAGCTCAGAGGGGTTTGGGTGGAGAAATGAGACTGCTGGATCAGCCCATACTGATGAGCACAATGCCTGTGTCCTCTTAATAATGTATTCTGCTCTCTCCACTGGAACTGACTATTTTTTCCTATGCCTTCTCACACGAGGAGAGTGTGGGAGGACCAAATGTCACCACTGTGCCTTGTGGCTTTTGTTGGTGACCTTTTCACTACCCTGCACACACGCCTGGCTATACAGGATGTAGTTGTTTTTCAAAACTTGAGCAGGAAGTTGAGGGTATAAGGAAAGAAAGAAATAACAATACAGTTGAAATCTAACAATTATGATAGTGCTTCTGCTTTCTGTGTTACTAATGTGGAAAAGTAATGCATAAAGAGCTTAATGCTGGACTGCACCCCAAGGTTGATGCACTGATTTTGAATTATAGAATCAGAAAGAGCCAGCACAACAACATGTGACAAAGCAACATCTAAAATGAGAGCTCTTGATTCAGGACAAAACCCTCCTGTATTTGCACAGGCGCATGCCAGTCTCCTTCCCCATTCTTTTTCCCTCCTCTTTCTCAAATACAATACTTGTGCACTGCTGAAGGGCAGGGTGGGGGATGACATAAGGCCACCAGCACAAAGCTATGTTATTCTTGTGTGAGTCACTGGATGATCTGGTCCGTCTGCCAATCACCTGTCAGATCTGCAAATGGGAAGAAGCTTACACGGTGCCCAGTGGACCTGCTTGGCCTCCTCATGAAGATCCCCCCTTCATGCTTGCAGCTTTTTTGCCATCTTCTGTAGCTCTCTGCCTCAGCCCCACTTCTGCAGTTTGTATGTGCAAAACCAACCTCTCAGGGCAGATCAGTCCAGTGCTCTGGTGCTGGGCACCAGCAGCGACTGGGCTGTGTTTCAGTGACCTGGTCCAGTAGAGAAGTGGTTCTCTCCTGTGGTTTATTCAGGATGAATTGATCTGGTAGTAGTTTCCTCAAAACTCATGGAATCAGTGACCCATTTCTAATGTCAATCAGTAGGGTGGGAAATTTTATGATCAGAACAGATTATTGGTCAAAAATTACTGCTTAGGGAATGTTGAAAAGTGGCTTTATGAAGGAGAACAGATACAGAACTGTAAATGCACTAAGTTTGGTGTGACAGAAACATTTGTGACTGAATGACTGTGGTTCCTCCAGAGACCTGGTGGGTGTGACCCAGGATGTGATGTAGAGGAGCCACTGAATATCAAAGGAGGTCAAGAGAACAAGTTGATTCAAGGGCAATCTCAAAGCACGAGAGTAGCCTGTTCCAAAGGGCAGGAAGTCAAAGCTGTGGCAGGAATCCAGCTTGGCCAAATCAGGAAATCCTGACCAAGCTCAAATGTTGGAAGAAAGTATAATGGGAGAGTAGAAGCAGGGACGGACTGTTTGGGAGGAACATAGAAACATTTCCCAGATTGTTAAATTATGTAGCAAAGCTTATCTGCATGGCCACAAGGGAGCTTGGAGAGACAATGGCAGGGTGGGGAAACAAGTAATATTCTTCCTGGTACATATTGTGGGATGCAGGAGAAAAGCAGTTCATGATCACAGAAGACTTATACTAAGATCTTTAGAGGGGAAGCAAAGGTGGGACAAGAGGAATTTAGGTAGATTGTGAGATACAAGAGTGGTAAAATAGACAGGTAAGGGACTTAAAAAGGAAACTGCATATGAATAGTTGGCTGGTCAGTTTGTTTGGCTGTGCTCTGTCCTGATTGGGTCAGTCTGTCCTGACTTCTCCAGCTCCTTCCCAGCTCTTCCTGGGCGATTTTCCAGTGTGGTTTTCCAGTCTGTGCCCCTGGGAGTGTATGGGGTACGAGTAGAGCAGTAGGTCCATGTCCCTGGTGCTGGTGACTGCAGTGAATGTGGGTGTGGGAGTGATTGTGTGAGCTGGTGAGCAGGTTACATGACTTGGGAGCAAGGGGGTGAGTGTGTCTCTAAGGATCCATTCTGGATGTAGCAACACCTGGATGTCTCTAAAGTCAGGAACTATGGAACCAGGAGAGTCATAGCTGGTGCTCTGTGTGTGACAGACACGCTTTGATTTAACTAAATCAAAGTTAAAATTTGTGACGTGTGGAAGGGCATCAGGAATGGCTTCCACAGACACATGCAAAGCTGAAAAAACACCAAGAAAAAGGTGGAGCCACTGCTGAACAGGGCAGGTGACCCAGTCTCAAAGAACACTGATAAAGCTGAGGTGACTCAAAAACATAACATTCTATTCACTGGCAAGGTCTGTTCTCATATCTCCTAGGGTCTTTGGGCCTACAACATTCACACAGGAGTTTTGGGCAGAAAATGACTACCCATAGTAAAGGCTGAGTTATGGACCATTTAAGCATGCTGGTTGAATACAAGTCCCAGATGAGATACATCTGAGGGTTTTAAGGACAAGCTGGCTCACATCATTGCAAAGCTGTTCTCTGAAGCTATCATTTTGTGATAATCATTTGCAGAATGTTTTCTAATGACTAACTAGTGAAACTAAAGAACCTTATCAGACAGGTCCCCAAAGATACAGGGATTTAAGGAATTGAAGACAGATGGAAAACTAGCTAATGTTTCCTTGAAGAAAATAACTGAAGTTAATTACATATAAGGGAAACCTCCAGGTAGCTTGAGTGTGGATGCAACATGCATTATTTGTGCTGTCTAAATTAGAATTTTAAGTGTTCTTTCCTAAAACATGTTAGGCATGAGGTTTTAAAATAAATGCATCCATTATGACTGCTAAAATTCTATGGATGGCTAAGGATGTTATAAAAATAAAGCTGTCTTTCCAGTTAGGCATTAGTGTCATGAAATAAAAAAGAGGACAATGCTATGTGTGACAGGCTCTTCCAGAAAGAAGACATTTAGTCACTACCACTCTTGGAAAACTTAAAATATCACTGAATGATAGGATAGGAATGTCTGCAGGTTATCTGGCCCCAGCAATTGCTCAAATCATGGCTAAGTATAAGGTTAGATTTAGTTACTCAGGATGTTCTTCAGTTCTTCAGTTTTTTTCTTCCACCTCTACGGATGAAGAGTGAAGACTCTCTTTGGGAAGCCACTCTCATTGCGATTTTTTTAAATGCTTAATCAGAATTTTCCTTCTCTTCACAGTTTGACCATCATCCTTTGTCTTTTCACTGTGCATTCCTGAAAAAGAGTATAGCTTCATCTTCTTGAAGATGCTCTCTAGATAATAGTAGAAATTGTCCTTTCTGGATATTCTTTTTGAAGATTTGCTGCTATAGCACAGAGAAGTGTCTCATGGAGAGTTGTGGTGTTCAGACTTTTACAAGAGTCTGACACCCATCCACATGATTTTGTAAAGATTTTTAAGAAATGCTTCCTCTTAGATCAGTATTTTTTTTAAGAATTGCTGAGATTAAGGGAAACTGGGGTAAAGAGTTACAGCATGGCTATGTCAGGATAAATTAGGTGTTTTCCTCCCAAACATTATTTCCATTAGGGATTTGGTAAAGCAGAAGTTATGGACTCTGAGTCCTTGAGTCCTAGAAAACAACCTCCATCTCACCCTATTTGCATTCTTCCAAATGTTCTTACTTTCACATGGGAGATCACAACTGGAAGAAGAAAGGAAGCAAAGTATCTTTTTGCCTCTTCAAACACTGTGTTATAGCATTGAGGACAAATCTTTTACCAGTAAGTAAATTGTCCTGATCAGTAAATTAAAGTACAAAATCTTTCAGATTGCCTGGTAAGGTATGTTTATGTTTGTATGGATGGTTATTCCTGTTTGTCTGTTTTCCTATGAAGTTCTTATTTTAATTAATGGTTCAGGGATGTTTTGAAAAGCTTTATATATATAAAAATGTTAATTTCTCTAAAATTCTTCCTGATCAGGAAACTCCTACTGGACATCCCATAGAAAACTACCTCAAATTTTTAATATGACATTGTTTTACACCAGGGTATGGAGACAGCATAAGAGAGAAGAACTTTTCGAGGCCAATAACAGAGTTTAAGATTCCTGAATTAATTTTTCCATTAATGCTTTTTCCATTGACGTTGCTCTCTGCTGAAATGTCACTGTAATGACAGATTTTAAATTGTTGCTTTCTAGGATGTGATGTATGAATAGTCATCTTATTTCAGCAGAATCAAGCAACTGGTGAGATGCACTGACAAGAACATAGACATACCCTGAGCAGTCTCAGAAGTGGTGACATCTGTCCTTCAGCTCCGATGTTTTAAATTGTACTGCAGCTTTGCCTGCCTTACAAATTAATAACAATATGACTGGATGTGCATTAAAAGGGAAGTCATGTCCAGGGAAGAGCTGTTTGGGAACAGCTATTCCTTCCTTGATCATTCTCCATGCAGACAAGCACAGCCTGGCTCCTTTCCCTTGTCTGTCTGAGCAGCCCTGGCCCCTCTGTGTGTGCTGGCTGTGCGAGCTCTCCTGTCGCCAGCTGGAGCCCTGACAGCACTGACAGTGCTGTTCTCTGTGAGACAGGGCAGCAGACACCAATTACTGATTTTGCTCTTTGTTTACTTTAAATAAGGATCCCAAAGGGTCCAAAGCATTCTTTTTTGGACCAAGCATCTTCCTGTCATTTTTGTTTCTCCTGCTGGCTCTCTTCAGTGTCATCCCATCTGCTCCTTCCCCTTCTCTTGAAGAGCCTGGAGTTTCTACAGGTGCATCCTGAGCTTTGCTGCTTCTAAAGAATTTCCTGCTGCCACCAGTGCTGCTTCTTGTATTTTGCAATTCCCAACTTCTTTTTCCTTTAGCCAAAGTGGTGGGTTTGTAACAAAATAAAGTCGTAGCTGGGACTTGCACATTGATTTTGCCAAGGACCAAAGCAAAATGCCAAGAGATCTCCTACATGCAAACTCTGCTCTGGTGGGGAAGGAGGTGGAGTAGCTCCGGAACAGCTTGGGAAAACAGGTTGCTTCATTCTTTTGTATGACCTTCACCGCTTTTTGTTATGCCTTTCTATTTAGACGTGTCAGAAAATGATGTCCTAGGCAAACTAGAAAAACACATTCCAAAGTGTAATGTTTAAAGCACTGCTCTGCTAGTGGGAGACCCGTGTTTAATGACTCATTCATTCTACCTGAATCAGGATATGAATAAAGTATTTTTTACTCAAGATAGATTTAATTTATAAAAAAGTATAAACAGCTGTGATAGTCGAGTTTGCAAGTAAGTGAGAGTTGTACCAAAGCTACATCCTATAAGTGGGGGATCTTACTATGATTTCTGATGAGGCTGCTGTACTTTTCTTGTGCAAAGCATTTCTCAAGGTTTAATTTAATGCAGAGGAAAAGCACATGCAGTAATCCCAGCAACTTTCATGAAACTGAGTGCTCGTTTTCTAGCCAGTACTAATTGTTATGCTGCTCACACATTCTGAAGAGAAATACCCATAAGGCTCCCATCCCACTGAGGCAGCCAAGGAAAAAAAGTCGAAACAGAATTAGGCTCTCCAACTCCAAGAAAGCGTAAATAGCACAATTACTCCTAAAAGAACTATAGAGGGTAGGTATGCCACTTGGAAAGGCTTCATGTAATAGGTCAAAGGTCAAAAAAGCAAGAAACTTTACAAAGATCCTGTCCAGTTGACAACTGTGTAAAATGTGCTTTTGTATTCATGTACAGAAATATTTGTCTGGGCTTTGATGCTGCATTTTACAAGACTACTGGTTATCCTTACTGTCCTTAACTACTTTTCAAGTGATATATGTCAAGTGATATATATGTCATACAACTCCATGTTAATGTGCAGTGGTGACAGAAAGTTCTGGGTGAAAGCCCAGAGCATACATTCTGAGTTGTGGAAATACCAGCTCTGGATTTTCTGGTACCTTTCATCAGAGGGATTAGTAAAAATGAAGCTCAACACAGGCCAGCATGTCCTACAATTGGAATTTGGTATCAGCATGTGGTAACTACAAATGAGACTGATAGCACTGTATATTTAATTAGCATATGCAGTTTGATAACCAAGATGCCTTGGCAAGAGCAGAGCCTTGAAGATTACAAGAAGATTGAATCAAGTCTAGATGACAGGAAAGAAGATTTAACTAAGTAGAAATGTAAAGTTTGTCTGTGTGATGTTTAACTAAATGAACGTAGCAAAAAATGTCTAGCCTTCCTGAAAATGTTATATAAGCATATGTAGCTTAGAGTAAAATCCGGATTCTGATCACGAATCAGTGGTCCCTGTCTCTCTCTCAACCGTCCATATCAGAATATTTAAATTTCCATGAGATACTTATTTCTACTCATTTGCTTCTTTGCTTGCTGCTTTTCAAAATGGCACAAGGAGACTGAGGTGCTTTTCCACATCTGTACCGTGGCACAGTGTAGCAGATAGAATGCCTGTCGTTTCTTTAGCACTCTTGATTTTACTTGCTGCAAATGGGGAAAAAAATCTTCCTGCAGTTTGGTAATCCAGAATCCACCACAGTCTTGACTTATAACTCCAGTCTCTGCCTACAATACTTAGATTCTTTATTTATCAAAGCATTCATGCCTGATGCCAGACCATATCAAGTCTAATCACTGAGAGGTGCCCAGACAAATGCAGTTACTGGGTTAAAAATATTTCTTTGTTAAGTATTGTAATGAAGGGCATAAGATACTCCAAACATAATGGAGGAATTCTGGAGGATCGTCTCTGTCTGCACTTAGGGAACTTACCACACTTACTGCTTCCACATCCCACAGGTATTCCTGGTCAAATAGTTACAAGTGAGAGACCACTTCACAGCACTGTCTGCTGCTGCAAGGAAATGTGTACTACAATTTCTGCCTTTGTTTTCC
Source organism: Acridotheres tristis (assembly GCA_037013685.1). Lineage (NCBI taxonomy): Eukaryota > Metazoa > Chordata > Aves > Passeriformes > Sturnidae > Acridotheres > Acridotheres tristis. Next base: position 57,052,989 of record CM072888.1, read on the forward strand.
TTTTACAGAATTTCCAGCAGCATCATTTTCTGCTCATATATTTTGCTAAAAATACAAAGTAGCTCATCTGAAGGAAATCAGGTTCACCTTAGCTGTGGCTGCAGAGAAAGGGAGAAGGTGGGAGGAGGCGGCTGCCAGGCAGCACCCTGTGCAGGCTGTGAGCCCTGTGGCACGCTGTTAGGGGACATATGTGCCACTCTCCCAGCTCCAATTTCCTGCACCAGTCTCCCTGCCAGCCTGCACTGGAACTGTGCTGCTGCCTGAAGGGAATCAGGAGCTCTGAGCTTGCCTTCATAATCTTCAGGAAGCTAGGAAATCAGATGCCTGCAGATTATAAACAAAGCTTGACAAATATTATTTGCCTCTTACATAAAATTGAATGTAAATTTAGAGTGGGCAGAAGCTGGAATTAGGAAAAACCTGAAAATAAAAAAAAACCTTGTGAAGTGTTTGAGCCACCCTGACATTTGGCTAAATTAAGATACCGTGCCTCCCCATACTGAGCTATTTTAAACCAAACTTCTTGGCTCTGCTAAAAGCACTCTTCTTTCACTTCACACTATTGTTGAAGCAAAATATGTCAGAATTATTTCTATGTAATTCAGTTGAGAAGAACACTATCAAAAGAGTTAGCTTTCATGGAACAAAAAGTATTATTCAAATTCTTCAGGTTTCAGGTCACATTTCTCTACATTTAAGATTGTTGATTGAAAACACAATCATGTCAGCGGGATATCACATCAAGACCAATATGACCAAAAATAAACATTGGCAGTATAAAAAGGGCAGAGAGGTGATTAAGTTGTCCTTGCTTTATTCTCATAACTTTTTATTCCAGAGCACTCAAGAGTTTCCATTTAAAAATAGGCAGAGCAGGTGTGAGCAGATGTATATATGTGCATGCACATACATGCTGGAAAAAAGAACTACTCTGAATTAGTGTTTAGCTTCTCTCAGATACAATGACTGAAATGCATGTAGCAAAAAGAAAAAAAGCAGGCTAGTAGGAGGGGAGATTATATTAACTTTTACATAGGAATGAAGAATGTGAGATAACTGAGCTCTTAAATCCACAAAATAGGCACAGTAGGAAATACTGCCTTAGACTCAGTATCTTCCACAGCTCTGACTGCAGAAATGCAGTACACCTTGTAATGCTCCTATATATGATGTTTTCATTTGCCATAAGTAGTTGGATATTAATAGATTTACACAGGATTTTGGCATCCAACAGGACTCAAAATTAAGTGATATACATATTGTTTTCATCTGAAACATTTTCTCCCTCAAATTCACATCTGGAGACAGCTGTTTTTGTAGAACTGTTTGCACAAATATGAATGGTTGAAACATTTTGAATTTATATTTGGGAACTTCCCCAGGCTTGAATGAGTTTAAGGAAAAGGGCAGATGCCTTTTGTATAAAATTATTTCTCCACATTTAGCACAGCTCTTACACTGCTAATCAGAGCATTTCCTGAGTGTTCAAGACATAGCACAGGCTCACCTGGCTGATTGTCACCACTTAAGTGTAACATATATCTGTAAATAGTGTTACTCACATCCTTATAGATACAGAAATTAAAAAAAGACATGTTTATGTTTCTCCCTCCCTCTGGGAGTAACAAATGACCTTATTGTTTCTTGCTTTGCTGACACTTTCTGCCTCTCAGCTCCCAAGACTCCAGTCACACTGCTCTTTGCACAAATTAAAACCATTATGTTAAGCTCAGAACAAATGATTCACACTCAGCTGGAAATTCTCTGCCGCTAAAAATCTCAGGAAACCTATGTGTCTAGAACTTTGCCTTGTTGCTTTTTTTTCTAGCTATATTAGTTGGTTAGCTAAAAATCTTTACAGATCTTCCCAAGTTATTTAAGCAAGTTTGAGACACATTATTGAATAGGTATTAGAAAGGAAATTTCTGTCTTTGCTATGAGTTGAAGTAAAGGGAAAAGATGAAAGAACCACTGCAAGAGGTTCTGAGAGTGTTGTTTTTGAGGTAAGGTTATGCATTAAATAACCTCAGTTGTTTAAATTGTAGCTATCCTACTTTGCATTTTAATTATTTTTTCAAAAACAGAATTAGTTAGCACTTTCTACAGAGTGGTACCATGTGTAACTACCAGCACTGGCTGTGCTGCTGGAATCAATCACATGCAGGGGCTGGAAAGGTTTCATAAGCTGGAAAGCAAAAGTTGGCCAGCTGGGGGGCTTGGCTTGTGGATGGAAGTTGCCTAAGAGGCACATGGTTAATGAAGCTGTTCTCTGGAGCTCACACACAGCTCAGTAGGTAGGACACACCAGCCCTGATGATAGCATGGACACCTGGGAGCCTCACACACACTACAGCCTGTGGCCCAAAATGTGTCATGATGTCATCTGCTGTGGGCAAATAGAAGACTGAAAATTGCTTGGCTTTAGCGAGGAAGAGATGTGACTGTATTACAGATACCTTTCTTGCTACTCTGGAAGGTGCTGTAAAAAATAATACATGAAAAAAAAAACAATAAAAACCGATGAAGATGTTCAAGGAACTAATCAAAGGATTAAAGTTACAGCACAGATGGGGAACAATTCTGAGGCATAATACAGCCCAGATTTTCAAAGGTCTGGAACTTCGGATTTCAGTACTTTTGTGCTTTCAGTACTTTTTTTGTGTCTGAAACAGATATAAAAATCCTTCAAGCTGGAGCCTAAACTCACCTGTGACCTAGGCAAACCCAAATATGTATGTAATGTAAAGAGATTTGCATGAAAATCAAATTAAAGCCTATTACAGGCAGGGAAACAAGACAAATAAGTGACTACAATATATTTTAAACATTTTTATCTTTCAAACATATGATATGATACACTTGCATCAGGGATTGAAAGGATGTAAATCTACTATGGACCCTTAAATCAGATTCATTGAGATAACAGGAACATCCTCCCCAAGTTTTCTCACAACCAGTCAATACAAACACAAATAAATAATACAGAAGCTAATATAAAATGTGCAAAAAATATCTACATCAAGTTATTCTCTGGTGGAATGACTATTTTCTTCTGAAGATTTATATGTCATCTTGGTAGCTGGATGTCTTGATGGTTTAGAGGAGCATCTAGTTGGAGCACTGGAATTCACACAAGTAACCCAAGAAACGTTCAGGCTGGCATCTGCTCTCTCCTCAGTGTGTTCTGAACCCTGCTATCCAAGCTTACTGCAAGCAGGCCAATGTCTGACTTGGCAGGTTCTTATCTGAATTTGATATACCATAAATCACATTGTGGTGGAAAAATTGTGGAACTTTCTAGACCTGGTATTTCTGACTATTTGCTGTCTAGTGGCCAGGAAACAGCCAGCTGAGGAAGAGCTGTGTGGATAATGAAGCAATTGATATTATGTGGCAAAATACTGTAGGCAAGTATGCACCCAGAATCCTGCTGCACCCTAGTTTTTAAGTTTGGTCCAAGTACTGGACCACTTATGAAAATGAGTTTACTTTTTCACTGTCTTACCTACTGCATCTTGTGAGCAATCTAAGATCTCTCGCACCTGAATTTATGTTTTGGCCTCCCAAAACATGATAATCAGTCCCTTAGTTTCCAAGGTCAGATGCTAGGATGGTTTTACAAACAAGTTATCTCTGTGGGTGATCCATGACAGACATAGTATAATTTTATTTTCTGAAATATGTGAACAGGAAGTATTACTCTCAGTTTAATTCTGGAGAATAAAGATAAGAGGAAATAGCAATTAACTTATTATAGAAAAAGAAATGAAAAGTAAGGGTGAGGCTTTCTAGCAGCTGTGGGATAATTTTTTATACTAAAATAAGCCAGTATCTAGTATGCAAGGTTTTAATATGCAGGTTTGCCAGACCCAAAAGTAGAAGGAAACTACTGTTAGAAATTAGCTGAAGCCAAATTTATAGCCAGCTAAGGCAAACAGAAGATATGGATTCAGTTGATTAACTTAGTACACTAAAGCAAATCTGAACAAAAAGCCTGCAAAAGAAACAAACATGAGCTTGTTCCAGCTGCCTCCTCTGTCTGAAGATATAGGTCCTCTTTGTGCAGCTGGTGCAGATCTGAAGAAGAGAAAACAAACAGGATGTTCACAGCACAGAGCTGAGTTAGGATTCTTTTAAATATCAGGGGTTTGTTGCCAAGGGTGAAGTTTGTGGCCCAAGCGCTAAGCTGGAAGTTTCTTTATATGCGCCTGTCAACAGATTCCCTTTGGCTGTCATGATTCTGTAAACAGAATATCTTTGCGAAACCCTGGGAACTCTTCTTTCTACCTTTACACCAGAGCCTTCTTGTCTCTCCACACCCATTTGCTTTCTCTGGCGTCATGCTTGTGATTTTATAGTGCTCTTCTAGACAGCAGTGGCCCTGGAGGACTGTATTTTCACAGCACTTGGTGCAATAGTATCCAGATCCACTTCTATGTCTTCCTGACATGTCAATAATGGGAGTAATACATACCACCACTAACAGCTTGCATCTGCCGTCCTTCCTGCTTACATTTGCAAGACATCTCTGCCATCTAGTGGGTATTTTTTACTCACAAGTTTTTTCTAACACCTTTACAAGCCGAAGTCCAAACTGGACTCAGCAAGAGTACAATTCAAGTCTGGAGAGGAGTTAAGGGGCACCACCACCAGGTAAGAAGCCCCAGGTACATTACAGCACCTTCTAGGCCATCCTTCTGCTGCTCTAGCAGCTCTCTCGTTTGCTATGCCAAAGTAACAGGAGTTGTGATGACATAAAAAGTCACTTGTCCAACTCTGATATTTTTGGGCTCAGGATATTATTCTCTGGAAGCTGAGAGGGCAGCTATCAGCCTTGTAATAGCAAATAGCCCTCGTGAAAGGGGATGCATCAGAGCCTGCATGCCTGTTTCACGGTTTATTATGGAAATATGAACACTGAGAACAGCTACTCTGCAAAGCAAACTTTTCCTAACAGATACACTCTCCAAATAGTGACACCCCTACTGACCAAACTGCCCCCATGTGCCCCCATCACAGAACAGGGATCCACCCACACAGAAAATATTCCTAAGAAGATAATCATCAAATAATTTATATGCATCTGCTTAAGGCTCTTTCTGAAAAGGCAGCAATTTTCTATGGAGGTGGTGTTATTAACTGCAGAGAATTAAGTGATTTTGCGAAGAATGTAAGTATTCATTGGCTTGTAGTATTTAAGTTACTTAAATTTCAGGGAGAGGCAATGATAGTTTTGCATTCAGATTGGGAAGCTCTATTGTGATTTGGGATATATAAGAAATTAATCGAACTTATTACAATGCCATGCATACAGGATGGAATACAGTGCTCGTGAAGGAAACAAGCAAGGAAACTTTTCCTAAGGAGGATGAGAACAGCTGAGTTGCTCAGGAGTTACCCCAGGAGTATGAGGAGTGTGAGACTGGTGTTTTAAATACACGAGGGATTTTGTTACTTTGAGTACCAACATGGAGGGAAAGGAAGGGGCGGCTGCTCCCTTGAGTACACACTGCAAACGCCATGTGGCAACCCTGCAGAACTGCATGCTCATCCCTTAGCTGAAAGGAGAAACACGTTAATGGTTTCCAAAATACTTCTCATCCAGGTTTCCTCAGCTGAATAACATTCCACATCACAAAACTTTGAGGAAAATTATTTAAAACCTGGGAGAGGAGAAAAATATTCTGTTAAAAGCTCAATGCAATATTGTATTTTTCAAAGTCCTGCCAAGTGCTTTTTCTTCCAGTTTGTTAATATTGTCACTACGTTCACAGCTATTATTTTGAAGGGGATTACTGTATTTTCATTTGACATGTGAACAAAAGCCTTACCACTCAGTGGCAGAACAAGGAAACCCTATTTTAATCCACTGAGCAAGTGGAATTTTGTAACCAATCAAAGTCCTAACAGGAAGTCTGTTCTGTGATCTACTGCCTAGAAGTCTGGGGCTATCAGTGGTATCTATAAACCCACCATTTTCATAACATTGATATGCTTGTGCTAGGATATAATTTGCATGCAATAAATGTTGCATGGCGAGGTGAGTAAAAGTTCTCAGTGACCAGCAAGAACAGGGAATACTCACTTTCTCTGTCTGTGTGCACCAAAAACTGGACATATGTTACAGGAGGTGATATCCACCTCCTTTCCGTACTGTGTGAAGCACTACAGTCCCTCTCAGAAGCAGGCAAGCTGCAGTTGCACCTCTCTGCTGCCATAATCAGGGACAGCAAATCAGTATTTTCACAGCAGAAGTTATCATTGCAATATCACATATATATTAACAAACAAAAATTTGCATGTGCTTGAAAAGGGAAGAAAGGACAGTAAGAAATAAAGCATGGATTATCCATAAAAAGAATGTAACTACAAAACAGTGTTTATGTATCTCTATGTTCTACAACATTCTAAACAGTGAGGAAGTTCTCATACAGATGTTCAAGTATCTTATGTGTACCTATATATGCAACAGCATATAGATTAAGAAACATAGAACTGAAAACAATAATCTTTACTGTAAATTCACTGAAATACATAATAAATTAATTTAATGATCTTTACATAATATAGATAAATATAGATGAGAGTTTGGGAATAATGGTTGCTAATTAAGAACTTATGTCTTAGATGTAATCTGCATTTTTTGTAGATAACTCACTAGCTCAAGGTAAATACATTAAATATAGAGATTCAGTTTCACACAAAATGGAGTTTAAAAAGAAACTTCCTCAAAATTTAGAACTGAAAATTCCAGTGGCTGGAGAAATGTCCTTTAGATCTGTTGCCATTTGATCTATACTTTCATTATTCAAGGAATCATATTAATGAAAGCAAGTTCAAATTTGTAATAGATTTTATATCAGAACAGTGATATGTACAAACTTCACATCATCAATAATGTACAGTGTTGCTATGTGATCAGTGAGAACCCATTAATTTTGAACAGCAGGTGCTCACAGACAGCTGTGCACAATTTGTGAATAGAAACTGCTAACTCAATCCACAGTAAGTAACAAATTCAAGACCACTGTTTATTGCATATGGGGAATATATAACAGCTGGTAGAGGTTGGGTCTGTTGAACTGTTGACTTCTGCATAATTTATTCAGTTGTAATGACACTGAGGATAGGTTGAACTTCTTTTACTTACGATGCAAGGGCACACTTAGAATCATCAGGATTACCCAGGCAGAGTAAGAACATTACAGACCTGTGAAAATACCACTTTATTTAGCACCTTTCAGGAAGACAACTGAGAAAAAAAAATGAAAAAGTGAAACAAATCCATAGTACTATCACGTTTAAATCTTCCCTTCATTAAATTTATCTTACAATCTATGGGAATGACTAGAGCTGTGAAACCTATTGTGAATAACTGGTAATTCTGAAGACATTCAGTAGTGTTTTTAACTGTTGTTTAGTTTTTAAATCCAAATACATGAGGCCATCTTCTGTGTCTGACATTGAGTAAGTAGAATGTCCCACTCAATCATACAATAACACGTAGTGTTTTGTTCAATTCACAACCAAAAAATGCCAAGTCTGTAAAATGTGACATCATCCCTTCAACATATCAGCCCCTCCTGAAGACACAACATTAATGGCACTTCATATTGAACAGTGAGAATCAAAATAGATAAGGTGCTTCTGCAAATACATCATATTAATAAAAGGTTTTCACTTACTTGTTATTGTCAGTGCAAGTGACATCATAACCAAGAGTTTTCAGCCTGGTTTCTAATGTCTTTACAGTATTAACTCCACAGGAATCTCTGTGAGGAAGGATTTCGGTATTATTGCAAATCTTTTGTTATATAATTTCTTTTCACTGAACTTGATGGAATTAGTAAATTAAATCCCCATTACTTTGCCTCTTCTGTATTCCAAAACACCTCCAAAAGAGTGGTATACATTGCTATTTATGCTTTGTTTGCTTATATTTCTGTTGTTTCACAAGTTATCCTCAGTTTATAGAGTCTGGAAGATTAGCTTCAGCCAGTGCAGCATTTTCAGATTCTATTCACCAATAGTCCCACATTTAATATTTGACTAGACAGAAAAAGATCTAAATAATTTTGTAAAATAGTAACTGTTCTGTTTGTAATACTCTTTGGCAGCTATTTAGGTAGTGATAAACATGATGCTGTGTGTCTTTACAGAATAAGTTCGTTATAATAAATGAGAATTATACTTGGTGTTGGAAGCTTGTTCTCTCTCTTGAATGTTGAATAATAGAAAAACACAGAGAGAAAAAACCCAGAAACAATCCTAAACACAGCTCCTATTTCTAGCACTGACTTTTTAATTTGTAGTCCAATTAGTATAAGAAAGTTTACAGAATTTACTGAGACCTCTAAACTTGCACCAAGTTAAAGTATTAAGGCCAGTGCTACTTATCTGCTGGTCAGTAAATACCCATGACTAAAGAAATCATATGGAGAGCAACAAAGTAATTGTAGAAAACAATTAATAAACATATACAATTATTCCCATGCATCCATTTACTGAAACACAAATTAACAGTCAGTGCTTGCTTAGGAAGCACTTTTGCAAAAAAAAAAGGGCAACTTTTGCAAAGATGAGCTGTATGTTTTTTCCCTCCCAGAAGGTATAATTCTTTGATTTAGAGAGGCAGGCTGAGAAATGCTAATCTGAATTATGCTATGTAGATTCCACAGCATTGTGGTAAAACATACAACAGACTATTCTGTTTGGACTGATTGGTTTTGTTATATTTGTTTATTAGTTATTTGTTTGTTTGCTTTAATTAAATTACCAGAAATATTAGACACTTTCAAAGCCTACATGTTATTACTGGATTAAGTATTGAGAGAAAAAGAGCCACCTGATGGTATTTGGCTGCTTCTACAAATTTTCAAACAGTTAGGATAGGTGAAAATGAAAAGAATGCATATGGCAAGGTGAAAGAAATATCACTCATTAGCACTTAATCTGAAATTCAGATTGACTCTTAAAACTTTTCATGCTCTATCTTCATTCAGGGTCTGAGATTCACACATACATCTAACCAAGAGTTGGCTCCAGATCTAATATTAGAATTTATTTATATTTTCTCTAATGCTGGTATTTCTAAACTCTCTGGGAATGGCATGTTATGTCTTCTGTGTTCACAAAAGCATCTAAAATATTTTGCTTTAAGTAGTATCCAAATAGAATCAAACAGAAAGATAAGGTGAAATTTTAAAGACAGGTCCAAAAGGGAGAAACGGATTTCTTTTTTAAAGGCATAACTTACATATCTGGTCCTTCGATATCATCCACAACCCAAATGACAATTTGTGAAATTTTGTCTTTCTGGAGATTAGGTATTTCATAATCTGCAAAAAAACTGATTCAAGAAAAAAAAATGAACTATAAAGAACATGAAAAATAAATAGTCTTTTCCTCCTCTGCATTAATGAATTCACCTAAAAGTGAAACAGAATGAACTTTTTAAAATGCAAAAACAAAACAAAAAACATTTAATACTTCCTCATAATATCTAATCTAAGAAGAAATTAAATCCAAAGGTTGATTTTAATGTCTCTAGATTGAATTTTTTTGGTGAGATGCTGGCATTTCAAAGCCACAGATTTCTAACCCTTTTAGCAAGATGTAGTGAAACAATTTCCAGTCTTTTAGGGTTTGTTTTTTTCCCCTCAGAAAGTTTGTAAGGGCTGTGTCTTCAATGAATGCCTGGTCCAAGTCTGGGCCTAGGTATCTCCTCTAATTTGCTATTTGCCTATCACGCTTCTTAAATGTCTGTATGAGCACTGCAGTGTCTCTTAGCCCTTTCAAATGTTCTGAGACCTCCACGGAGAAGAAGGAACTGTTAATTGCCACTTCCTGGATGAGACCAGCAGTGACAATGTGGGTCTGTCCTCCTGGTCCTTCAGGCAAACTACCAGGGCTCTGCCATGGAAGCACAGGACGTGTGCTGCTTGTCAGTGTCTGTTGGTTCATGAAGTTAGCAAATTATTTCAAATTTCTGGGGAAGTGGAACAGGAGGACAGATACCAAGAGTTGCTTCCTCCAGTCAGGTCTGGTACAGCAGTGGTTGCCCAGTAGCAGCAACAGCTGGTTTGCCTTTCTGTCCAAGGCATTCAAGCCTGTCCAACTCATAGTGAAAATATAACAAAAAATAAAGATTCCGACTTATTTACTCAGCCATGCATACGTTATTGCCAGAAAAAAAGAAGCTTGTTGCCAAATTTGGAGAAATGTTTAACTCGAGGTGCCTGAAACCGTGGAGGAACAATGTACAACTGACTTCAGTAAAACCAGTTTTTGAACTGCCTACTATTATTAAAGAAAACTACCAACTAAATTCATACTGTGTGAATGAGAAAAGTTATTTTGCCATGAAATGAGAAATAAATCTTAACTGAAATGATATCAAGTGACTTAATGATGATTTAAGTGTACAAACTTTAAAACTGAATAAACTTTGAAAGGGGCTTTGAAATACTTAAAAACAGACCAGAGAGATGGTTAGGAAGACAGGCAGATCTTTCAGATTACCTTCTCCTATTAATTATTCAACTTCCAGCTTTTTTCAAACATGAGCTCTCAAACAAATTCAGTCATAAGTGGACCAGAAGGTACCCAGCAAAGAAAACAGACGGAGTAACTGGCTTTGTTTTCTTCTTGGCAGGCTGAGTTCCAGTGGTGATTTCACTGGTTAAAATACCACCAGACTGGCAACCCAGGGAACTGGTGGAATTTATGTGTGTGTGAGATATTTTTGAATTAAAGAATCTGTAAATTAACAGAAAAAAGGAATCCATTTCTAAAATAAGGAATCTTATTTTTATGAGATGCTAGCATTTCAAAGCCACAGATTTCTAACTCTTTTAGCAAGATGTAGTGTAACGACTTCCAGTCTTTTAGGGGTTTTTTTATCCAGAATAAATTCTGGGTATTGGTCTGCTGCCAGGTATTACCATCTGCAGAAGATCTGATCCCAGCTGACCACTTGACCAACCCAAGAAGATTGTATAAGTCTTTGTGGTTAGCTGAAAGCTGTGTACAGAGATGGATGTTCTGGGGGACAGAGGTAAGTAGTTAGGAGGTGTTTTGGAAAAGATAGTTCTTGTTTCTTCCTATCCAGAGATAAAATTGCCTTTTCAATGGTCATTTTTAATCCTCAGTGAATATACAGGAGGAGGATCTTTTCTATGGGTTTTTAAAAGATGTAAGTTTTTGATCTGCCTTGGACAGGACAGTTGTCGAAGTAATGAAGAATGCATTTTTTTATCACAGGTAAGTAGTCACTACAGACACATAGTAGAAGTTCTAAAGGGTGTACTTTTACAATAAGTTTTGAATGCAAGAGTAGATGAGCTTCTGCATGGTGGTAAACCTCTGAATCAGGAAAAATACGCCTGTCCTTAATATAAAAGGAACTAAGGAGAAGAAGAAGCTCATCTTTGCTATCATCCTCCTCAACAACCTTTTTTTTTTCTTTCTGAAACCATAATAGACTTCAAACTATGTCCACTCTTGGTCATGGGGAATACTTTCCCTTTAGATTTGACCAAGTTTGCTCATAGGCCTGACAAAAGCTACACTCCTTGTAACAATATCCTGTACTTGGACATATTCCTGAAGAGAAATTGTGTTAACACTCATCTTTCTGAAAACATATACATTTTGCCACAGTATATTGGCTGACTTGAGGGCAGCTTTCAGAGCATTCACCATGCTTGCCACAGCAGTTTGTAAAATGCAGGAGTTGAAAGGATTGTTTCCATCCACAATGTATCATTCCTTCAGCTAGGGACAACTTACAGTTGTCCCCACAACTCAGCAGACTTTGATGCAATAGCTCCTTTCAGCTACACTTCCCATACCTTGTGCAGCAGAAGACCCAAATAATTGATTGACTTTTCTTTTTTGTAATCATCAGACTCTACACAGAAATCCGTCAGTTCTCTTACCCTGGCTGTGGATAAGCTCCTCCATCTGCAGAACCATTAAGCAAGACATGTATCACCCCAGAGCTGTGCTGTGCATACTGCAATAGATAACAATGCTTTTCAGATCTCACAGATTTGCCATATAACTTGATATTTTATTGCAAACAACAGTGACCAAGGAAAGAATTTTAGCACGAAGAATATCAGAACTGCAAAAAAATACTAGGCCAGCACAATAGCAGGTCACTGCAGTGAAAAGCACAGGAAGCAAACAGGCCATGGTTTAATTCAATGGTTCTTCTCAAGCTATTTTCTCTCATTTATAAGTAATTTCTTCAGCACAAGAAGAAAGCACTTTGGCATTCTCTGTTGATTTTGATTTGTGAGTAAAGGGTTTTCAGAAACACTGTCAAATGTCACTTAGGACCTGTAATCAGTAGACAGTCAGTGTGCTTATTGTGCTTAGTATATGCTTTATATTAACAAAGCTAACAGAATTTTAACACATTAGCTAAGGTGAATGTTAGATTCTTCTTGCTAAAACACTGCAGCCAGTCTAAAACAGTGTATTTGTATCAGGGGAAACAATACAGTAGAGTTACAGATTTAAATCTGTTTTGAACTAGCAATGTTTTTTTTCCTGAACTACCCCAGACACACTCGTAGATGTATGAAGTCAGCACTAATACAATATTTACAGTGATTGAGGCCATCCTCCAGAAAGAGTCCACCGCATTGTTTTCACATTCCACCGCGGTAGGGCAGGATTCATAGTCCAGTCCTGTAGGAAGGCATGTGATTTGTGCTATTAGAGAGATGATAGTGACTATAAAAAGTGAGGTTAGAAAGCAACTAAATATTTTTGTGCATTACTCACTGAACCCACAAGATCGTTTGACATAGCACTGAAAGCTGTTGTATTTTTTCAGTAATTTTCCATCCTTTGTAGTTTACACAAACACTGACATTCTGAGCATTCAGAATTAGGCTGAAATGGTTCTAACTCTGTTCCTGGGATGCAGGGAGCTCCAGATTCAGAGGACTGAGAAAGAGGTTTATCCCCATTGCAGGACCATTTAGATTTCATTGTGTGCTCCCCTGACTGCAATGTTAAATATTCACACGATACAAGAGAGAACGACACAGTGAAGCTATCGCTGATTTTTCATGGGGAAAGAGCAAATTTAGTTTCTCCAGAACACAGCAGTTGGTCTCCATTATGGTTTTACAGATAAATGCTTAACATAGGACTCATTGGCTTACCAGGGCTGTCTGCCTGCCCACACCAGTACAGAAAATCTGCAACGAAGCCAAACAGAGTATCACCCAGAGACATGTAGCGACGTCCTCTGTCAGCAAAGCTATTGACTAATAGCTGATTATTTTCCCAGAAAAGAGACTATGGGAAAAAAAAAAACATAGAGAAGAAATGTACCAACTCTTAGGTGTGGACACAATGAGACTATGGGGTATTGAAAACAGTTTAAAACATGCTTTGGTATTTCTTTCAAAATCAAGCTAATAACCAGAAATTTTAGCTATCTCTTTAAAGGAATGTAGTTTTTTTATGTTCGGGGGGGATATACATTTTGATGACAGGTGACTTGAGGAACACTACTAGTTTGATGAGAAGGGATATAGTCCTATTTTAAATATAGCTAGGCCTATCTTTGCCTGCCTCAGCAGACAGATCTAGGGGAAGGAGAAAAAAAGGAAGATATTTACAAGACAGATACATGCTACCAGAAATCTCTCACGTTGCTATGTTGGCTTATGGTGTGAAAAAAATCATATGTCTAGATGTTATTTCTGTGTTTGTGGAACTCCTCATGAATTAAGCTATGTTGACAGTACTAATTGTTGGTTTAGCTTGTATCATTTAGAAATGAGGAATAATTGTGCTAGAGTAAAAACTGCATTAAAGCACAACACGTCTTTTGCACTTTCACAGTTCTTTGAAATTGCCAGCACATCAAACCCTTACTGTTTTCTTGCAAAGAACAATGTCCTCTCTCATTTCTGCTTTTGCTTGTTCAATGTTTAACATGTCACTGTCATGAGACTTAGCTGTGAGGAGTAAAAGAAAAAGATGATAGCAGGCACAGCATTTGCAGCCAGAGCACCTAACTTAGGGAAAAATAGAAGGGGAAGTTCAGTGAGTATGGTAGAGCTCCCAACACAGCAGGAAAAATGGGGGATCTCTGTAGCATAAAAAGAGACATTGCTGAGAAGTTACTGCATAAAATAAATGGAGCCAAACACATTGAAACATGCTATCAAGTCTGAGTCTAGTTTATAAATGACAGAGTCTAATTTATAAGCCACAGAACAGTCAAGAAGAATGACTCACAAGTCGGATAGATACAGAATGACTTGTCAATTTTGAACTGTGTCACCTAAAATCTGTTGTATGTCACAGGGCAATTAACATAAAAAATTACTACCTTGTTAGGTGGAATCGTGTGCAATGTGAGGTTGATAAATAATTCATAATCCTTAGGTAGAATGCTGCAAGGATCCTTGTTAATAAATGCATTTTTAAATGCTTCCCATATCTGTGAACAATTCTTCTCACTGTAATCATTGAAACAAACAAAAAGCAAAATTGGTTTTTCAAAGCCAAGCAAGAAAGGTACTTGTTCTCAACTCCTTCAAATACCCCAATTAAAATCCTTATAAGGTTAAGGCAGAAAGCTGAAGTCAGGGTGGTAAAAAACTTGTAGCTCAGGAAGAGCATAGAGATCTTGTCTTCTGAGTCATAACTGCAGCAGACAAGGAAGAAGTAGCAAGGAAAATATTAGCATTTACAGTGTGGAATTAGAAACACATTATGATTCAACAAAAATCTTAGTAGGTATGGTATACATAGTGAGTTTGCTATCCAGCACTGTAGAAATACTGAAGAAAAAGCTTTCTTTGAAATTCTCTAGATTCAAAAAGCCATTTCAAATAAACCATAGCTAAATATCCAACACTGCTGGAATGCAATATTGCTCATAAAATGTCAGATTCAAATGCAGGATGAGTTGCTAAAAAGTTTTGATGGTAGAATAAGGATTGTGACAAAGAGATGCCTTCTGCTTCTAGGCCTAAGGATTGTGCAGTTTCATATTGCTGGAACAAGTACAGTGACCAGGGACTGAGTGGGACACATACTGTCACTATGCAGTAGCTATAAGAACTACAAGAATGTTGTCAGTATTCAACATTTCAAGTGCTGAAATAAGATGCCCAGCTGTTCACTCCAACATTTTCCCTCTGCCTCCCCTTCCTTTCACTTCCTCTCTTGGGAATGATAACCTCCATGGAGGGACAAGACAGACTATCTACAGATGGAAGTGTCCTATCCCTTTGGGCTTTCAGGATCTCACCTGTCACAGCTGTGAGCCTGCCTGGAGTAATTAAGAAGGGAATTTCTACTTTCATCACTTTTCCACAGTACCTTCCCCACATAATGCTGTGACAATGTCTATGCCAGGAACACTGCACAACAGAATAATTATGTTATGTGCATACAGCCTTCCTAACATGAATAGGTGTCATTGCAAAGCTCTAGCTTGAACAACAGTAGTCCTGATAAGTAAACCAAACTTTACCAATACAGTGTTTTGATCATTTAGTATCATCCATAGACAGCATGGTTTCTGCTGGTACAGGTTCTTTAGGGAGCTGCTTTGTGACATTGAATGTCACAGACACTTTAAAGGAGCCCTTGTGGTGAGCTATGCAGGAAATAGACTACAGATTTTCTTACAGAAATCTCTGGTCATGCTTCCAACAGCTATGTAAAAATCTCCTAAATACTGTAAGCAGATATGGCTCTTGACCTGAAAATTTTCAGTGATGCAATATGATCCTTGATCAGTCATTTCAAGGTTTAAACAGATTTACTTAATAAAAGAATTTGGACCCTATTTCTGATTTCAAGCTGTTATGCTTTGGCTTCTGATAATTGTGTATACTTAGGTCTCATTTTGTTAAAGAGCTTCCTACTTGAAGCACTTATGTTAGTACTTGTGAGTTATGATCAGCTGAACTTTTAACATCTTTCTTGACAGTTGGATCCATCAGTAATTTTCTGGTTAATTCACATATTGCTTTTGTTTTTTCACGACTTCTCATCCAGGTTTGAACAACTTGTAAATCAAAAGGATTATTCTGCTCTGATACTCAAAACTTCTTAGCTGGCAAAAACACTTTTTGAAACTACAGGGTGGAGAAGGACTGCAGTGCAGGAAAATTCCTTCTAATCTTAGTAGACACTAATAAGTCAGATTAATTTCACATTATTTAGTCTAAAAAATTGTTTTCAAAGCTTCCATGATATACTACAAATATGGAGGAAAAGCAATACAGGAATATTTGTGTTATTTAGCATACTCCTGTTAGGAAATGTCATCTATGATCTTAATTCAAATTCTTCATTTCTACATGGCCACAGCATTTTTTAAAATGCCTCTCTTGACTGCCATTTTGCATATAATGTTTTAACAAGTGGGAAAGTTTTTTCCTATATTCCCATAAACATCTTTATGTTTTAACTATGTTGTAGTGTAATGGCATGTTTTGCTAGCTTCCTTTAAGTTAGCAAAGTATTTTTAGAAAATTTACTCATAAATTCAGAAGCAAAACCTATCCAGGTGGTTATGACTCCATAAAAGCTAGCCAGGGGGCAACTAAGAAACAGACAAAGAATGGAAAGGGCTATAAATAATTAGAATATCTGTTTTGCACCTATACAATATGAAATTTCCACTTTGTTTTGATTACATTATTTGCTTATAGACCTAAAGGAAAGAGATAAAACCCCACATTATATAAAATGAGTTGTGTAGCTCTTCTTTTAATAATGCCATTTTTGGTCTAAATTCAGGAAAGTCATCCTAATGTCCTGCCTGGCTTCCTGCTATCCTGAGCAAGAATATTTTGATGAACATGTTCAAACTTCTCAATTTTAAAATCATGTTGTGAAAATGTAACCAGAAATCATTAGATCACAAAACTATCATAACCATGAGATATACAGAAATGTTGTATTTACAGAGTACTGCATTTACATCTCTAAAAGTCCAGATCAGTTAATGATATGGTTAAAATTTCTACAGTAACTATCCTTTATGTTGCTCCTTCTATCATATTCTGTATTATTATTCATGTTCTGCTTCAGATATAAGTGGCACCTATTAAGTCCTGCAGGAGCTCTACCTAACTAGAGCCTACTGCAAGACCAGATTACCAATACAACTGTTAGCTAAGTTCACATATTTCACATTATATATTACATTGTAGGAATATAGAAATCTACACTTAAAGTTTACTTCCACCTTCCATTGCGACATGTTTATAAATTTGCCAAGCTTGAACTGTTCCACTGAAATTCATGCACTGTTATTTGCATTAGGATGATCTTTTTCCTTCATAAGAAATTGAAAGAAAACACTCCTGATAAGAGTGTTATTGTGCAGAAATCTATTGTTTTGCCTTTGTTCAAAGTGAAAATTTTTTTTAAAGTCACTTATCTTCCTCTTTTTCAACAGGAACTAAAAATGGAAGGTTGAAGAAATTAGGTGATATTTGCAATACCATCTAACCCTGTTTTAAGACAGCAATTCAGTGCTACAGGAACCCAGCCAGGGGCCCCTCTGCAAATACCTCTTCACATTGTTAGGACAACTTTTTAGTGGCAGAATAAAGGGCTGAACTCCAGGAGACTGTCCTTCTTATTTTCTTCCTTTTTACTGAAGCCCTTAAAAATGCAAGGAAGACAGAAAAGTGTTCATTTTAGCAAAGTGTGTGATTTACCTCCAATTCTGTGTAACTAGCACAACCAATGAAAGCTCACAGATAATCCTACTTGAGCAGTTCATTGCTACTTGATTTTTCAGGTAGCTGAAATAAAGAGGTTCCCTCAGTACACAGGATAGTAATAAAGCAAGGTGTTGCCCTTCTTCCACGACCTGCCATACTGGCATGCAGGGCAAAGCTGGTCTTCCCAGGAGTGCTGTCAGATTTGGTACTTCCAAAACACCATCCCTGTCATTTCTGTGTGTTGTTCACCTTACAGAAAGTAGGGGAAGGGAAGGGAGGGGGCAAAAAATGTGAAATAAAGAATTGAAGGATTAAAAGTCTTGCCTCCGTTACACTACTTTACCTAAAACATGGCATTCATCAAAGTAATTTTATTGTTTCCAGACAGCTACAAGTATGTTGGTTTCAAAAGGATCACTTTCATGGCTAGAAGCATAACATCAGGCTTCTGATTAACAACCATTTTGTACAGAACATAAATAACTAATCACAAGAAACAAGCAAAACTTACCCAACAGCAGGGTTCACAATTCTAATATAATCATAGCATCTTCCAATGACAATACTTTCCAGGTTTTGAGTAGTACCTTCACCTTTCCATTTCCTTCCCTGCACTCCTGAGAAGCTGTTCATACACAGAACAGAGACAAATAAAAGAGGAAAAAAAAGGCTCATCATAATGAATTCTTGACAATCCAAATTCTTAAAAGACAAAAAAGAAATAAAAATGGAGAATTCAACGATACAATTTAAATGGAAACCTGCAGTCTTAACGTTTAATATTTTCAGTTCTAGCTACAGCTCAGTACAAGGGACAAAGACAGAAAAATAAACCCTGCTGGGAACTATAACCTAACTATTTCCTGGAACGATTGCAGCACAGGAATACATCATTTCCTCATGTCTAAACTATTCAGAAAAACAAGAGACTTTTAAGGCCACCTGGTGATAACTGAAGAGAATTACAGTATATTTCCGTATATGAGAAATTACAGTATATGTAAAGGGAGGAAAAAAACCCTTTACCACTTAAATGCTTAGGATGCCTTTGGTTCACTTAATACTCCTTGCTGTGCTACACCTTCCTAAACCACCAACTAATGCTTGCAAACAAAACAAAACAAACAAAAAAAAAATCTAAAAGATGCAGTTACAGTAACAATAGTGTAAATATCCAAGTCCTCGAGTTATCTTGTATCACACATAGGGTAACATTAGTCAGTCTTTTTCCATCTCTCCCCTGGACAGTGACATTTTGGTGTGTTGATATGTGCATCATATCTTTGTGAAATAAAACTGCCTTGCAGTCATGAATCAATTGTAATGAGAAACCTAAGGATTAAGACTTATATCCTGTGCATTGAACAAATATCTTCAGGTTCTGCTGTCATTCTCCTCCAGGTTCTTTTCCCTGAGTACTCTGTTAGGACATCAAAAGGCACCAATCAATCGAATCTTCAGAATATTCTCTGCTACACACTACTGCAAATACAGCCACATTATTTTTTTCCCTTTAAAAAACAAACAAAAAAAAACAAACAAAAAAAGGCAAACAAATATCAACCTCCAAGTATTTTGTCTATGCACTCACATTTCTGAGGAGCATGGTTCTTTCTTTCTTTCTTTCTCTCTTTCTTTCTTTCTTTCTTTTCTTTCTTTCTTTCTTTCTTTCTTTCTTTCTTTCTTTCTTTCTTTCTTTCTTTCTTTCTTTCTTTCTTTCTTTCTTTCTTTCTTTCTTTCTTTCTTTCTTTCTCTCTTTCTCTTTCTTTCTTTCTTTCTTTCTTTCTCTCTTTCTTTTCTTTCTTTCTTTCTTTCTTTCTTTCTTTCTTTCTTTCTTTCTTTCTTTCTTTCTTTCCTTCTTTTTTCTCTCTTTCTCTCTTTCTTTCTCTTTTCCTATTTCCCTCTTTCCTTATTTCCTTCTTTATTTCCTCCTTTCTTTCCTTCTGTGCCTCAGGGAATATATAATTTTATTTTTTGTGTATTTATTTATGTAGTGTCACGCTTCTGTTCACGCACTTGTACTCAGCTGGTGGAGTTTGCTGAGAGAAAAATCTTGCTAATCATTGAGTAAATTCCCAATGATGGATTTCTGCTATAAATGTGACAAAAGATAGCTAATTAATTTGCTACCTGCAGCAGAGTCTTCAGGAAAGCCATATTTACTCAGAAACGGATATGCAATATTGTGCTTGATATGGTGGAGAAACAGGAAATTATGTACTTTACTCCTGTTGCTTCTCTAATGCTTTTTCTTCCTATTTCTCTTCCTAACCTCTATGTGAATGCTGATAGGGCACCAGAATATTAATCAATGGTTTCAAGCCAATACTTTGGATTCAGGATTAGAGAGTACAATAATCCACGGAAGTCACTGAACATTTTCTTTTATTATCAACTTTGATGCAACCGAATTTTCTTCAGTTATTTCAGGGTCGAACAGAAACCAGAAGCATCACTGATGTGATCTTCTATATAGAAATGTGCAGAAATTGTCACTGATTTTTGCACCAAGGCTAAAATCTTTGCTTAAAACATACAGCATAAGAAGTCATAAAGACAGATACTGAGTATTTCTCCAAGTACATACTAGGTTAGGATGCAGCACCTTGGGGAATAAAATGTGAGATCCCTAACAGATAGACAACCTGTCATAACATCCTAGAGGAATTGGATCCAAGAGTTATTGGGATCCCAAATAACTCCAATATCCCAATTTCAACTCCTGTCAAGCTTTCTTTCCTCACTGGCAACTTCTAGAAACACAACATCAGGCCAGAAGGGCCTCTGATCTGATTCAGCACAGCCATTTTAAAAAAAGCGCAGCACATTTAAAAAAGCACAGCTTTTAAATTTGTATTCCTAGTTTTATTCTAAATATTTCACATGAGGGCTAAATTAACAATCTCCAGAGTTCCAGTGGTTTGATGGCCTTGAGAGTAAAACCTTAGCTGCTCCCTGAACTTGTTTACTTTTAGCTTTTAGTCACTGAATCTCATGATAACTTTTTCTGTTACATTAATGGAAAATCCATCCTCAGAGTAATCTCTGCATGTAATGTCTTGTAAAAAATTACCAAGTCTACCCTAAACTAGTCCATGAAAATTCAATATTTTAATCCCTTTATCAGGTAATTTGTCTTGTAGCACTGTAATTCACTGTCACAAACTGGCTTCCCATCTTGCCTCCTGAGGTCTGGCAATTCATGGTGGATGCATATCACTGTTCCTCGCTCTCTGCCCCTCTCTCTTAGATGTTATTGCCCATGAATAAAAGTCAGAAAATTGGCAGCATATCTGCTCTGGAGATACTGTAGTTCAGAAACTAAATATTAACCCAAACAACCATGAAATTCAGCATATCTTTACATTCTGAACCCCAGAAGATGAGGAACCAACATGTTCTCTCTTGTTATTTCTACCAGACAGGAGTGGTAAGTTCCAGCAGTAGGAAGGTGTAACAGCTGGGAACGTTAATCCTCTGTTACTACTCAAGCATGAATTTCTGGCAAAATAACCTCAGTTTTGTAAGACCACATACTTTAGACCTGGAAATAGGACCTCATATTGACAAGCCCCTCCCTAAGGAACTTCAAACATTGTTTCTTAAGGGTTTCTGTCTTCAGTGCATAAGGCTACCTACAGCAGTAACACAAGGTCTCGCCTGTTCCCTTGTGTGCCAGGGCACACTCTCTGTGAAAGAGAGCTCAAGCCCAAATCCAGAGCTCTCCTTACTAGCCAAGCAGTAACACTGCTGTTTGTGTGCTGCCTAGCCAGCTGCATAACACCTGTGCTTTGCGTTCCTGCCTTCCCTTTTGTGTGACTGCTATTTTTTCCCACCCCGGAGTTGTAAGAATTTAACCTTCCAAGGTTTGTACATATTTGCAAATACGGCAAAGTAGGTCAGTGTGTTCAAAAGTCCTTCAAGGAGAAAAGGATTCATGGAAAGGGAAGTGCCCAATACTGCAATTGGTTAAGACTCAGCTCCTTAGATAAAGAGATAAAAAGATTATTGAGCACAGTGTCAGCTAAACAACGCTCATAACATGATCTCTTCTGATCAGTTCACTATTTACTGCTTTTACCAGCATTTTATTCCGAACATTAGTATGTTGAGAAATACCGGACTAAAAACCCATGTGACTTTGCTGAAAATATTGCAACATGTTTGCAATGAATTGCTTATACCTATCCACTCACTAGTTCTAATACATTTAATATCTGCAACATAAGACTTTGTGCAGTTTTCAGTCAGAAAGGCCTGCTGCATTTATTGTGCATTTGACAATGTATTTCGGTGACATTTACTGAACATTGCAATGCTGGTTGACAGTTTTACTGCACTACATGGTGGCTGACAGTTACAGCTTTTGTCAAATCGATGTGCATTCTCCATTTGGCCAAGTGTTCCTGTTTACTTTGAAATGTTGCGCAAGCAGATCAGTATGACAGGCAGGTGTTTCTGGTCCATTTGCCTCAGATGTTAAGCAAACACACTTAACTTTACTTGTTGGCACAAATGCTGCAAAAGCCTGGGCGCAGATTCCCTACTGCAGCATATCCAAAAAATAGCTTTCCTAGGACCTTTCTTGATGAGGTCACACTGCAAATCCTGTGTCCAATTCTGTGCTTCCCAATTCAGGAAGGACACTGAAGTGCTGGAGCACATCCAGAGAAGGGAAACAAGTCCTGTGAGGAGCAGCTGAGGGAGCTGGAGGAAACTCGAGGGGGACCTTACTGCTCTCTACAAACACCTGAGAGGAGGCTGTAGCCAGGTGGGGCTTAGTCATTTCTCCCAGGCAAATAGCAATAGGACATGAAGACACAGTCTCAAACTGATTCAGGGAAGGCCTAGGTTGGACATTAGGAATAATTTCTTCACAGGAAGGGTGATTAGACATTGGAATGGGCTGCCCAGGGAGGTGGCGGAGTCACCACCCTGGAGGTAAGGAAAGACTGAACGTGGTACCGAGTGCCACGGTCTGCCAGACCAGGTGTTGGGTCACAGGTTGGACTCCACGACCTCAGAGGTCTTTTCCAACTTAACTGATACTGGACATGTTTTTTACATCCACAAGCTTCTCCCTTGGCGTTGCCAAGGATCGGATCTCAAGTCGCGCGGTACCGCAGCCCACTAGAACGGACCCAAGGCTGCGCGTCCGAGCAGGAGCCGTGGGATCAGCTCCCACAGCGGGAGCTCCTCGGCGGGAGCCGCCCGGGCCCAGGCCGCCCCCCGCGGGAAGGGCCGGGGCCAACTGCGCACGCGCGGGGTGGCGGGCGCGGTCACGCGGGGCGGGCGCACGCGCGGTGCGGATGCTCGCTCCGCCGTTCGCGCCGCCGGGAGCGGCGCGGCTCCATGGGGAGAACATGGCTCCCTTCCCCGAGGAGGTGGACGTGTTCTCCGCTCCGCACTGGCGCATGAAGCAGCTCGTGGGGCTCTACTGCGACAAGGTAGACGGGCCGGGACGGTCCCCGCGCCGCTGCCCCGGGGCGGGAGGGAGGGTTTGGGGAGTGCGCAGCTGTCAGCGCCCCGGCCCCGCCGGTAACTTCTGTCCTGCGCTGCCGCGGGGCTCCCTAGCCCCTCCCGGGCTGCCGGTGCCTCTCCCCGGCGGCGCAGGGCTGGGGCTGCCTTCGCTGCCCTGCCCAGCCGGGCCGACCGGCACGGAGGGGCGGCGGTGGCGCGCAGGGAGCGCGCCCGGGCAGCCCGGCAGAGCCGCCCGCGGGCCTGGCGCTCCTGCGCGGGCTGCGAGGCCCGGCCCGGCCCGGCTCGGCCGTGTTTGTCAATCAGCCGGGCAGGGCACGGGCGCGGGGCGTGCTGCCCGCTCACGGGCTGCCAGGGACCGCGCTTGCGGTTCTGTGCGCAGCGTTCAGCTGGTGAGTGGCGTAAAGGTACCCTAGGTATGTTGTTTTATTTTAAATAGATGTCATTTCGCTCGTGGGCAAAAGTAGTTTTTATTCTTGGATCAGGGTAGTTAAGTAATCGAGGCTGATGTGTCACCTGAAAGGCAAACTTCCCTGCAGCAGCTTTGAGTGTTGTGGGAGGCTTTTGGGCAAATACTTCACAGCCAGCACTTCTACTGCAAGAAGTTGTGCCTCCCATCTCCGGACATAAATGGCTGTTTGGAGATCCAGATTGGCTACAAGTATTTAAAAGAAGGGTGAAGTTACATGAGAGGTAGTTTTAGTAGCTTACTGCTGCCAGCAGCATGCTTCCTTCCCGATTTCTACATGCCACCTTGCACTGCTCTGGGATTCACCAGATCTGCTCTTGTGCCTCTTCCATTTGCTGATAGGTTAAAGAAAACGTAGAGCTGTTTTTTTTCAGGATTTGCCGACTGGACAGGCTGAGCACAGGGTCTGGGGGGAGGAGAAGGGGAGACCTTGTGTAGTTTGTTTCACTTTGCCTTTTATCTGAGAGTACATTTGCAATCATCTTAATCTGTGGTATCAGAAAAGTTTGCTATATCGTAATTTGAACGGAAACAAACACATCCACTGACTCCTGGTAGCTGTTTCAGCGTACTGTTGACAGCAATGGAACAGGTTTCATTTAAACCTCCAGATCTTGTAGTCATTTGGGTTTTGTTCCTAGACAGGCTTTTATTGAGCCTCCCACAAAGTTTTGACCAAATTTGCCATGCCGGATAAAATTTCCTGGGGAGCAATTACTGTTTTCCTAAGTATTGCAAAATTTGATAAAAACTATCCAGGTTGTAATGTTCATAACCTTTCATTTTTTAACAGTTTCTATACAGGAATTTTCTTGCTCCCTTTTTCCTTTAAATAAGTGCCAACATGAAGGAATGGCACTTCTTAAAAAAAGTGTTCAATTTTACATCCTTTAACCCTATTTCAGAACTTAGGGTCTGTATCTTGCCTGTGACTTTTATAATGCTAGCTTTGCCCTAAAAAATCGTACAGGTTGTTTTTGAATTTCCTTCTTGTGTAATGGAGGTGCTGCAGTTAGGTAAGTCTGTAGTTCTGCTTACATGGCAATTGTCATCTTCAAAGCCATGCTCTTTGTAAATTTAGTTTGACCTTGAGGGTTTTTTAATTTTGTGCATTATATGTTACTTGTGTTCATCGAGTTCCATGTACAGTGTAATATAGTTGCTGCTAGTGTCTGAATTTAGTAAATTCCACCAAATGTTAGTGAGGGTGAAATGGGCTCATCCATGCTTTGCTTCTCGGGATAATAATTACAGTGTTTCTGATGGTACTTAAAGTAGGCACTTAAACAATCCTTTAGGACGGAGATAATCAGTTTATTTTGTTCTTCCAGGACTTAATGTGAGGCAGAACAGTAAATTGGATATTTAAGCTCTTTGGTGCTGTAGGAAAGTTATCCTACTTTTTTAGCTGTTGCTAGCAAAGATCTCACTGTACCTTTGCTGCATTCTTAAATGGCATTTTTACCTGTGTTGTATACTCTGCCCTGAAATTGGATAATATGAATAATTAGAATTATGTTTAATAAGGAAATCCACACTGTTATCAAATCTATCTCCTACTCTGATAGTAAGAAAATTCGTTAAGTGCCCTGAGGGTTTCCCCCCTGTAGGTAGAGGAGTGCTATAGCAGACAGTCTTTATAACTAAAATGCTTGTCCTAATGCCTGACGTCATCTTTGCTACAAATAGAGCAGATTCTGTTTTCCCATCTCTAATGAACCGTTCTTCGTTTTCAGACAGATCTTGTGCCGATTTGCAGTTGTGGCCGTGTCCTCCATCTTAGTTATGTGGCATAAGCAAACGGATTCATTCTCCTTCATCACATGGGTCACGCTTGCTGTACCTCGGTGTACTTGTTGCTTTTGTCAGAAATAAGCTGCCATTCTCTAACAGTTTAAGCTATCTGACTGCTGCTGTTATGACTGCCTTCCTCTCTGGCTCCCATCAGTGCTTGAGGTGACTCACAAAGGCTCCAAACTGGCAGAAAACGTTTTTTCTTTCTGAAGCAGAGTAGGTTTTCCGTTGATGTAGTGCTGCCAGCAAGCACCGGTCAGCCAGTGGGAGGCAGAGAGTGGGACTGTGACAGCCAGCAACTAGATTGACTGAAGCTACTGTGAAACCTCAGCCTAATTATGTCTGTGTTTTCCTGAAATCTTGTGCAGAATGGGACAACGCTGGTGTCGAGTAGAGCAGATTTGTTGTTCTGCAGTTCTTTTTTTAACAGCAGCATATTTGCTTTGTGCTTCTCTAATCCTATGCTTCTCTGAGGACTGATGCTCAAATTCCCTTTCATTTTTCTTTCATTAGATTCCTATCCTGTATGGAGCAGTATGCACTCATCCAAGTCAGCATGCTGATGTCCAGTGAGGCAGTTTCTGTTGTTGCAGTAAGGTCTTGTGTTTTCTGCACTCGAGAATGTGCCACTTGTGTAATACCAGCTTTCCTAGCTGCAAGTATTGTATCTGTCGTAAATGAAGCAACACAGATTTCAGCTGATAATAGAAATCCCATTTTGGTTTGGCTGGAAA
This sequence comes from Acridotheres tristis, assembly GCA_037013685.1. NCBI lineage: Eukaryota > Metazoa > Chordata > Aves > Passeriformes > Sturnidae > Acridotheres > Acridotheres tristis. Next base: position 57,079,190 of record CM072888.1, read on the forward strand.
CTGGTAGCTTGCAGACTCAGTTACTTTGCTGTAAGGCAAAACAATACCAAAAACCTTAAAGAGGTCATGATCTGTAACATGTATAATTTTCCTTTTAAGTAGTTTGGTTATCTTATCAAAGGGAAGTCAGATTCTTTTTTTCTAAACAAATCTGTGCTGGCCAATTGTTACTTCTTGTATCTTCAAGATTGGGACTACTCAAGTAGCAGACTCTGGTCTACGTACAGACTGATTAAATTTTGGCTAGGCCTTCCCCAGAAACAAGACACCTGGTCTTCCAGTGTGGGATTTCAAACTTCCTGCTTGCTTGTGGAATTACTGCAGCCAAAGCATGTTTTCAAATCTTTGTGTTATAGAATTGCCCGGCAAGTTTAGGGTGCTTTAGAAATAGGAAAAATGGTTGCACTCTTAAATGCTGTAATGAAGATATCAGTATTTGATTGCTTGTTCTGATGTCTTTCTGTCTGCCTCTCAAAACTAGTGTGAGACTTCATACTGTGACAGAGTGGATGTAATAACTGGCTGCTGCCGGAAGGGTTAATTGCTGATAATATCCTTTGTGCTTGTCTGGCCCCTTGATGAGCAGCTCGTTCATCTGGGGAACTGAAGCGAAAGGTGATTCAGTAAAACTGGCTCACTAAGAGGTCAAACAAGCTCCAGAACCAGGTTGTCAGTATGGGAGGGAACAGGATGAACCATGGCAGAAGGGAACTGAGCTTTAATAGCTCAGCTTTATTGTGAAACCTTTGGGTGTTTGAGCAAAAACATCTAAGGTCCTTTTGTTTGCCTGACTTCAGTCTCCTGTGAACTCATCTTTCTACAAAAGATCTGTGCAGTTTTTTCTCGTGGTTCAATAATTGCTTTGGCTCATTCTTCCTGGAAATTTGGATCAATTTTGTAACGTTCTGGTGACTTAAATGCATTGAACTTGCATAAATATTTAACTAGTATTTTTCTTTTCTAGTCTACACTTCTGACTCTATGCTAAAAATTAATGGCCATAAATATTTTTCCTAATTAATTTTTTCATGCAGACTTGAGCAAAGATGACATTAAGTTTTTCTGTTGTCATCTGCCTTTCCTGTTAAATAGTTGACTTAATCTCTTCTCTTATAATCTGTGTTCTCTGTCCTCCTAATTTGAAGTCTAAATGCTGTTATGCACTTACCTTTGGCTTCTGCTGAAGAGAATGAATTGCTTTCATATGTTAAATTTGTGATTTTTCTTTTGTTATCTGTAGTACGATGAACTGTTTAGGAGTGAAAAATACTTTGAATGAAGTTGTTTTGGCATTTTAAAGTATTGGACAGGGCATTATATGACCACATTAAGATCATACTTTTTGTGGCAGCCAGGGGGACTGAAATCTGAAAAACTGGACCAATTGTTAACGTAAGACTTACTTTTTCAAAGTGAAATGTTTTTCCCTTGATGCTTTTGAGAACAAGAAAATGCCTATTCCAAGAAGATAAGTGTATCTGTATTTCTAATTAAAAAAATGTTAGTAAAGTTTTTGTTCTCCTTTTGAAGTCCTTTTTCAATATTTCAGTACAATGCCATTCGTTTTCCAGTGTTGCTTCAAATAGGTGTGTGTTGATTTAGAAATTCACAGTTTTTGGTTATTCCCAGTTAATGTTCTGTATATTTGAGCATCTGCCTTCACTTGTGTTTAGGATGAAAGAGCTATTTGAAATGTTTAGTCCTAGTAAGTCTGCAAACTTCGGTGGGCTGTGCTTTCACTGCAGGCAAAAGATGGAAGGAAATTCCTTCGTTGATAGAAGGAAATGAAATCTTTTTATTAGCATCCAGAGATAGGTGAGCAGTTTGTCTTTCTGTTTCATCAGGGGCTGTACCGGTTTTCTTTCCATCTTAGCTTCAGGATCCTGAATAGTTCAGTGACTTCAGTACCTTCTGGGAAATGGCAGCTTTGAATTTTTTTTTTTCTGAGGAAGAATATTTTGAAAATGATCTGGAAGTGGCTGTGTGTTTTAAATATCTACATTTTAAAATAAATGTGTTTTGAGTGCCACAGGAAGTCTGAAATGAGGGACAACAGTGATAAAATGTGTTTGGGGTTTTGATGAGGTTTTTCAGAGCTGCATAGTAATGTCACTCTTTTTTCAGGATACTTCTAGCACTTGTTGCTACTTTCTCGTAATTACTTTTGTCTATCAAACACCTATTTTTTTCTTACTTACCAGATGCTTTTATATATTTTTTTTGCCTGCCGTGGTAGCAGTTTTTTCTCCCAAGTAATTACTTATTAACTGTTTTTGTCCTTGCATTGTATTAAAAAAGTTTTCCGTTCACCTTTCACATACTGCTGTGATTTTTCAGCCGCTTTCCCAGTCTGCTCTGGAAAGCAGGAACAGCCCACCTTTGTCGTCCTCTGCTTTAAGCAACAATTCATTCTCTCACATTCTGTGTTAGGAAAAAAAAAAAGAAACTGATGCCTTCTAAAAATCCACAAACTGTAATTAGTGTGTATCAGTGTTAGTACAGGTATTGTGCAGCTGTTCTAGAATATTCTTTAACTGATTGCATACTGCAAGTTGTAATTCTTGAGACTTGGCTTTTTGCTTTTGCAGTTAGTGACCAAGATGGATTAAGCTGGAGTGGTGACTTTTTCCAGTGCCCACCTTTGTGTTAGAAACTTGTAATGAGACTGGTGAAGAGGTGCAAAGACATTTTTGCTGTGGTTCTGTGTTTTGTGAGTTACTGCAGTGGGAGATTTCCTTCCTGGATCTTCAGGTGCGACCTCACAGAAGACCAGGTCTTAGTAGGAACCTGTATCCTTGAGGGTATAAGACAGGAAAGAAGTCTTCCATGGCATGTAGAATACAGATAGATAAATAAGAGCATAGTTGTGAGTGTTCATCATGGTTTTATTCAAGGCCCTTGTGGCTCATATATTTTGTAGCTTTCTAATTGGTTTAAAATTTTTTTATTCTTTTTTATTCTTCTCTACGTTAAGCTTCTGCCTGTGGAAATCACGTGGTGAAGGAGGCTTAGCTGATTTTATCAGTACACGTTGAGCTGTGCTTTCTACTGTGAACCCCGAGGGGATCTGACACTTGTAGAAATTGCATCACTGGAAGTCTTAGTTGAGTTATTCCCATGTTGTTATTCATGTCTCATTGTGAAATGCTCTTAATGATTCAAAACCTGATCTATAGGTGTTCATTAGGCAAAACTGACTGTGGATGCAGTACAAGGCAGTGATATGGAAGACACCGATGAAAATGGAAATACAGAAGGTTTTTTCGCTATTCACTTATGCTTGGCATTTATCAGCTTGATATTAGTCTTTGAAAATAGAATATGAGGTTTTACCTTCCCTGTTGCCATTGTTCTTTGAAAACAAAATAATTTTGTAATTTCGTGTGCCTGAATCTTGTATCCTTTTGGTTTGTGAGTTTTTTTGTTTGTTGGTTTTGGCTTTGGTTTTTTGTTTGATTAGCTGAGTTTTTTGAAAAGCTATTTCAAGATTTTAGTGATGCTGCAAAACAGCTAGAAGATTACACAGGACGGGGTTGCATCAAGAAGACAGCAACGGAAAGAAGGGCTTTTGAAAGCTTTGGGTTTCTTGTTGAGTTCTGCCACATTCTGTCCTTCCTGTTTAACTAATTGCTATTATTTTGAGTTGACCCATTGCCCAGAAAAGTGACCAGGGTAGAAAACTGATTTCTCCCTGATTTAAGGCTTCATACACATAAACAGGTAGGAGTGTGAAGCAGTTTAGCTAATTCTCTTACTGTTCACCTCATATACCTTTACATAAAGAGCAAGCCAAGAAGAGGTGACACTACGGACAGTAATTGTCTTGGCTAGGCTACCTCAGCATCTGAGTTCTTCCTTGGGGACAATATCAACTGAACTTCTTGGGGGTTCCTAAGAAGGCATGGCTTATAACTAGGTGTTACTAGCTCCAACCAGGTGAAAAATGAACCCAGTAAAAGGCAAAGCTCCTCTCTGGATTAGTACATCAGATGGGTTCATCTTGTAGCTGCATGATTGCTAGCACAGGGAAGCAGCAGGAATGTGCAGTTAGAGGCAGGGCTGCTCCTCTGTGTGTTTCCTCCCCCATACCCACGCCCTCATTTCCAGCAGATTATGCATAACATGAAACAGCATGCTCTTTACACAGGCACACCATATTATGGTTTTTGTTCCTCCATTTTCTTGTGCCTGAAATTAGGATAAATACCTCTGCAGAGTTCAGGGTTGTCCTGTGAATTTTAGTGCTACTGCATATGCAGACTTCTAATACCTAAAAATGTTAACAGGGAAAATATACAGCTGACTAGTAATGCCTGCTCCTTTTTTTCCCTGGTGCTATTCTATTCTAAGAATCAGTTGGTTTTTTTCATAGAATAGGATCATGGAATATTCTTGAGTTGGAAGGGACCCGTCAGGATCATCGAGTCCAATTCCTGGCCTTGTGCAAGAATCCCAACCCCAAGAGTCACACTGGGTGCCTGACAGCATTGTCCAAAAGCTTCTTGAACTGTCAGGTTTGGTGTTGTGACCACTTCCTTGTGGAGCCTGTCCCAGTTCTCAGCCACCTTGCAGGTGAAAAACTTTCCTGATATTTATCCTGATATCTTTTTTCTTTTAATTAGAATGGTCTACCAGCTCCATAATGAAAAATATTCCACTATTTTTTATATTAGTTTTAAATCTAATGAGTTAACTCGTGGTAGAAGTCTAGTCTACATTGGTTATCAGGAATATTATGTCTTTTATTTCATATCCTGTGGCTGTTGGCTGATTGTATAAGTCTTAATGTGGTTTATACATGGAAAACCGAATATAAAGGAATGACCAGTCAAAAATGTAACTTGGGATGACACATGAAAAAGAGCAACAATTGATCAAAAAGACCAAGAAGAGAAAACTGTATTCAATTTTTTTAGATTCCAGACTGAATTTTTAAGGTTAATGGTTGTTCAGAATTCACGTGTTGATAGGGGAAACCTTCATTTGAGATTAAGCGGTTTGTGAATTTGTAGCCACATTAGACTTTTTAACCTTGAGAAATTATTCCATTTTAAATTTGTGAAATCTGTAGGGAGAGTGGAAAAATAAATTTTTCAGCTCCTATTCTTCTTCCTCATATTTTTTGTAGTTTTCCATCTTGTAGTTGGGAATAGAGATTCTTGTAACTGGGAATGTTAGCATGCAGCATAGACTTTTTTTACTGCTGTGCTACTCCTATAAGAGCAGTGCACTTTTTCTTTATTCCCCTTTGCTACTTTCTCTTTGTTGGTTCATAGTATGCTTGGAAGGAAGAAGCAAATATTTTTCACTCCTTAAATGTATTTTTGGCATAGTTAGTAGGAAAAAACTCTTTCAGTTTACTCACTGTAAACTAACATTACTGGAAAATTAATTTCCTTCTTCTAAGAAGACATTTTTCCATATTGGCACATGCATAAAACATTTCCAGAAACCAAGTAAAACACTATGTTTTGTTTGGTGATTTAATTAACGGTTTTGAGCTTCCTTATTTATTCGCAACATTGTGGATAGAAATGTCTCTGTCTTCATCAGACAGGAAGTTTAATTTTATTAATGAAAGCACTAAAGCCACGAGGGAGATACAAGAGTTGAGTGTAGAGTTATTTCAATTGAGTGTTGTGAACATGAAGCACTGTCTAAAGAGCAGTTGCTGTTAATATTGTCAGTATTGGTATCTTGTTCTTAAAGCACAAAAATTAAACAGTGTGTTTCAGTAACGAAAGATGTACATTTGCTACAAGTCTGTACATTCATCTTGACCATGTTAATGGCTCTGTTATAGTCCAGTAAGTTGGACACTCACCTAAAACTGGCATATACTTGTCTGAGATTTTTCAAGTATGGCTATGCTTTAATTGCATCATTTATTTTCTTTTAATAAAGGCTTAATAAATATACTGAATTTCAAAGCTCCTGGCTACTTCTAGACAATGCCTGCATCAGCCATAAGTCTCTGAAGTGTTTCCAACAAACTTTGTGACACAAAGGACAGTTGCTCAGACTGTTTAGATTACAAGTAATTCTTAAATTTCAGGAGCCACTAAAACTGTTGCTCTTGGGGTACTGCTCCTTAATTAGAGTTTGCATTCCAAACACAAACCCAATTGTACTGTAATGTACAGCTGTTTAAATGTAATGTCTTGAGAAGCCCAGAAAGCTCCCAAGTTTCTTGAACACTGATGGCTGTGGTTTAGTGCAGTGTATTTTAAGCCTGTTTAGGGTTCTTATGTGCACCATGCTTTGTATTTTTGATTAGTCAACAAAATTTCATAATCCAGTCCATTTCCTCCCCTTTGCCATTCTCTCTTTGAGTTTGGAGGTGTGTGGTTTTTCTTCTTGCACTACTAAACTCCTGCACTAGTTTTCCATGTTAGAGCTGGTGAAGAGTGGACCTCGGAATGGAGTAGCTGCTGTCTGTTAATAGTCTTGGTCCCCCATCATGAGACTTCATCAATCCTGGTAATGAAATTACAGGTCTGTCCAAGTGACTTTGTTGCTAGGCTACCTGTCCTCTGAAAAGCCAGTTGTTGTCAGCTTTGGCTGACCTTTTTAATATAGTGATTTCTGATTCAAGTATAGTTACTAAACTTCAATATCCTCTCCACAGGTCCTAATCTGTTGGATATCTGCTAGAAGCCTCAGTATCAGAAGTGAAAATACAAGTGCTTCATGTTATAGTGGCTTCTATAACAATCCATTTCTAACAGACATTCTTGAATTGAATGCACAAAGAGATTATTTATTTATTCCAGATTTGTGGATGACAATAAGTAGATCCAACAGAGCATTTTGAGTCTTGAAAAGGCTTTGAGTCAAGATGATAAGATGTTAATTTTTTATCAGAGACAATTTAATGATTTGTTTTTAAAGCCAACAGCAGAATACAGTAGATTTGTGTAACTTTCCCATTACCGTCTTCAGCAGTCTTGTTTCCATCTTTTAAGTCAATCAAAATGCTAAGCATTTGGGAACATGTGGGATTCTTGGAGGGAAAAGGGTCTTTGGGGACTGCCTCCAGTCGCTTAGTAGATCCTTATGGGTAGAATGAACTGTACCAACACTGTCCTTAATCAGAGGAAATGCCACCTGAGAAGCCACAGTTGGTTATTGAGATGTGACTCAGATGCCAGGAGGTGAGGAGGCTGTCCTGAGGAGTAGCTTCTGTGTCCATTGCCCGTGCTTACTCAGGCTTCTGCTTTTCCTTGTGGAAGTCAAGCCCTCAGTTTAATGTAGTACCACTGCTCCTAGTGCTGCATTCTCTAGGCATAGTGTAGGATTCAAATGGCTTTTGAAGCCAAGATCTTAACCCAGTAGGGATATGTAAAAACATATGCTTCAAATCTTAACAGTGTGTTAGAGATAGCAATTTTTTCTGACTTCTGTCAGTAGTTGGTCTAAAGTGTATTGGAAAAAAACAACCAACCAAAAAATCCTCTTAAACCTCACTGTGTTTTCTTTCTCTTCTGGGGCTAAGTAACTTTGTCTTTCCATAGTGAGAGTAATTTTGCTCATATGTACAGCATATAATGTACAGTATGCACAGCTGACTTGGAGTTGTATAAGGATTTGGCAGGTGTCCAGCATGTTTCAGTTGCATTTTGCTGGTGGCTGCCAGCAAGTGGCAATGCAATGTCACAATGAGTAAGTACATTTGGGGGTTTTTAATAAAAAACATTTTGCATATCTCAATTTGGAGTTGTTTTCGATGTAAGTATTGTGTATGAATATGTATGTCTCAGATTCCCATTTTCTGTAAAACCCATGGATTCCAGAGTCTTTGTAGCTAATCCACTCCTGAATATTGTGGTAGCTTGTTTTCTGAATTGTAGTCTACTTTTAGAATGCTTGGTCTTGTATACTGCTGCAGACTCTGATTCTTGAAGCTGCACATGGAATAAAACATAAGAATGGAAAAGACCCTGGTTTTCTATGTTCACTGAAGGAAAATGCAGTTTTAAAATATATTGTTGCCAGTGGTGACTGTACACATGTAAAAATGGCACTACTGTATTACCTAGAAATTTGATCTGTCTTGATTTGTTGGGTTTTGCTCCATTGGAAACCTTCTCCAATAGCTAATGTAGTTTGTATTCACTGGTAGGACTCATTATTCCTTGTGGATAACACATCCCTGAGGATGGGCTCAGGGGCCTATGTTAATTGCTTTTTGATATGGACAAAAATGTGGACTGGGAAAGGGTCTAAGCTTGTTGGTAATCTGCCAGGTTGGGGAGATTGCATTGACTTCTGCCAGGAAATCCTTCTACATTTGTTTACTTTAGTGTTTCACAAGACTTGGTTTATGTTGCTTAAATACAACTTTGATTTTACTGGCTTCATTTTATGTTAAAAACTGAAGGTGTTTACCTTTTGTAAGTAAGGAGAGTGATGAATCCCTTGTAGCTAATAGTAATTCTAAGGATTTAACTTGAGTTTGACGTGATTTTCATTGGGTTTTTTTGTGAACTTTTCTTTCTTCTAGCTTTCCAAGACCAACTTCTCCAACAACAATGATTTTCGGGCTCTGCTGCAATCTCTTTATGCCACATTCAAGGAATTTAAAATGCACGAGCAGATTGAAAATGAGTGTATCATTGGTTTGCTTCAGCAGCGTAGCCGGACAGTGTACAATGTGCACTCAGACAACAAACTCTCAGAGATGCTCAGCCTTTTTGAGAAAGGGCTAAAGAATGTAAAGGTAAGTAGACTATGAGAGATTGGTGACCTGAAGAAGACATGCTATGATTACATATTAGTTTGCCTTGACTTTTCTTCATGTTCTCTATGAATAAACTAAGGAGGAAGAAGAAACCTCTATGTTTTTTGTTACTTTCTAGCCCAAAACACACATTCTTTTACCATTTACCACAATTACTGAGTTTCTGGTAAAAATTATTTTCAGAGATTTGTGATAGACAGTCTTTGCTGTATAATTTGAGATGTTTTGGAGAGATAGCATGGAAGTTTAAAGAATTTTGCTAACTGGTCAGAAGTTTCTGGCTATAGAAAAAATAGAGGTTTAATTTGTTAGGAAACCTTGAAGATCTCTTTTTTTTGTGACACACAGCATTGTATTGTCACAAATGGAGATGATATCCAGACTTATTAAAAAAAACAGCATTGTTTTATTCTGTGACTCATATACTCCTTCCATTAATCTGTAGCTCAGCAGTCCTATTAATGATCTAGTCGTTTCTCCAGGTGGCTTTTTTGACAGTGACTTATATCTAAGTTCTTCTCCAGTAGAATTCTTCTTGAATTCTTCCATGTGTTTCTCTTGGGGTACCCAACTCAACTCCCCCTTCCTGCCTCCTAAGAACTGTAGTCTCCAGGAGTCATTTGACAACTCACATAACATTTCTAGTATGTGTGGTCCAGATTTTCAGTAAGAAAAATACTAAATATGCAGTTGATTGGCACTGTTTTACCATCTAAGCCTCATTTTGACCTGGGAACTCTACAAATAATTTTTTCCCTCTGTATAATAAACCTTAAATTTTGACTTGTGTCCATTGACAAATCAGGAGACGAAGGAAAGAGGGAAATTTAACACTTGGCTTTGTGTTACACCTTCTCTGCTAGAATGCTATTGTTATTCTGTTACTTGATTTCTTAAGTGTGCCAAACCAGATTTCTTGAGTTCTCTTGAGATACGTTAACTTCAGTTAACCTTTAACTATTTTTAGGGAGTGGTTAGTTTAATTTAAACTGGTGGCTATAGCTTGTCTCTGCAATAGTCAGAGTTTCTTGATGCTGTAGAAGCTTGAATAGAAAAGCAACATTTACAGTAAGATTTAGGAGGAACTTAAGTATGTTGCAATTGCTGGGCAGCTTTCAGAACCTGCTTCTTTTTAGTGACTCAGAGAATAAGCTAACAAATTTGGTACATGAGGTTGGACTAACTTGAACTTTTAAAAGTCAGTTACATCTTTATTTAAGGGTTCTTTTAATTTCCAAAGTAAAAATCTGTACAGCATGTCTGACTGTAAATTCTGATTATAATTTGGAAGTTAGAATTTTGGAATAACTAAAGTAAAATGTATTCAGTTAAAAGATGAAGTAGAACTGTTGTATCCTAGAACACTTTATATATAAACCATACAAATACTTAAATTGGTCTGCTACTACTTTGAACTTTGTGTGAGATTGTAGATTGGCAAATTTCAGTCTTTGTTCTAAAGTGAAAATGGGATTAGGCAAATGAATTCATATATGCTAAGAAAAGAAATTGGACTTCGGCAGGAAGGGAATTCTTTGCTCTGCCTACTAACAGGCCAGTACATGGTGTCAGCATCATTAAGTAAACACGTTCTTACCATGAAATAGAGCAAAGCTGCTGCATGCATGGGAAGGGCATAATGGGCTTTCCTTTGAGCCACTACTTTATTAGACAGTTCAATCCTTGGATGACTGGATGAGATTGGGTAACCATTAAGTCTTTGCTTTCTTCTCAGAATGAATATGAACAGCTAAACTATGCGAAACAGCTGAAGGAGAGATTGGAAGCCTTTACCAGGGATTTCCTTCCTCATATGAAAGAGGAAGAGGAGGTGGGTAAAAATTTTCTTCAAATGTGATGGAGAACTTCCTTGGGGTTTGGAATAACTGAATAGGGACAAATGGCTTAGAGGTTCATTGCTTTTTCAGTTCTCTGTTTTTTATTGCTATGCTGATTTGCATTCAGGACTGTGGTGTCATTGTTCAGTTCTCTGACTGGAAAGTGTCATGTTCTGAAACTGAATATATAGAAAGTTTATGATGAAATTCTAATTCTTGAAAAAATTGATAACAAAAGTCCGTTGCACCTGGGATTTGTTTGCAGCAAGTAGCTAAAATGGATATGTAGCAAAACGTAAATAAGAAAAGAGAGGCCCTGTAAACCAGTGCTTCATGACTCAAACTGACACTCCCAAACAGCTTCTGACCTATATTTGAAACATAGACTAGTACTGCCAGTCTGATGATTTATGGGTATCCAAAAACTGGGAAGCATCTTCTGAAGTCTGTCCATTGGAAGTCTTTTCTCATGTTTTTCTTCCTTGCTGTTTTGCTTTCCATGTGAGTACCTTGATAAATTATATAGGTTAAGCAACTTTTAATCCCTTCTCTGTTATGGTGGGGAAAACAATAAAAACAGCTTGCCTGATACTGTGCAGTGTTCTGTTAGAAAGCAGGGGGTTAGAATTTAAAACTTCTGTGGTCCTGTCCTTAGGTTCACTTAATGTATAACATGTTTTACTTGGAGAGAATTTGAAATAGGAAATTCTGTGTTGGTAGGTCTGTGTAGCATTGTTGACTATTTCTGTCAGCACCAGATTTTTTTTCCCCTTTTTCCTTTATGTTAGGTTTTTCAGCCAATGTTGATGGAATACTTTACTTATGAAGAGCTGAAAGATATTAAGAAGAAAGTAATTGCACAGCACTGCTCACAGAAAGAGGCTGCAGAATTCAGAGGTCTCAGTAAGTGGAATCAAGCAGAAGAACTTCAGAAGGTCTTTAAATATTCTGTGGATGAGAAGGCAGATCAAGGTGAAGTATCTAATTAAAAGTAACTTTCAAACTGCAGGTTTTTATCTAAAAAGCCACACTGTGATATACCTAAAGTTATGTACAGTCAGACACAGTAGTTCTTATAAAATGGGCATATCTGCAAAGCAGTTTTGAAATTTCAGAAACTTCATTTGATACGGGCATCTTGGCAGGTTGTAATGTAGATAGTGCTTCACTGTTTATCTGTTCTCAACATTCTTCTGCTCCCTTCCCTCCCATGTTAATATTTGATGCAATAAACTGATGGAAAATGTAATTAACTTCTAATTTCATGTGTCCATCGAAATAATATTTTCTATTTGCAGACTCTGCATTTCATTCTTGGTTTTTAGGACAGCTTTGTGAGCTTTTTGTGCTGATGTTTTAATAACACAGAATAGTTATCTAAGTGACAATATTTCAAATTAAAAACATTTGCCTTGCCACCTCCACTACCTATGAGAAAGGACCTGTGAGTGTAGAGTATTGCAAGTGAGTGAATCTGTGGAGCATGTGAATAGGTCAGATGAAATGTGTGTTCTGAAAGTGTATATTTATTTTGCATTTCTCTCTAACTACCTTTTCTGGTGAAACTTAGAATAAATGGATAACTACTAAAGTAGACTTCAGACTTGTTTTATAACTGCTGAATCAGCCTAAGTTGTCAGTATTTACAGTTTTCACTTCTAACAAAAAAGAATTGATGCCCCAAGGGAGGAGAGTTAAGTTACCAAAGGTGTGACTGATACGTAGAGTGAGCTATCATAGACTGGGTTTGTGATGTTGATAAGATGTGCTGCTCTCATTAGAAAAACTTGACAAATTACTCTGTAATCAGATTTTTTGATGAAACTTGACTTCTCTGAACTACTCAACTGGTCGTTTTCTGCCCTCCAGGTGAAGCCTTCAGAAAAGATCATGGTCCATTCTGTGAAATACTATTGAGTCTTTACAGATGAATGTGATAGATGTAGCTTTGTGACATTACTTGCTGTTAAATCTAGCTGGAATAGCAGTTTTGGGACAGCAGTAATTCTGCAATTGTTGTGTTTTAGACTTCAGAAGAGGAGAGTATGTGTCTTGCATTCATTTTTTAGAAAGGGAAGAAAGTAACATAGCTTGCAGTCCTGTGCAGGCTTAACTGCATTTTCCTGTGAAATTCTCTGTAGTTCATGTGGCAACATGCTAGTTGTACAAATACATTGATTCATCAAGTGAAACTGTATTTAATTTTTTTTTTTTGAAGTGGCAATAGCTTATCACATGGTAAAGTTTACATTATGCTCACTTTTCAAGCTTCTTTGCAAAAAACAATCTGATGCTTGTCTCTCTATAGAAGTTCTAGGCACTTTAGAAGTAAAACCCCATTATTTGTAAGTAAAGCCTGCTATTTCAAAGGACTCCTGAAAACTCCTTTAGAATATTTTTTCCAAGGAAATTGTTCTGAAACAAAACATGAAAAATCTCTCAAAACAGCCAAAGGCCTCACTAACGAAAACTCTGAATTTGTTATTTTATATAGTTTGCAGCTCTCTTTGCAGTATGGTGATCAGGGAGAGCTGTTGGAAATAGTTCCTACTGCTGTCCATTGAAGTATTAATTACAGTGGTCAAATTTTAGTCTCTCATCTAGTACTTAGTATTATTTTATGGCCTGAATGGTTCATTACCATTCAGAAATTAAAACTGTCAATGCTAGCAGCTCAAGCTAGAAATAAAATTCAAGCCAGGTGCAAAGAGTTGAGCATGAACTTTTCTGTGTCCCAGTCAAGAGGCTGAGCGCTTCCAGCGAGAGTGGTCCCAGCTGGTAGGTTCTGCGTGCTAGTACTGTTTCCTGGGAATGTGGCAGACCAGGTACAGATACCATCTGCAACAGAAGGCATTTTTCTTAAAGCATTTCATTTATAGCAGGTATGGCTTTCATCTTTCTGTGGTTGAGTAGCATTACTTTACTTTTTTTTTGAATGAATGAGCCAGATGAGAAAGTGGTAAACAGACAACTGAGCTGGTTTGTTGTTGTTGTTCAAGGTGTTGTTACAGTGAAAGCTTTTTGAAGCCAAACCAATACCTTTCTTTAACAGTTGTTAAATTTTTTTCAGACACATTTTTTTTTCATTGTTCTAGTCACAATGTGTGTTCCACTACTATTATTAAAGCTGTGAGGCTTCACTTAACACACACTTTCTGTATTTCAGAAACCGAAGTAACAGGGCACACCACAAATATTACTAATCTCCCTCCTGAAGTAATGGTGACCATTTTCAGTTACCTTAACCCCCAAGAGTTATGTCAGTGTAGTCAAGTAAACACTGAATGGTCACAGTTGGCTAAAACTGGATCTCTGTGGAAACATCTTTACCCTGTTCGCTGGGCCAGAGGTAAGTTACATTTAGCTCCTTTGAGAGCACATCAATTATCAGAATTTTTGAGCCTGTAAAAAAGAGTATTTTAGTATAGGTTGAGCCTGACAGCTGAGCATGTGAGGTGTATTTTTCTGACAAGGATAACATCCTGAAACTTGGTTTAGTGTTAAAAATCCCCAAAACATACTTCCATCTTGTAGAATGAAGAAACTAGAAGTTGTCTTGATTGAAACTCATGAGTACATTTTGTATTCAGTTTGCCTAGTTTTACTGAGGTAAATCCCTCCCTTTTTTTGCTTGTACGAATGCTAATACATTCATTAATACAACATCTGAATTATTTAATAATCTGAGGAGTTCTGAATTATAAATGTTGCTGTTACACTTACATCAGTAAAATTATTTTCTTAGGTTACTAGGTAGAAATGAAATGCATAACTGCAGAAAGGAAGTTCAAAATAAGTGGAGTTCTAATGTTTCCTCACGATCTACTCAAGCTTCAAGGAAAACTGAATGTTTAGTCTTAGTATTGGTTCTTTAGGTATATTACTTCAGTAACTTCTACTCTAGTAAGGATTTTTTAAAAACATTTTTTCTTCAAACTCTTCTGTTAGTTAGAATTTCCTATTGAGAAGTAGGACCTTTGCAGAAGTACCTGTTCAAATACACAAAACACTCTGTATTCCAGTGAGGCCAGTTACAAGTCATCAGAGTGTATTTGTAGCTTTATGTCTATGTCTATATTTATGTGAGTATTAAAGAATCACTGGAATATGGAACTGTAGGCTTCACAGTGCTGCCACATCAGTGTAGTTCAGTAAAAGGAGAAAGTCTATGCTGTTTAATAAGTCTTTGTATGCCTTTAAGATTTTAAGAGAGAAAGCTGTGTTTATAGCTGTGTTTATATAACTTAGCTTTAGAGATACATAAAAACTAAAAATTTCATTATGGCTTCTAAAATTAGTACAAGACAGAGAGGAATTAAATAACTTTTTGATCTGAATTTTTTTTTTTTTTTGGTAAATCTCTTGAAAACGATAGTTTGGTTCCTGGGCTTCCAAAGACTGAGTAGAGAGGCTCCAAGGTTCAAATTCTTAAATTTGCATTTGCAACACAGTTGTCTTGATAATTCAGTGCTACGCACACACACACACACACAAAAAATATAATTGGCAACTGCTTAAAATGAGTGATTTAAACCTGGTTTGGCACAACAGGAAGCTGGTCTCATGATCTACTGTTTGTACTACCAGAGTGGTTTGTGCAGAAGTGCTCTATACTGGGTAGAGGCTTCTCAGATGGGATTTATTGCCACAGAGAGGAGAAAAGAATTGTAGTTTTATGTAGGCTTAGTTAAATTTTTAACTTTTTCCCCCTTCCTAGTACACAGAAGGTTTCTGAGGCTTCTTATGTAATATGAAGATGGGTTAAAGATGATGAGAAATGTTACCAAAACTTCACAGTTGACAGTTAATTAGGATTTCACTGACATTGTGGTATTCATAGAAGAAACCATGTTCTTTTAGATTACTACTCAATAGGAGTTGCTCTTGCTCTAGGAAGAATAGGGTTCCCCCCTGTATCAGTTGAATAAGGTGGTCTGTTTTTCAGCATGTCTACATCAAGGGAGGCAGCAGAGCTGCTTATCCTGAGCCCGGCACTGCCATATATCCAAACCAGAAGTAAATTAATGCCTGTGCAGTAATCCTGAGGGGGAAAGGGTGTTCCACCAACTAAAACAGCAGAGCTGTTGCTGATCTTCACATTGATCCAGATGTTCTAAGAAATGATTGTGAATTGATTTGAATCACAGATATGTTACAAGTACTGTGTAGCTGTTTTAAGTAGGATACTTTAGGAATTTGGTTTTTGTGATCTTGGAGTTGTCGTGTGCAGGGACTAAAACCAGGCTAGTTTACTGTATGTATGTGATATTCCAGAGGAAAAGAGAGATGTCTTTAACCAAGTGTTATACTAAATGCTGATGAATAATTTATTTACCAGAAGGGACTTGAGCACCTAGACAGTCCAAATATTCTGTGATTGTTTCCATTATTTTTGTGATCATATTGGTCCCTACTAAGCAAATAAGAACAGCAGGCATGTCTCAGGCATAATAGGCTGTGACATCTGGAATGGTACTGAAACTGTTCCAAGAATGTTTTGAAGCTTAAGGATAAGCAAAGAATTATCTTAAGGTTTAGTCCAGTCTTAGTTGAGATGAATTCGAAATTCATTTATGTCTCTTAAATCAAGTCACAGGATACTGAAAATCTATCAGTGCTAATTTCTGCTGCAGTGAGAATTTCTTATTAAAATTTTTCCTTCTTTTTGGGGGGTGGTGATGTGCAGGTGATTGGTATAGTGGTCCTGCGGCAGATACTGAGACAGAACCTGATGAAGAATGGGTGAAAAATAGAAAAGATGAAAGTCGTGCTTTCCAGGAATGGGATGAAGATGCTGACATAGATGAATCTGGTAGGTAGAATTTATTTCGGTGAAGTGTTATTTTTTTCTGAAGATGACATAACTATAAGAAACAAGCTAAGTGGGAAAAAAGGGAGATGAAGGTTGGTAGGAGAGAAGCAAACATCTGATTTTAATGACTGGAATTAATTCCTAGGAAATAGGAAACATGAGAGCAGGTAGAAGAGTTATGGGGATGTGTTGGGAGGTAAAGGCTAGGCTTCATCTTTTCAGAAAGTTTGGATGAATCATCTTGCATCCTGATGCACTCTAGGCTTGAGTTAAAACTTATCTTAAGCTGTGAAATCACAGATATATATATATATATATATATATATTTATACATATATATATATATACACACACACGCACAATATGAAATGCCCTGTGAGATAGTATTTTGATACCTAAAGCAAATTGATGGAAACAGCTGCCCTGGGCTGCCCTGAGCAGTATATAATCTGTAGTAAATATTTCTCCAAGTCCTTTAATGATTTTAAGTCTTTCTCTCTGGGTTTATTTTGCAGAAGAAGCAGCTGAAGATTCACTTGCCATTAATATAGCACAAATGGAAAAACGTTTACTTCATGGCCTAATTCATCATGTCCTCCCGCTCGTAGGCTCCTCAGTAAAGACACTGGTATTGGCCTACAGTTCTGCAGTGTCCAGCAAAATGGTGTGTATTTTGAAATGTGCATTTCGTAATTGTGACTCTGCAGTCTTTAACTGAAGTGCTTGGGTAGTGTAAGTGGGTTGCAGTCCAAAAGAATGCTAATTTGTAAGTTGTCTCCAGACAGTGTGTGCAGCCTTAGTGGCCTGTATCTTTATTGATTATTTTCCGTTCTTTTTTCAGGTTAGACAGATCTTGGAGCTTTGCCCCAACTTGGAATATTTGGATCTCACTCAAACTGATATTTCAGACTCTGTATTTGAAAGGTTAGATAATTGTTGTTTCCTTTAAAAAAAAAAATTATAATCCAGCTTTTTGGTTGGGGTGGAAGGAGGGAAGCATTCGAACACTTCTTAGTCCATAGCCAAGAAAGAAAGAAAGAGAAATCAAATTCGTAACTCCCATGTGATTTGTGACTAAGAACTAAACCAGAGTAACAAATCACTGAAATACCAAGTGAAACATGTAATTTCATAGTGGCCATTTAAAATTCTCTGTCTTCACGATTGGATACTTTCTACCTATCAATGTGTAACTGTCCATACCAATAGCTGTGTTTTTGCTCTAGTATTAACAGCTTGTCCATAGATTTTTATGGAGTTGCTCAATTAAGGAAGTTCTTTTGGTCTGCTACAGCTGGCAGGGTGTGGAATGCAGCTATTTCAGACACTCAGATCAAGTGGTAGGCAAAGCTCTAAGGCTTAGGTGTATTGTCTGTGGATTCCTGAGTTTTTCTGAGGCCTGCAGAAATGTCATTGATGTCAGTGGGATGGTGTGTAGATGCAGAACCTGGCCAGTGGCCTTACTGTGGTATTGAAACTCAGCAGGTATTTCAGTGTTCTGCATTTACATCATGGAGTGCTCTCAGATAGTGTGAACACCACAGAAAATTTTACCAGCATGGATACTGGTAGCAACACCCTGCAGCTTGTATAAGAAGTTTTATTTGTAATAAAAGCTTTATAGAATTTCCAGGCCTCAGAAGTCGATCTTTGTGAGTTTTTGTCAATATCTACTAGAATTTATCTTATTTGCCACTCCTCATATATCTGTATTTATAACATTCCAATTTGTAACTCAGAAAATGAGTTTGGCTTGCTCTAAATATAAATAAACACTTATAGAAAGTAAATGATAGTAACATTAACTATGGATAGGTAATCAGTTAAATCACTTATATACTTTTATAGCTAATAATGTGTAAGTATTCCTGTACATAAAGTTTCTATTCCACTTGAAAAAGGTAAGACTAAGGGAGTAAGCTTTTGTTAAAATGAAAAAGTCTGATTTCTAATTAGTTATGGAATATTTAGAAACACAGGATGTGTGTCAGGAATCCATCTAGTATTCCTGGAAGAAATGGGAAAGCACAGGAGGGACATATGATCTAAGTACACTGGCATTTCAGTATGTGCAAACTGCCAATCTTGAGAAACTCAAAATCCTAGAAATTAGAACTGTTACAATACTTCAAACTGAATATGGAATCTCGGATGTATTTTTGGGGAGGTAGGTGTGGGTGAAATTTGCTAGTTCACTGTTTTCAACCTTTTGAGAACTAACTTTGATGTTTAGTAACTCAGATGTCTCTTGGTAGCTTCTATTGAGTATAATGCAGTTTTTTTTGTTATGTGTGTATTTGGTGCTTGCAGTCTGATCTATTATTCAAATATTTGTTCAGTATATAGCAAATTTGGACTTCATATAACTCTCAGTATATGGAGAAAAAGTTGTTGTTACTGGTTCATGAATGATTTCACATTTCTCTAGACAATTTCTTTAGGCATATCTAGATCGCTTGGAATATCAAATTTAATCTGTCAGGGGTAGTTTCTTTGGATATTATGTGAATTAATATAAGTATTTTACTTGTGAAATGTTCTTTCATATATTTAGCCTTTACAGCTATTTCTGAGCAAAAACTAAAAAAACTCAACCACCAACAAACCAAACCACTTTTTTTTTTTCCCCTGATTTCAGTTGGTATTCAGTTGGATATTGTCAAAATCTACGCCACCTTGATCTGTCTGGATGTGAAAAAATCACAGATGTGGCTATAGAGAGGATTTCCAGAGCACTAGGTATCATATCAACTCATCAGACCAGAGGTATTCTGAAAAGCTGCAGGAACAGGAACGCTAAGACTTTGTGGAAAAACAGAGAGATTACTCTGCAGTCCAATCAGAAGTATAATGGTTTGCATGAAATCAGCAATGAAAATCTCATTCAGGGAGGAAATGGTGAGCAACACTGGACTAAACCTGACGGCTCAGAAAACTTCAATTCTGCTTATGTGTGGATGCTAGATGCAGATGATTTAGCTGACATTGAAGATGCTGCAGAGTGGAAACACAGAAATGTTGAAGGATTTTGTCTTATGGAACCAACATCCCATGTTAGTTGTTCTGCCTTGTGCTACAGTAGAGACATTTATGGGTTAAGGACTCGAGGGTGGCAGCAGCACTGTTCTTCTACTGACTTGATTTACTGCGGTCACTCGTTTTGTTGTGCTGGAACAGCACTAAGAACTATTCGAGCACTTCCAGAGTCCTCTGCACTGTGTAAGAAACCAATAAGGACTAAACAGTCAGAGAAAAAAGACTCTGCATACTCTGGGAGTGAAAAAACAGATGAAGAGACTGCACGAGTTCTTCAGTTTCTCAGTCTGTCAGGCTGTTACCAGATAACAGACCGTGCTCTCAGGTGAGGAGACATTTTCAAACTATTTTGCTGCAGGATATTTTCTCTGACTTTATTTGTTGGGCTATTCTGGGATCAATCTGCCTCATTTCAGTAGAAACGTTTTTATTGAAGAAACTGGTAAGTTTTAAGTGATCTTTGCTTCTTAATTTACAGTACTAGACTAGAAAACTTTTTCCAGCTTTTTCTTTTGGACATAACAGTAAAATCTTTTATATCTGTCTTCTGAAGTCAAGTATTTTGTGAATTTGTTGTTCTAGACAGTATTAATGCTTTTAGATTTGATCTTTAGTGATTTCTTGTAAGAAATTGTGTTGATTCACCAATTTTTTCATTGCGCTTGCCAGTATGCTTAAAACTTTGTAAAACTAGAGTAGCATCTTGATTAACCTGTCTAGATAATGATGCAGTTTATGGACAGGCTGGATCAATGGGCTGTGGCCAATTGTCTGTTCAATGAGGTGAAGTGCCAGGTCCTGCCCTTGGGTCACAAAACCACAGGCTGGGGACAGAATGGCTAGAAAGCAGCCTGGTGGAAAAGGACCTGGGGGTGCTGTTTGACAGTGACTGAACATAAGCCAGCTGTGCCCAGGTGGCACCTGGCCTGTATCAGCAATACCGTGCCCAGGACCAGTGCACTGACTGTCCCTTTGTTGTTGGCACTGGTGAGGCCACACCACAAATCCTGTGCTCAGTTTTGGGCCCCTCACTGCAAAAAGCATTGAGGGGCTGGAGTATACACAGAGAAGGGCAGTGGAGCTGGGGAAGGGTCTGGAACACAGGTCTGGTAAGGAGTGGCTGGGGGTGCTGAGCCTGGATAAAAGGAGGCGTAGGGGTGATCTTCCTGTTCTTCACAACCCCCTGAAAGGAGGCTGTAGTCAGGTGGGGTCGGTCTCTTTCCTCAAGTAACAAGAGAAAATGGCCTCAAGTTGCACCAGAGGATGTTTAGATTGGCCATTAGGAAAAAAAATCTTAACTGAAACGGTTTTCAAGCATTGGAAGAGGGTATACCATGGGAAGTGGCCTACATGGAGGTATTCAAAGGATGTGACACTTGGTGATGTTAGTGTGGATTAGGCAGTGCTGGGTTAACCGTTGGATATGATTATCCCAAGAGTCTTTCCCAACCCAAATGATTCTATGATAATTCAGTATGTGCAGAACAACATGTTCAATGTGGTGTCATGTAACAGTTAAAGGAGGAAAAAAAAATGTTTGACTTGAACACTGAGATGGCTTCATGAGTTATAGAATTTTCTGTTTGCTATTTGTTGCTAATACTTTGTATTGTCAGAATAATGTAGTTACTGCTTCATACTGAAAATGGGATGAGGCTGAGATACTATCAGCCTCCTGCTCAGGTGTGCTGTAGCGCTTAGGGCTAATTAAAGCTTCTTGGAGTGGGAAGACTTCATGCATACCTGTGCTATTTGTTGTAGTTAAGTGAGGAATACTGTGAGGTGCTGCTGCTATCAGTTTGTCTCTCCTGAGATTTTATCCCCATTTGATGTTAATGAATACCAGCTATTCAGATGTCTCCTGTGATTCTTCTGGCACTTTCTCTCACCAGTGTTACCCTTGCTCAGGATGTGCTTCAGATATCTGGGCTTTGTGTTGGAGCTTGTTTCTCTTCGAGTGTTGTAGTGTCCTGACAAATTTTGTTACGTGCTGATTAGATTGTGATTTTGTGTGTTTTACGTGTTACTGGTCTGGTTTTTCATGACTCAGTAATGTGGGAACAAAGGGAGGTTTGGTTACTGAGTCATGGCAAAGGCTTAATTGCGCTGCTGGTTTCCCATTGGGGCTTTTTGGGTAAAAGTATTTAGGAACTGAGAGTGTGTTGCAACAAGTGCTTCTTGTAGTCACAAGAATACTTGGAGTCCCTGAGGAAAGAGAGTGAAACCCTCTAATACAAACACGTGCCAGTACATTTATTTCATGTAAGTTGTTACCTGATAGCTGTTTTTGTGGCCAGCAGTTCTACTTCTGCCTGCTGACAGGAGAAGCTTGTACAGTGATGCTCTGAAGGCATCTTCAGTTTTATGTCCTGGCTTGAAGCTGCAGTTTGATGATTCAAGCCTGGTGGGGTTTTTTTTGGGTGAGTGAACTTGTTTCTGCTTGAACTTGGGCTGGCTACTCTATGAATTTGCAGAGGAGAGAGCAGGGTTACATGGAGTAATTGCTCAGGTGTGGTACATACACATGCCTGTTGCATCAGCAGCCAAATTCTTTTGCTCAGAAGAAAGCTAGAGAACTACATTTGAGCAGTAAGATGGTGTGTTGGCGGAGAGAAGCTTTGCTGTCAGTCGTAGGAAAATACAAATTTGAATTCCAAAATAAGTTTAATAAAAAAGGTTCAAACTTTGGGAAGCATAGTGCACCAAACTTGGGAGTGTCATGTTTTAGTGTGAGATGAGGAATATACGTCACCTTGGAAGAGCTGACAAACTCATTGGTATTTTGAAGAAGAATGGCTTTGTAGTTCCTTGAAATAGTTGGTCATGTCTGGCGTCATCCATAAAAAAGTGGTTTCCCACTAATGTCTGTCTACAGGAATTGTTAGCTTATGTAGAAATCTGTTCATTTTTGAAGTCTGTTTTGTGGCTTCAGGGGTGATCCCCCTTTAAAAGAGAGTATAGAAGTGCCAGGTTTAAAACTCTGTTGTTCATTAGACGTGTGTCTGTTGTCAGAGGTGCAGTAGGTCTGTGGTGGGTGATGTGGTGGGGCGTTTGTCAGTGCCACACTGTGCGCTCTTAACGCGTTTCTTCTGTGTCCCACAGGGCACTGACTCTGGGAGGAGGACTGCCGCATTTGGAGCACCTGAACCTCTCGGGCTGTCTCACTGTAACTGGTGCAGGCCTGCAGGAGTTGGTTTCTGCATGCCCCTCTCTAAAAGATGAACACTTTTACTACTGTGACAACATTAACGGTAATGTCTTTCTATGAAGATGTGATGCTTTTCTGGGGAGTAATGCTTGATGTAGGGACTTCTTAAAAGAAAAAGAACAACCAAAACATCACCTTTTTTTTTCATGTCTGTGTAGCACTGAGTTTCACAGATTAATTACAAAATTAGGACTGTTAAATCAGTTTTACCTCATTTTTGGTTTTTTCTGTTGTAACACTAGTACGGTTCTGTATTATGTAGGAAGGCATTTTTAGTGCCTGTATCTCTTAACTTAGTTTAGCCTAACTATTAGGGGTAGAAAGTAAGGCTCCATATAGCTGCTATTACACACCTGCCCTGTCCATATCTCCACTGTAAGTCGTGCAACTATGTTTTCTGTATGGTCATAACCTCAGACAGAGGCTTCATTAGGTTGGTAGCAAAGCAGGGATTTTTAGGAAATCAATGATGTGCGTTTTGCCATGCAAATCTCCCATATTGCACTAATTTTGGTATAGGATATTTTTGATTCTACCATCACATGTCCTTATGGAAAACGTAATTCAGGGTTTTTTTTCTGGTTTTACCTGAGCTAGTAACTTAGGGATGGATCTAAGCTGGAGAAGGATCTGTATAAATGCATAAAATCTGTTCATGGTGCAAGTCTTTTCAGTGTTTACCACACTGGAATTCAGTCTATTAAGTCCAGTAAGCATTTCTAGCATTAGAGATGGGAACCATGGTGTGACTGATATTCCATGTGTGAATTTAAAACAGGTAAGTGCAACAGAAGGCAAGGGAAAAAGAAGATGATAACCAAGTTCACAGGCCTGTACAAGCTAATTGTGTGTAAACCAAAATTGTATTACCTGGTACTTCGTGGTGTCCAGCTCAATAATTTGCGTCTGTATTGAGATGCAGCCCTAGCCTGGGTAGCAGATGCCAGAGCTTTGGCACTGCAGGTAAATCTGTACTGATATTTGGGTATTCAGTCCATTGAAATCGATACAAGATGATGCACTTGGATTGGATTGTAATATTAGAAGCGAAAGTATTAAATCTTAATTTGTTTTCATAGTTTTTGCATTTTATGCACTTCTTTGACACTGCTTTTTTTTTTCTTTCCTTTGAGACATTTGCTTTTTGTTGCTTCCTTGCATTCCATCTAGACTGCAGCATTTAAAAATCTATTTTCTGTTATCTTTCATTTCCACCTGAAAATTTTAAGGTTCTTTTTTAAAAATACTTCACTGACTCTCTTTACCTGCAGTATGTTGAGTTTAAAGATGTCTTCAAAGACAAGTTAGAAGCCTTTTCATTTTATGTCTGATTACTTGTTACTTTTCCTCTGTTTATACTTCTGTCAGTAATACTAGACATAATTTGTCCTCAGACATTTCTGTTTTTCATCTTGTCCCTATAAAATACACCATAACATCTTTGTATTGGTTTACAATGCCCAAATCTGTGAGTCCACCACTTTAAAGCTTGGCTGTTTCATAGTATCTTCAAGAAATTACTTAAATTTAAGCAGACTATTTTTGAATTATTCTGTAAAATTATCTGATCCTCTTCCTGTTTATTTCCTTCTTTTACTGCCTGCTGGAATCTGTGAGCCTATAAACTCTGCTTGGGTCTCTAAAGCATCATGCATGCCTTTGGATCAATAGTTACTGCTGTAGAGAGAAATGCACAGGACAGTGTGGCTGTAATGCTCTAGCTTCTTACATCTGTTGAGAAATAATGTCATCTCAGAAGTTTATGGCTTTATGGAAAACAGCCTTTATAAATGAATCCTCTGCAGTTTTATCTAGGTTTTGTTCCTTGTATTTTCAATCAAACTTCATTGTGACAGGGCTGTTCAGTGTGAAACTGATGCCTTGTTCTATTCTGTGGGCAGCAGGATTCCTACAGCAGCTGTTTCTGTATCATTTGGCATTTTTAAAGTGACTAGGGAAAGCAGTAGCTGTTTCTTTTAAATCAGTCCATATCTGAAGCTGTTTGTTTATTTGCACATTTACAGATAATATTACTAACTGCTGCACAAAGTTTACTGATCTGTAAGCATGTACAGAATAATTTCACAATTTTCTTTGCCCACCAGCTTATCAGTGATTGTTTTCGGGGAAGGAGGTGTATTCTGGGATCAGAGCTTGGAAAACCTGTCGGTCTTGCAGAAAAAAAATGGAGTCAACAGCATGGAATTTAGCCATCTATGAATAATAAAGATACAACTTTGTCATCTGCTGATGAATAAGGGCTTTATTTTTACCTGCTGCTTATGTTCAGATTTTTTTTTTTCCAATAAACACTAAGCCTGATGGGACCCCTTGCACACAACCCAACTTCATTGGAATTTCTTTGTGGAGGACTTAATGCACGTTTGGTAGGCACATTGGTTGCAATTTTTGTGTTTTCATCAGGTTCTTTTCTACATTTTTAGTCGAGCAAGACTAGAAAGGTATAGCAGCTGTGGTGAGGTAGTTGGGTTTGAGTCTGACTGCTGTTGCACCAGTAACATGTGTGGTTTTAATGGCCAGAAACCGTGAATTTGCACACACTTCCAGATCTGTTTTGTGTTTGCTTACTGTTAGTTTCACTTCAGTTTTTGGTTTGCATAGTAATATTTAGGATCTCTTACATTTTTCACAATGCCGAAGACTTCGAGTTAGATAACCCTCAGCTGCAGCTGAAAACAAATGTCAATGTACATCTCTTCTAATGGCTGATTTCATTTGTCTAAAACAAATTTGGTTGTGGATCACACTGAACTCAGCAAGATGAGTTTAATGTTTGAGTTACATCTTGCCACTAAGTTCTTATTTTCCTAAGGCTATTTTGTCCAGCTGTGTCCATTCTTCTGACTTGTTTCTCTGTTTCAACGCCTGGAGTGCTTTCAGCTTTGGCATTAGAAAAATGGGGCTCCCTAATTTCTGCAGCAGTAGCTCTTTGCAGTATTTAAGTATGATTCAGTTTTTAAAGGTTTTTTTAAATTATGTAATCCTCAGGTTCTGTAATTAAAGAAATAGGGCATTAATGAAATAAAGTTTGATTCTAATGATTCACTCTTCCAACGTTCAAAATATCACTGGTCATAGTTATCTGTCTTTAAGCAGTCAAGACTCTGCAAGTTCTTTTAAGGTGTATGGACTATTGTGTACAGACTTACGTGGGAACATATTGTTCTGAGAATTAGGTCTCAGTCTAAATTCTACAGATTCTAGATTACCAAGTTACTCACAAATCTCTGAAAGGATATTACATGGTGGTGGCAGCCACCTCCTGCCCTGGCAGGAGGGGTTCTTTTACCATGGTCTTGGTCCATGTTGTCATGTATTCTTGGTGGAATACCAAACTTCATCCTAGGGAATTCTGACTAATTTTTGTTCTACTAGTACATATAACAAAATGGAGTAATCAAATAGCTCCACTCCTCTCTTATATTACCAAACATGTTTATATGTTCACCACAAGTAAACAGACCTCACCTCTATTCTGAGTCTCCTAAGCATGTGAGTAATCAGATGTGCATGTAAAGAGCATTACAGTAATCCAGTTTAGAACTAAACCAGTAACATAGACTATGGAAGGTTAGATAAGAATCTGATTAATTTTGCTTTCCCAGGTGAACCCAAAACATATTTAATTTAGCACTTAACTGCTGGCTAAGCGTTCACAGTCAGAGGAGTCCTTTTGAAATATGTTTCTCCTTATGATCCACTGCATGTACTGTTCCTTCCATCATGTTGTTTTAAAAGACTGCGTTTTGGGCTTCTTGTTAAGTCCAGCAGTGATGGTATCTGGCTCATCCCTGTCAAGTGTTTTATTACATGAGCCAGAACTTGACAATGCAAAATGCTAGTGGTTGCTTGCTATATCTATGCCCATCAAAACTGTCCAAGTTCATTCAAAATCATCAGCTGATCCTCAAAGTGAAATTGCTGTATGAAGCAGTGTCTTCATAGATAGACAGTGCATTGCTAACTGGGCTGTGCTGAAAGCAATAGTGGGCACATGAAGATGGAGATAGTGGAACAGGTTGCCCAGAAAGGTGGTGCAAGACTCATCCCATGGCACATTCAGGGTCAGGCTGAAAGGGGTTTCTGAGCAACCTTACCTAGTTGAAGGTGTGCCTGATTATTGCAAGGGGTTTGGAATTAGATAACTTTTGAAGGTCCCTTCCAACCCCATCTATTCTGTGATTCTGTGGAAGTGATTAATCTCCACTGTTAGGTTGAAATTACCATCACACTGGACACTATATAAGGAATATATGCAGTTACCATATTGTTTAACCTCATCAGTGAGGTGAGAGAAGTTGGAGACCTCATATACAGAGCCCAGAGGAAACAGAAGATGGTGTTCTTTTGACAAGATTAAAGCGACCATTTGAATTAAACAGAGAGAACTCTAAAACAAAATCTAGTCCAAATGAGGTCAGTAGCAAAGATTGGGAAAGTCAGAGGTTACGAAGCCAAAGAGATGTAGCCAAAGGTTAGTGGTAGTAAATAAAGCCAGGGAAACAAACCCAGTGTCTGTGGCTATCAAAAGTAAAGGTGTTTGAATTTTGTTGTCTGTAGCAAATGTAAAAATGATCAAACTAGGGAGTACTAGGGATTTTATAGAGGAGGTAAATGACTTGTGATGGAGGAGGTCAACTGACGTATCAGACCATAAATGACTCAAACCCAGATAGCCTTCCTGTTAACCATTAATGATACTTACTGCATTGTTATAATAAAAGCATAAAATACCCTCCAGATGCTGGGAATTGCCCTTATATGCTAAGGAAGAGTATGAGAAGGGCAGATTTCAGAAGATGTGGTTGAACCCTGAATGTTTCATTATATCAGAATTCTTTATTACAGGCTATAAAGGAAAGTTAGTGATGGTATGAGGATTAGACATGGAGCAAGAAAGGCAGTGTGGGAAGAAGGGTGAAATTTCACTGTGATATGCTTAATGTCATTTTAAGTCCGTGCCTAATAAATTAGGATATGAACATAAAAGCTTTTCAGATGGTCCAGTTTACTTAGAAGTATCCAAGATTTTCAGATCTTAAGTTGCTGTAAGAGTAGTGTAAGAACTGAAAGCTAACTAAAGGATAGGAGGAAAGGGAAGGCCTTAATGGTCATTGTTCAGAAGAGGAACCTGGGAGGTGAAAACTTTCTCCCTGTTCCCCTCCCAAGAGTTCTGTGCGGAGATCAGTCTTAATCAGCATTCCCTTGTGGTGTAAGAAATGCACACGGTAATTTCCGTGTTTTGGAGTGGTGCTGTGTGGTCTTCAAGTAACGATACTGGTGCTGATGATTTCCAGAAGGACACCTAAGAAGCTTCACTATACTGTATATGTGGTTGAAGGTCTGAGTGGCTGGGAATAAAAACTGTGATTGCATGAAACTGAATTCAGAGCTGGTAGTTAGTGTGGAGATAATGATTTCAGAGAGCTGTTGGTGCTAATTCTGAGATCTTTCCTATTTGCAGCAGCAGCCAAAAAAGCCACCAATGTTACCATCATCATCAGGGTGGTGAGAACAAGATAGAGGGTGCTGTGCTTGGTCCTGGAAGCCTTGGGGCACTCACATATGGAGCACTGCATGCGGGTTTGGTCTCCCCATCCTGAGGAGAGTATACACTGGAGTTACTGAAGATACAGAAGAGGCCTTCTAAAACGTTAGGGAGCTGAACACTCAAAAGGCTGGTTGTTTCAATCTGGGAATGAGATGGCTGAAAAGGGGGCATGACTGTTTACAGAACTGGGAAAGCAGTAGATGAGGTGAATGTGCAGTAGTAAGTCTCCAGATTTTGCAGTGTTAGAGCTCAGGGTCAGCAGGTAAAGCTGGTAGGCAGCTTAAAGCAGATGCACAGTGTACTGAACTTCTGGAACTCGGTCCTGTGAGGAATTGTGGAAGGAAGTTTAAAAAGAGGTTAAAAGCCTGCCTGTACAACTGAGCCATAAACAAATACTGAAGGAAATGGACTTCACTGTCCCTGATGGCAGCAATTAGGGTTGCTGGAAAAACACAAAAAGTGTGCCTGATAGGCTTAAATCATGTCCCTAGACAATACTTGCTGTTGCCAGTGGTGAAGGTAGTGTTAGATAGAGCATTGGTCAGAACTAGGAGTTTGTATGCTTCAGTTAGGAGGACAAGGAATAACAAAATGAGCAAGAAAAGGATGAAAACAATATTGAATTATACTGAGAATTCCCTTCCTTGGGATATTGTGATTCTGTATGTTCTGTCAACAAGCATTTTGCTAGAAATGGGATGGTTGCTTCAGAATCACTGCTGTGCTGTGTAGCTGTGGCAGTGCTGGGAAAGGTCAGCTGCAACTTGGAAAATGCTACTGCACAGAACATGCTCTGCTAAACCAGCTGTTCAGAAGCACTGAGCCTCCTTTCTAAAGGACTTATGAAGAAGCTTTCAAACTCTAGCTCATAAGTGATGTGGAGGATCAAAATTTAGTTCAGGTGAATAAAAATATTTGAAAAGGAAAATGAGTTTATTGGCCAATAAAAAGTTCACTATACTGTAGTCTTTCACTATAGTTTCAGGGGGTTTTTTTATTCAGTCCTATATGTCTTAACTTATTTACAGTATAGAGCATTGCTTATTGGTGTGTGACATGAAGTAGGAAGCTGGATTTAAGATCCCAGATTATTGGAAATTAACCCAATTATGACTTTATTGTTGAAGGAGGTAAAAAAAGCCCTAGTTCATGATTTTGTTAGCATTTCTGAATGCATTAAAAACACCTGAAATATTTGTTGATTTGTTTCTCATACAAATGGGGAAAATTTGTGTTGTCCTGGTTAGGTCTTCACCAGCTTGGGTTGGCTCAGCAACCCACTTCCAGTTCTTGTTGGGTGCCAGAGTTCAGCCAGCCAGCCTGAGTCTCAAAGCAGGCATATGGCTGCAGGAAATACAATCCCGTTTGAATAAATACAATAATTTCTTATCTCGTGGTCACTTTAACATTTTAAATGGAAGGAATAAATGAAGGTAAGTGGAGGTGGGTAGTGTTGGTTTCTACTGTCTGTGCTTGCAACTCGTTCTTTCTTTCTGAATGGCTCATTTTCAGCCTTATGGCTTCTGATGACTGCAGTGATGCTAAGGTGATTCCCTCTTTAGTTTTTGAATTTCCAGTCAAGGGTATGTGAGAATCTGGCCACCATGAAGTGTTCATGGAGGAAAAAAAACCTTTCAGGCTAAAAAACTTTTTCCATTACCATAGACATAGTTTTGGAAGTTATGGTTTCTTTGGTAATGCCATGGTGTCATCATCTGAATTTGGAAAACGGGCATTAAAAATACACTGTCAAAACCACCCAGTTCTGAAGCTGTAGCAGCTTGTATAAACTTGATCATTTAGTGTTGCTCATATTATTTCTGTGTAGTTTTGGATCTTTTATCTTCATGGGACTAAGCTACGGAGCAAAAATCTCTTGGAAAATACCTGTTCCAAGTGAGGTTTTACACTGTGATAATACTGGCAGTGTTTTGGATTTCACAGTGCTGAATGAAGGGGTAGTGCATTGTAGAAAATGAGACGTTTTCTGAATCACCAGTTTATGAGAATTATGAATCTAAATAAGTGGCCTTTCCTTCTTTTCACGTTTGTGTTGTTTTTGTGCAGGTCCTCATGCTGAAACCGCCAGTGGATGCCAGAATTTGCAGTGTGGTTTTCGGGCCTGCTGCCGCTCTGGCGAATGACCGCTGACTGCTGATCTTTCGGTCTACTTCATTTAGCTGAGCAGGCTTCCTCTCATGCACTTTACTTACAGTTCGCATCTTGTGTTAACAATCCTTGGAGTGAGACTTGTTCTACTAGCCTGACCCTGCCCACAACTTCAGAATCTTAATTATGAGTGTACTGTACAGTGTTGTAACAATCTCACAACCTCATTTGGCTTGAAGGGTGTTGGGTTTTATTTTATGTAATTTGGGGAAGATGGGAAAATCTTCAGATTTTTTTTTAATGCCACTTTATTCCAATTTTGGCACTTAATATAGTTTACTGAATTATTTTGTGTTAGGTGACTTTCTTTTTTAAATTTTGAATCCGTAAGTACAATATAAACCTCTGGAGAGAATTCGAATTTTATTGTTTGCATTTGGGTAACAATGATACATCTTTAGGAGCCTGGTTTCTTCCCCTTTCCTCTCATCCTGAAGTCGTTCTTTATATTGCAAAATTAGGGAAATTGCCACCTTCCTTTTGCATTTGGTTTTGTATTTGGGCTTGAAAGACATACTCAAATAAAACATTCCCACCAATAAAAAATGTGTGCAGCGGTTTGAATATCTATGCTTTTGAAGTATAAAGTGCCATGCCAGAAGGCTGCAGAGGTTAGGTAGGTGGGTGGGTGTTGTCAGGTTGCAGAGCTGTGAACTGTGCAGTATGTATGGGGGTTTTGGTTTGGTTTTATGGTTCCCATGACTGTGCTAAGTTTCATTTTTGAAACAGCTTCCAAGGAAGTCAGTTTTCATTAATCTGAACTCTGTGAAAGACAGCAATACGTTTCCCCCCTTGCTTTGATAGTTAAAAAGATTCCTCTCTGGACAGTAGAGGCTGGCAGGGAGCAGAGTATCTGTTGTGATGAGTGAAACATGCTAGGAAGAGATGAGTAGTGCATGAGTGTGTGTGTGTGTGGTGGTGTAGGGGAGAGCCCACTGTGCGAGGGATGAGTACTGTAACCCATGGCAAGTCTTAAACTTCAATGGCCACCTGCTCATGGTTGGCACAGTTGAGGCTGTTTTTTCTACAGCAGAGGAGGGGCAAGTAGAAGCTTTCAGCTTTTGTAGAAGGCAGACAGGTTGGTTTTTTCTTCCTATCCTGCCTAATTTTTAGGAAATGCCTTGGGTTTTAGCTTTTATATTTGAATTTCAGATTCTCTGCTGCTCAGTATGTAACTCTGAAACTTTGTATTAGGTGTTAACAAAGTTAGACAAAGCAATCCCTTCCCAGCTAGAGAATCAAGGACACCTGTTACCCAAAAAGCATAAACAATGGTGAAGGGAAAGGGAACAAGCCAGGGGGCTGATACTTCATAGCCTGGGGCTGT
Organism: Acridotheres tristis; assembly: GCA_037013685.1. Lineage (NCBI taxonomy): Eukaryota > Metazoa > Chordata > Aves > Passeriformes > Sturnidae > Acridotheres > Acridotheres tristis. The sequence continues at coordinate 57,110,892 of CM072888.1, forward strand.
GGTTGGATAATTGACCCCAATGTGTGGATGAACCAAAGCTTATAAAAGTGTAAAATTTGTGACCAGGATCCATCTTGGATTTGATTTGGGTATAGCCCTGGCCAGGCTCTTGCACTGCCCAAGGTGCATCCTTTCAATAAATACCTATTTTATTCCTTTTGCTCTGTCCAGTCTCTGTTCCAGGTCAGCCTTCTCAGACATAAGTTCAAGCTAGCAATTTTTACCCGTTTTCCTAATTGGATAAATTCTTTTGAGCAATATTTATTTAGAACAGCAGTCATGGTGACATAGTAGCTTTCAAGATTCTTGGTGTCTTGGAAGTCACTGTGAGCAGAGCTGGAGGTTACAATAAACTGCAAGTTTTGCCACCATCTTGGTCACGCTAAACTGAAAAGTAAGATAAGAAAAACACGAGTGAGTGTAGATACAGCTGAGGACGGAATGAGCTGCAGATACACTGTGGATAAACTTGGGAGATGGCATCAGTGTTCAGCAAAGCATCATGTGATGACAGTGTACTTTCTTGTGGGGCCTGTAGAAGGGAGGGAACCTGTGGCAGCAACCCCTGACTCTCAGCTAGTCCATGAGTGCTGAGAGCTGGCAGACACTATGGTGAGGCCACTCATGATCATCTTTGAAAGGTCAGAGAATCAGGGGAGGTGGCTGAGGACTGCTGGAAAGCAAATGTCACCCTGGTCTTCCAAGGAGGACCCAAGGAACTACTGTCCAGTCAGCATCACCTCTAGCCCTGGAAAGGTAATGGATATCTCTCTGGAGGCCATCTCTATTCACATGCACGACAGGAAGGTAATCAGGAATAGTCAGCATGGATTCACTGTTTGACCAACCCAATTTCCCTCTGATGAAACAACCACCTGGCCAGATGAGGGGAGAGCAGTGGACTATCAACTCGACTTCAGCAAGGCTTTCAGCACTGTCGCCCACAACCCCCTCATAGGCAAACTCAGGAATTGTGGACTGGATGAGAGGACAGTGAGGTGAATTGAGAACTGGCTGAACAGCAGATCCCTGAGGTTTGTAATGAAACACAGGGTGACACAGGGTCTAGTTGGAGGCTTGCCACTCGTGTTGTTCCCCAAGGTTTAATATTGGTTTTAGGATTGTTTAACGTCTTCATCAGTGACTGGGATGAAGGTACAGATGCCTCCTCAGCAAGCCACTGACAACACGAAGCTGGGAGGAGCTTTGGGCTGATCCCCCTGAGAGCTGTGCAGCTCTTCAGAAGGACCTGGACAGGTTGGAGAGATGGGCAGAAAGGAACCATCTGAATTCAGCAAAGCCAGGTTCAGCAAAACCCTGAACTGTCGTTTTTACTTGAAGAGTTTGATTGGCAAGATAAGAACAAGAAAAGGATATGTATTTATATCAATATTAACAGCACAACTACTTACATACTAGTAAGTGAATCTGGTTTTTTTTAATAATCTTTTACTTCCAAGTTTGCTAACTTGCAGACAAGGATTTCATACTTCTAAATAATTTAAACAAATTCTTGTATAAAAGGAGTCAACTTCTCCTTAAGGTTTGATATAAATATTCATTAAATCCTTCATCTTTAACTTCTTAAGAAAATATCTTACACCTTTAAATGGTGCTGGCATTATACAGATATAAAATACAGAGTAGGACATGAAGCAGCCTCTTAAAAATTGAAGTATGGTCATCAGTGATGGCTCTCAGGTGTATGAAATTTATTCATAGCTAAAAAAAAATCACCTATTACTACTGTAAATTTATGCTGTCAGTATCTTCTTTATCAGTAAATAGTGGTTTTAGGGTAAATAAAGCTACTAAAAATCATGTTCTCCTTTGATTTTTAAAATACTTGGAAGAATTCAGCACTGAGAGAAATCAATATTTACACCTATATAAGCAAATTTCTTGCAGTATTTTGATTGGTCTATACTACCTATTTCGCACAAGTGAAGCAACATAAATCCATACAGAGAGAACATTTTGGGGATAAGCATGAATGTACACAGCCAGAGCAAATTCAACATTGGAAATATCAATGGTGTGAACTCCCGTGCTGTGTACAGCTTCTATTAAAGGCCTCACTTCAGAATATGGCATATGAATAGGAAATCCAGAGACCTGGAAGAAAGAGAAGAAAACATGTAAGAAGAAAAAATGGAGGCACCTGAATAAATATGTAGTTTAAAAAAATTTACATGCTGAGTAACAAATTATCTTCTCTATTGCCAGCCTGAGGTGATGCAATAGAAGAACCTATTTTGATAACACCTCCCTTTTTCATATACTCTCAGCAAGCTTCTGACATTTTTCCTATGCAATTTGGTTCAAGTTCAAAGTGAAGTTCCTTAGAATCCACTAGAATAAAGTTATATTGACGAACACAAAGCAGAGCTTCACTGCTTTTTTGCCTCGTGGCTGGTTTTAAATCCCTCTGTTCTCCTGCCTTGGGATTTAAGCAAGTGTCTCCTGCTCAACAGGATCTGAAACCACAACTCATTTTGGAGCTGGCCAGAGCTGCCAGTACTGTCACAGGTGCTGCATGTGGAAAGCAGAAAGCCCTTCCAACAGCCTGGAGGAAGAATGCACAGGCACACCAATGGCAGCAGTGAACACATCAGTCAATTTTCTTCTGTCTTTAGAGAGTGAAGCAAAGACTAGAGAACTGAAGAAAAGCATGTTGTGTGGGCTCCTGCACCTGTAAGTGGACTGTGTGTAGCACTACTCAGCAGCAGGTTCCTGCTGACCCTGTGAGCTGCTGCACCAATCAGCCCCATAGCAGCTGCTGCTAGGAGACTGCACTCCTGTTTATGTACTGGCAGTAGTGGCTGTTGTGCAGCAATAAAACAACAATGCACCCAATTAACTTTATATTCTTACGTTCAGCAGAAACTTTTACCTTCAACATTACAAATGAAATAAACAAGATGATCACTCCTTCACTCTATAAATATTATAATGGTTTAACTTTGGTATAAAATTTCTTGTGAATTTTGGTAGCAGAAGAATTAACTAGCCTAGGACACTTCTGTACCATAGAGTGGCAATACTAAAACCTAGGGATTTAACTTCTTGCTTCTATGCACAAGCCATTTATGTTCACAGGTGTACCCTGTAATCTCCCAGCTGTTTTTGCAGCTCTGCCTGATGGTCATCTTCTACATCTTTGCCTTGATTTTGTTCGAGGAGTGGCAAAAAGTTACGGAGGGTGGAGGTGCAGTATCTGTTCCAACGTGTTGGGCGCATTGGTCTCCATTCCATAATCTTATCTTTTAATATTTTTTCAATCCTGCAATAAAACAGACTGATTATTACAATTCTAGTACTGGACATCTGAATTCATCTCCCTTGGCAGACAGTACAGATTGTGACAACCACACATGACCTCAGTTAAACTTACTGCTCACTAGAAGTGCAGAAAAGCCAACACAGCTTTGTGGTAATGTCTGCATTGCCAGTGTCTGCATGGAAGGTCAGGGCTGACAACCCCTTTTTAGTTTACCCTCTCCTCTCATCCCCCCACAGCATTTTGTTCTTTGTGAAATGGTAGAGCAATGATTGATTAGTTCTTTCCACCTGGCAATCTCTATTGAAGAAAGACAATTTTAAAAAGCCCTGAAACAACAGCTTCTGATTTTTTAGGCCCTTCTGGCACTGAAAGCAGATTTTTAGCACCTAGGCATGAATATCTAGGAATGCTCTGGTATTAGCACTGATGGCACTTGTTCTGGAGGTAGCATTACCTGTTCTGTAATTCCAGTGCAGCAGCCTTATCCGAATGCTCATAAGTTAGTTCTTCAGGCTAGCAATAAATAAAATAAATATTAAAACGTGCAATCTCTTCTAAACATGTAACAATGTAACTTCAGAAGTTTCTGCCTTGATGATTCTCACAGAAGTTTAAAATTATGCTAAAATAATCTATTCTTTAACAGAGACATGATAAAAATTTAATTAGATATTTGTGTGTAATTCTGGGTTATTGTTTTTCCTCCCAGTAAATTTCAACTGCTTACACCTTCGGTAACTACAGAAATTTCTGGCTTTTTACTAAGGATGTTTATATAGGTTGAAAAAATGCTGTCTTCTTAGCCATGAGACAAAAGTTGACTTTTTCTTTATAATACTGAGCTACTGCTTAAGGTATGTTTGTGCTTAAGATTTATCCCATTTACTTCACTGTTGCCCTGAGATCTTATGTAGACAGTTAGAGGGCAAAAGCATTAATTCTGTATAAAATCAACTTTTTGTAGTATTCCTGCTTTCTTTTTTTTAAAGGAGTGAGAAATCTTTTTAAAAACCAATACTTTTACATAAATATACTTAACCAAAGAAGTCCAAAGAACTTAATATGTGCTTCTTTATATCAAGTCTGTGATGTCTTGACCCCTTTTCAAGTTGGCAATAGATCCATCAATACCTGAATGCTGCGGAGACCAGGGAATGGCAAACTTCTTGAAAAGAAAGGCTTCCAATATTTTGGTTTGCTGACATCAAAATTTATCCTTCCTGGGGAATCATATTCTTGCATATTAAACCAAATCTACAGGAAAGCAAATTTAGTATAGCTTTCAGCATATAATCACACCTATGGAACATATTCCACTTATATAGCAATACAATACTATGTAACGTCAACCTCCTTTAGCAGTTTTTTCTGCTGTTCTGAGCTGTATTTCCACCCCTCTGGACTGCTGCACAATTCTTTCTGAATTCTGATTAAACTCCTCCAAGAGCCCAGCCCACTGCTGCTGTGGCTGTGATGCCTGGTAGCTGCTGCACCCCAGCACCACTGCTCTTTTAAGTAAATCTTGCAGAATGCAAGCAGAGACTGCAGACACACAAGACACATTCTGTGCACATTGTGTCAGCAAGTGGAACCCATGTCTTGCACTTCCCTTCTTTACAGACATTTATTTTGGCCTCTGTGCCTAGTCTGGAGCATGCAGGCACTGTAGGATTCTTGTTCAAACAACCTTTATTTGTAAGGCTGCAAGATGTACCAGCACTTCTATGTAAATGTGTGTGACCCTTTGTAACTGAGGTTCTATCTAGAGCCTTCTAGGACAGCTGGTTCTGCCCCAGTTGGATGTGGTGTGGCTCTCCTGGCAGCATACCTGCTCAGTCTAAGACTGGAATTAGGTGCCTTGAAAGATGTTGTTGTGTTCTGCAGTTCAAGTTGGTGCTCAAGTCTTTGGTTGCTTCTTCCAGCAATTAGCAATTGAGTTACATTTTTCTTAACTGTAGGTTTAATACTGCTTAAAAAAACCCACCAAACCAAACAACTCTACCACTCCCCAAAATACTTCCAAGTGAAAGAAGTGACACTTTTAAAATAAATGTGCTTTAGAATATTAAATTCGCATCTAAAGTTAGGATCTGTGTTTAGAGTAAAACATTGAAGATTAAATAACAAAACTCATAATGCATGTCATTCCAAAAAACTGAGGAGCAAACTTTTAAACTCAACTTCCAGATTCCATTCAAATAAATCCTAGGGTTCTTTTTTAAAGTTTGCCTTCTATTTTCTCGTTTTTAGACTTTCCCACATCTTTCTACCTTGTTATCATGCCCCTGTGTGTGTCCTCAGAACCTGGGAGGTCTGGCTTCCAACCAAGTCAGGGAATGCTGGCAGGACACTTCCCAGGGTTTCTGAGCCTCCCAGCACAGGCTCAGCTCCCAGTCTGTGGCTGCTCCTTCCCCTGCCCAGAGCTGCACAGCTCTTACAACCTCTCCTCTCTGGCCCCACTATCTCAGAGAATTTACAGCCACACAATGCATAATATATTATGAATATGCACTAGTATTACTTGTGTATTTTCAAATAAATGGGAGGACTTGATGCCAGGCAGAAAATCAATATTGTTTTTGTGCCCTGAGGTGCCAGCTCTGTATTGTGGACATCAAACCATTCAGGCTGTGCCTAGTGTCACATGGGCAACTCAAGTCACTCCTTTATACGTTTTTTCTCATTTTTCAGTCACATTTCACCTGCAAACTATTATCTTTGAGGAATGACTGCTCCTCACCTACGCAGGCCATCCACTCTGGGAAACATGTAAGTAAAACTCAGTAACTAAATTTGCATTAACAGATCTCTTGATCCACCTAAATGCTGATTAAAAAAATCTTTCTTATTTAAAGTATTTAAAGTAGCTGAAAAACCTACTTAATATTTAATAATATTTATACTAAATGATAGCCAAAATATGTTTAGAACGATGAACAAATGATGCCAAAGGTTAGAAAAATAAGTTATTAACCCGTATGTGTTAATGAACATGTAATGTGACAAGACTGGACACACTTACATTATCACAGCTGATCAGACAGTACACATTTTGTAAGGGGCAGAAAGTATCATACTGCCCATAAAAACATCCAGTACTGGGATTCCAAATTACATACTGACTTTGTTCCAAAGTTAATACATATGCAGTTGGTCCCTAGGAAAGAAAAAAAAAAGTATGAGAAACATGTCTGAAAACTGGCTACAAGGACAGTATGTTTTGCATTCTTTGGAATACTAAATTTTTATTATTGAGGTTGATAGTGCTTTTTAGAGAAAACTACTTGGAAGAATTTATACGTTCATTAGAGTTCAACGTTTATATAATAATGTGGCAGAGAAATGTCAGACATGCAGAACTCCAAGCCATTCCTGACATACAGATTCTGAAAGTTGTCTTGTCTCAGCTACAAACAGATGTGAAATTCCACATACAGCAATGTTTACCAGATGCCACTTCAGTATCAACACGTCCTGCCTGGCTACTGCCACGGCTCTCATCCATGGGCAGTATCTGAGCTGAAGGACTTCCACCTAGGCAGCACACTGTCAGCCATCAGCCTTCCTCTCAGGCACGTAAGGAATTTCCCAGCTCTCTTTATATTCTCTAACAATAATCTCTAAACTGGTCTTCTATGTTATTGTCATCCCTTATATTTTCCAGGTATCTTGAAATACCTGGAATAAATCCCCTCCTTAAAAAATGCTTTATTAATGACTAGCATCTCCATCAGATTTTGAGGGGAAGAAATATATCTGAGTACCTGTTCCTGTCACTGCAGGATCTCAGAATGTGCTTAAGAAACTAGCTTAGACAGAAATTTTTACAAAAAAAACTTTCACATATATGTAGAAATTTGCAATATAAACAGTTACCACCTTTCTGAAAAGAGCAGTCTTGGTTAGTTGGAAATCTGAGTGCTTCCCTGAGAACAAAGGCATCTCCCAAGCAGCAAAACAACCTTAGTGTTTCAGTTCTGGGCCCCTTTGAGCCAGCTGCTGCCATAATGGGTCCAGCAGCCCAAGGCAGAGCAGACCTCATCTGGCTGCATTACAGTGGGCAGAGGGAGAGGGACTTGTCCAGCCTGAACCAATCTATCTTTACTATTGCTGCAGCTCTGCCAGAGAGAGAATCAGCAGATGTATGTGACCACTGAGAATACCTGGCATGCCCCTAGCCCTCTTCTATGACCTCTGAACCTGTACCAAATTCCACACAAACTCACTCAGAGTCTGTGTATCCGTGACTGAGATGCTGTGAAGGGACTGTCTCCATCAATTTGTCCTGGACACACCATTTATACAAGCTAAAGTCAAATCAAGAGTTACAGATGCTTGGTACTGTATTATGATGACAACTACTACCAGTTTAAGCATGGAAACAGAGGTCCATGAAAAAAACTCAGACGTATACTGAGTTATACTTTCAATTTATTTGTTTCTCTGAAAAGAATCAGTTCCCAGCACCAATGTTTAGATAATATTCTGGAAAAACATCCCATCAAGAAACAACTATCCATTGCTGGGGGCCAAAGACTTCACAAAATAAAAGTTAATACTCAGGCCAAATGAAAGAACCCTCTTACCTCAGGAATGGCATTTCCAGTGATAAGCCAGGCTTTTTTCCCCATTCCAAGAAAATAATTACACAAGAGCACAGCGTGTTCTTCCTCATCTCCCGCCAGAAGATAAAGAAATTGCTAATTGAGGTATTAAAAAAAAAAGGAAAGTTTTTCTAGGTAGTTATCAAGTTAGAATATTTGATAATGTTTCTTAACACATCTGAAGCAGGGAGTCCTCTCAGATCATTGTAACTGATCTTTACTATTTATCAGTCACTGCTTCAACACACAGGATGAAGAGTGATTGGTGTGAGAATCCATCATATCTGAGATCTTATCACAAGAACTGAGGTCTTTGTCTTTTTTAGAAAGATTATTTTTCAGAAAAGTTCTGAGATGATAAAAACTTCATCTATGATAAACAACGTCTGCTGTTATTCTTTAAATGACAGGATTTGTGTGACAGAGAAGGCTAAATATCCCATTACTGTTTATGCTACATGTAGTGTCTTTTCTGTAGTTCCTTGGAATGACAATGATCCATTTTAAGTCTAGTTGTACAGTCTACATCAGCATCCCTTCACTTGTACATGACTATGATATTATGGACTGGTTTATAACTGTGAAAAAATGTGAGATGCTTGGAAGATCTAATGTATTCTTAGCTTATTGCAACTTATCAAAGATAAAATTTTTGGCTCAGATCAGAATAAACATCTTCTTTCAAGCTTTGGTCCTTATTCTTTGAAATAAATGGCTCAAAGAAAAATATTCCTCACAGTAACAGAAGCACAGAATAATTTAGGTCTGAAGGGACCTCAAGAGCTAATGTAGTACAACCTCCCTCCAAAAACAGTGGCCACTAGGATGTTCCATCACATTCAAGAGGATAAAGAACTTATTTTTAATGCATTGCTTACATCTGATGTACTCCATAAATCGCAAATTCCAGCAAATGACACACTATCTGGCAAAAAAGGAATCAAAGCAACGTATCGAGCCACCAGTTCCTGCAAGAAAACAAAACAGAGCAGGTCACCCCTTTAATTCAAAATACTCTAGTGCTGTTATACCAGATGTGAAGAATACTGCTGTTTCCACTCAATGACAAAACACTGAGCAACCTCAGTATAGAAGCAGCTAGCTCATTTCAGAACTTGTATCAAAGACTGATATGATTTACTGCCATTGAAGTTTGGCATAATTATTTGTCTTTTAAAGGACAATACTCTTTAATACACTTATCTTTTTCCCCTGAAAAGACAAATTATCTTACAGTATCGTTATAGTTGGACTTGTTGTATAATACGCAGTCGTTCATAGTCATCACTACTTTTATTTTGTATCTTTGTAGTTTTTCCTTTGCAAAAGGTGTAGCTGTACAGCAGAGCCACAAAGCTGAGATTTGCTTAAGTGAACGTGCACAGGCAAACAAACAAACAACTTGAAATCTGTATCCCAGAGGCTTCACTATCCTTTCACAGTACTTACTGCCACTGCTTGAGATCCATCTGGGACAGCATCAAGAAGCTCCTGTGGTGGATTCAGAGGTCTGATATATCTGGTAATAAAAACTGTTTTTCCATCAAGGTCAATTACAGTTGTTAGGCACTGCCGGCTTGGAAACTTTGATGTACATTCAGCTTCATATTTTTCTGCTGCCTGGAGCAGTTTCTCATCTTCTTGGGTATCAAACTTCAAAAGACAGTAGAATTTATACAAAACCAGTTTTATTTATAGTTTGGACTTAAGTCTTTACTGTATTTGGCCATATTTCACCATTTAGAGGACAATAAAAAGAGTGTTAAATTCTTTTCTGATAGCACTTTGAACTTGACTTGTAGTGTAAAACTTTGCTTACAGACATAAAAAGAAGGTCAAGGCAATGGAAATTTGATATTTTGCATTTCTTATGAATGCCCATAATGATCTATATGTATAAGCTGGCTTTATTAAAGCACTGAAAAATGTAGTGAAAGTTATGGCCAAGTAACACTGAGGGCATGAGGATGTACACCACATATTAAGTCAAAAGTAAACAATTATGGTTAGGTACTAATCCTATGTGCTATTCCCACAGCACTCCATTAAAACCACTACTGACATTATAACAAAACCCCAGTGAGTTTTATATAAATAATACTGCAACAATGCTGCTCAATGCCAAAATATTTGCAGAGAAGATTAAAGTGATTTTTAGATTAATCCTTATAATGCAGAGGTGTCTAAAATTCCCACATTTTAAAATGAGATTTGTAGAAGCAAATGTAGGACTCAAAAGCACATATTAATTATATAACAACGACAATGATTTCATGATGTTACCTAAGATGTCATCTTTTAAATGTATTAAGATTGGTCAAAATTATCTATTTAGAATTCCTTGTATACTTCTAGTGGTGCTGAGAATTAAAATTCATCCTTCATAATATTTTTGTTTAAAATAAGATACTTTTGTCTTTGTTACTCTTCTTCTCAAGCTAGCCTGAGGTGGAACAGCTGGGCACTGCCCTGCAGCTAGACCTCCAAGTTAGAAGAGAAGGCACACAGTGGTTGTCTTTCTCAGCCATAATTAACAGCAGATTGGCACCTTGTAAATTTAAATGTAGCAATTTACTGCAAATATTACTGGCAAATAAACAATTACTATGTCACAGTTAAGTAACACAAACTGTAAAAAGGTTGCTGAATGGCACAGACCCAAGCTAAATCTTAAACTGGGAACAACAGGAGTATCTCAACTGATTTATTAATATTGTACCTTCTTAAGCATTTCATTCATCTAATAGAGGTTCAGGAAGGACAGCAGGAAAGAGAGGAAAAATAAGTAAAGAAGCAAAAAAAGGTATCATAAAATTAAACTAAAATTATGCTTAGCACCCTAAAACACTACACAAGCATTTCAGATTAACTGCAGGTGAAGAACAGGAAGAAAACATGACAAATTATTTTGTTATTTTTTTCCATAATACGCCAAACTCTTTCTATAATAAGTGTATGTGTTGCCTCTGGAGAGTTGCAGCAAAGAATTGTAATGACAATTGTTGTTAGTCTAAGGCATTTCTGGTTCACTAATGAAACTGAAAAAAATAGCAGTTGCTGTTTAGGAATTATTATCTTCAAGATCTCGAGGCATGCATGAAGCCATAAATAATAAATGCTCATTTGAACAGTATAAACAAAGAAGCAAGAAAATACTCTTTGCACCTGCCACCTCCTTTTTGTCCACTGTTCACAAATACTCACACAAATGCTTTATTGTTCACACAAGTAAACTTGTTTACATGAAAAACTACATGCTTACAGCTAGGAATGCCAATTTGCTTTCTCTTAAGACTAAAATTAGATACTGGGGAAAAGTTATTTCTCATGCATTAAGTGTACATCTCACTTAATGGTGCATCTAATTAAACTGAACTGAGATAAACAATTTGAATTAAACCACTGCAAATTTGTATGAATGTCCTTCTGTACTTGCATTCATGTCCTTTGGTACACTAAAGAGAGAGCTATTAATATGCACCTCAAGAACTGCACCTCTGGAAACAAAGAGCAAGAGTATGATGAATTAGTGATTAGTTACCTTCTCTCTGACAGACTCTCCAGGGATGAGCTGTGGTTCAATGGTAATAAACAGTGTTATATATGAGCCCTCACTCAGATTTCGCACAGAATCATAACCTCTCTCCATGCCCATGTTCTTTTCTTTGCTGTAGCCAAGGAGAACTGGAGGAATATTGACCTTAAATGTACCATCGATCTATAACAGATACAGAGAAATACTTCTCATTAAAAGCAAAAAAGCAAAAGTTCCCTCTCACATAAATTTGCTATTTGTGTCTGCATATTTTCTTATTTTGACTGTTATTTTAAGTTACAAAATAATAAAATGAGAGAATATGGATCAACATATACATAAACACGAGATATTTCGTTGTTAAATATATTAATCACAACTTGATTTCAGCCTCTCTTGCATATTATGAACACTCATATTTAATGAAATGGAAATCATACTAGTTCACAGAGAAAGAAAGAGTGTCAGCCTTTCACTACTTTTGTTTCAAACAGCAAACTCTACATGGCTCTGTTCACCTGGAAAAATGAAAAAATGGCAAAATACAGGTTGCATGACTGTGCTTCTCAAGGTAGCAGCAGACCAACAGGCCTTAGCCTATGAATGATGTGGGAATGATGCCCCAGCATCCCAGAGATGGACCCTCTTACTTGTACAGCCTGCTTGATGCTTCTTGGGTGGAACTGGAGCTGGGCCCATTTATCCAGCTTCCACATGGAAGCGCTCTGACACACTCACCAGCCCTTTGCAGCTCCCCCTGAGCTATCCTCCCAAACAGAGAAAAAGGTGTTTCTGAAGGGCTGGTGAGACAAGAGATGGCAGGCCCCACACCTGCTTGGGCAGGTTTCAATAGTAAAAGTACCCAGCTTTAAAAGAAAAGCAAAAAAATTAAGCTCCTGATTTGGACACAATTAAGGCAACTGCCACCAGAAAGGGTATCTTGAGTGGATGTGGAAAATGAACAGATGACTCACTGGCATGGCTCATCAAACATTTAAGAACAAAATTAAGTTTTGATGAGGAGAAAACTAAATATATCACTCAAAATTTCTGCTCCAGTATATTAGAACAGGATGATGAAATGCTTCATTTGCTACTGAAATTCAGTTGCTAGATGCACCTTGGTATTACCCTATTATGATCAGGCTTTTTCATATTCCATATGAAATCCTGTTCAAATGCAAAGAATCTCTACTGCTGGGAGGATCTATACAAGCACTCACATTCTGCTTATGCAATCACAAACTCCAACACCTCTGCAAAGAGAGTCAGAAGTGTATCTGACAGGAATTCTGGAGCTACTCTGGTTCTAGAGCAGAAAGACCAAGAAGCTGAAGAACAGAGGTTGACATCAGTATGGGAAATCCTTAAAGATGGACTGTGGATGGTGGTTGTGTCCTTCAATATGTATTGGTAAGCAGTCTGTTAAAATGCCAAGTCTGCCCAATTAAGTCTCTCAGGACTGTGAGCAGACACACTTCTCAGGTGGATTTCACTCACTCAACATGGAACAATTCCCTGAAAATGAGCATTGGATCATGTTGTTTCTTGTTCACTGACCTATAGCAATGGCAGTCACATTATGTGACGTTGTCTGCACAGGACGGCCAAAGACTCCTGAAAAGAAGGTCGGGTCTTCTTACTACTTATATCTTCTTTAAAATCAGTGAAAGCTTCATGCTACAGGGCACCACAGATCTCAAACTGATAAATTAACTGATTAACCTCCCAAATTGAAGAGAGTATATTATCAATGAACTAACAGGAACAAGTGGACTAAGCCTGGTTAGACATATACTGTCCAAAATTTCTCAGCAATGAAAAGTATGCCATGCTTTCCTGAATCTCAGGACAATTACATTCTGTTACGCTTTGCAGACAGCCCAAGAAAACCACTATGATCACCAAGCACTGCATCCAAATTAAATGAGACTCTTATAGCCTTTCTCTCCACCCAAAGAATCTGGGAGGCGCAGAGTATTCCCTGAAGTCCTTAAGGTTCTGAAAAGTGCCCCATATGGCCACAGAACAGCAAATGAATGTGTCAATTAGGAATGCAACTGATGTCTCAGTTTCTTCTTTCACGAAGATTCTGACTTTTGTGATCGGACGATTTGATCTACACATAAAAGCAACTGCCATGCAGAAGTCCTATAGCTGGATTACAATATGATAGAACAATCAATGAAAAGAAGCAGTTTCCTTATACGAAGTCCAGGATGAGTGGCTGGACAAAAAACAGTACTTCCTCTGTGAAGAACTGCATGTTTTACTACTACTCCCATGACTAACTCTTGCTATTTCTTGAAAAAAGCTTCTCTTGAAAAGGTCTAAAAATGGAAGACAGAAGGGATTGGGAAAGGCAAAAATCAAAATCTTGTGATCCATGGAAAATGTGAAAAGAAAGCTCAAATTTCCTCACCTATCTAGGCGATTCTATTCCTAGTTCATCTATCTAGGCTGTGCAATACCAGAGCCCTCAAAAGCCACTGAGAAAACCACCTAAAAAATCTGTGCATTTAACCTTGCTACTGAAGGAAGCCAGGCTGCACTGTCACCGTTGAGTAAGTTTTATCTCTTCTCCCCTCAAAACCTTGAACTTACTGGGAAATACTCACCAAATCTGTCCAAAAAATCCCAGTTGTTTCAAAGACATCTTCAAACAATTCCATAAAAATAAACTAACAATTACAAAGAACATAATTAAATCTGACATTCAATTTCCAGCCCTCTTCCATTCTCAGTTCTGTATTTTACTTCAAATAAAATCACTTACCCTTGCTTGAAAATATATGGTAGTAAACGGAATCTTAACACATCCCAGCCAGTGTCTCTCGATGCGAGTGTGGATTCCATTTCCTCTTTCACAATCATCCTATTAAAAAGTTGCCCAACATAACACTTTGTAAGACAGCTTCATTTCCTTTAATTCAATCATGAATAAAAATTCTGTATTAATATTCTGTAACTATCAGTTCCACTACTAGTGCAGCAGTAATTATTCTGCACACCTTTCAAGCACATCAGATGCTGAAAACATAAAAGAACACCACAGTCCATGATACAATGTGCTTGCAGTTTAGGGTTTAAGTCCTGTATAACCTGTGATGGAGAACTTAAAATTCTGACAAGGAGTCCACAAGATTCTTCTGAGACAAAGTGAATGAAGCTCTGGTCTTTTAATGAAATATTTTATTAGTATTCAGAAAAGCTTTTTGAAGTTAAAATTGTATGAAAATCTAAGTAAATAGTGTGAAATGGAAAAACTGTTTTCATGTGTACTGCCCATGAGATTTCCAAATCCTCTATGATCAGCCTAGAATTATTTTTAAAAAAACTGCTTCCATATCCAAGTTTCAAGAGTGTAGCTTTCTTCCTTCTGCTTCACCAAGTATCATTTCAGTTTTGAGGACAGAATTCTGTTCTCAGTGAAATGTGTGCATTATTTATTTCTAGCTTATGTTTTCAAGAATGTTGAGTGCTGCTACTTTTGTGTCTGCTGAACTGACTAGGAAAGCTTTCACTGGATTCAACAGGGGAAGGAGTTATGCCAACACTGAGAGCCTACAAAAATTTCCTGTTACTAGTACTTGCAATTTTTTGTCTCATTCAAAAAAATTAACAGAAACAACCAACAGATGGTTTGGGCTTTTTAAAAATATTTCATCAAAGAGCTTGTAAAACAAGATGAGACAAAGCATAACAAGATACTTAATAAAAAATACAAGAACTGGGATCAGTCATCTGGAATGAAGTAAAAAACTCTGATTAAGATTAAGAACAGAATTCAGATTGCAATTCATGATGCCTCTCAATTTTAGGATCTCAAATTTCATTAAATATTAGTAAAATGTATTACAAACATGTGTTCAACTCTAGCAGCATTTTATGTGGTACAAACTGAGTTTGTACAAAGGTTAACACTGTAAAGATTGCTCTCTCTGACAACTTTGTAGTATTGACTAGATATAAAATCATAAGAAATGACAAAATAGAGAAAAGAGAGGTGCAGGAAGGGACAAGTTATTACATGGAAAAGTCTTGTTCTGACAACTTCAAAAAGCTCACAATGTTCTCTAATGTACACTGTCCTTCAATAATGAACTCACCTCTACAGCATCATGAAGTACTTCATCAAAAACATTAATGAAGACTTCATCTTTTACTGACTGCAAACTGTGGGTGCTGTAGTCACCATTAGGAGCTCTGAAGAGGTTAAATAAATCAAAAAAGTGATTTGAACAGTATAGGAAAATGAGGATAAATTTGCATGCTCAAATTAAATTATTGTTATGCAGAAATAATTTGGTTTCATTTTGCCATACTTAAATGGAAGCTCAAGTTCCTCATTCCAGCAGGGGCTTGGACTTTCTGCTGTTGTTGTCCGGCAGACTGTTCGCTGAAAAGAAACTTCTACAAAAGGACGGACCAAAACCTATAAATAGATATCAAAACAAAGGAAACAGACCTCTGTGGAAATTCATCAGAGCACATTAAATTATATATTTCATGCATTTAGAAAAACACATGTTGTGGCAATCATGCTGGTTCAGCCCAGAAATAACTTTAATACACCTTAAATACTGCACTTCATGGATTTCTTCATGGGTTTTTATGAAGCTTTTAAAAATATGTTATACACTAGCAATTCCAAAAGTTTATGTGTATTCAGAATACTTGACATATTTATATATACTGGCAAAACCACATTTTCTCCTGAGAAAAGATACAAGCTATCTAATCAAGGAAAGTAACTGAAACAGAACATGTGACTCAGACATCAGTGGAAGAAAGTGCACTTGTATCCTCTTATCTGCAATCCAAGAAGCCTACAGCTACAATCCCAGTTGTCCCTGAAACTGGCTCCTATGACAGATAAGCAACTTCATCCAGACAAAACAAACCCCTAATGTGATTAAAAATGCCTTATTTAACATTCAAATGCATATTGAATCTTTTCTACATTTCAAAAAGCTGTAATTTTGAAGGAAAATCATAAGGAAACCAGTAAAAACCCTGAAGGTCTTTCATCTTAATTCAGAAGGATGCTGAATTTAGTTTTAAATAGCAAGCAATTGTAATTTCATAAGAATGGCTGTGCTGGTTTAAACTAGGAGTGTACTGGACCCAAAGTGCAGCCTGTGAAAACAGCCAGCAGCCAACACACACAGAAAAGTAAGAACTGAGCAGGCATAGATGGTATTTTCTCCTATTACTCTTCCAGACTTCAAACATTTTCAGATGAAAGACTTCCCTAAGTATGTAATGATTTTTCTATTAAGTAACTCCCAATGGATCACTCTTCCACATACTTGTCCAATACCCACTTCAGCACAAACAAACTTCTTTCATCCACTATACCCATAAACAACTTCTCTGGGCACCGACCAAATGCTCAATGAAGAATCACAACCTTCTGAAGGCTTGTTTTGAACATAACTGTTACCAGCTTCATTTGCCCACCACTCACATTTGTACTTACAGTGCCAGGAAATAGTCAATTCTTACCCTGTGTCTATGACTCGTAATTTTGTGACTTTCTACCATTATTTCTCCTCCTCTACTCGCAGTTATGGGTGTTCTTGCTGAAAGTCCCACCATTTTTCACTGGGCAGGAGCCATTCTGTGTATCTGACATCCTTATCACCCTTCTCTGAACCTTTTGCAGCTTTACTCTCTTTTTGGAGATGAAGGAATGGGCAAGGCAACCTTGCCAATTAGGTATCTTTCTGAGGGTGAATGCTACTGTCTGTGGAAAAGAGGAATGCTCAAAGCTTCACAGAAAATGTCAGTTTTGTAACACACCTGGTTGAATGCCCAGTCTGGGCTGTTGGGTGGGCTCTGAGCTGATGGAGAGGCTGCAAACATCTCTTTAAAGGCCCTTGAAGATTTTGATGGCTGTTTAAGTTTGCTAAAAGAGGAAACAGACAACAGCAACCAGAGAAGACAGAGAATTCATTACAAAATATGAATTTCTCACATTGTCTATTAGCCATATAGAATTCTGGAAATACTCCTCATGTTTTTTGTTATAATTTTAACCATGGGAAGATATTTATTAGACCAAATAACAGAAATAAAATGCCAGAAATTGGTATTCAGTGTATACTCCTTACAAGTCTCATTGCAAAAGAGTACTTTGTGCCTGGAGGCTCGCTTTTCTGAAGAGTTTATCCACTGGAGACTCTTTTTTTCCTACCCCACACCATCTCTTTGAGCTACAAGTTATTAAGTTCAAGTAGCTGAATCCCTGCAGAATTCATGAACAGTGTTGATCTCATGGTATTCAGGCAAGGCCTCTATGGCAAAAAAGAATTCATATGAATATTACAGATTTGTCAACCCATGAGTAAAGTAAAGGAAAATATATGTTAAAACATTTATTTTTACAGTACTTCCACATAACTTTTTTTTGTTACAAGACCACATTATAGACCATAAAAAGTAACCATTCACGTATAAAGCAGATCAAAATAAGGTATCATATAATGCAAAAAGATTGCACTGGGGTTTTAATTACTTTTATAATTCTGGTAATTAATTGAATTTTTCACCTCCTTTTTCCTGTCAATGCATTGCTTTTCACAGTATCAATTTATTTACAGAGTGCAACAGAACCTCTAATACAGTAAGAGAAAGAACAGCTGATGGTGCTAAATTCTCTAACTGCCCAGCTTGGAAATACCTCTGAGTTAAATACAAGGGGTATTCACTTTGGTGGGGAGAGAGAGGGAACACTGCATTAATACACTGCTTCTGGAGCTGAACCAGACTGTTCAGAGTCTCTGCATGACACACCATCACGCAGTGCAGGCATTGTCTTAATGTGCCTGAGTGTAAAGGTCACCTTTAAAATTAGAGCCACATTAGGCTCAGTCTATTAACTTAAATGGGTCATCAAGGAGAAGACCAACGTGATGCACTCAGGAGGCAAATACAGTATTCCACAGTGAAGAACTAGATTTTTTAATACTTGTTTTTGAAATTTAATTAAGATATTATGAATTAAAATTTCCCTGAGTATTATCAAGAGGCTCACTTAAGAGATAATTCATCTGGTATTACCAGAGTTATAATGCTGTCAAAGCTGTAACTTATCTTTCTGACAGTTTCTGGTAAAACATGTCTTGAATTTCACAGCTACTGAAAAATTACTATATTAATCTACAAACTTACAAAATATCAGTCCTTTATCATCATTAATAGGAAGATAAATGTATACATGTATGTTTTTATCATGAGAATCAAAACAGCACACACGGCTCAATTGTAACATCTGTTGCTTCATCTGTCCTCAAAACAGCAGAAGCCA
Organism: Acridotheres tristis; assembly: GCA_037013685.1. Taxonomy (NCBI): domain Eukaryota; kingdom Metazoa; phylum Chordata; class Aves; order Passeriformes; family Sturnidae; genus Acridotheres; species Acridotheres tristis. The sequence continues at coordinate 57,129,626 of CM072888.1, forward strand.
GAAAATAAATCTGTACTGGAAACAAGCTTTGAAACATACCTCATCACTGGTTTTCTCACTGGAATATCATAGGCTCTGACGATGTTCACTAACACTTTAATGTCTCCATCTGATAAATTCTGTGCTGTGACCTTCTTCCTTTCTTTTCTTCTTGGCCTTAATGGTCGTTTTGGCTCTGCCAGTTTAAAGAGGCCAAGTCCCAAAATGCTAATAATCATAAACCAGGTATTTAGTCAGTTTTGCATGGAATCCAGCATTCTGACACACATGAAATTTATGCACTAACAGGAAAAGGAAACATTCGCTCCTGCTAGTGCCAAACAAGACTCTCTGAAATGTCAAAATGTTGCAATCGTTTAGTATTGCACAATCCAGTTTTGTCATATATTTCAGGAATTTGAACTTCCATGTGCCAAAAAGTTTGGTTGTTAGGGTTTTTCCCCCCCAAAACTCCGTAAGATGTAAAAAAGACAATTACACAGCTTCAAGATAGATCTAAACTACAGTGCTATAATCAAGGGATCTAGCAGATGATCATAACCACTGTGTGGAAGAGGCAAAGCATCTAACTACACAGCTACATGTGCTGAAAACAGGCTACAGAAAAGAAGCAGAAGCAATATACCACAACATACCCTGGACCCTCAGAACTTATAACCCAAGGCAAAGCAGAACCAAAGGAAAAAAAATTAAGATATGTTTTATTTTTGCAGATGTATGTAATGTTTACATCATTGATATGAACTACAGACACTCAAAAATCACATTTAAAAACTGAAAAACTGATAGCTAATAGCATTTCTTCCTTATATGTAATAAAGCCCCGACATTAATTACTGTTAACACAAAATCATGAGTTACTAAAATATCTCACTAACTGAATATTAAACAAGCCATGATATATTTTAAATCCAGTAACCATAAAACTTTGCAAATAGAATACCATATGAATTAGGATTCATTATGAGAAAATATAAATGAAGCATTTGATTTTAAACAAAAAGCTAATTGTAGTCTTGCTCAGATTTTTCTCTACTGTGATGTGAAAACATCCACTAAAACCAAGTGTGAAGTCTTTTGTAAGAGAGCAAGTCTCTGTATCTCCAGCAGATGGGACTGTTTAGATTTCTACAGGTTGAAAAACACTTTGACTGTATTATAAGGGTGTTTAGAGCGAACTAAAGCAACTTCTACATGAAAGAAAAAAATAACTTTTGCAACTTCATTACTTACACAGATTTTAGGTGAGCAACACTAAGAGTCATCTATGCTCTGATGACTGATACATGTTAAAATCGAAAGCTATGGGATTTGAAACAAAAATCCAAAGAAAGTGCTCAAGTAATAAAAGAAATTAATCTTAGAAGAGAAAAGCAGTAATTTCCAAAATCAGTATCTTTTTTGAATATAAACAGCATATGACAACATTCAGCATCAGCATCAGAACTATTTGGGAAGTAAAACAGAAAATTGCAGCTAAAAATCTATTGCACATTATTTGCAGGGCAGAGGCACTGACTGTAAGTAGGTATCACCTACAGAACGAGTCAGTGATAGCATTTCTAACTCTGATACATGCCTGAAAATTGGAAATATTCAATCTGGCACCAGCTGGGCTATGCTCAGCTCATCAGAAATGCATCATATCCTGTTATATCTTATTTACACGCTGTCACTTTATTTCTGTCAAAACCAGACTTTTCTTCAAAAAGGTTTTTACTACACTTTGTTTATCAATACACTGTACTGGCAGAGGTGTACACAGTGATTGGAAGTTTATCTATTATACTGGAGTCACATCAGTTAATCACATCAACAGACTCTGCAAAATAGAAATTTAAAAAGCAGGTGGTTTTACATTAATTTTTTTATTTGTAACAAATAAAGATAGTTCTCTTACCCCAGGCTTGGAATCTCCTCTTCATTCACAAGGTCAGAGAGAACAAAATGGTGCTTTGCTATGAGGAAACGGTTGATTACTGATTCTCGAACCTGTGAACGGGGAGGGAGAAGAGAAAAATGTGCATTTCTAATCCAAACTCACTGCCAATATTTGCATTTTGATTATTAAACACAAGCAAAACATCCACATACACATTCTTCATTTTTTCCCAATTTTACGAGGGTCACAGTTGAAAGAAAAATTTCTTTCCATCAGCTATTTCTTTAGAATGTAAGAGGAGCTCGTTTTACCAGTAAAATGCTTCTCTAGAAATATACTGCTTAGTTTGAAAGAATATATGAAAACATACAATCAAAAATTATGTCTTTATGTCTTTACAGATCACCATCAGAAGCAATTAAAACAACAAACCATACTAACGGACATCTCTTTTCCACATCTAAATGAAGCTGCAAAAAAGGCTGTAGAGAAATCTATATGGTACCAGTTATGTGGATCAAAAGAAATACTTTGGACTACAGGACTAGTGAAGCCTGTATTACAAATACTGTGATTCCAAATAAATGTTTAAAATTCTTAGTTCCTTTCATATCTTTGCTGAGGTCATAGAGTGAAGCAGAGAGATGAAAGTCTTCCCTCTTCTCCTAACGACTATGTGGAAGCACACTGAAAGAATATTGCCTTTGTCCTTTTTTCTTAGCCCTAATGCTAGTAATGGCTTTATACTCTGTGCTAGTACATCAGAAGCAATACACATATAAAGATCACATTTCAGAGTGAATTGAATTTCAGTTCTCATATGAGCAATCTAATTTTCTAGTCCATCTGACAATTGACAGAAGTGTAAAATATCCAAGTACTGTTTTAAAAAAGGCTACTTGTATTTAATCTAAGAAAGAGGCAAACAAAGGTACTATAATGTATGCTATTCTGTACTACTCCATTACTATTCAGTGTGCTGCAAAACCCATATGTTCAATGCCATGCAAACATACGGGGCTGACACAGGCATGACAGCTTTGTCAAAAATAATTTTTTATACTATCATATTGAATCTGGACTTTGGCACTTGCCTGAAAGATTTAAACACTTTTTTTTTCTCTATGCTTCTTTCATGAAGCATTCTTTCTAACCAACAATTTGTTTTGTCCTACTTTAATTCAACCTTATCATCATATTTCCTGTTTTTCTGGCAGGCTAGGATTTGATACACTTTTTGATGTTTACACAACTGGTAAGAAACTGGTTTCGCACTTGATTTGTTGCCAGTCTGAAATTGTAAACTTTTCTTGGTTAGATGATGAATGTTTTCCTTCTTTTTCCCTAAGGATTAAAGAGAATGTCATCTTAATATAATGAAAACTAGAAAAATAAATTAAATCAGTACAAGGGGAATGTTACTGTAATACCACAATGAGGGTAAATGTGATAGAAGATATGCCCTCTGCCTTAGGCTGCAGAACAAGACACTGTGATTGCTTTAAATGATTTTTAGCAGTTATTAGGGCCACTTTCATGGAGATAATTAACCTCTTAGCATCACAGCCTCCAACAAGGAAAACAGGGAGGAAGAAAATCACTGAATTCCTGGGACCCAGCAGTACAAATCTCTGGGGCACTGGAGCAAAGAAGAATTTACAGAACTGTCAGAAATATCTAGAATGGCTGGTGATTCTGTATATTCCGTCATTCTCAATAGCATTAAATAACACAAACCTCCATTCGTTCAATTACAACAGTTTCAGGCCTAACTTGGAATTTCAAAGATGTCTGTAGGTCACATTTAGAGATAAATTAGGTTTTAATATTCATGGAAATAAAGTACCCAAGTACAGCAGCAACATATGGCCTACAGGAATATGGTGGATCCATATATTTAGCATCTTACCTTCTGTAGATAGTTGGCAACAATTGCTCTGTGTGCATCTAGGTAATTTTTGCTGTCAATCACATCTTTCTCTTGCACTCTCTTCTCATAGTCCTAAAGATATTTATTAGAGTTTGTGCTTCAATATATATTCAGTGCTTCATCACATATAAGAAAAATGCTAAGTATTTAATTAATAATAATGTATGAACCACATTAAACCACAGCAGATGTAAGAAGTTTGTAAAGCTATTTTTAATGCTAGTGTATACAATATTTGCTAAACTTCCATGAATAGAGACAAGAATACCATTCAGTTACAAGATTCATGTGGTTTAAATTACAATGAATAACTTGATGATCTCCTTCTCTTATTTTAAAGCTGAACTTTGGCCTGGATGTGGCTTCACTTATTGCAGCTTCAACAGGAAGAGTCCTTCTAAACAGAAATGATGCAGTATTCTTGGAAGATGGTCTGAAATCTGAACTGTGTTTTAATACTAGTAAGTACTTTTCCAAATGATTAGTAATTACTTTCCATAGGGTGTATAACTCACTTGGTGAGTAGAACTACACTTGATTCTTAGGAAGAAGTATGTTCATAGGATCTCTCTCAGGATTGGGGTTACTATTCTGATGGACTACAGTGAAAGCTGTACTGACAGATGCAACTTCTAGCCACAAGTTTAGGTAAGTCTCAAATTAAGAAGAGGCTAGAGCTAACACTCAGCTTTCAAGCAAAAACCAAAGCTTACAAGTCAAGAGGATCTCCCAGAATCTGTGAATCACACTGGCTTTAAAACCACAGCTAGTTATGTAAAAGTATTCAGTAAAATTAGTCTTCAGGTCTGAGCTGTAACAGTAAGGATGAACAGCTCAATGTCTAGTTAGTGTCCTCTAAAAAGCAAAGTGCCCCTGGGATTGATCATATTCAGTTTCTTCACAAGTGACTTGGATAAGGAAACTCAATGCACTGACAGCAATTTAGCCAAGGATATTTGATTAAGAAGAGCAATTAATATGAGTGACTGAACCATAGTTCAGAGAGCTCTTTATGACTTAAAACTATGATAACTGAAGCCTCAATTTAAAAAAGGGAAAATTCTCTATTGAGAGTGGAGTAATTTCATGCATTGGCACAGACTGGAAAGCAACCAGAAGAGTAACAGCCATACTGCAAAAAGTGCAGGTTTAATGACAACCAATGATATGTTCTTTGGCAAAAGGGAAACCACAGGATACATAAGGATCAGCATGTCCTACAGACAAAGGGAATTACCAGCCTCTCCAGCCTGACACTTGAGGGAGTATAAATATTGAAATACTGCAGGCAGTTTGCAGCTGCCAATTCAAGAGGCATGTGGAGACACTGGATGGGATCCACTAAAGGGCTACTAAGACTGTAAGAGGCCTAGAGGACATAACCTACAAGAAGAGGTCAGAATCTTAGAATAATGTAGATTTGAAGTGACTTCTAGTGGTCATCTGATGCCAATGCTCAGAGTCAGAACAATTCCAATCAGAATGCTCAGGGCCTTGGATAATTGAATTTGCAGTATTTCTAGAGATGGCAGTGTTACAAACTTGATAGACAATGCGTTCAAGAACTTGAATACGTTCTTTATGAAATTTTTTTCATTATATTTAACTGGAATGTCTCTTGGAGTAACTTGTGTCTATCATCATCTCACCTCTAAGATGAGTCTCTCTGTTTTCTCTGCACCACTGGGTACCTTAAAGATGCAGTAAGAAACCCCCTCAAACCTTGCCTGCTCAGGTAAAAACAACCTTAGCCCTTTCTGCCTCTCCTTGCAGGTCATATGCTTCAGTACTGCACATATTCTGGTAACTCTCTACTGGACTTAATCCAGTATTTCAGAGCCTTTCTTGCACTGGGCAAGGTGCTCAAATTAATCAGTCTGGTGAGGAAGAGATTAATGAGCAATGCAGTATCTGCCCACAACTCTTTGAGGGGCAGTTACAAAGGACAGAGTGCCAGAATCATCTCTCTAAGTTACAGACAGTACAATAAGGGAAAGCAGCCATTAAACACAACTTGGAAGGCTCAGGTTGGACGTTTTTTTCTTTTCTTTTAACAATCTCTGGAAGAGTAGTGAAGCCCTGGAACAGGTTATCCAAAAAGGCAATGGAGTCTCCCATTTAGAGGTTTTCAAGTCTTGGCTAGACAAATAAACAGCTGACCTCATCTAGAGCTGGCACCACCACTTCAGTAGAAAGCAGGACCAGATGATCTCCAGAGAATATTTTCCAAATAGTATTTCCATGATTCTACAAACTTTCAAACCTTTTTGCCAAATAGCTAGTAAACCAACTAGGAACAATATCACTTGAAACTTAATTTTGAAGATCACAGCATACAAAATAAACTTGGAATGGACAATCATGGGTTTATCCAATTTATCCTTAATGGAAAAAAACAACAACCCTCCACTGAAATAATTCTTAAACTATGGTTTTCAAATTTCAAATGATAACATAAAATGAATGAAAATAGTCCATAAAATGAACTGGATCAGAAAGGTACAGCAAACATGTAGTACATCTTTAAATAAAATATACAAAACTAACCTAAAATTGCAAAAATAGTATTTATTGCAAAGAGCCAGGTATGACTGGATTAACAGGTATCTTAAAAAAAAAATCATCCAATAGAAAGGAAAAAAAGAATTTTTCAAATAAATCTATATCAGAAGAAGTCGGGATGAAACAGCAGTTGCCAGATTCTGAGATGATTTTGATCCTCCTAAGCCAATGAACACACTAAAATGCTCCTTAGCTACATGAATTGCTAAGAACAAAAAAAAAAATGCATGACTTAACACTAATAACAGAGTTGAGATAAAAATAATTGAAGTATAACCTAAAAAAAAAAAATGCACACATTGCATTTCAATAAGTTACTTAACAGACAGTCAAGGACAAGGTAAGCTAATTGGAGCAATGTACTAAAACAGAAATATCTGTAACACAGGCTCCAATAAAACAAAAAAGGTTTTAATTCTTGTTAGAGTCATTGCTTTTAACAGTCCGCCCCAAAAGGGCCCAAAACCTAATAAGCCTAAGGCTGAATTATCTCTGAATTACCTTTTTATATCTAAAAGCACTTTTAAAAAAGTATCTCAACTTTAATGAAAACTATCTTATAACAGTATTGTCTACAGCAGTTTTTCTGTTTTATTTAAGTCTTAATGAAGTACTGCTGTAGAAACATTGCCTTGGAAGGAAGCTATTTTAATTAGATGAAAATAACACTAGAAAAGACTGAAGAAATAAAATTCGTATTTTTTTCATGTCAGCATAGCTTCACATTCTTTAAAGGCGGTTCTGCCTGACTTAATTGCAAATCAAATATTATAAGCACTTAAACTAGAAGTATTTCAGATAACACTCTACCTGGAAGATTTTGTCACTGATTTCCCGTTCATGTAAAGGGACTTGCTTATAGTTTCGGAACTCTGCCACCTCCTGATTTCTGAGCTGCAAGAGTCGGAATCTCTTTGATTTATTAAACTCCTCATCAGAAACAAAATTAAATTCTTGCTGCAACTGTTCCAATCTGAAGAAATCAGGAACTTGTGCTTCTCCACTTGTAGTAATCTAAATTAGTAACAAAAATATTAACCTTTTCATAAAAAGTGACAAAATAGCTTTTTTAAGTTTTACATGCATATTGCAAGGATGTTCATTTTAAGCAAAAGAAATAAAGATGGATCAGACAGACTGAAATACCAAGTATTTTATAGTAGTGTTTTGCTGAGCAAAGCATATGAGATTATACATTACAGAATATAATAAAATTCTATTTCCTTGTATCATAAACAAAAGATTAGAGAGTATGAAAACCATAACATGTCAGAGTAACCTAGGAAACTGTACTGTAAAGGACATCCATTTACAGAACTTCGACTTTGTAAATCGCTATGTAAATTAAACAGCTATGTAAATAAACAGCCATATAAATTAAACAGCTATGTAAATAGCTCCTCAATTTGTTTAGAAAAGCTGAAGCTTCTACAACACCTGAGATCTCTTTGTGCAATCCTCACTAACAGCAGCTTCTTATTTAGTCCCACACAAGTACACTGGAAATTCCCTTGCACTTTAGGGAACAACAAACTCAAAATCCGTAATTTTTTTAAATTTATTAACTGATCTGTATGCGCATTCCCTTATACCTATTTTTTTGCCACTACTGAATGGATTAATAAATCATATTCATTAATATGTAAACAACCCATTACTAAATGCATTAATCATATTTTTAGTAGGTATTTTGCTTCTTAACATTCAAACAAGTATGTCCATCACAATTTAAAATGCTGCTACCTCCCTGCATGCATGCAGATTGCGTGGGGAGGTTCTGGTAACTTGGGGTTCCACAGCTACCATTAGCCCTTCAGCTCTGAAAATACCACTTACCATGATCAGCTGCATCAGAGCTGCATTGTTTGGGTCATTTGGATCAAGTTTTGCTTCAGATGCCCACTTAGCTAATTTCTTCATATCAGTTAAGCCTGATGTGCCAATGGAGGCAATAGCATCAATATTTTTTAAAGCACTAAAAAGACAGAATTGAGAGAAAAACACATTTGATTTAGCAATATAAAAATCTATTTAAAACAATCTTAGAAAAACTCAAAAATCTCCCCACAACCTGAACAGCAAATTCCAGTACACAGCTCTTAGTTGTAGCTATGGAACCGAAGGAATCATCAATTGCAAAGCAAAATAAAGGGGAAATATGAAGGAACTGGTGGAAGACAACTTTTATACAAGATAATAAGGTGCTTTTTGATACATTTCTGATACACCTATGCTATTCCACTTTGCTGCATACTAGAAAGTAAGAAGTTAAATTGCCTCACACTGTTAAAGGTACTACAGAAGTTTTGACTAAGAACTTCTCAGACATACAGCCCTTGCTTGCACTGTATCTTAGCTCCTGCCTTTGACCTGTCCTCCTGGATGGTGCTTTCAGGGCTGCATTGCAGGCCTCATCTCTGCCCCCTCCTCGCTGTTTCTGCATAGATCCACGGGCCTGAATCATCCCCTCACCATGTCTGGGATTGCTGCCAGCACCCTGCTCTGCCTGCCATGGTCCAGACTGCGTGCTGACTGGAGAGGACACTGCCTGTGCTTGGGAAACCCGTGCAGCCTCCTCTCTTGTGATGCAGCACTGCTTGTGGCCCTCCCAAGTCCTCAGTCCTTATCCTCTGGGTGCTCCTACTCACTTTCTTGTATTCATAGTAGGCAAGGAATGATGGTAGGTTGTCTGAAGGCCATTTGTACACTGCCCCACTCGCCAGGCTTCTGGCATCTTCTCACAGAAGCCACCTTTGAAGGCTCACTGCTACTCAAACCCTGACACAAAAGGTCAATACACCAGTGCATGTGTGTAACTTATCAGCCAAATACCACCGGAGTGGATGTTGCCCCTTCTCCTGTTAGGGGTGCTAGTTTCAGTCTTTGATCTCTATTTACTTGAGTATTTTCAATAAAGTTTTAAAAACTTACAGGTCTGTCTTGTGCTTGGTTAGAATCAGCCAAATATCCAGCAGTTACTGGAGCAGCAGATAAAGCAGCAACATCGAATTTATCTTTAGGTATCAGTCTTGAACAAATGCCAACTGAATCACAACTGTGCTAAAAAGCTCATGAGCAGCAAAAGCTGACATTAGTCATGAAAATTCTCTGACCTTCCCAATAGACAGTGGAAAATCACAGAGAGCTGTTCATCTCCACAAGGTGTTTTGAAGAAGAGTGTTTCACAGAAAATTTACTTCTGAAATTTTTCAGTTTTCCATTTATTACAGTGATTAGTCTCCAGAGTTGAAGTTAGCTGTTGGGAATCTTTCTGTACATTTTAATCTCATCTACTCTATCCTCACTGAAGTTAGCAGAGTACTGATACGTTGATCAGCAAAGTACTTGAATAGCTACAGCTTGGTTAACAATAGTAACAGAATGATTTGTAAGCCAATGTCTAGCCTCTAAATAAATAAAAACCTGACAAACGAATCAGCTGAAAAAAGTATTCATACTTGCTCAGTATTAATAACTATAGGAAAACTTTTAAGGGTTTCTAGTGAAGGTAGCCAAGGATATTACAAAAGTGGCCTTTATGTATCATCTCTTTGACTTTAGGGAATTAAATATAAGCAACAAAAGGAACAACTAATCTACAATAACCAACTTGCAGCCTGAAGGCAAATTAGACATAGCCTCTCCAAATGCACTTCAGATAAGAAAGAGTTGGAGTTTCTGCTCTTAGCAAAATAATTGCAGAAAGGTTCCTTGACAATATATTCACACTCTGTTAGAAAATCATAAAATTGAATTCATCAGCTTGAATGCTCTATAAGTAATATGCTAAAAGGTAAAATTTCTAACTAAAATATTTTTACCAAAACATGTACCCTAAGACATTCGCAGAGGGTTACAGCACAAAGTAAAACGTCCAAATTTAAGGAAAAAGATTATGGAAAGTCTTGATTATGAAGTTTTTTTTTTTAAATATTAGTATAATTAGATTCCCATGAATCACTGAAAATCTGTTTTTTATTACCTTGGAATGCCTGTGTTCTGCTGAGATACTGGAGGAATTAAGGGGATTCCTTTTTCTCCAACTGCCCAAGAGACACTACTGGATACTTTTCCAGAGGTCATTAAAGTCATTTTGTTGCTACCATCAGCTTCAAATGAAAAGGACACACCTATCAAGGGAGAAAATTCCAAAGTAATATATTTATGCATTCAAACACAATATCTAAACATTTTTAAAAATACTTCCAGAAAATGAGTAGTCAAATAACCTATGCCTTTATACAAAAAGGTTAATGTGAAACAATGATTTTACTGTGTGCTGTGGGGAAGAACTCTGTTTTACAATAATGAGTGAAAGATTCCATTACACCTGCAGAAAGGCTTTCCATTTGAGCTGGAAAGAAAGGCTACGCCAAAGGCTCATTTTTTTCCTCTACAGATGCATACCATTTAATATTTCTGGTAGTTTTCAGTTTCAGCATACTGTTATTAACAAACAGAAATTCAGAGTCAAAAGAATTATGTAGGATTGAAAAGTCAGTCCTAAAGCTTTTGACACACAATTGTACATATGGTCATCATAGAGAGTGACATTTACAAACACATTTGCTGTAATGATTTTTAACCCTTTTGTTTTCCTCCTCATTTTCTTATCTATTCTGCTCTAGTTTTATCTGTGGAAAATTTATGCAAGCCAGTCACCTCACAATGATATTCAATTTCATTATACACACTTGCAAGTTCCATATCCTACTATTTATTCTTCTTGTTTCCTCTTTTCCTATCTCTCCCTAGTTTTATTTTAGCCTAAAGCCCCAGGGAAAAGGTCTGTGCAGCTTGTCAACAAATCAAACAGGACAAAAAATTACTCTGCATATACACTTCTACAGACAGTTTTTCAGTGGTTTAAAACATTAAAATCACTGGAGCTACAATGATTGATATCTGCTTGCTCTGCAGTGTCAGAGTCCTGATTACTCAAATGCTCAAAAGATCCCAAACATCTTCTATAGCTTGTAAAGCTCCACTAATACAGGACAGATAATAAACAGACATATTTACGCAGAGATTAAAATTAGTAAGAGACAAAAATTCTAAACTGAACTTCAATGATAAGAATCACGACTATTTATGGAAGACTCAGTTACAGAAGCTGTGAAGACTCTTAGCAGGATTTACTCTGAAACCCACTCCAACCTTATCTCTACGTGGTTTCAGCAAAATGAGAAACACTGAACTAAGGAAAACAAGAGTCCCTACCACTCCCAACTCCTTCATGATCCAACATCACACGCTGATCACTGCTGAACTCTATTTCTTCCAGAGGAGCGCTGCCTGTCAGAACTGCAGTCTCAGGAACAGGTAAGAAAGCTTCAGCCAACAAGGTGGTACTGCTGATACCTGTTGTTTCATAAATCTAGGAAAAAAAATACAATGAGGGATAGAAGAAAATTTTTCATGTACATTCTTGAGAAATCGAAAACATATTGCAGGGTGTTTAGAGAAAAGGTTTTACTATGGCTTATCCATTAAATAAATAATTAAAGGCAATTGTATTAATTCACTTTCTAAAATATACAATTAACAGACATTTCAGCTATCAGCAGCTTACTTGATCTGAATTCTTCCTATCTTCTTCACTTTTCTAATGCACCTGAGACAAGTATGACAAACTCCAGGCTTTAAAGAGCATCACTGTACAATATGCAACTGCTTGTGACATTCACTTGGATCAGCTCAAGATTCTGGAGGGATTCTGCCTAATTCTCCCTTAAAATGAAAGGCAGGGTATGGCACACAGTCCCCATTCTGGCAGGACTGCAGGCTGCTTCTCTCTTTCCTAGCCAGCTGCAGGCTCAGAGTGATGTTGAGTTGTTTGTCCATTCAAATATTTTTAATCCAGGAAAACAGTATTCCTTCTCCTTTTCAATTTATGTGTTAAATAAATAAGCAGACAAGGGGTTTTTACACCTTTCCCTAAACTACCAGTTTTACCTAACCAGAGGAGTCTTCTAAAGGGAAAAGTGGGATCCTGATTCTGTTTCCCCTAAATATATTTCGTATTAACTCTGAAAAGTATTCATGTGAACCCTTTATTAATCCATACTTGGAATGCAGGGTGGTAGTGGCTTGATTTAACTGCACTGCTGATCAAGTCAAATGTAGTTATGGACATTACTAGAAATTACTGTTTTTCCTTATTCCCCTCCAGTAATACTAGGGTTTTACCGTGTGGAAAATAATGTTTTAAGACCATGTTAACCATTTGATCTGCAACACAAATCAGTTTTTCCAAAATTAAGTGGCTGATCCACTAACATATTTAATCACAAGTTCCAATTAATTTCTCCCATCCAAACTATAGTTTTGTTCTACATATACCTAGAAAGCATAAGCATCAAAAACATAGCAGCCAAGGAAAAAGTTAAAGACTGGAGAAGCAAGAAAGAAGCATACGATAGATGATTTACAAAAGGTCTTTCACAAGTTTTATGACACTACCATAGAGCAAAACACAAGCATTACAGGACTAAATATATTTTACATCATCTTTTAAAAGTTATTGTGATAAATCAACATCTACCTGTAGTTTCAAGCTCTCTGGCCAATTGATTATTTGTAAATTGAAAATCTGTCCAAAGTGAACTCTAAAATCGGAACTTATTGGTCGGGTAACAGTCCTTGACACTTCTTTGGAGTTGAAAAGGACTTTTATAAATGCTGAGCGTTTCTTCACATCTTCTCGTCGCAAAACTTCTGCTCTGTAAATATGTCAAACAAGCTATCACATAATTTTTAATAACATTTTTATTATTTTAATGAAAATCTGATTTCTCAGGGGGAGACAGAACCCACCTAAAAATAGATGTATTCTTCCAAAAATGTGACTATACAGGAATGACTTTAGAACTCTTATTTAACAACTGTTTTATCTTCTTTTGAATATAAAATGATTTTAAAATTATCATGTCAGATTTTGGATCCACTAAAGCTAACTCCATATAAAAGAAGTTATCTAGGAAAAAAAATTCTCTTCCACTCCCTTCCTCCAAAGCACAACAAATATCAAATTGAGTTAAAATTTTGGAAGTTTTCAGTCACTGGGAGTATAACAGCCAAGCAGCATTCCCTAATGAAGCTATTTATGAACTAAGTACAAAACAAAGCAGTATTTAAATGACTGAAAATCAAGAGAGGTATGTTAAATTGTGTGTGCAAATGTGGAAAGTAGCAGAAAACAAGTATTTCTTTTTTTCCACAGTGCAATCTCTGGTTTAGTACACACTTCTTTCTTTTCCCTTTGTTCACTACAGAACAGACCTCGTGTAAAGGACTAGCTAGTGAAAGTGGTAGTGCCAGCAGCCACCCAGACTCTACACTGAAACCAGATTCCTGGTCTGTGCAGATGCTCAAGGAATATCAGAGGGTTCAAAGGGAATGTGCAGAAATGCATTTTTAAGTGTACTATGTACAAGGTTATATGTGACTTGAAAATTAAGTTATATCACCTTCAAAAGTAGAAGCTAGGCTAAACAGAATGGTGAGCTCCTGCTTCTGAAGTTGCAAACAAACAATTAATAAATTACAAAAAATCACAAATAAGGTAATTTGCTGGCCAACATTCATTTATCTTACCGAGGACACTGCTCAGTTGGAGTTATGCTTCCTGAGAGGGTCAGCTCAGGAACCAGAATAGGCTCTCCAGGTTTCCTTCTGCAGTTGTCAGCTTTTTCTCTAACCTGCTGCTCTATTTCCAGGCTATTGGCCATTTTAGGTGGAATGGGCTTTATACGTTCCTCACCAAAATCATAATCTTCTGATTCTTCATCTACATGAGTATCTTTTTTCTTCTTTTTCTTCTTGGACTTCTGAATATAAAAACAATAACATTTTTTCTGAACTTCTTTCAATCTCTGCAATTTTTTCTCTTTTTCTCTTGATTCACAAGTGCTAGAGACAGATGGTGCATGTACAGTAAAATGACAGTATAATTTTAGTATTACACATAAACACATAAAAGATTTCTCTCATTGTAAAGGACTGCATTAGTTTCAGAATTCAGCAATACATTCCATTCATATGCTTCAAAATCATAATGTGCTCCAAGCAAAACATTTACTTAATCTTCTCTACCAATTTTCAAAATCAGCATGTTTCTTGAACATTCTGGCTAGATGCTGCGTTCTCATTTGCCTGAGCTACCACGTACATTCTGTTAGGATTGAAGGAAGGTTACTCAGCCAGTAGACACAGTTGTTTGAGATGCACTTCTGCACATACACTGACAAAACAAATCCACCTCTGCCACGAAGTCTGGAGCACAAGTGTTTTTGGCTTAGCAGTATCTTTAGCATGAACAGAATGATCCTTTCCCTTCCTCATGCCAAACAAGAATAAACAGAACACATGCCTTTCAGCATCTCCTAAACTGCTGAACTCCAGTGTTTACATGCATGTTCAGCTTTAAAAAACTGCAAAACAGTTCCTCCTTCCACAGACTTCTAGATTACTTGGAAGTACAGCTTGGTTGGAAGCACCAACCACTTCACAACTTAACACATCATAAGCAACAGAAGAGGAAGGAAAGCAAACATATTCTCCTCATTAACTAAAGTAGTAAGCCAAACAACTTGTTCACATATTTTTCTTTAAAAATATTCTCTTTGCCTAACTTTATGTTATCCTTCTTGCTCTTGTATCTGCTTTTAAATTTATTTAATCTCACCTAGCTCTAGTGACCTTATCACTCTCTACAGCTTCCTGAAAGATGGCTGTAGTTAGGTGGGGGGTGGTCTTCATCAGGCAGCAACTGACAGAACGAGAGGACACAGCCTTAAGCTTTGCCAAGGGAAACACAGGCTGGATATGAGGAAGAAGTTTTTTTATGGAAAGAGTGATTAAGTACTGGAATTGTCTGCCTGAGGAGGTGGTTGAGTCACCATCCCTGGATGTTTTTAAAGAAAGACTGCATATGGCACTTGGTGCCATGGTCCAGTTGAGGTGTTAGGGCATGGGTTGGACTCTTCCAACCTAGTGATTCTGTAGGGTCTTTGATTCATGTGATCTGTACTAGTAAGAAATCAACAGCAATGATTACGTTAAAACGTACTTTGAGTAAAATAAAATAAAGCACTTCTGGGTACAAAAGAAAGATAATTTCATTTTAAAACCAAAGAACCACAATCCTGTCAGTCTCAAGATAGTTTGTGACTAGCACAATAAAAAGATGCCATAATGGTATTTGTGAAGGCATAACAGGTGGATGAACAGTTTGAATTAGGATCAATGTTCATGACTACCTGCCTTCATTTCAAGGTTTACACTTATTCATCTTATCCTACAAGGATCTGACATGATGTGAATGAGTCATGTGCCCGCTTGTGTTCTGATAACAGGAATTTCCAATTCCTGAATATCGGCTTCCTTTCAAATATTTTAAATGCCTTCCATAGAGGCTGCATGTATATGAAAAAACTCTCCATAGAAGTATCAGCAGACATACAAAAAAAAAACCAGTGAAAATTTGAAGCATTTTCTTATGCTTCATTTTTCTTTGGTATCCAAAAACCCAGAGTGTTCAAGCTGGGCAATAACTATATTCAAGTATAACCCCGATTATCCTGAAGAATCAGTGTATTGCCACCTAACTATGAAAGCAAACCTGATTATGCCACAGTCAATTTCAAATATGATCTTGTTGCAGTGTGCTGCTGTAGCACTTGTACTTCTCAATATCCCCCTGAAGCACAACTGAGACCTTAACTACAGCACACAGTTAGCAATAAAGCTTTTCAGAGGTGAAAGGCTAGAATATTAATTAAATCTTTCAGTCAGACATTCCTGAAATTAGTGAGACATTCTCAAACATATCTCTACATGAGATGACATCAAATGCTAGTTCATTAGAAACACCCCTTAATTATTTTGCTTCGCCACTCACATGAAGAAAATTCATCCATATTTTTTCTTTGCAAGAAAGACATTAATTTAATAGGAATGCTGCAAAACTACCAAACTGAAAGAAAGAACTGAAGCACAGAAAATCAAATCAGTAGCAGAAAAACAATACCT
The DNA here is from genome assembly GCA_037013685.1 of Acridotheres tristis. Lineage (NCBI taxonomy): Eukaryota > Metazoa > Chordata > Aves > Passeriformes > Sturnidae > Acridotheres > Acridotheres tristis. The sequence goes on from CM072888.1 coordinate 57,146,032, forward strand.
CACAAAAATCTAACACATTCTAATTTTTTAATTAACAACTACCTGACTAACAAATTCTAAATAGACAGAATGTATCTGAACATAATAAAATGCATGCATAACTCTGATTTTTTTCTGTATTAGGACAAATCTTGGACACATTTAGTAGCAATTTTTTCCTGTGAATTTGAATGATTTAAACAAACCTGTGCCTTCTTCCAGGACTTCCAGTCTTGTAGCTCAGTTTTATACTCCTCCATTTTCTTTTCATATTCTTCCATACATTCTTCTAGCAACTCCTTTATCTCAGCCTGAATTTCTGCTTCATATGCTTTTTCATCTGATTTCTGATCAACCTCTTCCCTTCAAAACAACAATCATCAGCATGTTGCATAAAATTACACAACGGTTACAATCAAGTCTGTAATATATAACAGAAATCTACTTCTTCGTTAATTAATTTTATTCTATCAAAAATGTGTTTTATTTAAAAAGACTAGCATAGATACTCTTAAGTATTGATAGCAGATAAATATATTAATTCCAGACAGTAACTTTCTTTACCCATTAGTCTGTAGAAATTCCTTTCTGCTACAGTAATTACTTATTTCAACCTTCCCTCTTCCCCAAACTCAAAAGGAATAGTGGCAGGCTCAAAGTGCCAGCACGGCTCAAAGTTTTACTTCTGCATATCAAAATTCTAAGCTTCCAAATTAATTAATATTACAACTCCACTGCTAGCAAATAAAGCACAAAGTGTTATCAAGACATACTTCCTCAAATAAAGTTTCATGGGTGTGTTAGTAAACCTCTGAAAGTCCCGGAGGGATTTAATTTGTTTCCAAACTTTGATAATGGTTTTAAGCAATGTTCTGTCCTTTTCTTGTTCAGCATCACGAAGTCTTCTGGTTTGTCTAGAAACATACATACATAGCACAAAATCAATTGGAATTGTCTAACTCAGTGGAACATCAGATTGAAAACTTGGGATACCAAAAGCCAAGTGATGGGGGTTTCAGGCTGATTGATGGCTGCAGTGGTTTAAATCCAAGGAACATAAAATCCAGACTTGAAGACTGCAGGATTTGATTTCCTCCTATATTCCAGTATCTTTTATTTTGAACAATCTGACTAAGTCTGTTCTTTAGAGATCTCACAGTTTTCGGAAATGCTTATTACAGCTGTACATAATTAAAACCATTTTAAAGTAAATTAATGCAAACAACAGCCCAGGAAACCTAAACTCTTGCTGTGAAGCAATGCTCATTACATGTGTACATTACAAAAGATGTTTTAAACTTCATGTACTTCTAGCTCCAGTAAGGACTTGGAGAGATGAGGTAATGTAGTAAGTCCTTTGACAGATGCACAAGATTCTTAATAAGAACAAAATTAATATGGGCCTTTTTTGTCTCAGAATTGGTATTTCACATTTCCACCCCCTAATCTGTTTGTAAAAGAGCTATTCATTAACACTTTTAATGACCATCACACACTTCCAATATAAATATCCATACAGCACAAGCACAGGCTGTTTCCACTATTATCTTGGTAGAAAAACAAGTCTGTGATTTAAAAAAAGATGCAAACTAACACATTATTACTTGTAATATTCTGAGAATGTGGAAAACAAAGACAGAGTTCAGGCTGAGAGAAGAAAGACATCATACATCATTTAACAGCATAAGCCAATTTAGGGAAAACAATAAACAAAGAAGAAATGCAGACTTCAGAAAGCAGTATGAGTAACTTCTCTACTTCATTAGCTAGTAGTTTGCATATTACCTATCCATGTAGCAACCTTTTCTTTTTTGTCAACCAGATTATGCTAGAAGATGAAACTTAAAGGCATGAGGAGCATACAGATCAGTAATCACACTTATCTAATGAACTGGATTTGGAAGCAGGACCTTTCAGTAGAGAATCATCTCTGCTAAAATGCATTACCCACAAGAACTTGAATCATAGAATCCACAGCATACATTGGCTTCCTGCTTCAGGAAGTGAAGGCAGTAGGGCTGAATTTACCAATCTGCAAAAGTTTTCTGTATTCAGATGACATTTCTTCCTAAAGCCAATGGAAGACTATAGCTTTGATCTTCAGAAAGCAAAGCATATACATCTGTTATGTTATTGCAGGGTGGAGGAAACAATTACATTATTTTCCATGCTACATGTCTGTAATTTCTTACAATTGTTCTGCATTGACCATCAGGGAAATGCAACGCTAAAGAGAGACAAGGCAGGTCAGATGATTTTACCAACATAAGTGGTCCAAGTTAGTACTGAATACCATGACAGCAAAAATTCCTGAGCCCATCTGAGCTTCATATGTGTAACAGCTTCCAATAACAGAGCTGTAGCCAAAATGAATTACAGATATGAAAAGGCCTAGAATAATACCAGCCAAACTCATCTCATGTTACTTAGGCAACACTGATCTCACTGATTTCAGCTGAGTTTCTCCAGATTCATAATAGCATGAAACTAAATTAAAGAACTCAAGATCTAGAAAAACACATCAAATACACAGAAGGCATATTCTTTCTAATTTGAGTTCACCATCAAGCAAGCCTCAGGGTTGGTGCCAAAATCCAAGAATCTCATTCCCACCGTGAATCTTCCCATTACCATTCTCATGCTTTCCCTGGAGAGAGCTCCTGTCTCTGAGGTACAGTGTGGTAACTGCACACCTCCTGCTCCTTGTTCTTTAGCAGATATGTTAATAAGATACTGATAAAAGCCATTCTATTTTCAATTGAAGAAATTCTCTGTCCTTCAGTATAAAATAATAAATTATAGACTATTTTATGTTCTGTACAGATAACAGTGTATTACGAGACTGTACCTGAAGAACGAAAATCTGAAGAAATAATTCTCAATCTAAGAGGAGTGTGTGGATGCATAAGTTTAGCAGATGTAAATTTCAAGGCTGAAAGTAGGATTGCCATTAATTTTTTTTTTATATTGTGTTATCATGTGACCTATTATATCACTTTATAGTTCTGTTTCATTAAATGAATACATTACTGCTTACTCTTAGGTTGCAAAAAACTTTCAGACTTTTGTTATCTATTAGTTAAAAGGCTGTTCAGCATGGATATCCAAAAAACCTTATTTTTTATCATACTGCTAACACTTATAGTTCATCACTGTTCATCTGCCAGAAATAATACAAACTACCACTACTGAGCCAAAAACTGCAGCATGCTTTTACTACCCAGCTGTTCTCCAAGACCAATAATTGTAAACCTGTAAAACAGAATTCTACCATTTTGTTTGTATTAATCCATTGGCACAAACATGGCCAAAATACCTTATAATGGGATGAAATCAAGAACACTTGAGTAATGAGGAAGAGGATGGAAAAAACTAGGGGTTTTGTCTGTTCAAAAAATTACCTTATTGCATTGCAAAACATTTGTGCATCCTGCTGCAGTCTACTGAAATTTTATTTTAATTACATTTAATTATACAAAACACACCAGTAAATAGCTATTATGAAATTAATAAACATAATCAAATTAGACCACTTTTGAAAATTTCAGCCTAAACTGTATGTTCTTCCTAAGTTTTTATGTAACTTATCAGTGAGAACTCTTAAATCCTCAAAATTCTTCTAGAGCTACTTATAGTAGAATTTTAAAGTCTTTCATGAATCATATTCTGTACCAATGTGTAAAGGAAAAAAGGAATATGGTTTTAAAACCCAACAATTTAATGAATTCATACCCACCTGATCTCCATTTTGTATTCAGGTATGCTTTGTTGAGCCACAGGAACACCATCGCCACCACCACCTCCTGTACTATACTGCACAGCACTCCTCAAAGCATGCAGCTTGAACAAACAAAAAAACAATTAACAGATGGCTTAATAAGCTTAATGCACCTTAACAGGAAAGAGCTAATTACTAATGACAGAAAACCCTGAACTGTCCTGATTCTGTATTTACAGGGTTTTGCCATGTCTGTGGGGTGATTCTTCAGCATGACATTTTAATCAGGATCCCTGGATATAGCAGGGAGATTTACTAACTTTGATCACTGAAACAGATCTAATCAAGGGAAGACTGATCTAGAAAGTATTCTGAAAGCTCAAGAATCAAAGGTGGAAGTGGTAAAAGACCTCAAGTCAGCAAACTTTCAGTCTCAACTTTCACAAAAGCCTTTCCTGGGACGAGGAAGGGCCACTAAAGGTAATGCTTAGTGGATTAGAAAAACCCAGAATCATAGAATTGAATTACAGAATCATTACGGTTGAAAAAGACCTCCCAGATCAAGTGTAACCTTTGACTGAATCTCGCCAAGCCAACTAAACCATAGCACTAAGTGCCAATCTAGTCATTTCTTGAACACTTCCAGAGATGGTGACTCCACTTCTTCCCTGGGCAGCCCATTCCAATATCTAATCACCATTTCAGTGAAGAAATTCTTCCTGATGTGCAATTTAACCTTCCCTGGCATGGCATCTGGCTATGTCCTCTTGACTTCCCTCTGGTTGCCTGGGATAAGAGACTGAGCCCCCCACCTGGCTACAGCCTCCTTTCAGGCAGTTGTAGAGAGCAATAGGGTCCCCCATAAGCATCCTTTCCTCCAGGTTAAACCATTCCTGAAAGGAGGCTGTAGAAACATGCTGGTCTCTTCTGCTAAGTAACAAGTGATAGGACAAGAGGAAATGGCTTCAAGTCCCAGGGATGTTAGCTTGGATCTTGGGAAAAAAATGTCTTCACTGAATGTTTTACCAAGCACTGGAACAGGCTGTGCAGGGACATCACCCACCCCACCCCTGGAGGTATTTAAAAGACGTGCAGACTGGCACTTGGGGATTAGTGGATAAGTGATGGACTTGGTAGTGCTGGGTTAATGATTGAACTTGATGGTATTACAGGTCTTTTCCAACCTTAATTATGCTATGATTCTATAGGTTCCTGTAATGAAGACATTCCAAAAGGAATCATTTTGAGACACGGTATGAAATATCTGTCCATCATTAGAACTATAACCTAATGTTTTACATAAAAATTCAGAAGTATCTGTACACCACCTACTGACCCTCATCACACTAATATAAAAGTTAACTTATATATAATGATTATTTTTCCCTTCTAATAGTTCTTTAATGTAAAAAATCATGACCTTTAGTTTATGGAAATCTGAATGTATATGTACTTAATAATCCAACCAATTTTTTTTGACAGACAAGCACTTTTGTGTGCCCTGATGACATCAGCATTGTATTCACAATGCCTAATGTTCATGAACATATTTACACCAGAGAAGACCACTGCCATTACTTCCAGTAATGAAGTAGAGATGGAGCAAGAGTGGTGGTACACAGAGGATGAGCAGCCCACTCAAGCTCACTCAGCAAGTCAGTGACAGTGCCAGAAACAGAGGAGTCTACATCTAGCCTTGGGTTTTGCCATGTCACAAGAGTGCTGCAGTAAATATGGCAGCAGTATGCATTTGAAACACAGCATCTGTCACAGATACATACCTGGAAATGGGCTGTATTTTTGTACAATTTGGTGAAATTAAACTGCTTCCTTTTACTTTGATTTGGTAACTGAAACTAAATTTCACTTACTTCCCTCCATCACTGAATAATGTCTTTTGCTGTCTCCCTGTCAGAGCTGCTGTACACAATCTTTAATGTCTTATTTGTCACTTACTGGAAAACATTTTGGATACTCTAAGGAATATTACGCAAATGTTATTTTATTCCTTCCACTTCAAGTTTAATTCAAAATGAAAGATCAAAGAAATTCATAATCTTAAAAATGCAATTCTGCACTGAACACACAGCAACTCAGTCAAATATTTAGGTTTTTAACTTCTGACAAATTCACCTTCAAGGTATGAAGACAGAACAGAAATACCTTGTCTGTGAGAAGTTTGGTAAGATTCTTCTGTTTTCTTGCTAAATACTGATCATATAACTGAGCCAGTTTAGCTGCTAACACATGCTCACGGCTAAAACAGGGATGATGGGTGAATATCAGTCCAGAAATATCAATATCCAATTGAAACAGCCCCTGAAAATCTCCAGGTCCAACAAAATACTGATTGGTAGATGTAATTTTTATTGCCTGAAAGAAAAGAAGAATAAAATGGATTTACAGATTCTGAAAATGGTATCCTTCAAGGATTTTCTTTGTCAGAAAATGACCCATTTAGCATTACCTACATTTAAATGTTGAGTCTTAAACTGTGTTAACCTCCTGCTTTATTGACAAGTGGATAGCACAAAACCACCATGTATAGTCTACACAACAGAATTTCTATAGCCCATGTGAGGCTGAAATAAGAAGTCATTCTTTGTATAATGAAGGTTTTGCCGAGCAATGAAGACAATGACACTGGATTAGAAAAAGCAGAGCCTGCTAGTTCTCTTTTGACACACTCGTTTAGTACTGCTTTGTTTCCTCTTCGAACTGAGCTCTAGGATAGAGTCTAGCTCTCACAGAACAGCTCTCCTTGTAGATTAGGAAGACAAGGAGCTCTCCTTGTAGATTGTGTAGATTAAGAAATATATTACTTGCTTTCCCATTTCCCCCATTTCCAATTCAAATTTTCCCATCTGGGAAATTCAGAAGGTAAATGAAAGCTTTCAGTAACAAAGCTTAAAAAGCCTGCTTAAATCCACTGCAGCCAAAAGACATCCATGGGTTACATCCTCAAGTTACTGAAATCAGAAGAGAATTAAATTTGCTTCCAGATTGACTACTCCTTCTCCCTTATCAGGATCATTCAGAAGACATTAATCAGAGATATTATGCTACCATAAAAGATTGTTAGTTATAAAGTGTTTGTTGCAATTCCTTCCTGAGAAAAGGAAAAAAGGGATTTGGAGGGAGATTTAGCTGTTGCATAGCTCTTTTATAGGACTGATACAAACGGCCATGAAACACACTTGAGTCCACCTGATCCTTTCACAGTTTCTCATCAAAATGTTTAATAAGATACAATGTGTAATAAAAATGACAATTTTGAATTCCTTATGCTTTATTTATTTTTCTGCCAATAAAGGACCTTTAATGTCTTATCACTGTGACTTAGATATGTAAGTCACATTCTATGCCACTGCTCATGTAAACACGGTGTTCTTGAAACATAAGCTCTCTTGGCCTATCTTTACATGGTCTAAACAGTAAATTTTTCCTGCCTGCAGAAGCACCCTGCACAGATCTGTGGTACTGGATGTAGCCTGTGGATTGCATATTTATCACCAGCATCAACTAAAGGGCAATATTTAAATCAGTATCAACAAAAGCAGTCAGAAACACTTGTGTGTCCCAAAAGAGCACTCTCTATTTAAAATCTTGAAAGTCAGCTTTTCCAAGAGGGCAATAGAGTTCTAACAAGCAGAACAATTAATGCTTGCTTCAAGATTGCTGAATGGTTTAAATTGAAACTTATTTTGATTTGTCCTGATTGCACATTGAAACTGTTGTTTGCCAAGGTAGGTAATGCTGTGAATAGAAAAAAATTACCACAAAAAACCCTGCAAACAAAACAAAACAAACAAGAAAAACATCAAAGAAAAAAAACTCCACAACCTCCCAAAAATATCTGAATTGATGCTACATAACTCAAAATTAGTCGCCGTCCACATGAGCAAACGTTATAGATACACTAATATAGGAGCAATCCTACTTTGGCATGAGAATATCCAAGGGAGCCTCACAATGATCTTAGTGACTCACAGACCTGAAGGTGTTTGTCATGGGCTGACACTTTACTACTTCAACCAGCACTACCAGCTAAACTCTTCATCCTTTTGTATGCATTTTTACAGGAAAAAACAGATATATACTTAATAAGGTAGAACTGATTTAAAGAACAGATGTGAAATCACAAAAAATAGCCAATAGTCATGATTCTTAGCACAAAACCCTTCAGGTCACGGGGGATTTCTGGTGCAGAACTGGGATACTGGGTCTCAGGAATCACATATATGAAATGTATTTACCTTTCTATACACTGTTTCAAGTTCTGGTGCAATGCCTTCTTCAAGTGAAAATATTGGAGGCCTAGTAGAAGACTGTTTAATTGGATTAGGCAATGCTAAGATTTTGCCATCATCACCAAACCACTCTTTCCCCTACAAAGGAAAACAAAATTATATATTGTTTCTTACTCTATAAAGGAATTACTTGCAAAATCGTAATTCTTATAAAAAATACAGAATAAAAGGTGACTATAGATTGTTTGTGACTGAAGTAACCAAAACTTTCCTAATATACCAAAATGAAATCTTCAAATATACCAGAGGTAAGTTTTGAAATTAAAAGACCAAGACGTTGCTCAAACTTTGATTATACTGATTTATTTTTCCTTCAACATTCAGCGTTACAGATTTGAAAGGGGAAAAAAATCAACACATCACTTATTTAAATGTTATTTTCTTAAACCACTAAAATGGAAAGAAGTATAAGTTCTTGTTTTACACAAGAGCTAAATGGCAGGTCAGGTAATTTATCAAAGCACCTCTTAAATCTTCTGTTCCACAACCTGAACAACATAAACAGTATCTATGAAAGCAGACTAGGTAACTATTTTACACAGCAATTGCTATCTGTGGCTTTGCATATTCAACATTGTTCTAATTCTGTTCTCATTACCTGGATTCAAATACAGGTTAAACCAGGGCAGCTGTCCAAGGATGCTGCCCTACCCTGTTAGTTCCACACCTGTTTTAATCTGACCATTGAGCCAAATGCTGATATGGTAACACCATGAAGTCAACCAGTTAGAAAACTAACAGGGCTGAAACTGCCCACTCAGAAATTTTAGGTCCAAATGTTCCCAATCTGATTAACAAAAGCACATGGGGAATATACAGAATCACAAAAAAATATAAAGGGCAGCTGCTGCTCAGGAATTGAAGTCTATACTGAATACACACCTTTCCATGTATAGGATGATAATAATATAGTAGGACAAAATATATCCAAGCCACTTTCCCATGTCTTTCCATAAAATGTTCTTAAAAAATGTGGAAGGATTCTGAAACCTCTCTGATAAGCTATACCAATATTTAATTAGCCTTACAGTCTGATCAGTGACCTGCTCCCCAGCAGGCTACAAGCAGAGCCAGGAAAAACACCAGTTTTGTAAGACCCAGTCTGATATCCTGACAATGGGGTTACACTAAAAACATGCTCCTACAAAAATCTGTATTTCCCAACATCTGATGCTGCTAAACATTTTGAAGATGAAAGCCCCATATTAATATGACCATCCACTTACTTAAACTATAACAAAAATAAGATACTTAAAAAGATAAATAAAATACTGATAGAAGTTACAACTAAAAAGGTAGCAGTGACTTACTTGGTCCTGTCTGAGAATTCTGTTTTCTAAAATATTTTGATTAGACTGTGATACAAAGGGCCTTTCTCCAGTGTAAAGACCTTCATCCTCAAGGTATCTAGGCTGCATATTTCTAGGCATCTTCTCAGAAGCAGGCACTAATGAGAAATTAAAAAGAAAACCATGTAAAATATCTTGTAACTGTAGTTTTAGTTTGTTAATGCTTAAAACGAACTGTATATTAAGTACGGTGTCAGAAGTATTTTTCTACATAGAAAAAAAAGAAATAAATATAGAATTAAAATACGTCCTTATCTTAATCACGACAATACCATAGTGTCACAATTCTAATCAAACGATAACTAAAAATTTCCTTACCAAAAAATATTTCAAGTTACTTAGTGGAGTTTAGTGTTAATGGTTGCTTGCAAAACATTGTAAAAAACCTTGAGCAGCAACTGACTAGAGAAGCATTTCTAAGCCTTTCCAATGGAAAGTGAAACTTTCAGATTAATCAGACCTACTGTTGATAAATAGTTTGCTTAACCTGGTCTCATACAAATACAAAACATGCATAAAAAGTTATGTTAGTCAAATAACAGCAGGTGAAATTAATTTTGAAGACCTGCCTGCAAAGCTTTTTCACTGTGTGTATGGATTCAGTATTTTTCAAGAAGGAATCTCCAGACAGGGAGGGATTGTACTGAGGATTAAAACAAAAGTTCTCCCCTAAATCAGAACACAGTGGATCACACGGGAAATAGTCAGAACTAAATTACAGTACATGAAAAAACAGGCACACAATGTCAAATACTACGACATTGCACTGCAAGCTGTACTGGTATCATTCCAGTATATACTGTGAGATTTGTTTCTATTTCTTACAGTTCAAATATCAAATAGCAAGTGATATTACAAAGCAATTTTTAGGACTTTGAAGTTCTTTGGGAATCAGGCAAAAAGCTCAGAGATATGATCAATGCTGCATACATTAAACAGCAGAAGAGGGGCCAGCACCTTTCACTTCCTACAGATAGCAGTGAGGAAGTTACCCCTAAGCAACTGAGGTGCCCTGAGTACACTTGCCAGTGCAGCAGGTAATGAACCTGCTGAGGTGTGCGTGTTCCCAGCTGTGAGACCTTTGTAAATTCGACTGGATGATCAGTGTCAGAGAGCTGCAATTAAACATCTCTCTCTGCTGCCAGAGACAGTCAGTGCAAGATTTATTCAGCAGATCAAAGGGTGCCATGCTATGCAAAAATACAGGAACTAAACGGTAAGCACAATCTTCATACCTGCTGACATGCTGGGAACAAAGAGAAATTCTTTTTCCCTTTTCAGTTGTTCAGTGTAGCTTTCCCAATCAACAGGTTTCATTACTAAAAGGTCTTCATCTGTCTGCCCCATGAATAAATCATCATCTTTCACCAGGTGTACATCTTCATCCTACAGGTTAAGGGCAAACATCTGTTAGTTTGTTTCTTAAGAAAGTTTCTTGAGAAAGTACACTTTGAGAATTTTTAAGGAAACCAAAGATGCCATTTTACATAGACTAATAAAATTAACAGAAGTCTGAATAAAAAAAATGAACATTTATCCTATAGTTCTCACCATTTCATCTTCCTCTTGCTCATCTTCATGAGTTTCGACACATTCCTCTCCTACCTCTTCTTCTTCATTTAATCCATTCTTTTTCCTGGCTCCAGCTTTCATTTGCTTTGGTACAGCATCAAAATTGAAGGTAAAGAAATTATATGCTTCTTCCTCAGAAGGAAAATCATTCTGGAACTAAAAATAGAAGACAAAGATACTTTATTATGGTATTTTTAAGAAAATTAGAGCAACTGAATAAATCTTCCCATTAATAATACGAAACAATAGCATGTATAAACATTTGTTACAAGATCATTATTATTTTATCTCAAACAGAACTCACTCAAATGCTGAAGCTAACTGAAATTTTCGTGAAATTATTAAATTAAATAATTTTAAATTATTAAATAATTAATTAAAATAATAAATTTATTTAAATAATTTAATTAAATTAAATAATTTTTAAATTATTACATTATTCCTGACAATGTCTCTATTTGTATATATTTCATTCAATATTTCTTGTACAGTTTTGTTTAAAAAGTTACCTGGTCTAATTTTAACATTCTTATTGTTTTAAATATAAATAATTTGTGAATCAGAACACCAAAGTTTAAGCTCTTGCCATACTGCAGATACCCAGATAAATGATATGAAGAGAAATTTCTAATGGCCTTTTGCCTCTGAAGGATACTAGCTTTAGGATTAATCCTCTAAGAAAAGAATTAACAGTAGTACTTTGTGGCTAATAAATATCAATATACTAGTCTTTCAAATGCTTTAACTGCCAACTGGTGGCATTCAATAAAAAGGATTTAAACAGAAGACATATTTTTCCTGCAATTCCCAGTAATTGTGTCCAAACGGATTTACTATCGTTTTTTGGGTTTTTTAATCAAATGATCCAAAGCCATTCTTATATTTGAAGACGGTTCCTTTTATATACTTCAATTGTTGGCATATACTGCTTGTGAATTTTTAAATTAAATAAAACCTTCTCCACTGCTTAAGACTGAATTCTGTCTGCTTCTTCAAACAGAATCATGTACCCATATAAAGGTTAAACTGAATTAATATTCATTATTGAAACGGAGGAATTGGTACTTACTGTTGACTTTTGCTGAAGCTTTTTTAGAGAGTCACGAAACTTTATTTTTGATGGTAAGTGTGATTCATCCTCTGGCATCTCCCTGAATTTGTCATTATCAGACTGCATAAAAACATATAGATAAGTTTTAGCGTACATTTAATGAATCATAAAAAACCACAAACAATTGACTACAGTTATTAGATACTGCATTTTTTACATAAAAAAATAACAAAACAGAAACATCACCGTGGTAACAAATGGATTGTATATTTATTTTACAAGGCTACATCTAAGTATTGCTTAATTCCTTTGGGTCAAGAAATCGACTGTAGAGTACGAAGAAATGGTTCATTGCCTAAATGACAGTAGCTGTCTTCACTGCTGACGAGTCCATTGTTCCTGCACTCCTGAACACAAGCAATCCCACGCTGATGTCCAAAGGCAGCGATAGGAGGCAATGGCAAACCCTGCCCTCGGGCAGACAGCCCCAGCACGGTCAGGGCTGCTGCTGGCAGGGACTGCGGCCCTAAGGGAATCAGGGCACTTGGCAGACAACCCCTGCTGCAACCAGGAAAACCCTCTTGGGTATTGTTTAAAAAAGGTGGTGTTCATTGCTTGGGTGCTGAAATACACACTCGATTGTTTATTTTATTCTCTCAAACAATTATTGCTAAGCTACTCTCTAACTGTGGGTGACACTCCCCTGCCTTTTCATGAAAAGAGGTATCATGTTTATTTATTCCCTGTTCTCTGAAGCCTTATCTGTCCCTACACACAGTTCACTGTAAAGGTAACTGGTTCTGAGGTTGCTTCAGCAAGTTCCTTTAAGTGCTTCAAAGTGATTTTCATCAGGCTTAACCAACAAAAACATATCTACCATTCTATCTGCTCTTCCATTCTATCTGTTCTTCCTCCTTGTGGCCTGAATTGTTAGATTAAAGGAAGACACTTCTCAAGTTTACCTCTATTACACCTATACTTCAAAATAATAATTTCAAAAAGAAAATCTCAAACTCTGTCAATCTGATAGCCACTTATCTAAAAACAAAACTATACCTTGTGCATAAGTAAGTACAAGAAACAAAACCAACATGTGGAAGGCTTCAAATATACTTGATATAAAATTAATAAACAACTCTAGTAAGGGTATTAGTTCTGCATTTTCCTAATACAAATATATTAAAACAGTACTACTTAACTGAAAGCTGTAATAATTACTTACTTTAAGATCAATATTGCCAAGAATCTTTCCACAACATGTATGAAATGGCAATTCTTCCCTAGACAAGTGATTTAGCCAGGTTAAATCATATTGTTTGGAATTCTATATAAAGGTGTTACTGCTATATGCTGTTATTTCCTGGGAATAACACATTCTTTGGAACACATTTTCTATAGACGAGCAATCTCTTTGTGAATTCTGAAGAATATGAGTGCCAGTTCTGCATAGGCAGAGCCTTTGTTGGTTTTCTTAATACAAAATTCATTTTCTAAAAAGAAAATTCTTATACGAAAAAAAATCAATATAAAATGATAACAAGGAAATACAACAAAATACAAAGACATAAAGTTAATATTCAGCATTTAGCAATTGCACTGTTCAAATTTACATAAAGGTCTATTACAGTGGGAGCTTTATTTATATAAAGCTCATGTTACAGTACATTTTAAATATTTCAAGGCATCTTAAACAACAGGAGTCATGAACCTTTAAATGACAGAAGTTTCACATGATGTCCATACTACAATGTAAGAAATTTATTAGTGTTAAATACATACAATAAAAACAATAATCAGAATGGTTCTTTTCTGGTTACTAATTCAAACAGTAGCATAATTCTGATAAATGAAATTGATCTTCAAGAGCATGCAGACTTTGATTTTTCTCATGTTTCACATTCACTTTCTTATGATAAGAATAGCCAGATACAATGCACATTTTACCGTTTTATCCAGTCTGACTCCTGGTTTTCTTTCTCTGATGCCTTTTAGGAGCCTTGGTTGTGGACTGGAGTCTTCTTGTGATAAAGTAATTTCAGCTTTTATCTAAGCAAACAAATGAAAAAAATGTTTAGCTGTAATAGGAACAGAAATAGATCAAAGCTACAATAATTCCCAGGAATTCAACACTTACAAATATTTGCGTTAGAGACAGAATCTTTTAATTATAAAATCAGCTTAAGTGATTTTTCAGATCCATATATTAATATGCCTTATTAAATTGTACAGCAAACGTACAAAGAAATCCATTGCTTTTAAAACAGTGTAAGAATTTTTTTGGCAAAAAGCACAGAAGGAACTTGTAATGGTTGTATCTATATAAATTACAAAACAATGATACCTTTTATGTTACTATCAACAAATTAAATATAAACTTTAGAAAAGAAAATAGCAATAGGGAATGTAGCTGTACTCATGAACTGAGTTCTCTTTCAGCTCCAGAAATAAAAAAGCAGAAATCCCAACTCAAATTCACAAAGCACAACACAAGTAAAATGAACTGGGTATTCCTTAGAAGACTGAGGTCAATCAACCAGGATTTCTGAAGGATTCTTACCCTTGCTGCTTTTAGTTTCTCTCTCATTCGCTGCCTAACAGAAAGCTCTGCAAAGCTTGTCCTTGATGTAGAAGGAACAGGTGGCAATTCTGAAACAGAGAAAAATTATAATGTGTTTAAATTAAGTATTTTCTGAAAGAAATGCATGGAAACCATTTATACCAGAGGCCCATGTTCCAACAGAAAGAACTTGCATGAGAAAATGTGAATGAATTAAATTTTTTTTGGAATCCAGTCGTTACAAAGTATAATTTAGATGCCTTAAACTGCAACAGATCTCCCTTTCATTATATATTATGAACCACTGTAAGAGATGCTTAAGCACAATTTTAGTCCACCATCATTTAGGAAAAAACGATACTTTTAAGATAAACCTCGCTACTACTGATTCTACTTAAGACTCATCAAGAGATTTAGGAGAATTCTAATATTTCCAAATAATACAATTTACTGCCTGTATTTGTAGAAAAGAAACATTCATTGCACTTGGAAACTTTCAAAAGAATGAACAAGGTGCAGGAATTTTCAGCACCTCCCTCAATCTAACACCTTTAAAAGATTTATTAATTATTTGAATGGTGCAATAGTGTTTATCTGTGTACAGAATACACAAGCAAGAATTCTCAGAAAGTCACATTTGCTCAAAGATGGCCTTTGAAAAGGTTTTGGAATTGAGAAAAAAACCTTAGCAATTTTTAAAACTTCAGATTCATGAAAGATTGTGGCACACAGAAAAAAGGCTCTGTTGGCTGCAGATAGAAATGATGAACTTTAATTGCAGTATGAAAGGTGGGTAAAGGCTGGAAAAAAATTAAACTTTTTATTATAGCACTGGAACTGAGTCCCTTAAACAAGTACGGAACCTTCACCAGTGCAAGCTTTTAAGTTAAAAAAAAATAAACCAAACAAACAGACAAACCCCAACCCTCAAAGAAACACAACCAAAAATCCCACCAAACCCAAGTATCAAGAGTTAGAAAAAAATATTTCAAGGAAGAAGCTGGGCTGGAGTTACCTTTAGATTTTCCTCTTGTGAATTTTTTCTACCATTTTATTCTGTTCAGTTAGCATGCAAAAACATACTATTTCATTGCAGCAAATGCGTTATTTCAATTCCATTCTGATACATGAAAACTAGAAAGGAACACATTACATGACCTGAAATCCTTTACAATTGTCTGCAAACATTTCCAGACAAGCTAGGTGAACAGTGTAAACATTGAAAATTAGGGCAGAAAAAATCTGCTGCTACTTTAAGCACCTCATAATGCATCAGAACTTATGCTCTGTATACATAATTCTTTATTAATTAATCTATTCCTTGAGACAACAGGGTCATTATCTTTTCTATATATAATGAAAACCATTTTAAGGCTTTGGTAGTTGCATCAAATACTGAGATACCATAGTTCTTTGAAAAAATGACCACATTAAAAAAATGGTTTTGTTACTTTATTTCTCGAGACATACACTTTTGCTCTGCTTATGTGAATGGGCTCTGCAGCCAACTAAGTTGTGCTCAACTTCAAAATATATCTTTGAAGTGAACAAACTAAAACTGATAGCCATGAACACATTACTTTGCAAAATCACCATTAAAAGGCTGTATGAAAAATATCTACATCATGTTTTACATTGGAAGTGTAATTATCCTATAGTGGCTCTGTATTCCACGTCAGGCAGATCTAACAAGTTAGCTGGATAGTCAAACTGAAATTAAACCTGAGAACCTGAAAATGTCATCTAGTAAGTGTTCTCCCTTGATTTCATCTGCACTCAGAGGGGCTCAAAGCCATTGGATCTCAGTGTGGCTTCAAAGCTCTCTGCACTGACACAGACTCAGAACTTCTGTGAGTATCTCAAAGGATGCAGAAACCAGGCACAAGACAGATATTAATGCTATGACCAAGCACCAGTTACTTGAATGAAAATGGGGTATGGTACTTCCAGCACAGATCCTAGAAAAACTGCGGTATTTTTCATTACAACTGTATAAATGCATAGTGAGACACAAACCCTACAATGAAGAAAAAGACAGTAACACTGCAGTTGTGCTGGCTTCACAAGGTAGTAACTACAGACATGGGTTTTTTATTTAAAGCAATTCTTCTTTTGAAACTCTTATTTACTAGTCTGACTAGTGGACTGACACATAGCCATGTTGCTCCATTTAAGGAAGATCTAAAGGCATTAAGTGCACATATAATTGGATTAGAGTAAAATGCTGAATTTCTGCAGATTGCATTAAAAATAGCAGAGACTGACTGAATGCTTGAGACTAGTACAGAGATTATGCTGAATATTAAAATGAAGAAGTAGTTGATGGACATGTTTCAAGAAAAGCTTGCCAGAGTGGGCCGAATGATCATTCCATGCTGAAAGAAAATAAACCACCTATTTGAGGGACGTGACAAATTGATGATTCCAGAAACATTATCTGCTTCCCACTTGTTTTAAAATACAGTTCCTTCTTCCTGAAAAAAGCAGTATGGGGGTATGTATACTTTTAACACCACGTATTTAACATAATATGGTGACGATTATGACAAACTAAAAAGGCCTCAGAATAGAGGTGATGTATTATTACAGGCATTAAAATAAAATCAAAACAAGATAGTGGAGCAAACAGAAAATGTAGAACTTTTCAATAGCACCTGGGAAACTGCAGGGGGAATTTTTTTTTAATGGTTAGGTATCACTTGGCAAGAAAATGATAATCAGAAATTCATACACAGATCATCATTACTCTATCAAAGCAGTGAGAAACTCAACACAATAGCTAACAGCAGTGTCAGCATATTCAAAGCTATAACATATAGAACATGGAAATTTAAATTATTTACAAATCTGTCAAACTGAATCCTGGACAGGTGGGGAAGAATTGAAATAAGTTTTGAATAGATACATGAAGGCTTCAGCTCAAGGTGTAGTCTTTCTCAAAATGTGAGATGCAATTTCAAAAAACCCAACCAAACAGATGGATAAATTATACTGCAATTAAGTAAATCAATGCTACGGCCTATCCAGAATACCACATGCTGTACTTTTCACTTGGTCACATAAAATTTGCAAAATTACAGGTATTTTGGAAGCAGAAGTAACAGAGCAAAATACTTAGGATAACAAAACATTTATCACAAAGGGAAACTGTTTTCTTCTGAAGAGTACTGCTGAGCTATTTTGTTTATTCTTGGGAAATGAGCTTCTGTAAAAGAAAATAACCATCACTAGAGGGTGCCTCAGTGTCCCCATGCAATCAATTCTGAAAATTGTTTGGACTCCATCTGTCAACAGCATAGCACTTCCTAGCACAAGCTGGCACAGTGAGACTCAAAAAACATACAGAAGAAAAGTACACAGATCCTGAAGAGCTGAAAACATCCCTAAATTGTAAATATCTTTAAAAATTTGTCTGTACCATATTTTGTTAAAATATGTTTAAGGATAATATATACATTTAATTTCAGTAAGACTTGACATTGATGAAAAACTAATAAGTATGTTTATACTTCACTAGATTTTCATTCTACTTATTTTTTAATATTTTGTTCTTAATTAGCTCTTTTACACATCCTATCTAGGTAAACCATAAACCCATGCAGAAAGATGAGACATCCAGTTCTAGCAGTTTCCCACCACCACATCACTCCCTTACACTCTCCTACTTTGTAGGAGTATTTAATGTGTGACAGTAAAAATAGCATGTCAATAAATCTACACATCTTCATACCCATGAGAAACACTTCAAGCACAAATTATGAGGTTTACAGTATCATTAGGCTTGGAAGGCACTTCTGGATATCATCCAGTCCAACCCCCCATGGCAAGGCAGGGTCACCTAGAGCAGTTTACACAGGAATGTGTCCTGGTGGGTTTTGAATATCTCCAGTGGGAGACTCCACAAGCTCCCTGGGCAGCATTTTCCAGTGCTCTGCCACACTCTGTGTAAAAAAAGTTCCTTCTCAAATTGAAGGAAAACTTTTCGTTTAGTTTATGACCATTGCTCCATGTCCTGTCGCTAGGCACCACAGAAAAGTCTGGCATCAATCCTCTTGCCATCTGCATTAATGATACCCTTTCTCAGTCTTCTCCAGACTAAACAGGCACAGCTCCCACAGTCTCTCTTCATAAGAGAAATAGGCCCGACCTCTCAGCATCTTCATGGCCCTCCACTGGACACTCTCCAGTAGCTCCATGTCTTTCTTTGTACTGAGGAGCCCACAGCTGGACACTGTACTCCAGAAGTGGCCTCACTAGGGCTGAGCAGAGGGAGATCACCTCCCTGGACCTGCTGGCCACTGTTCCTGGTGCACCCCAGGATGCCACTGGCCCTCCTGCACAAGGGCACTGTTGGCTCACGGACAGTTTGCCACCCACCAAGACTCCCAGGTCCTTTTCAGCAGAACTACTCTTTGTAGGTCAGTCCCCAGCCTGTGCTGGTATTTGGGGTTATTCCTCTCCAGGTGCACCCTGCCCTTGCCCTTGCTGAGCCTCACTAAGTTTCCCTCTGCCCAACTCTCCAGCCTATCAAGGTCCCACTGAATGGCAGCACAGCCTTCAGGTGGATCAGCCACTCCCCCAGGTTTGTACCACCAGAAAACTTGCTGAGGATACACTCTGTCCCATTGTCCAGGTCACTGATAAACAAACTGAAAAAGACTGGGCTCACTATCGGTGAATGCCACCCAGAGAATGCTACAGACTGCAGGCCTCCTACTCTGCTAAGCTATGAGATCTGCCATTCAGCCAGCTCTTGATCCACCTCACTGTCCATCCATCTAACCCACATTTCCTGAGCTCACCTGCAAGGATATCATGGGAGACAGTGCAAAACCCTTGTGAAGTTAAGACAGACATCACCCATTGCTCTCCCCTGATCCATCCTGCCATGCCATGACAGGGATTGATTTCCCCATGGCAGAGCCGGGCTGACTAGTCCAGATCACCTTTTCTTCTGCCTGCTTGGTGATGGCCTCTGGAAAGATCTATTCCATCACCTTCCCAAGGATGGAGACAAGGCTGACTGCCCAGTTTATGTCCAATTACACAAATACCGCACGTCTACATAAATATATCTGAAAAACCTAAGAGCATTTCATAATCTAACCATACTTAAATGCGACAGGAGCGCGTCTTTCGAGTGCAGCGCTGCCGTTTGTGGCCGCAGGGAACCTCGGAGCGGAGACACGGCCTCAGGCACAGCGCCGGGACTCTGCACGGACGGGCGGGCAGCCGGAGCCCGGCGGAGCCGCCCGGGCCGCCGCGCCGCTGGGAGTCACTCACCGCGCTCAGCCTCGGGGGCGTCGCCGGGCCGTGCTGCCGACATGGTGCTGCTGCCGGCGGGAACGCAGCCTCCGGCGGCTGCGGCGGCAAGGGAAAGGCGGCGGCGGCCTCAGCGCGGCCGGGCCAGGAGCGGGATCGGGAACGGGAGCGCGACCCGGCCCCGGCCCCGGCCCCGGCCCGCAGCGGGGCACAGCGAGCGCGCGTGCGCGGGGCTGCGCGTGCGCGCGGGACGGGAGCGCGCGGGACGGGGACAGACGGACGGACGGACGCGCGACAGCTTCACACCAATATATTCTACATATACAACTATAGATATCTGCCTTTATAGTTAATCTCCTCACACTATAGGGGTTTGGGCTTTCTTTTCCCCTGCTGACATTTTACTGTTGAAACACAAAAGCTGCTCTGCAGATGAGAAAATAAGTTAGTGGTTTTGAAACCTACGCAAGGCTAAATATATTTAACCAATAATTTGAAGATAAGTCAGCTAGGTGCGGATCAGTACGAAATGGAATTTTTAAAAAAACCACAAATCCAAAACACATTAAGGTGCCTACTTCCAGCAGTGGTACTTAGAGTTGCAGTGTATTTGCACAAAAATTAATTATGTAGATCTGAATGAACTAGAGTGGTACTGACAGATGAGAAGAGCTTAAAAGAGGGTCTTGGCTTAGTTATTTTACTTTTCACAGCTCTATATGGAAAAGATTCCTATTATTCTCAGTGAAAAATGATCATATACCATGTTTGTCTCATGAGCTGGACACTAACTTCCATCATTATCATCGGGATTCTTCACTGCAGTTCACCTAGGCGGTGTTTGACATCTGGCTGTCACAAGCAACACAGGAATTACTCATGGGACATAGGCTTCTATATGTGCATAATGATCATGAGAGATGTTCCATCTAACATTTTTCCTCCAGACACATATATTACACTGTATGTTTACAGGCTTAGTATGTTAAAAAAAAAACAACACTTTTTTTAAAAATAAAGGAACGCTTAAAAATATATGTATCCATTTAATTATTCCATATAAGAGTTAATAATGTGGGCCTGTACATGCTGTATGAACTCTTGTAATTTTTATTTACATAAACAACCCATCCATGATCCATGAAGCCCACTGAAATATTCAGATCACAGGGACGTGTTCAGTCCCTTTTCTCCCTGCTTTCAGATTTGAACTGAAATCACTTCTACCCACCAAATTACTTTGGTTTTGTTTGCACTAGAAAATGGCTCTGTTTGGTTACAAGCATGGGGGGAAAGTTTTACATTGATATCTACACAACTCAATTTGTTGCTACTGTTAGTGCAGGTCCCTGTCCTGCTTTACCTTTCACAGATGGAAAAACAGCCATGGCTCTACTTGTTCCTGGCACAAAGCTTGTGCCAGCATAGCTGCACCCATGCAAAACCCCAGGGCTGATGTACTGTGCTCACAGATGAAGTAAATCACAGCAGAATAGTTTAATGTGGATTTTTAAATCCCCGTTAAACTACTTATGGGAATAAAATGTGGGGCCTTTTTGTGTACCTGGCTTAATCTTCTTTGGCAAGAGGGTAAACTGAGGCTGACACAGGTCACCTGTGGCTTCCTTGTCACTTCTTTGTACTGAGTGTGAATAGGCTCGTGCATACTTGCTTCAAAATGTGCTTCCAGCCCAGCCTAGAAGATGTAGAGTGATCTTCATATACCTGCTTATCTCTTTATGAGGTACCTAATGAAAGAGGAGAAGTTATCTCCTGCCTGAGGCTTAGCTTTACCAACTACTGGCCTCAAGTATTATCAGATATTAATAATATCTATTATCAGATTTCTAAGTATGTCTCAACTAGCACAGGGAACTGAACTCACTCTTTAACTGAGACAAAGGCAACTCCCTCCCAAACCACCTGAGCATTTGCCTCAGCACCACTTCTCTCAGTATCTCTCACCAGGCTAAGGGTTATGTAAAAATGACCACATTTCCTTGCTGCTGGCAAGGTTCATCAAATACCCTCTTCACGGAGCAAGAAGTACAGCACTGCAAGAAGCAGCAACCTTTTTATCACTTGGCACATAAATCTCTTTTTCATATCAAGCTTTATGTATCAAATTTAAACAGTCTTTCCTAAAGGCACATGTAAATGTAGAACACTGACAACGTTGAAGAAGTGCTTTATGACTGCTTTCTTTAACAGTTTGGAAGCATTTCTTGAAGTTAAGTACTATAACAGACACTTTAAAATGTAATAAACAACTGGATGCAAGAACTATAAAGCTCTCCACTAGCTCAGAGGTGGTTTCCAAGCACTGAAAACTAACAACAGAAACACAGAGAAGTTTCTCACACTTCTCTTTGAAAAAAAGTATTGCATCAAAAGTACCTAGAAAATAATTTTGAGGATTTTGGGTTACTTAAATCTGTCTCATTCGTGAAAGTACACTAAATGCAGCGACACTGAAACAGAGCTTAAGGAAAATGTTTGCTTCCTACCTGGTTTTTCTTATACAGCAGCTCTTGGATCACAGACAAGAGCCAAACACCACACTCCCCCTAAAAGCAGTGCCTCAGCTGTGCTTTTAAAGAGAAAGAGTCAGATTCCCTGCTTAAACCACTAAAACACTTCTGACAAACTTATTTTTGCAAACAATTTCATCTGCAGTAAAAGGGAAATCATAAATAAAATATGGAGAGGATGCAGCTTCAGCAGACCATTTCAGTTACTGCAGTGATTTTAAAAAGCAAGTATCCACAGTATATTTTTACAAGGTCAAGGATGGTTATTTCAGGCTGAAGTACAATAAAATAGTCACTCATCCTAACTTTAAGTATCTAACTTTGCTAAATTATCTGAGTTAATTTCTGTGTACTTCTAAAGTAAGTGGAGGAGTGGCACAGACCTTCTTGGGATTTGTAGGAGTCAGAGTAGTGATTCCTAAATATCAATCACTTATGGAAGAGACTGGTTCACTCTGTTGACTAAAGAGAGGTCTTAAACCTCTAATTCAGACTATATGACAACATTCCAGCAAGTAAATATTTTTTTAAATATTTAGAACTATCTAGTTTAGAAACCCTTAATTTCACTCTGAAAAAAATCCCTGGAAATTTCATGTAAAGATAAATGCTTGAAGTTGATGGTTAGTAGCCGTTTGTTTTCCTAGTGTTCTCTGTGTTCCAGTGCATTAAAGTACTTGGAGTTACTACTGGAGATGCATCAAGGGATCTTTACAAATCAGCATCAGCCTCAGCAAACTTCTTAGTTTGTCATTTGGGGGAAAAATTACAGGAAATATAGCAGAGTTAAAAAAGATATCATCTCTCAGAAGCTGTTATTGGCAAACAGGCTTTTTGCTGCTCCAGGATCAAAAAATGTACCAGTAAATGCTCAGAGTAAGAAGACAAATAATAACTTCCTACAGTTATCAATATACTTTAATAATTCTGTAGCAGAAAAAAAAAAAGGTGTGAAGTCTATGACAGTTGTTTTAGAGCCTGCTTAAAGGGAATCACACTCTTGAAGCCCTTAGATAAACAGAGAAGGGATATTTTATCTGCTTGTTAAATG
Organism: Acridotheres tristis; assembly: GCA_037013685.1. NCBI lineage: Eukaryota > Metazoa > Chordata > Aves > Passeriformes > Sturnidae > Acridotheres > Acridotheres tristis. Next base: position 57,169,412 of record CM072888.1, read on the forward strand.
CTCACAAGCTTATGTTGATACTAGGAATGGCAGAAATGGTTTGTTGAAATGTGGATTGTCTTATATACCATCCCTAATTTTTGTAGCTACAAAGGCATTTATAACTTTCCTGTCAATTCTGGAGAGGAGTATTTTCTGCTGCACTGAATTGTTAACAAAATAATTTCTTATGTTAACATGTGTATTAATATCTCTAGTGTGATCAGAATAAACAAAATTGAGAATACTAAATAGATTTATTAGACCTAGTTATAATTGTCTATATATAAACAGTCCCTATGATATCTGAAGGTCTATTACTGCAAAGTTTTAGCAGTTGGAATCACATAAAGAGAGGTGGATAAATTTCTTCTCCTTACTGAATACTGTACTAAGAAGGAAACCACGGGAAGAGGTAAGCATAGTAGTTCAAAGAGATAAGGAGTATGCATTTTTAATTGTAGAAAGATGAGCTGTCATAGCTAGAAACATCTGACATGACAAAAGCTTTCATGAAAGGGAAAGATCTGTAATGGGGGACAGGTTTTTTAGGGTAACATGCACAGCACACATCTCTTTTATCTGCTAAGAATCACGGCATGTGGGACTGTGGAAATGATCCAGTGGGTGAAACTTCATACAAAATTTTGGCAAGAACTCAGGTTCAAGATCTTGTTTTGCTAATAAATCTGTGTCCCAAAAATATACTCCAGTATCAGAGACAGTTGTACACAGAGTTTTAAATAATGGACAAATATGAACAGCATTTATGTAAAGAACGTTACTGTGAGACCCTAAAGGAGAAGTCAGGAACCTTTGCTTAACAGGATAGAAAGCTGTTTAAAAACACACGTCAGTGCAATGACTCTGTTCACAGGAGACATGCAGAATCCAAAGCACGTGTGTTTCCTGGGGTGGAGGACAAGTGATTTATCTTGGTCAGCATTATATAAACAAAGGCCAGCCTAATGGCACTGATTACTCTGGGCAGCAGACCTAGTGCTCCACATAAGGTGGTGTGAGCTGCTCTGCTTTGTTAGATGTGGCACTGTCACACTTGGCCATTAATCAGTGATGGGCAAGGCTGGCTTTTAGAACAGGCAGAGTAGATGGCAGCTTGTCATGCCCACGATCCAGGATGCCCCAGGAGTGAGCAGGGGCATCATAGGCCCCTAGTTCAGAGTTGAAACATTTTAAAACTCAACAGGGGACAATGAGCAATGGAGTTATTTCTCAGGTTTTGAGGATAATACAAGGTTTGCTTTGCCATATACACCTCTTATTGCCTGCCTAGAATCAAAGTCAAAATTTGTCAAATCAACAGAAGGGAAATGGCAAATGTTACAAGCCACATACAGCATTTACAGAATAAGCATACATGTTGCTGTGTTCTTAGAAAAGGAATTTAGGTGTTATGTGCAACCCTACAGTGATCCCAGCTTCAGGGAGGTTGCAAACAAGAAAGAAAAAACTCTGCTCATCTTAATTATTTTTAAACTGATCATACCTTACTCCAACATGACAGAAATCACAAGTAACATTTCCTGTAATTTGTCACATGCAGTTTGGAAGTCTGTGTTCACACAGCAGAATGTCTGACAAAATGTGCATAAATGCAGATGGTGCATGGAAGGGAAATCAACATCAGCGGTAGGCAACTTTTCAGATGATGTAAGAGACTGTTGTTCAGCTCAAAAGTTTTAAGTCTTTTTTGCTTTCCTCTGAGCGTAGAGATAACACTTCATTTAAAGTAGTGAAAGAAAAATCACTGCTGATACATTTCCTTCATGCAATTCTTATTTCTAAAAATCTTACCTTCTTCTTGCAAAAAATTCACTTAAGAGCCCACTGAGAACCATGGTTCATTCATTTTCTTCAAGAAATCAGTATTTTCGTCCCTTTGTTAAGATGGCATAAGCATCTACTTATTCTACTACAGAGATTATTTTACAAATTTTGCCTTAGATTTTGTATTGGATTTAGGATTTAGGACAGGTTCTTTAAAGCTGAAAAAAAATTTATTATTTTTTACTTTGATGTGAGTAGAATCACTCCAGGATTCATCTAAGTATCCTTAAAATTTTCAATATTTTTAATAGACTTAAGTGTATTGAATTTGGAGGCATGAGAGGATTGCTAGCCCATCTTAATATATTGCAAAATTTTCTGGAAACCAGACAGGTTACTTCAGTTGAAGTTGTCCCAGGAGGAACTCAAGCAATACTTTGTAGAAGATCTGCCAAGAGGACACTTCCATCGTTATCAGGGTACTTCTCTGTTCTCATCAATCCATATCTTCTTTCTGATTTTGAGACATGGATAAATTGCCAAATTAAATTATGCCGATTTCTCCACTTAGCAGATTGTTCTTGAAGAGCAGACATCTTATTTAACTGTTGCAATCTCAAAGTTAAAGGCTAACCTAGTTTACTAAATTTGGTACAGGTGATGTGAAGACATGGGTACCTCCTGATTCCTTTTTTCTTAATGTAAGTCTCTAGTACAGGGTCATCCAAACAGAGATTTACCCCACCTATTTCTTTGCAGTGGTAACAGGAGAGCCAACAACTAATTTAACCTACACAGTGATCTTTGAACTTTTAGAAATTAAAGTCAGGTAAAATAAATTTTACACTAATACTTGCTACTGAAAAAACAATCTTTCTCTGGAGGAAAAATCTCCTCACATCTCTTCCAGCAGGTAGCTGCCAAAATTATAGCAAAATTATACTCAGAATTGAGGAATATAAGCCAAATAATCCAAGACAACTTTCTCTTTGTGAATATTTGCTATTAAAAGATCCATGTAATTAACTTTTCCCTTGGGTACTAACTTTCATGAATTGATCTGATTTGTGCAGCCAGGACAAAAACAGGTATCAGTGACTGAGGATTTCGTGACAGTATTTTGAAATTTCTTCCTGTGGATGTGAGGAAAAATTATGCCTCTGAAATCCAGAAATGCTGACGTAATCTCAGTTGGGAGTGTTGACCTAAGGAGTCACAGAAAAATGTATATGACCTCTAAATGCTCTCTGGGCTGAAGTCTAAATAGTTTATACTGAAAGGACTAAATTGCTTCTTGAAAGCATTACTCATTGGTAAAGATAGTGGTATATTGCTTTCTCAACTCTATTTTTTTCCTATTTACTTATTTCTTGGATGGAACTCATCAGCTACTGAAAAACATATCCAAAGCAAGCCCCATTTCCACATACAACTGAAATTCCTGCTGACCAAACTGCTTAGTACAGCATTAGTATAATTATTCTGAATATGAATTAACTGCCAATGGATGAATAAATCAATAAGTAAACCAATCAGTGAAAACGAATTTATTCAGTAAATACCTTAGTGAATGAATATGAACACAGTCTAGCGATATCAGGTGACCTGTGGAAGGCAAATAGAATATTAAATGAACTGCAACAACTAATGTAACATACTTGGTAGGAAATTAAATAGGTTGCTTCCAGTTTTGTATATTTTTTCTTATCCTAATAGTAGCTAAATGGTGTTAGGTAGATTTTAAAAGATTTGAAGAATGTAGATAATATTCTCAGTAGTGATGTTCATTAGTAATTATTTCCTCTACTGTCTCAGCATTGTAAAACTTTGAGGACCTATTGCTCCTGAAAAAATTGTATAACAGCCTAGCCATAGGAACATGAATACCAGTAGTCAAGAAAGTGAAAGTATTTATTCTATGTGACATACTCATAAAAACTTGAAAATATGCATAGATGTTTAATTAATTATCTAGGTTAAAAATCTTCAGCAGTGGAACATGTGACTAACTTCTTCCTTAGTGTCACTCTACCAAGTATAAAGAAAGTCTGAAAGAGTAGAAGACTGTGGAGAGCTGTTTTGTTTCAAAAAACTTTATTTTTACTTTATTTATCTTTACATACATATATATCCCAAGTAAGTGTATATATATATACTTCTACCTAAGAATTTCAGGAATACTGATGTTCTTAATATTGTTTGATGGTTTCCTGATGGTTTGAGGTTCGTATGAATTGTAGCAGCCTTGATCAGGAAGCCCAAGAGTTAGTACTGCAGTAAAGACATGCTTCCTCCTGGGAGTTTCTCCTGGTGACACTTATTTCCCTCTGTGGACTGTAGGCAAAGTCTAGATGACTAATTTGATCTGAATGCCTAATTTTATATGTCATTATGGCATGTGTGGAATGACCAATATATTGTGTAGAAATCATTGATTAATTTCAGATTTGGTCATGAAGAAATTTTGCTCTTTGTTATCCTACAATGTTTTGAAATTAACCAGACCTCCCCGTGCACTGGTGTGAATTATGAGAAGATATCAGCCCAAGATATTTTCCATATAAATTCAGATTTAGTCAGATAAATACCCAAATGCAATATCATGTCATCAAATTTGATATATTTTCAAATACTATACTAGCAATAGCAATGATTTACTTTAAGATAATGTCTTGAGACTCTTAATGAGGGCGGGGACACATGGTACTTGTATACATATGTCGTCCATATGTGTAGTAGAAATATTCTTCTTGCCAAAACCTGTAGAAATAATTCAACAGAATTACTTATTTTTAACTCTTCATGCCAAAATATTAAACTGTTCAAAAAAGTATAGAATCCAAATGGGAAAACTTTGGGAAACTAACGTTACTTTTCTATCATTGTACAAACATAAATCTAAAATTGCTAAGAAAAGGAAAGCAATAACTCTTGGTTTACTTTTTTCCCCATGGTGTCATTTTCAACATGGGTGTGGTTAAAATACCTCTTCTATATTGGATTAATTTTTACAGATTTTATGTGGGAGCAGCTTTCTTATAGTTAGGGTTGCAACCAGGAATATTTCATTATAAAGCTGTATATTTTCTCCATTTAATTGAGAAAGATTAGTTTTGTCTAAAAATTTCCAGAAGCATTATAACTACAATACATTTCTGTAGAGCCTGGAGAAAATCGGTCATACTCTTTCCTTAAGGCTGAGTTAATAGATATTGTTTGATAATTAGGTAATAATTAGATAATCATATAATTAAAAACTTCTATTGGTTGCTTTTGCTTCATGATACCTATTCTGGGTCCAGTCCTGCATCTATTGAATTAAGTTTCCTGGGAGTCATGGGCTAGATATGGTCTTGTCCTGCCCTCTGGAATTCAGTGCAGGGAGCACCAAGCAATGCTGATGGTCTTTGTGCCTCAGATAGGCACTGATGGCTGTGAAGCATCAGCATCAATCATAATTGTAAATGATGATTGGACTGCATTTTGCACTCATATTGTCCTTAATTTGCAGATGTATAAATAATTGTACAGCAGGGTGATAAACCGAATCTCCAAGTGTTCTCTTCCATATTTTTCACAGAAAGCAGCCCTTGTGTGCCACTAATAAATTAGATGTCTAGTTAGAAAAATAATCTACCATTGTCTTCTATCAGACATCTCTCACTGTCAAATAAAATAATGGTTGTACAAGCATTGCCAGTTTGATTTGTGGTCAGGGTTTTGCACCTGTTCTCTGCATAAAGCAGCAGTCATGTACTCACAGCCATGAATGCTGATGTGGGAGGAAGTGAGGCCATGGGTACAGAGTGCACAGGCTGATGGTCCATACATTACCATGCTGGTTCTGCAACCTCAGCAGCGTTTTTGTGACATTTTGTCTGGTTGTAACTGTCTTAATCTGTCAAATACACAGAAAAAACCTAGAAATTTCCTTCTGATTTGGTCATAACTAAAGTGATTTCAAGAGTTGTGCAACATAGACCACTAACATTTAGCATTATCTGAATAACTGTTAGAAATGACAGGTCTCTGTAAATCTGGGATGTAGAAAAGATTGTAAATTCTTGGAAAGTAAGAGGACCCGAAGAAAGATTGCCAGTCTTGCTTGGTGTTGAATGCTGGAGAACTCATGATTTTCCTAGATATTTTTACAATGGTTGGGTGCTGCCACTGGTAAAATGGATTCCTCATTTCCAGTGGGGATTGATTCAGTTTCTCACCAATGGACCTTGCTGTGGTCCTGTCTCATAGATGGAAGTGCCAGGTGCTACCAGATATTTTATCTCCAGATGGGTGCAGATGGTGATTAAATCACCTCTTAACCTCTTTGACAAGAAAAGTGAATTGACCTTGTTACATGTCTTCTGTAATCCCCATGAATAGAAGCATTTTTTTGCAACTTTCAAGTAAGTTTTTGGAACACTGACAGAAGTGGTTGCTTTCTCTTTTTTATTCCTTTTAATTCCTTTTTTATACTTTTAATTTCATTTATCATACAGTAACAACAGCCTACTTTTATTGCTCCTATTTATATTATGCTGATAATCCATGAAGTCTCATGTACCTTTTCCAAGTTCATTGATTTGCTGAATGCAGTTTTTCATCTTGTGTGTGACCTACATTTATTTCATTGCATTTGGCCATATTGAAATATAACTTCTGCTTTAATGATGTAACTCACTTTGTTTCACATCATTTACTCTGATTAGTGACTGCTGTCCTGTCATTTTTGGGCATCCACAATTATCTTCAGCAAAAAGTTTAAGCTTTTTATTCCACAATTCTTATAAAGGTAGTAGATAGCATTTAAAGAATGGCAAAGACACTTGGAATTACACTGAAAATACCCACTGAATACTGACTATCTCCAAGTTTTCAGATCTTCCAGTTTTTAATTTCTGTATATGTTTGATAGCTTTGTTCTAGTCTTTTATGGCTGCTATTGAGTGGTCCTCAGCTAGTACAAATCTTCATGCACTTATTGGGAGGTTGGTTGAATGCTATTTGTTGGTGTAAATATCAGATGGGACTGTTCTTGTGGCCTGTACAGTGGCATCCTGAAACAGTCATTCCTATTTTATTCCTCTCCTATCTGTTTTTAATGTATTGCCTGTCTTAAAATGACCAAAGATGATATTGCAGTGAATTGTTCAATTTCACTTTAATGTAATATACAAAATATCCATTTAAAATTGCAACTTAATACATTTTATATAAAACCCAATGTACAGTATCTTAAATTTGTTTAAATAGTATTATAAACATAATTTTAGGGAAGACTCAGTCCTGAAGTTATGCAGTCTTTTGTTAATTACAGTTCATTTTGATATCCCTTCTGTTCCTTAAAAAATCCATCCTTGATTCAAGAAATATCCTTACGAGCTCAGATTTGGTTCTAATCAAAACAACAACAAACTCCCAGGTTTTGTTTGTTTGGGTTTTTTTTTTTCATTTCAGCTTTGTTTTCCCCACACAGTTGAATAAAATCCTGTGCTGGGGTCTCCAGTTTGAATGTCATTTGACATCTGCTTTAGAGCTCATCTTCATCTGATAAGGCATCCAGGTAATCTGTATCAACATATAAGAGAAATCCAGAAAACAAACTGTCTGCCCACGTTGGGTCAGAAAAGAGACCGTTTTGGTCAGTGTAGAAGATTTCAAGCCATACTTCATCTTCTGGCTGAAGGTAGATCACTGTGGATCCAGAAGCCACATCGTGGTTCCCGGTGTTGGCATCAAAAGTCTTGATCCGGTACTTCCCATTGTGAACCAGCCCAATTGCAAGGTGCTTGTTTGCTAAGGTGATATCATAGGAAAAGTAATAAATCCCTGGGATGGCACAAATGAACTTTCCTGTGGCTGGGTTGTAATGCTCCCCCTCATTGAAGAGGACTTTATTGAATACAATTGGTAATCTTTCCTCTGGGTAGCTCGTGGTGATGCCAACAGAAAAGGCAGATTTCAGCACTATCTTTCCACACTTGCAGACCCCTGGTGCACCTGGCTCTCCTCGGTCTCCTTTATCTCCCTTAGGTCCAGGTGGTCCAACTGGACCTACTTCACCTTTGGCACCTGTCAATCCTTCAGGTCCTTTCTTACCAGACTGACCTTGGTCTCCTTTCTCTCCAGCTGGTCCTATTGGCCCAGTCTTTCCTCTTAAACCTTCAAAAACATTTTAAGTTAGTTAATCGTTGCACATATCACCTCAGTAAATGATTGTGTGGGCTACTGTGTGTGCCTGAACAAACAAGAAAAACATGGTCAGAATTTCAAAACACTCTAGAAATACTTTCAAAATTTTCTAGCAAGTTTGCAAAAGGAATTCCAGTTTGGAACAAATGACCAGACTTCACAGCCTACAGGTCCTTTGTGTCTATATTCCTACTTATCTTCATGTGTCTTGATTGCATATTAAAGAATTTTGTATGTCATCAGTCTACTGCTGCCCAAACTACAGGTGCTGCTGATGGCAAGGACAGCAGCATGACTGCCTATGTAGTGATACTTGTACACTAAATATTTCCTACAAATAGAGCATTTTTAGTGCATACCTAAGCACCTGCTAATCTTTTATGCCTGGCTAATGGCACAAGTATTTCCTTGACACCACACATGCTTCATTCTTCCCAAATTTTTTCTTAGCATCTGTGCAAAGAAAGATTGTGAATTTACATTTCTTTACACTGATATAAGTATGTGCATATTAGACATATCTAAAATATATGTGTGTTCTTTCTTTCTCTCATTATATTTATATATGCATCACACTTAAACCCACACAGGCACATACATACATTCATCATATATATATATATATATATATGTATATATACACCTAGATATAGATAATAGATATAGATGATATAGATATAGATAGAAATATATAACAGTGATTATGAAATGTCTTGCTTTCTTGTACTACTGTGTTAGGTTACACAAATATTCAATACCTGCACTCCCTTTTTCACCTTTTTCTCCCTTCCTGCCATCTCTGCCATCTCTTCCTGGGAGACCAATACGTCCATGGGGCCCCGGGGATCCGCTGGCTCCAGGGGGACCCGCAGGGCCTGGCAAACCTGGGATGCTACAGATATATCTGGTGTAGTAATTTTCTCCTTTGGTCTGGCTTTGAAGAGGTTGTTCACTTGTGTAGATGGCAAAACTTGTAATGTACAGCAAAACAAACATCCTCAGATCTGGAGAAAAAAAAAAAAAAGACAGCCTAGTCACATGGCTCTGAATATGCAAAGAAGCATGGCACTGTGATGTGTTGTGCACAAATAGAGGTGTAGACCTCATCCTGGAATTTCTGCATTACCAAAATCCATGTAGGAGGCAAGGAGGAAAGTCAGTCGGATTGGAGCTTTTTCTGGGCACTGAACATGTTGCTGTATGTCTTTCAAGTAAGTAGCTGCAGACTGACATAGTGTAACTGGTGAATGTCAGCTTTTTGGGACCAATTGTTGAGAAAGTAATCTGGATTTTTTCAATGCAAAGACCTTTGATTGCATAGTTTATTTTTTGTTCCAGGCATCATTTGGGCCCTATATAAGCTTTACAGATGAAAACTGTCTTGCTGAAGGGAGTCAGTCTGTGCTAGAGGCATGTGCCTGTAGTGAGGATAAAGCTTATACCTTCATTTCATTTTGAAATTTGCTCTTTTGGTGGCAAATGAATCTCCAGTTTGAATAACTGCAGTAGAAACTTGCTGAAGCTGCAGAAGGATGTCAGATAGAGAACTACAGCTTCAGTAGCTCTTGGAAACAGCACAAATGAACACCCTAATCTGTCAGGTGGAGCCAGGCAGCTGCCCTGCCCTGCAGGGAATGGTGGAGTGTGAATGGGCTGCTAACAGCTTGAGTTTAAGCCTGGCTTGGGTTGTCATATACAGTAAACTGTGTTGCAATACCTTGCAAGAAAATTGGTTAAAACCTTATATATAGTATTTGAGTGTTTTCATAAACTGTTGGATGGAAAATAGATTTCTCTGTCCCACTGGATATTGGGATACTAAAGAAAAGTCACTGTACAAACAGTGAAATGCTGAGTAATTGCAGTACCTGATATACAAAGTCGTCTTAAATTAGTGTTGCATTAGCAGAGAGTCAATCGTAGCTCAGGTGAGAACCTATCTATAAATCAAGCTGTTTTTTCTAGCTCCTTTGCTATCTTCTCAGAAAACTTGTGTGGGTTTTTTTATTGGAGCTGTCCATTCCGTCAGAACTAATTTACAGCATTCAAGGAAATCAGAATCCACTGCTTTCTGTGGGGAGAAAAAGAAGGAATAGAATGGGTGATTGAGAAAAACATCTGCGAAATTCAGTCTATCGGTTTTTTGTTTTTTTTTTTTTTTAAAGTGAATCATAGACTCATAGAACCATTAAGGTTGGAAAAGACCTTTAAGGTAAGATTATCAAGTACAGCCATCCACCTAACATCATCACCATGTTCATCACTAAACAATGTAAAATCCACACGTTTCTTGAACACTTCCAGAGATGGTGTCTGCTGCTTTCCTGGGCAGCCTGTTCCAATGCTAGCCAACCCTTTCTGTGGAGAAAGATTTCCTGCTACCCAATCTAAACCTCCAGTGCCACAACTTGACATTATTTCCTTCCATCCTGTCTCTTGTTCCCTGGGAGAAGAGACTGACCCCACCTGGATACAAATTCTTTCAGGGAGTTATAGAGAGTGATAAGGTCTCCCCCAAACCTCCAGGCTAAACACTCCCAGCTCCCTCAGCTGCTTTTCATAGGACCTGTGCTCCAGCTGCCCTTCCCTGGACTTGCTGCAGCACCTCAATGTCTGTCTTGCAGTGGGGCTCCAGAGCTGGACACAGGATTTGAGGTGTGGCCTCACCATTGCCCAGTTCAGGGGGACAATCTGCTGGCCACACTATTTCTGACACAAGCCTGATGCCTTTGGCCTTCTGGCCACATGGGCACATTCTGGCTCATGTTCAGCTGCTGTCACCAGCATCCCCTCATCCTTTTCCACTGGGCAGCTTTCCAGCCACTCTGCTCCCAGTGCTGTGGCACTGTCTGGGGTTGCAGGACCTGGCACTTGACCTGTTGAACCTCACACAACTGGCCTCAGCCCACTGATCCAGCCTGTCCAGATCCCTCTGCAGAGCCTTTTAATCTAGAAATTTTTCTCATTCTCCCCTTTATGATACTGGTTGGCATTAACCGATTTATTAAAAACTCCAAGCCATTATATTTATTTGCAGTTCATGATGTTTCAACTGCTATATGAATAGCATGGTCAGATCTATTCAGCAGGGAAAAGATCAGCATGTACATATATACATACATGTACACATACACAGTCTTTATGAAGAATCTTTTATTTTACAGAGTGGAAAATTAGAAACTATTATGGTATCAATGGTAATGCAGAAAAAAAAGATGAAAATATTGTATTTGGAGAGAAATAAACAATGCTCCAAAATTCTCTTTGGTGATATATATTCTGCTTTTCCTTTTAGACATCTTGCATCAAATTGGCAGAAAACAAACTATTAATTTTGCTGTCATTTGATAAAGCCTTACCATACAGTCAGGCACAGCAGTCTCCACAAATGGATTAGCATATGAATGCTGAGCATTGCAGCAGAGCAGCAAATGATAACTCCAAGGCAGTTGTTAGCTACAAGATAAACTTCACAGTGACGTTTGCTCTGATGTACTACTGAGCGAACTCAAATAAAGCTCATGGATTTTCATAGGACTTAAATCAGCCACAAGAAAGCTCTCTGCAGAGAAGAAAAACTTTAAACACTTAGCCAGGAGGGAACAGCTTGGAGGGACTTCATGCTTAAGGCTGCATATGCATTTTACACAAAGCTGATGGATAAGAAGCAGACATGACCTAAGGATCAAGGACTGGAAAAAAATCCTGCCCTTTGCCAGATGAAAGTCTGAATCAGTAGGCTGGATGTTCCCACACTGTGTTGCATGTAAGCCAGGCAAAAACAATCTGAACAATTGCTAGTTTTGCCTGTGTCAAGGATATTTTACAAATCAGAGTAAAAACCTTCACACAGCTGCTCCTGTCACTAGCTGGCCAGGACCTTATTGATGTGTGAAGCTGTCTCCAGCTCCCAGACCTCCCCTGCTGTTCTTCTCATGTGTCTACAGGAAATTAATTAGTCTGGGACATGTATTTCTGAAAAGACCATGGGAAAAATGTCATTTGGGGAAGGTGAGGGGAATGGGGTTGTTGAGATAGGGATGTGCCTTAGATGGCTGAGGCATTGTGTTTGGAGGACCAGTTTGGGAAGGAGAAAGCATAGAGGACAATATATGGAGTTTTATCTCTGTGTTGGAGGTGTTAAGGAGAGTCAGGGCTGTGTAGCTGAATGGTGGGAATGCAGTAAAACAAACAGAGCTGGGATTGGGAAAAAATGATGATAATGTTTCAGGTAATGATGTTTACAGATCTGAATTTAGTCTTGGAGGAACACAGAAAGCTGCTTCCAAAAGTGGTAGTCAAAAAATGACATTCTGGAAACCACGCAATAAGTCAGAGAATCAAGACTTCTCTTGCCCTTTGAATTCAGACTCTTGCATTTCTATGTGCATAGCAGTAGTAATTTTAAAAGGAGAGGAGGGGGGTTGTGTGTCTGTTTGTTATTGCAGTGTCTTGGAAAGAGACTTGAAAAGAAATCTCCTCAGACCAAGGAAGGAAGTACAGTGTTGATTGAACCATATTTCCCAGTGAGTGCTCTAAAAGCACCACTGAAACGTTAAAAGGGAAAAAGAACATATGACATGGCTTTTGAAATCTCAGATTGACCTAGGAGGCCAAAATCAGAGATTTCAGTTCACAGGGATTTCTAAAGTTAGAGGGTATAGTAGAGTTCCCAGATCACTTTCTGAGGAGTCACCTGTGTTGTAGTAAAATACTTGTTCACAGAGAGTTAACTGGTAGGCAGAACATGGATCATAAATAACACTTTGTTCTTGGCTTCTGGTTGTCCTTTTCAAAGATAAAAACTTTTGTCCATAAACCAGGGTAGGAAACAAAGTCATTTATCTATGCCAAGTGATTTTTCTCCAGAGAAAAACAACATTTGAGGAGTTCAATGTATTTTTCCAAAAACTGAAAGCCAGAACAAACACATGATATTCTTCTTCAAAACAATAACAGACATCTTCATCATAGCCATCACCAAAAATAATAATGAAAATTATATAAACTCAGGGATAGAATAATGTTATTCCATGTTTCAAATCCACTAGGTAGAGCAAGAGTGTGCATCAAGGCATTCACTGGAAGATCATGGACATGCTGGTCAGTTCTAGTCATAGAATCATAGGATGGTCTGTGTTGGAAGGGACCTTTAAGATCATCTAGTTCCAGCCTCCCTGCTGTGGACAGGGACACTTTTCACTAGACCAGGTTGCTCAGAATGGTTTCTGAAAAATTTTCCAAGTGAATTCTTAAAGTCATCTCATTCATTTAATACTGTAAAAACATTCAAAAAGCTTTTCTGGGCCTTGTTGCAGTCTGTTAAGGTGGCAGATCTAAAGAACCAAAAGCAGCATGGCCAGCAGGTTAAGGGAGGTTCTTATGCCTCTCCACTCTTGTGAGATCCCACCTGGAATGCTGTGTCCAAATCTGGGGTCTTCAGTGAGGAAAGACATGGACATGCTGGAGCAGGTTCAGAGGAGGCCACAAAGGTGATCAAAGGTCTGGAGCATCTCTCCTATGAACATGCACTGAGAGAGTCAGTACTTACAGTGGTACTCGTGACAAAATGGCAACAGACTTTTTAGTAGGGCCTGTTGCAATAGGACAAGGGGGATATGGCTTTAAACTAAAATAGGGTAGATTTAAAATAGATAAAAGGAAGAAATTTCTCATAATTATAATGGCAAACACTGGAACAGGTTGTCCAGAGAGGTGGTCAATGCCCCATCCCTGAAAACATTCAAGGCCAGGTTGGACAGGTCTCCAAGCAAAGTGATCTAGTTGATGATGTGCCTGATGATTGCAGGGGGATTGGGCTAGGTGAATTTTAAAGGTCTCTTCCAACACAAACTGTTCCATAATTCTATGATCTCCCTTGAGAGCATACTCTCTAAGTTAGATCCCCATTGAAGCCAGGGCTCAGCAGAGGCTTTATCATCAAGCTATTAGGAAATCTCATTTCATTACTGATATACTCAGACTATGTCATTAACATTTTTTTAAACTTAGAAATTAAGGGATTGTCAGAAATTCCCAGTTTTGAAACTTTCTGGTATATGATCTAATCTTTCTCACTCGTTCAACTGTGTAGGGCTAATTCTAAAATTTATTAATTGGCATTGTTTTGAAACAAGCCTAGAAGATTTCCCATGAATCTGTTATAAATAAAAGCTGAGTCAAGCGCCAGTAACTCTTATTCACAAGCTACCCTGGCTATGTTCTTACTTTTGTCTTGCCTTGCTAGCTTTGAATTCACTTCCAATACATACACACAACTGTTTAGGCAGTAGATGATGTGTTTTAACTTCCTTGTGCACAAAGATATAGATGGGAAGTTATGACAGGGCCTTTTCTGTCTGCCCTGGCAATGGATTAGTGGTAAAGAGCAAGATAGTCTACATGTCCTTTGGCTTTCCAAATGCAAAGGCCCCAAATACCCCACACTGCTACCATGAATCCTCACTGTGAGAGGCACAGACCTCCCCCAGCTCTTCCATCCAGGAACTGTAGGGTAGAGAAACAAGGTGAATAAGGAGATAATAAGTCAGGATGAGAAGCAGAGAGAGAGAGAGAGAGACATCTTCAGCAATTCATTTGAAATCTCACTGGCTATGCCAGTCTTTTCCTCTCAAAACACAATCCACAAAAGTCAGCTGTGTCCGCATGCCTGAAGGGCAATCTGCCACCACCACATACCTTTTTACAAGGCCTCAGAAACAAACAGTGCTTATTGTTTGGCATGCCACACTCAGAAGTTTCTTTGCTTTGTATGATTTTTATGCTATTAAAATATGATTCTTAATGATGGATTTTTTTTCCCATGGATTTTACAGCGATCATCCACCTTCAGTTGGCTGAAGGTCATGTATCAGATGGGAGATGTATTGGCTTTATACATCTCCCAGCTTGTTTTGTGTTATGGGGGCTATGCTGAACTTCCAGAGCTTCACCTGTCACTCCACACCTTACTCTAATGAATCAAGAGCACAGCTGACCATTTCCACACTGCTTGGGTTAGCTACACAATCCAGAATCTTCACATGACTTTACACTGTTTTGTTTCCCTTGTCTAAAAAGGGGAAAGTGACCCAACAGTTTTTGAGCAGTCTGAACTTCTGATTCCCAGTACAAGAATGGTTGATGGTGCCCAAAGGAATTGATCAGCCAGTGGGAAGGACCATTAGCTAAATATTTCTGAGAAAACAATCCTTAAAGGCCTTATTAGCAGTGCTGACATTTAACAGTCTAATGCACTTAAGTTTGTAGTCAGTCATGTTTGAACAATCTTCATAACTATGTTGAATGCAGTCAGATCCTTCAACTGTGTCTCAAGCCTTCATGAAAAATTGAGTGCTCGTAATCAAGGCCAAAAGTTTAATATGTTTGATTTTCAAAATATCAGAAGAGTGGCATCATTTTTATTTCTCAGTGTCTGACTTTAAGCATAGTGTCTCCAGGTATTCCCATTATTTGGAAGGTTGTTTTTCTGAAAAATGCTGGAGAGCCTAGTCAAGGTGTGCATTGGTGAGATAGCTTGACTCAGCTGGGGGGAATTTTAACAAGAATGCTGGCAGGCAAAGCAGTTTCACTGCCAGCTGTACCAGAACACGCAAATAAATATAACCTGACAGAATTTGTTTTGACAGAAAGCCAAGAAGTGAGGCCAGTTGCTTACAGTTGGCAAGTAACATGAAGACAATAACATGTTTGCTTGCAGTGTAGAGAAAAATGGCTAAGGGTTTACACTGGGAGACTCAGGATATGAGTGTCCCTACACCTCAGGTACAGGCTTATGTGAATTGTTTTCTCTGTTTTCTTAAAATAAGAAAAAGAGACAGGAGCCATAAATTAGGAGCTATCTTCAGGGATGACCTAGAATTTGAAGGGTTAGTTACAGCTCTGGACTGGAATACAGCATTATGGAAGCATGTAGGCACCTAAAGACATGGATAGATGTGTGCCCATCTCCTGTGAAATGTCTTTCAGTTCAAGCAGGCTTCCTCCTCTTCGATCCTCTCCAGCTCTTACCAGGAAAATTTCCGTCTCCTGTCTTAGATCATTCTGCCGTGCTAACCTTGTGATGATAGAAGAGAAATAAAAAAGAAGCTGGATAAACCATTTTGGATAGTCTGGAAAGAGGAAAAACATGGTGCAAAAATAAAATTTCAAACTGCAAGGCACATGGGGACAAACAAGAACAAAAGTCACAGATTCTTGGGACAAGTCATGGTGACAGACTTCCTTTGCCTTGTGCCTTGTGGTCACTTGTATTCTCACCTGGACTTTGTGAGCAGAAGTCCATAGAGATCTCCCCTTGTGCGAGCAGTCACTTTGCACAGGAGTGACCGATGGGGGACAGACAGGAAAGCAAGAACTACTTTAGGAACTTCACTTTATATATACCTGAACATGCTGTAGTCCCTTGGCATGGCTTGATTCTCATGCCCTCAATGTAAATGTTATTGTTTAGATCGTGGACACCTCTGAAGATGGATTCTCCTTCACCCAGTTGCTCCCTTGGTACAGCATATGGCACCAAAGAACAGTTTTCACCATGTAAGAAGAAAAATGTGAAGAGAAGAAAGCTTCCAGACCCTCAAAAGGACACTCCTCCCTCAGCACATTGTTTTCTTCTGGAAGTTCATCAAATGATATCACCCTGGCACTGTGCCTTTCTGGGAACTCTGTTGAAAAGTAGGCATCCAGCCAGAGACTACATTCTACATTGAACTAGGCAGAGACCAAAGGAGCAATTAAGCAGCTTAAAGGCTTAGACTGCATTAAGCTGGATGATTTTTCTGAAGCAAGTTGGGGAAGGTGCCCATAAACTTCTCTGACAGTGGGGCAGGGAGCAGCCCTGTTCTGCTGAGTGGCAGTCTATTGTCCCTGTTCTGCTGTAAATGGAAAAGGATATCTGTCCATGGCTTGACATGAGTAAATATTTTCAAAAACCATCATAGTTAAGACAGCAATGCTTTTAGGTGCACAGAGGGTACACTTGCAACACACCAAGCTGTTAGCTTTTCCAGGAGGAAAACTGGAAGTTTTGCCTACCTGGGCAACACAGTTGGTCAGGACAATGACGTGAGACCCAGGCTGTGCACAGCTCACAGTGCCTGAACAACCTGTGGCCATATCAATGCTGGCAGCTTTCTTGCAGGACTACATCCTCTGGGCACTGCAGTATTCACTGCCCAGAGTTTGCTGCAAGGTCTCCATCTTCTGACCCTTGGTGTAATGTTGGCTTGGTCAAGAGCAGCAAAGATGGAGCTTCAACAAGAAACTGAAGTCAAACATAAGAGAGAGGTTGTGATGGTGAATATGAGTCTCACAGAGGTGTGAGTGGCTGTGTCTCAACACAGATGATAAATGCATTTAATACTGAGATTTTACTGTAAATTAGTAGTGTTTGAACTTCTGAAAGCCTAAAGCATTTTGAAATGGCACAAGAGCTTTGAAACCTCTTGTGCTTTTCAGAATGCCACCAACACTGGCTTGCATCCCCAGCCTCTGCCAGGCTCTCACGTCAACCCTGGTGGTCTCTACTGCTCCAACTTGTCAGTAAAAACCTGGCTTCAAAATCAGCATACTTTCCTGACTCTGGCTGTTCTGAGAAAAGTCCTGTTCTCGTGGAGGGAGTCTACCTCAAAGCTATTACTTCAACAGTATTACTTCCATATTTATATTGGAACAGAAAAAAGAGAATTTGGCCTGGTTTAGTCACATGTGCAATTGTTATGGTTAGTGTCAGATTCAGGAGATTGGAGCCAGGAAGATATAAAAATAGAATAAAATTTATGTAATGTCTGCTTTTGGGTAATAACACGTTTTTAAAGTATGGTTCTTCCTGATTAAATCGAACCTTTTATTTTCAGTGAGGTTGACCTCTTTGTGAGGCAGAAGGCATGCACATTAGAAAGACAGCTCTAAACAGTTTGGAGCTGTGAAATACAATTCCATCTGTGTGTTTTGATATTTTCTTACTGAAACAAAGATTTCTGTGTCCATAGAAAAGCAGAAGGGACAATGCATCCTCACTCCCAGCAGATTTGCCAGGAGTGCTGCCTCCACCCAAGCCTACCCTTGGCATCTCCTCAGTATCTAACTGGTACTCAGCACTCACTCAGGATCTGCATTTCTGCATTTCTGCTTGATTAGGCTGATGTTCTACAGCTCCATGTCTTGTGGAGGTTTTTGTGTTGGGCAAGGGCTGGCTGTTCCCTGGGACTGGGAGTGATGGAACTCACAGGGAACAAGGCAGCAAGGCAGGATCTCTCCATCCAGAGCCCATCCCCAGCAGGGACCAGGGCAGCTTGGAGATGGCCAGAGGCAACCATGGTCTGGCATTGGAGGCCAGACCATGAATATCAGCTCGTGGATGGGGTCAGCTGGGCTGCAATGGGGTCATGGACCATGGGCAGGATAACGGGACACCCCAGGAGAGGCTGACAGGGATTTCAGGGATGTCAGTGCCCACAGGGCTCTGGGAGGTTCCAGGTTGTACTTATTTGAAGAGGAAGACAGCATAGTTATCCCAGTCTGGCAGCATAAATTCAGTCTACACATACGGAATTGACAGTTTTCAGCACAAGGCATTCAAAGGTTTGTTTAATTCCATATGCATCTTTATGCCTCTCCCCACTGAAGCCTTCACTGAGCCACGTGGACAACCTGTGTCCTTGAGAATTTTGTCTTGCTTTTATCTGTCTCCTAATGAGAACCATTTGTATATTGGACTGTTTGGATTTGTAGAGTCTCGGTCCAGCTTGTTTAGAGTTTGTTTAATACATGAATTGCCATGTACTGTGAAGTGTCAAACTTGCTTATTTGAAAAAAATTTTTGGATTGTTCTTACAACACATTGTAAAAATCTAAAATATGTTTTAAGAGCTCTGCCATGTTGAAATAACACAGATGAATTTTTTTCTTCTGTATTTCTGATTTGGACAATTCAGGCAGGCAGTTTTAAATTTTCAAGTAAAAAGCTTATGAAGAAAGGGGAAGTATTATCTCATTTATTTGCTTTCTAATTTGTACAAACTTTGAAAGTGAAAATCTCATGGTGTTAGATAGAAATCTGGAGGGTCTGTCCACCTGTTTAGTTAACTGCTGTAGACTACTATATATCCTAATCACAGTATGTCCTGACAGTATGTCCTGTCTTTAAAAAGAGTTTAATGAGAGGAGAGGAGAGGAGAGGAGAGGAGAGGAGAGGAGAGGAGAGGAGAGGAGAGGAGAGGAGAGGAGAGGAGAGGAGAGGAGAGGAGAGGAGAGGAGAGGAGAGGAGAGGAGAGGAGAGGAGAGGAGAGGAGAGGAGAGGAGTTTGTCTTCTTTTGTTTGACAAAACTTGTCTGACACGAATTTGTCTGATAAAAATTCACTTAAAAGAATGACAGTTTTTCTTGTGCTATAGTAACTTCAGTTTGATACACATAATAATTTGTCTACCTGCTCTGTATGTACTGAAATCAAATGCAAATCTCTCTTTTATTAGTGTAATTTGATCAAATTCACAGAGAGGAAGAAAGAAAACAGAGCACAGTTTTCTTTCAGGAGATCTAATTTCTGTTCCTCGATCAGAAATGTCTATTCCATGGCAATTATTTAATCTTACATGATTTTATTTCTTCACCAGTAAAATAACAACATCAATAATATCAGGGATAATATTGCTCTGTTGATGTAAAAGCAGGTAATTTCAAGAGCACTTTTCAGATTTTGCTTTTCTTAAGTAATTGTGAAGTGCCATTTTGTATTTCAAATCAATTCTCTCATGGGAGATTAAAATGGATGAAGTCAGCATAATTCTTGCAGTTTTTTTCATTACAGTGCAGATGAGGTCTAGCATCTGATAACTGGTCATTTCTGACAGAAGGTGTTTTCTCACTTAAGTTCTTGCAAAAATAATTGGTCTGGTTTCTTTTGAAATCCATCCTGTCTGGGAAGTGTTTGTTTCCTTGGGTTCCTCCAGGGTATAGCACAAAAAAAGCTGCAGCTGTCAGTCAACATGCCACTCTTCAGTAGGAAAATCTGGCCTTTGTCTGGTAAGGAGCAAGCTTTACTTTGCATGTGGTGGGATGTGATTTCAGCACAGTCTCCATGGGACATAAGTGGGCATTCCCAGATGGTCTGAAGGTCACAGAGTGTTTAGCAACCAGTTAAATCTCATTTTCACTTTAATTTCCCCTGATCTCAGTCTGTCAACAAGTTCCACCTAACCTTGAATCACAGAGTGTTGGAGTCACCTTAGGATGTCCCCAGTCCAGCTGGGCTTCCCCTCCTTGATTGAGATGCCACTGGAATATGCCACTGGAATGCAGCCATCTGACCCACACAGCAGCACTAGTGTGCACAGCCAGGAAGGGTCCATTGGGGTCACCCCAAAATCTGAGTGCTGCCCTGTGCCCAGGGGTCCCAGCTGGCTTGTCCAGACACAGCATCACAGGCTTCCCCTGGGGAAGGAGCAGGCAGGACACACAGGTAGCACACAGTCATATCCATGGGTCACACCTGCAGCTGCAGTGCAAACACAACCCCAGGTACTGGAATGGGCTGGGTTATGCCAAAATACATATCTTTCTTACAAAGAGAAGTTATTGTAGAGAGCTCACTTCACAATTCCATAATCAGTGAATAAAATTCTCTGTTATTGTAGTGCCTGGAGTATTAAGTATCTCCAGATATAATTTACAGTGATGACAATAAACTCAGTGTTATTTTGCAGTTGCAACTCCATGGCAGCAGACTGCCATGAGCCTTTTAATATTTTAAACAGTAACCTTGATTTAAATTTATTTCTTAAGAAATTCTGGCAAGTTTGAGACGAGCCAGAATCACTTCTAATGATCTGTCCCCCAGAAATTTCCTTACAAAATTGTTAATACAAATAAAATACATATAAAAAAGAGAAGTCATGTAGGGCTTAGAGCATATCAGCTTCAAATTTCCATCAGGGTAAAGGGTTTTGCAATTTCCACTTTAATGGAAACCTACAGAGATTCAGAACATATTGACTTGCAAATAAAGTTGAAATACATAAAACATGGAGAAGCTTTCTCTTGCCTTGGTTAAAATGACCTTTCTTTCTTTCTATTTAAGTTTTATGGCATGGAATCAAGATGTAAAACTGAAAAAATTTATTATAATTTAAAGTCTTTCAGATCAGTCAGGCAGTCACTTTTCCCTCAGCCAGGGCATATTTTCATCACAGAAAAATAAGTGTATGTGTACATGCGTGTATGCACACATGCACACATATATCCTTACATTTACAAGCCAAAGGAGTCCTGTTTTCACTTAGCTTTTCTTCAATGCCCTGGAGTGTGGTAATTGCATTTTATGTAAAATATATTATTAAAGTTTTTTTTCTATTTGACTTTGACTGATGGAATTAATTTTCTTTAATTCAGATCTATTCTCGGATGGCCTAAAATACAATGTACTTAGATTTGTTTCTGGCTGATAAACAGTAAGCTGACATGCAATAGGCTGTTTTTTGGTTTTATCTTTGTTTTAGTTATCTTCATTAGGCACTTCAGAAAGTTCTAGTTTGATATTTGTGATTTTGTTTATTGCTTAAATTACCCCGTCTTGGGCAGGTAATTGCAATTGAAAACTCTCCTATGTGCAAAAGTCATGTCTTTCCTGCTTAGAATTCTCCTTTTCTACCTGTGAGATGCTGTGATTTCTTACGAGTCTTCTCTTTTTCCTCTGTCTTTGAAAAAATTGGAATGTATGTCTGTTCAAATATATGTATTTGTACACATAGTGTAAAGCTAAAAAAATTGGTCTCATAAATTTATCAGCTCATGGGAAAGAATATCAAAACACTTCATTTGGAGATGATTTTCTTGGCATAACTGCTCTTTCTAGGGTTTTTATCTATTCTGCAATTTTGTTAATGCAGGAAACTGGGTCTCTGTGGAAGTTCATAAGCCATTGCTGGTCCTTCTCAATTAAATTAATTGGTGTCCCAACTCGTTCTCTTGGGGCAATGACCATAACAGTCATTTCACAGTGTCTCTGTTTTGGGATGAATGTTACCTGTGAGGGATTCTGGTAAATGTGGTCAGAAGCCCTTCTAGCCCTGCACCCTCTGTCTGGGGCAGTGTCCTGCAGCAGGCTCCTGCACTGTTCCCAGGGATGTGGGCAACACAGGGAAGCTTTCCACAAGGTTATCTGCCTGCTTCCTCTGCACTGAGGTCTTCCAAACTGAGATGCTTTCTGAGTCCTTGCTTTCTTGTCAGCCTTGTTGGACTCTTTCTCTATAAACTTGGAAGGAGCTTAAACTCTGGCTTTTCACAACATTTCTCATAACTGGTAAATTTGTTAAATAAATTATGTGCAGAAGGCATTTGTTTCCCTTAAACCTTTTTACCCCCTTAAATCTTTTAAATTAATAATTTAATTCAGTTCCTTGTATTTCTTGCTTTAAAAGACAGTGATTAATCTGCTCATTAGTATGTTATCCTTCTCAGAAAGGTAGTAACATTATGATAGCCAGAGCTTTTTCTTTGAGTATTATAAATTTAAAATTAAAAATGCCAGTTATTATATGGTCCAGAAAATAGTAAGAGCTGTTTTCTTGTAGTGTATTAACATTAGTAAGCAAGACTGAATGACACACAAGAGCAGTTCTCATGTTATGTCCTCAGGTCAGCATAAACCCATGATATCTAACAAAAATGCAGAAGTACAGCTGCAAAAAATGCAGCAACCTGAATTGTGTTATCTGGCCTCTGCCCACTGTAGCGATTGTCATTCTGCTAGACTTAAAAGTCAGGGAAAGTAGTATATATAAAATATTTTTCTAGGTGACATCAATGGCTCTTACAGGAAGAGAAAAAGCCCTTTGAGTTCATCAAAGCTGCATAAACTATGTTCTAGCTACAAAAAGCTCAAAGGACAGTCTTTCAAATCCTCTATAAAATACTGCTTTCATTGGCACACTTTTAACAAAACAATCATGATTTCTTAATACAGATGTGTCTCATTATTATTCCAAACCTAGCTTGTTTATTTGTCTGTTTTAACCTCAGACTGTCAGATTGTTCAGGCCCTGGTTTTGCTCCTCATGAGTAGCCAGCTGTACACAGTGGTGTGCCTGGTGACTGCATGTCACAGCCACAGTGCTGGCTGGTCACAGTGTGGTGACACTGCCATTGCTGTCAGGGGCTTTCTCTTTCCTCCTCCTCCTCCTCCTCCTCCTCCTCCTCCTGTGCTGGCCAGCACAGAGCTCCCCTCTCCTTGCTGTGTCCCTGGCACTGCTGAGCTCTCCAAGCAGGACAGATTTGGACCTTTGTGCTCCTGGTGCTGGAAAAGACCCTTTCCCCCTTTGATCCCTGTCTGTTGGGATGTGGATTCCCCTGGATTTTTTGCTTTAATTGCTGGACACGAGGCTGAAGGTGAGGGGAAAGGGGAGGTACAGTGGCATGTGAAGGAAGCCCAGGAGCAGCCAGGGCCACTTTGGTGCACTTCTGCTCCTCCAGGACTTATGTTCTTCCATGCCTATATGGGAGAGAAAAGGGTACCTGTCCAAAAAGTGTCATGGTTGCAGGAAGGTGGCAGTGAGAAGGTTTCTTTCCTCTGTGTAGTGCTGTAGCTGGCTGAGTTAAAAGATGGTTGGGAAAAGTCCTTAAATGGAAATCTCAGACATGGAACTTGCTTTTCCTGCCAGAAATCTGGCTGAAGTAGAGTGTTTGTTGTGGAGAATGTTGAAGTTGTGGTGAGCCCAGATGTCATAGTCACTTCTCCCTGTTTGGAATCCGTCTTCAGACCTTGGCAGGGACGCAGTAGCCAGCAGTTACAGGGGAAGAACCTGTCAGAAGGCCACAGGGTGTAGGGCATAGCCCCAAGCCTCAGGCACTGTCCCTGCCTTCCTTTCAGCTGTGGGCTTCTGGAGACACGTTCTGTCTTCTGAGCCCTGGAAACTGAGCTGCTGTGCAGGTGGTACCACTTGTACAGAACAAATCACAGCCAAAATATCCTCCTCTCCAGAGGAGAGACACATTCTGTGTGCTGTGGAGAGGGGCAGCAGTGACTCACCCTTGAATATTAGCAAATATCGTGGATTTGGCCAAAATAAGAATCCCATTACCCGAAGAGGTTTGTTCTGGATTTGGAGTTTGATCTTTAAGCTGTGGGCTTTGTTTTTTTCTTTTTAAACCTTCCATCTTTCTGCCTTGTTGATGTGTGATGCAGCCCCAAAAGCACAAGGAGCTGGAAGCTGCTGGGGCAGCCAAGTGTAGTGTGTGCCATAGACACAATGCTGCTGCTGTTTCCTGATTACAAATGGTCAGTAGCTCAGCTTGCTTTTGGAATCTGAGAGGGAAAAGTGAATGTAGCCAGAGAATGTAGCAAGAGGTTGTGCAGGTCTCCCTGTGGTAAGTAAATGGGGATTTGTGCCCTTGCCTGAAGGAATATCTTATTCCAAGAGTGGGCAGTCGACACTCATCCAAAGATCAGTAGGACATGGCTGAGGCTCCTCAGCCTTCTCACCTGTAATGCCAGCTAAAATCACAATGTGCAGAGGCCAGATGGAGGCTTTGTACAGCATCCTTCGTGCCCATGAACTTGCACCATGTCCCAGCTCAGGAATCCTGAGGTTTCTGTCTGACTGTGTATGTGCCTGTTTACCATCCTGCTCTAGTCTAAAAACCAGGAAAAAACCAAGGGCACATGAAGTCCAATAAGACCATTTGATGAGTTATCAATGCTATTCTCTCCAAGAAAACAACAGAAATTTTTTGAAGGGCATCTGTTCCCTTCAGCTCATTGCTTGCCTCTTGCCATGGCCTTTCTCCTGTTGGATAACATAGCTCCAGTGTAACAGGGGATTTCACTGTTCATGGTCTTCCCTCATTCTGGTTTACTTTCATGACAGGCTAAAGCTTGTAAACCTTTGACTACTGTTTACAAATAGACAGACTGGATAATATTAGCAAATATAAACAGTCCTTTCCATGAAAATCCTATTTTAAACACAGATTTGAAAAGACCAATTTTATCTCTACCATCTGTAACTAGTTAAAATTCCAATTGCTTTTTCCTTGAAAAGCATTTAGATAGTAAGCATGAGGTACATTAAAACTAGTATAAACTGTAGCCTTTTATTAAGAGTTTACAAAAGAATCTAATAGAGACCTGGGTTATCTGCAGCCTCGAAATAGTGCTGAAAAAGCAATGGTGCTTTCAGTTCTCAAACGTGATTTCTTTTTCTTCTTTTAAACTCGACAATATATTTTTCTAACATTTATGCACAAACTTGCATTTGTTTAGCTTCAAATAATTTGTTAGATGAATGCCAGATCCTTAGTTGACATTTTAATTCATCTAGAATCAGACAGTCTATATTTATCTGGCCCAAGCTGGAATAAGGAGTTATATAAACTAGGGATATAGTCAGTCTCTAGCTGCAAAAACCTGTGTACCAATTTAAAATGTAACTTTCCCTCTTCAGTTTGTTGCTGCCATTCTGCTGGGGCTCCCTTGGTTTGTAGATTTGCCATTTCCATAGGCTGTTTAATCCATCTGACACTGCATTAAATCATTAGCATTCTTTGCTATCCAGTACTGTTGTGTAGGGGAAAGGAAGAGCCAGAAGGGTAAGGGAAGGGTAAGGGTATTTTCCATATGGTAAATGAGTGACTGAGGCACAGTGCAATGTAACCCTGTAATTCCTGAGCTTGTTGGACCCACCAGAATCAGCTATTTGAGCTCTGGGCTTTCCATGGCTGCAGGCACACCTTCCCCCACTGCTCCTTCTGCAGATGTGCCCACCTTGAGCTGGAGATCTCAGGTGGCAACTTCGTAAAGGATCAGGCAACTTCAACTCATCAGGATGCACCAGATATATTTGTCAAAAGTTTAGGATTCTGGCATGGCCGATTCATCATCCTTTCCTTTTGACCACTTTGCAACTGGGGCAGGTATAAACGATTTTTACCCATTGCTGTTGTCTGCTAGGTGAATGGGAGCCAAAGAGCTAAAAGTATCCAGATGGGTGCTTGTGCTGGTCTAATTAAATCAGTTTTGAAACATCTCTTTAGGCTGTGGACAGATGTTCTATTTGTAGAGAGCTGTGCCAGATGAAGATTACAAGCCACACTGCTGGAGGTTATTGCCCTCACAGCTCTGCTGGCACAGCCATCCCAGGTCCTCTTCAGCTTGAACAGGGTGCAGACATGCACTGAGGGGTGGGGACAGGACAGGTCACTACCTGCCTGCCCACGCTGCCTCCTGGGCACACAGTCAGCTCTGCTGAGTGTCCAGAGGTGAATCCTGGCCTCTTTCCGTCAAAATTAGTCCAGTGGGAATAACATAGCTCTTGTTGCTCTGGTTTATTGTGTCTGTCAGGGAGTGGGGAGCCCTAACGAGCCAGGGGACAGTGTGGGAGCACAGGGGACAAGCTGGGGCTGGCACAGCTGGATCTGGAGGAGGCCATTTATTGCAGCTCTCCCGTGCTGGGGTGGGAGCAGGAACCTGTCCCACTGCTGGTCCTGGTACATGGCCTCTGGATGAGGAGTTTTGGAGAATGGCAGGGACTCAATGTCTTTGCTCATTTACCAAGGTCTTGGCATTGGCTTGAGCTAGGGCCGTGGGGATGCTGAAGGATTGCCAAAGGCAGTCCAATCCAAACACGGAAGTTTTTCTCATCAAGCTGTTATATTTTTACCAAATGTGTTAATGTGTGTACAGACAAAGTATGAAAAAATGTTGACCAAGTCTGGTGAGCTGCTTAGCTTCACTGGGCCAAAACTATCTCAGCAGATAGTATTGGACTTTCTATGTAACACAAGGGTCAACTGTGACAATCACATTTTGTTTATTGCTTTTTGTATCTTAAATGCTATCTGCATTAGGAACTATCATATTTATTCTCATGACTGTTCTCAGTAAAAATGTGTTAGATTAGAAGCAACTTAAATCCCTTACAAATGCATCTTCCACTAAAACGCAGGAAAAATGTCTCTATTGCTATTGGTGGTGTCTGGCTTTCTTTAACTCTCAGAGGCAGTTTTAATTAAGCATATATGGTGCAGTCCTTCCTCATTGCCCTTGCTAGAGAATTATTTCTTTTGATTGATCATGGCTATATGCAGAAATCAGTCCCTACCTGTGTTTTTGGAGAAGTTAATAAAAAAGATAGCTGAAAATAACCCCAGGTCTAAATCTCATCCCTGAGGTCCTCTCTGAGAGTTGCTTGTCCTCCCTGAAGGTGTCCAGGCCAGTGGAGCAGCCAGCTCCCTTCTCTAAGGCACCTGGTTGTGTCCTTCTCCTCAGGAAACAAATGAGTAATATTCTGTTTATATTGGTTGCTCCCTCACTCCTCACAGTTTCCTTCCCACTCTCCAAGCAGTGAAGGAAGTGTTCCCTATTCCACAGAAACACAGCATATACAGAAGCTGAGAGCAGTCTTGGGAATATCCATTTACTTATCTCTTTTTTCAGACCACTTCTTACTGCAACTTTCCAGAGTTTTAGCAGTTCACTGCCATACAAGTGAAACAGCAGCAACAGGGGCAGCAAAAGAAAAAGAGGCATATGCAGCCCTAAGCAGGGCAGGATGTGTCAGGCAGGAGTAGGATGTGCTGTGGCACTGGTGCTGGGTGGCACATTGGGGCAGAGCCTGGCATCTGATTTTCTGCAGCCACTAGATGGCACAAAAAATGCTGCTGTAGGATCAGCTTGTTCCTGGAAAATTACTTAAGCATCAGGCTCATGCTGTGGTTAAAGGGGATCCTTCTGTCCCTTTAATTCAAAGGCACATTTTAATGTTTCTCTTAGATGCAAGGATGTTGGCTGGAGTCATCCTGTTGAGTGGAAATTAATCTTAACAGCAAAATTCAGCTTCAAATATCAAGCACTGCTGGAGTCAGTGCCATTCCGAGGTGGAGGGTAACACAGCAGAAGATGAGGGGAAGGGAGGTTGCTCTGCTAATTGCATTACGGGACCAGGCACTAAGAAAAATCATCAGTTCTTGTCCTAGTGCTGATAACAATTCTCTTTTTAGCTTTGGGCAAATCACATAATCCTCTTCATTTCTCTGTTTCCATATGGAGGGCAATGATTTCCTGCCCTGCAGTGGTACCAGAGGAGTTAATTAATACTCATAAAGCACAAACAGAGAGAAGAAAAACACAGTTATTGTAAGCTACTTGCAAGGGAAAGATACCGTGGTCTGTTCATCCTGCACCATCCTGCTGTTGCTGAGACACTGTGGTGGTTATAATATGATGATAGAGTATGGATAAATATAAAACATAATGAAAAAAGTACTTATTTGTTGTTGTGTTTGCAGGGTAATTCATAATGGAAATTTCATGTTGAGTGAAAACAGCCTTGCTGCTGCTCTCCAAAGCCCTCTCTGAGTCAAAGGAACAGCCTGATGCTGAGGGATGGTGACTTACATGACCTGGCCCCACCCACAGTCCAGCTTGCCTCCAGCTGAGGGAAGGAAGCTTTGGTTCAGTCTCTGGTTCATAGTTAAAGCTCCTGGTTACTCGGAGTACTTTGCGGCCACTGTGAAAGGTAACCAGCTCTGTGAAAGGAGCTGGTGCTGGACCTCTCAGTACAAGAGACACATGCAGCTCCTGAAGCAGGTCCAGAGGAAGGAAAACAAAGATGATTAAGGGATTGGAACATTTCTCTTCTGAGGAAAGGCTGAGGGAGCTGTGTCTGTTCAGCCTTGAGAAGGGATGGTTGTAGGGGAACTCATCGATGTCTGTCAGTGTTTGAAGGGTGCCAGAAGGATGGAGCCAGGCTCTGCTCAGTGCTGCCAAGCAACAGGAAAAGAGGAAATGGGCAGAGACTGATGCACGGGAAGTTCCACCTGAATATGAGGCAGAATTTCTGTACTGAACAAGTGACAGACTGCCAGAACAGATAGCCCAGAGAGGTTATGGAGCCTCCTCAAAGTAATCTGGACACAATCCTGAATAATATGCTCTAGGGAATCCTGGTTAAACAGAGGGGTTGGACTGGAGGACCTCCCTTGGGACCTTACCCATTCTATGATTCTGTAACACCTCTTGTACATCCACAGGATCAAGATCTTCGGTGATTTTGCCACTGAAATATGCAACCTGATAATAATGGCTTCTGATAGCCCGGACCATAAACCAAGATATTCCTGAACCCTATTAGGAGCTAAGTGAAAATCATAAGGATTCCACTGTAAATCATTAGCAACTGGGAAAATCTCACCGCAGCAATTGATATAATTGTTGTGATCATGAGATGACATACTTCCTTTTCTCTTTATTAAGTTTAGTGGATATGGGTATCCTAAGGAGAGACAAAGAATTTTACAGGGTATACAGGGAACTACTTTTAATAATTTAGAAATAAAAGGTTTAAAGGTTCAGATAAGGACAGTACTAAAAAAAGAGAATTTGGCATGATGTCCCTGAGAAAACAAAGAACAATTATATTCAAGCATACTTCATGAACTGATTTCACTGCCAATGAACAGAGACTGATCGTGTCTTCCCATAATCACAGAGGGTATTTATGGCATAAATGTCATTTTTGGTTTATCTGAAACTGAGTTTTATCAGCTGTCCTTTACCAAACCGAGAAATCAGGCTGTGAATGAGAGAGACATGAAAACTGTCAGACCAATACAAACCCAACAAAACAAATGGTTACTGATTGGACTTGAAGAAAACTGAGAAAAACATTTTTCATATATAAAAAAGAAGACACTGAAGTGCTGTAACTGCAGTGCCAAACTGATTTCTAACCACTCACAAGAGTATTGTCTTTGTTTTTCTAGTGATAAATTTAGTTTTTCTGCTTGTCCCTGCTGCACATTTTAGTGATGATCTTGGAGACTATTCAATTTCTATTAAAGATTTTAAACAGTAAATAGACTGATCTTGGCAACCTGTGGGAGAGCTAGTGCAGTATACAGAAGATGTTTTACATAGGAGGGGTTTGTCTATTTTGTCTCTGAAGCCACACTGTGCCCAGGTGATGGCAAACACCACACAGGAGTACCCAGGAGTCTTTCACATGGACCAGCAGATCAAGAGATATTTCATCAGCTTGTTTCCTTGCTGTGCTGCTTCTGTGGTGCCCCTGTGCCCGGTGTCCCTGGCTGAGGTTCCTCACCCTTTGTAAAGCAGGGCTCGTAGGGCAGCCCCTGTCCCCTGCAGTGACGAGCCGTGTGTGTGCAGGGCCAGCACACCCAGCACATGCTGTGAATCCTGCCAGCCCGAGGGAGGACAGCTCTGTTCTCACCGTGTTCGTACACCAGGGGACGGCTGGGAAGGCCCTGGGGTCTTCTGGAGGAGCCCGCTGTGGGAGAGGAGATGTGGCAGGAGGGAGACAAGGAGCAATTCCAGGCTGGTGCTGCCTTGAGGGCTATTGCAGGGTCCCTTTGGGAGTGGACTGAGTCAGGTTAATGCAGGCATTTAATTATGCTGCCATTTAATTATCCCCGGAGCTGAACACCCTGCTGTGGAAAAAGTGTCTTGAATTTGAATGTTAGCATTACAATCAAAATCTTTTGGGACCCATGGCTCATCCTCCCTTGTAGCCAGGTCTTGCTTCCGTTCACCAAGTGAGTACAGTGCTCTCCTCCTGTCCAGAGACTGTGTGAGGCAGTTAGCCACCATGGAAACCTGCAGAAACTGTTTCATTATCCTAAAAAACCCTCTTTATGTGGGAAATATAATAACACACCCAGCAACAGCACCGACTTTAACACCATTTTCTTCCAAACAACTAGCCTTCAGATACTGTGATTTTTTAATATACTGAAATCTTGGTATGTTGCTGCTCCTCTAAATGGATCAAGATGCATCTCAAACAATAATAGAGCAATAGTAAATTATAGATTATTTTAGTTTAAAAAAATTATCAAGATGAAATTGAAAGTTAGAGAAATTAAATGAAGGAGAAAAAACACCATAAAGAAGAGCAAGCACTTGATAACAGCTATTAGACTTGAGAGATGCCCTTATTCTTGTTGCTCAGGGAATGGACTTATTTTTCCCATGAAGAACATTCACAATACCTTATTTAGTAATATTTCAAGAAGCTTTTTTAGCATCTGGCATTCAGTGCAGTTGTTGCAATGCTTTGGCAGCACGCTACACTGTAAAGCCAAATTAGCATATTACAGAGATGAAAATAAATTGGAGAAGACTCATGAAATCTTCAATGCAAGGTGTAGCTCCTGTTACGTCCTACTCCAGGGAGAATTGACACTGTAATGCTATTCTTCTGCTCTCTACTCCTATGACTGAGAGCACAGGCACTTATACTTTTTTTTTTTTTAGGTGAAAGGGTCATCAACTTCAAGTACATTGCACATTTTGCAATGCATCACTAAGTGGGGGTAGTGATGTGAATCAAGTGATGTATGGGCACTGGTGTGGTTTATAGGATTATGCAAGCTATAAGGACAGAAGCTGACTTGGATCAGATATGCAGTATTTTATGAATCATCTTTAATGGCATGAGTAGTATTGGATAGAGCCTAATAATAGACTAGAATATTTTTCTATTTGAGTTTGCTACAAAAATTGCTATGCAACTGATCTTTAAGTAGAACAGTTTTCCTTAACAGTTTTTAAATACCATCCTGGATGGTGTTAACAGGGTCAATGCAGAGATCCAGTAATTATTATCAACATTTCTTATAACAGGCTAAAATATCTTTTTCATAAAGGAGATGGATAAAATGCATTTTGGTTCATGGCATAATTTTTGGGTGTTATAAATTCTTTTTCTTTCAAAACTCTACATGAATTGTTTCCAAATACAGTAATGCATTCTGGAGTTAAAAAGACAAGGCTCAGAAAGTCTAAGCTGACAGCAAAATACTATGACAAATAAAATGAGAAGTGTGGAATACTTCACAAAAGTTCACTAAGGACTTTGCAATTGCTGCCCATTTTTATGGCCAAGGTGCTCAACGAATACAGCAATAATCACAGAAGACCAAAAGAGAGTGTATGGAGGTAGTAAAGCAAGAAAATGCATTTTAAAATAATCCTCAGTAAATGCCATTGTTACTGAACTCCTAATCAGCATTCAGATAGGTTTTAACACACTGCATATATTGTCCATGTCCATTGGGATGTGGTGTAAAATCAGTGGACTGAACTGTGTTCTCATTGGCACTGGTGCAAATCCAGAGGAAATCATCAGACTATGTCACAGTCATTTCCAGTTTTTCAAGGAGTAACCAAATAGAAATTGGTCCATGTTTCTTGATTCTCTCTTTGAATAGGAACTACTCATAAATAAATCAACAAAAACATCATGCCTGCTGCATCTTCTCTGCTTTTTAATAGGACAAAAAATAACATCGCAATGTTTTTTCCTCATGTACCTTCTTAGTTCAGTGTGAGAATTACAGAGTACTGCCAGCCTCAAGGATCCCAGGAAAAATTAACCTAGTGGGTCTGGGGAGCAGAGGAAACATAACTCTGAAATCTGAAGACATCTGCCACCCAAAGGAATTCCTGGAGGTATGGGAAGTGACACTAAAGTCACTTGATTGACCATTTGATAATGGTCACCTTGAAAGTAAGGAGTGTGATAGACACAGATGTGAAATGAGAAGAAACTCTTACTGGAGGCCTCTGAGGGCCAGGAACTGAGGTAAATGAAGTGGCAGAAGCAGGAACTATTGTTCAGAGTTACAAAAACCAAGTCCTATCCTGGCCAAGCCCCATTTGTCTGCCTCCAAATTCTTCTATCCAACTTGCACCTTGCTGTGTTTTAGTGTGACAATACATGCAAATAGAGCAGGCTGGGCATAGCTAAGCTCCTCTTCTCCCCACCAGTGAAACACTCAGGAATCTGATGTACAAGTGGTTAATTTCTCGTATTTCACAGAAAACACTCAGTCTTAATTGGGCATCTGCAGAGCAGACTCACCATCGCCCTGCTGCACGAGTGGACATGCAGTGGTGCCTGGGAAGAGTGTGGTGGGTAAGACAGACAGGAGGAAAGCACAGCCCAGATGTGAATTGGACCCTACAGAAACAGCATGACTGAGCAGCTGCAGGCAGACATGGACCTTTTTGCCATGAGTTTCATTACCATGGATCTACTCCACTGTCAGCAACAGTCTGGTAATGTCAAAGGTGCTGT
Source organism: Acridotheres tristis (assembly GCA_037013685.1). Taxonomy (NCBI): domain Eukaryota; kingdom Metazoa; phylum Chordata; class Aves; order Passeriformes; family Sturnidae; genus Acridotheres; species Acridotheres tristis. The sequence continues at coordinate 57,202,485 of CM072888.1, forward strand.
TAAAGCCCAGACTTGGTAGAAGAGCTTTGCATTCCTAAATGATTGAATCGAAAAAACAGAGTATAAGCCCCATAGGCAACAAGCCTGGCACAAGGTTAATTTTCACTTTGTGAATTCAAGCACTGGAATGTTCTGAATTAATTCCAGAAGGGTTAACACTCTCATGCCTTGCATCCTGGCCAGGCACCCAGTGCTGTGGGTACAGGCTGTATCCTCATTTTCCTTAGATTTCAGTTACCAAAACAGCTATATCTTTCTAGCCTTTTTTAGCTCACCATTCCTTTGGAGCATCCTTGAATTATTGCTCCCACATCTCTTACTTCTCCTTCCCCTTCCTTGTCTATTCCTGTTCCTAGAAACTTTCCTTTCTCCACTGTGGCTGAGACCCACTGCCACCCAGCTCATGGCACTGGCTGGGCCCCCAGCCTGCTGCAAGTGGGTCCACGTGAGCCCAGATGAACAATTTCTTCTTCCAGTGTTCATCACTTGGCTGTCCACTTGGGGAAGCATTGCCTTGCACTACCTTCAGAGACAGAGACACTGTTTTTGTTGCTTAGCAGAGCTAAGCAGAGCTAAGCAGCTGACAGACACGTGAGAAGCCATAGTACTGACAAAAGGCAGAACTGCTGGCAGCTTCCTACTTATAAGCTCTCTGGAAGAGTTCGGAGAAAGTGGGAAATGTTAGCAGAAACAAAACTTATTTACTGTAACCTGCTTTTATCTTATCTTCTAAAAATGTGCTCTTTAACCAAGACTCACTTTAACCAAGATCCCTCTACTGAGCAACCACAGTCACCTCTTCTTATGCAGCTTTTAAAACTTTTGGAAGATAGTAGGACAGACCATGTTGTATTTTATGCTGGGTTTTCTTATGCTCCTTTCTGGTGAAAAAACTAAGAGGCCACTACTGGAAAACTCCTTAAGTGTTATGACTTTTCCAAGAGCTGCTGTCACAGCATTCGTTTTTTCCCAGTCAGCACCACTTTGGCAAGTGAACAGATTAAGGCAAGTTCTGCTGCCCTGTAGACATCCACATTTCTTCTTTATCCTATATATTTTCTCCAAAATGTTCCAGTTCTTTTCCTAAAATCGATTTTGCATCTCTAGCCTAGTCAGGGGCTTTTAACAACTTCTATTTGAAGAGACAAGATGGGTGAAGAAGGAAAGAAGTATTTGTTCAGGAACCAAGACAAAAACTGAAACAGCCCACTCAAGGGCACAGAGGAGCTATGACAATGAAAAGCTTGAAAACGGGTATTCACTCTGTAGCTGTACCATAAAACATTTCCTTTGTTCAGAGAAGCAATAAAGCATCACAACTGTGAACTCATCATAACCTCAGTTTAAATTTTAAATGTATGTCTTTCAAAGGAAAAAACACCACATAAGCACCTTCTTTAACCCCTCACTAACCATGGGCACAGTTTGTATCTCATAATTAAGCAAGAATTGACATTTCTGTAGTTTTTCTGAGAACCCATTGCTCAGCAGCATAACTCCATCTCAGCCATCACCACAGATCTGTAGCAAGCAGGCAAATTTATTCATTAGATTTATCCTATGTTTATTAACAGCCTGGCTCAGAAAAAGAGTCAGTGACAAAAACCATCTGGAATAAACATAATGGAAAACAAACAATGTAATATATTCCGTCACTCCAGCCTAATTGCACTGTTTGGTGCAAATGCAAGTGACAATTTACAAGCCAAACTCTTATTAAAGGGAAAAATGAGCTGTGCAGGGAAGCACAAATCAAAGTAACTAATCAACACAGGCACCACATTCAGGGATTTAAGAGCCAAGGTACGGCAGTCTTTTATTCCTCTTTGTTTTCAATTTGGGAGACCTGCTGTGATGTTGCAGTACATTATACATTTTATATCTACTTATGCAACACTGGGGAGAAGCAGGCCTCTGACTGTTGTCTAATTTTTCACCAGCTACAGCCTGTGACTTTTGTGTTTAAACAGTTCTTTTCCTATGACTTAAGCTGGGAGCAAGGCACACTGTCCGAGGCACCAGTTTTCTTTTAAGGCAACTCTCCTCTTTTAGAATATAAGAAAAACTTGGAATTAAGAATAAGGTTAAAAAAGGTTTGAGTTAGCTAAAAGCAATGCCACTTTGATCTAAAACAAGTTCTTATTGAGCGAGTTGGTCCAGCAAGAGAAAAAGGAAATTCCCTTCCATGCAAGAATCTGAACAACACATGGCTGCTGTCCATGACCCGTTTCAGCTTCGGAGCTGGAACTGACTCATTAGATGCATCTGGCGTCCCCAGGGAAGCAAGAGAAAACCCTGGCAGCAATAAAGAAAAGATGGTAAAAGCCATCTGAAGCAGAAATCAGCCACACATCCTGTCTGCACTGGAGCAACATCTTCAGGAATGACATTAGGCACCTGTGTGAAAACTGAGCCCTCAAAGACATAACAGTGCTACAATATGTAACACAGTTAGTTTAGGGAAAGTACTCCCATGACCTGGAAAATACCAGCTCAGAGCAACAGGGAAAAAATTTAAGACCTCATTACAACAAGGGGCAACCATCTAGCATTACAATGAAATCAGTATGAGTAAATATGCTCACAGCCCTGCCTGTAGAAGCGTGGGTCATAACTTCCATAAATGTAGCAAGATATGATTTATAAAATCCTATACTGAACAATTCTCTCAGTGATGAGATGCTGAAGAAGGTTTTTTCCAGTCTTTTTTGTGAGGAAAAAAAGAAAGTGAGGAAAGGTTTCACTGAGGGGAAAAGATGTCAAAAGTCCCATAAGCTGATTTATCTGCCACAAGGAGGGAGACCAGAGTCATCACCATCCCATGTGCAGAGGTGCCTCTCTGGACTTTCACATCCTTCCCTAGTCTGCAAGGAGCCAGGATCCTTTCACATTTTGGAAATGGCCCTGTAGCTCAAAGAGAGATTGTCTTGGAAACAACATTCATCAATGAGAAGGCATTTCATATTTCTTCCTGAACTGATATTTTTCTGGAACAGGGTCTACTGCTCTGTTTCAGGGTCCAGTAGGCCCTGAAATGTAGCTTGTTCTCAACCCTAAGGTAGCCTTATTCTGAATAAAAAGGCTGATAATGTGCAAACTTTTGTCATAGCTCATGTCTGTGAAAAAATGTCCATATCTTAATTTCTGCACCTGCTGTTTTCAGGAAGAAATGTGTGACACCCCTTTCTCCTTGAAGAGGTGGTGTCATAGATATGTCCACAGCGGGGTGTTTCTTTATTTAAGAGACAAGGTGCAAAGTCACAGAAATACGCCCCTGAGAATTCTAAAATTTCAGTACTTCAGAATAGCCAGAAATTTTATTGCCAGCTAACTGTACATCCATCTCTCCAGAGCATCACTGCATCATCTTATTAGCATGCAAACCAAGATGACATAGCTGTTGCTGACTAATTTAAAATTATATTTACAGCATAGATGCACTGTTGGGATGGTCTTTGGCAATACCTTCCAGGCATCTCTGCATGCTGCTGACTTGAAACTGTAGGTTTTTTTCAACTAGGAAGATAATTGTGAGGATGAGTCTTCCCCTCATGTGCTGAGTTCATGTCTATTCTTAAAAATATTGTATTTGAGTCACTTGTCCAACCTCACAGGTGTGTTCATTTATGTCTCTCCTCTTCTAATTACTTTCATTTAAGCAGAAATCCCCAAATCTTGTAGTTGTTTGTTCTTTAATTTCCACTTAAGTTACAGCAATTTAACTAATGTTCAAAAGTGGGTATAAATAAAAGAAGGATGACTCCATGTTTGTAGATTAAAAAATTCGAGGTGTATGTGGTGTCAGGCAATAATTATAATGATAAAATATTGTAATTATCAGATAATATGGATTCTTACTCTCTTGTTCTATGACCACTGGTAGCCAGTTTGACCAGGGAACCAGAACATTTTCCTTCCTGAACAAGGAATGGCCATGAATACAGAGCATTTTCTCTAAGGAGAAGAACACAGTACCCATGGTATGGTCAGCACAACATCCATATGTTTCCAAATCTTCAGCTTTGTAAGTTTGTAATTCTGCCCACCTGGGATGCTCAGACATTCATTTTGTTGCTCTCTTGTACCTTGAGGAATTTTTGTAATTCTCCAGGATTCCCTTTTTCCCCTGGGGGAGGTGATCCAGGGGACACGCTGGTGACTGTGCACGTAGGTGGGAGGTTGTCCATGCACTGAGGCTGTGACCTGGGCATGCTGGCAGTGCCCTTGTTGTTGCAACCATGTGAGACTGAATCTGGTTCCTGATTGTCACCCAAAAAACCCCAAAAGTCCCAATGCTTTCTTTTGACTCCCTGCCCTGTCACCTTTGCCCACATGCTCCACCACACACCTTCGGTGCTGTCAAGGACCTGAACTACCAACAAGTTCCAAAATCAATTTGTGGTGAGCACTGAAATTTTTCTCAGTGTTTTAAAAGGACTTTACACGGACAAGGTAGCCAAGATATTGAGCTATCTCCAGGAACTATCTATCAACAGCCCCTCAAGGCAGAAACTATTTGCTAGAGCATCAGCTGATAAACAAAAACAGAGATGACATTCAAAGAAAAAATTGTTTTACTTATCACTTGCTCTGCTCCAACATTATTTCAGAAAAAGCTGGATGCAGATCTTGCATGAATGTAATTGCAGATTTCAGGAAATAACTTAAAAGCCACAGAGGAAACCTTACAAATACAACAGAACTAATCCTCTCTGGAATATGAACACTAGCAGATTTCCCTCCCCTTCCCCCTTTCTCCTTCACTCTTTTCCCCAGCTACATTTAAGATATCAAATTTATAAGTTACTTCACTGAAGTTCAGAAATGGGCAGTCACTCAAAAATAAGTTGCATAAACCAACATCAGTTGACAACAAAGGATGATGGTATTTGTTCCTGCAGACTCTCAGCAAGAAGTCCATGTTCCCATTGCAACCCTGCATTGCAGCAGCTCGCTTAGAGCAGCTTCCAGACTTGTTTTCCATCTACAGACTGGAATATCACCCCACTGCTTCCTTCCCTGCCAGGAACTTTTCCACTACAGACAGCACAGTACTGGTAAGTGCTCTCAGCTCTCCACACTGGTCATTTGGGGATATTTTGCTACTTATGGTCCTTTGTGGTCAGTTTTGCTGATTATCCTGAATAAAACTTAGATTGAGAGCTTTCTAGCAGGTTTGGAGGTTTTTTTTTTTTTTTACCTCTGAACCTATGGGAAAGTTGCAGGCACACAGCACCATAGAAAGGATTAAAAGTTTTTTCCTTTCCTTCTGAACCTGTTTATCTATGGGTGGTCATGGATGGACTCATGTTTCCAGAATTCAGGAAAACTACCTTCAGTTTACTGCATCTTCACAGACTTTCAGTAAGATCTCAGTTCTACAATTATTGAGTCATGCCTCAGTTCTCAGGTCTGTAAGCCTGAGAAGTGGTATTTGGCAAAATAAATACATATGTGCTGAAGTGTTGTACCAGAGCAGCAAGGGATAGTAGGGCTTCACAGAGAGAAAAAGGTCTTGAGATAGAGACCAGAGAAATCTAAGTCTATCACACATCAGATTGTAACCTCTTTACATTGCAAGGATTTATTCGGGAGAGCCACTCTCTGAGTTAGGCTGCTGTCAAGAGCAAAATACTGCCTCTGATTTTTTAAGTATTTGAGTTTGCAGTCCTTAAATAATTAGAATTGTCAGAAAGAAAGACAGTCCATCAATCAGAAGCTTTCACAACTCCTCATTTGTATGTAGATTCCTAAACCTGAAAACCTGATATTGTTAAATAATATAATAAAATAGAACACCTCAATATTTTTTTTTTTAACTCTACTGTATTGGATAGAAAAGAGATCTTAAAACTTTCAAAGTGGAACTGGAGGAAATGTTCTCTTTTTTCAAGCTACTGGATTTGTCAGTCTACTGTTGTTTAGGGTAATGAACAGTCCCAGAAGATGTCTGGGTGTGGAAACTACCAGGAAATGCATAGCATTAGGCAGCAATTAAATGCAAGGCAGTAATTAAATTATCCCTTAACCTTGGGTATCAGATTTCAAGGGTCATAAGCCTTCACGCTTTGCTTACATGTGGGTGACTTCACCTGTACCTGCAGAGATGGGGATTAGCCACTGAAATCCAAGCACGTGGACAGCTGGGCTCATTCTGCCCCCATCAGGCCCCTTCTCCATCCCAAGCCTCTACTCCACAGAGGCTGAACAGCAACCATGGAGCTGTGGAGTAAAGAGTGGGTGATTTGAGGAAAACCTGTGTTCTGGAAGAGCCTGGAATTAGAGGATTCTGTATCCTGAAGAAGTGAGAAAGGAAAAGGTTTCAAGAAGAATTGGAGAAAAAGGGAAAAAGAGAGGGAAAGAGCATGTCCTGCATCACCACTGAGATCTTCTAGCACCCCTTCAGCACCAGGAACCCTTCAACAATCCCATTCCTTCTCAAAGATGGAGGCAAAAGCTCCAAAGCTTGGTTGAAATGAGGCATTTCTCTTTTTCCAAGTCAGGCTGGTGCATTAGATAGTAGCACTGATAACATCTCTGATGTCATTATAATTAATAAAGCCTTTGACAATATGTGCAATAGTCCATTCTTAAGATCAGCTAAGTATAGTTTAAACAGTTCACATGTCACAGGTTGTCTCTGGTGATTTCTTTAAAAACAAACTCTTCAGGACCGAAAATCAGGCAGAGAGGGAGAAAATAACTTTTTAGAGCAGTAAATTAATATCCAATAGCAAGCCATATGGATGAAATCTTTTTGTATGATTTCTTTTCTTTGAAAGAAAATGAGTTATTTTCTTATTTCAGATGTCTTCTTTCCATTTGTGTTCCCAAATTTAAGATCTTATGCTCTTAGATTTTCCACTCATCAAATTTCATAGCTGTACCTCCTGAAAATGAAAGTTTAGAGTAAGAAAGATCAAAAGATTTTGTTCAGTTGTTTCCACAGGCACTGCATTATTTCCTCTGGGATATTGTGCAAGAGGAAGATTTCAGCCTGCTCGCAGCATATATCAGAGTGAAAATGCAATTCACAACTGGGGCAGCTCCTTTGGCCCTTTTTGTTGCTTGTTCTCTTTGAGCTCACATCAGATTGGAGCATTTCGCAGTTTGTTTCAAGCTTGAAAACACAAGCTGAATAATTAGATGAAAATATCTCATAAGAAATAATCCTGAAAAATATGTGGTTTATTGGTTTGTGAACTAGGAAGTGACATCAAGCATCCAGACATGGATACTTTTCATTTAGTGTATCAATTCTGCATAGTAAGACAGAGTGCATTCCTCACCATAAAATATACACAAAGTATTTAAAGATGTTCAAATTCAAAGCCAAAACCATCTGCTTATCACTGACATCTGTTGCTTCAAAGCAAAGGACTATATGAAAGGTTCAGAAAGCTTTGGAACTCAAAAGATGCATTTGCCAAGAGAACATATGAATATACATAAATTCAAAAACTATAATAAACTGCTGTTTTCTCCCTGGAGTGTAGTTGAACCAGCCAGGTATAAGACAGTTTTGTATTGCAAAGAAAAGAGCTCCTACCCATCTCTGTGCTGAAAATTAAACTATTTCTCATTCTCCAAACACTCTTGAAAAGCAACCTTTTCTTCTTCCATCATGGGAGAAGTGACTTTCACACCATCCCCATTCACCTCTGACTTGCTCCTGCCAGTGCGCCTTCGAGATGTGATCCTTATCACCCTGAAAACTTCTTTCTGCAGAGCCTTTCCCTGTACATGCTCAGGGAGATGACTCCCCAGCATCCCTGGAAGCAGCAAACTGCATCTCCCAGCCCCGCAGGTCTATTCATTTCCTTGCTGCTTTGGCACCCAGGTCTGACTGCCTGGCTGGCAGCAAGGAGGGCATTCCCATGGCATCCAAAGAATCGTGGGCATCTCCCTCAATGGACAGTGCCCCTCTCCCCTGCAGATCCTGCACTGCCATGGAAATGAAGGGAAGAGGAGGGCTGGGAGGTGTGGTAAGGTATTTGGGACAGCATCCATGTTCCTCTGAGCACCTGATGCAAGAGGTGATTGTGGTGGCATATCTGCAATAAATAAAGTTGGGTTGGGTAGCTGTGGGCATGTGATGGGTTTGAAGTGTTAGAGGGTAGGGTTTGCACCTTCCAGATATGTGGGCCTGGAAGAAAGGGCCTATTAAAAGTTATTGGGAAATGGGAAAACATGTGAGCCAAATAGGATGTGCAGTCATAGGGATCAGATGCTTTTTGGATAAGGAATGCAAGTGAACTAGAGACTCTCTGAACAGGAAGACACTGAGAATTCTGAATGCATGAAATTTCTGTCTCAGGGTAGTACTACCTATACCTCGTCAGTGAATCTAATATAGCTTCTATTTATTTATCACCATGTCTACATTTTGGCAGCAATCAAAATGGCAGGGAGGACTTCACAGACAAGAAGAGAAATTTGGCATTTCAACAGCTCTCTGTCAGGCCTATTGATGCCAAAAAGTATATGAACTACATAGAAAACAAGTATATATTTCATAACTTTAAGTTACATTGTGAAGCTCAGAGAAAGGTTATCCATCCCCTGCCATAAGCTCCAGATAACCATAGAGAAAGTGACAAATTTAAATATAAGCATGAACCTAAAGTTACATTTTATAAAGCAATCAAAATATTTCTTCTGTTATTTAATGTTCTTCTTAGTCACATAATCTGTGACTCCTTAAACCTCACCATAAAGCGCATAAAATCTCACAAGATCACAAGTTCAACATGAGGGTTACACACCACTTTTGGGTTCACTGACAACACTTTATAAACTACTTTTATGCTCTTTGTTTTCCTTTGCACAGCCTTTTCATTTCCCTACCAGCTTCTCGTTGTACTTGAAATCAAAGAAATCAGAGAAATCAGAAAGATCTCTGTGTCGATCACAGAGAACAGGAATGGTCAGCAATCAGAAAAGCAAACAGAGCTTGTCAGAGGTGCTACAGATTCTGCTCCTTACAAGACTCACAAGCAAAACAAGGTAAGATATTTAATTATTGTGCTAACATGCATGCATTATTCAAAGGGACAGCAGGACAGCAATGTTAGTAGTATTAGGAAATTAATCTAAAGTTTAGATTATCTCAGACGTTTTATGAGGCAAGAGAATATACAAAGTTTTCTTCGGCAAAATAAAGCCCTTTACTTACATGGCTTCAAAAGTTTGCAGCAGCTGGAGCCTCTGGCTTGCACTTGGTGCAAATATTGTCCCTTGTTGAAAGCCTCCTAACTCTGACACTGCAGACAGCACATATCTCACCAGTGCTTTGGATTGATAAATCCTTTAAAAATGCTCTCAGATGTTTCTTTATCGGCAGTGTGCACTGACAGTAGACTGCAAAGCAGAAAGCCTGTCTGGTGCTATGAGGAAAGAGTTCCCTCTCTGCTGAATCCAAAGAAAAGGAGTCCTTGACCTCAACAAACAAACTAGAATAAATCTACTGTATCTGCTGGCTCTTTCCTGAGCGCATACTTGAGCAGTAACATAAGAGCGCAGGAGCTGTGGCATGTGTGCTCTGCACCGGAGGGCACGAGAGCAGGGCTGCTAGCACAGGCACAGCACAACCACAACACAAGGCTTGGCTTTAGCTTTTAATTTGTTCACATATTTTAAAAATAAAGCAAAGATGACAGGCTTCTCTATTTCAGTTCCTGGCTCCCAAGTGGCAGCACTCTCAAGCTCTGTCCCCTTTGCTGAGCTTCATTGTGCTCCAGATGAGGTTGCTGCTGGCTTTCTATTTCAGACCTCGATTTTCTGAGAATCTTTCTGTATCCCATACTGAAGTTTAGCATTTTGGATGTCATAAATGCAATGAATCACCTGAAAGCAAAATGAGTGGTTTTCAGATTTTTTTTCTCCTTCAAAAGAAAGATCTGTTTACTACTTTCTTTTCTCTCTTTCTTCCCTTTTGTCTACTTAAACTTACTAGACTTCATAAAAACAAGTGTAGCTTTTGCAACAGGTCCGTGGTAGAACTACTAGTGAGACAAAGAACAAAAGCAAAAAGATATTGTAGCTGAAAATAGGTAAATGTAAGGTTTCAGGAAAAAACTTCCCTTCTCTATTTTAAAATTACATCTTCAGGACTAAAGACAATAGTTTAAACATAGGCATATAATTCTCAGGCGATAAGGACAGAGGTTTTATGGAGAAGATGAAAAAAAGCCATATTAAAGGAGCAGCAAAGATAAGAAAGGAAATCAAAGTCCTCTTTCATTCCATTGTATTCAGTTGCAAAAGAGGGAAAAAGAGAAATAAGCTTACAGTCCAGAATCAAACGTTAAAATATTGCAAATTCAATTTTCGTGGCTTTATGAAATGTAAAGATAAAAGAAACAAACAAAAAAGCCCTCGAAAATTTTAACAAGCATTTCAAGCTTAAGGAAATAATAGTTTTTAATGACAAGTGAGCAAATGATCTCTTTTGTTATTCTCTTGTGTGAACAATGGACTTGAAAAAATTCCCTACACATTTTATATGTGTATTATCAATGTTTTTCTTGAACCTGAAGACTTCGGTTCAATTTTTATTGTTGCTTTGTTTTTTAGCTTTATTAAGACACTAAAACACAATAATAACTTCAAAGTTGTTTTTTAGTAATTAAATTGTCTTTCTGCATTGTAGCTGACTAGTAGCAGCAATATATTTTGTTGAATGAAAGAGAACTCGGTTTCAATTTAGTTTCCATTTATATCCATTTCCTTTGTCGAATACTGAAACAATAAGTCCACAATAAATTAATTTTGGCTCCTTTCAGCTCTTCCTGTTGTTTTCACTTTTCCTTTCGCCGCTAACAGTTTCAAAATATGAAGCACTGCCAAACCCTATAGCTTAAATTTCAAATTATTTGCCTTCTTTTTTTTTTTTTTTTTAAATTTAAATACATATTTGAAATCTTTTGCTTTATTGCTCAACCATGCTGAGGTGAGCCCGTTGTCAGCTGCCTTGCTGGACCTCTTCCCCCGTTGCTAAACCATCGGCAAGGATGCATTTTCTCCCTCTCTCCCAGCTCATCTTTTCTATTTTTAGAAAATAGCTGGCATTTTTGACTTTCAGTCTTGTTTTATGCTGGTGGAGACCTTGTGACCTGGTGTGTAGGAGCAAGGCTTGGCACAGAGACTGCTTGCACACGCCCAGGTTGCAGGCAGCAGTCCCTCGAGTGGGGCGTATCGGGATCCTGTCCAGATTTCTGTCCATAGCTACAAGAGGCTAAACTTCAAAAACTGCCTGGGACCTGGGACCTGCTGCTCTGTGAAGTGTTTTGAGACAAGCAGAATATATCCTTAACTTCTGAGGTCTGAGCTGAGTTGAATTCAGCAGGGACATCTAAACCACAGTACTAATTTGAGCACCATTTAATTACTCCCAGGCATGACTTGGTTTCTGCCCCAGAGATTTGGCTTTTGACTAAGGAAGCCACAAGCCATTGGGCAGTGCACTTGCAGCCCCCAGGAATGGATGATGTCATTTATCCCCAGCCCAATTCAGCCACACCACAACTGTGTAAGCACTGCAAGCCTCTGGGTGCTTCATTCTACTGTGGCCCTGTGCAATGTTTCCTCACAACTGGAGGCAGCTGGTCACTGCAAATGTGGTCATTTGCCTTACTGGATATTATTGTATATGCATTCACAGATGTTCAGGCAGAGTTAAGAAAACAGTTCCCAACATAAGGGTCACAGTTACAAGTGCAATTGTGGATGTGAGCACGGAAGCCTGGCCAGGACCCCACGAGCTCTAATGCAGACAGAAAAGTACGAGACTTGAAGGGTGAAGTCTGTGTCATGATCAACCACATCAAAAATTTAAAATATTTTTTCTTTCTTTTTTTTCCCCTCAGAGGAAGTGTAGATCTTTATGCATGAACTTATGTCTTATATTTCTCATGTATCTTTCCACCCAAGAGATTGGTTGGTCTGTGCTGTCTGCAGGCTGGGAGGGCTGCTGTGCTGGCATGGCACTGTGGTTCTCTCTGAGACCCTGGGAAAGTAGGTTCCCAGCTGTGATGTGACACAGCCTATTAAACTGCTTTGATCAGACTTTGGAAATTGTCTAATTTTACTCATTGCTTTAAAAAGAACCCCAACTATATATATCCCAGTAGCTTTTATTTCCAATATAAGTGCACAGGGCTTTTACAAAGCCCACACTTTATTACTTCATGAGAAATGCCACATAGAGAGTCCATAGGAACCACAAGGCTTAATTTCGCTGTTCAATTTTTGCTTATTTTTGCTGTTTCTGAGTAAGAATGACTGAAACACTGATGCAGTGGTGATGTAAGATGAAATGGCAGGTAAATGTGAACTAGAGATCATATCCCCCAACACGGTAAACTTTCATTACCTTCAGTTAGTTAATCTGGAGATGAATCTGCCATTGCTTGGCTCCATGGAGGCCCAGTTCTACCTAAAGCCACCTATACTGTTTCTAGGATGAGCCTGGGGCCACAAGTACCACAGTGGTTTTGGTGGATGCACCAAGCTGCCCTGAGTTTGTTCAGGCCATGGGTTGCTCAGTCCCTGATGGAGGCAGGCTGTGTCCTGCAGCACTTCTTTGGCTGTGTGCACTCTGGTCCCCAGTGATCCAAGAGGATGTATTTGAAGAAGTGCAGCATTAGAACAGTCATAGGGGTAATTTGGGATGGAAGGGATGTTTTGAATTCATCTCATCCAACATCTGCTTAAAGTAGGTCTAATCAGCTGGCAGCTACCTCTTCAGTAATCACTCTATTATTCAGAGGTTTCCATTCCATACAGCACACCTGACCCCCATTACCTCCAAGAGCAAGATGACACAATGATTATGATTCAGAGGGATTTTGATCTTTTATCCCAGGTAATTACAAACTTGTGGTTATTGCCATAGCAGATCACCCAGTCATTTGATTATACTCATTTGGCATGGAAGCCAAAACATTGTATCTCGTTTTACAGATGTGGACCTAGGGCATAAGGATGATATTTGCCAGAGATTACAATCTGTGCAGAGTAAGAACCTGAGTGGGCATCTCTCAGGGCTTCCATCCTACTTGCTGTCAGCTCTCTGTGCATTCCTGCTATTAGTTATTAATAGACACTTTGCTACTACAGATGATTTTTTGAAGTAAGGGACAAAGTAACACAGCACTTCTGAGATGCCAGCTATGTAATGGGTTCCAGTGCTGCGGCTGAAAGTGGGGGAAAATGAAAAAGTGCTAACACTGCTGCTGTACATGTGGTAGGCATCTGTACTAGGGACTGTCAAATGAATGATTCTCCTTTAAAACAGCCCTTCTGACAGTCTAAAATGGGATCCAAATGAAAAAAAGCTGGTTCTGGAAATGAGGAAAGGTCCCTATGGTCTTTACTGCTGTCAGTGAGCATTCATATCATAATGATCAAAAACTGTATGAAGGTGAGTATTGCTGTAACTTGTTTAAATTGAACGCCTGGAAAAATATACTTAAGACACCTGCAATCAATTTTAATTTTGAAATTCAGTTCATACATAAGGAAGGCTTGGGAAGAATTGAAAGGCAAGATAGTATTTTCTTGAAAGACAAGAATGTTTATATTTAAATGAGTGGCTCATAAGCATGGCCCTGACACTTTGATCTTATATATAGATTTTGGCGAGTAATGCTATCTTATACATGGTCCCACCATGGTTATATACATATATATATATTTATATATATATATATATATATGGCATGTAGCTGGGAAACAATGTATCACTTTTGTGAAAAACAAAAAAATATAGTATGGGCCACAGATGTATGCTAGACTAGTTCTGCTTCCTGGAGGGATCCAGTTAAGCTCCTTTGCAACCCTTATGTGGATGTCCCATATTGCCAGCCCCCATTCTAGACACTGCTGCATACCTGCTCAGGCCTGCCAAACCAGCCAAAATAGGATTGCAGCAATTTCTCACTTGAGGCAAGATGCTAATGACACTAAACTCATGTGGCCTCAGCTAGCGTAAGGACTAGGGAAAAATGAGCAAGGACTGAGGATTTGCAAATTCCTGTTGATGCTTCAAACTGCCGATTAAAAAAAGGAGGAATTCTGACTTTTTAGTTTGTAATTAATTTTAATGTCATAAAAATGTAAAAGCAAATCTTCTTAAACTTGCTATGTGTAATATCTTGTTCATATGACTTCTGTCTTGAAATCTGAACAGCCAGTTCTTGAGCTGATATATACACTAGTACTGCTGTACTGATTGCAAAGGCAGCATAATCAGTTTGCAGTGGCAGAAGTTGAAGTTCTGGCTCAAAACCTTATGAAAGCATATATATTCCTTTTCTGGTCACATTGGTGCCACTGGAAAATGACTCAGGATCTGACAGCCATCATGGCTTTATATCCACATCAAAGCTTATCCTTAGGCCTTGTATCATACCCCAGGGGGGCTGAACACTTGTTTTTGAATGCTTCACTGAGCTGTATAATTTAGGAACATCAACAACATATAACATTAAAACCCATCAAAAGAAACTCTCACACTCAGATATAAATGTCCTGAGCCTGCACTCATGTGATCTTCCATCTGAGGGTCAGAAAGGATTTTTTTTTAAATTGCCTTTCCTCTCAGAGGTCAGACAACATGGATGAATCCCAGAGATGCTTTAAGGCAAGGACATTCACTCTCTTCCATTGTGGGATGTATCTTCAGCCAAAAGCAAAACCTATTTCAAGTACTGCTACTTTGTCAGAGACAGGAAGGCAAAATAAACTCCCCAGGAATTAGAGAGCAGGCTTTCTATCAGTAGCTTGTGTCACTTTACCATCTAAAATCTGCTGCTCATGTACCTTGAACATGATTGCAAAACATGATGTTTAATCTTCTGACAGTTTAAGTAAATGGTCCTTTATGCACAGATCAAGTCTCCCATAAGTTAAATCTATATCCCTTTCTTCTCTATGACCTTGGAAAATCAAGCAGAAATAAAAATTAGGGCCCCAGAATATCATGTACAAGATATATCTGGAAATTTGAAACAACTTTGCTCGCTCAAATTCATCACTTTTCATCAGGTCTGGAGTGAGGTTGAGGCTATTTCAGACCAACCTATTGAAAACATCAAAGTAAAATGTTCTTTTCTTGCGATGAGCTGCAATTAGATTTCTTCTTGCCAGCACAAAGCTTTCAGACATGAGGATATCTCTGACCACCCCTTATGGGTACAGAATCAGGGAAGGCACCTCTTTAACTAGGTAGAGGGGAAGCCACTTACAGTGTATATCACCATTTGAAGCACAGCCTAGTTCTCAAGAAATAAAGAGCTATATCACTGGTAAAAGTGAATTGAATGGCTTCTCTTCCTGAGATGGCTTCATGACTGAAAAGCAGACTGCACCCTTGCAGAATAAATTATGGTGCTCCCATTGCACGTAGCTTAAAACTATTAAAGTGATACAGGTTTGTCTGGATTGGATTACAAAAAAGAGTGATTTCTTTTGTTAGACAAAAACTAGAATTGCTTCAGCTCTTTTCAAGCTCAGTGTTGTTCCAAGTGTCTTCAGTTTTCTTCTCAAATCCATTGTTTTCCAGCTTGCTTTATACATTTTGTGTATAGGAGGGAGGGGAATGTAGTAGCTGTAGCAGAGCACTAAGGGCTCTAATTCCTGCTCCCACTGCAGCTGCTGCTACTGCTGCTTTCCTTCTGTTTTTTTTCTATTCTCCTTTCACTCATCCCCCTACCTGATATTTGGACTTGAAGAGAAGTTCATTGACATCCTGGTGCATTGTATTTAATAGAAATAAGGTAGGAGAAGGATTTCCTGACTGCTCCAGCCCCAGGAGATCCTGCTTACAGCCAAAGAGACTGCTAAGGAGAGGGGCACTGGTCATTGCAACAGCATCCCACAGCCTTATACCATTGCAGTGGCCCCAGCAGAGAGCTGTAGACGAGGCTATTTTGTATTTTCTTACAATCCACACAGCTACAGCAATCAAACCTGGAAGCCCAAATGTCCAAAAGCAGTGTGCTATGCCATGGCTGCAGTACAGGTGCTCACACCCCTGGGTTGAAGGGACTCAGTCTTGTGTGTAACATCCCGGGGTCAGCCTGTGCCATTGGGTCCCTCTCTGCATCAGGGGCACTGGATTTTGAGGAATAAGGAGCACTGCAATGTCTACCAGGAAAGGACACATAATGAAAATCCCTATTTTTAGACATGTAGCTGAACAAATCAGTATAGCTGTTCTTTTCCCATATAACCAGGCTAGATTTAGTGTGCCAGTTTGCTCCCCTGGTGTTCCCAGCCTGGCACCACAGGGTGGGGGTCCGTGGGCTGCCAAGGTCCCACACAAGGACCCCCTCCCATTGCTGCATCAGGTATTTTCTGTTTTATGGGTGCCCAGCTGCTTCGACAATCCTGCTGCTGGTTGGGGTTGCCTTTCCCCCTCACCTTTCATAGGCACTCAAGCCTTATGCTGTTAAGATCTTTCTGAGGCTACTGCATTGCTAATACTTTACTGCTGCTGTGCATGGCAGATGTGCTGTGGCTGAGTGCCAGCTGCTTGGAGAAGAGCCCTTTTCCATAAACAACCACACGAGCTATGAGCAATAGGACTGGTGGTCTGAAGTGTCAGCAGAAGCAGGATGTGTGCTGGTTGTAGGAACAAGGTGTGTGTATTGTTTGTAGCTGGATGGATCAATAGCTGTGCATGTGCAGAAATACAGATGATCTGAGGTTGGCCATGACCTCCAGGACTGATAAACATAGGGAAACCCAATAATTTTCTCAGTCTAATCTGAAATTGTTTTGGACTCAGGACCCTTCCCATAAGGGCCTTCAGCAATGCTGTGAAGATGCAGTTTCTGTGCAAGCCTCACTGCCAGGGGCTCCCAGCACTGGTGTCGAGCTGCCCTCCAGCCATCTCTACCAGGCAGCCAAGGGCAAATAACACTCCCAAAAGCAAGAAGGTGTATGCTAGGGGTGCTGCTGAGGCCTGCCTCTGGCACCTGTACCACAGAGGGCTGCGATGCCAGTTACACCCAAATAATGTTCTGAAGGGCTAAATAGATAAATATTGGAGTTGTTGATGAAAGGAAACAGTGCCAGATGCTTTTGGCCAGCAGAACAGGAATGAGTCCCATTGCCTCAGGTTGAAAAGGCTTTGGATGTTTAGGACTTGCAAAAATTAAAGGGAGGAAGCATTAGTAACAATATCTGAGACAGATTTGCCTCATTCATAGACAAATTAACCTTAATCATCCAATTTATAAATCAGCTTTAAGTGAAAGCCCCCCCCACCCCCCACTGCTGCATATTTGGTGGATTAAGTTGTTTGGTTTTAGTGATAAATTAGAAACATCTGCTTCCGCTGACAGCCTGGAATGGAGGCGTGCACAGGAACACTGCTGGGCTGCTCTGCTGGGGGAGTCTGTGCCAGGGCATGGCCCTGCCCACCCCTGGCCACGGGTCTGGGAGGCTCAGGCTGTGTTCCCTCTGCACTGGGGCTCAGGGGGCAGGGGAGGCACACTCCTGCTCCTGGGCTTGCTCAGGATGGTTCCTGGGGAGCTCAGAGCAGTGGTGAACATCTCCAGCAGCGTGCTCTTGGCACAGCCTTCCTTTTAAGGGTGTCTTGGCAGTTCTTCCATGCAAACAAAATTGTTTCTGCTATGGGATCATCAGGTCTTAATGACAAGGAATCCAAAGCTCGTGCCAGAGTCGATGCAGAGGCTGCTCAAGCATAAGCACTGATGGCAGTGAGTGTCAGGCCATCCCTTCTGATGAAGAAAATGGTCCTAACTAAGGGAAATGAGAGGTTTTACAACCCTGGCCGATCCTTGCAGAGGTGGTACAAGTTCCTGATTGCTGAGTCAGGTTGGAAATGGCCAAGAGACACATCTCATCAAAGTACTTCACATGGGCATTTCACTTGCTCAGGAGGTATGAAAACAATCCTCCTGGCTACAAGCCCTTATCTGCAGGAGGGAAAATCCAGGGCTAAATCCTGCCAGATACAGCAATCCAAATAAGCCCTGGGTATCCCTGGAGCTGCACCCACAGCAGACCTGATCTGTGCATGTCCTTATGTCACACACACAAAAGGAACTGTGAGGACAGATTTGACCTCATTTGTGACCTGACTCTCACTACAGGGATTTTATACATGCCCTGTTGGGCTGCAGAAACAGATGTTTTACACACACCATTCAGACATTTTTTTCCCGGCCTTTGGAAATTAAAAGTTTCAGACAGAAGCCCTGACTCTCAAGGGCAGTGCATGTCTGCAGAAAGGGAGAATAACAGATAATCAGTGGTTTCTATCTGCTCCTGTTCCCAAGGTGCCCTTTATTCTTTCCTGGATATTTTCTCCTGGTTATTTTAAGGATTATCTGCATTTAATAAAAATTTTATATATTCTGTTTTATCTGTCAGAGGCAGACACTCCAGGTAGGTTGAGAGCAGCTGCACAGAACAGGTCCTACAATTTAGGCACCTCCTGGTAGTGCAGGAGGCACTGTTCAGGTGTGACACAGTGCAAAGTGATGTATTTCTGTCTGAGGAATTCCATGAACAGGAATTTTGACTCAGGGCTGAAGTGTGTGGCCTGTCAGCATGGAGATAGCCATCCTAGGCAGGTCTGCAGAGGAAATTCTCAATTCTTCTTAAAAAGCTGAAGGCAGTCTCCAAGATAGCTTCCAAAACCTTGGTCCAATGGAAAGCTGTGTAACCCATCTGTAAATCTTAAAATAGGGAGCAACACAGCCCCTTGTCTAGAGAATCAAATAATATTCACTGCACAGCCATGCAGGTCCATGGGGGCTGTGCAGCACAGCCCCTCTGAGACCCCAGGGGCCAACCCTGGACAGGGAGTACCCACTCTCTATGGGGCTGCAGGAAGGAGGGGAGAGGGAATAGGACAGCCTGTTTCACAGTTAGCCAGGACTGCTGGTCCTGCTCATCCAGCCTAAACTGTTTCCATCTGTCTGACTAGTGATGTTACTTGATCTTTGCATTCCCATGTGGGACTTTTGGACACATGGAGAAATTAATGATGATGAAGTTGAGTCAGTAAAGGGAACATTTTTTTCTTTATTTTCCTTTTCCTTTACCCAAGATAGAGAAAGAAATGAAAATTCCCTTTTTCCAGGAGAGGAGCAGGAACTGTGATCCAGACACCAGGCCTTTCTATTTTGCTGGACCATAGGCAATCCTGTTCCAACTCCCAAAACTGCTGCCTCTCCCTGGACTAATTTCTTGCTGCCCCACATCAAAGCTGGTGCTCAGAGGTCATCTGCAGATATATATCACCACTTCCTAGCAGGAATATCTGCACTGAATGGCACAAACAATAACTCAAGAGAGGCTGAAGCAGCCTTGGTCTTTCCACTGGGAAATCAGCTGTCCAGAAGCTGGAGAGTGCCTTCCCAGGTCAATCTGAGCAGGCAAAGGGTGGCCCCTCAACCACCCTAATTTTGGGAGGAACGGGGCTGCCCCCCTCAGGAACCTCCTGTGAGGAGGCAGTAAAGTGGTTTATTCTGGGTAAACACACAGACACACCAGGAAAATGGAAGGTCTATGAGAAAGAGGCTACCAGGCTGGTAATTCACAGGAGGAGACAGATGAAAATGTGTGGGTTGCTAATGCAGGGCTGTGATCTCAGGTTTAGGGGGCCAAAAAGGGACAGTCTCTGGAAGATAACTTTCAGAGCACGTCTGTGCAGAGCTGGAACTTACAGAGACTCAAAGGAGCCAATTGCTCTGAAAAATAAATACCAGCATGGTGTCTAGAGTAAGGAATGGATGCAAAGAGTAATCTACATGCTTCTCTGCATTTCTACTGTTCAGTGACAGCGAAAAAGAATTGGACACAGCAGTCTGGGATGTGCTGGGGATGTGTTCAATCCCCAGGTGCATTGAAAGGCAGCAGACTGGCGCTGTGCAGGAACATCAGTGCAGGCCTAGCAAGGCTGGCATAACATCAAGTTTTTATAGACTCCTGAAAAGGAAAAAGAGTTTTGGTCTTGAGCTGTAACTGCTAGTGAGAATAGCAGATGTATGTTCCAGCACCAGGAGAGTCCCCCTCCAAGAAAAGGGAGAGCTTTCCTGGACAAATCCAGAAAAAAAATCAGATTTCTCTGTTTTTTTCCAAGGGGTAAAAAGCCCAAGGGAGGTCTCTCTCTCAGCAGCTCACAAATCACTTCCCCTGTGCTGCAGTGATGGGACACCACGCTGGCCTGAATCCAGTCACGAGGCCCATCAGACCAATGGAAGAGGTGGGGTGAGCACTCATCTCTTCAGCTCTGTCCTTCCAGCTCTCCTTGGTTTTATAGCAATGCCACGCCCTGTTTTTATTGCACATTTTTTAAACTACATTTCAGGTCCCACCTCAGCTATTAATGCTCTCTCCACTCTCATTTTTTCCTGAAAGAAAAATATCTTTATTGAAGAATGTAGCAAAAAAAAAAAAAAAAAAAAGAAAAAAGAGAAATAAAACAGAGTGCATGAATTACAATTCATCCAAAAAACCCCATTCCCTTAACCAAACAGCTCCTTTCCTTAAATCTCCCTTATCCCTTCCCTTAACTTTAACCTTGAACTCCTGCCAAGGAGATGTTCCTGTTTGTTGCAGGATGTCTGATTTTGGGTTTGGGGTCTCTCCAAAAGAGAAGGCAAGAATGTGAGTTGAAAGTAGGATAGGTAGCCTGATGGTGTCCAAACATAATCAACTATCTCCATTAAATTTTTGAGATTTGGCCTCCACTTCTGTAGGCTGCATCCCATTTAGGTCTGAGAGATGTGATACTCACATGGATGAGGAAGACAAATACAGTAGATAGACTGAAGATGAGCCAATACACTTAAGCCAGCACAACATATGGACTATCACATCTCTCAGCCTAGGAATCATTGCTCCCCACAGATTTCTGCTAGGTTTGCCCAGAGTAAGTGAAACATCCCAGCCAGTGAGACTTTTCCCTTCTTTCCCTCTGGATTACTTTATAACTGTATATCTCTCACTGCCAGGATGTGTTTTCCCATTATTCATAGTCTATTCTTCCTCTTAAAAAGTGATCCTCATCATCCTCTGTGATAAGAATTAATTTTAATAAGTTCTGTTCCTGCCAACAGCTAAACCTCACAGAAATGTGTAGACTCTTTGGTCATATGGCCTTATCTCCGCTCTAAGGTTTAGTGAAACTGTAAAGTATCTTTGAAGTCTTGAATCAGGTGGTTTGCTGTTTTGCTTTCATCACTTTGGGCTTTCCCATCTGCATCCAACATGAGGTGAGTCTTGAGGGTAGACAACCAAGAACAGTTTCACACTGCTTTTCTAAAAATGAAAGCTGAATCCTAATTTATGAAGAACACGAGCTGTTTATTTCAGCTTTGGGAAATCAGAGTAATCTAGATTCTTTCTTCAGCCCAGCAGAGAAATACAGAGAGACAATGTGCACCTTTTCTTTAGAGATACTGGGAACAGAAATAAATACCCTTTGCTGACAATTGCAGCCCGATACCTGTAACTAAAATATAAATCTTCCCAGTGGTTATTTCATTTGCAGCCTTTGTTTTCCAGGTAGGACCATGAAGATTAGCCTGAAAAGACTCTAGATTTCTCTGCCAAGGTAATCACATAATCACTTTGCTGTCCTTCAGCAGTGAAAATGGAGTTTGACCTGTCTTGTATCTGTGACAAGCAATGTCTCTGAATCAGAAAGACTTTTTAAATGGCCATTATTCGTGTAAAAGTTTGAAGCCTTAGGATTTTTGCTCCTCTAGAGATTAAGTTTCTCTGGTGAATCTAAATTTTAGTTTCATCATTTAGAATATGATCCTTTGGTAACAGGGATATTATTTGATCATGCAACACAATGTTCATACAGCATCTGTTTAAGGACTCTGAAAATGAGGCTTACCAGTGCATGGGATAGACTTGTGAATGGGCATGTGACAGGGAATTAAGGATATAAATTAGCTATGTGAATGGGACAGAACTTCTCCTGCAGGCACTCAAACCCAGCCCTCAGAAACGTGGATTTCCATTTACCTCCTCACCTTGTCACTGTGACTGAACCATGGATAAGTGCAACAGTGAAGTTTGGAGACGATGAAGGGGATGAGATAACAAAACACTGCCTTCTTTTTCTGCACCCTTCCCTGTCATTGCTGCTGAGCCAGAAGCAGTCCCTTTGGCTGAGATATTTAGTTTCAGAAACCCTCCTGTCTCCAGTATCAATAAGCAACATGGAGCAGCCTTTACCACCCTTACTTCCACCTACTAATCAGGTTGGTGGGGTATTGTAGAGGAAAGACAAGGAATAGGCAAGCACTGAGAGAGTCAATAGAGTTCCCAATCCCTACAATATGTAGTCTTCCTCCAGGACACATCTGATGGAGGTGTTCCTAGCTCCACCTTCCCAGAGTTCAGCAAGGATGGTGATGGTGGGCTTCTCATTCAGCAAAAACTTAACACAGGGTTTTCAAAGTCAACAGAATTTTAGCATTTTTTCATGACAGTGGGCAAGCACATAATCTTGTCCACTTTTAATTTTGATTTTCTGCACTCTCTTCCCTGCCCTCCCTGCTCTGTGTTTCTCTACTCTTAAATACATTTCTTACAGTGTAATCCATGGGAACACAGCAGTAGGGGCATAGGCAGCCCTCCATTTTCACCAGGGTAAATCTGCTCCAGTAGCATAGCTGAAGTTGTCCCAAGTTAGGGAAAACAGGGGACAGGCACTACAGGAAGAAGGGATTTTCTGCTTCTTAAATGCAGCATGCCATAGAACACAATAGTTGTGTGATTTCTGAAGCAGGTTCCTATTATTGAATTTCCATAGCTTGTACAGCTCCAAGGGCTGTGGGTAATGCTATGCTCACACCCATATTTTCCTAAAACTTCAGCCTAAAAAGCTTCATTATTTCCTTGAAAATGAGTGGGTTAGAGGATTTAGCCCCCACTGTGACTATCAGGTTTTGGGCAGCAGGCAATGAATGCTTGCCTCATCCTTGCCTGGGTAATGGTAACCAGAAACCCAGCGGAAAAAAGGGAGCTTGAAACTGCTAATCCACTTATTCTCTCACCTACCCAGACCAAGGCTGTGATTAATCACTTACACTCAGCATTTCATTTGTATTTTACAACACACAGTCTTGCCAGCCTACTCTTGGGCACAAAGCACACTGCTGGTAGCAGTGGAAACACAAAAAGTAAGATGACCTGGGAAAAAACCCAACCAAGCAGAAGAAACACAGCAGCAAAATAACAAATGGATATATTTGTGAGAGTTTAATAAGTTAAATGCAGGAGCTTAACCTTGCAATAGTGCAAGCCTGAAGCAAAATGGTTTATTTGGTATTTATAGTTTGGGGTTTTTTTTGCAAAACAAGTTTCTAGGAAACCATAGCAACTACGGTTAAAGTGAAGATTTGGAATGATGATGGAATCATTCATGAGCGAAAAAACCCAAATAATCTCTGGTCTGGGTTGGTGGAATGTGAGATTAATGCTAGATAGAGAGAAATAATTTTAAAATGTTTTAGGTAATTTAATCACCCTGAACCCTGTGAAAGGTAGACATTTAAAACAATTTCTTTTTGCCAGAATATTACATCGTTGATTTTTAAACAATCTGTCTGCTAACTTTCTGATAGGGATGTTTTGTGCATAAATGTCCAAATTTATTACTCATCTCTTACAAGAGAAGATACATAAGCAGAATTCACTGAGATACCACAACAGTCTATTTCTAACAGAACCACATGTATCTCAGAAAATAAATATGCATTTTCCTCAAAGATCTTTCTATTTCATTCCTTTCCCCAGATGCATTTCAGAGAAGTCAGTTCAGGAAAGTAGAATCACAACTTACCTTCACAGTTGAGTAGATGGCATCTGATTTTTCAGGGAAAGCAACGTGCTCTCTTTAGGTAGTTTAAGAGTTGTAGCTTCAAGCCAGCAGGTAATTTTTGGTGATTCAAAGTCCTTTAAAACAAATTTAAATGCTGGGATGACGAAAAACGGTACTTTGTGAAAACCTATCTAAGGCTTGATGCTCTTACAGAGTTTTCTAACTGTCTGTCTCAGCTGAACAAGCTCTCGCTCCTTTCCTTGGCTACCTGCCAGCTTTTCTAATTTAAAGCAACTGTGAGCTTGCTGTAAAAGTCTTGCTGGAAGGAACTCATTTTATACCATGGAGCAAGGAGCAAGCCTGTGCTCCGGACTGATGTGGTGTGACAGAGTCCTAACAGGACTGGGGGCATAGCCTCCCCAAGGTAATGTTATATCATCTTTGGAAAGTATCACAGGCTGTCTCCTTCTTGGTAAAAGCACAGAGAATAGGAAAA
Source organism: Acridotheres tristis (assembly GCA_037013685.1). Taxonomy (NCBI): domain Eukaryota; kingdom Metazoa; phylum Chordata; class Aves; order Passeriformes; family Sturnidae; genus Acridotheres; species Acridotheres tristis. The sequence continues at coordinate 57,226,805 of CM072888.1, forward strand.
AACCAAGCTGCTTTTGGCATGAGTCCCCTCAGCACGGGATTTGGGAGGAGCAGCATGTGCCTCAAAATGCAGGAAGAAGTGACAGCCTCAAATACATAATGTGTTCAGAGCTCCCAAAGGAACCTGGTGCCCACATTGAGCACAAGTCACCAGTCCTTGGTTTCCAGGCTTTGGGCAAAGGGGCTGCCCCCAGGGCTTCCTCTGCAGTGCAGCACAGGGTGCCCCTGTCACAGGGTGGCTGGGACACCCCAGCTGAGGGTCATGGCTGAGCACAACCACAAACTGCTTGGTTTTGAAGGATTTCAACTTGGTGCTTCGGATAGTTTCAAAATACACTCCTGGCAATGATCCTGCCTTCTGAGACACTGTCAATAATAGAGGGAGACACTTGAGTAACAGAGGCTTGAGTAATAGAGGCGTGGTTTTCAAAGGCATCCCCTTACTGGGCAAGGCTCTGTTCTGCTTTGCTCAAATTAAAATAGTGAAGCATGTAAAGTGTTGTTCGTATAGGAGAGTTGCCTATGCCCATGTTGAATTCCTCCTCTTTGCAAGGAATTTGTTTCAAGCAGGTATGGTTTGCACACACGGTCTGCATTTATGAACTTAGGGTAAAGGTCCCCTTTTGCAAATATGAATTTTCTCTGCAGAGTAGCTAAAAGCAAACAAACAAATAGACAAATAATAAAATATTGTGATCTGAGAAATATCAGTCTCTGAGTTTCTCCCTGGGTACCATAACAAACTTTTGTTTACAAAATGAGGATCCTGAAAAGCCTACCTTAGACTGTGCTCAAACCTTCCAGCACCTTTGGAAATGCATCCAACTGATGACCTGCTGATGCTAAGGGGACAGGAGGCTTATTCTGATTGTTAGTAAGTAACTTTAGTTTTGTATGCCATACTTTCTTGTAAAACTAATTAAAGTGAAGATGGAAACATTAGACTGAATTTTCCAAAGGTGTTTATGCCACTAAAACAGGAAATGAATCTTCTGTGAAAAATCAAGTCAACACTGGAATGCCACGTGTGATATAGCTAAGAAAGATATTGTTTGTTTGAATATTCCAATTTCCATGGCACTGAAATATCAAGTATTTTATATTTTAAACAGACAATTAAAAAACAGAGTCCTATGCATTCAAAAATTTAGATAAAATTCTGCCCAGTTCTGTGATAAAGGGTTTAAGGAAAACCAAAGCTTTTTTTTTTTTTCCTTTATTCTAATGGATTTTCATTCCAGTGCTAAATGGTAATAACCAGGAAATAGAAAACTCTGTTACAAAATCATATGATACTGTGAAAACTTCAATATATGATTTTAAAAGTCTCAAATTTTCCCCAAAATATTTAAATGAGAGTATTTTTATTTTGCTCTATGGATCTGCTGGTGAACTTAGTTACTGATGAACAATAGTGAAAGTAGAAATAACATTCTTTCATATCACTTCAATATTACTGTTTTGTATCTTAGTTTTCAATTAGTGATCATGCATTAAGCATGTCTTTTTAGGTACTGGAAACTTGGCCCTGCGTCCTTGTGGGAATCAAAGAGAAGTTTTAAAGATTACCCAAAAGTTTTAAAAATTATCCAGAGATTATTGTCCTCATTTCCTCAGTTGATCTCTTTCTCATTCTCTGTAGGGAAGCATGAGATGGTGTTTCCTCTTCCTGATGAGTCTTTCTGGAGGAAGCAAGAGATGTTGCCCATCACATTGGAAACAAAAAAACCCTCATGTTTGCTAACAGTCTATGGAGAATTCTGGTGGGAACTATGAACTTAGGCTTTGCCACTGATTGATACCTTGATCTGGGCTGGGAATTTTCCTCAATGCCATTTAGTTACTTGTTTCATAGGAATGTGACAAGGCTAAACAGCCATTTGTGAAGTGGTAAATAAGATTATCACACTAATTTTATAGCAGCAATAATTAAAATAAAATATTTCTTTTAAGATGTTAACATTTTATGCCCACTAAGACTACCTGAATGGTTCTGCGGTCCACAACATCAAGATAAAGAAGCAGCTGGAAGTTCCACTCTTAGGTTATAGGGAAGGAGGCTAAAGGTGGAAGATGCAGTTAAAACTTCGTCAGAGGGACAGGGATGTGAGCTACAACATCGCAAAAGTCTTAAAAGGGAGAAGTTGAATCCATTTCATTTGCTTACCAGACAGGAGGAAGGAGACAAGGGTGAAAGTGAAGGAGAAATTGCAAAGTGCTCTGCAAGCTCTGGAGCGTTCAACAGAAAACACAGGTTGAATTTTTTTGGAAGTAAGACTTTATTTTTGTAGGGTTGTTCACTGGTGGTTGTGATAGGCTCGTTTTTACTCCCTCTAAGGTTACAGTTCTCAGCAACTTTTTCACATTTTAGCACTTTACCAGAACACTGATTTTCTTGCTTTTGGCTTTGTGTAGACACAGCTGAGGTAGGATCGAGCCTCCTGCTGCAGCTGCTGAACCAGGAATGGTAACTTGGCATTCATGTTCTCACAGGTATAATGGAACAGCCAACAGAGGGGTTAGGAAAAAGGAATCATTCATCTTGGGGAAATTTCAATGGGAAAGAAAATGCTTCTGGCCTCACCTCTGGGTGCAAGTCTGTGTGTGTGGACATTTGTTGCATAACAGATTGTTGCATCATGAATGTTTGTACGAGTTACATGAGATTACATGTGCTCTAAGGAATATAGTTATCACACCCTTGACAAACTGTGGTCCTTAATCCTCTCATGTGGCAAGCAGCTGATAATTTTTCTTGGTTACATCTTTAAGTCCCTTCTCTGAACAAAACATTTTAAGATGCAGCGGGTTTTAATAAGTATAAAGGATGTTTCCAACACAAGTATCTGAACCAACAATCAAACAAAATCCTTCATCTGTGAACCACTAAGAAATTGTTTGGTTGGCAGGAAGGAATTATGATATTGTGGCATTAAAAAGAGAAGTATCCTTTGATGCTGGGATTTGGGATTTTCCTGTGCTATGGCTGAATGCATTCACATCCATACAGTGCTCAGTTCAACTGCCAAGATGTGCCTGTAAAGGCTCAGGATTCATCTTGCTCCAGTGCTGAGACAATGAGCAAATATAAATGGCACAGTGCACTCTAGGAGGTCACAAAAATGCTAAAACCCAGAAGCCTAGTTGTTCCCTCATACAGAAGACTGGCTTCATCCAGGTAAACAAAAATATGTCATTATCCAGTGCCCCCCAGATGAGAATAATTGGCTGTTACATAGAAATAAGATGTCAAAACACATCGAAGTTTTTGCTTAGTTTTATGGGTGAGAATTGGAGGATTTTTTATTGTTGTTGTTTGTTTCTTTCAGTTTGGTTTGAATTTTTTTGGTCACTAGCTCCTGGCCTTTACAGCTCCATGGAAGAAGAAGGGATGGCAGAGCTGCTTTTCAGGGGTACTCCTTTCATGATGAGTCCTGACCCATTTTAAGGGGTACTGCTTTTGGATTGATGAGAAGCTCAGTATGGCCTGGCAATGTGCCTTTGCAGCCCAGAAATCAGCATGACCAGCACATCAAGGGAGGTGAATTAGAAAATAAAATTGAATTTGAAAATAACCTTTAAAGTCCCTTCCAAACCAGACCATTCTGTGATTCTATGATTCCCAGTTGGTGCATCCCTCTGGACATGCCTGTCCAGTGAATGGCTGAAGGATAAGGGTGGATCCATGGCCAGATGACTGTGGGTGTTGGGTCTGTGCACCTCAGGAATGCAGCTACGTGCCAATGGATTAACTTCACATGCATTTTTTTACCTATGTGAGATGCAAAGTGCAATTCCAGCAGGGTCTATAATTTTTCAAAAAGTATAATTTATTCTAAGTCTAAATTTGCTAGAAAACACAGTCGAAATCTCGTTTACCCAGTGAGATTACCTACCTAAAGATACCTTTGCTCTGCACCTCCATTCAATCATTAGTCACCAATGTAAAGCTAGCATGCTGGGTTTAAATCTTATCTGCTTGGAACAGCTTGGAACAACTCTGGTATACTTACTGTTTGGAAATCAAATGTTGTTTGTGGCAAGCAGTACAGCACATTAAATTTCTCACCCTCCAGTGAGTCAGATCGCCTCAGTGTTAGGGCTTGGAGTCTTAATGGGGCAGAGCATTACAGCTCCATTGCCTCCACTACACATTTGCAATTAAAATTGTAGTTGGAGTTTCACTTCACATGGCTACACCTCCACATGATGAGCATTTTTCCACCCCGCCTCCCTCCTCTTTGCCTTCAACCACGCTTTTCCAGCAGGAGTCTTAAATACCAGAGCCCAGACTTGCAAAGGTGTTTTGACACCATCACTGAAAGCCAGTGAGATTTATAAGGCTCCTGAAATGAGTGGGGGCTATTGTAAGCTGATAATAACTGCAAAAAGCAATGCTTTGAATAGATCTTCTAGTTAATTTTCTGTCTGTTAGTCTGTTTTCCCAAAGTAGAGAGAGTGGCTTTTGTATCAAATGCAGATCAAAGTATTTCTTCTCCCAGACTGGACATTTGTGTCTCTCAGAAAGTGCCAGGGCACTTTATAAATATCACTGGGCCCAGGTTCTTCCTGAAAGTTACAACATGGTCTACCTCCACATTACTTGAGTGGGAGTTAGGATTTCACATGGGCTGAAGTGAAGCTCCCTCACAAGATTAGAGAGGTTTCATTAAACATCCAGGATTATATTTCTCCCAAATCCCCACAAACTGTTCAAGATAGAAATAGAAATAGAATACACATCTGTCATCCATGTCCCTTTCAGAACAGTATTATTGTCTTTATCTCATATGTGGTTGCACAGATGTACCCTCCAGAGCCACCATAGCTTCCTCTGCATGAGGTCTCCACTTATCAATCTCCTTTATTTTGGTAAATAAAGAGGGAATAAGCTGCCAGTTTATCTTCTACTCATGTTAGCTAGATGGAATGAAAACATCTTTGGTATTCAAGATAGTGCAGCAATAATGGCTTTTATTTATTTCTCTCCTGCCAAGTGCAGTAGAGCAGCAACTGAAGATAAGCCTGAAAGTAACAGAAACCCATTAAAAATTAGGCACGCACATTGATTCGGGAGGATTTGACAACCAAATACTTCCTCTGATCATTCTGAATAGTTTTCCCTTCCCAGGTGCACTGAGTTTGCCCAGGTGAGAAGGCAAGTTCTGCTTGCCCTGGGTTGCCAGCACCTTTGCCATTATGGGGGTTCTCATCCACGTTCTGCTGACACCAGTGAAGCTCCCACAGCCCTGCTGCTGCTGGCATGCTGCAGGCAGAAATCCCCCAGCACTACCCACCAAAACATTAAATCTTAAGCTTCAATTCAATTATTGCAATGTAGAGCTGTTGGCACAGGAGACCACAAAGAGAGACCATGGCAGCCCTCCAGTGCTCCTTTTGCTTTGCTGTGTCCATTGCTCAGGATCTAAGGGTACATACAGAGGTCAAGTTTCTACAAGCCTCTCATTTAAAACCCTTACAAAGAAGAAAGCTGTAACCATACGCAAAAGTTAACAGCATCTCTCTGCTTGCACAGATCAGTCTTAATTTACTTTAAATGTCGACACAAATCTATTCATCATTGTAAATGCAAGCTATTTAATTTTGTTCTATTTCAACAGGATAGATCAGTAAAGGAGTTTTATCCTATTTTGTATTTACAGTGCTATGCATGGTGGTCCTCAAGTCATAAAGAAAACATTAGCATCTTGAACTACTTCTGGTTTCCTTATTTTGTTTGTTCTAAGAGAAACTTATCTGATTCATTATGCTTGGGCTATCTGGAAGCAGTCCACAGTGTGCTCGCTGAGTGCTTTGACCTTTTCATATTGTGGAGTTGATTGGTTTGGCCATCCATCTTCTTCACTTGTTGAAACCCTCACTTAGCAAAGAAAGGCCAACAGCCAAGTCTGTGTGAAAAATGTGGTGCAAAAGGAATCAATTAAGAACAGGGCATATTTCATTCTATTTCCCATAGACATTGATGATTATGTGAAATTTGAAAAGTTGGCTGAGGTGTCTGGGCTTTACAATTGCTGAAAAATTATGATGATATTACAATATTTTGATAAATCTGCTTTGGGAAAATAATATTCTTATGTGATCCCATCACCTCTGTACAAAGCAGTTAATATTCCTGTTTCTCACAATGATCTAACTTCTACTGTTGGGCTCTACAGTTTCTTTCTAACTATCTTGCCAATTCCTTTAATTTAACACAGCTAAAACCAAACTCCATATTTTCCTTGTCTCTAACCTATCATTTTTCCTCCTCCAACCTATTATTTTTTTCCCAGGAATATGAATAGAGGAAAAAAGATGGAGATAAACAAGCTGATACAGAGTTAGGAATTTAATCATAGCTGTCAGGTAAGGTTTTCCAGAGTATGCCCACTCCACTGTACCTGTTCAGATTTGCCACATTTCCTGCTCCAAACTCCTAAACAAATGTTATGGTTATTTTAACCTAACATTGCTGGTTCTAGGAATGGGTATCAAAGCAGCCCCAGAAGCACAATGAATAGATGCATTTTTGGAATGAATGGGAATGAAGATATGCCTTTTCCAAACAAGCACACTGAGCACAGGGCTAAAAAGCAAACAATACTTCCATTCACTCAGTGAGCCTTGGACCCACAACTTCTGCACTGCAGCATGACACAGATAGGTAGAGAACATCCTTTGGGCACAGCCTGAGGTTTAGGCACTCTTCTGAGCAGCAAGAGGTGTAGACTTGAACTCTCTCATGCTCACCTGCATATAGAACTCCTCTGGACAAATGCTATTTTAAAAATGGTGCCAAGGATGTGAAGGGATGCATCTCTTCTAATAATATTTTACAAGGAGAGAGTCCTTCAAAAGTAAAGGAAGTGCAGAGAACGTCAACCTCTCAAAAATGGGGTTTATGAAAGTGCTTCAAACTCTATTGGCCTTGACCATATGTGAAAAAACTCACTGTAAAATAAATTCAAACACCAAAAAAGGTGAATTTTAAAGCGTACATGCAAAACAATTTATGCTGAAATGCTGGCAGACAGAAATACAGCATTAAGATGAGTCTCAGCACAGTTACCCAGCCTCAAAACTCATGAATAGGTTCTAGCACTTAGTCACTACAGAAAAAAAAAATTGGATAAGAAAAGGGTGCATACCTCCAAGAAGGATAGGAATTATACTGAATTAACGAACTGTGTAACCAAGAAGACAAAAGCATTAAAAAAATACACATTTACTTTATCTGTGAGAGTGGTTTGTATAAATGGCAAAACTGAAAATCTCCTACCTGAAGAGGGACAGCTTTTCTACATAATTCAGAAAATGTTCTGCCTTCCAACCCATCCAGTGTGTCCCTTGATCCATGAATCTCCCAGGCAGAAAGGGCAGCTGCCAAGTGCAACTCAGAGCTCATGCCATGAGACAGACTTTAGGACTATCTTCAGAACCCAGCAAATACCAGCCTTGCACAAGAGGCACCATATGGCTCTCCCTGACTGCACATACAGCTGGCTTGGGTTTGAAGAAAGCATTATCTGACACCCTCCTGCAAATGATTCAAGGGTTACTCCAGGATAAAATGGCAATTGCTCAAGAAAACTGAGCTCTACATATGGATACACATGTATATTCAATTCTGCTGTTCCTTCTCTGGCTGGCTGATAGACTATACTTCTGGCTGCTAAGCTTCTATCAGAGGATGGCATTTCTTTTTTAAAATGCTCTCTAATGTAATGGAAAGAGGATTATTTTAATTTTTAATTGACACCTTCCCCCAAAACTTAGACAAAACTAATGCAGAAAGGTTGAAGGTTCATTAATTACAGATGGCCCCACTGTACAGCAGTGGAGCTAGATGCAGCCTGTGCTACCAGCAGATACTTAACTAAAAGGATTCAGCATTAAAAATCATTTATGCTCAGCCTCTTTGGAAAGTCTGGAAAGATCCATGCCATTAAACTTCTGTTCATAAAACTTTATTGTCTACAGATACCTTTCCAAGTGAGTAGATAGCTGGCTCTATGCATTTCCTGACCTATACAAGTTCTCCGACACTAATGGTAACAAAATATAGCCAGTAACTTTCCATACTGAAACTTCTGATTCAGAACAAACAAATCACTGCTGTCACAATTAGCTTGACTACTTAAGGCTGCTGAGGTAGCATAACAGCAGTGACCAGAATAAGAAATTTATCCTAAAAAGCTGGAGAATTTATTTTTGGTTAGAAGAAAAATCTGTCTGTCATGCATTCAGAGATGTACCAGAAAGACCAGAAATTTAAGTTAGCAACTTCAACAGGCAGAGCTGAAGGTTTTAATGCTTATCTTAAGTCCTCAAGATGTGCTGCCATGGTGGGAACTGACTACTACCTTTGTGCAACTGAGTATTGTTACTAACAGAACGCTGGGGATCAGGTCATGATGGGCCATACATGTATGGTTTTCAAATATGCAGGCAGAGGGAACCAGCTATCACTGGGCACAATACAAAAGACAGACTGACCTTATCTGGCATTTCCCCACTGCCAAATCAGGGTGTCTGCCCCTCAGCACCCTGTCATGCTCAGCTGTGTGCTCCTGCTGCTGGTCCTCCCACCTCACTGATGGGAGCCTGTTAACTGGGCACTCCCAGCATGAAGTTACATCTTTCACCTGCATAATTAACAAGCTGAAAGAGTCACTGGGGGATTCAGAATGCATCAAAGGTGGTGAAAAGGGCTGTGACAGCAGGGCTGGAGTGACTTCCTGCAGCAGGATGCTGTAGGGACGTGCCCACCCATGCCAGGCAGCATGTTAGACCTGGGTGCCTGAATATGTTGCTACCCCTGGCATCACCACCCTCTTCTCTGCAGACTGCCTAGCCCAGAGCAAATGATAGTGGCCCATGCTGGGTTGTTCAAGGTACTGCATTTCATGTTTCAGTCCAGTTCAGGTCCAGTTTTCAGGAATGTGGCTGGAGGTAGTGATACTGCAACCACTTGCTGGGACAGGGAGTGCACAAACTTTTCCAGGCAATGGGGTTTGATTTAGGTTTGAAGGATGCATTTCATTGAATTAAAGAAACAGAGACTCGAATCTACTAGTCTCCATTCCAGGTTTTTATTGGAGTGCCTCAAGCAGAAGATACTTTAGTGTTACTGCTGCCTCCCATGGTTCTGTGGCTCAGCATCCCTCTCCGTGGGAGAGAAGGAGGCTGCCCAGCCTGGCTGCTGAAGCACTGAACTGGGAAAAAGATCTTGGAAACTCTGCTCCTTCCTACCCCACTGCTCTCACAGCAAAGCCTGGTGCTTGGGTAAAGCAAAGCATGGTGCAGATGGAGAGAAGGTGCTGAAGCAGCAGTGGGGAGCAGCCCAAAACTGGCTGGGGGAGTGATGTGGTTTCAGCCAGGGCAAGGGTACAACAGTCCCTTGTGGTGGTCAAATGGTGTTCACGGAAAAAGGAGCAGGAAGAGGAGCAGAGGAGTGTTAAGGCTTTCCTTGCTGCTGCCAGGAACAAGGGCCTCTGCAGCTTCACTGTCCAGGGATGGGACACTGCCAGAGGCTGGGTTCTCCCTCCTCTATCCTTGCCCAGTCCCCCAGCTCAGCCTTCACCACTTGGAAATGAAGATACAAGTGTAATATGAAGAGCAGCAAGGAATTTGGAAAATCATGGAACACGGCAGAAGTTGGAGTGGTAACAAGCCCAGAAAGCTGCAAAGACCATCACAGCCATGCCCTGTTCCCATCTAAGGCTGGGGGCTGTTTTACCTCACTCCAGCAAAGAGAAGAACATGAATCATTAGATTAAAAACTTGTCCATGTTTGGATATGGGATACTAAAAAGAAAAACCTAGTCTTATGTACCCTTATTTTTGTATCCTTGTGCATCTATGTTTCCAAACCCATTGCTAATTCAGACCATCTATGGTGAATAAACAGATCAGTATTCTGGAATGTGTTTTTAATTACAATCTTGTTTCTTTCTAATGATGAAAAATGAGGATATCCTTTCTGTGTCCCAGGTGACCTGTTTTCTATAGGGTTTCTATTTTAAAAGTTTCCAAATATCTTTTCTTTCTTGTTCCAAAATGTCCTCATTCTCCACCCCTTATATTTTCTAGACATGATTTCAACTCCACAGTAACTAATTTTGCTGTGAATATATTATCCTCACAGATATGAGAGAAACCTCTAATTTCCGCAGTGCTGTTTTCCAAAGTTTCTTGAAGTTTCCTAAGTGACTCCAGCCAAACAACCCAGGAGTATTAGTGCTGCAAAGCAAAAAAATTACATCATTAGGAATTGCTAAGAAGTCATGGGCTTGATCTCTTTTTGCAGTAATGTGTCTTTGTGCCTCTTTGTGGAATTTAAAAGGGTTCATTAAGGGCTGCTCTGCTAGCACAGAAGCACCTGAGTGGACTCACACATAACAGGCTCATCTCTGAGAGACACAATTACTTTGGCTCCCAAATGGCCCCCAATGCAGAGAGAACAACCATGGCTTTAAGGACCATTTTTGATCCCCTCTCTGCCACTAAAGGTCTGTTCTTCGAGTGAGAATGGAACACCTGAAAATTGGAACGACTTATGTAGGGTGTTCTTGCTATTTTTAGCAGATCTTTTAAACAGCAACCTGGACAGGATATTACCCTGCCCATGCTCAGCTGCTGGTGAAGCCAGCAGGGAGAATCCCACTGGCATCAGGAACAGTAAACTGGCAGGGAGGGAGGAAGGAGGGAGAGAGGAGGATATCTCACTCTGCACAGGTGTGCACTTCCCTGGACTTGCTTGGCCATCCAGAGCTGGCACCACAGCAAGTGGCACCAAAGCCAGAGGCCAGCATGCTGAAGGACAGGCTACTCGCATCCCCAGGTCCCCTCCTGGTGCCAGTGCTCAGTGCAAGGAGAAACAGTAATTTTTAGATGGGTTTGAACAGCACTTAAAAGAAAGAACTAATTTTGTTCCCATAAGTTCTTGGCCAAAACTAGTATTTTGTTCCCCTCCAGTATAACACAAGGTCTCAGTGCACCAAGGAACTCTATACATATTCCATAGAAAGGGAGCATGGCTTGACCTTTCCACTTGTATACCAGCACATACACAAAGAGGTAATTCTCTTTCTAACCACTTCCCTCTATTTTCTACATAAGTTAAACTACTCTTTTCATCTCTATGCTAGAATTTGTGTGTGTATGGTTTTCACCCTTACATAAGGAATCTGCTGTTTTCAAACATCCTTGTTTGACACCTTTCAGTATGGGGTTAAAAAGTCTAGATAATGGTTTTGCAGCTCATGGATTGTTTTGATTTAACTGCCAATTGGGAGAAAAAATTGGCTAAGCTGCTTTCAAATACTTCATTTGCTATTTTTTTTTTTTTTTTTTTTAAAGCGAAATTACAAATGGAGAAGAATGGAAGAGCTGCTTTGAGTTGGAGACAAATTTTAGTTTTTGAATACCGATATTAAAAGGCAATGAATGAATTGAAACAAAGTGAAACAAACAAAATGTGGCTGTCATGAAGCGTGGGAGACAACTTGTTCCTCTGCTTCAGAATAACTGAATCTGTCCCTCCCTCCAGGAAAATATCCTGATGTTCAGCTGTGATAATATTCTTGGGTGGATCCTCTGAGTCTTGCTGACATAAATTCAGCTTTACAGACTAGGTAACGAGATTATTTTACCATTGAGAGTGTGAGGACACTCCCCGGTGAGGGGGGAGGGTCCAGATCCCTGTCTCCTCATGATTCAAAGAAAATCTCAGTATGAGTCCACAAATTCACATCTGCTGCTTGTAAATGATTTTATTTAAAGAGTAAGTTATTTGTTCTCCTCCCCCCTCCTCAAAGAAAAGACACAGGAAATAGAATAGTCTGCTTAGCTGTACTCCAGAAAATCCATCTCTTAGTTTTTTTGTTACTTTTAAACTTTTAGGAAAAGAGAAGAAAAGGGTGATGTAAAAGCAACAGTTTCTATTGTGACGGTGAGAAATGACCGAATCACTGCTCCCAAGTCACTCGTTGAGGGGAGTGTCTGCTGCTGAGCAATGGGGGAAGGACCCTCTGGAGCAGATGTGCTGCATCAGGGAAGGGAAGATCTGGGCTGCTGTGCTCAGGCAGGGGAGAGTGGAGATGTGAAGATGTGGGGGATGCAGCGATGTGAGGAGGTGATGGCCTCCTTCCTGATGTGGAAAATCCTCGCTCCACAGACACATCTGCCCTGTGTGCCTGAGGTTGAGTCTGGTTCCTGTGCAGCCTCAGTCCCCACCACAGCCATCTAACCAACTTTTCCTGGGAATGAATTAAACCCAAATCCCATTAGAAAACAAAACAAACAAAGAAACAAACAAAACCAGCAGAAAACCGGTTGTGCTTGTTGCAGCTCTTGTGCTGCCCCAGTCGAGCAAGGTTTAGGGAAGCTGAGCTTCCCGAGCGAGCAGCGGGCACAGCGGCGGTACCTGCGGGGCTGGACGGGCTCTGGGGAGCCTGAGCGGGGCCTGGACGGGCTCTGGGGGGCCTGAGAGGGGCTGGACGGGCTCTGCGGGGCCTGACGGGCTCTGCGGGGCCTGAGAGGGGCTGGACGGGCTCTGCGGGGCCTGAGAGGGGCTGGACGGGCTCTGGGGAGCGTGGACGGGGCCTGGACGGGCTCTGGGGAGCGTGGACAGGCTCTGCGGGGCCTGGACGGGGCTGGACGGGCTCTGCGGGGCCTGGACGGGCTCTACTCGCTCCGCTCACCGCCCACACGCAGGGAAATCTTTAGGAAGGGTTGAAATATAAAGCCCTCCCGCACTCCCATGCAGGGGGAGCAAGGCAAATCACAGTGGACATTTTCTCTCTAGGACAAGCCAAAGGACCTTCCATGGCCGGAGGCGAGAGCTGCCCAGCCCCAGGGAGCCCCGGGTTCTCTGGTTTTCTGCCTCTTGTTGCCCTCTGGTGGCACTTGTGGAAATGCCATCGTGGCTGTCCCTGGGACCGCCCTGCAGTCCCGCACGGCTTGGGTTCCCGGAGCTCTTCTTTCACAGTTCGCCTCCAGTGTGTTTCACTGCCAGCTTAAGCAGCCTCAGGCTGGTGACGCTAAAGCATAACTGCTTGGTTACCGAGCTCTTCTAAAAGCTCCTCCTTCATCAGTAGGGATTTTGGTACTTTGATGTTTCACCCACCTAACGTGCTCAGGGTGGGCACTCCTGCAAAGACACTGAATTGTGTCAGGTCAGACTGTGCTTTGGTTTAACACACCCTTTAGGGCACTCTTTGAGCAGCATATCCCAATGGGCCAGCTACAATATTCACCTCAATATTCCATTGCATGTTTATGTACAAGAAAGGTTTGGAGTTTTTTTTTTCTGAAGCCAAGACAACAGTGAACTGTTTTTTCCAGGCTGTCAGTGAAAATGGTTGGAGCTCATCTGCCCTAAAACAAGCTTAGCATTGCAGTTTCTCGGAATAACTTTGGTGCATTTGGAAGGACCAAGACTTGGAGTCAGCTCCATCAAAAGAAGAGACAAGCATCTTTTATTAGAGGTATAACTGAAAGCTTAGAGATATTTCATATAAAATAAAATAATGAACCCTCCTTACCTACAGTTAATCTAATTTTGGGAAATATCCACTTTTTTAGTAGACTTGACTGAATATGGGAAATATCCCCCTAAAACCAGACTGTCCACACAGGGGTATGAGGGTTTGCTGTGGGAAGGAGGGTGCAGGGTGGCACCCACACCATCTTCTGCTTTCGTGGCTGAGTAGCAGACCTGGTCTGTAAATAACACAAGATAAGAGAGCATAAAAAGGATGATTTACATCTGGATTTCCACTCTGAACCATTGAACCCAGCTGTTCCCAAAATCAGAGAAGCTCTTTCGCAGAGGTTTAATAAGAATTGTTGCAGCCTCTGAATGAGAATTCAGAGCTAACAACAAACTGACAAACAAGCCAACAAACCCAAAAGAAAAGCAGAGCTCAGATCTGAACCCTGCTTTATGCCAGGGCAGAAGTGAGATGAGCAAAGCCAAACTGGCATTTCAGAGTCTCCTGCTGTTGGCAATATCTTTTACATTTACATGCCTTAGGGAGTGCCTCAGGTCAGAGTGAGAAAAGTACATTAATGTGCCCTTCTGGTGGGAAGCCTTCAGCCCCTGGGGCTGTGCAAAGGAGAAAGAAAGGGCCAGGGAGCTCACAAATGCCTGCAAGAATCAAGAGGCATCTGCTGGGCTAGGAGAAGTTGCAGAGGAAGGAAAAAAGATATCTTAAAAAGGATTTAATGTGCAGTGAAGGCAGCAGAGCTAAACCCAGGCACAGAATCCTCTGATGCAGTAAGAAACATCCATCCTTACACTGCAAACTAGTCTGGTAAATTAATTCCTCGTTATGGAAATGGATATGACAACAGAATGAGCTTTGACTGATAAAAAAAGATAAAAATCTGTTCTTAGCAACACTGTTGAAGTGGCTGAAGGGTGGTTCTGAGCATGCCTTTGGATGCTCAGGCACTGGCCAGCCATATCAGGGTGCCTTGAATGAGGGGAAAAGGACAAGATCTTTATTTTTTGGGCATCTGCCTAGAGATTTGATAGTGGTTTTATTTGATGAACCACAGGGCCAGATTTAAAGTGTGGAACTGGGAAATTTTATACAGCATCATCTAGAAGATGCTTTTTTTATAGCACAAGGTAAGAGGAAAGCCAGGGTCTTTGGTGTGGGGTGGGTTTTTTTGTTTGTTTTGTTGGTTTTTGTTTGGGTTGTTTGTTTTTATTTTTTTTTTGTTTTTGTTTGTTTTTCCAAAGCCCTCGCATTCAAAGGAATAATTTCTCTATAATTTTGTTAGCATCTCTATTTTTTTAGATATCTAAGATGCTAATATCCGCTGATATTTTCAATAGCAGCTGCATGACACACCTCTGTCTTGCTGCTGGAGGCTAAGATGTAATTTGGCTTGTCATTTCACTCCAAAAATGGTCTTAATGATTCACATTTATTTTTAAACGTTTCATTTTGAGCTTTTGAATGTTTCACTATTTATTTTTGAATATACAGTTATGGGAATTTTGTACCTGTTCAATCACCTGCCAGCACCTGAAAAGTCCCCTGAGTGGGATCAAATACACATTTTACGTCAGTAATATCAAGCTCCCAGAACTCTGTTGCAGTTTCTTCTTAAAAAAATTTGAATTATTTACATAATATAGAAAATTCAATAATCAACTTATTTTTGGAAGTGTAATTTCAGGTTGCTATTATAGCTAATTACTGAAAAAAAGCACCAAAATTTGACCTTAAGGTGCATAATTTAACAAGTCAAATCTCTAAATGCAGAGCAAGAATGTTATCTGCCTTTTGGGATGAAAGTAGTAAGATGGAAGAAGCAATATGGTTATCAGCTTACTGCCTATTTGCAATAACTGAAATGTCATTTTTAAACTAAAAAAAATGCTGGTGTTGTGAAGTAGCCCTTCCCTCATGCTATAAATTGAGTGAATTGGGTGCTGCTGAGGTTATTTCCATCTAGACCCAGCTCTTGGGCAGGCACAAGGTGTGGGGACACAAAGGATTGGGGAGGGAAGCTGGGATTGGGATGCAGAGGAAGGATGCAGGAAACAGATGCAGAAGATACTTGTTTTCACTGATGTGCAGGATTAAAGCAGCCTGGGGAGTTGGGTGCTGATGTGCCCATCACAGTACCCAAACACTTAATGGCCATTAATCTATTTTTCCTCACGACATCTCCTGTGGGAGCCCAGTGCTGCTGTCCTTTACTCCATTATTTTAAAAATAAGCAACAGAGGGAAGAAGTTTCACCTGCAGGGTCAATCTGCCCCCCGTCACTCCCCCCATGCCCACTCCAGTGCTGGTCTGCTGGGGAAGGGCTGGTGTGATGTCCAACCACCCTGGGAAGAGAACAGGGGGCCTGAGCACAAGACCTGGTGGGCATAGCAGTCATCTAACAGCCTGGAGCATCCAGAAAACAGTTTGGGATAGTAGGACAATTTTTAGGGTTGAGCCATCCTGCACTGCTGGAGATCTGTAGGATCACCAAGTGGGTGACATGAGTCTCACAGCTCTCAGCCTGAACTGAGATTATGTTCAGATTTATACCAGCTTCTTCCTTTCTTTATTTTGGTCTGTTGATGGGGTTTTCTGAAGCTCCACAATAGTGGAACTATTGTATGATATTTGTCTGAGACAATGATGAAAAACGTAGCATTTTTGAGCATACAACTATTTTAGCATTTAGCTTAAAATACTGATGGAATTAATTAGCACATATAAAGCCATTCACTTAAAACATATAAAGAAGTACCCCAAACATATCCTCTATATATCCTTGAAGGGTTTTTTATTAATATTATGAAAGCAGTGTTCCAATACCCTTAATTTTCACAACTGACGGTCTATTTTATGTTCAAAATAAATAAATCAAAACTAGAGAAGTCTTAAACAGAGGCGAAAGCTCAGGCTTTTTACAGCAACAGCCTGAGGTTTGTGGCATGATTGCAGACACCCTGCATCTGCAGAGCTAAACACAGCTCAGAGCTGCAGAAAATTTAAGGATGTTGTTATTATTTTGAATAATTCTTTTGTTTAGCTTTTGAAATGAATGTTACTCCAGAAAAAGGCAGGCATTTATCAAAAGAGGTGTCTGATTTTCAGCAGCAGATGTGCAGACCTGTGCTGTACAATTCATTTTTGTATTGAGGGTTTATAGTAGCTGCTTTGGTAGGACATGCCTGGAATATGTGATTAAACCGTTTGCAGACCCAATTTAAAAGTGTTTTGCGTCATTCTTTTGTCTCTCTCACTCATCTGGTCGTTTGGAAAGCTTTCATTTGCACATTTACAAGTAGTATAAGTTTTTTTTTTCTTTTCTATGATCTCCACAAACTAGATCTGATTATTGCTACTTACATTTGATTTAGGCTATGATTATAACAAGAGCACTTCCAAACATGCAAAATTCATGAATTCTGCTATTCCCAACTCCAAATGATAAAATGTTAAATACAATATATGTGAGTCTTCATTTCCTTCTAGCTTTTGAATCTTTCAGATGAAATCAGCCCATATTTTCAAGCTTTTTGGTATAGCCAAGAGTGCTAAAGGCTTTCTATCCTCCAGCCCAATTTGTTCCCAGTTTTTCAAGCACAAATGCGCACAGTAAAGAATAGGCCACTCAAAAAGTTGCCAAAAATTTTTGTGAACTGCCTGCAATCTCCAAGTAGTGCAGGAAAATGACACTATAAAAACTGTTACTAAATAACAGCAGATTAGAAGCTGTGTAAAAATATTCACATCCCAAAGCCAAACACACTAAACTCACTGTTTGGGCAGAGAAATTTTTGGCATCAGTACTGAAAAGCACCAAAAAAAGAAAGAGAGAAAAAGGAAACTAATTTCCCTATTGGATTCTTTCCTGCTTGTTGGAAAATCATATGAGGATGTGCTTTGCAGGTGTAGCAGCTAAAGCTTTGGTAAATTAAACAAACTGTTGGCTTGAAGCAAATTCATTCTGCAAAAACAGGAACTGCAGTGGTTTCTGTTTCTGTCTCACAAACCCAAAATGGGAGCACAAAAAATATTGTCTCAGGAACCCAAAATGGGAGTACAATGTGTTCTCACATGAAAGCTTGGAAATGCTGCAACCCTCTGAAAGATGTGAGTGCAGTGTAAGGCTGGAGTATGGAACAAGGATAGGGACACACACACAAATGAAATACCCAAATTTATTTTTTGCTGCTCTAAGCTGGTTTTTAATTCAAACATAATATATGGAGACTGAGGATAAGCTTTAAAAGTGACAGGCTGTTGAATCCTGAGACATTTCCACCCACTCTGTTTCCACTGCATAAATCAAAGCCTGCCTTTGTTCAGCAGCAGTATTGTAACAATGTCTATGAGTTCAGAGCAGTGATTGAGTTATCTTTGAGGTAGCTGCCCTGAAAAAAAATAAAGAGTAAAATCCTCTGGAGTGGAAAGTTCACGTGCCATGTGCCTAGTTCAACAGGCACCATGCAGAGCTGCAGGCTCTGTTATACCCAAACAAAACTGGTCCATCTGCAGCTTGAGCTAGGGAAGGATCAGGCAACAAATGGCAACAAACATTCATCAGCACACTGTAGTGGTAATACAGAATCTGTAGATAAAAAAGTCTAAGGTAAAAAATTGGGCATCTATGTACAGCACAGAATAGCACTGAAATGAGGGCTCTGCAAAATAGGAAGCAAGATTGTTGGCTTGTAACTGGCTGGGTGGACAGCTGGCACTTCTCAGGGAGCAGCATCAAGGTTTTGTGGGGCAGGCAAAGGATCAGCCATGTGCCTATGATGGGGGAGACTCTTCCTCCTTTTCCTCCTGAACAGGAGAAGCTGTCTGGGGAAAATAAGAGTGTGTTTAAGAGAGAAAAGGGACAGCAAGCATTAAGGAAGGTCAGCATTACTGGAGGGCCAAGGGCTGGCCTTGGTGCTGCAAGAGGGTCATTGCAGGGAGAGTGACTGTGACTGTCTGCACTGCAAGGGACACAGTGGCTCTGCAGGGCCCTCCTGCCACTCTGGAGATGCAGGTTTATCTGGGGATAAACCAGATCTCTGAGGGAGGGCAAGTAATCCAATAACTGTAAGATGAATTACATGATGAACTACGACAGTTATTATGTTTGTAGTATATGTACTTCCATTATAGCTAAATTAATTGAGGTAGCTGTATGATATGAGCAGGGGTCTCAGGAATTAACCTAATCATTCAGATGTGACCTCTCTCTCTAATGCTCAGAAATTAGCAATACATCATTTGTTCTTCTAAGATCTGGGGTATCTTAATCTCTGCCAGTGCTTACAAAAGCAACTGTAATTGCGCGAAATAAGCAAAAGGAATGGATAGAATTATTCACATCAGAACTGTGGTGGAATCATTTGGCTCTCAACAGATTTTGGTTTAAAGAACTGAAAGGTTCTTCTCTTTTTCTCTTTTCTCCTTTCTGTAACTCCTCGGCTTCTCAGACCTGCCAGCACAACTGCATGTGTGAGCTTGTTTTCAAAACGACATGCAATAGAAAAGCTCGTGGTGTGATTTTTGTGGTGTCCTGCACTGGGCCAGGAGTTGATTCAATCCTGATGGGTCCCTTCCTGCTCAGCACATTCCATGATTCTAGTGCTAAAATTCACCCAGTCACATCCACCTGTTGGGAGGTCTGAGGATGATGAGTCACCCTGCAGCTAGCCTTGGCTCCAGCCTGGGTACCATCCCTGGCCTTTGGGAGCCCCAGGCACTCCTCAGCTGCCCTGCATGGTGCAGAGCCTGGCCCAGGTCCTTCAGCAGCAGCGATGCTGGGACCAGCCTGTTTCTCTGGGAGTGCAGGTGCCACGTGCCTGGGAGGTGGCTGGGTAGAAAACCCATATTGGTCTGGGCTGGGGACATTGTCTGGTGATAGCCAGCAGGGTGGACACAGAAGATCAGGAGTTCCAGAATCAAAACAACACACCAAATTGCATTTGCTCTCCAGGAAAACCAGTGCAGTCAAAACCAGAGATTTCCCAAGTAGTCTGCTCACTAGCAGGGATCTTGGAGCAGCTCTCTGGGGAAGCCAGGCTGGTGTATGAGTGGTGTTCAGCAGTCTCAAGATTCTTCTGAAGGGAAGAGTCATTACAGGATGAGCACCATGTTCAAGTTTACGTGTGTGTGCACAGCTGGAGGTGGGCACTACCCATTCTCTAGCACAGCTCAGTGTGAGACACTTGCCTGTACAAACCTCTTGATGGTGGTGCTGGTCTGACATGATGCCAGTGCTGATGCAAAAAGGAGAGGCTGAAATATTGAGGATCCTGAGGAATGCTACTGTCCTGTCCAGGAATGGAGATGCACCCAAACTATGTCAGGAAACCAAAAGAAATCTGCTTTTCTATGCACTGGAATTTTCCTGAGCTAGAGATCTCAGTTTGGTTTTATAACCAGGCAGATATCAGTAACCTACATCTCACTAAAGAAAGGATTTATCTTCTCTTTTAAAAGACTCTCTGTATTTTTATCCAGGGGCTGAAGTAGGCAGAAAGAAAACACTGAAAACAGCAAGAGAGAGAGAAAAGGCAATTCTGGAAAAGTGCTACAAGAGCTTTTCCTTAGTGCAAGCCTGCTTTTTTCCCCTGCTCTTTCGCTTCTGAACCCAGTTGCCTGACTCTGCCTCTCTTCAGTGTATTTCAGAAATAAAACATGTCACAATATTTCCTCTCCTAGTGCCACTGTGTGTTAGGTTTCAGCTCCTGACAGGTGTATGAAATAACAGCTCCACCAGATGCACATAAACATGGAAGCTGTAAAATGGCTCCACAGGCCCACTTCACCATGTTGTGTCACTGGGGACAGGTGTCTTTTCTAAGGTTTACTTTTAAAAAGAGAGACTGATCCTGGTGGTGACATACTTAAAACTGCTGAGTGATTTTTTAGGAGCCGCTTCCTGAAACCTGCATCTGCAGGGCAGGGAAGAGGCCTGAATCTCCTCCTGCAAAAAACTGTGTCAAATCACAGGTATCTTAGCTAAACTTTATTTTCAAATATTTTAATCCCTTTCTTGGAGGCAAAGTCCAATCCTCCCTCCATGGCTTTGCTCTCAGTTGCTTTTCTGGAGTATTAGCTGGGAAACATAAGCAAAGATGGGGGGAGATGCTGCAGTGGGGAGCTGGAGCAATCTGGGTTTTCTCCCAGTCATATGCCCTGCAGCCTTGTAATTAATTTCCTGTTTTCTTTGTATCATAAAATCCTTTTAGTCTTGCATGAAAAGTATTGTTAAACATAATGATTCTTTTTGTTTAGCATGAACCCACAAAATTTTGTCTGTTTTGCTGGTAATGGTAGTATGTTGATCAGCTGGTACCACAATTTATCCATCTTGGTCCATTTAGTTTTCTGTTTTAACATTTTCTGTAGCTTTGATTGCACTTGAAGATTTTTCTAAATAAGAAATTATATTTAAAGGATGAAATGCTTACTGAAAGGTCTGTAATTCTACCTGATGCATCATTCCTGCCACAGAGGAGCTGCAAAAGATGTATCATAAATGTTGATGGCCAATATTGGGATGGATGCAGCTCCCACAGGTTGGGAGACTTTGTCCTTGGTTTCAGCAAACCCCATCTGGCCTGATGCTCTTCTGCTTTTAGCATGCAGCACACTAGCAAAATACATCTAGGGCCTTTTCCCGACACTGCCATTGTTCTACAGTGACTGAAGATGCTGTAACAGCAGGGCAGCCAGCGGGCAGGGCAGGGCAGGACGGGGCTCTCTGTCCACCAGGAGATGGCAGTGCATATACTGAGTTTGGGGCTTTTCCCCTTTATTCCTCTCCTACAGACTCCCTGAAAGAAAATGGGTCTTTTGAGGACAACAGAGCTGTAACACTCTCATTTCTATTTGGTTTTCTTTTGTTTTTAATTGCTTGCGTTTACATCCTTTCCACACTTCCCTCTGCAGCACAATGCCCCTCACCCCTCACACCGACTGGTCACCTTCTCAGTCTCAGTGGCTCAGCCTTACAGAGAGGCACAAAGCAGTGTCACAGACGCTGAACACCAATACTGCAAGAAGAAAAAGAAGAGGGGTGACCCGTTTTGGAGCCGGCAAGCAGTGTGTGCACAGTCTGCTGTGCACCCAGTGCACAGGCTTGATCTCAGTGGTTTTCTGCCCATGCTTTCCTTAAAGAAAAATATGCCCTGGTAGGAAAATTGAATTGACATTTAGCTTCTAGACTTCATCCTTGACATTCTCAGCTGGCCAGAGGATGGCAGGAGACACAGTTCCTTGCCTATGTCAAGCCTATGTGCCTTTGGGCCATATAACTCACAGCACTCAAGTCTCCTGCTAAGGATTCTGACATTTTCTGCCACAATGCCTTCCATCAGAGGGCTTCCAAAAAGGGTACATTAACATATGAAGTCCCATAGATTTTGGGAGGACAGAATGAGACAATAGCTCAGAAAGGAACAGTTTTCTGCACATGCCCCGCCAGCAAAGCTCATGGAGCAAAGTCCTTGTGTTCTCCCTTCCCTCACCATTTTGGAGCCAACCCCCAGGACTTTTGTGCCTTCTGCACTTAGTGATGAGAGACTGTTCAATGAACTGCAAATAGATTCAAATGCCACTGCTGAAAAGGTGGAATGTTTTTTTTTTTGGAGGTAGTGCCATAAATAAAGAGACTCCAAGTCCCTGGTTCACATAATGCTCCAAGAACTTTCTCCTGAACCTGAAATGCCCCAGTTTTTCATTTCTCCTATCAAAACATTTTTCTAAATAATTACAGAGTGTTAAAAATGGATTGCTGTACCCAGGGGAATTTGCTCTTTGTTTGCCGGGAACAAATAGGCCAAGAGAATGTGCGCTCAGCATCACGAGTGGTGTTTGAAGGAAAGAGCAAAGTCAAAAGCCTGTAGACATCACCAGAGATGCTGTTTTTTCAAAGTGAATTTTTATTGCACATTGTCAGGGTTCAGGAGACACTCCTGCACCTTGTGCTCCTAAGGGCTGGGGAGAAAAGGAGGAATCTCCTCATCCGAGAGCAGTGCACATGCTGCTGTTGACACAGAGGAATTTCTATTAATCTTTCTGGAAGTGACCTCTTCAAAACTATTTTTTTGCTTCTTAAGATGTCACTTCCAAACAAGCACTGGGTTTTGATTGCAACAGTCATGTTCACAACTGTTTGCACTTCAATGGCATTACTGTGCCTCCTCTGATAATCCCTGAGCCCTGAGCAAACACAGACCTGGAAATGTTCAAAGCATCCTGCTGTCATCAGTATCTCTGCAAATTGTTTTTCACTTTTAGAGAATCCTTCTTGTATTATGTGTGCCTGAACAATCTGTTTCCTACTGTAATGTGATGCCAGGTGGTAGGAAGATGAAAGATGGACTAAGTACACCTAGTTTCCCCTAGAAAAAGGAAAAACTGGCCTAAACCCACAGTCCTCAGGAGAAGTTCAAGACATGCTGATTTCCCTGTGGGTTTGCCAGGTTGAACCTCCTCACCCACACACATGATAAGGCTTACACAAGAAGTAAGGCCAGGCAGTATTTTTTCAGCAAGACTTAAAAGAAACACAAAATATTTAAAAAATACACAAACAAACAGACCCCTTTGAGGTGAATTTTGCTGAATTTGTTTGCTTCCCAGCTCGATTGTAGTCATATCCCAGGCAGAAAAGAGCACATGGCTGCAAGACAGCCCGCTCTATACTTTACATCAAGACCCCTTTGCACAGTCCTCTTATTGCTCCTACTTCCCAGGCCAAGGCTGTGAGGTCAAATGTACTTTGTACACTGAGAAACAAGAGAGATTTCCATCATACAACCATAGAATTGTCTAGGTTGGACAAGACCTTTAAGACCATTGAGTCCAGTCAGGTATGTGACTGCTGCCTACAGACTCCAAAGTTGCTCGTGGTATGAAAAAAGCCAAGTCAGACCCACCCGTGTACGTTGCATCCTCAGCAAAGAGCAAGGCAGGTCTCTCCCATCCTCCAGCACTGCACCCTATTTGTGTATTTCTTTTATAAATTACTTCTGGATGTCTTATATTCAGGTTAAGGGGCTTTTGAAATATCTCTGAAGACATTAATCTGTATCTAGTATGTGTGTGTACACATACAGGGACTCCAGGGGCAAGTACTTTCCACCATTTTCATCAACCTCTCCCCTCTAGTCTCTCCGGTTGTTTGTTACTTTCACTTGCTGTTCCTTGTCTTAAATTAAACTGTAAGCCTGTCCTCACAGGGATGTCTTTTATTGTGGATTGTTGGAAGGGGTTTTGCAGAGAAACTGGAGCAGCAGATAGAGCTCTCCAGGCACTACTGAAATAATAATGAAGTAGTTTCACCAAGGTTGGACCAGAGACCGTTGTCGGCTGCGTCTGAATTCTGCTTGTCCCTGAAAATTGCTAAGGTAATAAGATAGCTGCTTTAAAATTGCTGGGGGTATCCCACAGGATTCTGCTTTGACTCTGATTTCCATTTGCAGCACATGTTCTGGCATTTGGCCAGCACCATCCACCCGTGTGAGCTAATTTAAGGTTGCTAAACAGATGACACAGAACATACATCTTTTATATTTGATCTCTGCACTGGTGAGTTATCTGACTGACGGTTAATCTCAACTTGTAATAGGATTTGCCTACACTTCTTGAGAATGAGATATTGGTCCTCTTTAAACAGCATCTTGGGGGAAGCATACCTGGGGGAAAGGTGGGAGTGTTAATTCCTGCTTTTTTGGCTTCTTGTTTTTGTAGATTGGATCCAGTGCTGTGTGCCCCTGTGAGGAGCAGCAGGGTTATCAACCCAAGGAACCCACCTGTCAGAGGGAACAGCATCTGCCAGCTCTAGGGTCATCCCTGAATACCAGCAGGGTGAGGAGCTGGCCACCTGCAGCTGGTGCAGGGCTGGTTGGGCTCAGCTCTCATCGGGGTTGGTGGGTGCTCTGCACCTGTGCTGAGCACAGTGCTGAGCTCAGTGGCTGGCCAGCCCTGTGCTTCACTTTCAGCCTTCCTTTGTACATATCAGAGTGTTGACTTGGTGACTGTGTTCATTTTCGGCTACTTTTTTGTGCCTCTATCCACATAGATATGTCATCAAGGACAGTGCTCAGACAGCCAGCTTTGGTTATTGCTTTGTTCTGCTCTCAGGGCAAGCCCCCATTCCCAACATTGTGTGCCCTCTCTGTGCCCCACTCTGTCAGCTCTTTTGCTGTATTTTCTCCCCTTAGTCCCTTCATGTCTGCCCAGCCTCTCCCAGAGATACAGCAGAAACAGCCCAGGGACCACACTCTGCAAGGAGCACTCCCAGAGCATCCCACCTTTACCTGATGTAAGGTAGGAAAAGGTGTCTGCCAGCCCCCAGAAGATGAAAGGCTTCTGGCACTGCTGGTAGCACAGCTTGATCCTGGCAGAGTGGGCAGAGGAGAGAGCTGGCAAAAACTGGCTGCACCTCCTGAGCTCCTCCTAGCATACCCAAGGGGGAGAAAATTGTACTGTGAGACCACGGAGACCATGAAAACTCAATGCTTCTGATTATGTGACAATTTGTATTGACAATTCAGTTGCTATAGTCACATAGTCCTTGACTGACATCTGCAAGTGAAGGAACAAAAAGAATCCATGAACATGAATGCCCACGATAAAAAGTCTTGCTCACACAGACAAAACCTTCTGCCCATCCTGCAGCAGCAGCTCACAGAGCTCACAGACAGCACTGGATAATGCCCTGGAATGATGCTGTGTGTTCTAGGTGAGGTGGGTTTGAGGTAGGTGCTAATTGCAAGTTTAGAAAGTTTGTCCAAGTTTTCAACAGTGTAATACCATGCCAGCATGAAAATCTGTTGTTTATTTCTGGTGCAGGTCAGCAAATAACTCATGATGTGTTGGATAAGAGCCAGACAGTGCCAGTAAGAGGCACAGGGGGGTCTGTGTCCCTCCCACCTCTCCTGAAAGGCGCCTCACCTAGGTCAAAAGCCAAGGTGCCAGGCATGGTGGGGCTCTTGTCCTGACTCCTCGTTGTGCCACCTCCCAGGGGCTGGATGCCTGTTGTACATTAACTAACCTGTACTATGGAAGAAAGGTCGTGTGTGCAACCTGGAGAAAAAACAGAACAACAAAAAAACCACTGAGTCATCTGTGCTAAGTGTTTCAGACCTGAGCTGACCCAGTTTTCTGTGGAATTATGTTTCTACACAGGGCAGGGTCACCCCATGGGGTGAAATGCTGGTACAAACGATGCCCGTTGTGCTACACACAAGAGATTGCTTAGCAAGATCCATGTTACAAGATCTTGATTTGTCTGTCATCTGATCCTTTCTGAATATGCTGTCAAGGCAGTTGATTTCAAAATGATCTCTGTATAGTTTGGGTCTGCTTTGGTGTAGCATGACATTCAGGATTCCTTTACAGGCAACTGTGCAAAGCAGGAAAATCTATGTGAAATGCTTCCTACTGGAGTCACCATCTGGCCAATATTCATCTTGTTTAGTGAAATACCAAGATATCCATAGAACGCAGGTGTTAATGCAGATCATAAGGCACAAGTGACCACAGTAATAAACCAACATGCAATGAAATGTAATTAATGCACCTGGTGCTTGGGTTTGAAAAGAATTTCAGTGCCTTTTTATTTTCCCTGCACACTGATGTGAATTTTAATAGTTGGAACTTCAATCATCACTTCTCGACCAACCCTTTAATCATATTAATTCTCTTAAAAATTGAACTATAATGTTTTTTAGTAAATAATATTTCATAATTCAGTCAGGAGGGGAAAAGTGCAAACACACATGAAACTATATGCTGCTTAGTAACATTTTTGTGGCATGAAAAAGCTACGGTCCTGTTTCTGTCAGTCTGGTTCTGCTGCCAGCAAAGGTTTGTTTTCAGTCATGTAAGCCTTGTTGATACGTTCCAAGTGTTTTTGAACCAGCTGGAACAAGTGAAAAGATCCCAAGCAAGAAAATAAATTATTAAAGTTTCTATCACTGGCTTTCACAGTGTATTTTTTATCTCACCTCTGTCCTTCATTAGTCATGAATGAATTTTTGTAAGGTTAAAAACCCCCAGGATGACATTTGTTCCAAGCAGACCGAAAAACTCAACCCCACACTGAATATGTAGATTATGTGTGTGTGTGTTTCCGAGTTCCAGAAATCACATTATTTTCAAATGTCCTCTCAGAGCAGAGATCAGAACCAATCTCATCAGTCAGCTGGCAAATCCCAAGCAGACAGGGTATTTGTGGAGAAAGGGAGAGGTTAAAAAGTCAAAGAGAGGGGTCATGGGCAATTTTTATTTTTGCATAGATATTTCTCAGGGGTGGTCTGAGGGTTGTGAGGAACATAAATCTGTGGGTATACTTGTACATGACAGAGAGGGATGGTCACACCAAGTCACTTCCCAATCCGGTGCTATTTAATAGGGACTCAGAGTGTGCTGCCTCCCCAGAGAGATGCCTGCTGCTGACACTGGCCTTGCTCAGTCCCTCTCCCCAGACTTGACACAGGTGCAGGTCACACTCTGTTCTGCCACCAGTGGCCAGTGCTAAGCCACAGGGAATGAACTGACAAGCCAGGGCCATGGGCAAGTCATCCCCCACTGGCCACTCCTGAATGGGTTACTCCACCACCTTTATGGATGCTGGCTACACTTTCACCTTCAGCATTGGTCCACCCTTGTAAAGGAGACTTTGGCTGCCAGTCAGCAGGGACAGGCTGCTGAGGGTCACTGCCAAGTGACAGAACACCTTGTTGTCACATAGCTGAAGGTACAACCGGGACCCCTGCAGTGTCCCCTTCTTCCACAAGATGGAAACTGGAAAACTGGGAGAAGGATGGTTCATGCTGCTGCATGCTGCTGAATTTTATTGTGTTCAGACAGAGGCAAATTAAGGAAGGCCTGCTGACCCTGGCTTCTCCTACTGCCTCCCTGTAAAGTTACTTTCTTGGCAAGTCCTGTAAGAAGGGCACAGGCAGCACTGGGGTGGGAGTGTGGCGAGTGACAATGAGTGTGAATGTTCATCTGGTGGGGCAGGGCTGCAGAAGGGCTGATGGGGATGTTCCCTCCTGTCCCTGCCTGTTGCAGCATCCCTGCAATCCCTTCAATGACCTGGGTCAATTTTAGGAAACAAATTACTTAGGGCTGTCCTTGATGCTTCCTGACCTCTTTTACATCCACCAGAGCCTACTAACTGTTCTCCTCGGGCACCTGACTTTACTCTGAAGTTAATAACCTCATAATGGAGAGCCAGCAGCAGACACGATACATGCAACACCCAAAGTAAACCCTTGCTGACACAACGGGTTACTGCAGGCAGTGCTAACCAGGCTGGCCTGAACCCCTGCACTCATAAGGACTAGGACAAAATCACCAATCTATTTTTTCACTTCTTGACCTAAGTCAGCTTTTGAGCCCAGGACTGCAGAGGTGAAAGGTTAATGTATTAAGCTGTCTGCTCTTCAATTAATCCCTAAATCCTGGGCAGATTTACAAACTCTTGGAAGATTTTAAATCTCAACTGATTTATGAGATGGCTTTTCTATGTTCAGATTGCCTTTACAGACGGTCACCATACAGGGCAATAAGGATAATTGCTATACAGATTTATTATCAGGATGGAAATTTTAATTTCAAGAATAATGTACACCTGTCTATCCTGACACTGTGGTAAAGCTGAGCATCTGAAATGTCAAACCCTGATGTCCCTTTATTTTCTTCATGCCTCATTGAAGAAACCAGTTGTGCTGAGGACAGGCTATGACCCTGACAGAGAGAGGAACAGAAATCCTTCTGCCATTAAAGCAATGCAAATAACTTGTTGAAAATAAAGCTATACACTGTTGCAGCATCAAGAATTTCTCTCAGATAATAGTGTAAAAGTATACCTTTTGGAGGATGCTCATTGTCTTTTAAGGAAGACCTTGACACTGGAGAGTTATGAGAATGTGTACCAGAAGCTAAGGGAGTAGGCAGGCTAGTCTATTTGCATATGGACTTTTTGCATCAATTAAAAACCTGGAGCCTTGAATACACAGATTTTTAAAAATGGATTCTAGTGCATTCTCTGGTGCACTGAAAATCACCCTGAAGCCAGGGACAGCATAACTAACGCTCAGGCCCAGTAGTCCAAGAAAAGCCACTGTGCCATCACCACAAACACAGAAGAAAAGGCCAGGGAAGCTCTTCTGTAATCATAGAATCATAGAATTGTTTAGCTTGGAAAAGAACTTTAACATCAAGTCCAACCCTTATCCCAGCACAGACAAGTTCACCACTAAACCATGTCCTGATGTGCCACATTTACAGGTCTTTTAAATACTCCCAGGGATGGTGACTCTATCCTTTCCCTGGGCAGGCTGTACCAATGTTTGACAACCCTTCTGGTGTAGAAAATTATCCTAATGATCAATTTAAACTCTTCCTGTCACAACCGGACTTGGCTACTAATCAATCTGCTTAGCTAAAAGAAAGGACTAGGTTGTAGGCTGAAGGCTGACACCCCAGTGAGTAAAGGGAATCCAAACTCTCCATGTGATCCTGTGATTAAGAGTGCCAATAAAAGACTCAGTCTGCAGGAGGGTTCACTGGTACAAAGCCAGTTACCTGGCTGTCAGACAACGGACATGAATCACACTCAGTGCTCATGATTCTCGGCTGCTCACTAGGCTGAGCCTCCTCAGGTATTTCCATATCAAACAGAAGTAGGAATTTCCAACAGCTTCCCACTCAGGTGGGATTGAACCAGTGGTGCAGAAGAAAGGAGCCTGTGTGCAGCCCTGGCCCCTGGCTCCTCAGAGCAGCTGCACACTGTTGCAGAAACCTGTTCCAAAAGATGTCAGACAAACTTTGCTCATGCAGCCTTTGCAGGCATCTATTGGCTCAGCTGTTATTGTTGAATATGCTCTTTGTTAAAAAAGTGTAATGCCTGGGGAGGACTTTCATCCACAACAGTTTGAAGAACAAGGAATAGCTCATTCCTTTCTCTTCTGAGCAGACACATTTCTCTATGCAGAAATATTGTATTATAGGTATTTGGAAGAGAGAGGGTGAGGAGCAGGAAGGAGAAAATGTCAGGATCCCAGCACCATCAATTGTCAGCTCTGCTCTGGGAATAGTGTGTAGCTGTTAATTGCTGCTGCAGATCCAGCAGATGGTGGGTAAGACATTGTATTTAATGGAGCCCCTCAAAAAAGACTGGCATCTGTTTGTTTAATTTCTTGGCAACAGAACAGCAGATTTAAAAAACAAACAAACCAAATTGGACATTTAGCTATGAACATCCCCCTAACAGATTATAAATGTTTTAAAATAAATAGGTCAAATTAAGGAAAATATCAATTGGCACATTTGAGATGTAAGCCAAACTTTTAGATGTTGTCTCTTTTAAAGATTAGATTTTCAACATATGGCAATGAAACTCCTTAAAGAGGCTTTTAAATTAAATGTTGATACTATCCTTTTGACTATGAATTTATCTAAGAGTTTGTAGAACTGTTAGAAGCATTAATTCAGAAACTAATCTATTCTGCCTGTCTCTCTCTGACACACATGCTGAGAATAAAATATGATTTCCAGATCTAGACACTTTAATCATGTGCATCTCCTACATTTATAAACAGCAACAGAAAAACAAGGCAGAAAGAATTCCTCTCTTTAACAGTTGGGACAAGCAACTCTGAGGAGCTATTGCCATGGCTATTGCTGCCACAGCTCCAGTATTAATGCAACTCCTGTATTTCTGGAAATTCACTGCCACAGAAGTTGCCATAGCAGAGTGTGCCATGGATCCATCTGTAGTAGAGAATATTATATTGTCTCTAAAAATGGTCAAACCTGGATGCTTTGCACAAGAATATGAATGCCCTTGATCTTTACTGTCTATGCAGGGCTGCACCATGTAAAATCCTCCCTAGCCCCACTCACTGAGCACACAGCCCTCCAAAGCATAAGAATGGATGACTCTCCAAAGATCTCCTCCAGGTACTTTTTCTGGGAAGTCTTCTGCACCATTTGTCAGATTTCAGGCATGATTTGTGCTTTCCCTGTTTTAAAGCAGAGTTCGGATAGGATGCTAAAGCAGAGAAACACCCACGTGGCCTCTCTGTTTCCAGCTGCTGATCCAAAAAATGCTGCTGCTCACTTTTTCATACCAGCTAACTCCCATCCATGTTCATTGCTTCAGGCTAGGCAGAGGCTGCCCATCCGTGCCAGAAACCCATTCCCTGGGACTTTTCTGTGGATGGCAGCTGCTGCAAGGCTGTGCTGCCCAGGCTGTGTGTGCTGGGCTTCGCCCAAAATTTCCCTGGGTGGGGGAAAGTGTGTCACACCCTCTTGCTGAGCCACTACCCTGGAATCTACCTGGACACAAAGCCCCCTCCTCAGCCTATCCCCAGCTCTCTTCTCCCAGATGCTTGTTTGTCCTATTCCACATGCACATGAATGAAGAAATAAATGGGAAACATCAACACCATTAACCAACTCTTAATATTTTACCCTGGTGATTGCATTCTTCAGGGAAACATATATCTAAATATAGCCATAAGCTGTAGTCAGCCAATATTTTTGCAGCTCTTTATTAGAAACACCTCAGATATATCTTTTTTTTTTTTCTTTTTTTTTTCATTCAGGTCATAGCTTTGTGAATATTCCAGCTGTTAAAATAAAGGAGGACTGAGTTGTTCACATAGTGTATACACCTTGATAATGTCTGGTCAGTTGTGGTGAAGCAAAACTTCTACCTCAGCTCTTTTATCTGTGAATAGCGTATAGTAACATGCAGATGATAATAACAGACAACTTTTCTCATTCACAGAAATAAAAACAAGAGCTATCCAATCTTACTATTATGATTTCATCATCTTATAATCTCACGTCAACAGAAGCCTAAGACTGTTAAAAATACCATTGTGTTCTTATTTCAGATGAGAGCTTTTTCCGATTAAAATTTTTATCAGGTGAATGGAAAATTAAATGTCTATGTGATATGACATTCCATAAGGTCTGTTCCTTTCCCCCTTGGCTTGCTCTTAATAGAACCTGTATTAAGCTGGTCTTTAAAAAAAATTGTTAGAAGCTGCACTAGGAAGACACTTCCCCATACACTGAGTTGATGCTTGATTTCACAAATGAGGTCAGTACCATCTTGATCAAACAGAGCCACTCCTCCAACAAGAAAAGCATCCTGTAGTGAATCAGGACATATGGAACAGACCCAATTCTATTGAAACTAAAATAAGCATGAAAAGATCTCAAAAGAGATAATTTAAATGCCTGTCATGGCTCTTACTTCATATCACATGCCTGGCCTATAAAAGGTTAGACTGGAAAAATCTACTACTCTACCTACCTTGCAAAAGGAGGAAAAAAAAGCCACCTCTGTAACATTCTTAATTAAAAGATAAGGAAATATTCCTCCTAAATACTCACACCTTGCACTTATCTGTGACATTTCTGCTAAGGAGCTGGAAAAAGCAGACGAGGGCTGTTATCTCCAGTGGCTCAGCCTGTGCAGGATGGGGAACATAACCCAGCTGTGTGCAGAGCTCCCCAGCACCCGAGGCACCCAGCGTGGCGTGCTGGGACTGCTCCTGCACACCCAGCTCCTCTGCCTGCCAGGGCTCTTTGTCCCCCTGGCTGCTTTTGTGATCACAGGCAAATGTTAAATACTGCAAATTCTCCCATCACCCTTTGTTTTCCATAGCTCTTCTTCAGAAAGGATACAGCCATTGGGAGCTGAATTTTAGAATTAGCTTAGAAAAAATACTGGCAGTAATATCTAAAGAAAGGCTTGGGCATGTCTGTCCCTTCCTGTCCATTCTGCAGCACTGCTTTCCAGCATGACTAATTAACCTTGTGATATAAATACAGGTTCTCACAGGCAAATACTCACTGGAGTGCGAATGACAGAATCTCAAGTACCAAATATAACCCGTGCATCTCCACGGAGATGGGAACAGGTAGGCAATTTTGCCTGACAAACTGTCTAAGATCTGCACTTTCCTAGTCAGCTTCCCTTCTATTTTCTACCTCAGCTTCAGTAGGCTCATCTGCTGATTTTTCCTGATGATGCCCTCCACAGCATTTGTCTTCCCCGTGCTGGCAGCCATCCCTTTATAGAGCTCTGTATTCATTCACCAAAGCCAACCGGGTAGAGAGGCCCCATTTCCTATTTTAGGCCACATTCCTTGTTTTAATGCTTTTGGTAAGGCTTGTGCTTGTATACAGAATGAGACACCATTGCTTTATGCTTTTTTTTTTAATTTTAGTTATTCTTTAGTGTCCTATTGTAAGGGAAAACCGGGCCCCAAGATTTTCTATTGTTCTTGATTATGTTTCTAATATGCGGTCATTTATTGCCTTCTGCCAGGTAATTATTTCCTTTTATAGACAAGGTATTTTGATATTTCATTCTTCTCAAGGGAAGAAGACTGAACAAATAATATTACACTTGATTTTCTCCAAATTGACTTGAACTATTTTCAGTGCAGGTTAAAATTAATGTGAATTCTGGCTTCTTTTTGTTTTAGTATCATGCTGAGATGATTTCTTCCATGACTTTTCACTTACTTATTTCTCTGCTTTTGAAGTACCCCTTACAGGAGAACCATGACATGGTGCAGTGCAAGAGTAAAGAACAGCATCATGTTTTTCTCCAAGGGTGGCAAGGCCATGCCATGGTGGAGCAGCCTGCTGGGCTCCAGGGCTGAGCTCCTGTACTGGCTGCAGCATCACCTGGAGATGTTCTCAGGCAAAAATGATCTACTTCCAGAAACATCCAGCCTGACCTGCACCTTGGCAGCTACAACTTTGGGGTCTGTGGCTGCAGTGGGAAGGATGTAGCCAAGAAATTGCAGCCAGAGAAAAGATTGTGTCACACATGGTGCCAGAGACTGGCATGTGATTAGCAACCAGGTCTGATTTAAAAACTGCTAAAATGTTTTATAAATGTGTCTGTGTTATGAGGAAGAACAAAAGAAACTTAGATAGGGGATCAAAGCATATGTTTGGTCATATGAAGGAAAATAAAAGTAATATCCATGCGGATTAGTGTTTCTGTACACACAAAGTTTCAGATTCATTGAAATCAATATCCTCTAAGCTCTCTGCCATCTCTGAAGTGCGAGTCTTCAAATTACTTTGACACACTTTGTCCGACAGCAAAAAACCCCAGCCAGCCAAGGAAACCCCAACCCCTGAGCCCACTGTTCAGAGTAGTTTGTCAGCACTTCACACAAGCACTACCGAAATGAGGTTCAGGAGTCTTGAGCTTTGCAATCTTTTTTTTTAAAAAACATTTTTTTATTGCACTTGAAATAAAAAGGAGTTGGTATATGAAAATCAAAGTACTGCATGCCTCAAAAGATAACAGAAGTTTATTACAATATAAAGGCTTTCAGCATATGTGAATGCTTATTTTATCTGAACACATTAGCATAGTTATTAGTCATTCTAAATGATTAAATTTTCCTCTCATCCACCTAATCTGCATTATAAATGAATATACTAAAAAGCAATGCACTTTGTTGATAAAGCACTGACTTGGCAGTCAGGAGACAGGGTTTATTTCTGGGCCTGACTTTCAGCTCTAGAGTTGGCCCAGGCTGATCATTTTGCCTTGAAATTCTTCAGCATCTCAGACTGACCAGTAATATTGACCCGTCTGAACACAAGCATCACTATCCAATCAATACCAATATCTAATCAATATCCATCAATGTCCAATCAATATTTTAGACTGTTTTACAGTGTTTCATTATTTATTGTCATAGGAAACCCTGTTAATGATGCTTAATGAAACAGGAGAAACTGTTAGGTTGTGGATTTTTATGTGCTTTAGTATTCATGAAAATCACATCATCTTGAAAGCTGCCACTCTGAAACTTGGGGTATGAACATGTCTTTTTAATTTTTTTTTCTTTTGAGTGAATAAGGGCAGAGATCCCCCCTCCTTGCAGCAGTGGCAGCTCCTGTGACAGGGCACTGCCTCCTCCACTTGGCTGTCTGTCTTCAGCAGCAAAGGAATTAACTCATAGTATGTTTGAATGAAAACCAAATAAAATTCAGTTTTGAACTGTCCAAAGTTGATTTCATTGTGCTCTTGAACAAAGACCAAGTTCTGCTCCTCAGTCCTCTCCTTCCCACCCTTTAAGCAGCCTGTGGCAGCCTGGAGGTGAGTGTGGATGCCCAAAGATAATGTGATTTTCCTTCTCCAGAATTGATGGGATGGTCTCTAGATCTGCCTGTCTCCTCAAGAAGTCCATAAGCCTTGGTCAGGAACCACATGTGAAGGAGCCTGTCAAGAGCCCCAGGGCTCCTGGTGTGGAGGAGATGGTGCTGGGAGCTCTGCATGCCCTTCCCGAGAGGGCAGGTAACATTGCCTGATAATCACATGTGCCCACCAGGGAAAGCCTTCATTTTTCTTATGGTTTTACTGTGCCTCAAAAAGTTTATTCTTGGTCTCTTTCGTGTGTTACTTACACTTGGGACCATACATAACTAGTTTTTGTTACAGCCAAGCCAAACCTGTGCCAGTACGTTCAATAGCAAATGAAGTCCTTCCTTCCTGATAGGATGGGCTGAAAAAGGACCGTGCCAGTTTGCTTAAGTAGGGTGGGGCTGGTACCAATAAATACTTGAATTCCCCTGGAGGTCAACAGCATAGAAAATGAAAAAAAAAATCTCCCTGGATGATTGTGTAAGGATCACCTCTGATTTAGTCATACTTCCATGAAGCCTTGCTCCAGTGGAGTAATGCTCCAGGACTTCTTCAGGCATTGAACATAGATTTGTGTTTTACTGAGATAAAGCAGGATGTCATCTGTGAAAAGAGCAATTTATGTCTTTTGTCATGGATTGTGACGCCTGGAATCTCTGGAGACTTTCTGATAGCTATTGCTAGCGGTTCAGTGGACAGAGCAATCAGAGGAGGTGACAAAGGACACACTTGCCTTCTGCCTCTCTAAGGAAAAAGTCATTCAAATAAAGGAGTCTCCGAGAGTCATTCAAACAAATGAGTGCACACCCTCTGGCTTTCTGTGGGCTTAATGAACCCTATTCACCAGAAGCACAGCCTTGTTGACAAGCCTCTGTCTTTGGAGGCAGAAGGAGAATGCTGAAGGAAAGTCGGTCAGATTTGTTTTCTCTGAAGAAGTGGAAAGACAATTTTCTGCCCTTGCCTGGGACTGTGGGAGCTGCACAATCCTGGGCGTGCAGCGACCTACTTGCTCTGCTGGCTCAGGCTTTGCTTTTCTTCCTGGGATTTTGCTCTGATTTCAAACAAACATTTGCTTCTCTGCTAAGAAATGGGTTTCACACAGTCCTGAGGCAATCACAATTTTAGGAGAGCCTATTTGCTTCTTCCTCTGCCTTGTATTTTATATGAGGGCAGCAATTTTGTGCGTGAAATAATTTCAAGAGCTGGCAGGTTCCAGAAATGTTATGTGAATGTGAAGCCATATCACACCACAGTGTTTTGTTTTGCTTGTTTGGTTGGTTGGGTTTTTAAGTTTACATTCCCCTCCCTAGGATAAAAGACAGTGAAGCAAAGTGGCTACTGAGCTTCACACACCAAGTTGCCCACGGTGCCTTTGATATACGGCCCCCTTGCCCATATGTGCAGTCATGTGCTCACATAACTCTTCCTAACTGTGGGAAATGAAAAGGAAAATGTTAAATTTGGTAATATTTATCACAATCATTTTTCAAGAGCAAGAGAGAAACTACCGGTCTATTGAGAAATGTGGCCTTTTAATAGTCATCTAGGATTATCCATTTATGTGAATAATAAAAATCTCTTATGTTGATAGAGAAAGTAGGGTAAAACTTTATAATGGGGTATATATTCTCTAGCACAGACAATGACTGAAGGCCTCAGAGTTTGAAGAAATGTCAATTCATCAAGGCTTTGTCTTTTTTTTTTTTTTTTTTTCCCAAGCTCTCAATTTTGGAGATTTCATGGAAATAATTGAGTTTTCTACTATTGGACCAAGAGTCTTATATATGCAATACTTAAAAGAAAGAGATTATTAAATATCTCACCATTTAATATCTAGATAATTTTGTCCAATAAAATCCTGTGCAGCAAGTAATTTAAATTGGTACCCTATTTATGGCAGACAAAACTGCTCACTACCATCTGCTTCATGGTTTTAATAGATGAAGTGTTAACTGCATGTTGCATAAAATTCATTGCGACTAGGTTAATTAAATGGCTGTGCTTCACTTCCTGCACTCTGGTAATAAGATGACAACCTCATCTGAATTTATTAACCCTTGCCACTTTCAGTACTGTTATCACCCATTCAACCACCTTTGGTCAACAAAAACGAAATAAATCACAATAAGAGGAGACATAACCATATTGGCTAACAAAATAGATATTGATTAGCATCTTCTAAAGCAAATATGTCAATCTAGTCTGATTTTATTTTTGCAAAGGTCACTGAAATCTGCTGGAGTATCAGTCGTGTGAGTAAATGATGATGCAGTAGGTTATTGGAAAACACTGCAAATCTAATCTTTGGTGCCAAACACCCTAAATGACAGCTTCACTGTGGGAAGCTGGGCCTTTAGAGTCTTCAGCTTTCTATTTGAGCAAGCAGACATTAAATAGCCTTCTGCAGCACAGGCCCTTACAGAGGGCTCAAAGACAGACCTCTGAGTGTCACCCAGTCAGAGCCATTTCTGTCCCCTCCAAAGAAGGAGCATGAGGTAAAACTGCTTCTCCTACATCCATGCCCTGGCCACCCCAGCACTGGGTCAAGCCTTAGTGACTGCAGATGCAAAGACACGTCTTAGCTATAGCCAATAGAAACATCTGCAGGTGGGACTGGGCTGGTGCATGGTAAGGAAGGACCTGACAGAGGCATCTCCAGGTACCAGCTCATGGAGCCAGCCTCTTCTCCACCACTTACACTCTTCAGATATTTAGAAAAGTTAATTTCAGTCAAGTACACAAAAAGCAGTCTTGTTTGCTCTACTGAGATTTACCAGGAGAGATCAACACCATGCATCAAAGCCGTAGTCATTTTTGCCCTTCAGATACAGGCATTGAAGACTTTTTGAAGGACTTCCAGTTATTCTCACTGATCCCATTGCTGTACATGGCTGTAGGTTTCCTTCTCTGCCTTGCTCTCACCTGGCTACCACTGCTGGAAACAGTGACATGTTCAGCCCCCTGGTTTAAGCAGGCTCCAGACACTGTCTTGGAGGGCGTTTTTATGTGGCCTAGTGAGGAAAGGCACGTGGCTCCCTCCTTCTATGTGCCAAAGTGGTGAGATGAAATCCAGCTCTGGTTCACAAGTTCAGCTGCACCAAACTGGTTCAACCTGTCTTGCATGTCATTGTGCCAGCATTGGGGTTTGCCTTCCAGGGAAGTAGATAAGATTTGTTTTTTAAACACAACAGGGAAGTTTCCATTTATGCTGAGGGTTGTAATTAGAAATAAGTTCATAGGATAAATCAGAATTTATAACTGTATACACACTTTCTCCACTCGTAGTTAAGAGGCTGCCAAACCTCCCCCATTCCGTCCCCACACTCAGCTCCCAAACCTTGTCCCTGCCCCAGCCATGAACCAAAATAGCAGAATCAAAGCAACTTGGATTCATACAGTCTCACCTGTGCTAGGGACCAGGAGACCATCAGCTGAACTGATTTATTTCCCAGATGCTGGAAGTCTGAGCCTGATGTCATCAGGCACTGCAACCAGATTTACCAAAAAGTTCCTGCCCCTGCCCAGACTGGGATGCCTTCTGCCTTCTGCCAGAGCAGACTGGAAGAGGAGCTGAGGCAAAGTTCCAGTAGGCAGAGGGCAGGATGGATGGCATACCTGGAATTTAATGAAACTGTTACTGCAGCTATCAGCCTTCTGTGGCTAAGAATGAAGATGACATCAATAACCATTGGGTGCTATCTCTGAATATTCAGTCTTCCAAATACTTTTTTGCCTGATTATTGTTATCAATGGATAAGTTATTAAAAAAGAGTGAAGGAAAGCATATTTTTCAATCTTTTCCTTTCAATATTAATTTAGACTCCCAATTTTTACCAGATTACCTTTAGAGACCCAAAGTTCCCTGACAGTATTTATTGTAATAAATGTTTGATTTTGAATTCTGCTTAAAGGAACTCTTATCTTGTACAAGGAAGTAACATTTCAGGCAACTACTATTCATATGCTTTAAAGAACTCAGTATAAAACTGCTGTAGTTCCCAGAAGCACTTTTCTCTCATGGGTCTCCCTGTAGAGTCACTGTGCACAGCATTTGAAATGTTGGCCAAGTGCACCATGTTCTCAAGCAAAATGGGCAACTTAAACAGATGGTGTCATGCTAACCCAAATTTAACCTTAATGGTTGAAATTCAGTTTTCGAGGGAAGGTCCATGCATAAGCTGAAGCTGCTGCAAGTCCTGTTCCAAAAGCATATGTAGGAAATGTCCTCTATAGGATTTGTGGGAATCTCCTGTATAAGAGGTGGATGGTGTTTGCTGTGGTTGTTTCCCCACAAAGTTGTGAGACACAGACAAAAATATCATGTTTGACTCCTCTATGGGTGCACTTCCTGAGTATGGCAGATACTGTGTACCTTCCCCAGTTAAAGGTTAAAATCTCTGCACATTTTCTAAGCATTGAAATATTTTCCATCTCAGAGGCATCCAGTTCAGTGGGAAACAGCTCACATCTTCATTGGGGTGTGGACAAAGGGCTTCTTTCAATAGTTTTGCACACCACAACAGTTAAATTATAGTACCTCCTTATGTTGCCTTTTTTTCGTCCTCACACAAGACACAATAATCTAGGTGATCTGTGTTTTGCAACTCCCAACACTGCTGGCAGGTTCAATAGAGCAAGATGCAGGTTTTTAGTGGAAAGAGCAGGAAACAAGATGCTCTGAAGCCAGGAGCTAGACTTTGAGTGTTCCTGCTCAGGAAACTACACTTAGGGAATTGAACAGATCCAGGGGCACATGTATAGCCTAGTAATTTCTTGAAGGTATCCATTCATGTCCTGGAGATAACAAGGCCTTTACTAAACTTTCCCCTTTGTAGCTTTATGTCCACAGGAGGGCACCCAGGGCAGGGAGATGAGATCATGGCCAGGCCCTCTCTCTGGTCGGGTAAGTGGAGAGCAGCTTCTCCCTTTGCTGTGCTGCACATTTGCCACAGAGTCAACAAATTTAGTGAGCCAAGCTGTTGTAATTCTGACAGAAAGGAGTAAACTAAGGATCTTCTATTTTTGGAGCACAAGCAGTGGGTGATCAGTGCATTCATCAAAACATCAGCACACTGGTTCAAGTCCCTGGTCTGCACCAGGCATGCAGAAGATATACTTAGATAAAATTCCCATTAAGTGTTCATCTGTCCACAGGCTCTGGGTAAATTGCAACACCAGGGTGTCATGAACCTGAGGGTAAAGCAGATGGAAAGAAAATGAAACTGAGAGACATGTGAACCTGTTAAAATGAGAGCTGTGGAAAGAATATCCCACCAGTCCCCTCTTCCCTGCATTACCCATCCAGCCCCAGTGCCTGCCTTCTGCAGTGATGCAGCAGCACTCAGCTGTACAAAGCGCTTTAGGTATGGAGGGTAAAATCTCAGGCTATGGACACAGAGCTCCTGGTGAAAGATCAGTGATTACTGTGAGAGATCAGTGAGGCACTGCAGATGCAAGCTGTGGCCAGAACACTGACCTAGACCTCGGCTCTGTGATACTTTCTATTTAAAGAAAATAGAACGGCTTTACACACCACCCTCCCCTGCCCACTGTGCTTGTAGGTGGATCATTCCTGCTTGTTCTCCAGGTCAGCTGGTGGCTCTCATAGCTACAACAAACTCTGCCCTGTTCTGTGCTACCTCAGAATCTCTTCTTGCCAGTGCTGGGGAAGCAGCTCCCTGCTTCCTGCAGCCTTCTTTCCCACCAGCACGCTCGGTGCTTTGAAGGACAACCTGATCTTCTATTTATACTTAACACAAGATGGAGAAATGTTTAGTACCTCTGTGAAGCAAAATACAACACAGCCTTAACTCTGGAATGACACAGCTTCTCCAGAAGGCCAACAACATAACAGCCCTTCATGTGGCAAGCTAGACAGGTAATTTGGCAGCTGAGGCTCTGTGCCAACAATTAAGTGTTAATGAAAGTGATGGCCTATAAAAACCCTACCACTGACAACAAAAATAAAACAAGCCAGAGCAATTACTGTCACTGCTGTGGAAAACAAATCTTTAACTCTTCCAGCATCACCAAAAATAGAAAGCTAGGGAATTGCCATTCACACCTACCACATGTGGCACTGCTCCCCCTCTCCTCTTACAGCTGAGATGCTGTGATGGATTTAGAGCTCCCTAGGGATAATTTAGGAACACTGCATAGAGGCATGGTTAATATGATGTTTAATGTCTCAATACATTGGATTTAATAGCAGATTTTCTGGATTAAAAAACTATAAACAAAAGGTACTACATGGTAATTTGGAAAACAGTGATGTAGTGACAGGACAAAGGGATGATGTCTTTAAACTGAAAGAGGACGGCTGGACAGCTTAGGATGAAATATTAGAA